>OX123206.2:1259438-2518876 GCA_944739405.2 Euclidia mi
TGCTATAAAGGATAAAGAGAACATCATCTGTTCATATAGGTAAAATTCTACTAATGAAACTTTTAGGCGCAAAAAGCTTGGCATGAAGCTTCCTTGGAAACCGTAGGAGTGCGCTAAGAAGATTTTCCGAAATTCCCATGGAATCGGGCAGAAACAGTTAAAATAATAAGAATAATATTTTAATATAATATTCTACCATATTCACACAACACCATCTAGTCCCAAACTAAGCATTATACTATGGGTACTAGATAATGGATAAACATACATAATAATATATACTTTTTTTGTAAATACATACATATTATTCATAGAAACACCCAGACCAAGAGAAACATCCATGTTCATGCAGACAAATGTTGGACTTGAGCGGGAATCGAACCCGCGACCTACGACGTAGCAGTCGCTTACACTCCCACTACGCCAACCGGCCGTCAATAAATGTGCAAGCGTACGTATGATTTTGCACATACGTACGCTAGCACACATGTACATCTTGTACGTCATATGTTTTTTAAAGCCATTTACTTATTCAGATAGGATTCAATCGATTAATATTAACTTACACTAACAGCTTTTATAAAAGGCGCTACGTTTTGCTACGCGCCGTAGCAAAGCGCGGTCATGCATTGAGCTGTGTATGCTATACGAAATTTATGTTTCGTTTCAATAAGACTTATATTTAGATCTAAACATTATATGAAATGAAATGATACACTCAGAAACTACTGAACGAATTTGTGTACGAATTTCACTAATAGTTAGGGTTGGCTTAGGTAAATATTTTGGTTTAGGCGGAGCCGCGGGCAAGATCTAGTTGTATAATATAGCAGAGTTATATAGACGGAGAAGATATTCTCTACTTTACGAGATATAGATCTCAACGGTTTGTCGGATAAGTAAACACCCATTCCAATTTATTTAGCTAACACAGATAAACATATCTACAAAATACAGACAGAACTATAAATCGATACAGGTTTACGAGATTTCATCATCATCAGCCCTGTATATAAACTGTCCCACTGCTGGACACGGGCCTCTTCTCACTATGAGAAGGGTAAGGCCATAGTCCACCACGCTGGCCTAGTGCGGGTTGGCAGACTTCACATGTCTTTCGAGAACATTATGGAGAACTCTCAGACATGCAGGTTTCCTCACGATTTTACGAGATTTCTATTTTCCATTTTATTTTATAGCATATTTAGATAAATATAGCTTTCCTTGATGATAATTGATACTCATCATAAATGTTGGATGTACAACAGTAATTCCTATATTGTACAACAGAACTTAATAAATTTGGTACCTACAGTTTCGCCGACACTTCTATCAGTTATGTCTAAAAACATTATAGTCATATTTATTTTATTTGTTCATGTTCATGATGTTCATGTGCCATATTATCGCAGAGCTTAAACTATTGAAGTGAAAGACATGATTTAGACATTGAGTTCCTTTTAAGCCGTATACAGACTTTGCGAGGCATGCGCTGCGCACGGCGCACAGCGCATGCCTCGCAAGGTGTGCACCTTTATATTCGTGGCGAGGCATGTGCTACGCACGTGCGAGGGCGAGCCTACGAGTGTCGGCAAATGCTACAAGATCAAAGTGCCTCAGAGCGAGCATTACATTAGTTGTGGACGTAGCCGCGCATGCACGTTCGAGATGTGCACCGCGTACAATATCCACGTACGCCTCGACTGCGAAAATGAAACTGCATTTGTTCGGGCCAAACAGCGCGCAGCGCATGCTCGGGCTGATCCAACCCACACAGCAGCAGTCAAGATGGCCTTTGCATCGCGTGCGCGTATACGCTGCTGCTTTTATAATTATTAATTCAATTATTGAAAAAAAAGGAAAGAAAGAAGTCGTCGTCGTCTTTGGTGGGTTAAAAGTTCTTCCGCCTGCGTTATGAATGCGGAAATAAGTCTCACGCCTATAATCCAGAAGAGGTAGGCAGAGGTGTATTTCTACACCCACTTTTCGCCAGATATACTTTAGTCCCACGTAATAAGGGGCGAGCCTATTGCCGTACCGGGCACATTTCCAGACTCCGTGCTGCCACTGAAAATTTCGTGACAGAAAAACCCAATAATACTGACCGATCCAGGAATCGAACCCGGGACGATTATCCCACGCGCACATTTATGCCGCGAGACCAACTAGGCAGTCGTATAGGGTATGATGTCGAGTTTGCCGTCTCTACGCAAAGATGGTATTTACATCGTGTTATCCTTTAAGGAATCTTTTAAGGAATGTAACAGCAAAACTTCACCTCCTAAGTGTGCTACGTGTAAACGCTTCAAGAGGAAATGTGATCACCAAACGGGAGAAATAGGTTGCCCGGCACGTAAATATGCAGAGGACAATTATATTAATAGCATAGACTATGAGGGCGCCTAAGAGCGTCACTGTTAAAGTTTATTAATAGGCACTTAAAACTAGTTTATATTTTCTTACTTATTTATAAGGTATTTTATTATAACTATGGACAATCAAGTACTTATTGATCTAGATAATTACTGTGTATCAAATAGTATGACTTGTAAAATAGAGGAATGCAAAAGTCTATTACCCGCGTCTGATAAAAACTTAGTTATAATGACACAGAACATCCGAAGTATTTATAAGAATATAGACGCCCTAGAATTACTCCTACAGACCATTAATATAAACTGTGACGTAATTGTTCTAACCGAATGCTGGCTGTCTAAGCGGGCGTTCTGCTTACCATCTTTAGATGGCTACAACTCACACTCAACTGAGAACATAATTAACCAAAATGATGGTGTAGTGGTCTATACAAAAAAACACTTAAATGTAATTGTTGCAAAGCCACAAATCCAGGACTGTAATTGTCTACTTATTACAATTAATTCAGACACTGCTATTTTAGGAGTGTACAGACCTCCTTCGCAAAGTACTGATACATTTTTGCGATCTCTCGATTTAGAATTAAGTAAGTTATCAGCATATAAGAATATTGTAATTACGGGTGACATAAACATAAATATTCTGTCCGGAAAATGTAACCTTCAAGGACAAGACTATTTAAATATTTGTTCTTTCCATGGTCTTCTGCCGGCGCACACCTTCCCTACACATGAAAGTGGATCATGCCTGGATCATTTCATTATTAAAACTAAACAGCCATCTACCACTTTAGTTACTAACTCAACTATCACAGACCACCAAGTCATATTACTAACACTAAAATTATCATGTGGAAAACTAAATTGCGTACCTAGCTATACAAAAGTAAACATGGCAGGCCTTGAAAAAAGCATTCGTAATACAAATTTTGCCCCAGTTTACTTTTGTGCCGACGTTAACGAATCAATATCTTACGTCATAGCTTCCATACAGTACGCAATTAACAAAAACACATACACAGTAACATTGTCGCGAAAATATATGAATATAAAACCATGGATTACTCCGGGTCTTCTCCGCTGTATTAGACACAGAGATAATTTACACATGAAAGCTAAAAAGGCACCGGAAAATGAGATTCTGGCTATAACATATAAGAGATATAGAAACTTTTGCAATAAACTTCTTAAAAAACTAAAGGTCGAGTACGATACATCTCAGTTGAATAAAGCAGGTAACAATACTAAACTAGTATGGAAATTCTTAAAAAAACGATCATTTACTTCAAAATCATTTGAACAACCCTTGGATTTGCTCAAAAACCGATCAAATCCTACAGCAGCACTAGATGAAATCAACACATTCTTTTCCGACGTTGGCAAAAATCTAGCAGACAGAATCTCTTTTTCCAATCATTCATCTACTAACTATGCTTTGAATACCTCACCCATTTCCAGGCTTAAATCTTTTGTTATGCTGGATACCGATATAGACGAAGTTATTCAAGTCATTACTGGGTTAAAAGATACTTCTGCGCTGGGATGGGATAACATCCCCACAAACATAATTAAAAGGTTTAAGCACCTTCTTGCACCGCCACTAACACACATATTCCAAATTTGTATGTCTGAAGGAATATTTCCAAAATGCTTAAAAAAGGCTATTGTGATACCTATCCACAAAGCAGGCGACAAGAGCTGTGTTAATAATTATCGGCCGATTTCTATATTACCAGTGCTATCTAAGATATTAGAGAAAATAATAAACAATCGACTAATAAAATATCTTGAAACCAACAACATTCTTTCAGACAGGCAATTTGGGTTTCGGCCTCACAGGTCAACAAGCCAGGCAGTTGAGCAACTCACTGACCACATTACAACTAATTTAGATAGTGGACAGCATGCTATTGGGATATTTCTAGACCTTGCTAAAGCTTTTGACTCTGTGTCGTCTTCTATACTGCTTAAGAAACTTGAATCTGTCGGTATAAGAGGTAAACAATTAGCACTGTTTACTGATTACCTCTCTGACAGGTATCAATGTGTAAGAATAGGCAACAACATAAGTAACGATGTCCCTAACACTACATTTGGTGTACCCCAAGGAAGTATATTAGGAGCTACCCTGTTCTTGATATATATAAACGACCTTTGCAACCTAAAACTTCAAAATGGTGTCATTATGTCATATGCAGACGATACAGCACTTATTTTTACTGCAAAGTCGCTCGATGAGGTATATGAACTGGCTCAACTTGGTTTCAACACCGTAAACACTTGGCTATTTAAAAAATTGTTGACCCTAAATGCACATAAAACAAAGTACATTCATTTTACAATGAAAAACAATAGCAGACACATCTCATCTAACAGTTTAGTGGCTCACAACAAGCTTCACTCACATGCTGACACTGCATGCGCTTGCCCTACTTTAGAAAAAACTGATTATATTAAATATCTAGGAATTACGCTTGACACTAATCTGAACTTCCGCAAACATATCGAATTATTGTGTAAAAGAGTGCGGAAACTAATTTCCATATTTAAAAATATACGCGACGTTGTAAACTTAAAATTGTTAAGACAGGTTTACACTGCACTATGTGAATCCATCATCTCATATTGTATAACCGCATGGGGAGGGGCAGGTAAAACGATCCTACTGCCTTTAGAACGGGCTCAAAGAGCTATCTTAAAGGTAGCAACCCTTCGCCCTTTCATTTCTCCCACTTATGAGTTATATCAGTCCACCGGTGTTCTAACTGTGCGCCAATTATTTATTCTACGCACCATCCTAAAACAACACACCCTTCTTCCTTATACACCAATCCCATCAGGCAAAAGACGGAAAGATCTAGTCTGCACCAAACCTATAGGTAAACATGTTTATGTAAATAGATTCTTTGCTTTCCTCGGACCTTTCCTATATAATAAATTAAATAAAACCTTAGATTTATATAGCATAAGTTATAAGCAGTGTCATCTTGTTGTTACAAAACACCTAATGACAATGACCTACTCTGATACAGAGAATTTGCTTACTGTAATAAAATAGTGTGTAAGTACCTACGCTAAGTTACAACAAATCATAATATTAAGTCTACTTTCTATTACATATTGGCAGTTCATGATTATTATTATGTTAAAATATAGCCCTTTATTATTATTATTTAAGATTTTTTCCTGAAACACAGGTGTTAAAGCCTAGTTCAGGTAAACATTAAAATAGCTATATATACCAAATATAAGGTATTACCGTAATAAATAAGTGGTAACTACGCATCAATGTACCACTATTTAACAAAGGCACTTATTGCATACATTATAATGAATTATAAAATTTAATTGAATTATTTTTACTGTAATATTTTTCCTATGTAACATGTGACGTTTATTTTATTGAATAAAAGTTATTATTATTATTATTATTATTTGTTTCTCTTTCACGCGTACTTTTCTAACATATGATATTAAAAAAGTACACGGCCCTTTGGCAGGCGTACACGGAGACATAGGTCCAACGCGCAGAGGCCCTTTGAGAATTTTAATCTAGAATGTGGTGGGACACCTACTGAGGAGCCTCCATAACTGCACTATGAAGTACAGCCACGGATTAGCCGCAGCAGGTGTAGGACTATTGCTACTTGTAGGGAAACTTATTACTCTGGGCTATTGTGATGGGTGTTCAATGGATAAGTGAATATGAAAACTATGGATGAAAAACGGCGTTATTATTATTATTATTATCCCTTAGTCGCCTCTTACGACACCCACGGGAAGATAGGGGGTGGTGACACTTGTATTGTATGCCGTCAACCACACGGCTAATAAGCTGTAATAAAATTTCTTTGTCGTCCATAATGCGTGCGAACATCACAGCGACGCGGACACAACAGTCCAAACGCAACGCACTGCTCGCAATGAGCCGGGCGAGCCGGCTGCCGCGCTGCGCACACGCGCGGCTCGCACGCGCGCGTCTGTGCGTAGCACACGCCTCGCAACAAACATGAAGACAGACAAACGAGGCGTTTGCTTCGTACGCGATGGCTCGACCCGAGCATATGTTGGAATAGTTTTTCAACACGCACGCCTCAAACAGAGGCATTAGTTGTGCGCCGTTCGTAGCACATGCCTCGCCAAGTCTGTATCCACCTTTATAATGCAGCGACACACGATAGAAGGATTTTTAAATATCCCATCCCTCAAGGGGCAATATTTAATAATATTCTTCCACATTCACACAACACCACCTAGTCCCAAACTAAGCAGAGCTTGTACTACGGGTACTAGACAATGGATAAACATACATACATATATACTTCTTTTTTTAAATAGGTACATACATATTATACATAGAAACCCCCAGACCAAGACAAACATCCATGTTCACGCACACAAATGTTTTACTTGAGCGGGAATCGAACCCGCGACCTTCAGCGTGGCAGTCGCTTACAGTCCCGCTGCGCCAACCGGTCGTCAATGTGGGTTTAAAGTTTGTACAAAAATCCGTTGAATTTGATACAGCACCATTTATATGAGACACAGTAAGTAATATTATAAAAAAAACAACACCACAATATATATTTAATAAACAGTTCGCATACTTCATTGAGGACAACTGTGAGTGCAGTCAGCTGTTGTATTAAATAAATAAATACTGCAGCGATGAATTTTACTCAAATAGTAAAACACGCCAGTGGCGCGCATGTAATTAAATTTGAATATGAAAATATCGCTGACTGGCAATGGCCGATGCATCTGTACTGACGGAATATACAATCAATGGTCAGGCAGACGCATGTAAAATCTTTATTTATGAAATGAAATGAAATGAAATACTTCTTTATTTCGTATAAACTTTGCAAGTACTTACGAAACGTCATTAAAAAATATATATTTTATACAATTATTTTTGTGTGTCGAATTAGAACAGCTCAGTCCCAAGCGTTTTGGTCGTCTTTATATTCCGATATTTTATAATATGCTTTTGAACACAATTTCGCTTTTACAATAATTTTGAACTTATTTATAGATAGGTTTCTTATATTATAAGGGAGCTTGTTATAAAAGCGTATACATTGCCCCATAAAACAGCTACTTATTTTGTGAAGACGAGTGCTATGAACTATGAGATTATTCCTGTGTCTTGTATTTACAGAATGTATATCACATTTTTTACTAAATTTGTCAATATTTTTATGTACATATAACAGATTTTCATAAATATATTGTGATACAACAGTTAGAATGTTTATTTCTTTGAATTTTTATCTTAGAGTAACTCTTGGACCGAAATATGTAGCTATAGATATATCTGTTTCAATACTTTGTAGTGACAGTGAATTTCACAAGCATATAGGGCTTTGATTTGCATTTGCAAAATATTGTAAGGGGTTAATGTACTACTGTCTAGAATTTGGCTAGAAGGAGCTGGGATTAATTGTAGCAGATTTGTGGAAGCGTGACTCTATTCATCAGCCCTTGTCAGCCACAACAAATCTCAGACATAAATGTACTGTGTTGCACAGCGAATACAAGTAATCTTAATATTAATGTCTTACCAAATATCTCCTGGTGATGTTCTTGAGTGGAGTCCTGGAGGCAAGCTAGACATACACGAGACTAAATTGGCCAATATTAGCAAGTGAATTATCTTTACTTTACCAGACTCCAACGCGGCGTCTTCAATGCACGATGCAAGTTCACAAGATTTTTCACAAATGTTCAATATGTCACAAACCGTGCCGGGAGTCAAAAAAGCGGCAATTTAATAGATTTCACAACTATTCGCGTACCTACAAGGATGTGCTTTTCAAAAGGCGATCAATTATTTTACGTACGAGTCGACAACGTGGTAATTTCTCAAAGGGGCGAACGGAAGTGACAGTTCAGTGTGACCATTGTCAGAAATTTTCAATAGACTAAACAAAATGTTACTCAATCGATCTAATCGATTTGACTTATAATAAAAACTAATTCTATTTCAAACATCCACCCGCCCCGGACCGGCCTACCGGTCCGCTAATCAGTTGGTAGACGTGACAATGTTGCAACCGCTCTCCTCAGAATCGAACCGTCCACCAAGACCTCAGCAAATCGGGGAACTCCATCAGCCCCAGTTACCAAATGAAGGATGCGCCCCCTGCGCCATCTGAGTGGCGGAAGGTTAGCCTCCTTGATCAAAACGAGGTCACCAACCTTGGGTGGATCGGTCTTGTCGGTCCACTTAACGCGTTGCTGGAGTATGTGCAAATATTCCAAGTTCCAGCGTTTCCAAAAGCTCTGAGTAATCTGGCGTACCAATTCAAAACGCGAGAGACGACCAGGTCTCGTATCAATATAAGGGTACTCAGGCAAGGCGACAAGTGGGCGACCAATCAAAAAATGGCCCGGCGTAAGGGCCTCCAAATCATTCGGATCTGAGGAGATCGGGCACAATGGCCGAGAGTTCAAAACGGCCTCAATCTTACAAAACACAGTTGCGAGTTCCTCAAATGTAAGGACAGATTCACCGATTGTTCTGCGCAAGTGTGTTTTGGCCGATTTTACGGCGGCCTCAAATATACCACCCCAGTGTGGACAATTTGGTGGGGAAAACAACCAATTTATCCCACGTCGGGCAAGCCTATCACCTATATTAGCTTTGTTGGTTTCAAGAAAATTAACAACATCATTCAGATAATTATAAGTGCCCTTGAAGTTAGTGCCGCAGTCAGAACGGATCAAGGAAGGCAGCCCTCTGCGGGATACAAATCTGTCAAATGTGGCTACAAACGCCTCGGTCGTAAGCGAGGAGACGAGAAGCGGACGACGGAGAGCGGGGGAAATGGCCACCGTGTCCCGTCAGAGGGCCACAGGCTAGGGACGTAGGGTCCACATCAGCAGTTGGAATTTATTTCGGCTGTTGATGTGGTAGGTGAAGGCTATAGGGAGGGCGCAAGCGAAGGATAACGGCTAGAGTTGGTAACTCGGCTCAGGCCGTTGACCCGAGCGGGCGTCCGAAGTCGTGCTGTAAACCAGCCCCGCGTTCCTATATCCCTCTGGTAATCCTAACGTCCGGTAGGACGTTCCCAAATGCGGGCTCCATGGAGGGTGGGAAGCCAGAGGGATGAAGTCTTAGTAAACTTGCATGGATACCGAAATCCCATTTATTACCCCAACCGCGACGGGGACGGCGAAAGCTGTTCCCGCCGCCAACACCACAACCATACAGATGGTTGACGCCGTGGCCCCGGCTGCAGGTGTCACACGATCCCCCAAGGACGTGACTTCAGCGCTGGCTAACGCTAGTACTGGTCGCGTCCTTACAATCGTCAGCCCATTTGAAATAAAGCGGGAAGACGACTCCTCCTTCGCGGGCTGGCAAGTGGTGAGTCACCACAAGGGCAAGGGTAAGGGCAAGACCACCGGTCCTGTTCGACACTCGCCCACCACACAACCGAGTGGCCCCGCTGCTACCAGCTCTGCGAAGAAGAAGAAGGCGAATAAAAACAAGAGGCAGCGCTTGGCAATAAGGCGTAAGGCTGCACAAACCGCTGCCGCCGCCGGTGCTGCCTCTACAAAAACAGCGGAGCAGGCCGCTGTCGCAGGTCCCAGTAATGTGACCAGCGCGCAGCCCGCGCTCTGCAGTGGGGGGTGCACGAAGGCCGGAGGCAGTACGGGGAAGCCGCCTGCCGCCAAGCGGCGGGCCGGCCACCCTGGACGGCATCCAGCCCCAGCACCACCGGGAAACACGGCAGGTAAAACTGCCGGAAACAAGGAAAGAGGTGAGGCCAAACGTGCTCTCAACGAGACCAGCTCGCCTCGAGGGGAGCACAAGAAGCCCCGCCTCGACTCCTCCAGGACACAAGGTAAGTCCTACGCACAGGCCTCCAAGGCGTCCCTGGGCGTTGCAGTAACATGCAAACGCACAGGGAACTTGCCGAAGGAGTTCGTGGACCGGATACTCACGGAGATTCAAAGGAAGATCCTGAGTGACGCCTGGTCGACTAAAACCCCCAAACGCCCCGCTCCTGCGTTCACCGGGAAACCCATGTACGCGGACGGGGTCCTCAAACTCTGGTGCGCCGACGAGGCAACGCGTACCTGGCTGACGGAGGCGGTCTCTCTCCTGGTCCCACCACCGGGCTTCGAACTGGAGGTCAGGGGCCAGGAAGAGGTCCCGAAGAGAGTGCGGTGCGGCATTGTCGTTCCTAACGAACAGGGAGTCAGGGACGACGTGCGCGACGTGGGTCGGGCTCTGGAGTTCCAGAACCCCTGGTTGGCGGTCGACAAATGGTCGCTGCTGCACTCGGAAAGACAGTCAGGTGGGTGCTTCCTGGTCGTGGGCGTCCCGGAGGAACAAGTCCCGGTCCTGGTGCAGAACGAGCGCCGCCTCGCGTTGGGGCTGGGTGCAGTCTACGTCCGGTTCCGGGACTCAACAGGCAAGTATGTCGACCATCCTCCGGAATGCGACAACTCCACACAACCACATCAAGCATCAGACACCCAGCCAGCGTGTTCCGCGGAACCCGGCCCGTCAGAGCCGGCCGCATCTGGCTTGGGGGCTGGCCCGTCAGCCGAGGGTAACTCGGAAGATGAGAGCCTGCTCCTGAGTCCGGTGCGGCGGGACGACGGGGTGGGGGCCGGCGACATCCTGGCTGGCCTAACGCAGCTAAAGGTTGGGGAGGAGGGGACATCACCCATAGATGAACCCTCTGCCTAGTGACGTCAGCTGCCTGCAAATCAACCTCCATCATAGCCAAACAGCCACTGCGCAACTGCGCAAATGGATGGAGGTCCAACATTCAGCCATCGTGCTCATCCAGGAACCTTGGATAAGGGGTGGCCTCATTAGAGGCCTCTCCAGCCTGGGAGGTAAGATTTACTCTTCTACTGACCACACACATCAAAGAACCTGTATACTTACAACTAATACCATCAGAGCCCAAGCTTTAATGGAGTTCTGTTCCAGAGACATCACAGCGATACAAATTGAAATTATACAGCAGCCAAGGAGTATAGCGGTCGTTTTCGCATCGGTCTACATGCCCGAGGCTGAAGACCCGCCTCCGTTCGACCTCACGCGTCTGGTTAACCAGTGCGAGAGAACCAATACGGAGGTCGTAATAGGGACGGACTCCAATGCCCACCACCAAATGTGGGGCATGGACTGCAACAATAACAGAGGTAAGTCACTGGTTGAATACCTATTCACCACTAATCTTACCCTATTAAACACAGGTACGGAGCCCACCTTCGTCACAAAACGTAGTCAGACAATTATCGACTTAACTCTCGCAACAGAAGGAGCGGCTGAACGCATCAAGGGATGGCACGTGTCAAAGGAGGCATCATGCTCAGACCACAGATGGATCAGCTTCTCCATGAAAGTCGATATACAGCCCACACAGCCCCGCAGGAAACCACACAACACGGACAAATCACAGTATGTCCTATTACTTAGAGATAAACTTACCCTTACCGCTACGCCGACGGTACTGGATGACACTGAACAGCGACGAGCAGGTATGCACACTGACGCAGTCGATGCTAGACAGCTACCATGCAGCTTGCCCGGAAACCACTCCGCCTTCAACCCCGGGGAAACAAACCTGGTGGGGCGCTGAGCTTGAACGCAAGCGCAAGAAGGTAAGAAAGGCTCTAAATAGGGCAATGAACACAAGCGCGGACGCTGATTGGGACGCTTATAAAGCGGCCAAATCAGACTACAGGAAATGCCTCAGATTCAGACGCACCATGGGATGGAGGTAATTCTGTGGGAGCATTGAATCCTGCCAACAAGCAAACCGGGTAAGGAAACTACTGGCTCAGCAACCAACAGTTGCACCAGGTACTCTCCGTAAACCGGATGACACATACACCACATCGGAGGAGGAGACAAGACGCGTCCTACTCGAAACACATTTCCCAGGCTGCGTCCTCACCCCGGTAATAACGTGGCACGATACACCAACAGTGGCGACCGAACACGAATGGAGACACGCAAACAACGTGGTCACAGAAGAAAAACTCCGATGGGCCATCGATAGCTTCCATCCATTCAAAGCAGCCGGACTGGACGGCATCTTCCCAGGGTTATTACAATGGGGAGGGGCACCTGTCCTCAAAAGACTCCTGGCAATCATGAGGGCTAGCCTGGCCCTCAGATATGTACCGAAGAAATGGAGGGAAGTCAAACTAATCTTCATACCAAAACCAGGCAAAACAGACTATACCAATGCAAAGTCCTTCAGACCAATAAGCCTGACCTCCTTCATGCTTAAAGCCTTGGAAAGGCTTTGCGAGAGGGAACTAAGAAGTGGGGCTCTTAAGCACTTACCCCTACATGCCAACCAACATGCATACAGCTCAGGGAAATCGACGGAATCGGCCTTACATCAGGTCGTGAACCAGATAGAAGCTGCTATACAACAAAAAAGCATCTGCCTGGGCACCTTCATCGACATAGAAGGAGCCTTCGACAAGACAAACTTCTCCAGCATAAGCAACGCCCTAGCCAGACATGGTGTGGATCAGATGCTCATACAGTGGATCCAAAACATGCTCAGCAAAAGGGTAGTGCGCCTACACGGCGACACTCAGACAGCCTTGATAACTAAAGGGTGCCCGCAGGGAGGTGTACTCTCCCCGCTATTGTGGAACTTAGTCATCAATGAACTCATAGACAAACTCAACGCGAGAGACTTCTACACAATAGGTTATGCAGATGATCTAACCATACTCACCTCAGGTAAGGTAACCAGTACAGTGTACGACCTAACCGAACAAGCGCTACGCATAGTAGATTGGTGGTGTAATGAGTACGAATTATCTGTAAACCCGACCAAGACCGAACTAGTTATGTTCACACACAAACGCGCGCTGGGCACTTACCGACTGCCCAGGTTATTTAACACAGAGCTTAAGCTGTCTACCGAGGTCAAGTACCTGGGTGTCATTCTCGACAGCAAATTGACATGGAACAGCCACATGGAAAATAAGCTCAACAAAGCAAGCATTGTCTTCTGGCAGTGCAAGAAGATGATAGGCAAACGCTGGGGCCTATCCCCCAAAATTGTCTTATGGCTCTATAAGACAATAATACGTCCGATGATAAGCTACGGCGCAGTAGTGTGGTGGCCTCGGACCAACCTAATAACGGCCGCCAACAAGCTCCAAAAGCTACAAAGACTTGCATGCCTAGCGGCCACGGGCTGCATGAAAACTACACCTACAGCGGCACTCGAAGTGTTGCTGGACCTGCCCCCATTGCACCTGTTTATACAACAAGAAGCAACGATGTCGGCGGTCCGGCTAAGAGCTCTGAAGCTCTGGAAAGACACCAACACACCGCACACTAGCAACTTAAATACACTCTTTAGAGAAGTTCCTCTCACACAAGCCATTGGCGACCAAATACCGAAACAATTTGTGTTCGACAAGAAATACAAAATCCAACTGTACGAGGATCTACACGAAGGAGCGGTTAATCACAACGAGCACACGATCTTCACAGATGGGTCTAAGACGGATACAGGTACAGGTTCAGGAGTATTCTCCGAGGACCTAAACATCAACATCGCAGCACCGCTGGGAGCCTACAACACGGTCTACCAGGCCGAATGTTTTGGCATAATCCTAGCTGCCACAGCAATCATGGCACGTGAGGTAAGGGAACGATCCATTAGGATCCTCTCAGATAGTAAGGCAGTCCTCTCAGCCCTCAAAAGCCATACTATCACCTCGGCGCTCACGCTTGAATGCCACCAGAAACTAACAGAGGTAGGTAAACAAAACAAATGAACACTGCAATGGATCAAGGGCCACAGTGGCTCTAGAGGGAATGACGCAGCCGACGTACTTGCCAGAAGAGGGGCCACTTTAGAGGTGGTGGGACCCGAGCCCATTATTCCCCTCCCTTCTGGATTTTATCGCAACCTGGTAAGAAATAGGACCAGGACCCAACACAACCAGTCCTGGATTGGTATTGAAACATGTAGGCAGGCCAAGGAGGCTCTTCCCGCAGTAGACGGTAAGATAGCTAAACAAATCCTCCGGCTGTCCAAACAACAACTGCGGACAGTCACGGCCGCCTACACAGGACACGGATTCCTTAATAAACACCTATTTACTTTAGGCATCACCGACAGCCCGCTGTGCAGGGCCTGTATGGCAGCAGACGAGACGGCAGCCCACCTGCTCCTCGACTGCCCTGAGGTCGCACAGTACAGGCAGCAGTACCTGACAAGACACAGCACCCTGAGGGAAGCAGTGGGCCACATCAAGAGTCTGCTGGCCTTCCTCGAAGAGCTGGGGTGGCTGGAATGACGACACCATTCCCACCCGCACGCAAAATACACGCCAAGACGTGGAGTTGCGGAAACAGCCCGTGCCATCAAGTATCAAGTATCAAGTATCAAGTAAGCGAGGAGACCAGTTCTAAGTGTACGGCCTTTGTGGAAAGACAAACAAAAACACACAAGTAGGCCTTGACAGTCTTGCTGTTTCGAAGTGTCGACGTTTTCACCAAAAAAGGACCAGCGAAGTCCGTGCCAACACCGTCAAACGTCCTGCTTTCAGCTACGCGATCTGCCGGTAAGTCCCCCATCAAGGGCTGCATGGTAGAAGCCTTGAGCTTATAGCAAGGGATGCAGCGAAAGACTACACTCCGAATAATTCTTCGGGCAGACAAAATCCAAAACTCGCGTTGCAAAATGGCCAACAAGGCATTACAACCAGCATGCGAATTTTTAAGGTGACGGTCAGTTACCAACAAGCGTACCAAATGACCGTCCTTAGGTAACAAAAGGGGGTGACGAGCCCCGTAAGGGAGGTTGGCGTTCTTGAGACGCCCTCCAACGCGCAAGAGACCCGTTTCGTCCAAAAAGGGGTTCAATTTAGATACAGCTCCCGACAATTTCGATTTCCCCGACTTGAGGATAGCAATCTCCCTTTCAAAATGCGCCAATTGCACAGAACGAACCCAAAAGGTGAGGGACTCCTGTCGTTCCTGTGGTGAGAGAAACGGTGTCAGTCGTTTCTGTTGTGGGTGCCTAAAATTAAAAACAAAACGCTTTATCCAAGCAGTGACACCTAACAACTTGTCGAGGGAGCTGTAACGATTCAACAAAAAATCGGGGTCGAAGGCGCATTCCACCTTCTCAAGAGCGAGTGTTCGTAGACCCGGCAAATTAGAAGTATTCAAAACTGGCGTTCGAGGCCAATCAATTTCTGGTCGACTCAACCATTCCGGACCCCACCACAGCGAATGACCTATCAAACTAGGCGTCAAGCATCCGCGCGAGGCACAATCAGCCGGGTTGAGCTCACCTGGCACGTGTCTCCAAACAAGTTTGACTTCGGATTTCTGGATTTGGGAAACGCGATTAGCGACAAATACCTCCAAGGTGTGAACAGAAGCCTTCAACCAACAAAGAACAATTTGGCTGTCCGTCCAGGCGTAGGTCCCATTAATACAAATGCTTTTACCCAAAGTGTTAGACACGTGGTTCAATAAGCGTACAAGTAGGGCTACTCCCGAGAGCTCCAATTTTGGAATGGTCAGAGATGTCCGAAGGGGTGCCACCTTGCTCTTTGCCATGATCAGGGAAACCCTCACCTGACCTGAGGCACTAACTGTGCGCAAGTACACCACGGCGGCGTGACCACGTTCCGAGGCGTCACAAAACCCGTGAAGGGTGGCCTTGTACTTCCCGGGAGGAAGGATGGGACGAGGCAAGGAGATCTCGTTGACGGCAGGAAGTGAGGATACAAAAGAGGTCCATTCCTCAACAAGAGTGCCGTGCAGAGGTTCGTCCCAGGTCAATCCTGCTGTCCAAAGCCTCTGCAAGAAGCACTTTGCCCAAAATATCAACCATCCAGATCCAACCGTTCGGATCAAAGGTTCTGGCGACAGTAGACAATACGAGACGTTTAGTCCAAGAACACGGCAATTTCAAGTCTACGTTATATGTAAAGATGTCTTGGACTGGTCTGTACTGAACGCCGAGAACAGCCATCATGGCGGGGTTGTCAACAATCTCAAACAAATGTGGATCTTGCTGATGATCCTCTGGCAAGCCTTCCAAAAGCGCTGGTGAGTTGGAAATCCATTTGCGCAACTCATAACCAGCGGAGGCCAAAATACCTATCAATTCGTCCCGCAGGAGGATCGCCTCGTCCGCTGTGGAGGCGCCCGAGCAAATGTCATCGACGTAAATATCGTCCTTCAAGATGGCGGAGGCTCTTGGGAAACGTAGGCCTTCGCGGTCTGCGAGCTCCCAAAGAGAACGTATTGCCAATGCTTTGCAATTGCTTGACCTTAACCCGTACGTATTTGTATTGAGCTCGTAGACGACCATGGGATCGCGAGGAGACTCTCTCCAAAGGATCAGCTGGAAGCGACGGTCATCAGGGTGGATAATCGTCTGCCTGAACATCATTTTTATGTCGGCCACAAAGACAACCTGATGTCGTCGGAAGCTGGTGATGACGTCACAAAGGTCCTTGACCAACTTAGGACCAGAATGTAAGCACTGGTTCAAGGATACGCCTGTTGAAGTCTGCGCAGAACCATCAAACACTGTGCGCAGCTTGCCAGTCGATGGCTTCAATACCGCATGATGCGGGAGAAAGTAATGCTCCACCGAACGCCAATCCAAATTTGACACAGACATGTGTCCCAACTGTTCATATTCCCTCATGAACTCAATATACTTCTGTCTGAGCTCCGGATCACGACCCATGCGACGCTCCATAGCCAACAATCTCTTTTCGGCTAAAGGTCGTGACTCACCAAGCGGAGGCCGAACAGACAGAAAGGGCAGCTTCGTGATAATCCGACCAGAACGGAGTCGACCAGTGTTGTTCTGGAAGAACAGCTCGCACTCCTCATGTTCTGGATTCAAACGGGCAACTCGAGGGGGCTCCTCTACCTCCCAAAACCTCTGAACTGCATCAGAGAGAGCAGAGCCTACAGCCAACAAATTATCAAGTTCGGGTGGAGGGGGGTCCCTAGGTACAGGTCCCATCAAAGCAAGTCCAAATATGGTCGGGATGGCAGTCAAACCATTTGGCACCAAGATCCGTTTCCCACCAATCAAAATTCCACCGAGAACATCAGAGCCAATCAACAAATCGATTTGTCCCGGTGTGTCAAATTTGGGGTCTGCCAGTTCCAATCCCGATGTCAAATTCACCACAGCAGCGGGTAGCTGTTTCTGTGGATGCATACCCAAAATATTCTTCAGCACAATAGCCGAGATTTTAATCCTCGGGTGTGAAGATTCAACAGGGCCAAACAAAACTTTAACTTGCCCTTCAACATTAGAGGCTACGTCACCTATGCCCCGTATACAATTCGGAAAAGAGCCCATATTTCATTTAACCTGCCCTACCAAATAAGTGGAAACAATGCAACCTTGTGAACCTGTGTCCAATATAGCACGGACAACAACAGAGGTCCCCGTGGGTCCCCAGACCCTAACAGCAACCGTTGGTAGGATAACGGTCTCAATGGGGGAGGTTGGCGTTATAGGGCAGGGGTCAATGACCTATTGTTGCCTGGGCGGCGACCGTTGGCCAGGACCTGGCAAGTCAAAATGAGGGTGCGGCTTGAAGTCCTCAAAAGCGCGATGACTCGATCCGCGCGCCATCTGTGGGGGGTCATAGTGACGCACCCGCCCAAAACGAGGTGGGCGCGAGTCAAGGCGGGGACGCTCCGCCAAAGGAGGGGAATACCTGGGGCAGCAGTCATGGTGCTTGTGACGCTGAACAGCACATTCAGGTGCGCGAGAGAGAGGAGGCGTGCGCACGCTACGGTTCTCCAAGCGGGGTGAGTGACGATCAATTGAGCGAGGCGACTCTCGGCTACGCGCCAGTGAGCCTCGGCTGCCACCTTCAAAACACCCGCCCGTGCGCGGCGTCGGCTGGTTGGACAAGCGGCCAACCTCTCTGGCATTCATGCAGAGAATGTCCAAATGCTGTCCTCCACAGTGAGGACAGGGGCGAGAGTTTGGGCAGTCTCGCTGGTAGTGGGACCCCAAGCAAGAGAAGCAAAGGCGGCGGGCATTCGCGATGCGCCTACGAGAGGCGACATGCAGGTCCAAGAATGCCCTACAACTGGCCGTTCTGTGCCCCGTGACCTTGCAGTAGGAGCACTCCACTGGGCTCTGCGTGACTGCAAAGCGAGGAGGGCGCCGGTCAACATTGGCTCGAGTGTGAACGCGAGCCTGCTCCTTGACCTTGGGCGGCTGCGACTTAGCCGGCGTGTCACCACCGGAGTTGTCCAAGACCCGGCACTCATCCTCCAGGAACCTCTCCAGGTCAGCAAAGGGGGGCAGATGGGTCGCGCTATCCCCACCAAAGCGCTGCTCAAAACGCGACCTCAGGTCGGCAGGCAGCTTCTTCAGCACAATGTGCACCAATAGATAGGACCATTGGTCCACGGGCAGGTCAAGGCACTTAAGTGCGTTGATGGCCACCAAAAGCGGGTTCAAAAGTTGGGTGCGCAACCCAGAGACCCGGGTGAGCGTCGGCAAACCCAAAATCTGCTCAATGTGCGTGTCGGCGAGGCCACGCTTATTATGGTACCTACGGGTAATTAGGTCCCGAGCCGTCTGGTACGCCTCGTCAGACACGGGCAGATGCTGGATGAGGCCCTTAGCATCCCCATCCAGAACCGACATTAGATAGGCCAACTTTTGTGCCGGCCGAAGGTCAGCCCTATCATGGACTAGGCTGTCGAACAAATTAACGAAGCCCAGGTAGCTTCCTAGGCAGCCATCAAAATGGGGGAGGTCCAAAGTAGGGAGCCTACTCACCAGCCCCGGTGCTGACTTAGGAAGCTCCTGCTTCAGGCCGGGTTGCCCTTCCCTATCGGCAACTAGTTGTCTCGCAGTATTGGAGACAGCATCATTCAGGTCTAAGACCTGGGCATAGTCTTCGCTGACCTTATTTCGCTGGTCAGCGGTGAAATCATTGATTGACACTTCAAGACAGCAAGTGCTGAAAGTGCGGAATTGCTGTTCCACACTTGCCAGGCGATCGTCAATCCGCTCGTACCTCTGAAGTAAGGCCTGCTGGCGATCAGGCCGGTTCACTAAAGCATTGGCCGAGGCAAACCAGCGCAAATCTGATGCAATAGCACCAGCAGCCGCACGCAAGTCCTTAATAGCTGACATAATCAAAATTCAAAAGAGCCCGGACAAGCGCTAAATAAAATTAACAATCAAAACTTAATTTTTCTTAATTCTTTGAAACCAACAAAGTATTAGCCTGTTTACTGCAAGTGAAGGCAAGTGACAGGTATTTACTGCCCAACAAAATTTAAGGTTTCAGTATATTGAAACAAACACAAAAGTTATCAAAGTTATAACTTATAACTAAACATCGTTATCGAGCGGGTAAAAATGGTGGCAGCGCGGTAGCGCACGACAATAGGGTTGTCATACGTATGCGTCACGTAGGTGCATACATTTAATAAGCTTTTTCGATTATGTTATATCGTACAATACCTTTATTTAATTAAAATATATTATAGTTTTAAATGTTTTTTTTTAAATTATAGCTATATGTATAGTATTGTATTTTTTTCGTATTGTAATAACTTTTTCACAAATTACTCTTAACTACTTCAATGTAATTTGAAAGATAAAGCGAAATTATTTTCATAAATATTAAATAATTATTTCGCAGTCGTCATATTATATTGGATCAAATTTTTACAAGCATCTATGTTAAAAATATGTTTTAATCTATTCTTTACTTTCATATTTTTGTTGTAATGTTAAAAAGTGTTAACATATTTTTAAAATTGGCAACACTAACATTAAGTGAAAAATTAACAATATAAACTTTTCAAATTATTTCACAAGTTTAAAATAAATACGTCTTTGCTATGTCAAATGAACTTGAAAGGTCATTTTCTTACTTAAGAGCGTTAACGCCGATTTTGGCCTCTTGACACAAAATATGTACTTTTCAAAGCTTGCCATCTCGGTGAGAATATATCTTACGAAACTGTAAATTCAATATTATAATAATAATAATAATATTTATTGGCATCAGACATTAGTACAAAGCTGTATACATATCTTAAAATTAAATGCTTTTGTTTGGGTTCAATAGATACAATTAGATCAATGCCCCCCGAGCTAGGAAATGCCTGTGTTACGGGGGACATCCTTCCGTCTTACAATCTGTTACAATATAAAAATAAACAGGGTTGATACAAGTCACTACAGGTAAATTCAAAAGTACGATGCCTTTAGGTGTGTGTGTGTGTGTGTGTGTGTGTGCGTGCGTGCGTGCGTGCGTGCGTGCGTGCGTGCGTGCGCGCGTGCGCACGTGCGCGCGGTGACGCGACGGTGATAGTAACTTTCGATGATATACTAGATGCAAGATTGGGCACTTTGACTTTGTTATTACGGGTGATAATTACTTCGATCAAAAATATTTGCACTATTAATATTTTATTTAAAATCACACACACGTCCACTCTCGAACAGTATTTGGACGGAAGGCATATTATTATAGGAAATATCTTCTTCTATAGGTTTGAGATAGGATTTTTTATATTATGAAAGTATTTGTGACATACGGCCATATAAACAAACAGAGTTTTCGCCCCGTCGCTTATGAGTTGAACGGATCAAAATGAGTTAGCTCAGTGGCGTAGCGTGGAGGGGGCCGGGGGGGCCATGGCCCCGGGCGGCACATTTAAGGGGGCGGCAAAAGAGGCCGCAAAAATAAAAAAAATATACTTATACCACTTATAATATGCGCGCGCACTGACTCGATCCTAGTAGGACCGCGCGGCAACGCGGGCGCTGTAGGAACTAGGCAGGGGCGGAGTGAAGTTGAGTCCTGTCGAAGTTAGCAAGCACCTAGCTTTGAAGAACAGAACAACAATCGAAAACAAAATCATCCTTATTTTCATTACGTGAAGACTTGTTTCGGATATGGGTGTTTTTTTTGTTTATCAATTCTTTATTGGGTTGTAATATAGGTACTGGTGATCTGCGAGCGTGTTATGAGTAATTTATTAATCAATATCAGGGCCGAGCCACCCCTGTGTGCGATGTGTGCGGCAGTAACAGATCTACGTTTTTTCGAACCGGGGTAAGTCTTGACAATGGCGCCCCAACAGTTTTCCAACTAGTTCAAATTTTTCATTCGATGTCGTGACATGATTTTGGCGCCCCATGACACTGCCGCCCTGAGCAAGTGCCCCGGTTAACAAGGTTTGGACACAACCATATGGGTCGTGACGCGGGTTTTGTCCATAAACTTACGGATTTCGCATCTCAACTCCGTATTTTTGCGAAAATAAGGAGTAGGAGTAAATGCTATTAACGGGTGACGGGCAGCGAAGTCACCGGTGCTAGAAGCTACGCACTGCGCCCTTCATCAAGACTACCGAGCTTCGGCAGGCTACCAAAATCAATTATACGGTATACCTTGCGACTAACGTAATCTACGGCAAAAGAACATCTCGCCGAGCTTGAGGTAGAATTAAGTCACATAAAGTGGTATATACTGGGGTTATCAGAAGTCCAAAGGCAGGGGAGGACATGGTAACTCTAGAGTCAGGTGACTTTTGCTACCATCGAGAAGGCGACCTTTTTTATTATATTCTTGGGGTGGCGTCGGTTTCCTGGTCAGGAGGAACAGTTTGTGGAAGTCGGTAGTGTGAACTCACCAAAAGGGGCAGCCTAAGCTGATGATACAAGTACATGCGCCAAACTCAACACTCAACTCACCCTGACGAGATAGATGAGGCCATCTACCAGGACACTGTCAAGACAATACCTATTAAGACTAAAGCTCAGTACTTCAGCGTAAAAGTGGAAGTACAAGAACGCGGCGAAACGAAATCGGAGCCCACGGCGTGGGACTCGAGAATCAGGACCAAATGCTAGTTAACTACTTTATAGCAGAGGGGATTTACTTAATGAACTATTGTAAGAAGAAGCCTCACAGGCAGTGGATTTGGTGAAACCGTGATAATGTGACAAACAAGGTGAAAGACTACATCACGACGGACCACAAGCACACAAGCAACATTAAAGACGGTGATCAATACGATAAACACCTGAAGAAATCACCAACGAGTACGAGGCTCTCTTAATATAAACATCAGAACTAAAAGGGCCCGGTCAATGAATCCTACTCTCAGACCTACATTGCCCCTCCCACTGTCAGCATTAAGCAGAAGACGGCCACAGTGGACACGATACTAAGAGATTCGTCTCGAAAGATCTGCTCCGCATAGAGACAAAAACAAAGAGTCAGCTGTCTACGCCAGAAGGACGGGCCGTTAAACGACGAATACGAAAGCTTACGCCACGAGACCTCCGACGCTCTAACACTCGAGCTGCGATAGCTCGATCGAAAAAACCCCGGGGATCATAAGTCTTCACTCTAAAGTTGAGGCGACACAATCAAACGACAGTAGGATGGCGGATGGCCGCACCGTCAACTCAAATTTCGATATTCTTGAGGAGGTTGAAAGGTTTTATCGACTCTGGCAGCCAGAACAATTGGACTTAGTACCGACGACCACAGTGCCCTACTGACGCACCACTACACCGAAGCCATCACCACCTCTTAAAAACAACAAAGCACTTAGTGATGACAGAAATCCATCAAAATTTAACTTACGAGTATTACAATCCTTTAAGCTGCCTAGGCCAGGCTAAGCTATATACTTGCAGCAGAGAAATGGCCAGTGCCGTGCGCGACTCATTGACACCGTTGAGAGCAGCCACATTTTGCCGTAAAATTGAGACGAATCAAATGACAACATATTTTTTTAATTCTCTAAGCCGTTTAGGGTGTAAAGCCAAACTAAAGGACATACTTATAAACATACAAACATACCAAACCCCAAAAACGTTACATTTCTGCAGAAACATTGGGATAAAAAGGGGGCGGCAAATTGCCGAACGGCCCCGGGCGGCAGAAACCCACGCTACGCCACTGAGTTAGCTTGACTATACTGCCAAGCAACACGCTGACTCTACGCACACAGCTGCGCGTGCGTCAGTGTTAGTGAGAAAGCGCTGCATTTACCTAAACTTGGCGCCGCGGATTTGACGTTAACGCTCTTAAACTGGTTTTTTTCAAGCAGACATCTTAAACTAACAGAAAGCAGTATAAATAAGTTGTTGGTTATTTATTCCAAAAAAATATTCAATAAAAAGTAATTGTAAAATATTTATGTGTTTTATTTCAAAATTATTTCTAGCGAAAAACCTACATTAATTATTTTGTATTGACTTAGTTACGAGTGATTATTAAATTTTAATTTAATTTTGATATTTTAATAAGATACACAAGGACAAATTGAAATATAGATTCTTAATTACATAAAGATATCAAGTAATAACATTAAACTATTATTAAAAAAATAATGTGCATGCTATATGGGTACGCGCGGCAACCCTAGCGTCGAATGCCACGACCTTGACCCCCTCGATAACGATGTTTACTTATAACAAATTAATAAAGTTGAAACTTCAACTTAATTAATTAATTATTTGCAACAACAGGCTAACTGTGTTATTTATGATATACAATAGGAAGTAAGCACAGAATATGTGTTACCTAACAATATTATCTTTATATTATAACAAAACAAAGTTTATTAATGTGACCCGCCCAAGTGGCAAGGTCAAGTTGGTTTTTATGTTTATGAATATAAGCAATAAACTAAATTTACTAAATTTATTGATACATACAGCTGTTATGTATCCAAACAAACTGACTTATTAATGCAACAACAAATTTAAGTTACATTTTTCAACAATACAAATCAACAATTACTGATTGAGGTTATGTGACAATGTGTTTCAAATTATCTAGGTCAACTTATACAATTAAATATTATGTATTTTAGACAATAACTGACCTGACAAACACTACAATACTGTCTACAAGGTGATAAGATACAAGCTCATACCAATCTGAGTTCAGATACAATCAACGGCTAAGATACAAATTTACAATATAGGCAGTTAACCACGCTCTGCTACCAAAAATTTATGTCTAGAATTTGGCTAGAAGGAGCTGGGATTAATTGCAGCAGATTTGTGGAAGCGTGACTCTATTCATCAGCCCTTGTCAGCCACAACAAATCTCAGACATAAATGTACTGTGTTGCACAGCGAATACAAGTAATCTTAATATTAATGTCTTACCAAATATCTCCTGGTGATGTTCTTGAGTGGAGTCCTGGAGGCAAGCTAGACATACACGAGACTAAATTGACCAATATTAGCAAGTGAATTATCTTTACTTTACCAGACTCCAACGCGGCGTCTTCAATGCACGATGCAAGTTCACAAGATTTTTCACAAATGTTCGATATGTCACAAACCGTGCCGGGAGTCAAAAAAGCGGCAATTTAATAGATTTCACAACTATTCGCGTAGCTACAAGGATGTGCTTTTCAAAAGGCGATCAATTATTTTACGTACGAGTCGACAACGTGGTAATTTCTCAAAGGGGCGAACGGAAGTGACAGTTCAGTGTGACCATTGTCAGAAATTTTCAATAGACTAAACAAAATGTTACTCAATCGATCTAATCGATTTGACTTATAATAAAAACTAATTCTATTTCAAACAACTACTATAACTGAATACAAATACATGAAAAAATTCGTCATAAAAGTTATAATATTATTTTCGTCATCATACACTTTGAAAATTAACTCGGTGTATTGACTGTCGTCGTTCAGCTGATCGCCATTGCAGGTGCCTAACACACACAAGCACATGTACCTAAAGTGACTGCGCGACACAGTCTTAATTTGCACGATTTAACAGTTTATTCTGAATTACTATTTAACTAAAATTTAATGAAAATAGAGTTTTAAGTATATCATCGCACACTGCTTGAAATAATTTTAGGTGAATAAGTATACTGTCTATATTGTATTACTAAAATATTTTACAAATGCAGATCAACACATTGTATAGTTAAACAACATTGTTTCTGCAGTTGTGGGTTTGATTCTTGCTAGGTTTTTCTTTTGGGACTAGACCTACCCATATTTACACTGTTGAGATTGTCTGGGTGGTGGCGTCATTAAAGTCATCGAGTCTTGACACTGTTGGAGTATCAGATAAACAGTTTAGGCACCTGCAACAGTTTTGATCAAAAGCAAATCGGAGGAGCGAAACCCTTTGTAGATAGCCTAGTGGAGATTGACAGACTGCTACGCTGAGGGTATCGGGTTCCAAGCCACATGACGAAGGGATTGCCCGAAATAACTACGAGATCGTTCAGAAACTGTTAAATAACGAAAAAAAAGAACAAATGTGCTGACGTACCTGTGGACATCCTGTAGTGTGGTTAGTGGTTGTCAAAGTAAAGAAATATGTAAATAAAATATTGAACTTTTTGTTACTTATAGTGTTGGCGCCGTAACTATTTCCAAACTAGGGCATATTTTTGTTTAAAGGGTACGTATATTAAAACAACGAGTTAACTTTTTGTTTGAGTTACGCGAGTAAAGTCGTGAGCAATCGTTAGTATTTACAAATTATTGAACTAACCATGCACTTATGTATACTTAGTATTATAAGCCTGGAGAGTTTGCTTGTTTGCTTGGTTGAACGCGTTTGTCTCAGGAAATACTGCTTTGATTTAA
This sequence comes from Euclidia mi, assembly GCA_944739405.2. Lineage (NCBI taxonomy): Eukaryota > Metazoa > Arthropoda > Insecta > Lepidoptera > Erebidae > Euclidia > Euclidia mi. The sequence goes on from OX123206.2 coordinate 1,285,455, forward strand.
ATAATCATTTGTATTGTATAGCCAATTTAAAAAGGCAGCGATAGCCGAGTGGATATACCAACGGACTGCTATGCAGAGGGTATCGGGTTCGAATCCACGGCGCGCACCAATGACTTTTCGGAGTTTTGTGCGTATTGAATTGTTATCCCGTGCCTCGGAGAGCACGTTTAGCCGTCGGTCCCGATTGTCATGAAGAGCTTTGACAGTCGTTACAGGGCGTCAGTACCTTCTAAACAAACTGACACTAGTCTAAACCATGGAATATCGCTATCCCTTCGGGTTGTGGAGGTCAGACAGGCAGTCGCTCTGTGGAAAAACTAATATTCAGCCAAATCCGGTTAGACTAGTAAGCGGACCCCAGATTGAACCTGGGATGACGCTAAGACGATGATGAGGATGATGATTGTGTAGCCAATTTATTGAGGAAGGCTATACTACATAACATCCCGCTATGAGCTACGGGTGCAAAGCAGTAGCAAGTAATTGCGAGTGATATTTACTGTAAAAATACATTGTCTGTCTGTATATATATATATATATATATATATATATACACCGTTATTTTTTAATTAGTACAAAAACTTTAAGGACATATTAGCGAAGACATTATTATCATATAAGTGACGTAAGAATTTCATAATATCTATAAATAACAAAGTTATAATCATTTGTTTTTTGTAGAAAATCTCACCCAAATCATAGACATATTTTACTATCCATTCACTACTTCATTGATAGTACTTACTTTCCGTCCTACTCTTACGCATTCTTTCCGTCGCACTTATAATGCAGGTAGCCGTAGACAATAAAATGAAGCAAAATAATAAGTGTAGGTAGATATTTTTTATTTTTTTAAATTCTACCCACTCCTTCATACGTCATCCTGTCTTAGGACCGGCAAAATTTACCGTTTTACAAGTAATTAAATACGGAGGTAGGTATGTAATTAGAAAGCAAACACGTCATATCAAAATAAAAGAAAGTATTCTGTAATAAAAGAAAAGAGTAATTTTGGCGTATTTATGAAGTTAGAATCGGCTGCTATTTACAATTACTATTAAATCGTCATCACGTCAGCCTAGAGACGTCCACTGCTGGACATAGGCCTCCCTCAAGGTTCTCCACACAGACCGATTTTGAGCCGCCTGCATCAAATTATTATTTAGTTAAGTAGGTAATATTTACTTTACTTACAAGTATTTCAATTGTTCTTCGAAATATCCATCACTATTGTCAATACACAGCACGTTTTATTTAATTGTTTTTAACGAGATAAGTAAGCTTCTCTGACTTTTCACTGCGTCAAAAGCGTCCAATATGCACTGTTTAAATTATTCGACACTCACACTCACAACGGCTCACTTTTGTACACAGTGGTGAGCATGGAGGCCAAGCTACGACCCGCCTCGACCGATCCACTGGCTTCCAAACACTTCCCTGTACAAACGCATAGCTGCACTCGCGTGATGTGAACTAATAAGCCATCACGAAAAAACATCCGCTCGCTATCGCCTTCAATTTAGCACTGCGGCGCGCGCGCAGAGGGACAGGGGGTGGCGAGCTTCGAGTTTGCACAAATTTATCAATGGAGTAGTGACGCGTAAAATTACTACGACAACATAGTATTTAGTTATGCATTTACCAAACATTACGTATTTTTGTGGACAGTTTTGGAACTTAGTATTTTTATTTTTTACATACATATATATGATTAGTTAAAGATGCCTAGAGCCCCATTAAATTTTTTGTACTAATTAAAAATAGCGGTGTATATATATCTTGTGTGTGTGTATGTCACTGAACTCCTCCTAAACGACTGGACCGATTTAGATTCACAAATTAGTCCACCCGAATTTAACGCGAGCGAAGCCACGGGCAAAAGCTAGTATATTATATAATGAAACACTGTTTATCAGTAGAAACGAGGGCGATTAAACAATGTAAAGATATTAATTTCTCACTTAATAGGCTTTTTGGAGCGAAAATGTTTTGAACTATCTTTGTCAGTGATTCTATGATATATTTATTAATAAATGGTTTTGCTTTTGAGGTAGGAAGATATTTGGTATAAAAAATTGGCTTATCCATACAACGTGGCAGTTTTTATGTATTTTATTTTATTAGTCAGTTTGCCGTGTGGTTGACGGCATAGAATACAAGTGTCACCACCCCCTATCTTCCCGCAAGGGCGGATCCAGCTTTGGCGCCAGGAGGGGGTCACATAGTCGTGGTCAAGTGAAGAACTTATAATTTAATTTCAATCACAATAGGTACAAGTAAAAAGTAGGTATTTAATTAATGTACGTAACAGACCAGTGCAGATACGTTAGAAAACGGTAAAAAGTAAAATAATGTTACAGTAGGATGAGACCCATTGGAGAAGGAAGAGAATATAGCGATCATTAAAGGAAAATTAAATTACGGGCGATCTGAGGTCGGGAAGTGGATGGGGTTGCGATTTTAAGGGTAAAAAAGGGTTTATCTCGATTGCCAGCAAAACTACAAGTCCTACGGAAAAAACGTCAATGGCAAAGTTGTAGGAAATAAAAATATCTACAACTTTCGTATTTACATTTTATTCACACAACGTCATAATTTATGTGAAAAATTCAAATAACCAAGTTATTGGTTTTTAGGGTTTCGTAGTCCACAAGGAACCCTTATAGTTTCGTCATGTCGTCCGTCTGTCCGTCCGCAGCCTAGCTCAAAGACGCCTGGTGCTAGAAACTAGAAAGCTGATATTTGACTTGAATATAGACATACGATATTGCAACAAAACTGTAGAATAAAATTTAGGAAAATATTTTTTTTCAGGGTATCTCCCCTAAATATAATTATAGTGGGTTTGAATTTTTTTTTGTTGAGTACCCCATTGTGCGGGGTATCATTGGATAGGTTTTAAAAAAATATTATTAGTTTGCTCAAATCATTTTTCGATCAAGTGATTGGTTTGTCAAATATCACGCTTTGAAATGAAAAAAATTGTTAGACTATAATTTAAAGAAGATTCTATAACTTTCTCAAAATATTGTAGATGTCTTATTAATTAGGTATCTATTAACTTATTTGGTTGTTTATTTTAGTTGTATATTTCGATTTGCAAGTTCTTTTTTATCAATGTAGCAAAGGAATCTTACATTTTTCGAGTAATTAGTGTTAATTTGTAATAAATCGCTCAAAATTGTACATTATAATAAAAAAATCGGTCTTGAGGTTGTTTCATTTCTTTGCATTTTCTGAGAACGTTTACCTTAGTAATGTATATTTTATTCACACCATCTGAAAGTAGAGATTTCAACGAACTAAACGCCGAACAATTTAAAAAAGAAAGCTGATATATTGACGTGAGAATTTTCAATAGAAAATTTGGGTTTTATTTATTTATTTATTTTACACTTTATTGTACACATTAAAAAACATTATTAGAGATCTTATAACTAACTATAGTATAAAGGGCGGCCTTATCGCTGAAATTACCGCCTTTTATTTCGATATTAAGTCAAAATAAGGTGTAAGAAAATATTTTAAATAAAAAACATTAACAGTGTGTTTGGAACATAAAAAGGCATGTTTTCACCAAATTCCATGTAAAAGAAAAACTATTGTAAAAGTTAAAAACAAAAAACAAAAAACTTGGTTATTTGAATTTTTCACATAAATTAAGACGTTGTGTGAATAAAGTGTAAATACAAAAGTTGTAGATCTTTTTATTACCTACAACTTTGCTATTGACGTTTTTCCCGTAGGACTTGAACTTTTGCTGCCAATCGAGATAAACCCTTTTTACCCTTAAAATCGCAACTCTATCCACTTCCCGAATATTCTCTTTCTTTTCCAATGGGTTTCATCCTACTATAATTTTCTATCGTTTCAAAAATTATTTACCCTGGTCTAAAACCTTTGCCATCATACAAAGTTATTATATTTTAAACTAATTAAATATTGAAGGTATGTAGTTACATAAAATCTGTATGGTGACAAAATATAAACTTTAATAAAATCTTTATATTTAATGAGTGGTCCACCTAAGTCCTGGAACCAGCTCAGGGGGGGGGGTCATGACCCCCATGACCGCCCCCCTGGATCCGCCCTTGTCTTCCCGTGGGTGTCGTAAAAGGCGACTAAAGGATAAAACGATGCAAAAACCATCTTTGCGTAGAGACGGAAAACTCGACATCAAACCCTATACGACTGCCTCGTAGGTCTCGTGGCATAAATGTGCGCGTGAGATCGGGAGGTCCCGGGTTCGATTCCTGGGTCGGGCAGTGTTATTGTGTTTTTCTGTCACGAAATTCTCAGTAGCAGCACGGAGTCAGGAAATGTGCCCGGTACGGCAATAGGCTCGCCCCTTATTACGTGGGACTAAAGTAGGTATATCTGGCGAAAAGTGGGTGTAGAAATACACCTCTGCCTACCTCTTCGGGGATAAAAGGCGTGACGATATGTATGTATGTATGTAGTCAGTTTCATCATATCAGCCTTTAATAGTCCACTGCTGGACTAGGCCTCTCCTTTGAAAGGAGGAATTGGCCTACTATATCACGCTGGCCAAACGGGTTGGTATAGAGTTTGTATAAAGTTTTCCTTCTCTTGCAGTGTTGTTCTCTGCATAATGTGCTCCCTCTGTCGGCTCTTACGACACCCATGGGATGATATGGTGTGGTGACATTTTGTATTCTTAATCCGTCACCACACGGACAGTTAGTCAGTTTAATTATATTAATATATATAATCACATAATATGTAAAGCGGCGGTAGCCCAGTGGTGTACGTAACGGACTGCCGAGACGTTGGTCTCGGGTTCGATCCCCAGGTACCTCGGGCACACACCTCTGACTTTTCGAAGTTATGTGTGTATTAAAAATGTTAATTATCGCTCGCTTAATAATGTGCCCGGTAGATGGCAATAGGCTCGCCCCCTATTACATTGGGACCGAAACATATATGGCGAAGTGTGGGTGTGTAATACACCTCTGCCTACCCCTTCGGGGATAAAAGGCGTGAAGATATGTTATGTTATGTTATATTATGTCATTGTATGTGCGCGTTCTGTACTCAAATAAAAATGTTTATTTGTCGGATCTCATAATTATTTAACAAATTACTCATCAGTAGCTGAAAGTAATTAAAAATAAACCCACTCAAATAAACTCTTGTTTCTCCTTGTGTTTCTCTGTTTATTTGACAGCCTTTGACAAGAATGTATTTCATGATAGCCTCCTTTTTTAACTATGGATAAAAGTAGAAAGCGTTTCCTTTTTACATATTGCTCCTGCTTTTGTGCATTAAGATTTGTTATAAAATAGTAAAAACTTAACTAAAAACATCCTGATAACTAAAAGATATCGATATTTGTTAATTATCGCTTGTCCCGTGCCTCGGAGAGCACGTTAAGCCGTCGGTCCCGGTTGTCACGAAGATCTTTGACAGTCGTTACAGGGCGTCAGTACCTTCTAAATAAACTGACACTAGTCTAAACCATGGAATATCGCTATCCCTTCGGGTTGCGGAGTTCAGACAGGCAGTCGCTCCGTGGAAAAGCTAATATTCAGCCAAATCCGGTTAGACTAGAAAGCGGATCCCAGATTAAAAACTGGGATAACGCTAAGAGGATGATGATGAACTAAAAGATATCGATAATAATCTAGAAATTTCATTTTCTTTTCGGCGTACAAAAGTTGATGAGATGACTATATCTTGTAGCATAAACCGACATCCGTTCAATTCTATCTAGACCATATACTTTAGCAAACCGACCTCAATACACTTAGCAATAAAATGCTAGGATGATGACCATTCCATTCTCGATCAATATAAATATTATAGAAGCAATATATCCAGTTAACAGTAAGCCGAAAGGGTATTCGTTATAAGCAACCCCTTTTAATAAAACTTTGATGTGGAAAAAATGTTAAGGATTTGTGTAGAAACCATTTTTATATTTGCTTTAACGCCTCACATAAACCGATATTTTAAAAGCCTCCACCGGACCAAATGTCTTTATAATGTACGATACGGTAACGACTTAATATTATGTAAATAAATGTAAGTATATGAAAAAGCATTAAGCGGAAAGAGATAAAAACAAGAACTTCGATGAGAAGTACTTTTATAAAGTGATTGGTGGTACGGTTCTGGATAATTTTTATCACATGCAGCCAGTATAACATCATGAAAACTTATATATCTCTTAACGCTTTGTTGCATCCTTTCTGTTGTAATTAGAGCCCAGGGCCTACTTTCCTAATTTGACAGTATATTAAGCATTTTGTACGTAATTTTCCTGCATCATTTCGAATCTTTGTCAGTGGAAACAAATGTTTGCAGTTTTCTATGACGAGGTTAAAGGAGTCCAACGGCTGTTTTTCCATACAAACGTAGTCTCCTGTTTTCTCCCTGGATAATGCCAGTAGAGCAATTGTTTTTTTCCAAAAGATGTATGGCCCCGATTGGCATGTCCCTATGTTTTCTTTTTTCTCATAAATTAAATATTAAAAGAGACATGAACCTTCAAATACCTCAAAAATTGGCCAGATTTTCCGCTGTGTTCAAACATCCAAAAAAAAAAGGAAAACATAGGAACGAGGCCAAAACCTTTTTTTTAATTTAATATGAAAAATCTAGTTAAATCGATGAAGTTTTAAGGAAGGTTTTAAGGTTTTTTTTTATCAAGGGAATACGAAACGTTAATTTTGTGTACATTTAATAGGTATTTTTGGCCAAGCCAAAGCTGCAGTTGCCTGTATCGCGCTCTGCGGAGGGAGGCTTGAGGTTGCGCGACAGCAATAGATTTTACAAAAAACTATTTTTCAATTCTCTCGCCCGTAGTGTTTCCTCTTAATGATCCGTTCCGCTCGCAGTGAAAATAGGATTTTAGCTCCGCCACAGAGGAATGTCGTTTAGACTGCACCTACCTTAACGTATTTAGGTAATTTAATTTTTATCTATTTTTTTTTGGACAGAAATGTAACAGTGGCTCAACGAAGTAACTGAATTCTAGGATTAAAAAAAGATTTTAGATATGTTAAATCTTGTGTTTATTGCTGACCTTTTACATTAGGTATGAGTTTACTTTTGCAAGTTCTTTGAGGATGGCTAGGCATTGTAACCTAGCCATCCTCAAAGAACTTGCAAAAGTTTGCATACCTACGTCATCGGGTCAACCAGGCCATATAAATCATCGTCATCATCATCATAATCTTAGCGTTATTCCGGTTACATGCAAGACTTCTCATATTGAAACCAGAGGTCCGGTCTCACCAGATTTGAAGGATACTAGGTTCTATTGGCCATTAACCGGGTCGAATAAATGTATATGTACATCAACTACATAGTATAAAACAAAGTCTGTCTTCTGTCTGTCTATCCCTATGTAAGCTTAAATCTTTAAAGCTACGCAACGGATTTTAATGCGATTTTTTTAATAGATAGAATGATTCAAGATTTTATATGTACAATAGAGTTTATTTGTGTAATACATACCTATATGCCGGTACGACGTTCGCCGGGTCAGCTAGTTTTAAATATTCGTGTATGGCCTGACTGTAAATTATTCCACTGTAAGATGTCATTCTGCCCAGCATGAGGGTTTCCTCGACCAAATTATCTTCATAGCCATATCGTCCCGTTCTCGTGAGGTGTAAGCCAGGACAATCGATCCTCGCGCTCCGCCGATCTCGAGCTAATCCTGACGTAATCGAGTCACAAATAACGCTCAGCAACATAGACGCTACTAAATTATCTAATACATGCATAATGTGATCGCCTCTTGTGTGCAGTATAATGGGGTTTTATGAGAACAGGATTTATGGAGTTATCTGTATACAGGGTGTAAAAAGACCCTTAACGAAAACTGAAATCCCATGTTGTACCAATCACTACGATTTTTTACTTCGGCACCATACCTGGGAAATTACTGGTTCAGGAGATATTGAGGCTCAAATTTAGTATGGAACTTTTCTAATTAGCTACAAAATCGATGCATTAACCCCGCCAATATGTTCTTTGTATGCCCTATGACCCCATGGATAAGTAGGTATTTCGGGGATTGCACGCGCGCGCTTTTAATTGCGATAAAAAAGTGAAAACTTAAAAAAATCGTTTACGAGGTATTATTTTTGGTTAGTATGACTTGGCATGATGTCCACAACGAGTAGACTTCGGCTTGGTGATGGGTCTTGTGACTCCCTGTATATAAAATTCTTACGTTACTGACTGACAGTCAAGCTACACCCAAAACTATTAGGTGCAAGAAGCTAAAATTTGTATGTACATACCTATGTTACTTGGGAACTTGGGGATTTCCTTAAATTCCCACGGGATTGCGCGAAAAATTGGCGGGCGTAGCTGCGGGTTTCCTCTAGTATATTATGTTTTAAAAAGTAGTCCGTACTGTGGGCAACCGAATGCTGCGTTTTCATTTTGAAAGATCTTCCTCTTAGCGTTATCCCAGTTTTAACCCGGAGTCCGCTTACTAGTCTAACCGGATTTGGCGGAATATTAGTTTTTCCACAGAGCGACTGCCTGACCTCCGCAACCCTAAGGGATTGCGATATTCCATGGTTTAGACTAGTGCCAGTTTATTTAGAAGGTACTGACTGTCAAAGATCTTCATGACAACCGGGACCGACGGCTTAACGTGCTCTCCGAGGCACGAGGCAAGCGATGATTTACAATGTAATACGCACATGGCTCCGAAAAGTCATTGGTGCGCGCCGTGGATTCGAACCCGATACCCTCTGCATGGCAGTCCGTTGGTATCTCCTATCACTGCGATTTCATTTTGAGGGATGTATGATAAAAATAATCAGAATTTAGAGAAACAACTTTCGGACCACGCTTCCTAGTCTTGCCTAAATAAATGGCAGTGTGAGAAATCGCACCCGCCGGTGATTTAGTTGTTGTATACCGGGATTACCTACTGTTTATTAATATTAGACGAAACTCAGATGAGCCATTGAAAACCAAAATAAATCAAGGGTATATAATATGTACATCATCTCTATCCAATCCAAGGCTATCTTTATGCATATTATAAATCTGTACGTACGGTCGCGGTCTAAAAATGTTTACCACTTTTCAAATTACATTCTTTGTCACGCTGGGTTCAGCAAGGTCTAAAATGCTATACCTATCTGAGTACTTATTACTTTTCAATCATTGGTAAGGCATCGATTCAAACAAAAAGAGTATGAATATTAGACCGCTAGACCAAGCAGTCTTACGGTAGACGATATAAATATTGTATTTTTTTCAAAAAGGTTTTATATTCAGGATGTCGTATTTTCGCCATCCCTTTCATGATAATCTGTCGATGTAAAAGTCATTTGATAAACTTATTAATTACAAATACCTAAATCGTAAAAAGCAAGTTTAAAATAACACTATTTGAAGACTACAAATATTTTATAATTGCTACGCAACGCATGTTATCATAGATTGGTTGCCTGGTTGCCTAGTACAATATCGTCGTCCTTGTGTAATTGATGTGTTCATGCAATTATAAGCCTTAAGGTGGTAAACACTTTCAGACCGCGACTGTACCTATGTTCTAGTATGAGGTATGCCATATGTTTTCTAAGCGGCTGAACTGTTGTAATTAATATTTTTGGATATGTTTTGATGGTTTGATATGAGATTTACAGAAACCAGCAGCGCTGCGATTGTTTACAATTTAGGTAGAAAACTTTTACTATTATATCATAGACACACACACACACGCGCGCGCGAACGCACACACTCACACATGCTAGAAGGACAAAAGGACACAGTCCGCTGGTTGTAAAAATCTAAACTAGTTTTTAACTTCCTTTCCGACACTGTCTCTTAAGATGCAAGTCATCCTAGTTTAAGAGGCAGGGTTCTATTATATTTGAAACAGATTGTTTTTAACTATGTCTTGGCCCTTAAATTAGAAACATTAATTTCTTCACAACGCATGTAACTGGATTTTAATAAAGTTTATTATTATTCTCTTTATTTACATAATTCTCCTATTTTTTACATTTTTAAGTATAACACTCTAAAAAAAATAAAATGACATATAAAAATATAAAAATAGATTTCCACCGACGACGGGAATAGGATCCAAGTCACCAGCGGTTAGGGCTCCAGAGATAGGAATTGCCGCACAAAGCGTGCCGTTTGCAGAATTACTGCCTTTTTCATCAAACTCTTGACCCAGCTACCCAGTTTCAACCTCTCTAGATGGCGTTCGAGGGTTTTTGCTATAAGTACATTAACGGATACAACTATCGAAACAATGATTGCCGAATCAATATCCCACATATCGACAATCTCGTAAGCCAAGTCCAAATATTTTTCTTGTTTGTCTTTTTCTGCTTTCACGAGATTGTCGTCATGTGGAATAGTGATGTCGACAATCATTGTGCGGCGCTCTGATCGATCTATTATCACAAGATCTATTGGGGGCCTCCTAACACAGGCATTGCTATGCTTAAAAGGAGGCCTCCAACAATCATGTAACTAGATTTACATCTTGTGAATGAAATAAATCATTTTTATTATTATATTTTTATTATTTTAATATCAGGCCTGTTGCAAAACAATAGTCCTATCTGTGACAATAGATCGATCCCAATACAGTGTTGCATGACCATTCTCGAGAACTGGCTCAGGGATGTACTTGTAATATGGCACTTCGACGTCCACAAGCCTGTATCTCAGAGCGAGTTGCTGATGTATGATCCTGGCTACTTGGTTGTGTCTGTGCAAGTACTCGCTATTAGCAAGACGAGAACACCCGGAGACTGTTGAGTCCCTCAGACTATGTCTGAGGGACTCAACAGGTCGATTGCAAGCCCGACACAGGTCTACTGTGCAGTCCCTCATGATATATCTCCGGTAATTTCTCGTCCTGATAACCTCATCTGCAATTGCACAGACAAAACCTTCGGTTTCTCCAAAGAGATTACCGAAACGTAGCCAGGCCACAGAAGCTGGTAGATCCACATCAGGTCCGTGAAGGGCCCGATAGAATCTACCACGGAGCTCCTTGCTCTGCCATACAAGCCTGCAGTCGTCAACGCCTAAAGCTACAGGCCTGCGCCAGTTCTCTTTCGACAATGAGAACAGGGTGAGGCCACCATCAACTGCAACCACATCCCGATGCACATCCACGCTGCCCTTAAGAAAATATTCCCTAAGGTTGTACACCTCGCGGTTGTGTAGGACCTTAGCATTTAGAAACCCTCGGCCTCCGCACTTCCGCGGGATGTACAACCTCATTACAGACGAACGTGAGTGAAGCATTCGAAATGTGGTCAACAGTGAACGGACCCGCCTATCAATCTCATCCAGTTCGGTCTGCGTCCACTTGAGTATGCCGAAGGAGTACATCAAGAGTGGCATGACCCAATCGTTACAGGCGCGCACCTTGTTGCCGCCCGAAAGAAGACTCTTCAGAACCTTTTTCAGGCGACCAAAGAAGTGCTCCCGCAATGTTTGTTTCATGTCTGTCTCGTTGATGCCCAAGGCTTGCGACATATCCAAGTATTTATAGGTATCAGTTGCGAGGATCGATTTAAGCTGAGTGAAATCTGATAGATGTACTCCATCAGATTCCACTACCCTGCCTTGTTTTACATGCATGACTGCACATTTGTCTACACCAAATTCCATCCTGATAGAATTACTGAAGTTTTCAGTGACCCTCAGTAGCGCTGTCAGTTGGGACTCACTGCATGCAAATAATTTCAGATCATCCATGTATAACAAGTGGGATATACTTTGACCGTTCCTGCGCAACTTGTAACCTAGCCCAGAATCTCCCAGCAATGTGCTAAGGGGATTCAAGGCTAGGCAGAACCACAAGGGACTCAGACTGTCACCTTGAAAGATACCCCGCTCTATCTTAATAGGGTCGCCGTTTCCAAGACCCTGTCGACACCCTGAATAGTGAAGAACCGTTATCCACTGCCCCATACACGACCTCATGAAGGTGCATAGATTTGTATCTACTTTATACAATTCCAGCACCCTCAGAAGCCATGAATGGGGCACAGAGTCGTAGGCCTTCTTGTAGTCTATCCAGCATGTGGACAGATTCTTTCGGCTACGGCGAGCCTATTGGCTAATGACCATGTCTATGAGGAGTAGCTCCTTAGTACCGTGGGCCCCACTTTTACATCCATTCTGACATACTGACATGATCTTATTATCAGATATGTGTAAATTAATTTTCTTTGTTTTTGCCGTGTGGTTGACGGCATAGAATACAAGTGTCACCACCCCCTATCTTCCCGTGGGTGTCGTAAGAGGCGACTAAGGGATAACACGATGCAAATACCATCTTTGCGTAGAGACGGAAAACTCGACATCAAACCCTATACGACTGCCTCGTTGGTTCCGCGGCATAAATGTGCGCGTAGGATCGAGAGGTCCCGGGTTCGATTCCTGGGTCGGGCAGTGTTATTGGGTTTTTCTGTCACGAAATCCTCACTAGCAGCACGAAGTCTGGAAATGTACCTGGTACGGCAATAGGCTCGCCCCTTATTACGTGGGACTAAAGTATATCTGGCGAAAAGTGGGTGTAGAAATATACTTCTGCCTACCCCTTCGGGGATAAAAGGCGTGACGTTATGTATGTATGTATGTATGTAATTCTTTGTCAGAAGGGACGTAAATAATTTATATATTGTTGGTAGGCACGTGATTGGCCTATTTATTATTATTATTATTATTATTATATTATGGCAGAGGACACTTAATAAAGCGAGATATACTTATAGATACGCCAAAACTCGAACAACGGTTTCTTAAAGATACAAATAATTCAGCCTATCTTCGGCATAAGAAATTACCTCAATCAGGTTTAGTACAGGCAATCCAAGCAAACCAATAAGTGTTTTATGGACACCATACATACGAAAACCAATTTATCAAAGTAGTTTTCTCGTAGTACACACTAAAACAAATTGCCAATATGCATAACATGAGGTGTGGCATTTTGGGGAAACATTTACACTAATATTTTATGTAAGGAAATCTGTTTTGTGGCTTTGCCGAGAGCGAACCATAATGAATATTCATCATCTAGACACGTGTAGTTTTACTATATTTGCTAAAACTTTCATTTAATTATGTTGAAAGACTTTAGTTTCGATGCGAACGATTTTTTTGTATAATACAAACCTAAACTAATAAATAATTATATTTTACGCATAAATGAAACTGTAGACAACACTGTGGAATCAAGTAGTTTTAGGTAAAACCGTATTTTTTATTGGGGTTAAATAAAATGACCACCTTAAAATGCTTTGATACCCTTGGTTCTTTAACCACAAATATATACTTAACACCAGAAAAATAAAGTCAAAAATTACAATAAGGTAAGTGCACCGGTAATGGACAGCGTACCAGTTATGAACATTAGGTATTGATTGAGTCCTAAAAAATAAGGATTCTACAACGCTTTTGTTACCTGGCAATACTTTACCACAGAGAAAAGGGATTAAAGTGTCAAAATATTGACAGCTGATGTATGTCTGTGGTTCAGTTTCAAACTGGTGGAAAGATAAAAAGCGCGTGTCACCAGTGATATCGTTTTTTAAGTGACTTTGATAGCGAGGTAAGTTGCTGATGAGTATTTTTTGTCAATTCAATTATGGTAATAATGAATAAATAATAAGTTTGTGGCTGAATTAACTTTAAAATTTTTGGAAATTTTATACGTACTTCATCGACCTTAAACCGTCCATCACTGGTACAGATACCTTAGTACTAACTATTCTAGTCACGACTGCACTTTTGTATTCGAACAACAAATGTAGTAAATGATCACCAAATAAATAGATTATGTTAGGTTCTCTTGTGACCCTTAACTAAAAAATAGGACCCCTGCGTAGCATAGCTCCGTCAACTTAGTTTATTAAAATAGGTGGTGTAACCAAATCCAATTTATATGTGTTGGTGTTTCATACAACTAACAAAAAAGTTAGATTATAATTTTACATCAAAATGCGGGTTTCATTTTGGTGATCATTTCTATTTTTGTCTGTTATATGTTACTATATCTAGTGGTAAGTTAAATATAAGTCTTTTTTATTTGATTAGTAATTTGGTAACTTAAAAGTGCAATAATACCAGTTTCCTTCTCACCTAAAATCCGTATTTTTCAGTGCCGGCGGGCGATAGTGTTTATGTCTGGTAGATTTCCATCCAAATAAAACGCATTGAGGAAAGACATGAAGAATTGAGAATCTTATTACGAAAACCCGACTTTTGTACAAAAAGTTTTACTTGTCTCAAGGTTTTCGCCACAATAGGATCAACATTCAAGTAAACTGTTTCCAATAGACGAAACTATCGACAAAGATAAATAAAAAATACATTTAAGCCGAAAGGGTATTCGTTTATAACCAACTCCTTTTAATAAAACTTTGATGTGAAAAGAATCGGATTTGTGTAGAAGCCATTTTTATATTTGAAGTAAACATATTGGGTAAAACTGCTGTTGTAGTGCGATATCTATATTTTTCTATATTCTACGGGCTTTTTCAATTTAGAGTGTTTGCTAGAATGATCGTGAAAATGTTTGGTTCGCCAAAACAGAATACGGCGAATGCTCGCTGTACTGTTAGTGTCAGCGCTCACCGAACTGCAAAATGAAAAGTTTGCGCGACCATGCAGGCGGCATACTCGCCCTTCCGTGAGCAAGCTCCGTTGAAAATGCTCTGGGTTGCCAGGCGGGCGTGTATGACCAGTTTGATGCCAAAATCTGACGTTGACAGACTGTTCAAAATGGTTGATTTGGATTTAGTAATTATTGCCCTTTTGACAGAGGAAGAGGAAGATGAAGAATATCAAAATAAAATAAGACGTCATAAAATGAGAAGAACAGTGTGAGTAGAAGAACGTGGCAGGAAAGATGTACCTTAGGCGAATAAAACATGTATAATAAAAGCTCTATGGCTATCTCACTCGAACATATGCAGTTCTGTTATTAGAGAGAATAGAGATGCATATACGATTTCTACTCTTTTTGAAATGCTCTCTCCATTTAAATTTGCTCCTTGATTTCGTGGGTTTCTTGTCATTTGTCAAATCAATTGTACTACGACGGCGCCAGCGGCTGCTCGAGCACGCTCGCGCATATAGAACGCATACTCGAACATTTACTTGCATGCTCGAGCATGCTCGAGCATCAAGTTTGGACGTGTATTCAATTTTGAAATGTATGGAATTATCATAAGATTATTTTTTCAACGATTTCACAAAATGCTCTGCTCTGCTCTGCTCTTGGTGTGCGCTGACACTTACACGTGAATACTCAGGTGTATCAGCGCCATTAGATGATGTCAAAATTTGTTTCACTTTAGTTCATCTTCAGATTATGGCACATCGAAAACAAATATTTTTGCCTTTGAACAACGGACTTCACCATTAATGCACGAACTATTCCTGACTCTAGATATTGTATAGACGTTAACACAAATTCATTTATTAAGTTAGAAAGTAACGATTATAAAAGTCAAAATCGTTTACGATATATGTAGAAGTCCAAGACCACTGATTCGGTATCGATTTAGCAGCCGCGCTTTGTATATTTAATGGCAGCTCCGTAACGGTGATATCACTCACATACACCGTGATTACTTATGCCATTAAGTATTTAGCGAAGACAGACGAACAAAAGGTTACATCAAATCGTGGTGTGTTGTAGCTCCAAGGTTAAAAACCCTGACAAACCTGACTATTGAAGGTAATAGAGCCTTGCTGGTTTCAGCATGAATGGGCCGGCTCGACCGGGGAAGTACTACCCTCTCACAGAAAATCGACGTAAAGTAACGGTACCTAAACTGTTGCGTTTCGTTCGGAGAGTGAGAGTGCCGGAGGCCCATCGCCTATTCCTTTTCCCTCATCCCATTCCTCCTCCTATCCTTTTTTCCAACCCCAAGGGGCGGCAACGCATTTGACTCCTGTGGCGTTGCTTGTGTCCCTGCGGTAATTGCTTACCATCAGGCGATCCGTCTGCTCGTTTGGCGCATATTACTATAAAAAAATGGCATCCGGCTTTAGGAATACAGAGTTGCGTGTGAATCTTTAGGTCTTATTACAGAGCAAGCACTAAATATAATACTATGCTTTCCTGATTTAGAATTTCTACAAAGAAGTTTTGATGAAGATGTTTATTTAAGTCCATTGGAAGTAATAAGATAGGTCTTTGTCCAGCAGTGGTCTGATGATGCAATGAAGATGATATTTCAACGAATATTGAAGATGCTTCTGGAATCGCTTAGTATTCCTGCAATATCGCATTTAGCAACAATTGTATTATTCTCTACGTTTTATAATATCATTGGCATAATGCGATCATCGACTTGTTAATACTGCACCGCTTTCTGGAGACTGCTTGTCATTCATCCAAGTAAAGAAATTATTAGCATGATAGCATTGCATTTTGAACTTTATATATATATAGTTATGTATGTATTTACCGGACGACGCAGCAGAGGTAGGCCCCCCGCAAGGTGGACCGACGATCTCGTCAAGATCGCGGGAGGCGGTTGGATGCAGGCGGCTCAAGACCGGTCTGTGTGGAGAACCTTGGTGGAGGCCTATGTCCAGCAGTGGACGTCGTTTGGCTGATATGACTATGATGATGATGATTTAAAAAATACTATTTATTATTTATTTATTTATAGTCTCACGCCTGTATCCCCGAAAGGGTAGACAGAGGTGTAAATATTACACCCACATTTCGCCATGAATTTTAAGTCCCACGTAATAGGGGGCGAGCCTATTGCCGTACCGGGCACATTACCAGACTCCGTGCTGCTACTGAGTATTCGAAAAAACCCAGTAACACTTTTTGCCCGACCCGGGAATCAAACCCGGGTCCTCGGATCAGCAGTCGCATACGCTATCCACTGGACCACGGAGGCAGTGAGAGATTTTAACATATGTATTATAAAGAAACTTAAACCCTTATAAGTAAAATCTCAATAATACGTTCATAAGTACTTTACACATACCTATAATGTGACGGGTGTACTTTTGTCCTAAAATTAATACATATCTAAAACACATAGATCACGTACCTAGTCATACCAGGTTTAAATAGATAAGATTTCTTAAGTATTCAATAAGCATAATATCTAGTAAATTGAAAATCTGCTAATCTAAGCACGTACTATATGGAATACGGTAACGGGGAAAGACATGATGCACTGTGCTTTTGTTGCTCTATTAGTAGACTTCTCAGCACATTTAGTTTTAAAGTATTTCTTCTTTATCTAGTACGTTTTAATGTCTTATTTTTATGATAGTTTTTTATTTTGTGATGGTGACTTGAAAATGTACTAGGTAGTTCAATTTATTTTAATCTCCACAATCTTAATAAACTTGCTTACTAGCATGATGCTTATCAATAATTATGCCAGTATAGCAGCAGCTAAGAATTAGTCCTACCGCGAGAAACTTTACACTCATTCAACGAAAAAGATACAAAGTTCATAAAGAATACTGCCTCCGTGGTCCAGTGGATAGCGTATGCGACTGCGACTGTGACTCGGAGGTCCCGGGTTCGATTCCCGGGTTGGGCAAAAAGTATTACTGAGTTTTCCGAATTCTCAGTAGCAGCACGGAGTCTGGTGATGTGCCCGGTAACGGCAATAGGCTCGCCATCTATTACGTGGGACCTAAAAATTCATGGCGAAATGTGGGTGTAATATTACACCTCTGCCTACCCCTTCGGGGATACAGGCGTGAGTCTATAATAAAATAAAAATAATAATCATAAAGAAGCGGCTACATCCGAAAGAACAATTTATGTATCACACATGATAGTACTGTCCCCACATGGGACTGTAATATCTACATACATACATACATAGACTCACGCCTGTTTCCCGGAGGGGTAGGCAGAGACTACGGAACGCCATTTGCAACGATCCTGACATACCTCACTTGCTTCACTCACTCCCATCAAGTTTCTCATGCATGCTCTTCTGTTAAGGGTACTTCTGACTTGTCCTTTTTTCAGGATGTCTCCAATCTGGTCAGAGAACGTCCGCCTAGGTCTTCCCCTTCGTCCTGTCCCATTCACACTTGCCTTATATATCTTCTTTGTCAGTCTATCGTCATCAATCCTCTCAATGTGCCCAAACCATCTTAACATACCTTTCCCAATGCTTGTCATTACATCTTCTTTTACCCCACACCACTCTCGTATCACACAATTCTTTACTCTGTCGGTCAAAGACACACCACAAATACTACGTAATATCTGTGATACACAAATTGTGATCGCACTGTTGAGCAACGAGGTGACCCCATAAACCACCATCATTAGTGTAGTCGACTTCATTCCAAAAATTGCATAACGTTTTCTTTTTTTTTAAAAGACAACTCCCGCATTAGGAATAAATCCTGTGTCGCGGGGGACTTTACAAACATACAACCAACGGGCACAATGAACACCCAGACTCGAAACAACAGTTTATGGATCACACAAAGTGTTGTCTCGTGTGGGAATCGAACCCACAACACTTGGCGCAGTGTCAAGCGGCAAGGCAGCCGCTTAAACCACTACGTCAACCGTGCAGTCATAACAATCCACATGTATGCAACCTGGATAACGCTAGGGCGATGATGATGATGACTAGATTTCGTCCGCGTGAATCATATACCTAAACCTTCCTCAGGTACGAGGGTCAAACTGAAAGTTCTTAGAACTGGCCACTTATAAACAATATAATAAAAAAAATATTCTAAAATTTGAAAATAGAACTCTTTGCCAATATTACTGAGTATATATTTCATTCATTTGTCATTTGTTTTACGATTTGGCGGCAAATTGAAAATTGTCTGTGTCACGTCAACATGAATTTAACACGAGAAAATTTTCGTGCAATGATTTTTTATGACTTTCGATGTCATTTAAGTCAACAAGAAAGTTATGATAGACTACGATTGGCCTTTCACGATGAAGCCCCATCTCGTGCGACTGTTTACAACTGGTTTAATGAGTTTAAACGTGGTCGCACTAATCTCACTGATGATGTACGTGAGGGACGGCCTTCTACGGCGACGACTGAAAATAACATCTGTGTTGTGCGGCGTATGATAGAGACTGACAAAAGAGTGACCTATCAGCAGATTCGGACAAGCTTAGGCATCGGTATGAGTCAAGTGCACAAAATCCTCCACGAACATTTAGCGGTCAGGAAGCTTTGCGCCCGGTGGATACCTCATAATTTGACTAAGGCTCAAAAACTCCATCGTGTGGATTGGTGCCGTAAAATGATTGAAAGATTTAACGGAGGTGACTCAAATGCTGTGTTCGACATACTAACAGGTGACGAAAGCTGGATTTACTGTTATGATCCTGAAACCAAAAGACAATCTGCTCAGTGGGTGTTTCCTTTCGAGGAGTTGCCAACTAAAGTGAAGAGAGATCGAAGTGCGGGAAAAAAAATGGTGGCCTCGTTCTTTGGAAGGATAGGTCATTTCGCAACAATTGTGTTAGAGGATCAAAAAGCAGTTTCTGCAGAATGGTACACTACCAATTGTTTGCCACTTGTCTTGGAAAAAGTTCGAGA
The DNA here is from genome assembly GCA_944739405.2 of Euclidia mi. Classification (NCBI taxonomy): domain Eukaryota; kingdom Metazoa; phylum Arthropoda; class Insecta; order Lepidoptera; family Erebidae; genus Euclidia; species Euclidia mi. The sequence goes on from OX123206.2 coordinate 1,305,017, forward strand.
GAAACGACCTCCACCACGACAACGCCTCGTCGCACACCGCCAAGCGAACGATCGACTATTTGGCGACATCAAACGTTGAATTACTGGGTCACCCGCCGTATAGCCCCGACCTCGCGCCTTGTGATTTTTATTTATTTCCAAAAATTAAAGAAAAACTTAAAGGAAAGCGGTTTATGAATGCTGAAGAAGCGGTGGCTGCGTATCGCGATGCCATTGAAGAGACCCCTAAGGACGAGTGGGCAAAGTGCTTTTCCCAGTGGTTCCATCGCATGCAGCGGTGTATTGACGTCAATGGACAATATTTTGAAAAGATATAATAAAACTAATAACTGGCTAATGTAATCAGTTTTTGATTTTCTAAGAACTTTCAGTTTGACCCTCGTATCACTTTATCTATTGGTGAGAACCGTTCAAAAATCCTTTCGATAATTTTCAGTTATCACGTTCATACAGACAGACAGGAGGAAAGTGGTTTCATAATATGTATAGATTCCATCTGATGCGTATGTCGCGATTGTATCGTCCCCATGAGACTCATCAAAGTTTCAACTATTACTGACGCACTGGAGGATCTCACTGCGCAAAGCTTTAGCCACTTTTTGACGACCGGTTGGCGCAGCGGGAGTGTAAGCGACTGCCACGCCGAAGGTCGCGGGTTCGATTCCCGCTCAAGTCAAACATTTTGTGTGCGTGAACATGAATGTTTGTCTTAGTCTGGGTGTTTCTATGTATAATATGTATGTATTTACAAAAAAAAACAGTATATAAGTATGTTTATCCGTTATCTAGTACCCATAGTACAAGCTCTGCTTAGTTTGGGACTAGATGGTGTTGTGTGAATGTGTTAGAATATTATATTATATTATACTTCAAAATAATAAGACTTGTATAACAGGGAGACTAGAAGCAAATATCTGAATAATATGTGAAGAATAATCTTAATATATAAAATCGTTGCGTTACTGACTGACAGACACGCTGCAGCCGAAACTACTGGACGCAGGAAGCTGAAATTTGGCATGTATGTTCCTTGGGGACCGTAGGGGTGCACTAAGAAGGGATTTCTCGAAATTCCCACGGGATCGGCCAAAACAGGTAAATTAAAAAAAAATGCAGGCGTAGCTGCTGGCGTCCTCTAGTATAATATAATATTCTGCCACATTCACACAACACCATCTAGTCCCAAACTGTGCAGAGCTTGTACTATGGGTACTAGATAATGAATAAACATACATATATACCTTCTTTTTGGAAATACATAAATATTATACATAGAAACACCCAGATCAAGACAAACATCCATGTTCATGCACACAAATGTTTGACTTGAGCGGGAATCGAACACGCGACCTTCGACGTAGCCGTCGCTTACACTCTCGCTACGCCAACCGGCCGTCAAGGATACCTTCATAATTCCATTTTTGCAGTCACAAAGACTTCCAAGTGTGTGTGTAAATGGTTTTGTATCTTCTGTATAAATAAAATGATTGCGCTACTAGCTGACTGTCAGACATTGCACAGCTAAAACTATTAGGCGCGAAAAGCTGAAACATAACATGTACAATATGTACATAAGACACTAGGGTTTGCCCGAAATTCTAACGAGATTAGGCAGAAACGGTTATCCTTACTTAATATTATAAATTCGAAAGTGTGTATGTATGTATGTTCAGTTTTCACGCTATAACGGCTGAACCGATTTTGTTGATATTTAATATTAGACATATATTGGACCACGGAGACGGACATATGCTACCATTAAAAACAAAAATTAACCTGGGAGGGGTTGTAGGGAGTGTCAAAGTTGGTCAAAGTTTGTAGGGCATCTAACTGTTGGAAGTAAGAACGCATGCGCTGTAGTTTGAGTGCTACGCATGTGCCATCGTATATCTGTCAGTACTGTCGCGTCATACATATTGTCATCTTAAAGTAAATAATAATATTAAAGTACCTATCTGTACAATAAAATAAATTTGTGTAACTCCGAATAAAACGCGCGCGAAGCCACAGGCAAAAATTAGTATTAAAATAAAAGATACGCACGTAGCTGAGGGCATCCTTTACTTTGTTATATTTGAGACAAAAGTATCCTATCATACGATTTCAGACTAGGCAAAGCACATATTCTTGAATACACTTGAATTCTTCACCAGCCCAGTGGTGTACGTAACGGACTGCTGAGACGATGATCTCGGGTTCGATCCCCAGTTACCCCGGGCACACACCTCTGACTTTTCAAAGTTATGTGTGTATTAAAAATGTTAATTATCGCTCGCTTAATAATGTGGCCGGTAGATGGCAATAGGCTCGCCCGTTATTACATTGGAACCTAAACATAACTGGCGAAACGTGGGTGTGTAATACACCTTTGCCTACCCCTTCGGGGATAAAAAGCGTGAAGTTATGTTATGTTATGTTATGTTAACCCATCACTTTCGGGTTAGCAATCAGTATCACTAACCATTAGGACAGTAGTTCAGCCAAAGCATATACTAACTCTTGTTTCTCTTTCTTTCCCAGGTGGTTGTTATGGGAAGCAGTACTACATCAGACAAGACGATCAACACAAGTACAGATTCGGCGGCCACAGCTCTCACCTCCGTCACCGGTACAGATGACTCCATGGACGCAGAGCCTGACCCTCCCGAGCCCTCCCAGCCGAGCCTCATGGACGACCCCAACGTGCCCCATAACCCACCTTCAACAGCACCCCCTCACTACCACAGAGCACAAAGCAGTACCGACATCGAATCACCAGCATACACCAAACCTCAGTCAGCCACTGACGTCATAGACTCGCCAAGGCCAGGACCAGCCAGATTCGTATTCGACGTTCCACTACCAGATCCAATGTCGCAACAAAGAAGACAGGATAAGCCAAGGAACAAAACGCAAGTCAGTCAAACGTCAGTCGCGTCGTCGTCGATCCAAATACCTTATGATCCAAAAATGGATACACCAAAAAGTCCAAAAGCCAGTCAGACGAAATATGAGACGCATTTTATGTTTGACTCCGAGCCGGTTAAGAGAAGAGGGAGTGAATCGAGAACGAAGAACAAGCAGAAAGAGAAGGAGTATTATAAAGATGAGGTGGCGAAACTAAGGAGGCAGTTGGAAGGCACGGAAGTATTCACGACGTCCAGGAGAAGGTCATCAGCCCACCAGCATTCGGTCCCACCGCCGTGTTCGAGGAGGCAAAGCACAGGTTTGTAAATACTTACTAATTGAGTAAAAAGTTCTCGCTGGCATTGTTCATCACTTACGAGTTTCGGCTAACTTTATGCCACAAAATATGCAATTGTGCTATTGAAATTAAATTTTACTAATTGATCTTGGTTCTAACAACTTAAAGATGCATTTTTCTACACATATATATCGAAATTTAGTAAATAATATGTTATGTACCAATAACCATGTGTCAACACTCCCTAAAGGCATTGACATCAGACTTGTATGCCTAGAAGTTCCTTAATATCTAGGCAGATAAATTTAACATTCAAGAGGTGACAATGACTTTGTGAAAACATATTTCTATGTCATTCTAGAGCATTACATGGCAAAAACACGAATTCATACTCCTAAACTTAGCTGATCCGGGCTTGAGCTCCTGAGTAATGATAAATTATAGTCTAAACTAGAATTAGTCTTCAATTATAACAAAAACGTTTTTAGCCAAGTGATTTGTCCCGTCGGAAAACCATTAGCTTGATTTATTAACCGACACTCAAGTTATTCAACAGGTTCTTGATCTAGATAAGCGTATGTTTGTCCACTTACTTTTTAATACATTATTGATTTGATTGTCCGGTAGTGGTTGACGGCCAGCAATACGTTCTTTCAATTTGAACAGTTCTATTTCAGGTACGACAAATATGTTTTGTAACTCAATACTTTGGTAAAAATATTTAATGATCATTTTGATGATTTCCATACAGTTTGTCTTTCTGAAAGTTTCATGACTTTGAATGGAAAAATGCGTCAGTTGTTTACGCGCGTGTATACACTGGTGGACTCAGTTGGAACAACGATGGTTCTCTAGGGTATCCTTACGGAGACAGGATTTCTACTATCCCACCAGTCTCAAACGCTGTTCATGTGAAGTCAAGTCGATGTAATTGTTGTTATTATTACGCTAGCCTTCTGCGAATAGAAATTTTGTTTTAATTTTATAGATAGAGCTTCGGGCTAGAAAAAGTGTTGTCACTGGTTTATTTAATATTTTGCATTATAAAATTCTTCTATAATATCGTAGCTTGCAAGAGATACGTTCTAATAAATTCGCAAAGCAAAAATTCCAAGATAAAACTTTAAAATTTCGTGTTCGTTAGCAGTTCCAAGAAAAATTGCTTATTTTATCGTAGCTTTAGTGCTAAAGTTAACATCCTGGAAGTATTCCTTTATCATTTTTATAACAACTTGAGAGCATATTTTATAGGGTAAAATATGAGAAAATTTAATATCAGAACTAAGTTAGACGTAGAGTATTATTACTAGCATATTGCATGGTCTGTAATTATGTGATTTGTCTACTATTTCGACAGACAAGGTATACTATAATGTTAGTTTAAATCATTTAATAATATAAAACAAGTTCAGGCATTACAAGGCTTAAATCTTTACCAAGGCATTCATCATCATCAGACAGTATTTCGCGTGCTCTGCGGGACATAGACCTCTTTTAGTTCGAGTTCCAATAGTATTGTGGGTAATTACACTCTAGCTCGAGTTGGTAGGTATACAGGGTGTCACAAGACCCATCACCAAGTCGAAGTCTAGTCGTTTTAGACATCATGCCAAGTCATACTAAGCAAAAATAAAACCTGGGAAACGACTTTTTTTTAATTAATATTCACTTTTTCAAGCCGCAATAAAAATTGTGCTGGTGCAATTTTCGAAATACCTACTAATCCATGGGTGCATAGGACATCTACAGAACAGGTTGGCGGGGTAAATTCATCGATTTTGTACCTAATTACAAAAATTCCATAGTAACTTTGAGCCTCAATATCTCCTGAACCAGTAATTTCCCAGACATGATGCCGAAGCAAAGTGTTCGTAATGATTGGTAAAATATGGGGTTTCAGTTTTCGTTAAGAGTCTTTTTACACTCTGTATAGTTTGATGCCAAGTTTTCCGGATCGTTACAAAGATATTATTTGTTTCGTGTATTTGCCATATTCGACTCTTACGACACTCACACAATGAAGTGGGGTTATAATACTTTGTACTGTTAATGCGTCAATAAACGGATATGCTGTGGTCTAGTGCATACATTTCTTTCTCATGATCATCTCAATTTTTTATAATGTTAGTTTTAAGGGTTAAAATGCAATGCAACCTTTGTGATGATAATAAATCTTTCATTTCTACTCACAGCTGCGCAAGTCCACGTGACAGCGAACCCTCTGGACTCCACGGCATCCTTACCAGCCGGCCGGACCACCATAGTGGTCCAGCAGCCCTCTCTCTCCCTGGACTACGGGGGCTGCGCCACGATCCTGGTGCGGGACGACGACAGACGCAAGTCCAGGGTCTGCAGCGACCACATACAGCAGCTACTGGATGTCACCAGCCAGTTCACGTCAGAAGACCTTCATGAGTTTGATAAGAGGTAAGTGGTTTCTGGTGCCTTTTTCCTCACTCGAAAGAAATTAACGAATACGTAAGCTTCATTTCGTGACCCTAAATACCAATAAATATCCGTATATACCTGCACATTGGAGACACTTATTGACGCTACTGAAAATACCATAGTCGGTAAGTTTTAGGCTGACTCGATTAAGATTGCCATCGACACAGTACTTAGAATATATATCAGTATCACACTTTGACATTGCAACGACCTTGAAGAAACGTTTGTTCTAAATATAAAATGCTTAACACTAAATAATCATACTGATGCGACGTCAAAAAGCATCCCTTATTTAAAAATTGATTGCATAAACAATTTATGCCCAACGAGTGTACCATTTAAATTATTCAGAAACTAGTTTACAATAGTACAACAAATTATACACCGAAGCTTAAATATCGTGGAATAAGAAAATAGTTTTAAAAGTTAACTGATGTTCAGTATTGTGTCGCAGTTTATTCGGTTTTACAGTATTAATATCTACACTTTTATTATTACCCGACGTATCGGTTGCTTTACAAGGACCGTGGTCAGGAGTAACGTATTGTTACGGACCGGGTAACGTAGGAAGGAAACACCGAGTTGACTCTTTATTTAACTACGCACAGCGTACAGTTTACACGACGCGTCGTTCGATCTCGACGTGGACAGCACCAACACTAACGACTTTGCACTTTAGTGTACTTCACTTCACTTAACTTCACTTCACTTCACGTGGACGTCAGTATGTATACACTGGCCGTCACAGTATCATGCCATTCATTCACGTGTTTATCGCGTTTTTTTTTAAAGTTCCAAACTAAGCAGAAGCTTGTACTATGGATACTAGATAATGGATAAACATACATATAAACTTTTTTTTTGTAAATACATACATATTATACATAGAAACACCCAGACCAAGACAAACATCCATGTTCATGCACACAAATGTTTGACTTGAGCGGGAATCGAACCCGCGACCTTCGGCGTAGCAGTCGTTTACACTCCCGCGGCGCCAAACGGTCGTCAAGTGATTCGGGAGACGTCGTGATTATGTTTGGACTCTCTCTCTATATCTCTTTTCCTAGCTCATATCTTACATGTTGGTGGGGTCAGCTATCTTTATTTTTGATTATGTCTAGAATATGAAAGGTGCATAGGGTTTCCCACCTGGTGCACCTGCCGATCAACGGACGAGGCTCTGGCAAACAAAATATCCCGATAAGCGGCAATAGGCTCGCCACCTATTACGTGGGATCAAAACACTGGCGAAAAGTGGGCGTTTAATATGCCTCTGCCTACCCCTTCGGGGAAACAGGCGTGAGTCTATGTATGTATGAAATTATTCCAAAGGACCCGAACATTGGTATGAATATGAACGTTCATACGTACTTTACAGTACGTCTGAACGTATTACTGAGCTTTTACTTTTCAGGGTTTAAGTTTTTGGATAATAATCCCATTCATATGTTAAAATCTCTCACTGCCTCCGTGGTCCAGTGGATAGCGTATGCGACTGCTGATCGGAGGTCCCGGGTTCGATTCCCGGGTCGGGCAATAGTGTTACTACCGTGGGACCTAAAAATTTTGCCCGTTAACGGCAATATGCTCTCCCCCTATTTCGTGGGACCTTAAAATTAATGGCGAAATGTGGGTGTAATATTTACACCTCTGCCTACCCCTTCGGGGATACAGGCGTGAGACTATAAATAAAAATTTGTAAAACCTTTCAACCGTCAGGATCAGTAAATACTTTGTTCACTTAAGGTATACCTATAGACGAATGCCATCTCAATCTTCCAGTAACGACAGTTACTACAAAACCATCAAAACATCGGGATGACAAAAAATATAATTCTTCGTTCAATTTAAATAAAACAGAAGTTATAAACCCGTCCAATTTCAACGCGTAACTCACGTAAACATCAACCAATAGTTAGTAAGGTCAGAAATAAAGTTAGTTTTGCCAGTAAAGTTGGCGGTAACGGTCTACCGATCGATAGGTAAGTGAGGGAAGGGAGTCCATAATCTTAATATATAAAATCCTTGCGTTACTGACTGACTGACAGACACGCTACAGCCGAAACTATTGGACGCAGGAAGCTGAAATTTGGCATGTATGTTCCTTGGGGACCGTAAGGGTGCACTTAGAAGGGATTTCCCGAAATTCCCACGGGATCGACCAAAACGGGTAAATTTAAAAAAATGCAGGCGTAGCTGCTGGCGTCCTCTAGTATATTATGAAAGGTCAATGTAGCAGATAACGAAATTTGCAACTACTATGTTGTTGGACATTCTCGTGATTACAAGTTGATAGTGATAACATATTTTTGGGGTAGTGAGATTAAATTGTTAAAGTTAATTTGATGCAATCTCGTCGTATTTTTAGTTTACCTCTTATCGTATATAAATTAACAAAAACATCCGTATTCGCGACGATAGACAGGTGACTGGCTTTTAGTGTGAGAGAGCGCGGTAGTGGAGTTGTAACGCTGATTCAGCAACATGATTGTGTATAATCTACGAAGAATACTGTTATCTCAGCTGTTTTACGTCCAAAGAAGGCTCTCGCGATTCCTAGAGAAATTCTCAGTGCAATATGTGTCAGAAAATTAACTTATAAAACGAAGTAATATTAATGTTATTTTGATAACTGCGGAACAGTGTCATACTAAAGCTGTTACCATCGTTTCCGAAAATGCCCACGGGACTGAGAAGAAGTAGTTAAATTTAAAAAAATGCATGCGTATCTGCGGTCATCCTCTAGTATTAATTGAAAAATATTAAGTGTGAAAGCTAGGTAAGATACTTCAAAAGATATGGTAGGTTGAAATACAACCTGGCACCCAACCACATTGTAGGGCCACCCTCAGTTAGGTATATCAAAGTTTACATAGATCCAACACTATCAGGCCCGCAGCGCAACACAGTTTCCTGGAATCCTTTGACACGCATGAGTTTTGTGCCCACGCCAAACGAAATGTCGCTAGTTGCATCACCTTTCTGGGAAATTTGAGTTTGCCTTTGTGACAATATGTGTGAGCTTTATGTTGACTTAATATCTTTCTTTTTTCTATTTTATTTATAGACTCACGCCTTTGCTTTACTAAAAGCATTGTAATTTTAATATTACACCCACATTTCGCCACGAATTTTTAGGTCCCACGAAATAGGGGGCGAGCCTATTACCGTTACCGGGCACATCACCAGACTCCATGCTGTTACTCAGAATTCGGAAAAACCCGGGAATCGAACCCGGGACCTCCGATCAGCAGTCGTATACGCTATCCACTGGACCACGGAGGCAGTCACTTAATATCATTTGTCTATAAAAAATATTTGTACGAGATCAAAACATTGGAGAAAACTTAAACCCTTATCATTGACAAGCCGTATTGTCAATAAGTACACTGCAATTCCTGACACTGATCTTGCCGCATAATATCGTTTTTCTATTAGATAGCGGTGCTCAAATAGCAGACGCTCGTGATAAGCGGAGGTCTCCAAAATAAACATGAAATACCAAGCTAGACTAGAAATCGAATCCGGGCCTGCAAGGCAAAAGTTTTTGGAACGAAACTAGATGTCTGATACAGAGATTTTGCGAAACAATGGAAGAGTAAACCATAATAATCATTTACATGAATCCGGATGAGGCTTTTATTTACAATGCTTTTAGTAAAGCAAATATTAAAGAACGAAAGCACAGCTCAATGTTATGAAAACATAGAGTAAAACAACACAGTTTGGAACAAACAATAACTATTAAACAAATAAAGTAACTGCCAGTCGGTTACAAACTGCCGGCGGGTATTTTGTGGTACACATTCAGGTGAATTTAATAGGATGAAAACCATTTTGTTTATGTTAAATTAATTTAAAGCATTTACTGTCCATAGACAAATAGATTAATTCCATTCAGTACTAGAAGTAAACATAAGTAATTACAATTATTAGATAAATTAAATAACCTAGTTATACAATAATGTGGCATTATGATTTCTGCCATACGACCCAGTTTGGAACAATTATACTATTTCGTGAAATTTTAGATAGAGTAGAAAGTAGTGTAGGAACGCTAATATTGAGTGTGTAGAATAGATTTAAAGGAAGATAGGATAGGTAGGTAGGATTCCCAATTTCCTGTTTCAGACAAGGGTGTGAACGCACTTATCTCGTGTGGGAATAGAGACTGGCTGCAATGCGGTGCCGCTCTAACACTCTGTATAATCTACAAATAGTTGTTCCAAAACCGTTTGTAGAATTTCAAAATAAATTGAAATGTTTGCAATAAAGGATAGTGTGCTATATGCCTTAAAAAACTCCTTTTAATAAATTCAATTTACGCATGATTCGCTTTTCAAAGCAGATATGTAAAATGAACATTCAGCTAATAATAACAGCCAATGTTATAATTAAAACAAATTTTACAAACCGCTGGTGTTTGGGGTCTGCGTGTTCGACCAACTTTGAAACAATAGATTAAATAAATATTGGTTTCAAGTTTTTTATTGGTCTTGTTTGATATATTTATTGGTTTAATTATTTACGCTTATATTCTAAATAAAAAACTAGCAAATTGATAAAAGTGATGACTGAGAGCTCTTTCTCAAATAATATGCTGTCGAATATAAATATTTACATAACCGAGTGAAGAAAAACAACATGAAATGAGAAGACATGGGAGATATTTCTGAGAGCTTCCAATAACATTTTCTAAAAAGACCTATGTAATATCTATACACCCAACCGTTACCGGCTAGCGTGATAAACTATGTCTACCTCTTATTGCATGTCCTAGCCTTGTGAAAAGACTGAATATTATTGCTATTTTTATATCATACTATTGTCAAGATTGTGTGCCGTGTAATGCGTTGTAGAGCTGCATATAGAATCAAAACCACAACTGCCTGCGTATTCAATTCCTCTATTACTAACTGCGCAATATTGGCTGCGTCGCCACAAGTCGAAAATTTCCAAACAAATGAATGTGACTTGACAGAAAACTTACGAGAGGCGCCATTTCAACTTTTAACGCCTCACGCAAAAAGCGTCGACGCCATCTGCCGAGGTGACGCGTAAAAAACCATTCTTTGTCACATTACTTTTGAAGATAAAAGATGAAAGAAACCATTCCTTTGTGGAGGTAATTCGCTTTTCGACGCGTTCGCCCAACTTTCTTAATGCTGCTTTTATAAATGTATCTAAGGTTTTATTCAATTGTCCGTAATCGGATCGGGAGTGATATTGTGGTGACGATTGGTTTGATTTAAAAATGTTTAAGATGTGTTTCGGGGACTGCTTTTCATTATGCGGTGTAAACTTTATTAAAAACTTTGAATATATTTTAAAGATGGTTCATTAGTTGTATTTCTATATAAGTATCTTTAAATATATAATTATTTGTCTTAACTCACTGATGCGCCAAAGCAAAGACTAAGCCACAGAGGTTATCTTGAAGTTTTGGCAGCCTGTTGTATGATAACTCAAAATTCTTCCATGGGATCTAAGGCAGAATTATTGCCTGACCTCTAGTTCCACCTCTGAGGGTGTTAGATAATTTATTTATACCTATACCTTGTTTCATAACCTTTAAATAATGTTGTCCTAAGTTTTATTAATGACTACGAACATATTATAAATACTAAAGTATTTTTAACTAACTTTTAGTGTAACCTATTTATACGAATTATATACCAAGTTTGATTTAAAATAGAGTTCAAAGCAGTATCATTCATCAACCGAGCTTATAATTAATCAATTTGATAGCTAGGTATTCGGATAATGACAGCTAAATTAATCACTTTGTGTATATGTTATAGTGGGTAAGCCATTCAGCTGTAACTGTGATTATAGGCAAATTAAATGCTTATTGAACTGATATTGCGGTGTACTAGAGCTGATTGCAATCGATGGTTTGACGTTTGTGAAGCCACGGCCAATGAATACAGATTAACATAGAAGCGCAGTTCTTAAGGATTACGTGTGCCGATTCCAAGTGGGGACTGTCTCCAGTTTAGTTCGTAGTTCGCGCCGTTGGCGGCGCTGGCGTCGTTCTCCGTATCTTTTGTTCTCGTAATTAAGATACACTGGAGGTATGTTCGTTTCTCTTCCTCTCGTAGAGACAGTTGTCACAGCGCGACTGCCACGCCGCCAAGCGGCAATTAGGGTCACAGAAAGTTTGTCTTCAGAGCGCCCATAGGAAATGCGCCTCTATATAAATATCTGAGCTCTTTGCCGCGGCGTGCACCACTGACTTTGTTTTGTGAGCTTTAAGTTGTTAATTATCGCTTGCCCCGTGCCTTGGAGAACACGTTAATCCTAACTGTCGGCAAATGTAAACGATTTTAAACTTTCGCGATTAGTATACATTATACAAGGATTTTTAACGGGTCTTACTCGCGATAAATCAGATATTTAAGGCATAAATACCGACAGTCCCGTCGCGATCACTACCGGAGCAAGTCGGTCGAAACATTGGCAAATACCGAGGTATTTTGGCGACCGGTTTTTTTATGTTAATAGGCGGTAAACGAGCAGACGGATTGCCTGATGGTAAGCAATTACCGCCGCCCATGGACACAAGTAACACCACAGGAGTCACAAGTGTGTTGCCGCCCCTTGGGATTGGGAATGGGTATAGGATAAGGAGTGGGATGAGGGAGAAGGCATAGGGGATAGGGCCTCCGGCACTCTCACTCACCGAACGAAACGCAACAGTTTAGGTACCGTTACTTTACGTCGATTTTCTGTGAGAGGTTGGCGCAGCGGGAATGTAAGCTACTACTACACCGAAGGTCGCGGGTTCGATTCCCGCTCAAGTCAAACATTTGTGTGCATGAACATGGATGTTTGTCTTGGTTTGGATGTTTCTATGTATAATATGTATGTATTTACAAAAAAATATGTATGTTTATCCATTATCTAGTACCCATAGTACAAGCTCTGCTTAGTTTGAGACTAGATGGCGATGTGTGTATGTGGTAGAATACTATTATATTATATTATTATTTATGCCCTAAATATCTTATTTATCGCGAGTAAGACCCTCTATAAAATAAATAAACTTGATGTATAAGGTAACTGTCGAAGACAATTTTATGTATCTTTTGCACAATAACAATTTGCTTTGCAGCGATTATTATATGGCCGGGTATAGAAAGAACAGAAGTAATATACTTTTATCGAATCCCTTTTCTCACTGCAGTAAATCAGGTCAACATTCGAACAAGTAAACGCTCTGATTTTATTTATCTGTTCATTTAATTTTATTTTCAAAACCTCATGCCCATGGGATGCACTTCACCGTTGTACAGAACATTATTCTCCACTCTGAATACATAAAAACATATTTAAAACGCCATCAAACTGCCAGGCGTAGTATTAAGTCGTCCCTAAAGGCCCTTCGTCGGAAGAAGATACCGTGCTGCGAATATTATGAAACTTATTACTCGATTTATATAGGTGTCTAGTTTATTGGGTACAAGGGTCTTGTGCAGTAGCTTATGGGGTTTATTGCCCAGAAATATACCATTTCCTATAGCTTCAGGTGGGTGCGAATTGAGTTTTGCCTTTTCTCCGCAAAATTTCGAAGTAATATGCTTTTGACTTACTTGATGATCTAGTGGTTTTGATTGTCATACAAAACTTCGTGTAATGATCAAGGTGATTTATTTTGTTCAGCCGAAACTATTAAGCGCAAAGAGCTGCACGTATGTTTCTTGGAGACAGTAAGGGTGCACTGAAATGAGATTTCCTGAAATTCTGTCAGGTTTGCACGTTTGGTGTGTCATGCCAACTGAATACCTCAACCAATAATTCAGTCGTTAAAGTATGGGTACCGAACTTTTAACAGATAACCCAAGCATTGAGACGATACGTTGTCACCAACAAGTAATGTTACCAAAATAAGTTCCTAAGATTAATTAATGGGATAACTCGCCCACGCAGTTTATCGTGCAACGAAACGTAAACAAATCAGGGTAAACAGATGTTGTGAAACAACTTCATCTTATAAATATGCAAGCCCAACATCGGACTGACTTTTATTATTAAATGTTTCGTGAAGAATATACTTAAGTAAATATCGATAAGCGGCGGTAGTAAAGGATGAAAAGTTTAAGGACTATTGGAACTTTTTGGCCGTTTAATCGAGATAAGTACTGCAATACTGTCGTTAAAGAAATATAGATTAGAAATGTAATAGGTGCAATAATATTTTATCTAAAATAAAACCAGTACTAATCAAGATGATTAATCTTTTAATCAGCCTATCACATGATGACCTCAGTAGTAAAAAAGGTTGGATGAAACCCATTCATACATCCGGCTCGAAGGACCATGTCGACTCTAACTCCCTCTCGAAACTTGTAAGATTAGATTAGATTAGATAATTCTTTTTTGTACACCATAAGTCATATTACGGAGTTGGAAGACAAAAAGAAGAAGTTTACAAATACAATGCACAATGAGCGGCCTTATCGCTAAAAGCGATTTCTTCCAGGCAAACTTTGGATGGAAAGAAATAAATAAGGGAAATAGAACTATAAAATGGTGTAGTAATGAAATGAAATGAAATGAAATGAATATTTATTTCGTGTAAACTTTTTTAAAGTGCTTACGAAAAGTCCAATTAAAATTGTTCAGTTTATACATCATTTATATTTTTGTGTTGAATTAGAGCAGCTCAATCCCAAGCATTTTTATCGCCTATATAATCAGTAATTTTATAATATGCTTTTTAACACAGTGTAGTTTTAACAATAATTTTGAATTTATTTATAGATAAATTTCTTATATTAAGAGGGAGCTTGTTATAAAAGTGTATACACTGCCCCATAAAACAGTTACTTATGTGGAGGCGGGTGCTATGAACTATAAGATTATTCTTATGTCTAGTATTAACAGTGTGTAGATCACTTTTTTTACTAAATGTGTCAATGTTCTTGTGGACATATAACAGATTCTCGTATATATATTGCGAAGCAACAGTTAGAATGCCTATCTCACTGAACTTTTCTCTTAGAGAAACACGAGGACCGAGGTTGTAAAAACCCCTTATTGCTCTTTTCTGCAGAACGAATATTGTGTCAAGGTCTGCAGCATTCCCCTAGAGAAGAATCCCATATGACATAATACTATGAAAGTAGCTGAAATAGACCATTCTAGCTGTTTCTATATCTGTGAGGCGTCTAATTGTCTTAACCGCATAAGCTGCAGAACTAAGTTTGCCCGAAAGTCTTTCTATATGCGGACCCCATTGAAGTTTGGAATCAAGCATAATACCTAGAAATAAGGTTGTCTCGACGGGCTCAATTCTGGTTTCCTTCAGTTGTACATTGGTTTCCATCTGTTTAACATTGGGCATGGAGAATTTTAAGAGTTTAGTTTTCTTATCATTGAGTAATAAATTATTTACATTAAACCAATTAATAACTTTAGAGAGTGTGTTGTTTACTTCTTCAAAATTACTCTGTTGTCTTTTAATATTAAAAATTAAAGAGGTCTCATCCGCGAACAACACAATCTCATGATTGTTCTTTACGTAATAGGGTAAATCGTTGATATAGATCAAAAATAGAAATGGTCCGAGTATTGAACCCTGCGGGACGCCCATTTTTAAGGCAGAAACTGGCGATGTCTTATCATTAATCTGAACCTTCTGGATTCTGTTGCCCAAATAAGAAACCAGGAGATTAAGAGCTTTGTTCCTAATGCCATAATGATATAATTTCCTGACCAGAGTATCATGATGTACACAATCAAAGGCTTTGGACAAGTCGCAAAAAATTCCTAAAGCATCTTGCGACTTCTCCCAAGCTGTAAATATACTTTTGAGTAACTCTACTCCTGCGTCAGTAGTTGAACGACCCCTCGTAAATCCGAACTGTTTCTTGTGAAGAAGATTATGTCTGTTAAAATAACTAAGCAATTGACTAAGGATTAATTTTTCAAAAATTTTACTAAGCGTTGGCAATACAGAAATAGGTCGAAAATTAGAAGGGTCTGATGTGTCGCCAGAGTTAAATAAAGGTATAACATCTTTAGTAGACACAACGGTATATTCAAAGGCTGCACCACATTCTGGCACGCAGTCCCTAAGAAGCATTTCAGCAGACATGGAAGATGAGTCGAGCGACCCTGTAGTTATTATAGGTATATTAGAAAAAAACTTCTCAAATTCTGTCGCTACTTCCAGGTCCTCTGCAACACTCACATTATTGATATTTAATAAGAAGTCACGGCTGCGTGCTTTGGCTCTGCCAGTTTCATTGTTGATGACATTCCAGGTAGCCTTTATAGTGTTTTCTGATAATTTTATTTTATTTTTCAAATAAATAGATTTTGCTGTACTACAAGCTTGTCTAAATATTTTGGAATATTTTTTTACATAATTAATAAAGTTCTGACTATTATTATAAGTTTTTTCATCATACAGTTCATATAACCTAATCCGGCTTTTATGAATACCTTCAGTTGCCCAATCACTAAACATCAGACGGTCAGTTACATTAAATTTTTTGGATGTAAATACAGTCTGAATTTCGTCATTAATCAAGTCAAACAAAGAGCTATATAACTGATCCGACTCGTCATGATGAGGCAACCAACGCATTTTTCGAGATAAATTGTCTTTAAAAGTTTTAAGTCGATTTTCATTTATTGGTATGTATTTAATAATTTTTCTCTGGACTTTCGGGCATTTTCTTGGACAACAGATTAACTGCCTACTGTGATCTGACTGAAGCATATTAATCAAAGATTTATGTAATGGTTTTATATTAGTAAATATATTATCAATACAAGTACCACTTGTGGCAGTCACTCTAGTTGGTTCATAAAAATTATGACATAAATTGTATGACTTAAATAAATTTAAAAATTTGATAGTCGAAGAGCATTTTTCTAATATGTCACAAATAGCAACAGTTTTGAGGCAATTACAAACTTTTCTAAGGGCATCCTCCATAATAACTAAAAAACTTTCAAATGGTGTATACACTCATAACAATGAACTGCTCAAACTCAACACATGTGATTTCTACTACTCGCTCAACAGAGAGGCTCACAATGTCAGTCCTTTCTTTAAATTTTAGAAATTTGCTAACTATGATTAACGAGCCACCATGGATAAAGTTTTCTGTACTGAACGAGCTTGCAACTATAAAGTAAGGGTAAGGGTTATGGTAAGAAGTTGTATGGAATAAATATGCGGTTTAAAAATAATAAGATTGTTTGTAATTTAAATTAAGACTAAGAGTTAGCATGGCCCAGTTCTTTGGGCCCCAGTAGAACATTACATTGATAATTTTGTAGATTGGTTCCAAATTTTAGGTCCTCCAGTAGTTATTGTTTGAAACTACTGTTTAACTTTCATTCAAATATCATTTTTCCATTTTAATCCAAAGCCTGATAAATAAAACTAATTAGTTAATGCATCAGACCTTTATCCTCTCTTATAACTTTGATTACAATCATAAAATAAAGTATTTCCTTGTCCATAGATTCTAAAAAGCATAAAAACATTGTTATCAGATCTGTCCCCCGATATCTAACCTCAATAACCACCAGTTATTAAAAATGTCTCGATTGCCCCCCAGCACCGCTATTAATTTCACATTATAGACTTCGAGTACCGAGGCCAGAGAAAATTCGATTTACCACAACGCAAATTTATCTTTACAGTTGAAAAAGTATTACAGAACAATTTGTGATGCGTTTTTATTCAAACAAAGACAATTATTGTGACAATTTAGAGTGCATTTATAAGTTGGTAATTTGAGCATTTGGGAAGATAATGGGGTAAAAAGGATTTGGAGCTTCTAAGGCAAATTAAATTCATGTTTGATATTAAGCAACTTCTGAAAAATATCATGAGATAAATGGATAAAAAAAAACAATAATCAGGTAATTCGAATGATACACATACATACATAGTTTTACGCCTATAACCCCGAAGAGGTAGGCAGAGGTGTATTTCTACACCCACTTTTCGCCAGATATATACTTTAGTCCCACGTAATAAGGGGCGAGCCTATTGCCGGACCGGGCACATTTCCAGACTCCGTACTGCTACTGAGAATTTCGTGACAGAAAAACCCAATAACACTGCCCGACCCAGGAATCGAACCCGGGACCTCCCGATCCCACGCGCACATTTATGCCGCGAGACCAACGAGGCAGTCGTATAGGGTATGATGTCGAGTTTACCGTCTCTACGCAAAAATGGTATTTGCATCGTGTTATCCCTTAGTCGCCTCTTACGACACCCACGGGAAGATAGGGGGTGGTGACACTTGTATTCTATGCCGTCAACCACACGGCTAATTAGTAATCAGGTAATTCGAAATCGCGTAATATTTGTAAACTGTGTTTTTATAGATAACTGTAAGTTTGATAATAAATCAAATAAAACCATTCAGCCAGAATCGGAACAATAATTTGTGAATCACACAAACTATTGTATCGATATCATCCCATGGGTGTCGTAAGAGCCGACAGAGGGAGCATATTATGCAGAGAACAGCACTGTAAGAGAAGGAAAACCTGATACAAACCCTATACCAACCCGTTTGGCCAGCGTGGTATAGTAGGCCAATTCCTCCTTTCAAAGGAGAGGCCGAGTTCAGTAGTGGACTGTTAAAGGCTGATGATGATTGTATCGATCGAAACTTAAACACTTAGCACAGTGTAAAGCTGTGAGGCCGTGAGGAAACCGCCAAAAGCACATTTTCATTCTTTTTTTTATAGGTTGTTATAAAATAAATTCTAAAATATATTAATCATTTGTATCATACAACAAGCTTGGTGGCACCTACAAAGCAGACACCGATAAGCTGACTTTAATAATCTCCTAGAAATCACTTCACAAACTTTAACGTTTTTTACAATTGCAGTAAAAATAAATTATTACCAGTCCAACCGACTAGCGCGTTCGCTTGAACAAATCGTTAAAAAGGAAGTATTTGCGGATCATTACCCATTTGTTCAAACGGCTACGTATAAAAAGAGGATGTCAGAATAACTGTATTCTGTGCGGTGAAAACATTTATAATGTAGTATAACTTTTGTTTTTTTTTAACTTATACTCGAGAAAAGACTGCCTCGTTGGTCTCGCGGCATAAATGTGCGCGCGGGATTGGGTTGAAAGTGTTATTGGGTTTTTCCGTTGGGAAATTCTCAGTAGCAGCACGGAGTCTGGTAATGTGCCCGGTACGGCAATAGGCTCGCCCCCTATAACGTGGGACCTAAAAAATTCATGGCGAAATGTGGGTGTAATATTACACCTCTGCCTACCCCTTCGGGGATACAGGCGTGAGTCTATAAAAAAAAATACTCAAGAAAATTTGCATATTTAATATCTGGAAATATTTGAAGATGCTAATGATATCATCATCATCGTCCTAGCGTTATCCCGGTTGTATTTCTTGCCTTGGAGCCCGATGTCCATTTACTAGCCAAATCAGATATGTTTAGGCGAATATCAGTTTGTTTGAGGGTACTGACTTCCCGTAACGACGTCAAAGATCTTCATGTCAGCCGGGACTGGCGGTTAAACATGCTCTATGAGGCACGTGCTAAGCGATAATAAACAATTTGATTCTCACATAAGTAACTTTGAAATATCAGTGAAGCGCGCTGTGGATTCGAATCCTATACCCTCTACCTGGCAGTCTGCTGCTATCTCCATTGCCGGAAAATTATTAAATACTAGAGGACGCCAGCAGCTACGCCTGCAATTTTTTTAAATTTACTCGTTTTGGCTGATCCCGTGGGAATTTCGGGAAATCCCTTCTTAGTGCACCCCTACGGTCCCCAAGGAACATACATGCCAAATTTCAGCTTCCTGCGCCCAATAGTTTCGGCTGTAGCGTGTCTGTCAGTCAGTCAGTAACGAAAGGATTTTATATATTAAGATTACCAACTATTTTTATCCATTCATCTGGTGCAAAATCCTGAACCTCGGTTTGCTGTGCCTAAAGGTACATTACTTATACATTGTTAAAAAAATTACCACCCAAGTAAGACTATATTATTAGCAAGCAATACACATCTAAGAAAAGGGCTTTATTAAAAGTTTATACCGCTACAATAATTGTATTATCTAAAGACTCTATCACCAGTAGAGACAATTTATCTTCAGTAAAGGTTCGAAATATTTGCTTTTAATACAACTTTATAGATAAAGCAACTGTGACCGCAAAATTAATGTTCTCCAAAGTACAATAAATGCCTTGAAGCATCTAAAATGTTTAAGGTGTTATCAAAATAAATGCTGCCGGAACTAAAGTTGTTGTTGAAGAAAATGGGTCAAAGGAACTTGATGTTGTTAAGAAATAAATTAATTACTCAAACCAACCTCCGTAGAGTCCATTTTATAATATAATTGTCAGACTTTCCTGTAAATAAAAGCTTAAAGACCTTTTCGAGGTACCGGCCTCTTAAAGGAAAAAGGAAACAATTTCAAGATCACTCACCGATCCATTTTTGGGATTTTTTTATAAGAAAGGGTTTGGAACCTTTTGCTATCGAGGTACATGTTCAACATTGTTGGTATCTTAACTACGGCATACCATTAAAATTAAGGTTCTTTTTACGGATTTTATCGTGGTTTGTATTTTAACAATTTTTACTTACAATGGAGCAGTGTGATTGGCAGCGATAGTCGAGTGGATATACCAACAAACTGCCATGCAGAGGGTATCGGGTTCGAATCCACGGCACGCACCAATGACTTTTCGGAGTTATGTGCGTATTGAATTGTTAATTATCGCTTGTCCCGTGGCTCGGAGAGCACGGTAAGCCGTCGGTCCCGGTTGTCATGAAGATCTTTGACAGTCGTTACAGGGCGTCAGTACCTTCTAAATAAACTGACACTAGTCTAAACCATGGAATATCGCTATCCCTTCGGGTTGCGGAGGTCAGACAGGCAGTCGCTCTCTGGAAAAGCTAATATTCAGCCAAATCCGGTTAGACTAGTAAGCGGACCCCAGATTGAAACTGGGATAATGCTAAGAGAAAGAGGAGGAGCAGTTTGATTGGGCGAAACCATTTTTAATTTTCAAACTCTTCGGGCTGTGTAAAAGCTTGTTTCCACTGATCGTCGTTTTAATTCTGCGCTGAGTGTTTGGAGTTCGATTCCTATACGGGACAACACGTAGCGGCGATAGTCCAGTGGTGTACGTAACGGACTGCCTAGACGATGGTCTCGGGTTCAATCCCCAGTTAACCCGGGCAAACACCTCTGACTTTTCGAAGTTATGTGTGTATTTAAAATGTTAATTATCGCTCGCTTAACAATGTGCCCGGTAGATGGCAATAGGCTCGCCCTCTATTACATTGGGACCGAAACATAACTGGCGAAGTGTGGGTGTGTAATACACCTCTGCCTACCCCTTCGGGAAAAAAGCGTGAAGTTATGTTATGTTATAACAACACTTGGTGTGCTTTGTGTTTCTTGGTTGAATGTTTTATACAGTCCTCCGCAGCACAAGAATTATGTATATATTGTCTTTAAAACTAGGAAAATTATAACTACTTGTAAGTAGTCTTTTTTAGCCTGCTACAAGCTTAAGGCAGTAAGCAATCCTTTTTTCTTTGGCGTAGTTTCTGCCACCTTAGTTTTGCACCTTATCTTCTTAATATATAAAATCCTTGCGTTACTGACTGACTGACAGACACGCTACAGCCGAAACTATTTGGCACAGGAAGTTGAAATTTGGCATGTATGTTCCTTGGGGACCGTAGGGGTGCACTAAGAAGGGATTTCCCGAAATTCCCACGGGATCGGCCAAAACGGGTAAATTTACAAAAAATGCTGGCGTAGCTGCTGGCGTCCTCTAGTCTGAATATATAAAATCCTTGCGTTACTTACTGACTGACAGACACGCTACAGCCGAAACTATTGGGCGCAGGAAGTTGAAATTTGGCATGTATGTTCCTTGGGGACCGTAGGGGTGCACCAAGAAGGGATTTCTCGAAATTCCCACGGGATCGGCCAAAACGGGTAAATTAAAAAAAAATGCTGGCGTGGCTGCTGGCGTCCTCTAGTTACTGAATATATCAATGAAGTATAGCTTAGAAAATGTGTAAAACTTGGCGTAATCATTATGTAAAAAGCTATTAAATTGAAACAGTGCCACTTACACAAAGTTTTATAATAAAATATGTGTCAAATATAAAGTAATGCGTCTATTTTTTTATCTGTACCTACTTATCTTAAAAGGTGACTGTCTGACCGCTAAGAGAATCCCAAGTGATATTCAAACTTTAAGTTAAATAAATTGAAGTCTTCAAAAGTGAAATTACGTCTGAATAGTAAAATAAATGGAGACTAAAAACTATTTGAAAATTTAAAAGTACTGAGGACTTTTATAATTTTTACACAAGAAGCTGAAAGAACAATGGTAGAATTTGGTCTGGGTTTATTTTGGCAACCTTAAACTTCATATGAACAAAACAAATTGTTTTTTACTTCCACGATTTTTAATATTTTCACTTTGTCTCGTTAAAGCCGGAGTATTTTATGTTGATAAAAAGCATTCCAATTGATTACGAACTAGGTACCTACTTTGCTATTTGATTGTTGCCATAGATAATGGTGTGCCAGGAGCATAGAAGTGAGTGCTACTGATCCGTATCGAATATTAAATAAGTAATCGATACGATCGACCTTTATAGGGTTAGTTTGGGTTAAAATATAAAATTATTATAATGCAGTTATTTTATCTTTCATCAATAAGCTAATATTTTTGTTTGTTTTTTAAGTCATTGTTGCCCGCTACCTATAATATAGCTACCTATAATATTTATTTTACAAAACAAACAAACAATATTTTTCTCTATTAAAAAAAAATCTCTAATATCAGTATTTCATAGGACTAAAATGAATGGTGAACGAAGAGTAAGCTACTTTTTAGGTTATTAATAAAGTGCCAAGACCTTATGCATCGACGGTCACATTGTTATGCTATGAATAATTAAATATGGCGGAAAAAAAATCGAAAAATTTTTTTTTTTACAAATTTTGACAAAAAAATATTATAGGTAGCTTCTATATCATGGGCAGCCTACATACTTTACGGGAAAACACTCATTTATAAAACACGGTGTATAATCCTACTAATATTATAAATTTAATGTGAAAGTGTGTGAAGATGTATGTATAGATGGATAGATGGATGGATGGGTGGATGGATGCAGCACCTTACAAAATGTAAATTGTGTATTATGCAAAACCTGGCGATGAAAAAGAGTGACCGTGAGTTTTATTGCCCGTTCTTTCTCATGGTTCTCGAACGTGGCAGTAAATGTAAATGTAGAAGCATACAGTAATAATGTTTTAAATTTGAGTATAAGTAATTATTTTATAAATTTATTATTTTGACGTTCATAAGCGTCACATTGTGACCCAAATAAATAAAGGATTTTGAATTTGAATTTGAATTTGATGTTTGTTACTCTTTCACGCAAAAACTACTGAACGGATTTGGATGAAACTTTACAGTAATATATTTTATACATCAGAATAACACATAGGCTACAATTTATAAAGATTTTGTATAAAGCTGCCATAATATAAGGAAAAGTATAAACTAAGTCGGCAAAAATCCTGAGCTCTGAAAGCTGTCTTCGCGTGCGTTGCCTAAACCGTTAAAGTTACTTGAAGATAATGTATAGTGAAATTGTTTATCATAAAAAGCTCACTATGAAAAATTCAAGATGGCCGCCGCCACAAAATGCCGGATTATTTATTTTCCACAAATACCTCAATACGGTTATCAAATGAAAGGGCTTGATTGGTAGAATAGGGCTCACTATAAAAAATCCTAGATGGCTGTTGCCGCAAAATGGCGGATTACATATTTGGCACAAATACCTCAATATGGGTATCGAATGAAAGGACTTAATTGGTAGAATAGGGCTCACTGTAAAAAATCCGAGATGGCTGCCGCCACAAAATAGCTGATTACATATTTTCCACAAATACCTCAATATGGGTATCAAATGGAAGGGCTTGATTAGTAGAATAGACCTCACTATGAAAAATCCAAGATGGCCGCCGCCACAAAATGCGGATAACTTATTTTCCACAAATACTTCAATATAGGTATCAATAATTGTCTGATCAATACCCCAGATTGATGAGAAGTTTGGTGCGATCTGGCAGCTAGGACTTACCGAATTACCTTTTTGCTTTTAGTACATAACCTAATTACATCATTTTTATTGTAATAAAACAGCATAACATAAAAAAATATGTTTTTTACAATGCTCATGCTAGAGTAGTTATCAAATTGTTTTCAAAATTGATAGATTTAATGCCTTCAGTATTTAATGTAGATGAACTTTGTCTTTACAGTAAGTAGTTTGGACGAATAGTTTAAAAGTTATCATATAATTGACCTAAGCGCAGCGTCATTAAAAGCGCTTACTATGAGTTGGCGCGCTTAAGCGCAGCCGGGTGGAGGGGCGGTCTGAATATGTAGGTACTTTGTGGTAATGCTTTCAGTTTTTATTTTTGCTGCTATTCTATTCAGTAGATTGTCATAAGCTCTTCAATAACTTTAATATAATATTATATACCTACATACTAATCTTTACCTGAAGTTTGACGACTATGAAAACAAAAGTAATTTTAAGTATTATCTGTTTATGCTACACGGCTAATGTGCAGATCCGTTTGTGATGAAATTTGATATGGATAGTCTGAAACCAGGGGAAGTACAAAGGCTACTCTTTATTAAAATTTCATGCGGGCGAAGCCGCGGGTGAAAGCTAGTAATTTATATATGTACCTACTTACAAATATTATATTAATTGAACCCAGACAAGCAGACAGAACTAATAATCTAATAAAACCAAAAGGGGTGGCATCGATAGCCTAGTAGCGATCACAACAGACATCATCATGCAGAGGGATTCGAATCCACGATGCTCACCTATGACTTTTCAGAGTTATGTGCGTATTGAATTGTAAATTATCGCTTGCCCCGTGCATCAGAGAGCACGTTAAAAGCCGTCGGTCCCGGCTGTCATAAAGATCTCTGGCAGTCGTTATAAGGAGTCAGTACCTATGAATAAACTGAGACTAGTCTGGACCATGGAATATACCTAGCTATCTCTTTAGGAAAGTTAACATTCAGTCATATCCGGTTAGACTAGCAAGCGGATCCCGGGTTCTAACTAGGATAACGCTCGGAGGATGACATGACACAGAACGAATAATCGGGCACAGCACACAAAAAAAATGTCCTAACCTGTGAACTGAACTGAACGTGCCTGACATATGGGTTCAATGGTCACTAACACAAATTATACTAAATAGGTCAACGGGCCAGTCAAATTTATGTTTGTTGTTACTTTTTCAAAATCGACTGAATTGATTTTGGTGAAATTTGTCAGTAAAATAGCTTATTTTGTTGTGTTAATCTATACCGAGTAAACCAGAGATCATAATGTTGTATTTTTTAAATTGCACGTTCCGGTAAATCAGGCGAGAGCTAACCTTGCATGAAAAAAGTGCCATAACTCTAAAAGAGCAAAAAAGCTGTTGTTAAAATAAAATCTTTTTTGCTGAGAATAGAACAAGCGCGTGCCTACTTTATTTTATTTTTATCCTACGAGCTAAATATGGCAAAATGGCATGGTGATGTTTATTTATATTGGTAATGAATATGATATAGTTTATTTGATATATTTTAGCACTAGCTAAGCCCACAAGTTCGCCTACGAGGCATTCGGTTAATCACTAAAAATAAAATTAATTGTGCTAAAAATTATACTGTTTAACGCAACTCACATTCATCCAGTTAAATTTATTGTATGCTCAAAGTAGTAATTAGAAAACCTGGCGTAGATTTTAAATCTCATAACCATTAACGTGAAAATTCGGAGCAGCTAAGCAATAATACTTCAAAAAAATACTTTCATCGTCCTCCTAGCATTATCCGAGTTTTAACCCGGGGTTTGCTTACTAGTCTAATCGGATTTGGCTGAATATTAGCTTTTTCACAGAGTCACTGCCTGTCTGACCTCCGCAACCCGAACGGAAAGCGATACTCCATAGTTTACTTTGTTTTAATTAAAACACAAGTTATAAGCCCGTCCAATTTCAACGCGTAATTCACGTAAACATCAAACAATAGTTAGTAAGGTCACAAATAGGTAAGGTTAGTTTTGCCAGTAAAGTTGGCGGTAACGGTCTACGGATCGATGGGTAGATAGGGAAGGGAGTTCATAATATATTATGAAAGGTCAATGTAGCAGATAACTAAATTTGCAACAACTATGTTGTCGGACATTCTCGTGATTACAAGTTGATAGGGATAACATATTTTTGGGGTTGTGAGATTAAATTATTAAAGTTAATTTGATGCAATCTTGTCGGATTTTTAGTTTACCTCCTATCGTATATAAATTAACAAACATCCGTATTCGCGACGATAGACAGGTGATGTCAGGATCGTTGCAAATGGCGTTCCGTAGTCTCTGCCGACCCCTCCGGGAAACAGGCGTGAGTCTATGTATACTTACTTGATACTTGATGGCACGGGCTGTTTCCGCAACTCCACGTCTTGGCGTGTATTTTGCGTGTGGGTGGGAATGGTGTCGTCATTCGAGGAAGGCCAGCAGACTCTTGATGTGGCCCACTGCTTCCCCTCAGGGTGCTGTATCTAGTCAGGTACTGCTGCCTGTACTGTCTATGTATGTAGACAGGTGACTGGCTTATCGTGTGAGAGAGCGCGGTAGTGGAGTTGTAACGCTGATTCAGCATCATGATTGTGTAAAATCTACGAAGAATACTGTTATCTCAGCTGTTTTACGTCCAAAGAAGGCTCTCGCTCTCTAGAGAAATTCTCAGTGCAATATGTGTCAAAAAATTAACGTATAAAACGAAGTATTAATTGAAAAATATTAAGTGTGAAAGCTAGGTAAGATACTTCAAAAGATATGGTAGGTTGAAATCCAACCCGGCACCCAACCACATTGTAGGGCCACCCTCAGATAGGTATATCAAAAGTTTACGTTGAAGGTCTAACGCTAACAAGCACGCAGCTTAAAACAGTTTCCTGGAATCCTTTGATACGCGTGAGTTTTGTGCCCACGTCAAACGAAACGTCGCTAGTTGCATCACCTTTCTGGGAAATTTGAGTTTGCCTTTGTGACAATATGTGTGAGCTTTATGTTGACTTAATATCTTTCTTTTTTCTATTTTATTTATAGACTCACGCCTTTGCTTTACTAAAAGCATTGTAATTTTAATATTACACCCACATTTCGCCACGAATTTTTAGGTCCCACGAAATAGGGGGCGAGCCTATTACCGTTACCGGGCACATCACCAGACTCCATGCTGTTACTCAGAATTCGGAAAAACCCGGGAATCGAACCCGGGACCTCCGATCAGCAGTCGTATACGCTATCCACTGGACCACGGAGGCAGTCACTTAATATCATTTGTCTATAAAAAATATTTGTACGAGATCAAAACATTGGAGAAAACTTAAACCCTTATCATTGACAAGCCGTATTGTCAATAAGTACACTGCAATTCCTGACACTGATCTTGCCGCATAATATCGTTTTTCTATTAGATAGCGGTGCTCAAATAGCAGACGCTCGTGATAAGCGGAGGTCTCCAAAATAAACATGAAATACCAAGCTAGACTAGAAATCGAATCCGGGCCTGCAAGGCAAAAGTTTTTGGAACGAAACTAGATGTCTGATACAGAGATTTTGCGAAACAATGGAAGAGTAAACCATAATAATCATTTACATGAACCCGGATGAGGCTTTTATTTACAATGCTTTTAGTAAAGCAAATATTAAAGAACGAAAGCACAGCTCAATGTTATGAAAACATAGAGTAAAACAACACAGTTTGGAACAAACATTAACTATTAAACAAATAAAGTAACTGCCAGTCGGTTACAAACTGCCGGCGGGTATTTTGTGGTACACATTCAGGTGAATTTAATAGGATGAAAACCATTTTGTTTATGTTAAATTAATTTAAAGCATTTACTGTCCATAGACAAATAGATTAATTCCATTCAGTACTAGAAGTAAACATAAGTAATTACAATTATTAGATAAATTAAATAACCTAGTTATACAATAATGTGGCATTATGATTTCTGCCATACGACCCAGTTTGGAACAATTATACTATTTCGTGAAATTTTAGATAGAGTAGAAAGTAGTGTAGGAACGCTAATATTGAGTGTGTAGAATAGATTTAAAGGAAGATAGGATAGGTAGGTAGGATTCCCAATTTCCTGTTTCAGATAAGGGTGTGAACGCACTTATCTCGTGTGGGAATAGAGACTGGCTGCAATGCGGTGCCGCTCTAACACTCTGTATAATCTACAAATAGTTGTTCCAAAACCGTTTGTAGAATTTCAAAATAAATTGAAATGTTTGCAATAAAGGATAGTGTGCTATATGCCTTAAAAAACTCCTTTTAATAAATTCAATTTACGCATGATTCGCTTTTCAAAGCAGATATGTAAAATGAACATTCAGCTAATAATAACAGCCAATGTTATAATTAAAACAAATTTTACAAACCGCTGGTGTTTGGGGTCTGCGTGTTCGACCAACTTTGAAACAATAGATTAAATAAATATTGGTTTCAAGTTTTTTATTGGTCTTGTTTGATATATTTATTGGTTTAATTATTTACGCTTATATTCTAAATAAAAAACTAGCAAATTGATAAAAGTGATGACTGAGAGCTCTTTCTCAAATAATATGCTGTCGAATATAAATATTTACATAACCGAGTGAAGAAAAACAACATGAAATGAGAAGACATGGGAGATATTTCTGAGAGCTTCCAATAACATTTTCTAAAAAGACCTATGTAATATCTATACACCCAACCGTTACCGGCTAGCGTGATAAACTATGTCTACCTCTTATTGCATGTCCTAGCCTTGTGAAAAGACTGAATATTATTGCTATTTTTATATCATACTATTGTCAAGATTGTGTGCCGTGTAATGCGTTGTAGAGCTGCATATAGAATCAAAACCACAACTGCCTGCGTATTCAATTCCTCTATTACTAACTGCGCAATATTGGCTGCGTCGCCACAAGTCGAAAATTTCCAAACAAATGAATGTGACTTGACAGAAAACTTACGAGAGGCGCCATTTCAACTTTTAACGCCTCACGCAAAAAGCGTCGACGCCATCTGCCGAGGTGACGCGTAAAAAACCATTCTTTGTCACATTACTTTTGAAGATAAAAGATGAAAGAAACCATTCCTTTGTGGAGGTAATTCGCTTTTCGACGCGTTCGCCCAACTTTCTTAATGCTGCTTTTATAAATGTATCTAAGGTTTTATTCAATTGTCCGTAATCGGATCGGGAGTGATATTGTGGTGACGATTGGTTTGATTTAAAAATGTTTAAGATGTGTTTCGGGGACTGCTTTTCATTATGCGGTGTAAACTTTATTAAAAACTTTGAATATATTTTAAAGATGGTTCATTAGTTGTATTTCTATATAAGTATCTTTAAATATATAATTATTTGTCTTAACTCACTGATGCGCCAAAGCAAAGACTAAGCCACAGAGGTTATCTTGAAGTTTTGGCAGCCTGTTGTATGATAACTCAAAATTCTTCCATGGGATCTAAGGCAGAATTATTGCCTGACCTCTAGTTCCACCTCTGAGGGTGTTAGATAATTTATTTATACCTATACCTTGTTTCATAACCTTTAAATAATGTTGTCCTAAGTTTTATTAATGACTACGAACATATTATAAATACTAAAGTATTTTTAACTAACTTTTAGTGTAACCTATTTATACGAATTATATACCAAGTTTGATTTAAAATAGAGTTCAAAGCAGTATCATTCATCAACCGAGCTTATAATTAATCAATTTGATAGCTAGGTATTCGGATAATGACAGCTAAATTAATCACTTTGTGTATATGTTATAGTGGGTAAGCCATTCAGCTGTAACTGTGATTATAGGCAAATTAAATGCTTATTGAACTGATATTGCGGTGTACTAGAGCTGATTGCAATCGATGGTTTGACGTTTGTGAAGCCACGGCCAATGAATACAGATTAACATAGAAGCGCAGTTCTTAAGGATTACGTGTGCCGATTCCAAGTGGGGACTGTCTCCAGTTTAGTTCGTAGTTCGCGCCGTTGGCGGCGCTGGCGTCGTTCTCCGTATCTTTTGTTCTCGTAATTAAGATACACTGGAGGTATGTTCGTTTCTCTTCCTCTCGTAGAGACAGTTGTCACAGCGCGACTGCCACGCCGCCAAGCGGCAATTAGGGTCACAGAAAGTTTGTCTTCAGAGCGCCCATAGGAAATGCGCCTCTATATAAATATCTGAGCTCTTTGCCGCGGCGTGCACCACTGACTTTGTTTTGTGAGCTTTAAGTTGTTAATTATCGCTTGCCCCGTGCCTTGGAGAACACGTTAATCCTAACTGTCGGCAAATGTAAACGATTTTAAACTTTCGCGATTAGTATACATTATACAAGGATTTTTAACGGGTCTTACTCGCGATAAATCAGATATTTAAGGCATAAATACCGACAGTCCCGTCGCGATCACTACCGGAGCAAGTCGGTCGAAACATTGGCAAATACCGAGGTATTTTGGCGACCGGTTTTTTTATGTTAATAGGCGGTAAACGAGCAGACGGATTGCCTGATGGTAAGCAATTACCGCCGCCCATGGACACAAGTAACACCACAGGAGTCACAAGTGTGTTGCCGCCCCTTGGGATTGGGAATGGGTATAGGATAAGGAGTGGGATGAGGGAGAAGGCATAGGGGATAGGGCCTCCGGCACTCTCACTCACCGAACGAAACGCAACAGTTTAGGTACCGTTACTTTACGTCGATTTTCTGTGAGAGGTTGGCGCAGCGGGAATGTAAGCTACTACTACACCGAAGGTCGCGGGTTCGATTCCCGCTCAAGTCAAACATTTGTGTGCATGAACATGGATGTTTGTCTTGGTTTGGATGTTTCTATGTATAATATGTATGTATCTACAAAAAAATATGTATGTTTATCCATTATCTAGTACCCATAGTACAAGCTCTGCTTAGTTTGAGACTAGATGGCGATGTGTGTATGTGGTAGAATACTATTATATTATATTATTATTTATGCCCTAAATATCTTATTTATCGCGAGTAAGACCCTCTATAAAATAAATAAACTTGATGTATAAGGTAACTGTCGAAGACAATTTTATGTATCTTTTGCACAATAACAATTTGCTTTGCAGCGATTATTATATGGCCGGGTATAGAAAGAACAGAAGTAATATACTTTTATCGAATCCCTTTTCTCACTGCAGTAAATCAGGTCAACATTCGAACAAGTAAACGCTCTGATTTTATTTATCTGTTCATTTAATTTTATTTTCAAAACCTCATGCCCATGGGATGCACTTCACCGTTGTACAGAACATTATTCTCCACTCTGAATACATAAAAACATATTTAAAACGCCATCAAACTGCCAGGCGTAGTATTAAGTCGTCCCTAAAGGCCCTTCGTCGGAAGAAGATACCGTGCTGCGAATATTATGAAACTTATTACTCGATTTATATAGGTGTCTAGTTTATTGGGTACAAGGGTCTTGTGCAGTAGCTTATGGGGTTTATTGCCCAGAAATATACCATTTCCTATGGCTTCAGGTGGGTGCGAATTGAGTTTTGCCTTTTCTCCGCAAAATTTCGAAGTAATATGCTTTTGACTTACTTGATGATCTAGTGGTTTTGATTGTCATACAAAACTTCGTGTAATGATCAAGGTGATTTATTTTGTTCAGCCGAAACTATTAAGCGCAAAGAGCTGCACGTATGTTTCTTGGAGACAGTAAGGGTGCACTGAAATGAGATTTCCTGAAATTCTGTCAGGTTTGCACGTTTGGTGTGTCATGCCAACTGAATACCTCAACCAATAATTCAGTCGTTAAAGTATGGGTACCGAACTTTTAACAGATAACCCAAGCATTGAGACGATACGTTGTCACCAACAAGTAATGTTACCAAAATAAGTTCCTAAGATTAATTAATGGGATAACTCGCCCACGCAGTTTATCGTGCAACGAAACGTAAACAAATCAGGGTAAACAGATGTTGTGAAACAACTTCATCTTATAAATATGCAAGCCCAACATCGGACTGACTTTTATTATTAAATGTTTCGTGAAGAATATACTTAAGTAAATATCGATAAGCGGCGGTAGTAAAGGATGAAAAGTTTAAGGACTATTGGAACTTTTTGGCCGTTTAATCGAGATAAGTACTGCAATACTGTCGTTAAAGAAATATAGATTAGAAATGTAATAGGTGCAATAATATTTTATCTAAAATAAAACCAGTACTAATCAAGATGATTAATCTTTTAATCAGCCTATCACATGATGACCTCAGTAGTAAAAAAGGTTGGATGAAACCCATTCATACATCCGGCTCGAAGGACCATGTCGACTCTAACTCCCTCTCGAAACTTGTAAGATTAGATTAGATTAGATAATTCTTTTTTGTACACCATAAGTCATATTACGGAGTTGGAAGACAAAAAGAAGAAGTTTACAAATACAATGCACAATGAGCGGCCTTATCGCTAAAAGCGATTTCTTCCAGGCAAACTTTGGATGGAAAGAAATAAATAAGGGAAATAGAACTATAAAATGGTGTAGTAATGAAATGAAATGAAATGAATATTTATTTCGTGTAAACTTTTTTAAAGTGCTTACGAAAAGTCCAATTAAAATTGTTCAGTTTATACATCATTTATATTTTTGTGTTGAATTAGAGCAGCTCAATCCCAAGCATTTTTATCGCCTATATAATCAGTAATTTTATAATATGCTTTTTAACACAGTGTAGTTTTAACAATAATTTTGAATTTATTTATAGATAAATTTCTTATATTAAGAGGGAGCTTGTTATAAAAGCGTATACACTGCCCCATAAAACAGTTACTTATTTTGTGGAGGCGGGTGCTATGAACTATAAGATTATTCTTATGTCTAGTATTAACAGTGTGTAGATCACTTTTTTTACTAAATGTGTCAATGTTCTTGTGGACATATAACAGATTCTCGTATATATATTGCGAAGCAACAGTTAGAATGCCTATCTCACTGAACTTTTCTCTTAGAGAAACACGAGGACCGAGGTTGTAAAAACCCCTTATTGCTCTTTTCTGCAGAACGAATATTGTGTCAAGGTCTGCAGCATTCCCCTAGAGAAGAATCCCATATGACATAATACTATGAAAGTAGCTGAAATAGACCATTCTAGCTGTTTCTATATCTGTGAGGCGTCTAATTGTCTTAACCGCATAAGCTGCAGAACTAAGTTTGCCCGAAAGTCTTTCTATATGCGGACCCCATTGAAGTTTGGAATCAAGCATAATACCTAGAAATAAGGTTGTCTCGACGGGCTCAATTCTGGTTTCCTTCAGTTGTACATTGGTTTCCATCTGTTTAACATTGGGCATGGAGAATTTTAAGAGTTTAGTTTTCTTATCATTGAGTAATAAATTATTTACATTAAACCAATTAATAACTTTAGAGAGTGTGTTGTTTACTTCTTCAAAATTACTCTGTTGTCTTTTAATATTAAAAATAAAGAGGTCTCATCCGCGAACAACACAATCTCATGATTGTTCTTTACGTAATAGGGTAAATCGTTGATATAGATCAAAAATAGAAATGGTCCGAGTATTGAACCCTGCGGGACGCCCATTTTTAAGGCAGAAACTGGCGATGTCTTATCATTAATCTGAACCTTCTGGATTCTGTTGCCCAAATAAGAAACCAGGAGATTAAGAGCTTTGTTCCTAATGCCATAATGATATAATTTCCTGACCAGAGTATCATGATGTACACAATCAAAGGCTTTGGACAAGTCGCAAAAAATTCCTAAAGCATCTTGCGACTTCTCCCAAGCTGTAAATATACTTTTGAGTAACTCTACTCCTGCGTCAGTAGTTGAACGACCCCTCGTAAATCCGAACTGTTTCTTGTGAAGAAGATTATGTCTGTTAAAATAACTAAGCAATTGACTAAGGATTAATTTTTCAAAAATTTTACTAAGCGTTGGCAATACAGAAATAGGTCGAAAATTAGAAGGGTCTGATGTGTCGCCAGAGTTAAATAAAGGTATAACATCTTTAGTAGACACAACGGTATATTCAAAGGCTGCACCACATTCTGGCACGCAGTCCCTAAGAAGCATTTCAGCAGACATGGAAGATGAGTCGAGCGACCCTGTAGTTATTATAGGTATATTAGAAAAAAACTTCTCAAATTCTGTCGCTACTTCCAGGTCCTCTGCAACACTCACATTATTGATATTTAATAAGAAGTCACGGCTGCGTGCTTTGGCTCTGCCAGTTTCATTGTTGATGACATTCCAGGTAGCCTTTATAGTGTTTTCTGATAATTTTATTTTATTTTTCAAATAAATAGATTTTGCTGTACTACAAGCTTGTCTAAATATTTTGGAATATTTTTTTACATAATTAATAAAGTTCTGACTATTATTATAAGTTTTTTCATCATACAGTTCATATAACCTAATCCGGCTTTTATGAATACCTTCAGTTGCCCAATCACTAAACATCAGACGGTCAGTTACATTAAATTTTTTGGATGTAAATACAGTCTGAATTTCGTCATTAATCAAGTCAAACAAAGAGCTATATAACTGATCCGACTCGTCATGATGAGGCAACCAACGCATTTTTCGAGATAAATTGTCTTTAAAAGTTTTAAGTCGATTTTCATTTATTGGTATGTATTTAATAATTTTTCTCTGGACTTTCGGGCATTTTCTTGGACAACAGATTAACTGCCTACTGTGATCTGACTGAAGCATATTAATCAAAGATTTATGTAATGGTTTTATATTAGTAAATATATTATCAATACAAGTACCACTTGTGGCAGTCACTCTAGTTGGTTCATAAAAATTATGACATAAATTGTATGACTTAAATAAATTTAAAAATTTGATAGTCGAAGAGCATTTTTCTAATATGTCACAAATAGCAACAGTTTTGAGGCAATTACAAACTTTTCTAAGGGCATCCTCCATAATAACTAAAAAACTTTCAAATGGTGTATACACTCATAACAATGAACTGCTCAAACTCAACACATGTGATTTCTACTACTCGCTCAACAGAGAGGCTCACAATGTCAGTCCTTTCTTTAAATTTTAGAAATTTGCTAACTATGATTAACGAGCCACCATGGATAAAGTTTTCTGTACTGAACGAGCTTGCAACTATAAAGTAAGGGTAAGGGTTATGGTAAGAAGTTGTATGGAATAAATATGCGGTTTAAAAATAATAATATTGTTTGTAATTTAAATTAAGACTAAGAGTTAGCATGGCCCAGTTCTTTGGGCCCCAGTAGAACATTACATTGATAATTTTGTAGATTGGTTCCAAATTTTAGGTCCTCCAGTAGTTATTGTTTGAAACTACTGTTTAACTTTCATTCAAATATCATTTTTCCATTTTAATCCAAAGCCTGATAAATAAAACTAATTAGTTAATGCATCAGACCTTTATCCTCTCTTATAACTTTGATTACAATCATAAAATAAAGTATTTCCTTGTCCTTAGAATTCTAAAAAGCATAAAAACATTGTTATCAGATCTGTCCCCCGATATCTAACCTCAATAACCACCAGTTATTAAAAATGTCTCGATTGCCCCCCAGCACCGCTATTAATTTCACATTATAGACTTCGAGTACCGAGGCCAGAGAAAATTCGATTTACCACAACGCAAATTTATCTTTACAGTTGAAAAAGTATTACAGAACAATTTGTGATGCGTTTTTATTCAAACAAAGACAATTATTGTGACAATTTAGAGTGCATTTATAAGTTGGTAATTTGAGCATTTGGGAAGATAATGGGGTAAAAAGGATTTGGAGCTTCTAAGGCAAATTAAATTCATGTTTGATATTAAGCAACTTCTGAAAAATATCATGAGATAAATGGATAAAAAAAAACAATAATCAGGTAATTCGAATGATACACATACATACATAGTTTTACGCCTATAACCCCGAAGAGGTAGGCAGAGGTGTATTTCTACACCCACTTTTCGCCAGATATATACTTTAGTCCCACGTAATAAGGGGCGAGCCTATTGCCGGACCGGGCACATTTCCAGACTCCGTACTGCTACTGAGAATTTCGTGACAGAAAAACCCAATAACACTGCCCGACCCAGGAATCGAACCCGGGACCTCCCGATCCCACGCGCACATTTATGCCGCGAGACCAACGAGGCAGTCGTATAGGGTATGATGTCGAGTTTACCGTCTCTACGCAAAAATGGTATTTGCATCGTGTTATCCCTTAGTCGCCTCTTACGACACCCACGGGAAGATAGGGGGTGGTGACACTTGTATTCTATGCCGTCAACCACACGGCTAATTAGTAATCAGGTAATTCGAAATCGCGTAATATTTGTAAACTGTGTTTTTATAGATAACTGTAAGTTTGATAATAAATCAAATAAAACCATTCAGCCAGAATCGGAACAATAATTTGTGAATCACACAAACTATTGTATCGATATCATCCCATGGGTGTCGTAAGAGCCGACAGAGGGAGCATATTATGCAGAGAACAGCACTGTAAGAGAAGGAAAACCTGATACAAACCCTATACCAACCCGTTTGGCCAGCGTGGTATAGTAGGCCAATTCCTCCTTTCAAAGGAGAGGCCGAGTTCAGTAGTGGACTGTTAAAGGCTGATGATGATTGTATCGATCGAAACTTAAACACTTAGCACAGTGTAAAGCTGTGAGGCCGTGAGGAAACCGCCAAAAGCACATTTTCATTCTTTTTTTTATAGGTTGTTATAAAATAAATTCTAAAATATATTAATCATTTGTATCATACA
Source organism: Euclidia mi (assembly GCA_944739405.2). Taxonomy (NCBI): domain Eukaryota; kingdom Metazoa; phylum Arthropoda; class Insecta; order Lepidoptera; family Erebidae; genus Euclidia; species Euclidia mi. The sequence goes on from OX123206.2 coordinate 1,341,564, forward strand.
ACAAGCTTGGTGGCACCTACAAAGCAGACACCGATAAGCTGACTTTAATAATCTCCTAGAAATCACTTCACAAACTTTAACGTTTTTTACAATTGCAGTAAAAATAAATTATTACCAGTCCAACCGACTAGCGCGTTCGCTTGAACAAATCGTTAAAAAGGAAGTATTTGCGGATCATTACCCATTTGTTCAAACGGCTACGTATAAAAAGAGGATGTCAGAATAACTGTATTCTGTGCGGTGAAAACATTTATAATGTAGTATAACTTTTGTTTTTTTTTAACTTATACTCGAGAAAAGACTGCCTCGTTGGTCTCGCGGCATAAATGTGCGCGCGGGATTGGGTTGAAAGTGTTATTGGGTTTTTCCGTTGGGAAATTCTCAGTAGCAGCACGGAGTCTGGTAATGTGCCCGGTACGGCAATAGGCTCGCCCCCTATAACGTGGGACCTAAAAAATTCATGGCGAAATGTGGGTGTAATATTACACCTCTGCCTACCCCTTCGGGGATACAGGCGTGAGTCTATAAAAAAAAATACTCAAGAAAATTTGCATATTTAATATCTGGAAATATTTGAAGATGCTAATGATATCATCATCATCGTCCTAGCGTTATCCCGGTTGTATTTCTTGCCTTGGAGCCCGATGTCCATTTACTAGCCAAATCAGATATGTTTAGGCGAATATCAGTTTGTTTGAGGGTACTGACTTCCCGTAACGACGTCAAAGATCTTCATGTCAGCCGGGACTGGCGGTTAAACATGCTCTATGAGGCACGTGCTAAGCGATAATAAACAATTTGATTCTCACATAAGTAACTTTGAAATATCAGTGAAGCGCGCTGTGGATTCGAATCCTATACCCTCTACCTGGCAGTCTGCTGCTATCTCCATTGCCGGAAAATTATTAAATACTAGAGGACGCCAGCAGCTACGCCTGCAATTTTTTTAAATTTACTCGTTTTGGCTGATCCCGTGGGAATTTCGGGAAATCCCTTCTTAGTGCACCCCTACGGTCCCCAAGGAACATACATGCCAAATTTCAGCTTCCTGCGCCCAATAGTTTCGGCTGTAGCGTGTCTGTCAGTCAGTCAGTAACGAAAGGATTTTATATATTAAGATTACCAACTATTTTTATCCATTCATCTGGTGCAAAATCCTGAACCTCGGTTTGCTGTGCCTAAAGGTACATTACTTATACATTGTTAAAAAAATTACCACCCAAGTAAGACTATATTATTAGCAAGCAATACACATCTAAGAAAAGGGCTTTATTAAAAGTTTATACCGCTACAATAATTGTATTATCTAAAGACTCTATCACCAGTAGAGACAATTTATCTTCAGTAAAGGTTCGAAATATTTGCTTTTAATACAACTTTATAGATAAAGCAACTGTGACCGCAAAATTAATGTTCTCCAAAGTACAATAAATGCCTTGAAGCATCTAAAATGTTTAAGGTGTTATCAAAATAAATGCTGCCGGAACTAAAGTTGTTGTTGAAGAAAATGGGTCAAAGGAACTTGATGTTGTTAAGAAATAAATTAATTACTCAAACCAACCTCCGTAGAGTCCATTTTATAATATAATTGTCAGACTTTCCTGTAAATAAAAGCTTAAAGACCTTTTCGAGGTACCGGCCTCTTAAAGGAAAAAGGAAACAATTTCAAGATCACTCACCGATCCATTTTTGGGATTTTTTTATAAGAAAGGGTTTGGAACCTTTTGCTATCGAGGTACATGTTCAACATTGTTGGTATCTTAACTACGGCATACCATTAAAATTAAGGTTCTTTTTACGGATTTTATCGTGGTTTGTATTTTAACAATTTTTACTTACAATGGAGCAGTGTGATTGGCAGCGATAGTCGAGTGGATATACCAACAAACTGCCATGCAGAGGGTATCGGGTTCGAATCCACGGCACGCACCAATGACTTTTCGGAGTTATGTGCGTATTGAATTGTTAATTATCGCTTGTCCCGTGGCTCGGAGAGCACGGTAAGCCGTCGGTCCCGGTTGTCATGAAGATCTTTGACAGTCGTTACAGGGCGTCAGTACCTTCTAAATAAACTGACACTAGTCTAAACCATGGAATATCGCTATCCCTTCGGGTTGCGGAGGTCAGACAGGCAGTCGCTCTCTGGAAAAGCTAATATTCAGCCAAATCCGGTTAGACTAGTAAGCGGACCCCAGATTGAAACTGGGATAATGCTAAGAGAAAGAGGAGGAGCAGTTTGATTGGGCGAAACCATTTTTAATTTTCAAACTCTTCGGGCTGTGTAAAAGCTTGTTTCCACTGATCGTCGTTTTAATTCTGCGCTGAGTGTTTGGAGTTCGATTCCTATACGGGACAACACGTAGCGGCGATAGTCCAGTGGTGTACGTAACGGACTGCCTAGACGATGGTCTCGGGTTCAATCCCCAGTTAACCCGGGCAAACACCTCTGACTTTTCGAAGTTATGTGTGTATTTAAAATGTTAATTATCGCTCGCTTAACAATGTGCCCGGTAGATGGCAATAGGCTCGCCCTCTATTACATTGGGACCGAAACATAACTGGCGAAGTGTGGGTGTGTAATACACCTCTGCCTACCCCTTCGGGAAAAAGGCGTGAAGTTATGTTATGTTATAACAACACTTGGTGTGCTTTGTGTTTCTTGGTTGAATGTTTTATACAGTCCTCCGCAGCACAAGAATTATGTATATATTGTCTTTAAAACTAGGAAAATTATAACTACTTGTAAGTAGTCTTTTTTAGCCTGCTACAAGCTTAAGGCAGTAAGCAATCCTTTTTTCTTTGGCGTAGTTTCTGCCACCTTAGTTTTGCACCTTATCTTCTTAATATATAAAATCCTTGCGTTACTGACTGACTGACAGACACGCTACAGCCGAAACTATTTGGCACAGGAAGTTGAAATTTGGCATGTATGTTCCTTGGGGACCGTAGGGGTGCACTAAGAAGGGATTTCCCGAAATTCCCACGGGATCGGCCAAAACGGGTAAATTTACAAAAAATGCTGGCGTAGCTGCTGGCGTCCTCTAGTCTGAATATATAAAATCCTTGCGTTACTTACTGACTGACAGACACGCTACAGCCGAAACTATTGGGCGCAGGAAGTTGAAATTTGGCATGTATGTTCCTTGGGGACCGTAGGGGTGCACCAAGAAGGGATTTCTCGAAATTCCCACGGGATCGGCCAAAACGGGTAAATTAAAAAAAAATGCTGGCGTGGCTGCTGGCGTCCTCTAGTTACTGAATATATCAATGAAGTATAGCTTAGAAAATGTGTAAAACTTGGCGTAATCATTATGTAAAAAGCTATTAAATTGAAACAGTGCCACTTACACAAAGTTTTATAATAAAATATGTGTCAAATATAAAGTAATGCGTCTATTTTTTTATCTGTACCTACTTATCTTAAAAGGTGACTGTCTGACCGCTAAGAGAATCCCAAGTGATATTCAAACTTTAAGTTAAATAAATTGAAGTCTTCAAAAGTGAAATTACGTCTGAATAGTAAAATAAATGGAGACTAAAAACTATTTGAAAATTTAAAAGTACTGAGGACTTTTATAATTTTTACACAAGAAGCTGAAAGAACAATGGTAGAATTTGGTCTGGGTTTATTTTGGCAACCTTAAACTTCATATGAACAAAACAAATTGTTTTTTACTTCCACGATTTTTAATATTTTCACTTTGTCTCGTTAAAGCCGGAGTATTTTATGTTGATAAAAAGCATTCCAATTGATTACGAACTAGGTACCTACTTTGCTATTTGATTGTTGCCATAGATAATGGTGTGCCAGGAGCATAGAAGTGAGTGCTACTGATCCGTATCGAATATTAAATAAGTAATCGATACGATCGACCTTTATAGGGTTAGTTTGGGTTAAAATATAAAATTATTATAATGCAGTTATTTTATCTTTCATCAATAAGCTAATATTTTTGTTTGTTTTTTAAGTCATTGTTGCCCGCTACCTATAATATAGCTACCTATAATATTTATTTTACAAAACAAACAAACAATATTTTTCTCTATTAAAAAAAAATCTCTAATATCAGTATTTCATAGGACTAAAATGAATGGTGAACGAAGAGTAAGCTACTTTTTAGGTTATTAATAAAGTGCCAAGACCTTATGCATCGACGGTCACATTGTTATGCTATGAATAATTAAATATGGCGGAAAAAAAATCGAAAAATTTTTTTTTTTACAAATTTTGACAAAAAAATATTATAGGTAGCTTCTATATCATGGGCAGCCTACATACTTTACGGGAAAACACTCATTTATAAAACACGGTGTATAATCCTACTAATATTATAAATTTAATGTGAAAGTGTGTGAAGATGTATGTATAGATGGATAGATGGATGGATGGGTGGATGGATGCAGCACCTTACAAAATGTAAATTGTGTATTATGCAAAACCTGGCGATGAAAAAGAGTGACCGTGAGTTTTATTGCCCGTTCTTTCTCATGGTTCTCGAACGTGGCAGTAAATGTAAATGTAGAAGCATACAGTAATAATGTTTTAAATTTGAGTATAAGTAATTATTTTATAAATTTATTATTTTGACGTTCATAAGCGTCACATTGTGACCCAAATAAATAAAGGATTTTGAATTTGAATTTGAATTTGATGTTTGTTACTCTTTCACGCAAAAACTACTGAACGGATTTGGATGAAACTTTACAGTAATATATTTTATACATCAGAATAACACATAGGCTACAATTTATAAAGATTTTGTATAAAGCTGCCATAATATAAGGAAAAGTATAAACTAAGTCGGCAAAAATCCTGAGCTCTGAAAGCTGTCTTCGCGTGCGTTGCCTAAACCGTTAAAGTTACTTGAAGATAATGTATAGTGAAATTGTTTATCATAAAAAGCTCACTATGAAAAATTCAAGATGGCCGCCGCCACAAAATGCCGGATTATTTATTTTCCACAAATACCTCAATACGGTTATCAAATGAAAGGGCTTGATTGGTAGAATAGGGCTCACTATAAAAAATCCTAGATGGCTGTTGCCGCAAAATGGCGGATTACATATTTGGCACAAATACCTCAATATGGGTATCGAATGAAAGGACTTAATTGGTAGAATAGGGCTCACTGTAAAAAATCCGAGATGGCTGCCGCCACAAAATAGCTGATTACATATTTTCCACAAATACCTCAATATGGGTATCAAATGGAAGGGCTTGATTAGTAGAATAGACCTCACTATGAAAAATCCAAGATGGCCGCCGCCACAAAATGCGGATAACTTATTTTCCACAAATACTTCAATATAGGTATCAATAATTGTCTGATCAATACCCCAGATTGATGAGAAGTTTGGTGCGATCTGGCAGCTAGGACTTACCGAATTACCTTTTTGCTTTTAGTACATAACCTAATTACATCATTTTTATTGTAATAAAACAGCATAACATAAAAAAATATGTTTTTTACAATGCTCATGCTAGAGTAGTTATCAAATTGTTTTCAAAATTGATAGATTTAATGCCTTCAGTATTTAATGTAGATGAACTTTGTCTTTACAGTAAGTAGTTTGGACGAATAGTTTAAAAGTTATCATATAATTGACCTAAGCGCAGCGTCATTAAAAGCGCTTACTATGAGTTGGCGCGCTTAAGCGCAGCCGGGTGGAGGGGCGGTCTGAATATGTAGGTACTTTGTGGTAATGCTTTCAGTTTTTATTTTTGCTGCTATTCTATTCAGTAGATTGTCATAAGCTCTTCAATAACTTTAATATAATATTATATACCTACATACTAATCTTTACCTGAAGTTTGACGACTATGAAAACAAAAGTAATTTTAAGTATTATCTGTTTATGCTACACGGCTAATGTGCAGATCCGTTTGTGATGAAATTTGATATGGATAGTCTGAAACCAGGGGAAGTACAAAGGCTACTCTTTATTAAAATTTCATGCGGGCGAAGCCGCGGGTGAAAGCTAGTAATTTATATATGTACCTACTTACAAATATTATATTAATTGAACCCAGACAAGCAGACAGAACTAATAATCTAATAAAACCAAAAGGGGTGGCATCGATAGCCTAGTAGCGATCACAACAGACATCATCATGCAGAGGGATTCGAATCCACGATGCTCACCTATGACTTTTCAGAGTTATGTGCGTATTGAATTGTAAATTATCGCTTGCCCCGTGCATCAGAGAGCACGTTAAAAGCCGTCGGTCCCGGCTGTCATAAAGATCTCTGGCAGTCGTTATAAGGAGTCAGTACCTATGAATAAACTGAGACTAGTCTGGACCATGGAATATACCTAGCTATCTCTTTAGGAAAGTTAACATTCAGTCATATCCGGTTAGACTAGCAAGCGGATCCCGGGTTCTAACTAGGATAACGCTCGGAGGATGACATGACACAGAACGAATAATCGGGCACAGCACACAAAAAAAATGTCCTAACCTGTGAACTGAACTGAACGTGCCTGACATATGGGTTCAATGGTCACTAACACAAATTATACTAAATAGGTCAACGGGCCAGTCAAATTTATGTTTGTTGTTACTTTTTCAAAATCGACTGAATTGATTTTGGTGAAATTTGTCAGTAAAATAGCTTATTTTGTTGTGTTAATCTATACCGAGTAAACCAGAGATCATAATGTTGTATTTTTTAAATTGCACGTTCCGGTAAATCAGGCGAGAGCTAACCTTGCATGAAAAAAGTGCCATAACTCTGAGAGAGCAAAAAAGCTGTTGTGAAAATAAAATCTTTTTTGCAGAGAATAAACCAAGCGCAGGCCTACTTATTTTGTTTTTATCCTACGAGCTAAATATGCCAAAATGGCATGGTGATGTTTATTTATATTGGTAATGAATATGATATAGTTTATTTGATATATTTTAGCACTAGCTAAGCCCACAAGTTCGCCTACGAGGCATTCGGTTAATCGCTAAAAATAAAATTAATTGTGCTAAAAATTATACTGTTTAACGCAACTCACATTCATCCAGTTAAATTTATTGTATGCTCAAAGTAGTAATTAGAAAACCTGGCGTAGATTTTAAATCTCATAACCATTAACGTGAAAATTCGGAGCAGCTAAGCAATAATACTTCAAAAAAATACTTTCATCGTCCTCCTAGCATTATCCGAGTTTTAACCCGGGGTTTGCTTACTAGTCTAATCGGATTTGGCTGAATATTAGCTTTTTCACAGAGTCACTGCCTGTCTGACCTCCGCAACCCGAACGGAAAGCGATACTCCATAGTTTACTTTGTTTTAATTAAAACACAAGTTATAAGCCCGTCCAATTTCAACGCGTAATTCACGTAAACATCAAACAATAGTTAGTAAGGTCACAAATAGGTAAGGTTAGTTTTGCCAGTAAAGTTGGCGGTAACGGTCTACGGATCGATGGGTAGATAGGGAAGGGAGTTCATAATATATTATGAAAGGTCAATGTAGCAGATAACTAAATTTGCAACAACTATGTTGTCGGACATTCTCGTGATTACAAGTTGATAGGGATAACATATTTTTGGGGTTGTGAGATTAAATTATTAAAGTTAATTTGATGCAATCTTGTCGGATTTTTAGTTTACCTCCTATCGTATATAAATTAACAAACATCCGTATTCGCGACGATAGACAGGTGATGTCAGGATCGTTGCAAATGGCGTTCCGTAGTCTCTGCCGACCCCTCCGGGAAACAGGCGTGAGTCTATGTATACTTACTTGATACTTGATGGCACGGGCTGTTTCCGCAACTCCACGTCTTGGCGTGTATTTTGCGTGTGGGTGGGAATGGTGTCGTCATTCGAGGAAGGCCAGCAGACTCTTGATGTGGCCCACTGCTTCCCCTCAGGGTGCTGTATCTAGTCAGGTACTGCTGCCTGTACTGTCTATGTATGTAGACAGGTGACTGGCTTATCGTGTGAGAGAGCGCGGTAGTGGAGTTGTAACGCTGATTCAGCATCATGATTGTGTAAAATCTACGAAGAATACTGTTATCTCAGCTGTTTTACGTCCAAAGAAGGCTCTCGCTCTCTAGAGAAATTCTCAGTGCAATATGTGTCAAAAAATTAACGTATAAAACGAAGTATTAATTGAAAAATATTAAGTGTGAAAGCTAGGTAAGATACTTCAAAAGATATGGTAGGTTGAAATCCAACCCGGCACCCAACCACATTGTAGGGCCACCCTCAGATAGGTATATCAAAAGTTTACGTTGTAGGTCTAACGCTAACAAGCACGCAGCTTAAAACAGTTTCCTGGAATCCTTTGATACGTGTGAGTTTTGTGCCCACGCCAAACGAAACGTCGCTAGTTGCATCACCTTTCTGGGAAATTTGCGTTTGCCTTTGTGGCAATATGTGTGAGCTTTATGTTGACTTAATATCTTTTTTTTTTCTATTTTATTTATAGACTCACGCCTTTGTCCTTGAAGGGGTAGGCAGAGGTGTAATATTACACCCACATTTCGCCACGAATTTTTAGGTCCCACGTAATAGGGGGCGAGCCCATTACCGTTACCGGGTACATCACCAGACTCCATGCTGTTACTCAGAATTCGGAAAAACCCAGTACTTAACACTTTTGCCCGACCTGGGAATCGAACCCGAGACGTCGGATCAGCAGTCGCATACGCTATCCACTGGACCACGGAGGCAGTCACTTAATATCATTTGTCTATAAAACATTTTTGTAAGAGATCAAAACATTGGAGAAAACTTAAACCCTTATCATTGACAAGCCGTGTTGTCAATAAGTACACTGCAATTCCTGACACTGATCTTGCCGCATAATATCGTTTTTCTATTAGATAGCGGTGCTCAAATAGCAGACGCTCGTGATAAGCGGAGGTCTCCAAAATAAACATTAAATACCAAGTTAGACTAGAAATCGAATCCGGGACTGCAAGGCAAAAGTATTTGGAACAAAACTAGATGTCTGATACAGAGATTTTGCGAAACAATGGAAGAGTAAACCATAATAATAATTTACATAAAGCCGGCTGAGGCTTTTATTTACAATGCTTATAATAAAGCAAATATTAAAGAACGGAAGCACAGCTCAATGTTATGAAAACATAGAGTAAAACAACACAGTTTGAAGCAAACAATAACTATTAAACAAATAAAGCGACTGCCGGTTGGTAACAGACCGCCCGCTGGTATTTTGTGGTACACATGCAGGTGTATTCAATAGGATGAAAACCATTTTGTTTAAGCTGAATTAATTTAAAACATTTACCGTCCATAGACAAATAGATTAATTCCTTATAGTACTAGGTGTAAACATAAGAAATTACAATTATTGAATTAAATAACGTTAGATTAGTTATACAACAATTTGGCATTGCGATTTCTTCTTAACGACCCAGTTTGGAACAATTATAGTATTTTGTTAAATTATAATAGAGTAGGTAGTGTTAGAATGCTAATATTGAGTGTGTAGAATATATTTGAAGAAGGTAGGCTTCCCAATATCCCACTCCAGATAAGGGTGTGAACGCACTTATCTCGTGTGGGAATAGAGACTGGCCGCAATGCGTTGCCGCTCTAGCACTCTGTATAATCTACAAATACCTAGTTGTTCTAGAACCGTTTGTAGAATTTCAAAATAAATTGAAATGTTTGAAAAGCCAGGATAAATTCAATTTACGCATGATTCGCTTTTCAAAGCAGTTATGTAAAATGAACATTCAGCTAATAATAACAGCCAATGTTATAATTAAAATAAATTTTACAAACCGCTGGTTTGGGGTCTGCGTGTTTGACCAACTTTGAAACAATAGATTAAATAAATATTGGTTTCAAGTTTTTTATTGGTCATGTTTGATATATTTATTGGTTTAATTATTTACGCCTATATTCTAAATAAAAAAACTAGCAAATTGATAAAAGTGATGACTGAGAGCTCTCTCTCAAATAATATGCAGTCGAATATAAATATTTACACAACCGAGTGAAGAAAAACAACATGAAATGAGAAGACATGGGAGATATTTCTGAGAGCTTCCAATAACATTTTCTAAAAATACCTATGTAATATCTGACACCCAACCGTTACAGGCTAACGTGGTAAACTACGTCTATCTCTTTTTCCATGGCCTAGCCCCGTAAAAAGACTCAATATTATTGCTATTTTTATATCATACTATTGTCAAGATTGTGTGCCGTGTAATGCGTTGTAGAGCTGCATATAGAATCAAAACCACAACTACCTGCGTATTCAATTCCTCCATTACTAACTGCGCAATATTGGCTGCATCGCCACAAGTCGAAAATTTCCTTACAAATGAATGTGACTTGACAGAAAACTGTTACGAGAGGCGCCATTTCAACTTTTAACGCCTCACGCAAAAAGCGTCGACGCCATCTGCCGAGGTGACGCGTAAAAAACCATTCTTTGTCACATTACTTTTGAAGATAAAAGATGAAAGAAACCATTCCTTTGTGTAGGTAATTCGCTTTTCGACGCGTTCGCCCAACTTTCTTAATGCTACTTTTATAAATGTATCTGAGGTTTTATTCAATTGTACGTAATCGGATCGTGAGTGATATTGCGGTGACGTTTGGTTTGATTTATAAATGTTTAAGATGTGTTTTGGGGACTGCTTTTCATTAAGCGGTGTAAACTTTATTAAAAGCTTTTAAATATATTTTAAAGATGGTTCATTAGTTGTATTTCTATATAAGTATCTTTAAAATATAATTATTTTTCATAACTCACTGATGCGCCAAAGCAAAGACTAAGCCACAGAGGTTATCTTAAAGTTTTGGCAGTTGCTGCCTGTTGTATGATAACTCAAAATCCTTCATTAGGGGATGCTAAGGCAGGATTATTGCCTGACCTGTAGTTACACCTCTGAGGGTGTAAAATAATGTATTTATACCTATACCTTGTTTCATAACCTTTAAATAATGTCTTAAGTTTTATTAATGACTACGAACATATACGTATAATACAATAAAAGTAATTATTCTATTTTAATATTAGGCAGCGATAGCCGAGTGGATATACCAACAGACTGCCATGCAGAGGGTATCGGGTTCGAATCCACGGCGCGCACCAATGACTTTTCGGAGTTATGTGCGTATTGAATTGTTAATTATCGCTTGTCCCGTGCCTCGGAGAGCACGTTAAGCCGTCGGTCCCGGTTGTCATGACGATCTTTGACAGTCGTTACAGGGCGTCAGTACCTTCTAAATAAACTGACACTAGTCTAAACCATGGAATATCGCTATCCCTTCGGGTTGCGGAGGTCAGACAGGCAGTCGCTCCGTGGAAAAGCTAATATTCAGCCAAATCCGGTTAGACTAGTAAGCGGACCCTAGATTGAAACTGGGATAACGCTAAGAGAAAGAAGAAGATTCTATTTTAATATTAAATTTTAAATATTTCCTAATCCTAACCCAATGCTGCGAAATCAAATTCAATTATTAATTTCAGTTGTTGATTTCAATTATTCATTTCATTATATTTCATGTCATTTATTTCTTAGCGATAAGTAGATTTACCTATTTCTTATATCACAAATATTGTGCTGCTTTCTAGTGGCTCCTTTTGTGCTGTGCAGTGGGCTGCAATATTGTAAAATTAGACTAAGCTGAATTTATTTATGTTACATGTATATTGTAGCTGTTAATTATCCCTAAATAAATAAAATAAAATAAAAATACATAAATACTATTATATTTTCAACTAACTTTGAATGTGACCCATTTATACGAATTATACGTCAAGTTTAGTTTAAAATAGAGTTTAAATCAGAATCATTCATCAACCGAGCTTATAATTAATCAATTTGATAGCTATTCGCATGGTGACAGCTAAATTAATCACTTTATGTATGTGTTACAGTGGGTAAGCCATTCCGCTGTAACTATGATTTAAGGCAAATTAAATGTGTATTGAACTGATATTGCGAGTTTTAAGTTGTTAATTATCGCTTGCCCCATGCCTTGGAGAACACGTTAATCCTAACTGCCGGCAAATGTAAACGATTTTAAACTTTCGCGATTAGTATACGTTATACAAGGCTTTTTGGCGGGTCTTACTCGCGATAAATAAGATATTTAAGGCATAAATACCGACAGTCCCGTCGCGACCACTACCGGAGCAAGTCGGTCGAAACGTTGGCAAATACCGAGGTATTTTGACGACCGGTTGGCGCAGCGGGAATGTAAGCTACTACTACGCCGAAGGTCGCGGGTTCGATGTCCGCTTAAGTCAAACATTTGTGTGCATGAACATGGATGTTTGTCTTGGTTTGGATGTTTCTATGTATAATACGTATGTATTTACAAAAAAATATGTATGTTTATCCATTATCTAGTACCCATAGTACAAGCTCTGCTTAGCTTGAGACTAGATGGAGATGTGTGTATGTGGTAGAATATTATTATATTATATTATTATTTATGCCTTAAATATCTTATTTAACGAGAGTAAGACCCTCTATAAAATAAATAAACTTGTTGTATCAGGTTATTGTCGATGACATTTTTATTTATGTATGTATCTTTTACACAACAGCAATTTGGTTTGCGTTTATTATATGGCCGGGTATAGATAGAATAGAAGTAATATACTGTTATCGAATCCCTTTTCTCACTGCAGTAAATCAGGTCGACTTTCAAAGAAGTAAAAGCTCTGATTTTATTTATCTGTTCATTTAATTTCATTTTCAAAACCTCATGCCCATGGGATGCACTTCACCGTTGTACAGAACATTATTCTCCACTCTGAATACATAAAAACACATTTAAAACGCCATCAAACTGCCAGGCGCAGTATTGAGTCGTCCCTGGGGCCCTTCGTCGGAAGAAGAAACCCCACCGTGCTGCGAATATTATGAAACTTATTACTTGATTTATATAGGTGTCTAGTTTATTGGGTACAAGTGTCTTGTGCAGTAGCTTATGTGCTTTATTGCCCAGAAATATACCATTTCCTATGGCTTCAGGTGGGTGCGAATTGAGTTTTGCCTTTTCTCCGCGAAATTTCGAAGTAATATGCTTTTGACTGACTTGATAATCTAGTAGTTTTGATTGTTATACAAAACTTCGTGTAATGATCAAGGTGATTTATTTTGTTCAGCCGAAACTATTGAGCGTAAAGAGCTGCATGTATGTTCCTTGGAGACAGTTAGGGTGCACTAAGAAGAGATCTCCTGAAATTCTGTCAGTTCTGCACGTTTAGTGGGTCTTGCCAACCGAATACCTCAACCAATAATTCAGTCGTTAAACTATGGGTGCCGAACTTTTAGCAGATAATCCAAGCATCGAGACGATACGTTGTCAGACTGTTACCAACAAGTTGTGTTACCAAAATAAGTACCTAAGATAAATCAATGGGATAACCCGTCCACGCAGTTTATCGTGCAACGAAACGTAAACAAATCAGGGTGAACAGATGTTGTGAAACAACTTCATCTTATAAATATGCAAGCCAAACATCGGACTGACTTTTATTGTTCAATGTTTCGTGAAGAATATACTTAAATATCGATAAGCAGCGGTGGTAAATGATGAAAAGGTTAAGGACTATTGGAACTTTTTGGCCGTTTAATCGAGAAAAGTTCTGCAGTACTGTTGTTAAAGAAATAGAGATTCGAAAGGTAATTGGTGCAATAATATTTTTTCTGAAATAAAACCAGTACTAATCAAGATGATTAATATTTTAATCAGCCTATCACAATGACCTCAGTAGTAAAAAAGGTTAGATGCAACCTATTCATACATCCAGCTCGAAGGACCATGTCGATTCTAACTTCCTCTCGAAACTTGTAAAGGTTGTGGTATGGAGTTGTATGGAATGAAAATGCGGCTTAAAAATAATAGTATTGTTTGTAATTTAAATTAAGACTAAGAGTTAGCATGGACTAAGGCAGCGATAGCCGAGTGCATATACCAACAGACCGCGATGCAGAGGGTATCGCGTTCGAATCTACGGCGCGCACCAATGACTTTTCGGAGTTATGTGCGTATTGAATTGTTAATTATCGCTTGTCTCGTGCCTCGGAGAGTACGTTAAGCCGTCGGTCCCGGTTGTCATGAAGATCTTTGACAGTCGTTACAGGGCGTCAGTACCTTCTAAATAAACTGACACTAGTCTAAACTATGGAATATCGCTATGCCTTCGGGTTGCGGAGGTCAGACAGGCAGTCGCTCCGTGGAAAAGCTAATATTCAGCCAAATCCGGTTAGACTAGGAAGCGAACCCCAGATTGAAACTGGGATAACGCTAAGAGAAAGAAGAAGTTAGCATGGACTAGTTCTTTAGGACCCAGTGAACATTAAATTGATAATTTTGTAGATTGGTTCCAAATTTTAGGTCGTCTAGTACATATTCTTTGAAACTGCTGTTTAACTTTTATTCAAACATAATTTTCCATTTTAATCCAAACCCTGATAAATAAAACTAATTAGTTAATGCATCAGACCTTTATCGTCTCTTATAACATCGATTACAATCATAACACAAAGTATTTCCTTGTCCTCAGAATTCTAAAAAGCATTAAAACATTGTTATCAGATCTGTCCCCCGATATCTAACCTCAATAACCACCAGTTATTAAAAATGTCTCGATGCCCCCCAGCACCGCTATTAATTTCACATTATAGACTTCGAGTACCGAGGCCAGAGAAAATTCGATTTACCACAACGCAAATTTATCTTTACAGTTGAAAAAGTATTACAAACCAATTTGTGAAGCGTTTTTGTTCAAACAAAGACAATTATTGTGACAATTTAGAGTGCATTTATAAGTTGGTAATTTGAGACTTTGGAAAGATAATGGGGTAAAAAGGGTTCGGAGCTTCTAAGGCAAATTAAAGTCATTTTTGATATTAAGCCACTTCTGAAAAATAAAATATCATGAGATAAATGGATTAAAAAAATACAATAATCGGGTAATTCGAAACGCGTGATATTTGTAAACATTGAAACACGGAGCTTAAAATATATTTCTTTTTATAGACAACTGTAAGTATGATAATAAATCATATAAAATCATGCCGCCAGAATCGGAACAATAATTTATGAATCCCACAAACTATTGTATCGATCGAAACTAAAACACTTAGCACAGTCTAAAGCCGTGAGGCCGTGAAGATACCGCCAAAAGCACATTTTCATTCTTATTTTTTATAGGTATTTATAAAAAATAAATTGTTAAATAACTATATAATAATAATAATATTCTACCACATTCACACAATACCATCTAGTCCAAAACTAAGCAGAGCTTGTACTATGGGTACTAGATAATGGTTAAACATTTTTTTTTTATAGTCTTACGCCTGTATCCCCGAGGGGGTAGGCAGAGGTGTAATATTACACCCACATTTCGCCATGAATTTTAAGGTCCCACGTAATAGGGGGCGAGCCTATTGCCGTACCGGGCACGGTAACCAGACTCCGTGCTGCTACTGAGAATTTCCTAACGGAAAAACCCAATAACACTTTACCCGACCCGGGAATCGAACCCGAGACCTCCCAATCCCACGCGCATATTTATGCCGCGAGACCAACGAGGCAGTCTTAAAAAGAGCAGGTTAAACACACCTACCTATATACATATTTTTTTTGGAAATACATAAGTACATATTAAACATAGAAACACCCAGACCAAGACAAACATCCACGTTCATGCACACAAATGTTTGACTTGAGCGGGAATCAAACCCGCGACCTTCGGCGTAGCAGTGCCTTACACTCCCGCTGCGCAACCGGTCATATATTAATCATTTGTTGCATACAACAAGCTTGTTGGCACCCACAAAGCAGACACCGATGAGCTGACATTAATAATCTCCTAGAAATCACTTCACAAACTTTAACTTTAACATTTTTTACAATTGCAGTAAAAAATAGTTATTACTAGTCCAAAAAAAGTAAGTATTTGCGAATCATTACCCGTTCAAACCGTTTGTTCAAACGGTAGCCGTTTGAACAAACGGTTATATACAATGAGGATGTCAGAATAACTGTATGCTGTGCGGTGAAAACATCTATATTGTAGTATAACATTTGTTTTTCTAGCTTAAACTTATACTCGAGAAATTTTGCATAAATTGAAATCTGAAAATATTTTAAGATGCTAATGATATCATCAGAAAGATCTGATGGAGGGCAATCTTCCTCTTTCCCTTAAGAGGCAGTTCATGGACGTGTGCATTCTCCCAATCCTCACATATGGCTCTCAAACTTGGTTTTTAACAAAAAAACAGAGTCCCCCCTCGAGGTGTGCCAAAGAGCGATGGAAAGGAGTATTCTGGGTCTCAAATTGACAGACCGGATAAGGAATACAACTATCCGCTCCACCACAAACATCGCGGATGTCACTCGAGAAGCTGCCACGTTAAAATGTAGCGGGCAGGACATATCTGTCGCATGTCAGATGACAAATGGGCCAAATTAACAACTATATGGACCCCCTTCAAACGTCAGACGACATCGCGGCAGGCCGAGACGGCGATGGCGGGATGAACTAGACTCCTTCAAAAAGGATTGGTTCCAGGAGGGAGAAGATAGGGATTTGTGGAAGAAGAGTGGGGAGGCCTTTGCCCTGCAGTGGGACGTTACAGGCTCATAAAAAAAAATGATATCATCATCATCGTCCTAGCGTTATCCCGGTTGTATTTCTTGCCTTGGAGCCCGAGGTCCACTTACTAGCCAAATCAGATATGTTTAGGCGAATATCAGTTTGTTTGTGGGTACTGCCTTCCCGTAACGACGTCAAAGATCTTCATGTCAGCCGTGACTGTCGGTTAAACGTGCTCTCTGAGGCACGGGCTAAGTGATAATTAACAATTTGATGCTCACGTAAATTTGAAATATCAGTGAAGCGCGCTGTGGATTCGAATCCGATACCTTCTACCTGGCAGTCTGTTGCTATCTCCATTGCCGGAAAATTATTAAATACTAGAGGACGCCAGCAGCTACGCCTGCAATTTTTTTAAATTTACTCGTTTTGGCTGATCCCGTGGGAATTTCGGGAAATCCCTTCTTAGTGCACCCCTACGGTCCCCAAGGAACATACATGCCAAATTTCAGCTTCCTGCGCCCAATAGTTTCGGCTGTAGCGTGTCTGTCAGTCAGTCAGTAACGAAAGGATTTTATATATTAAGATTACCAACTATTTTTATCCATTCATCTGGTGCAAAATCCTGAACCTCGGTTTGCTGTGCCTAAAGGTACATTACTTATACATTGTTAAAAAAATTACCACCCAAGTAAGACTATATTATTAGCAAGCAATACACATCTAAGAAAAGGGCTTTATTAAAAGTTATACCGCTACAATAATTGTATTATCTAAAGACTCTATCACCAGTAGAGACAATTTATCTTCAGTAAAGGTTCGAAATATTTGCTTTTAATACAACTTTATAGATAAAGCAACTGTGACCGCAAAATTAATGTTCTCCAAAGTACAATAAATGCCCTGAAGCATCTAAAATGTTTAAGGTGTTATCAAAATAAATGCTGCCGGAACTAAAGTTGTTGTTGCAGAAAATGGGTTAAAGGAACTTTATGTTGTTAAATAATAAATTAATTACTCAAACCAACCGCCGTAGAGTCCATTTTATAATATAATTGTCAGACTTTCCTGTAAATAAAAGCTTAAAGACCTTTTTGAGGTACCGGCCTCTTATAGGAAAAAGGAAACAATTTCATGATCACTCTTCGATCCATTTTTGGGATGTTTTCATATGAAAGGGTTTGGAACCTTTTGCTATCGAGGTACATGTTCAACATTGTTGGTATCTTTACTACGGCATAACATTAAAATTAAGGCTCTTTTTACGGATTTTATCGTGGTTTGTATTTAAAAAAAATTTTACTTACAATGGAGCAGTGTGATTGGCAGCGATAGCCGAGTGGATATACCAACAAACTGCCATGCAGAGGGTATCGGGTTCGAATCCACGGCACGCACCAATGACTTTTCGGAGTTATGTGCGTATTGAATTGTTAATTATCGCTTGTCCCGTGGCTCGGAGAGCACGTTAAGCCGTCGGTCCCGGTTGTCATGAAGATCTTTGACAGTCGTTACAGGGCGTCAGTACCTTCTAAATAAACTGACACTAGTCTAAACCATGGAATATCGCTATCCCTTCGGGTTGCGGAGGTCAGACAGGCAGTCGCTCTCTGGAAAAGCTAATATTCAGCCAAATCCGGTTAGACTAGTAAGCGGACCCCAGATTGAAACTGGGATAATGCTAAGAGAAAGAGGAGGAGCAGTTTGATTGGGCGAAACCATTTTTAATTTTCAAACTCTTCGGGCTGTGTAAAAGCTTGTTTCCACTGATCGTCGTTTTAATTCTGCGCTGAGTGTTTGGAGTTCGATTCCTATACGGGACAACACGTAGCGGCGATAGTCCAATGGTGTACGTAACGGACTGCCGAGACGATGGTCTCGGGTTCAATCCCCAGTTACCCCGGGCAAACACCTCTGACTTTTCGAAGTTATGTGTGTATTTAAAATGTTAATTATCGCTCGCTTAACAATGTGCCCGGTAGATGGCAATAGACTCGCCCCTATTACATTGGGACCGAAACATAACTGGCGAAGTGTGGGTGTGTAATACACCTCTGTCTACCACTTCGGGAACAAGCCTTGAAGTTATGTTATAACAAAACTTGGTGTGCTTTGTGTTCCTTGGTTGAATGTTTATACAGTCCTCCGCAGCACAAGAATTATATACACTTATATATTGTCTTTAAAACTAGGAAAATTATAACTACTTTTAAGTAGTCTTTATTAGCCTGCTACAAGCTTAAGGCAGTAAGCAATCCTTTTTTCTTTGGCGTAGTTTCTGCCACCTTAGTTTTGCACCTTATCTATACTAATATAATAAAGCGGAAGAGTTTGTTTGTTTGTTTGTTTGTTTGTTTGTTTGTTTGTTTGAACGCGCTAATCTCAGGAACTACCGGTCGGATCTGAAAAATTCTTTTTGCATACGATAGCCCGGTTATTCCGGAAGGCTATAGGCTATATAACATAACGCTTCGACCCTTTGGGGCCGGGCAAAAGGCTAAAAAGGCTAAAACATTATGTTGGCTAATCTCAGGAACTAGCAGTCGGATTTAAAAAAATGTTGTTGCCTATGATAGCCCAATTATTCCGAAAGGTTATAGGCTATATAAAATTACGCCACAACTTTTAGGGGCCAGACAAAAATAATAAAATGGTCAAACGAGAGGCGGGGAGGGTTGGGTCAAAGGCAAAAAAAGGCTAAACGAATAGGATACAATCTATATGGGTATCGTTTTCGAGATTTTCGGGACGCAGATTAATAATATGAAATTTATTTAGTGATCCAAAATGGCGGACGGGAAATCAAAGATGGCGGATGAGAAAATTTTAAATATCAATATGGGTATCGCCTTCGATATTTTAAGGGGTGGAGAATCGAAATACAACATCTATTTCGTGATCAAAGATGGCGGATAGGCAATCAAAGATGGCGGATGGGAAAATTTAAAAAAATCAATATGGGTATCGTCTCCGATGTTTAAAGGGATGGGGAATCCAAATACTACATCTTTTTCGTGATTCAAGATGGCGGATGGGAAATCAAAAATGGCGGATGGGAAAAATTTAAAAAATCGATATGGGTATCATCTCCGATATTTAAAGGAATGGGGAATTCAAAACCACCATCTATTTCGTGATCAAAGATGGCGGATGGGAATTTTTAAAAAATCAATATGGGTGTCATCTCCAATATTTAAAGGGATGGGGAATCCAAATCCGACATCTATTTCGTGATCAAAGATGGCGGATGAGAAATCAAAGATGGCGGATGGGAAAGTTTAAAAAAATCAATATGGTTATCGTCTCCGATGTTTTAAGGGATGGCGAATCTAAATACAACATCTATTTCGTGATCAAAGATGGCGGATAGGAAATCAAAGATGGTGGACGGGATTTTTTAAAGTCGATATGGGTATCGTCTCCGATATTTTAAGGAATGGGGAATTCCAACACACCATCTATTTTGTGATCAAAGATGGCGGATGGGCTTTTTTTAAAAATCAATATTGGTATCGTCTCCGATGTTTGAAGGGATGGGGAATCTAAATACAACATCTATTTCGTGATTCAAGATGGCGGATGGGAAATCAAAAATGGCGGATGGGAAAGTAAAAAAAAATCAATATTGTTATCGTCTCCGATGTTTTAAGGGATGGCGAATCTAAATACAACATCTATTTCGTGATCAAAGATGGTGGATAGGAAATCAAAGATGGCGGACGGGATATTTTTTAAAGTCGATATGTGTATCGTCTCCGATATTTTAAGGAATGGGAAATTCAAAAACACCATATATTTTGTGATCAAAGATGGCTGATGGGATTTTTTTTTAAATCAATATGGGTATCGTCTCCGATGTTTAAAGGGATGGAGAATCCAAATACAACATCTATTTCGTGATTCAAGATGGCGGATGGGAAATCAAAGATGGCGTATGGGAAAAATTTAAAAAATCAATATGGGTATCGTCTCTGATGATTTAACATATATAAAAATCTATGTTTGTTTGTTCATCATTTGAAGACTCTGAAATGATAAGAGATTAAGCGCTAAGTCAATGGTAACTTTGGAAAAGGGGCTTGGAAAAAAGGGAATTAAATAAAAACTCTTAAAAAAGCGATACGGAGTTCGCTGGGTCAGCTAGTCTTAATATATAAAATCCTTGCGTTACTGACTGACTGACAGACACGCTACAGCCGAAACTATTTGGCGCAGGAAGCTAAAATTTGGCATGTATTTTCCTTGGGGACCGTAGGGGTGCACTAAGAAGGGATTTCCTGAAATGCCCACAGGATCGGCCAAAACGGGTAAATTTTAAAAAAATGCTGACGTAGCTGCTGGCGTCCTCTAGTCTGAATATATAAAATCCTTGCGTTACTTACTGACTGACAGACACGCTACAGTCAAAACTATTGGGCGCAGGAAGTTGAAATTTGGCATGTATGTTCCTTGGGGACCGTAAGGGTGCACTAAGAAGGGATTTCCCGAAATTCCCACGGGATCGACCAAAATTGGTAAATTTAATAAATTGCAGGCGTAGCTGCTGGCGTCCTCTAGTTACTGAATATATCAATGAAGTATAGCTTAGAAAATGTGTAAAACTTGGCGTAACCATTATGTAAAAAGCTATTAAATTGAAACAGTGCCACTTACACAAAGTTTTATAATAAAATATGTGTCAAATAAAAAGTAATGCGTCTATTTTTTTATCTGTACCTTCTTATCTTAAAAGGTGACTGAGTCTGACCGCTAAGAGAATCCCAAGTGATATTCAAACTTTAAGTTAAATAAATTGAAGTTTTCATAAGTGAAATTACGTCTGAATAGTAAAATAAATGGAGACTAAAAACTATTTGAAAATTTAAAAGTGCTGAGGACTTTTATAAATTCTTGGGTATTATTTTTATCTGTGACAATCGGGTTTATTAGTCATCCAAAAGTTTAATATTTTCGAGAGCAAAGATGCTGGCAAAATTGTATTATGAATCCTACTAGTACCGTAGTAGTATATAATGTAAGTAGATGCTCCTGTTTCACGATGTCTATTCTAAGGAGGCTAACTAAATGAACATCAAAATTAAAATTAAGTATTATGCTTGAGTATTAGTATGTACAGTAAATATATTTAAGTGATATAGAAGGTGTAACAGTTGCAACGCCTTACAAAATGTAAATTATGTGTATTATACAAAACCTGGCGATAAAAAAGAGTGACCGTGAGTTTTATTGCCCGTTCTTTCTCATGGTTCTACGCCCTTACTTTGCGAACATGGCAGTAAATGTAAATGTAGAGTCGTTGAGTTAAAAGCCGTCGGTCCCGGCTGTCATGAAGATCTCTGGCAGTCGTTATAGGGAGTCACTACCTATGAATAAACTGACACTAGTCTGGACCATGGAATATAGCTATCTCCCGGGGTCCGATTGTTAGTCTAACCGTTAGACTAACAAGCGGACCCCGGGTTCTCACTGGGGTAACGCTCGTAGGATTATATGACACAGAACACACAGAACAAATAATCGGGCTCAGCACACAAAAAAAATGTCCTAACCTGTGAACTGAACTGAATGTCCAAACCCATGAGCCTGACTTATGGGTTCAATGGTCACTGAATTATACTAAATAGATCATCAGGCGAGAGCGATAGCCCAGTGGTGTATGTAACGGACTACCCAGACGATGGTCTCGGGTTCGATCCCCAGGTACCCCAGGCACACACCTCTGACTTTTCGAAGTTATGTGTGTATTAAAAATGTTAATTATCGCTCGCTTAACAATGTGCCCCGTATATGGCAATAGGCTCGCCTCCTATTACATTGGGACCGAAACATAACTGGCGATGTGTGGGTGTGTAAAACACCTCTGCCGACCCCTTGGGGGATAAAAGGCGTGAAGTTATGTTGTTAACATCAGGCCAGTCAAATTTATGTTTGTTGTTACTCTTTCAAAATCGACTGAATTGATTTTGGTGAAACTTGCCAGTAATACAGCTTCTTTTGTTGTGTTAATCTATGCCGACGTAAGTGAACCAGAGATCATAATGTTGTATTTTTTTATAGCACGTTCCGGTAAATCAGGCGAGAGCTAACCTTGCATGAAAAAAGTGCCATAACTCTGAGAGAGCAAAAAAGCTGTTGTGAAAATAAAATCTTTTTTGCAGAGAATAAACCAAGCGCAGGCCTACTTATTTTGTTTTTATCCTACGAGCTAAATATGCCAAAATGGCATGGTGATGTTTATTTATATTGGTAATGAATATCACACAATTAATTTGATGATATTTTAACACTAGTTAAACCCACAGGTTCGCCTACGCGGCATTCGGCTTATTACTAAAAATAAAAATAATTATGATAAAAATGTTTCGTGTTTATTTTCATTTATTTATATATAGACTCACGCCTGTATCCCCGAAAGGGTAGGCAGAGGTGTAATGTTTCGTGTTTATTAATTGCATATTTGATTATTCTGGTACCTATTGTAAAAGCATTTGTAATTAAAAAGGGACTTCTTTTGTAGTAGAACTACCCTAAGGTAGTTAAACGGGAATATAAGTTGGAGGTAACTGGTTTTTGGTACTACCACTTACGCCAGTTAACTTGTTTTACTATGCTATGGACATGAAAATTAGAAGCAGCTTTCAGTTGCAATTCGTTTCATTACATTCCATTGACCGTTCTCAACACTACCAACACTTTTAACTGAAAACGACACAGCATTACAAAGGGTACGTTCGTTGTAATCCTCTTATGAGCAATGGTTCGTCCATGGCGAGTAGTGGCGAGCGCTCGACAATGAACGAGAATATATTCACATTGTGGGATGCTGTAGGAATTAAGGTCGAGTTATTAATTACACAACTATGTACGGCTTTTTGTATGACTGTGCAATGTATAGTATAGCTGAACTGGTACAGGTACAGTTATTCATAACACATTGTGTGTGTACTACACACTTACAGTGCGGGAGTTGTCTTTTTTTTATAAGAATCATAATTCCACCATCATTATGTCCATCCGTACGAAAAATTATATGCATTAAAGGTGAAATTTTACATACTCTTAGTAATACATTGTTACCACTTACCACGCGGACAAAACTGTATAATAAAAAATTCATAAAACTTACTTTTACTGTAGGGTTTTCCTTTTGATATAGCCAAAAAAATATAATCGTAGATGTAGCAGCCATACTCGTAGCGAGACTTGGCTTACGGTTGGTAGTAGATCGGCAAAGTTAAGCAACGTTTGCTCAGGTCGCCACTTGGATGGGTGACCACGTGTGGCATTTACATCAGAGCGCTACCGTGCTTTAGAGGGCACGTAAAACTGTCGGTGTATCCTTAGGCCATGTCGCGGGTCTTTGAGCGGTCTGAAATCTCCGACAGAGTTGGCCATACACGCTAAAATAAGAAGAATATACTTAATCGTTATTTGTAACGTAATCCACATTTTTGCATATAACCGTCATCGATCCCGAGCTTCAGTTTAAAATTAAACAAGGTTCAAGTTCTTTAGAGGTCGAAACTGAGTCGTGCCTATATTAGCTTTAACTTATACCGTCCCTTCAGACAGAGGTAGGACGAGTGACAAAGGGACGGACGATGACCCAATATCGCTTGGAACACACAAGATATGAATATTGCTTTCATTGTTACAAATTTAGACTCATTGTCACTTTGTTATGACAAAAAAAGCCTTCTTGCTTGCTTTTATTGAGAAACTGAAGACGAAGGTTTAGCTTTTTACGTACTTCTGTGTATTTTAATTTAATTTTGACAGACAAATTTTTGAGCCTTAGAAATCATACATGCCGACAAGTTACTCACTACCCGTGTTAATAGAACTGAAGTCAGTTAAAAATAACACCTTTCTACTATCACAACGAACTACATTAAATAACCACATTTTCCTTCAATGGTCATTTAAAGATAAAAATTAATTTTAGATTTCTGTTTACACCAACGGATAAACTATACTCAACATCATCATCCTCTTAGCGTTATACCAGTTTCAATCTGGGGTCCGCTTACTAGTCTAAACGGATTTGGATAAATATTAGCTTTTCCACAGAGCGACTGCCTGTCTAACCTCGGCAACCCGAAGGTATAGCGATATTCCATGGTTTAGACTAGTGTCAGTTTATTTAGAAGATACTGACGCCCTGTAACGATTGTCAAAGATCTTCATGACAACCGGGACCGACGGCTTAACGTGCTCTCCGAGGCACGGGACAAGCGATAATTGACAGTTCAATAGGCACCTAACTCCGAAAAGTCATTGGTGCGGGCTGTGGATTCGAACCCGATACCCTCTGCATGGCAGTCTGTTGGTATCTCCACTAGGCTATCGCTGCCTAAACGGATAAGCTATCATATAGTACCTTTGACAGTATTTTTGGCAGATATACTATCTGCCAAAAATACTGTCAAAGGTACTATATCACTACTTTTTTTACAGCGCTGGTACTCAACAAGATTCAATTCAAAGCAAGAGCCATATAGAAAAGACCTAGAATAAGCTAATGCCTTATGCATGGACTGCTCTTACGCGTTTTAAATATGACCACGGGTTTATTTTATTATTTTATAAAGCTTTTGAATGCAGTTTCGCCTGCGTAGGGTCAGTTTAAAGTTAAATCGTGTATGTAATAATTTGACTGCACGGTTGGCGTAGTGATTTAAGCGGCCGCCTCGCCGCTTGATACTGCGCCGAATGTTGTGGGTTCGATTCCCACACGAGGTAATACTTTGTGTGATTCTCAAATTATTGCTTCGAGTCTGGGTGTCCATTGTGTCCGTTTGTTGTATGTTTGTTAAGTCCCGCGCGACACAGGATTCAGAAAAAAGAAAAGCAAGAAAAATAATAATGTACAGTCGAACAAGTTCCCGCTCGACCACCATAAGGGCGAGAATCGCTCAGCAAGACATCGTCGCTTCCAGTGCTAGTTTACACGCACATTGACCCTCGTATACAAAACCAGTTTCTAGTGTGCCTCGACTCTATGAGCGAGCCAAGGGATTTTTTTCAAACTGGTCCATCGCCGACTTGTTTGATTGTACATTGCTGTGTTGCTGCCAAATTTTATCAAAATCTGTTCAGCTGTTATTGCGTGTAAGTGTAAAGAAACCTTCCATCCATCATCATACACCAAGAGAATGATCATAGTAGTAAGACTAACATAGTGTAAGATTTTTAAGTTCTTTAGCTCTGCGTCGAATCAATAGTATAACTAATTAAATTAACTATTTATCTAACTAATCGCTATGACAGAAGCAAATATTTTGATTTAAGGTTTCCAATTATCACTTATTCAACGCAGCAGATCAATATCTTTATTTATACTCAATCAAACTAAACTCTCATCTCTCAAACTATTAACCAATTTGCCAAATCTTCGTTAATAAAGGCTCAATTGAACAAGAATAAAATGCGAAATGTATTCTATGTCTCTCATTTCATCAATTTAGAGTACTGAAGGTTCGATATAGCATTGATTGATACAATTAGGTGTTCAATACGAGCAATGAACGAATCGAATAAACCGTCTGTCATGGTTAACACATGGATAAACGAAGTTATTGGAGAAAATTGTGGAGAATTCAATCAGATCGTGACGGCTATAAATTTAATGAGATTGGTACAGGCTTTTGTCATTCTTGAGGCAGATGAATAAAGAGCTTTACATACAATTACGGGTACGAGAATATTGTTTCTGATTGATGTTTTTAAAACCAGATGCATTCTGTCTTCAAAAATAAACTGCTTTTTGTTATTTGCATCTCGGTTTGCGTAGCACAGCTACGAAGGTGCTACGAATATTTAAGTAAATACATTTTATTTTAATATTTTAATCCTTCTGCGTCATAAAATTAGTAAAAATAGTCTCCTATGTATGTATTTCTGACTGTGTATGACTGCACGGTTGGCGTAGTGGTTTAAGCGGCCGCCTCGTCGCTTGACGCTGCGCCGAGTGTTGTGGGTTCGATCCTCACACGAGGCAACACTTTGTGTAATTCACAAATTGTTGTTTCGAGTCTGGGTGTTCATTGTGTCCGTTAGTTGTATGTTTGTAAAGTCCCCCGTGACACAGGATTTAGTTCTAATGCGGGAGTTTTCTTTTTTTTTATAAAAAAAAATAAAAAAAGTATCTGGTTGGTGATGCTCCTTTTCCCTTATACAGCATACTCCTCTTCCTCCAAGTAAGCAGCAAGTTTGATGTGCTTTGATATTGCTTCTGCTTTACTTAATAAATACACATATATGTATGTGAGCCACGGTTACCGCTTTCCATTGGATGGGCCGCCTGCTCACCAGCACAGTAAAAAACTTATTTCACCATTTATTCGTAGTCGTAGTCAAGTTTTAGGTATTGAACAAACAAACAAAAAACAATATTTTTCTTACTCAACCATGCTTTTCTTTGCTTTTTAAAGAAGGGGAACGAAAATATTCTCCTTTATAACTCTATGTCGTCACTGCATTATTTTTCTAGGGTGGTCGTGTTTTTGTCTTGGTTTTATTTCTTTCTTGCTCTCGTTTTATTTGATGTGGAGGTTTGTGCAGAGGGTGTGTGAGACTTACTGAAAGGCGTTTATTTTTAATAATCTAAACCACAGCAGTGTTTTGGAGGAAACCTAAAAGGATAAGTGGATGAGTGGACTCGTCCACTTATCCTTCGTTGTGGGTCACATAATCTGTCAAAGAGTGATATGGTATCTAGGTTTACATAAAAGTGCTGTCCTGTGCCTAAATTAAAAATCAATAACGCTAGATACTGTTCAACAAAATTTCGCCCAGCACATTGTTTTAGTTTACTATTCCTTCTTATGGTTCAAGTTAATAAAAAAAATATAACGCAACAAATATTAAGATGTCTTGACGCATACATCCGTTCATATAATAGGGAAATGGTAAAATGATTTACAGCTGTTAGTATCGCTAATATTCTGACAACGATGTAACAGCCCCATGTTACAGCCCCTTGTCAGAATATTAGCATAGAGTTATTTTGATGGAAACTTCATACATACATGGGGTAGGCAGAAACAACGGAACGCCATTTGCAATGATCCTGACATATCTATCTTGCTTCATTCACTCCCATTAAATTTCTCATGCATGCTCTTAGGTTAAGTGTACTTCTAACCTGTCCTTTTTTAGGATGTCTTCAATCTGTTCAGACAACGTTCGTCTAGGTCTTCCCCTTCGTCCTGTACCATTCACACTTGACTTACATAACTTCTTGGTCAGTCTTTCGTCACCCATCCTCTCCATGTGTCCAGACCATCTTAGCAGACCTTTCTCAATGGTTGTCACTTTATCTTCTTTTACCCCACAACACTCTGGAAACTTCGAGACGATACAATTGCTTTTCTTATTCTATACCCTTCCACCGGTCAAAACATCAAACTGCCCAACAAATTCTGCTAATTATTTTGTCACCAGATATTAATAATTATTGTCGGCTCGATACAAAAGAGCACAAGTAACCGCGGTTACAAATAGACCAATTCGTAGACTGTGCATTGTCCAGGTCCAAACTTGTACAATTGAAGAAATTGAAGCCAAGATACGAAATTGAATAATTTTGCTAGATTTCTAACCGACGCTTCGCAATTAAGTATTAAAAAGTATATATATATGTATGTTTATCCATTGTCTATATATACAGCCCAAAAATGCTACTTGGGTAGTACCCATAGTACAAGCTCTGCTTAGTTTGGGACTAGATGGTGTTGTGTGATTGTGGTAGAATATTATATTATATAGAATATTATTATATTATAGTTCTAAATGTCTGACATTCAATTTAAATAATACATACGAACTATTTAGATGGACACTATATTATAATAATGAAATAAAAATCTCACAATTGATGATCAAATGTTATCCAAGGCGGTCTGACGATTTTCTACCACGCAATATATAGATCTATGAAGATTAACCAAACATGTTTTTTTGTCTATCTAGTTATGCATTGAAATCTGTCTCCACAGAGACATTTATGCGTTGGCTGGGTTTGATATAGACATGCTTGTTATGCAATCTTACGTCGCATCCAGTTATAATTTAAGCATGTCTTGGTGCATCTTCCGTATCTCTCCGAATCACGAAGGGCACCGATTGCTAGCGGCCCGGTCACGGCCCACAACAGCGGCAGGCGGCAGCGGCGAGCGTTTTCGATGTATATGGCGCGTTTACTGTGACGCGGCGCGCGGCAGCCTCAGTGTAAACGCATCGCCCCTGCCGCGCCGCTCGCCGCTTAGACTGATCTCGTGACCAGGCCCTACAGTTATGTTTCGAGTTTGCGAGTGCTGCGACTGACTTCGTGTCAGAGTAAACGCGCCATGTACATCAAAAACGTGCGCCGCTGCCACCCGCCGCTGTAGGTCGTGACCGGGCCGTAATAGTGGCCACTAAACACAAGTAACTGCCACCAGCCACTAGTTGCGACCAAAGAGCGTAGCGGAGAGCCTTTCTTTCTGAAGACAAAGACATGCATGCACTATTATGCTGTATGAAACTGATGTTGTTTGTTTATTTTTCGTATGAGTGTGTGGCCAACTCTAGTGTCGGAGTTTTTCAGACCGCCCGAAGCACGGTAGCGCTCAGATGTAAATGCCATACTTGGTCACCCATCCAAGTGGCGACCTGTGCAAGCATTGCTTAACTTTACCGATCTGTTACGAACGACAAGCTAAGTCTCGCAATGAGCGCTACATACAAACTGATTTCAAACAGTATAGTGCTATTAATCCTAGTTGCCTTGTAGACTCCAGACTTCAATCTAAAACTATCATCATTATCGAAGTTCCTGATGCATCCAAGAATTTCGCATTAGAACCTACTGTCCGCTTTGTAACCTAACCATACTTGACAGCTTACTAGCTTTTGCACAGAACAACTGCCGTCTGAACTCAAAGGCTACTACGCTGCTACGAAAATATACATGAAATAGCGGCTATAGCTCACTGGTGTACGTAACGGACTGCTGAGACGATGGTCTCGGGTTCGATCCCCAGGTACCTCAGGTACACCTCTGACTTTTCGAAGTCATGTGTGCATTAAAAATGTTAATTTTCGCTCGCTTAATAATGTGCCCGGTAGATGGCAATAGGCTCGCCCCCTATTACATTCACACCGAAACATAACTAACGAAGTGTGGGTGTGTAAGACACCTCTGCTCCTTCTACACTAATATTATAAAGAGGAAAAATTTGTATTTTTGTTTGTTTGTAATGGATAAACTCAAAAACTACTGGACCGATTTTAAAAATGCTTTCACACCATTAGAAAGCTACATTATCTGTGAGTAACATAGGCTATATTTTATTTTCAAAATATAGGGGTCCGTAAGATATTTGGGTTTTTTGGGTACGCGAAGTAGTTCCCTCAGGTCGCGGGTGAAACCACGGCAAAACGGCTAGTCGGGGATAAAGGCGTGAAGTTATGTTATGAAATAGCAGTTGCTTTCGTGAAATTAAGCCATGTTACAAACACGTAACTAATTTTGATTACTGGAAGCCTCGCAATGAAACTGAAATTAATCCGCGTAATACGTGAAGTTCGTTAGTAGTTCTCAGTATTGCAAAACAAACTAAATGTTACAACTTTATTAAGTTCTGAAAATTTATGATGAAGTAGAAAAAAGTTGCAGCTCATTTAAATTTTCTGGATGTCTATATTTGTTTCATTCTAAATTCTACGAATTTTCATAACAAATGGCACAGAAGTTTTTACAATGATCTTTTCTTTTATCACTATGCTAAGTATTAATAGTGCTACTGTGTCAACACTTGTGCATTTTAAAATTAGTTAGTAGACGAAGTCTGAATCATTTACTAACTTAATAGAATAGAATAGAATAGAATTTTATTTGTTTAAAATGTAGGTACATATAAAGATGAAACAAGGTAAAAACAGAGCCAGATACATTTTGTCATATTGTGACATGCAAATATTGGTAGATCTAATTTTATTAATACATAGAATCATCATTCATCAATTTTATTATACGCAAATATTATTTGTATGTATAATCCATTATTTGTGTATCTACAGTAATATTCAGTTATTTTCTAATTGGTATTTAGGTATTCAGCTATTGAGTAGAAACACTTATCTAGTAACCACTTTTTTAAGGATATACAAAATCTACTTAAAGTCATATTTTTCAAGTCATTTGGTAAAGCATTAAAAATACGCCCACACATTATTATGCTACTCTTTACATACATTGCAGTTCTTGGCACTTTTGGAAATACAATTCTGTCAGGGTGCCGAGTATTTCGCATATAAACATCTTTTGCCGTTTTAAATAGTGTAGGGTGCTGTTTGACAAATTTGGATGCTTCTAAGATGTACATACACGGCAGAGTGAGGATTTTGTACTGCCCAAATAATGGTCTGCAGGACACCCATGGAGGTATACCTTTAATAGCACAAACACATTTTTTCTGTGCTATAAATGCCCTTTGAACGTCTGTAGAGTTACCCCATAAGACAATACCGTAGTTTATTAACGAAGATACATAGCCGTGGTATGCTGCTAGTACAGTTTGTTCAGTAGAGGTCTTACGTAATTTGTAGATAACATAGACAAATCTGTTAATTTTATTGCACACATCTTCTATATGCAGTTTCCAATTCAAATGCTCGTCCAAGGTAAACCCTAAAAATTTTGTATGCGTAGCAATGTGAATTTCCTGATTATTATAATTAACCTTTATATTTTTATGGGGTCTACCGTATGTGCTAAATTGAATAAATTTTGTCTTATTTATATTTACTTGTAGATTATTATCTGTCAACCATTTTATTATATTATTTAATGTATTAAGTCGGAATATGACGCTTATGAACGTCAAATAATCAAGATTATCAAGTTCATTTTGTCGTTCGTTATTCAGTGTCGTAGAAGCAGTAATTGTTCTGAGGATTCGTTTTGTCCATCGTTTAAAATTTTCTTCTTGAGCAAATTTTCTTCTGAAACCAAAACTTTTCTTTATTTTTGTTTATTGAATTTTCTTTACACCCACAGATACGGCAGTCCCCACCACTCCCGGTCTCAGTCGGTGAAGGCAGGCCGCTCGCGCACCGGGGAGAGACAACTCCTGGGTCTACCGCAGCAGCGCGCCAGGGTGGCGTCCATGCCCAACACTGGGGTGGAGGAGGAGTACTACAGGCTCAGGCACTTTAGCATAACTGGTAAGAATTTAAAAAAAAATATTAATAGCCCAATTTATGTCCCACTGCTGGGCAAAGACCTCCCCTTATCTTCCACTTTTCGCGATCACACGCGAGTTCTTGCCAATCCTTACGAAACACGTCTAATTCCTTAATTCGTCCCGCCATCTCCTCCTAGGCCTTCCCCGTTGCTGTTTCCCGTTATTTGGCATCCACCTTGTGGCTGTGAGAATTAATCTGTATATATAAAATTCTTGCGTAACTGATTGACTGACATACAATCTACAGCCGAAACGATTTTTTCGAACTGAACCGAACAGAGCCAAACATCGTGATTTGTATACATCATACAAGCTTATTATTTATCAAATCAAATCAAATATTTATTTTTGTTTTTTTTTTTTATTTAGACTCCTGCCTTTATCCCCGAAGGGGTAGGCAGAGGTGTAATCTTACATCCATATTTCGCTATGAATTTTTAGGTCCCACGTAATAGGTACTGGGCACATTACCAGACTCCGTGCTGCTACTGAGAATTTCCTAACGGAAAAACCCAACAACACTTTGCCCGACCCGGGAATCGAACCCGAGACCTCCCAATCCCACGCGCACATTTATGCCGCGAGACCAACGAGGCAGTCTCAAATCAATTTGTTATTGCAAATATGGGTACATTTTAAGATGATACTACATATGATTGCATATGCCATACATTTTACCATTGTTGATTGCAAAGTTGTTTAATATTGTAATAACAATTAATTAAATGTCACACAAATTATAAATGGTATGCAATTATTGGTAGGTACCATTAAAAATAATAACTGACACAAAACATGACATATAAATACAAATTTAAAATAAGGTCATTTGCTAGATTCCTATAAGCTATAGGAACTTATAGATTATTGTATTAATAAACTTTGGCATCTAAATATTCTGTTTCATTGTAATATGCATTGGTATACAAGAATTGTGTTAATTTGTACTTAATCGCTACAAACAGTGTCATGATCTTTCTAGCGAACGGTCTAGTTATCAAAATGCTTGAAGGAAAGTTACTGTCTAGTGTTCATACGCTAGAATGCTCGCCGGAACGCCCGGTAGAATGTTCATTAAAACACTAGTTTGTTTTTCATAAAACATTCGCGAGAATGCTCATTACTAGTGAATGCTCTAGTATACAGGATGTCACAAGACCCATCACCAAGACTAAGTCTACTCGTTTTGGACATCATGCCAAGTCATACTAAGCCAAAATACTTAAAATTTGGGAAACGACTTCTTTTTTAAGTATTCACTTTTTTCAAGTCGCTATAAACAATGCGCGCGTGCAATTTTCGAAATACCTATTAATCTATGGGTGCATACGACATCTATAGAACAGGTTGGCGGGGTAAATGCATCGATTTTGTACCTAATTACAAAAAATCCATAGTAACTTTAAGCCTCAATATCTCCTGAACCAGTAATTTCCCAGGTATGATGCCGAAGCAAAAAATGTTCGTAATGATTGGTACAATATGGGGTTTCAGTTTTCGTTAAGGGTCTTATTACACCCTGTTTAATAGCTTATACATCACAATCGCACATGGGCGTATCTTTGTCCCAATAACCGATCTCTACACGTGCGAAGCTTACAAAAGCTAGTCCTCTATATTTAAACAGGACCTCGTGTCACTTTGGTTTAATTTCAAGTCAGCAGCCCTTTGAGTCTGGCCCTCAGCACCACAAAGGGAGCAAACAAACATATTAATTATTCCTATTTACGAACAAGTCTTGATTGAAACTCAGTCTTAAGCAGCTTAGCTGCAGTACTAACGAACGGCCAAATTACCAAAATATTCAGCTTTGCACGTTCTATTTCTAATTAATTTTGATGTACCTACTTTCATATGTTTTATAAAAACGAAATATATGACATACATACATACATACATAGACTCACGCCTGTTTCCCCAAAGGGGTAGGCAGAGGCATATTAAACGCCCACTTTTTGCTAGTGTTTTGATCCCACGTAGGTGGCGAGCCTATTGCCGCTTATTGGGACATTTTGTTTGCCAGAGCCTCGTCCGTTGATCGGCAGGTGCACCACTTGCAGGTGAGGTTGGCTTGGGACCCTAAGTTCTTGGTGGGAACCCTATGCACCCTTAAATGATTATTATTATTATAAAGAACTTAATGAATTTATCAAAGAAATGGAACACTGATTAGATGTTGCACTCCTTTGATTTTGAAGAAAGCCACCGTCTCAATCATTTTCGTCGTATATTTATGTCGCAGTCAAGTAACTTAATCAGCCGCTTAGTTTATAGCCGCTTTATTAAATGGCACCGTTTACTGCCGACTTGAATGATATTCAGCAATATTGTACCTTATTTTTGAGCAAACAATTGTATATTCATTGACACTTATATTTATGCAATAGTTACCTACGTTGCAACTTGATGGTGAGGTTTTTGCAAATTGACTCAACCGTTGGACATTTTTATATGATAGATTGATGACAAGTGTGAGAATGGGAACTGGGTAGCGGTTTCGATTTTATTTTTGTAACTGAGGTTGTTTTTTGTAACTGAGTTTGTTTTTTGTAACTGAGGTTGTTTTTTGTAACTGAGGTTGTTTTTTGTAACTGAGGTTGTTTTTTGTAACTGAGGTTGTTTTTTGTAACTGAGGTTGTTTTTTGTCCGATTTGAGATGGAAGTCGTGATGGCGCGTTGTGGCGCGAGTGGTTGTGTTGCTAGTTGTTTAAATACGATCTGCCTATCATTTTGAATGATACACAAACAAGTCGTTGTAAAGTGTATTATAAAGTTATAACGTTTCTTATTATCTATTTATAGAACAATTACCCAACTAGTGATAAAACTGTACAGTGCTATTCACGAATTATTATCAAGAAATTGAATCATTTACTAAACATTCGTTAAAAAACAAAGTGATATTGCAAGTTTGAAACCAGTGTTGAAGGAAACGCATAAGCGCCGCGAAATCTGCGGCGGTTCCTACCTTTTGGACGCGGCCTACACACAGCTGACGGCGACGCGCTCCACACGAAACTTTAAGTACATTATTGCTTTATGCATTGCGACACTACTAAACGTTTTAATTCTTAAAGCGTTACTCAAGCGCTTTATTGTCAAAACCCTATATTTGAACTCTTTTATAAAACTAACAGAAAAATGACAACAAAATCTTGTGCAGGGTGTATGAATACTTTTAAAGGGAGAGAATGGCTGCAATGTTTGATGTGCAATGAGTTTTATGATTTACTATGCGCCAATATATCTGACAAAGCGTTTAAAGTAATGAATATTGAACAGCGTCGCATGTGGAAATGCCCCGGTTGTCGTAGCAAGCAACCTAAAGGAGACAATACAAACACACCGGTTCGAAATACACGCAAGGGTAGCCCTATAAATGACCCAAAGTGTCTGTCACCACACTCTTCTCCTTCGAATGCAAACGTAACTCTGCGCAATAAGCAAAGTTTAACAACCGTATCTACAGAGACAGAGGACCAGGTCATTACAAAAAGCTGTTTACGGGAAATAATTAAAGATGAAATTGAAAATGCAATGAGTATACATTCTTATCACCTTCAACAAATGAGAGATTTGATCACAACTTTCCAGAGTTCGCTCTCTTTCTTCAATGATCAATACGAACAAGTGAAAATTACATTAGAAGATAAATCAGCTAAAATACAGCAGTTAGAAAAAGAGAATATGCAGCTGCATGCAACTGTTGAAAACCTCACAAAACGCATAAATGCGCAAGAGCAGCATGCTAGGTCAGCGAACATAGAAATACAATGCGTACCCGAACACAGATCGGAAAATCTGGTTACCACTGTGCTTCAACTCGGCAAGGTCATCAAATGTGATATTAAGGATACCGATATACATCAGTGTACCAGAGTCGCAAAAATTGATCCAAATAGCACCAGACCACGTGCTGTGGTTGTCAAATTCAGCAGCCCTCGTCTACGTGACTGCTTCCTCGCCGCTTCCATGAAATTCAATAAATCTAACCCCAAGGAGAAACTAAACACCAGCCATCTCGGCATAGGCGGAGAAAAGGTCCAACCCATATACATCGCCGAGCACCTGTCACCAGAAAACAAATCTATCCACGCAGCTGCAAGACGTCGTGGCAAAGAACTAGGGTATCGATTTGTATGGGTACGTAACGGTAAGGTATTCATGAAAAAATGTGAGACCTCTCAGACCTTTTTAGTAACAAATGTAGAAAAGCTAAAATGTTTAAATTAGCTCTTTAATCTATAGTTTCATATATTGAGCGATCTCGTTAATATTTTTAATTACATTCAATAAAAAACTTAATATATACTACCAAAATGTGAGAGGCTTAAATACTAAAACTTGTGATGTCTATTTAAATGTGATAAATTGTGACTATGATATTATATGTTTCACTGAGACCTGGCTGTCATCTTCGGTTTACGACAACGAAATATTTGACGACAGATATGTGGTATATCGCCGTGATAGGGAAACTAGTGGCTTTCATCCGAAACGCACCGGAGGGGGAGTATTAGTAGCGGTGTCCAAAGATCTCAAATCGCGACGTCTCCGTACGCTTGAAAGTGATTGCGAGGATATCTGGGTGTCTGTCGATATATCTAATAATATGCAAGCTGACCCACTCTTGGTGTGCTGTGTTTATCTGCCCCCTCCTCTGAAAATGCATATTTTAGATCACTACATTGAGAATATTAATAATGTGATGCAAAATCCCAGAAGAGTGATTATTACGGGTGACTTTAATTTAAGCTGCATTACTTGGACACCATCTAATGATTCTAGTACTTCGCAAATGGGTAACGCAAACGGTAGTTGTCTTTCCTATTCTCTGCTGAATTGTATGGCCCTAAATAATTTAAAGCAATTCAACCACACCACTAATGTGAAAGGTAGAACTCTAGATTTAGTAATAAGTAATAGTGCCGTGGAAAATCTTAAGTTAGTTGATTCGCCACTCTCAATAATCGACAAACTACACCCACCCTTTATGTTTTCTCTGACTCAAACAGTAAAATCTAATCCAATCATTAAACTAAACTTTTTTAAAGCTGACTATGATGCTATTAATAAAATACTATATGACATTAACTGGGATGAAACATTTTCTACTTGTTCTGATATTGATAAGATGACTGACAGTTTCTACACCATGCTGAAAAACGTAATTAGTGCGTATGTTCCATTAAAAAAGAAATCTAATCAAAACTACCCTATATGGTTTAGCCCTAATCTAAAACGTATGTTACATGAAAAACATAAATACCGAATGAAATTTAAAAAGTATAAGAACCCTCTTGACGAACTAACATTGAACATGCTAAAAAAAAGATGCATAAAGGAAAGCCGAATCTGCTATAATAAATATATATCGAGACTGGAGACGGCAATCAAGTTCAACCCCAAGTTATTTTGGTCACATATAAAATCCAAAAGGAAAAAAAATAATGGAACGTATCCTTCGCCTATGCATCTGGATAGTGAATCTGCTGTATCTGGTCCTGATATCTGTAATCTCTTCGCTCAACATTTTTCTTCCGTATATAAAACTAAATTGGCTATGACCTCGTCTGTATTCTCTATACCTAAAAATGAAAACAGCACACACAATCTATGCAGCTTTACAATACCAATCAACAACGTATTTAAAGCATTAAAAAGACTCGACTTATATAAAGGTGGTGGCTCTGATGGTATACCATCAATATTCGTAAAGAAGTGTGCTGTAAATTTGGCTAAACCTCTTACTCTTATTTTCAATAAATCTATACGCTCTGGATGCTATCCGCTAATCTGGAAAACAGCTTTGGTCGTTCCAATACCAAAAACAGGAGATTTAAATAATGTACAAAACTACCGGCCAATATCGATCCTACCTACATTCGCCAAAGTGTTTGAATCACTTTTATGCCCTATCTTGTCAAGTCACGTAAACCAATTAATAATTTCAGAACAACATGGTTTCATTAAAGGCAAATCTACCACAACAAATTTAATGCTCTATCAGACATATTTAACAGATGCTCTAGACTCGCGTGTACCTGTAGACGCCATATATACTGACTTTTCTAAAGCATTTGATATGGTGGATCATAAGCGCCTGTTGGCGAAACTGTCTGACATCGGAATCGGTGGCAGTTTGTTGGAGTGGTGTGCCTCGTATCTGAACAACCGTAGTTCATCAGTAGTTGTGAATGGTCACTCATCGCATCCATTCTTGACCAGTTCCGGTGTTCCTCAAGGTTCTTATTTAGCTCCCATCCTGTTTAATATATTTGTAAATGATATATCACAGTGCTTTAAACATACTCGTTTTTTTCTATACGCCGATGACCTTAAAATAATTAAACCTATACGTTCAGCTTCGGATTCCCTACTTCTCCAAGACGATCTAGATAGACTTGTTCAATGGTGCGACTCCAACGCTATGATACTCAATATAAAAAAATGCTACCACATACAGTTTAGTAGAAAAAAAAATGATCTACCGACTAGTTATACTATAAAAGGCACGGAGCTTAGACAGGTTAATGAAGTTAAAGACCTAGGAGTAATATTTGATAAGAAATTAAAATTTAACACACATATCGAACGCATAACTACAAGAAGTTTTAAAATGCTTGGTTTTACACTTAGAAACTGTAAAGAATTTCGAGACCCTGTCACAAAAATCTTACTATTTAATACGCTAGTACGAAGTGGAACGGAATACTGCAGCTGTATATGGAATCCGCACTATGATATTTATAAAAAAAACATCGAGAAAATACAAAAACGTTTCCTTTGGCATCTGAGCTTCAGTGAAAACGTTGCGAAGAAAGTGCCCAGGTATACGGACCGGCTAAAATATTTTAACATAACCTCCCTGTGTAAGAGAAGAGATATCCTAGACCTTATATTCCTTTACAAACTATTTAGAGGAGATGTGGACTGCCCTGAACTATTGGCTGCTTTGAACATAAATGCACCTCCTAGAAATCCTCGTATTAGTCGATACAATATGTTCTACATAAGTTCATGCAAAACCAATATGGCTAAATTTGCCCCCCTTAACAGGATACCTGCTCGCTACAACTCGATTGCTAAGTTATGCCCGATTGATTTAATGTCTGACAAACAGAATCAATTTAAGAAACACCTTATAAACTGTCTTACTGAGTCATAGATAACATAAGAAACGAAGTTTATCATTAAAATATTTAAATCTGTATTAATTTTATATTTTTATTTGCATTATTTTTGTCAAATGACATTATTTACATTTTTAACAATTATGAAACAATTTATGATTTATTTTTTATTTTTATAACAGAACTGACATAGACTATCCGTAACTTAATTTTATTTATTGTAATTTAATCTAATTTTTAGTTTCATTTCAATTAATTTATTTTTAACATTGTAATTAGGTATATAACTGATTGCAAGAAATGTTGTTAATTATTATTGTCATTATATGTTAATCACTGCATGTTGTGGTTGTCTGTAAGTGTTACAGCACTAGAAATGTCTGTTTGCCTTTTTTTATATTTGACTGTATTAGTGTATGTAATGTAGACAATCCTAAAACTAATAAATAAATAAATAAATAAATACACAGACATAATCAACTTTTAAAATGTATAGAATATTTATTTTCATAATTCTTCTAGATTCTTAGCTAATTTTTGGTGAAAAATATGTTTGATGTACACAATCTTTCACCTCTATAGATTTATTATAGTAGACAAGGTATAAACTCTGATCATATTACTTGCTTACATGGGTGTCAGATATCGTGACAAAGGTTAGCATGGCTATTCTAATATTATATAAGCTAGGTATGTACATTACTACAAAGTTTAATCATAACCCGTTGTTTTGGCGTAATAGGGTGACAAACAAGTACTTTAGATAAAGTAGTTACTAAAAGTCGACAAATAAATCTAGAAACTACGTTACGACTATGTCATGTTTGCGGTTAGTGTATATTATGTAATTTTATCTCGAACTAAATTATTGCCACAAGAACAGTGTAGAATCAGATAAGAGTCGTATTTACACAAAATATGTGGGATACACTTTACTATAAAGATCTACTAGATATGAATTCTACTTTATAATTCATTGTGTGACTTTGGTATAATATATATGTGTGAAGGCTAAAACATCGTACGTGCGTTTTTAGGGTTTCGTATTCCACAAGGAACCCTTATAGTTTCGTCATGTCCGTCCGTCTGTCCATCCGCAGCCTAGCTCAAAGAGGCCTGGTGCTAGAAAGCTGATATTTGACATGAATATAGACATACGATATTGCAACAAAACTGTAGAATAAAATTTAGGAAAATATTTTTTAAGGGTATCTCCCCTACATATATAGTGCCCTCCCCTACATTGAAGTAAAAAAAATTGTTAGACTCAAGTGCCCCCCCCCCGCCCTCTGCCGGCTAAACTATTAGTTTGGAAGAGGTGAAAAAAATCACAAATGTAGTACATATAACGAATTTAAAAGGAAAACTATCATGGCTAAGTAGACATCACTTTATTTCTTTAGTTTACGAGTACTTAATCGTCGGTTAACTTATAAATACCTATTTCTGTGAGTTTACATTGGGAGCGCTGGCTTAATCTTAAAGATGCCCGTTTTTAGTCCCATGTGAAACAGAAGTTATTATCAATAATGGCCATTATGGGCAACTACGGAACCTTACATTGCGCGTGGTCCGACAAGCACTTGGCCGGTTTTTTTTATTTTATTGTTTACTAGAAGACGCCAGCAGCTACCGGGACTGGACCGGATTGTTTTTGCTAACCAATTTGCGATATACATTTTGACATGCAAAATTTGATATAAAATACTTTTCAGCCAATAACCAGATCGGTGAAGGTCGCTCTTCTACGGATCTCGGACTAGTAGGAAGAATGTTCACTTGCTAGGGCTAAGCGAGACACACTGGAAGGGTCAAGGTCATTTTACATCTGATTTGGGAAATACAGCATATTTCTCGGGACCAGAAAGCGATAGTAGCAAAGGAGTGACTTTCATCGCGCCGAAAATGCTGAACAAGCATGTTATGGGATATAAACCAGTTAGCGATCGTATAGTAACACTCAAACTTAACACTAACTTAATGCCGTGTGGTTGACGGCGTGTGTGTGTGTCACCACCCCCTATCTTCTCGTGGGTGTCGTAAGAGGCGACTAAGGGATAACACGATGCAAATATTATCTTTGCGTAGAGACGGAAAACTTGACATCAAACCCTATACGACTACCTCGTTGGTCTCGCGGCATATGTGTGCGCGTGGGATCGGGAGGTCCCGGGTTCGATTCCTGGGTCGGGCATTGTTGTTGGGTTTTTCTGTCAAGATATTCTCAGTAGTAGCACGGAGTCTGGAAATGTGCCCGGTACGGCAATGGGCTCGCCCCTTATTACGTGGGACTAAAGTATATCTGGCGAAAAGTGGGTGTAGAAATACACCTGTGCCTACCCCTTCGGGGATAAAAGGCGTGACGATATGTATGTGTATGTAACTTAACACCGTACCGTGCAAACTTAACATCGTGCCCCCACAGCGCAGTCAAGTGAAGAAGAAGTGGAGGGCTTCTACGATACGCTGACTGCAACACTTAAAGAACTTCCAAAACGAGAAGTAATCATCATCTTAGGAGATTTTAATGCCAAAGTTGGAGACACGACAGACGATGACCACCTACGTCGTGTTGCTAGAAAGCATGGCATCGGAGAACGTAATGAGAGAGGCGAGCGTCTGTTACAGTTCTACTGTGAAGAAAATTTTACTATCGCCAACACTTGCGTGAAGCAACATATCCGGAGGCACATGGGTGTCCCCTGGCGACAAATGTAGAAACCAAATTGACTACATACTGGTAGGAACGCGATGGAGAAGCTCCGTGACGAACGCCACAACTTTCCCCAGTGCGGACTGCGGCTCCGACCACCAACTCCTTGTAGCAACAGCTCGCGTGCGGCTAAAGAATATACAAAGACCTAAAATAGTTCCATATATGAAAAATATAAACATCAGTGGCTTCAGAGAAGATTTTAAGCAGAAAATGAGTTACTTTCCAAATGACATGACAGACAGCGACAGTAAATGGAATTATGTCAAAAAGATGATAGAGGAGGACAGCTAGGGATAATAAGCTAACGAAACCCGTTATGAAAGATTTTATTACACCTGAGACAGCCCAAATCATCCTCGAGAGACGAAAACTGAAGGAAAACGGCATATGTTCAACTGAAGGTCGACAGAGATATGCAGAGCTGAGTCGCCAAGTTCAATTACGATGTCGGAAAGATCACGAAAACCACATCAACGAAATCTGTCTTGAACTAGAACAGCACGCACTGAAAAACGAAGCCAGATATCTTTTTCAAAAAGTAAAAGAGTTAACTGGAACGTGTAAACAGAGAACTTGTGCTATTAATGATAAAAACGGACGGCTACTCACAAATGTGGCTCAAGTGTTAGAGCGATGGAATAATTACTGCGCACAGTTATACGACACGAGATAGCCTATTAACGATGATATTGCATGGACGGTAGACGAACCTGACATCTCACTGCTGAACTACTAAAAATCCTGGGTCAGCAAGGTAAAAAGGCTATCACCGATATCTGTAATACCACCTGGAGAACTGGAAGATGGCCAAAAGACTGGACAGAATCGGTATTTATACCCTTACATAAGAAAGGCTCTTCAAAAGACTGTGC
The DNA here is from genome assembly GCA_944739405.2 of Euclidia mi. Classification (NCBI taxonomy): domain Eukaryota; kingdom Metazoa; phylum Arthropoda; class Insecta; order Lepidoptera; family Erebidae; genus Euclidia; species Euclidia mi. Next base: position 1,384,068 of record OX123206.2, read on the forward strand.
AAATTACAGAGTTATATCGTTAATATCGCATCCGAGCAAAATCCTCCTCCAAGTATTTAGTCAAAGTCTTAACTACTTTCCAAGCCGACAAATACCCGAAGAACAGGCAGGTTTCGTTAAGGACAGGGTAACGCGGGAACAAATACTCGAGACAATACAGTCCGCCAAATCATCGAGAAGAGCAGGGAATTCAACAGCCTATTGTCCTTTGCTTTATCGATTACACAAAAGCATTTGACTGTGCTACTCGAACCTGAACACCTTATTTGCTTGATCAAAAGTCTGTACACAAGCAACCGTTCTTTCATGAGGATAGGAAGCGAATGCTCCAAGATGTTCAAAACTAAGAAAGGAGTGAGACAGGGCTGTAGTTTGTCCCCTGCACTTTTTAACATATACGGAGAGTACATCATTCGGAAGAAAATTGGGAGAAGGGTTTCCCTATAGGTGGAAAGAGATTATCAAATCTCCGAAACGCCGATGACACCGTTCTTCTGGCAACATCCATGGAAGATATGAGTGAGCTGTTCCAAAGACTCGAATTAGAGAGTGGCCACATCGGATTAGCAGTGAACAGAGCGAAAACCAGGCTGATGATAGTGGGTCGAGCCGGCAAGCTAACAAATGCTACAAGCAATATCCCTGGCACTAATATCGTCGACCGCTATATGTACCTGGGCTCTCAAATATCTAATGATGGTAGTAGTGAGTGTCGCCGAGATAAAAAGGCGAATCGCGATGGCAAAGGATGCTATGACCCGTCTAAACAAGATCTGGAAGAAAAGAGGTATTGCTATCAAAACCAAGATCCGATTGATACAAGCACTGGTGTTCCCTATCTTCCTATATAGCGTGGAAACATGGACAATCCTAGCCCGAGAAAGACAAAGGATCGATGCCTTCGAGATGTGGTGCTGGAGACGAATGCTAAGAATACCTTGGACTACCAGACGCACCAATGCATTTATCCTCACCAAGATAAAAATAAAAACTCGCTTGTTCACCATATGCCAACAACGCATTCTTTCTTATTTTGGCCACACAGTACGCCGAAAATTCAACAAAACTTATTGTGGTTGGGAACACCGAAGGCAAAAGATCGCGCGGTCGTTCACCAACAAGGTGGACAGATCAAATTAAAGTCTCATCGTCCACCAAATTCTACACGGTCGTGAGGGACGCGCTGAACAGAAACCGATGGAGGCAGATCATCCGCTCCAGATGCAACCCTGATGCTGACCACGATCCTCAGACATGAGGGACCGACTCCAGAGAGAGAGAAGAACGCTATAATAATGCAGTTTCCACCAGTGTGATTTCTGAAAAAGATTTAAATGTACATATTATTTACGCGTATAATTTATCTTATCTTATACTAATATATAAAGCTGAAGAGTTTGTTTCTTTATTTGAACGCGCTAATCTCAGGAACTACTGGTCCGATTTGAACAATTCTTTCAGTATTGGATATCTCATTTATCGAGTAAGGCTATAAGCTATATAACATCACGCCCTGAGCGACGGGAGTGGAGCAGCCACAAATAACGCGGGTGTAATCGCTGGCATCTTCTAGTCTATACTAATATAATAAAGCGGAAGAGTTTGTTTGTTTGTTTGTTTGTTTGAACGCGCTAATCTCAGGAACTACCGGTCGGATCTGAAAAATTCTTTTTGTATATGATAGCCCAGTTATTCCGGAAGGCTATAGGCTATATAACATAACGCTTCGACCCTTTGGGGCCGGGCAAAAGGCTAAAAAGGCTAAAACATAATGTCGGCTAATCTCAGGAACTAGCAGTCGGATTTTAAAAATTGTTATTGCCTATGATAGCCCAATTATTCCGAAAGGCTATAGGCTATATAAAATTACGCCACAACTTTTAGGGGCCAGACAAAAATAATAAAATGGTCAAACGAGAAGGGGGAGGGTTGGGTCAAAGGCAAAAAAAGGCTAAACGAATAGGATACAATCTATATGGGTATCGTTTTCGAGATTTTCGGGACGCTGATTATTATTATGAAATTTATTTAGTGATCCAAGATTGCGGACGGGAAATCAAAGACGGCGGATGAGAAAATTTTAAATATCAATATGGGTATCGCCTTCGATATTTTAAGGGGTGGAGAATCGAAATACAACATCTATTTCGTGATCAAAGATGACGGATGGGCAATCAAAGATGGCGGATGGGTAAATTTAAAAAAATCAATATTGGTATCGTCTCCGATGTTTAAAGGGATTGGGAATCCAACTACAACATCTATTTCGTGATTCAAGATGGCGGATGGGATATCAAAAATGGCGGATGGGAAAAATTTTAAAAATCAATATGGGTATCGTCTCTGATGATTTAAGGGATGGTGAATCCAAATACAACATCTATTTCGTGATCAAAGATGGCGGATAGGAAATCAAAGATGGCGGGCGGGTTTTTTTTTAAAGTCGATATGGGTAACGTCGCCGATATTTAAAGGGATGGGGAATCCAAATCTAATATCTATTTCGTGATCAAAGATGGCGGATGAGAAAGTTTAAAAAAATCAATATGGTTATCGTCTCCGAATCAATATGGGTATCGTCCCCGAATCAATATGGGTATCGTCTCTGATGATTTAAGGGATGGTGAATCCAACTACAACATCTATTTTGTGATCAAAAATGGTGGATAGGAAATCAAAGATGGCGGACGGGTTTTTTTTTTAAAGTCGATATGGGTATCGTCGCCGATATTTAAAGGGATGGGGAATCCAAATCCAACATCTATTTCGTGATCAAAGATGGCGGTTGAGAAATCAAAGATGGCGGATGAGAAAGTTTAAAAACATCAATATGGTTATCGTCTCCGATGTTTTAAGGGATGGCGAATCTAATTACAACATCTATTTTGTGATCAAAGATGGCGGATAGGAAATCAAAGATGGAGGGCGGGAATTTTTTAAAGTCGATATGGGTATCGTCTCCGATATTTTAAGGCATGGGGAATTCAAAAACACCATCTATTTCGTGATCAAAGATGGCGGATGGGTTTTTTTTTTTTAAATCAATATGGGTATCGTTTCCGATGTTTGAACGGATGGGGAATCCAAATACAACATCTATTTCGTGATTCAAGATGGCGGATGGGAAATCAAAGATGGCGGATGGGAAAATTTGAAAATCAATATGGGTATCGTCTCTGATGATTTAAGGGATGGTGAATCCAAATACAACATCTATTTCGTGATCAAAGATGGCGGATAGGAAATCAAAGATGGCGGACGGGCTTTTTTTTAAATCGATATGGGTATCGTCTCCGATATTTGAAGGAATGGGGAATTCAATAATATATAAAAATCTATGTTTGTTTTTGCATCATTTATAGACTCTGAAATGATAAGAGATTAAGCGCTAAGTCAATGGTAACTTTGTAAAAGGGGCTTGGAAAAAGGGAATTAAATAAAAACTCTTAAAAAGGCGATACGGAGTTCGCTGGGTTAGCTAGTTACTGTATAAATGTGACTTAAGAAGTGTGTGAAAGATAAGGAAATCACTGTCTAGTTGTTTCTCCGAATGTATCATATATCTTTCCCTAGGCTCAATGCTACGAGAAGTGATCTTTTTACAAGTCGCCGAGATATTTTTGCGATAGTGTTTTATTGATACTCTTGTTTTCGTTAAGTGCTGGGGAATGTTTCCTTTGTTTATAAACAGGTCCTTGCGTAATTGCAAGTATAATAGTAGAACTTTAGCTATATGTTGTATAGTAAAAACCTTACAGATTTTTTAACCCACTCGACTTTAAATATACTATTAGCTCATAACGTGACTTGGCCTGGCCCGGCTAGGTGGACCGAAGACCTGAAAAAGGTGGCTGGAACAGACTGGATGCGGCAGGCTGAGGACCGTGTGGCACGTGTTGGGAGAGGCCTATATCCTGCAGTGGACTGCGATAGGCTGACTGATTCATTGTGACTTGGCCTGCCTTTTTAGATCATGTCAAAGACCTTCGGGTGACCTGAAAACTCCGACACAGGAGTAACTGGCCACACCATCATCATCATCCACAGCCTGTCTTTGTCCATTGCTGAACATTGGCCTCTCTTTGTTCCTGCCTTTTTCCTTGATCTTGTGCTAATCTAGTCCAGGTTCGGCCCGCGATTGTAATGATATCGTCGGCCCATCTTGTCAAGTCGGTCCCAACAGAATACCAGCGCCATCTTGTGTTGTAAGATGGCATTATGCTGAGTTGGGATCCGATTCTGTTTATGTTAGGTTAAGTTAGTACATAATTAAGTTAATGCCGTTATTAATCCCGCTATATGTTGTATGTGCCTTCATAAATAGGATAAATGTGTTTTTCTTTATTTCTTTCTTTCAAGGGGCGACCGACACTTCTTTTCCCCATCTGTGGCCGCCATTCTCTGTTACGTCCCTACTCCACCTTTTGTCACCACGTCTAGCCAGATGTTCTGCCCAAGCCCATATTATTATTCGAGTAAAAGTCGCGCTATGAACTACATGCATAGGTACGAGTATAATCAACATCATCTATAAGCCGTTACATCACAAAGGTAACAAGAGCGATCGTCTAATCAATGTCACTACGATAATCTTTATCGCCTAGTGAAGCGCCGGGCGTCGCTTCCGCTTACTAAGCATCTCGGCCCGTTCACAAACAGCAGCGACGGTGGCAGCGACTTCAATGAACATATCTCGCTCTACTCTACCTTGAAGCCGTCATGTCAGAGCAGAGCGCGCCATGGACAACGAAATTGCTGCTGCTGTCGCCGGCCGCTGCAGTTCGTGAATAGAGGCGTTACACTCAAATTTTCTGTGTACTAACCATTACCCTCAAATGGCTTAAGCTCGATTTATCTGCAGGAATAAGGCGAGGTATCTTGATCTATGTGAGAATGAAATATTTGCTATCTTGAAACAAATACTTAGTATTAAAGTCTGTTTTTTGTAGAACTAGTTTTACTATCTTTATAGTAAAGTTGGAATGAAGCTGACATTGAAGGATCTTTTTCCAAATGTCTTGGCTGGTACTTTGGATAAAGATTAGTTTTTCACCTGAGTGAGTGGCCAACTCGAGTATCAAAGTCTAAGTCGCTTAAAGACCTCCAACATAATCTAAAACATTTTGCCTCGATCTTGATTCTTGTTCTGAGAGTCTTGTCTTTGCTATAAGAGCTTTCTTCCAAAGCAATGGCTTCGATATTTACCTGGACGGGCATTTACGACACACGATACAAACTAACTATAGTAGAGATAGTAGTACGTATAGGAAATGTGATAGATCGTATGTGGAAACTAATGCTGAATAGGACTATACTTAGAATGAAACCGAAAAGGACAGGACAATCGAAGCGGTAGCACAGGTTTCTGAAATAAATATGAATTAGGAATACTTACGTAATAAAAATGTAAAAGGCAATAAAAAATTCAACACCATACCACACATAATAGACACATAATATGAATCCAAGGAAGCACGTTTCAAATAAGTAATTCTTACGGTAGAAAGTCACGAATGGGTTCCTCACGAAAGGTTATCACGAATATATCGTGAACATTTGTTTAATGTCAGACCATCGTAGCTACGGCGGTTCACATTAATTATTGAAGACATCATAAGCCTTATTTATACTTGTTGCGCCACTTGATTGAGGTAATTCTTTGATAGATGTGTAGGAAAGCTTTATTTATGGAAAGGTATGTCATGCCTGACATTTAATGATAGAGCTTTAGCTACTGAAGTTAGAAACAAGTTTGGACAATGATTTTCTTTTATAACTTAGGATTTTTAATGTTGCTAATGTTACACCTAATGTGATAATGTCCCCGGTACGGCAATAGACTCGCCGCCTATTACGTGGTATCTAAAAATTCATGGCGAAATGTGGGTGTAATGTTACACCTATGTCTACCCCTTTGAGGATACAGGCGTTAGTCTATAAATAAAAAATAAAAAAAAATAAAATTTAATATGCCTATTTTAGCTTAAGTTAAAATAAGACTTGATTTTGCTCGAATCACTGATTTTGGAGCTGGCTAGGAAAATGCGTGCAACGGCTAATATTTGATAAATTGACAACGAAGGAATGGAGTGTTGTAAGATTGTTTTAAGAAACTTTGCTCATGGCGGTTTTTAAACAAATTGCACGGCTAGCGTCTTGGCAGCGATAGCCTAGTGGAGAAACCAACAAACTGACATGCAGAATATCGGATTCGAATCCACGGCGCGCACCACTGACTTTTCGGAGTTATGTGCGTATTTAATTGTTATTTATCGCTTGCCCCGTGCCTCGGAGAGCACCTTAATCATGAATATCTTTGACAGTCGTTATAGGGAGTCAGTACCTATGAATAAACTGACGCTATCCCTTTAGGTAGTGGAGGTCAGACAGGCAATTGCGCTTTGGAAAAGCTGAATTCGGTCAAATCCGGTTAGACTAGTAAGCGTACCCCAGGTTGCAACTGGGATAACGCTAGGAGGATGATGAAATGACCATCGTCAGCTTACCGTTGTCTGGATAAGTGCCTGCTCGATTGCCCGCACTTTGTGTCCAGCCACTACCAACCCATTTTCGAATATCGTCACTCCAGCTAGCTGAAGGGCGGCTCTACGCTACGTTTGCCAAGCGCTATATGAGCAGTCAGCTTTTAATTTTTTTTTAGTTTATATAGGTTCGCGTTTGACCACTATCATACCTGATGGTAAGCACTGATGCGATCTAGGATGTAGCACGCTTACCTAGAAGATGCCTATTCACTCGCGTCTTGAAGACACCCAAATTGTACTGATCGGGAAATACCGATTCTGGCAGGGAGTTCCATTGTTTTGCAGTGCGCATGATGAACGAGGAAGCAAAACGTTTTGTACGTATGATAGGAATATCGACCATGTACCGATAGCGCTGGGCAGTGCGTCTGGTTGTCCGATAGTTTCATTTTTTGTTTATAACAAGATTGAGCTGCGATTACAATGGTGGTAACTAATCCATACTAAATTATGCGATAATTAATGGTAAAATTAAAATTTAGAGCATGGTGTAATGTGGACGTAATATTACATCTCTGTCTAACCATTCAATGATACTGGGGTCTATAAAAGAAATTGGGCAAGTGCCAGTCAGACTCGCGCACGAAGGGTTCCGTACCAACACCTATAAAAGAAAATCACGTTCGTTGTATGTGTACTTAGATATTTTTTAAGTTTCTACCTGTTTATTAAGATCGAGTAACAAATTGCTTTAAAATTACGTTTGTTGTATGGGAGCCCCCCTTTTTTATTTACTTTTTGTTATTTAATTATTTATTTTGAAAGGTAATGTACAACTACACATTCTGTTAAAATTTAAAGCGTCTAGCTGTTACAGTTAGTAATTTTGAGCAAAAATATTTATTTATTTTTTATTTATTTTATACTTTATTGTACACTTATAAAAAACATTTTAAGGAATTATACATTAAATATAGTACAATGGGCGGCCTTATCGCTTAAAGCGATTTCTACCAGGCCAGTTTTGAACCTGCTTACCGTCTGAGCCTGTCTAATATTTAATGGTAACGCATTCCATAGGCGAACAGCAGTGACAGAAAAAGATTTATCGAGAAATGACGTGGAATGTACCGGCATTTTTAGTTTCAAATTTTCTGATGACCTCAAATAACGATTATGCGTATCTTGAAGGAATTCGACAAATTTAAAAAATACACGTTTTTTGTATGGGAACCCATAATAATATTTTCATATTTTTTATTTTTAGTATTTGTTGTTATAGCGGCAACCGAAATACATAATTTGTGAAAATTTCAGCTTTCTAGCTATCACGGTTTATGAGATACAGCCTGGTGACAGACAGACGGACAGACAGCGGAGGCTTAGTAATAGGGTTCCGTTTTTTACCTTTTAGGTACGGAACCCTAAAAAGATTAAACACAAACTTTGACGTGTCATTCCTCTTGCAGGCAAAGGCGTAATAAACCGCGGAGACTCCCTGCGGTCGCGACGGTCTCGCTCCAACACTTCGGTCGCATCAAGCGCCTCCAGTACTGAAGCTGCCACCAGGGCATCTGCACCCTGCTCACTGGCTTCATCCAGGTAAGTGTTACTAATTCTGAACTAAAACCAAGTCTGCTAAAGATATTTAAGGCATAAATGCTTCTGTATTTTCCGACGTTTCGACCTACTTGTACTGGTCGTGGTCGCGAGGTTAAAAACTATAAATCGGGAAAGTTTAAAATCGTTTACTTAAACTGGACTCCAAATCTGGATATATAAAAGTCTTGCGTTACTGACTGACTAACCGACAACGCACAGTTGAAACTACCCTGTGCAAGGAACTGAAAGGCATGTATGTTGCTTGAGGAGCGTAGGAGTAGACTAAGAAGGAACTGAAACGTTTAAAATAAAATAAAATGTGCGGGCCCAGCTGCAAATAAAATAATATACTGCTAAATATCTGATCACTTCAAGAGCAAATCTTAATCTTTTTTTTACACTTCACAATAAGATAATAAAGATGTTTAATTAGTTCTTGAAGTTGTACAAAACCTAATTACAAGTCCTGGCTGTAAACAAAAGTTTTATCGTTAAAATTCAGCATTAAAACTTATTTTTATAGCTATTGACGCCGCGCTGGGTAAAAATATTGTATTAGCTATAAAGACATTTATAATACATACCATGAACACAAGACTATGCAAGATGAGGCCTTGTATGAGCAAAGAAAAGAGGACTAAAACAAAATAATAACAGATAGTGAGAAGAAAAAAGATTGAGAGCAGAAAGCGTTTGGTTAGTTGATAGAGGCATCGATTCTCCTCTTTATGGCCATGATTTCATAGAAAAGATAACCGTGTTTTTTCGAATGTGTTTTGTATGAACTCCTTTGAACTCTATTATACTCCACTCTACCACAGTTCTTAAGTAATATACCGTGACTCTACAATGATATTCTGTAAGAAGGCCGTTTCTTGACTGTCTTAGTCGATAACATGCATTCATATTGAAACCAGTAATTGAGTACCATAGCCATACCGTTCGATTCACGCTAAATCTTTAATAGAGACTTTTTATTAATTTTGTTTAAGCCAACCTCATGAATAGTACTAAAATCCTATGTCCCCAAGATGGGGCGTAGGACATCCACAATGCGTCGCAATCCCGTTTGGTCTTGAGCTTCTCGCTTCATTTCGCTACAGGTCTTGCCTATGTTTTTCGCCTCTGCGATGATTGTCCGCCGCAGGGTCAGTCACGTTTAAGGCGGCGACGTTTTCGCTTTCCTTGGGGTTTTCAGGAGAGTTTCTCTTGCTTCACTCTTATGAATACTAAAATAAATTCTTTTAGCTCTTACCAGACATTTAACAATTTCTTTCGTCACCAGGGATTCATCAGCGGGCCTGAGCGCTTACCGAGTGCTGGTTCTCGGCGCACCAGGCGTTGGCAAGTCCAGCCTCGTCGGACAGTTCATGACCTCGGAGTATCTCCACGCTTATGACACTAGTATTGGTAAGTACACAGCCTTAACTGACAACCTAACGGCCCGGCCATAGCCTAAAGTGGCGGCGGGAGCGGCAAGCGATTTTGATGTACATAGTGCGTTTACTCTGAGGTGACATTGGTCGCCGCTGCGTAGCAAAGCCCGCCATGTTCATCGAAAACGCTCGCCGCTGACGCCGCCGCTGTAGGCTGTAACCGGGCCGTAACTGTTCATCTACACGTTGAAAGGGCAGGCAATGCTCCAATACTGAAATATAATAAGAATCGCTGATTAGATGGATAACTATTACGTTCTGTATATGCACTAAAAATATATATTTCTTTTTTTAATTTACCTTAAAGCCTAGGTGGAATTAAGTCTAAAAATATTATTAGCTTTTACCCGTGACTCCGTCCGGAAGAAGGCTCTTCCACGCAAAAAAATCTGAAGAGATTTTAATAAAACTGCAGATACGCTTATACACCAGAATAGCACAGGCTTTGACTAAAAACCAACCCGTGTTCCTCTGTACCCGTGTGTCAGAGGGTCGGGTATCGCCGAAGCATTCCTCGCTACCCCCGACAGATATTGGCCCGCCTGACCATCTAGCATCTTGGTATTGGCCCGCCAGATGGTCAGGCGGGCCCCGAACAAAACCCCCTTGGCGGCGGATGGAGGTGTTGGGCTCCGCCGCCAAAACACCCAGCGGCCGCAGAGGATAGGGAGGACGGCAACGCAACACCGCATCTCCACTTTCTCTGCGGCCCCACCGCGACGCAACAATGGCGCGCCCCCATTTGGTCGCGGGAGATAGGCCGCGCGGCAACGCGGCACGACTGCAAGGGACAGAAGAACTGTCCCTCGCACCCGCACCATTGGACGCATCCTGGCAGGCCTCCGTCAAGCCCACGCGGGCTCTTGCTTAGCTTCACCATGGGTGACCTAACCACGGTTACTGAGCTCCCCCACCACGACAAGGTGGAGATCCCACGGGGGGATAGCACATAGGCTACCTTGTGTGACGATAACCTATCTCCACGCAGGTGGAGCGCGGCCAAAAGCTAGTATTCGTCTACAATGCACATATTAATATTATGCCCAAGCTGACCACATCGTTCTTTATGGCGATAGATATCATTGAACATCATTCAGGCGCTCGATTAGCACGATTTATCTTCTGCCTTACTATAAAAGGAGCTTAAAAAGTCGCATGTTCAAATCAAAGTAGCAGCGATAGCCTAGTGGTGTAAGTAACGGACTGCCGAGACGATGGTCTCGGGTTCGATCCCTAGTTATCGCTCGCTAAATAATGATCCCGGTAGATGGCAATAGGCTCGCCCCCTATTACATTGGCCGAAACATGGCTGGCGAAGAGTGGGTGAGCAGTACATCTCTGCCTACCCCTTCGGGGATAACAGGCGTGAAGTCATGGTATGTTCAAATCTTCCGCAAGAAAATTCCTTCGCAACAAATATAATTATTTACTTTTATCCTAGTATAGGTTTTCCTTACTAGTGATTACCGCATCCAGTCACGTAGGCCTTTGCCGGCTGGGATACAGAAACGTGCCCGATCCTACAGTTGACATAATTAATTCGACTGTTGGTTTAGTTGTTACTAACCTTGACCGTAATCGGCAGATCGTGGGTTCGATTACTACGTGAAACAAATCATGTGTCATCAAAACATTTATTGGATGTCTCTGAGTTGAACTTACTATTTTTACTTGTAAACTATAAATTTAATTAGACTAAGCGGCAACAGCCCAGTGGTGTACGTAACGCACTGTCCAGACGATGGTCTCGGGTTCGATCCCCAGGCACACACCTCTGACTTATCGAAGTTATGTGTGCAGTATAAATTAATTATCGCTAGCTTAATCATGTGCCCGGTAGATGGCAATAGGCACGCCCCCTATTACATTGGGACTGAAACATAACTGGCGAAGTGTGGGTGTGTAATACACCTCTGTCTACCACTACGGGGAAAAAAGGCGTGAAGTTAGGTTATGCCTGATGTGATTAGACATCTATGAAGCATTAGCCCTAAAAAGATTAGAAACATGTCTTTCGACCCTTTGATCACCATCTCCCAAATATCTACCTGTCATTCAACATCTTACAAAATCTCAAAAACATATAATCGGGCCATGCCGGAACATCTTAAAAGCTTAAATTCCGCTTAAGATGATGGGCGTTGTACCGTAATCCCCGAAGGCACGGCGGTACTTATCCCGTAATCCTCCACGGAAGGAAGTCTTGTTATAAACAGCATCGCTTATGAACCGCCTGAATGTTATTAATGATTTATGAAATTATTGAGGTGCTTTCCGCGACTAACATTTTTAACAGTTTATTTTTTAGCTTGGTATGTTTCTATATAATTTAAAATGTTGCATTGAAGTAAAACTTTGGACATGCGACAAGTACTAAGGGAAGTACAATAATTTCTCGAAATAAAAAGGCAAAGGTGCAAAATAGTTGATAAAAACAAAAGTAGGCTTTAATAGAAAATTTTTCTAAAAAGTACAAAATAATCATTCTACCATGAAAAGCGTGCGGTGATAATATCTCAAAAAGCTTCTCTAGCTTCCAAAGCTCCAACAGTTGTCGATGTCATGCTGGCGGGCGAGAAGGGCTGGCACGCAGTGGCCTCCTTTTGAGATGCTGTTATGCTCCAAAAGGAGGCTGCTGAACGGGATCGCGAGAGGACCCGCGATCCTGCCCGCACACGAGGACGGCTTCGCCGAGATCCGCCAACGGGCCCGCGGACCGCCAGAGCATGAAGAGCTCTGGTCGCCGATTAGGATTCGTTGCTTCGGGAAGCCGCCAGTAAGGGCAGGTGAGGGCATGTAGCCTTCCCCGAGAACGGGTTCCGTTGAACATGGCGCCATTGGAGGAAGACTGGACAGCTCCGGTATCCAGTGTTCCTCCCGTAAGGCGTATTTGGCTGGCAGTCGAGGAGGTTTTTAGTGGTAACACCACATACTCCGGCTCTCATTTCCCCAAAAGCCGGTGATCCAAAGGGATTTTCCACCTAGTAAAACAAAAAATAGCTTCTAAAGCTCGACTGAAAGTGTGAAAACAATGGTGTTAAAATGATGACGTTCATTTTGATGACCTGACTGACGTATCAAGGCACAAATCAAACGACTGAGTCTATTGAAACAGATGCTGTGGCTTTGGCTTTAGCTGAACCAAGACACTTCACGGCATGGCATGGCTTTGGCATGGCTGGCAGTCGGGTGACTGTTACACTATTTAGAGAAATCTTGACCCAAACATTTTCACACTTTATTCTCAATATGTTCACTCCAAATGGGATTTACTAAGGGGCTAAAGTTGTAAATATGAAATGCAAACTTGGCACAAAACAACCAAAGTCGCGAGCCAGATCAAGGTTAGTAATAGAATCTAGTTTATCGTTAGAACGACAATAAGTCACCGGGAATTCAATTAGCGAAGTTTTAGGTTACTCTGTGGCAAAATGGTTGGAAAATAGAGAAAATATTATCGAATACTAAAATTCTATTGTATACAGAAACAGCTGGCAGTCGCAGTTGTTTTGTCGCAGAACGGGTTCTTGCTGTGTATACTAAGTATGTAACACATCCAAAAGGACTATGGGCTCCAAGGCGAAAGACATAAATCACACAAGTAACAAAGCTGGATGTTTTGGTTTGAAGGTAGATAGAAAGACTGAAGAGAATACTATTAAGCATTTATTGATGCATTACGAAATGTCATTTCGTCATCAATTCATCTCCGAAAAACATGTAGTTTTCTGGAATATCTATATTAAGGTTCATAACCATGGCCTCTTTCGTAATAAGTAAATATCTTGTTCATATTACACTCCTACCCCGAGCAAAACCCAGTTTGGATACAAACCAACTAGGTTCTGGCATCTAGAACTGGTGATATGGGTATTTAAAAAAAAAAGACTTTATTCATATTAAACTTTTGAATATGTTTACAGACGACGAATCCGGAGAGAGGTCGGTATGTGTGCTGCTGGCTGGTGAGGAGTCGGAGATCACATTCCTGGATGCACCACCAGATCACGTCATTGTTAGTATTTCTCCTTTGTTACTTACAGAAGTATGCAATAAGCACTATTACCAGTAAATGTAATAGTCCCTTTTGCATTACATTCAGAGGCTTTAGCTCCAAAGGTCACATGGAGCTGTTCCATAGCTGTTAATACCTACATTTCCATGAAACTTCTCTTGTAATTTTCATCAAATTACTAGCAGATGAGAAATCACCTATCTCAGGATAAAAATATTATAACTGCGCGTTTATAAAGTAGTATTCAAAAGCACTCCATTGAAATACAATTCTAGCCAAGCCAATGCTTTTCTTATCCTTAAGAAACTGCTTAGCACAAATTCACTCTGGCCACAAATAATTCTCAAGCTCAGTTGGTAAAAACAAATATTATTTTATTTTTCTCTCATAGTCATTTTTCTGTCACTGTTCGCCCACCGTTGAAATTACCTCTTGTTTTGAGGTGTTCTCGTGGTTAATAAAACTTTTTCCATTTGCTTGGAACTCGTACCCTCTTCAACCGAGTGGTCTGACACTGACCACTGAAAAGGGTCTCGAAGTTTTATTTCATTGCCAAGTAATGAATTAAGCAATTAATAATTTTTTAGAACTAGTCATTGCTGTTCAACTATTTTTAAATCACTGGAGTGGGCAAGGTGCCAGTGGGCACTTAACTTTTAAAGTCCGCAATGTCAGCACAAGGGTAGCGGGTTTTGGCTATTGGTTAAAAGTTCGTCATTAGCTCAAATAATTTGTAATTTCAATAGCAGAATAGCACTATCTGATTTGGTAGTGATTGTTTTTTGCAAGCAATAGTCTGAGGACTAGTACTCATTGTTTAAGAAGCGGTCATATTATTTCTCAGGTATTATTAATGTGATAGCATTTATCTGGTTTTTTCGAAAATAAATTTTAACTGCTCATCCCGGTCCTCTGCTCTTTTACTACATAATTGAATTGTTCAGGTCTTAGGTACTGAGTTTTTCTGAACTTTCAATTGCAGTTCGGAGTCTGGCAATGTGCCTGGCATCGGCTATAGGCTTTTTTATCTTGTGGCCTTTAATTGAATAAGACTTTATCACTCTGTCGCTGAACATCGTTGTCTCTTTTACAAATGATAGGTGTGATAATACCCTTTTTTCTATTTCCAGTCGGAAGGCTGTGCGCACGGCTACTGCGTGGTGTACTCGACGGCAGACCGCGCCAGCTTCGGCGAGGCGGAGCGGAGGCTGCAGATTCTGTGGGCCGCGGGACACACCTCTCGGAGAGCCGTCATACTGGTGGGAAATAAAGCCGACTTGGCCAGGTCGAGAGCTGTTCCTACTGACGGTTAGTATAGGATTCTTTTGCTTGTTTTTGTATATTCTTTGGCTTCTTTTTGCATATTCTTCTTATATTTGTTTTTGTCGTTATTGGCAGACGAGCTAGTGATTAGGTAAAGACCAAGTGATATGTTACAAAATACATATATTTAAATTTTTTTATATTTTAAACGACTGCCTCCGTGGTCCAGTGGATAGCGTATGCGACTGCTGATCGGAGGTCCAGGGTTCGATTCCCGGGTCGTAGTCGGGTTACTAGGTTTTTCCGAATTCTCAGTAGCAGCACGGAGTCTGGTGATGTGCCCGGTATAACGGCAATAGGCTCGCCCCCTATTACGTGGGATCTAAAAATTCATAGCGAAATGTGGGTGTAATACCTATTACGCCTCTGCCTACTCCTTCGGGGATACAGGCGTGAGTCTATAAAAAAAAAATTAAACGCCTTTATCTCTTAGAAATGGTATTCACGCTTGATTTGGTAGTAATGTCATAGGGCTTAACCTAATTCCACTTATATTCTCTACTTTTTTAATCAAAATTGCCTTATAGTAGAATTTAATTACAGTGTGCATTCCCGGAAGGAAACGCGGGTATATGATTAAAAAAGTAAAAAGCAAAAACGAAGTACAAAGTATAAGATTATCAAAAGCATCAACGAAAATAAACCCGTGATTAAAGCCAGATCTCCCAATTACGTTCGTTAACACAAATTTAACGTTTTTAATTAAATTTTGTGATTATTTTGTGTATTCAACGATTAGGGCGGACAAAAATGTTGCTGACTGTATTTTATCAGACGCTTTTATTTTTGTTGATACTTTTTCATACATATATAACACTGGTAACTTTAGATCTTGTAATGACCGGTAGTCCGTGTGGTGAAGGATTAAGATAACGGAATTTCACCACCCCATCTTATCATCCCATGGGTGTCGTAAGAGCCGAAAGAGTGAGCATATTATGCAGAGAACAACACACTAAGAGAAGTAAAATCTTGATACAAACCCTATACCCGTTTGGCCAGCGTGGTATAGTAGGCCAATTCCTCCTGAAAGGAGAGGCCTAGTTCAGCAGTGGACTGTTAAAGGCTGATGATGATGATGATGATGAATGGCCGGTCCCAATATTTGATCTATCCATGATGATTTGCCTACTAGATAAATCATTTTCATCATCATAGAGTTATCCCAGTTACATACAAGTCTTTTCGTCTTGGAGCCCAACGTCCGCCTACTAGTCCAACCCATATTTGACAGAATATTATCTTTAACATAATTGACATTATTTTGCACGAAGTTTTCTTTGGTTAGATTTGTATTTGCAGTAACCAGATCCATGGCTAAAACATATATTAGGTCCAGCAGTATAAATACCAAATCACTGGTTCATTACATCGCCACTATCACAGACCTTAGAAAGAGAAAGAAAACTATTGCTCTAGTCCCAGAAATATTTTGTTTTTGTCACACATTGCCATTTCTTTTGTTGTGATAAGAGGCGGATGAAATATGTAATTCTGCTTATCAATAAGTTAGTTTTTGTTACACCATTGCAGTCTTTATATTATTTGCCTGTAATTTTGCCTTATTTATTATATTATTTATTTATTTATTTAATACTTTATTGTACACTATAAAGAACATTTACAGGAATCTATGATGGCGATACATGGCAATAATTAATAATTATTGCCATGTATCGCCATAGCAATAATTATTAATAGCAATCTACGTATAAAATTGGAGTCGTGGAACTTTCCAGAAATATCGAAGCATATCAAACAACAAAACATTTGCAATTACCAATCCAAACTCCTCGATACGACCTCATTCCAAATATCGATTCAACGAGTGTTTCAAATCCAATAATTACATGTTTGATGTGATTTAACTCACCATTTAGAATCGCTCAGCCGAATTAATAAAGCTGTGAGTTCAATAATAAACGTCATTGAGCAAAATGAAAGCCTTGTTTACGTTTCGTAATTGAAATTTCGGTTGAGAGGCGGCAGGAGATTATTAGGTTTGCTTGTGGCCGTGTGTAATGGACTAGCTTGCAGTCATAGTCGCAATCGTTTACTAGTATCCACTTATGTTATAATGTCGCGCTTATATCGATACATGTTTTTGGGTGCCAGTTATCTCCATTGATGATGTCTCCAACATGATGTAATCTTTATATACTTACTAGAGGACGCCAGCAGCTACGCTTGCACATTTTTTTTAATTTATCTGTTTTGACCGATCCCGTGAGTATTTCGGGAAATCCCTTCTTAGTGCACCCCTACGGTCCCCAAGGAACATACACGCCAAATTTCAGCTTCCTGCGCCCAATAGTTTCGGCTGTAGCGTGTCTGTCAGTCAGTCAGTAACGCAACGATTTTATATATTAAGAAGATACCATTTTTGCGTTACTGAATAACTGACAGACAACGTACAGACAAAACTACGGGATGCAAATAGCTGTTTGGCATGTAGTTATATTCCTTTGAGAAATAGCATCGGCCGGAAATTCCCACGGGATAAGCTGCTGATTTTCTCTAGTCAAGTATATAATTGTGTTTTTCAGTTAAACCTTTGCATTAATACCAGCTCTGCTTAGCAGTTGCAATTAGTTGACATAATTATTATTATTTTAATGAACCATTCGGAAGAATTAGGTTTATAGGTACTTCGACTATACACTACTACTAATGCACTAAAATTTTGGGTAAAAGTTTCAAAAAATCCGTTTCCGTTTTTAGGGGTTGTGAGTGATTTGTAGGAGGGGAGGTCTCGGAAGCCCCCTCACCATTTTCACTTGCCGTAAATACTTGGATTCCTCTGAAAAAAAAATTTTCTCCAAACATCGGTGTGTATGGCACTGCCAGCTTCCACATTCTTCACACTAGTTTAATAAACTAAGGTTGACAGAGCCCTGCTTCGCAGGGCTCGTATTTTCGGGTCAAGGGTCAAAAGAGAACCCAACATAACCTATTTATTTACTTATTACAGTCGCACCTAACACTAGGCACTCGAAAGCAATGACTCACAAATTTGACATTAGCTGTCAATATCATCATTCCAAGATGGCGGGCTTGCGTTTCGTTTCACGTTTTTCATATAAAACCTAAAAATGACATACTAAAGTATAAAAACTACGTTCCCTTTAAGAATTTTTGGAGATTGCTTAAAAATATTTAGACGCAACTCCGGCAGCCAAAATTACTTTTAGGGGATTAAAACTAACACCCTCAAGCCCCCTATACCACCAATATCCTCAAATTCAGGCGACTCGTTTCGAAACCCAACCCAAATTTTGAGTGGACCTATTAATAATCCGCTCTATGTGGCGGCGGCGACTTAAAAAAAAAGTGTTACCACTCCATTCTATTTCGTAAGTGACGCAAGAGGCGTCTAATTGTAAGTAATTTGTTTATTCTCTCATCATAATAACGTACAATTATTAGGTACGTAAGTAACAGGAACATATAACATACAATATTATTAGGAGGGAGTCCCTCCGCGACCAAGACCGTTGCAAGTTAGTAAAAACGTAGGAGAATAACAGAGGAATCCTTTAAATAAGTCAATTAGAGCGACTAAGACCCGCTAAATAATATTGTATGATGTATCCAAATCGGGAAAGTTTAAAATCGATTAGGTACATATAAATATAATAGGTATAGGTACATAATCTCATTATTACATCACCCACGACAATTTTCAGCCATACCCACAATTAAAAATATAACTGTACGCCGCCGATATGACAATGAGGCAGACATTCAGCGTTGCGTCATTCGTGACGTTAGCCGCCATACGACTTGCTGATAGCGTATGCGACTGCTGATCGGAGGTCCCGGGTTCGACTACCAGGTCGGGCAAAAGCGTTACTGGGTATTTTCCGAATTCTCAGTAGGTAGCAGCACGGAGTCTGGTGATGTGCCCGGTAATGGCAATAGGCTCGCCCACTATTACGTGGGACCTACAAGTTACATGGCGAAATGTGGGTGTAATATTATACCTCTACCTATCCCTTCGGGGATATAGGCGTGAGTCTATAAAATAACTATGTCTGGCAGTGGACTACGAAAGGCTGTTTGATGATGATTTAACTCCATTATTGTTTTATTACTTTAAAGCTCCTAAATTTAAATTATAATATTTAAACCGTATCGTTTTCAGAGGGCAAGAACCTAGCCACATCGTATGAATGCAAGTTCATCGAGACATCCGTGGGGATCAACCACAACGTTGACGAGCTGCTAGTAGGACTGCTCACTCAGATCAGACTGAAGCAGCAACACGCAGAGAGAGTGAGGTGAGCATAAAAAAAATGTTACTGATTCCTATGATATCAGTTTTTGAGGTGCCGAACGTTCTACCTCCATCCGTTGCCGTCCATAACACTTCTGTTTGTACTAGTGCTTTATCTTAATCAGTGATCTAACGCCATCTACATTGACGTGTATGTACCAGGAAGCGCAGCGGCTCCCGCAAGAACCGCAGCCGCGCGCGCTCGCCGCTAGAGAGCGCTGCGCCGCCGCCGCCGCCCACCGCGCCGCCCTCCGTCTCCGCCGCCAGCACGCCGAGAAAGAGGACGCGCCTCTCCGCCAGTGTCAAGGTACCAACAGCCATTATGATCATCATCGTCCTATCGTCATACTGGTTGTAGAAAAGACGCCTTTGAGTCCGAGGTTCCGGTCCAGGATCGATGACCCAACTTATTCTCCAAAGACTAGACTAGTAGTCCTAGAAGAGCACGTTCATAAGGTCTTTGGCATAGTAAATAAGAATAGTAGGTTAGCTAAGGCCGATCGGCGAGTTAAATGCCTTCTCTTGCGTCCTCAGACGCGCGGCGCATCCAGTACTGAGGCCGCGCCGGGCCGCGCTCGTCTATGAGATTGTGTGCGTGAAAAGTCCGTACGTACACGGCGCCGGCGACTCACGCGTACATTCAAACCGACGGCGGTCGATTTGTATGAAGCTATCCTACTATTCTTTTTGTACTATGTCTTTGGTCTCGTCTATCATGACGGTCGATGGCAGTCGTTATTGAGTCAAACCCCTTAAATATAAAGACACTGATCTATACCATTGAATATCGCTATCCTTATAGATTGCGGAGATACTGCAGTAATTCTTTGGAAAATATAATATTCTGTAAAATCTGGTTAAATTAGTGCGCGAACCACGGATTCCAATGTGAACTGCTTTTATACTACTGAGATAACGCTAAGATGTTGATGATGCCTACGTAGTTACCGCTCCAAATCAACTAACGCCATCTTTATCTGTTATCTTGACATAGTTCGCCCCAACTCGACTAACGCCATCTATATCTGACATCTTGACATAGATCGCTCCAAATCAACTAACGCCACCTACATCTGAAATCTTGAACAGTACAATATTTTTTGTATGTAATTTTTTTGTATTTCCTTTTGGTCTTTGTAGTGTTTTTATTGGTGTGTTTAATAAATTATTTTGCTTTCTTTCTTTCTCGCTCCAAATCCTCTAACGCCATCTATCTGCCATTCCAGGTACGAGGTCTGCTAGGCCGCGTGTGGGCGCGTGACTCCAAGTCCAAGTCGTGCGAGAACTTGCACGTGCTCTAGCACTCGGCCGCCGAGTCCGTCGCGTGCTTCCCGTTCTTCGACTGTGCTGCTAACTACTCGTGAACTGTAGTAGGAATGTCGGTAAAATGGACTGCGAAATATTTCCTTTAACCAGCTGTATTCAGCGTGATAAAGTTTTTTTTTAACCTTTTTGGGTGGAAACAGAATTCATGAAAAAAAAATTCTTATTCTTTGTAAATTCTTAGTCACTTATAAGTCAAAAATTAGTTTTTAGTGTACTCTATAAAACGCAGTCCATTCTACTTTATAACATCTGTAAAAACTCCATTAGCAACCCTCATAGCACCCTACGTAGCAAACCCATACCACAGCTCACTGTGAAGTTCTGTAGCTTAACTATGTGTACCCCTGTACTACCGATAGATGGCGTTACTAGTACGAATATATAACGCCATTTCTCGGCTAAGCATCGAACTTACTTAGGATAATGAAACCAACGTAATCGTGTATTAAAAAATTGGTTTAATTGTTCTATATAATACAATCTGGACATTTTACTGGTCTGTTTAATATAAAATCGATGGTAATTACTGAAAACAGATCTTTGCTACGTATTCAAAACTTGGGAAAATACTTTCGGGAAGTACTTAAGACGGATCGGCGTTAAGCAAAAATAATGATAAATGATATTAATAATTTGAATATAACGTATAACAAAATGTAATTGTTGGCGGACTGAAATTAAATATGGTAGCGAAAAAGTTTAATCTTTTGAGTGTGTAAAGACGGTTATTTAATTCATTTACGCGACGAATAAAGGTGATATCTATCTATCGCATAAAACTATATATATCGTCTTTATATTAGTAGCAAAAACATTTCCGAACACGTTTTCGGAATAGAGAGATTTTGTCAGAGCCATCTCTTGAAGCGTATCTAAATTAAATTTCAGTAACACAGTAGAATGTTTTAGAGAAATTTTCAATTATGAAATAACGGGAATGAATTTTAATAACAATGGTATTATACGTGTAGTATAGAAGCGAAGCTTATTCGAAGTATTAGCTAATGAATGATTAGTTTTAATATATAATGTGATCCCAGTGTGTCTCCTAAATTTAATGTTTGTACTCCAACTAGATGTACATTTTATATATTATTGTGTGTGAACTTTGATTATTGAACATTACTGAATTATGTGTGGTATTATATAGGAAGGATGATAAAACGGAACTCATTTTAAACGCATTTTTATTTATTTCGCTTTACATTAGAATATTATGTAGCTAGTCATTAATCTTAAGAATAAATATTCGCTGTACATTTATCCAAAAAATCAGACATATAGTGATCGTAATGCAATGTAAAAAAATATATATAAACGCAACCTTTTTGTAATCTTCCACTAAATATAACCCAAAACACAATTATATTTAACATGAAACTAAGTTAATCGTTTAAATAAATCATTTTATAAATACGTAACATATTGCCCAATCCTTATCATATTATTGTAATTTAACAATTACAATTAAGCTATAATACAATTCAATTTTATAATATCGTATAATCGACTGTTTAATGTATATTGTTTGCTTTGTCATATAGGTGTAATTTAATTTGCATTTTTTATTTTAATTTATCAAATATATAATAAATATATATAATATTGCATATATCAACAAAATATTTGGGTCCACCACCGCAAAATTAAATGTAACGAATTAGTTAATTAACGTGGAGAGATATAACTAGGGATTAGATGTAGTTGCGTCTTTATTTTGATAATGAAGGCTAACAGGGCACAGGGACTCGTTTCTAGAAGATGCTAAAATTGACAGTGCTGGCAGTTGGATTTTGTCATTTGAAATGACATGTCAATATGATTTGACGATGGAGAAAACAAAATAGAAATTGACAAATGAGAAATAGACGTGAAACAAAATTAAACTCAACAGAAAGATATAATCGAATCCATCCAGAAAATAGAATGCCAAAAAATTATTACACATTACAAATATGTTCCTTAAAATGATTAGGCGGTAGTTATACAATTTAGCAAACCCGCATAGATTTTACGTTCGCTTTTCCTTAGGATCGCCTTAGAACTCAGGATATTTAGACTGGACACTAATAAATAAGTACTTTATTTGTAGTACTAAGAAATTTGACTGATATACATCTAAGCAATTAAATATCATTTTGCTTCATAAAGATTTAAGATCAGATCTGTCTCTCTTGGAAAATGTCCCGTCTAAATATTTTAGGGATTAGATTTAGCGTGTTGTTTTTAAAATAATTGTTTCAATTTGAGTGCCTGATGTTCGGAATAACATAATTATTTGATCCCTCCGATAAACCCGTTTGCCTTATTTTCTTAGTGTGGTGTTCATTTTATAGAGGACGCGAGCTACGAAAGTTTATATAAAATTATATTAGTACATATTGAATTATTAGTGGTTAAACGTAAAATAGATGTATTTTTAACTTCTCTACTTGATGTTAAATTGTAATTCAGTATTGTAATTTTAGTCATTGTGGTGAGAGTACTTTGATCGACTGAATGAGAAGTATTCGAAATAGAAAAACACGACGAACAAATTGTGATGAACAAATCTATTCACTTCATCAACCAAAGCTTGTTGAAAAAGAAAAACTACGGTTATTCAAATATCCGAAGATATATGAAGTCGATCGAAGGACTCCACCGAAATAATGGACGTATTTTAAAGGTCCTGTTCACCAATTAAACATATTATTGTATATTAAACCCCAGGGTCCAAATAAAACACCAATCTCGCCTCACCCTTGGACTATCCTGGCCCATCCTAGACCTAGACCTAAACCTAGATATCTAGACCATCAGCAGTAGAGTTTAGTCATCATTAGGTGCTTAGGTAATGGACAAGTGGACTAAATATTTAACTCTGGGTTTTTATACTAACTGTTTGGTACGTAGATTTTGTATTGATATTTTAATTCGTTATTACATTAGCCCAATGATTTATTTCATTTAATACCATATTGGTATAACGGGAAGGTGGAGACATTATTAGAATTGTTAAAAGTAGTACGATTGAAATGTTCTAGCCAGATGTCGTTAATGCTGTAGCCTTATGGAAGTCAGAAAAAGTAAAATTTACAGAAATTAGTATGTAAATGCCTCACCTTTCTGTTATACCGTACAAGAACAACTTATAAACCTACATAAAAAAATCCAAATGTAAAACCCCAAATTCTATAGCGTTAATTTCAAACATCGATGAATTTGAATTAACGTTTGATTAAAGTTGTAACTAAAATGGAGTTACATCCAGGGAACCGACAATAAGGAATCGCGAAGTAGATGATCACGCAATTTTGCTTCTAAATCATATAGAAATTAAGCTTATTTAGAAGTCATCCTCACGAAAATACAAAATATCGAAACCATAAAAAGACAGGAAATGAAAATAGATTACCAGCCTAAAATAAAGATTGCAAGAACTGATGTATTTAAAAAATCAACAATTCAGAAAATTGACATAAAAATTTGAACTTATGTTTTCAGGTTTTACAATGAAAAGAGGAAGTTACTTGAAATTTTAAATTAGATAAAAACATTCAAGTACATTCATATACTACCAATCATCACATACATACATACATTGC
This sequence comes from Euclidia mi, assembly GCA_944739405.2. Classification (NCBI taxonomy): domain Eukaryota; kingdom Metazoa; phylum Arthropoda; class Insecta; order Lepidoptera; family Erebidae; genus Euclidia; species Euclidia mi. Next base: position 1,408,118 of record OX123206.2, read on the forward strand.
GATATTTTCTTTAGACTCCAAATATATGTTCAAACAATATTGTGAAGAAGTTATTAAAGAACAAACCTGAACTAAAGCCATGCACAACGTCAGCCACTAAATTGAAATTACTCTTAACAGATTCAGTGGCTCGGCAATATGAAGCAAATTTTTGCTTACGAAAATTCTCTTCTTATCAAGTCACTTCTGAAATCCGTTCTTTGTCGACTTTTTCAAATATAAATCTTTATCCAACTATGAATGAATGGATTGAATGGCTTGTTTGGGGTTCGGAGAATAAATTGCTAAATCTACTGCTGTTTCCTTTCCTCCATCGCTTGCGTTGCGAAGTGTTCATGCTTGTGAAGTAACACTTTAGTGTTCTTCACAAGTTAAGGGTCGTTCGGTAGCGGATTATCAAATTTGGCCACTAATTCATCTTTCTTTTCTTATGACTTCATCTTTTTATTATTCTATTTCATTTTTTTAGATTCTATTCGCTGATATGATTGTAGAAACATAATTATAAATATTTTAGTCAGCCTTTTCTGCCTATATTAAATAAGCAGAATAAGCTGACTGAAATATTAAATTATAATTTTAAAGGTTGTTGGTTACTTTTTCAATCATTCTTCATTGCCATTAATCATACAATATTGATAAATCTTAAATTTGTTATCAATCATTCATAAATTAAAATTAAAGTCACTATTTTTTTAATATTTTTATTGAGTATTCTAATTGTAGAGTTTGATTCTTAAATTGAAGAAGTGAGCAAAATTTAATATACCGCATTGCCGATGTAGATCGTATTAACCTAAACTAAGTTCACGCCTAATTATAATAATCCCATTGGACCACGTTAAGCAATATATCTATATATTTGATAGGCCCATACGTTCATAGATTTTAGTAGGTGTAGCTTATTGTAGAATTTTATATTTAATAGTAAAATATTATATTATAGTGTCGATGTCTCCATGTGAATACGTCATTTTATGTGTGTTTTTAATATTATTCAGGATTTTATATGTATTATAATCTAAATTATCTAATACGTTAGACGTATTGTCTGGAATTGTAAAATTATATCATTTGTAAAATTCAGAACGTAAAATTATATTTTTTGTAAAATTTAATTTGTAAAGTTGTAAACCGAAAAGAAAATTGCTTTTTGTTTGTATGTTTTCTGTAGATATCTTATTACAATACCAGATAATTTATATAATTAAACAACATTTAGATTACATGTTTATCCACGCATAAATTAAAACTTTGACCGATAGTTTCTGAACTATCATTTTGTAAAATTATTGTAACTTTTTCGAAGAAAATGTACACTATCATTAATTAAAATAAATATACTAATGTCATGTCTACCTGCAAGGAATTTGTATATCGCCCAAATTAATTTTAAGTTCTTTTTCGTACAAATTGATTTAGCAATAGTGTGTCCATTTCTGGCCGATTTTCTGCTTTTTCTTGCAGATAGACTTATTGGTGCATTTATTGGCGCTTTCCTTATATACCGTATTCCATAGAAAAAAAAAACAATTTGTAGTGATTATCATATTTCGGCAATCGACTGTTTCATCGGAATATCATTTTGAACTAAAATATTAACTACATATCTGATATACACGATTTTTCTGAAAACGTTTTACGCACAAGAATATCAAATTGTAACCGTTTAGAGCTCAAAGGATGAATGAGCAAGTTTTTTCTTATTTGTAATATCTTTTTTTACAATTATTATTGAACTGTAATTAATAATTGATCCGTTGTTAAATGTAATTTCGAAATATATTCTGATGTTTTATTATATAAAAATATATTTGTCTTTTATTTTAACATACCTACACTCTACAGTATCAAAAGCTAAGCCAAATAATTTAGTTACTTAATTGATATCTTAATACAAAAATCTGCCTATACTCCATTTGACTACTTAACTAAAGGTAAACAATCTTGATGTGTCTTTTTTATCTAAAATCTGTTTAAAAATAAAATGCTGCTAAATATCAATGTAAATACAACAACAATAATTTCTAAATTAATTGAACCCTTTTTATTTGTTTAATATGTGGTAATTTAAAAAGTCACATCAAGATTGTTTACCTTTAGTTAAGTACCTAACCAAATGGAATATAAATACTAGCAGTACACAAACAAACAGCGACTCAAAAAAAAAGTACTTGATGACGATACCGTCATCAAGTCTTCTAAGCAAGAATGGTTTGTAATATATACAAATTACAAACCATTCTTGCTTAGAAGTCATATTTTAGCTTTGGCTGTCACTATGAAATGTGATCATGCCAGCCAGGTTGGCACATATCTGACGGAAGATGCGTCGAACATATCTTCGGTCGCGTCTATTCCGTCAAATGAGTCGGTACACATCTGACGGAAAAAGCGTCGAGCGTATCTACATCGGTCGCGTCTTTTCCGTCAAATAAGACCTGCTACATTACGCGTCTAGTCAGTTTCTGCGTTCAACAACTACAGTGCGGTTGCTTTGTATGACGTTTAATTTTAAAACGTCGCCCAACGCGTCAGTCAAAATTCACGTGGTGCGTGGTGCGTGCGACGTCGACCAATAATGCGTTGACGGAAACGGAACAGACGCTGTACGCTCGACGTACTAACGAATCATCGGTCAGGTGTGAAAGGTCGAATGTTTATCTATATATTTGTATGTATTGGCGTTACGCGACCGATAATACGCATTCCATCTTCCGTCAGATATGTTCCGACCCTTACTCAAAACTTTAGTACCAATATACTCTAGCGCTGGAAAAACATTTGCGATTAAAAATCAATAGGGTTATTAAGACGACTAATACCACTAAATTTTTACCGAAAATTAACAGAATTGCACAGAAAAGCACATACAGAAAGACACTCAATACTTGAAAATACTTACTATAATAAGCCATATCAGTAAAAATCTTAGTTCAAAAATAAATTATTTCTAAATAAAGCATCGACAAATCCGCATGATGACTCATTTTTATCCTGCGCATTAATATTCCACCAGGTCGAAATCATTTCCTTAGCTGGATAGCCGTGAGTAAGTGCCAGAGACTGGTAAGTGCAAGCGACGGCGACGCTCAACCAGGGTCGTTTTGGACTAAGCCTCCAGTCATGAGTAAGGGTAAGACCCAAGCCTTTATGAGCTACAATATATGTGAAGTAGATGTTCTCAAAGTTGACTATTGGTACGTGGCGTGCTTTTTCAAGGATAGCTTTAAGATATTTTCCTGAAAAGAGGATATAATATTTTTATTTATTTCTTTTAGGTTGCTTTTCAACTACCGAAGTAATAAGCGTCCACATTTGAGAACATTGATAACATAACATAAATGACATAACTTCACGCCTTTTATTCCCAAAGGGGTAGGCAGAGGTGTATTACATAGCCACATTTCGCCAGTTATGTTTCGGTCACAATGTTATAGGGGGCGAGCCTATTGCCATCTATCGGGCACATTATTAAGCGAGCGATAATTAACATTTTTAATACACACATAACTTCGAAAAGTAGCACATAGACTTATGAAGTTTGATAATTTGAGTAACTCCGACCTGTAAGTCTGTAGTGTAGTTGTGTTGGTTATTTTGGTATATTTCGTGTCTTTCTGAAAAACAACGGTTTTAGGTACTTTCAGGCAATCAGAACAACCAGACTCTCAACAACAATTTATCAATCCCTGAAGATGTTGCTCTCCAAGTAAATTAAGCACAAAGGACTTGCCACGATATCAAACGGTAAAAAAGCGGCTTAAACCACCATACATGCAATCAAACTAAATTTCTGTTAGGTTCTTTTCTTCTGGTGCATATCTTTGGATGCATAGGGTTCCCACCAAGAACTTAACCTCCGAAGCCAACGTCACCTGCAAGTGGTGCACCTGCCGATCAACGGACGAGGCTCTGGCAAACAAAATATCCCGATAAGCGGCAACAGGCTCGGATCAAAACACTGGCGAAAAGTGGGCGTTTAATATGCCTCAGCCACCCCCTTCGGGGAAACAGGCGTGAGTCTATGTATGTATGTCTTTTCTTCTATTGCATAGGGAGACGAACGAGCAAGCGTGTCACCTGATGGTAACTGATCACTGCCGCCTAAAGACACCTGTAATACCCGAAGACTCACAATTGCGTAAGCGACCTTTTAAAAAGCATTATGCTCGCTTCTTAAATGTTGAATTATGTTGAATATTAATGTTGGCCTGGTTTTAAAATGCGGCTGCAGATAGCTAGTTCCATAGTTTGGTCGCACGAGGCAGGGAATGACGTTGGAAACTTACAGTAGAAGAACGCCATTCATCAAGGCAGTGAGGTTACAAAAGAAAGAACCTTACAAACCTTTGACGACCGGTTGGAGCGGCGGGAGTGTAAGCGACTGCTAAGCCGAAGGTCGCGGGTTCGATTCCCGCTCAAGTCAAACATTTGTGTGCATGAACATGGGTGTTTGTCTTAGTGTGAGAGTTTCTATGTATAATATGTATTTACAAAAAAAAGTATATAAGTATGTATGTTTATCCATTATCTAGTACCCATAACACAAGCTCTGCTTAGCTTGGGACTAGATGGTGAAGTGTGTATGTGGTAGAATATTATTATTATTATATTGTTTTTGATATTCAGATACTTACCATTTATGAGATATCCACAACCGTCCAGATATTGTGGCACGATCTTAAAACGGTATAAATACTCCGGCAGGTACCATTTATAGGGATTGTAACGGTGGACTAATATAATATTTTGCTTATATCCTGAAATATAGATCCGGTCATGAAATTGAGGAAATTAACATGGATTTAAACATGGTGGAACATTGAGCAATGCTGAGCAATGTCAGAAAGAATAAAGAGTTATGCCAAGTGAGACATAGCGGCAGTTATAAGAAATGGAATTTATATATAAATAAGAGTTTTTAATTCTTGTGTATTGCGTTTGCGTAGTTGCTTCATTTTATTATCTGGACTTTAAAGAGACTATGACCTCTGAGCTTGTTTGGGATATTTATTCTCAGAGTAATCAGTTTCCAGGAAACACCGGCCACATGCCTGTGTTTCCTGGAAGCTTTTAAAAAATATTCACTTTTTTGTGTTTTTTACAAAACCTATGAACGAATACATCATTTAACTTTGAGAAGCAATGTAAAACTAGTCTAAAATAATAAAGAGAGAACCTTGTTACCTATAAGTTTTGCATCATGATTCTCCTTTAAAACCTTCCTCAATGTTCGAGGATTGATCATTACATTATCCTTCGTCTTCAATATGAACTCAGCTTGAGGACAGTGGTCTGTGGTCCATTGTATCATCAGCGCTGTCTTGAGGGTCTGGGTTTGCTGGTGATCCAAGAATTCGAAGACCAATATGTCATCATATAGGTCGGCTTCATTCTGGTTGTCCTTCTAAGGGGTAAAGTTTAGATATGAGTAAAATAATAATAAGGCAGTCACAACCTATTGGTTTCCTAATATGCTGCTTTTGGTTTGAGATCCACGGTCCGTATCATTGTTTGCATCAATGCCTTTTCAATGTTAAGAGTATTTATGTATATGCTCGAACCTCACGAGTGCAAACCAAACTGTGGGATTCAGCTATTATGACATCTTCATGATCGTCATCTATGGCAGTTGTCAAAAGGAATCACTACCTACCCTACGACATCTTGATATTCTAACACTTGACCAACTGTAAACCTGTGAACTCTAGAATAAAACTACTTATTTGAATTGCAAAGGTCAAAGGCTAGTTGCTCTTTAGAAATCCGAATCCTGTAAAGTTACAGACAACGCTAGGATGATAATGATTATATATATATTAGACCGTCAAGAAAGTACCGGGAAAAGATCAATAATACACAAACTGTTTGTTGTTCATCCAAATTTATTTTATCACCTTCAAAGTATGCTCCTTCAGACACGATAAACTAACGCCAACGAATAATCCAATCATCAAAACATTTTTAAACGCTCTTTCCAGAATTGAGTTCAGTTCTAGCCGCGAATTTATTTTTTATATTAATAGGCGGCAAACGAGCAGACGGATCGCCTGATGGTAAGCAATTACCGCCGCCCATGGACACAAGCAACATGACAAGAGTCACAAGTGCGTTGCCGCCACTTGGGATTGGGAAAGGAAATAGGATGAGAGAGAAGGAATAGGGGATAGGAACTCCGGCACTCTCACCCACCAAACGAAACGCAAAAGTTTAGGTACTGTTACTTTACGTCGATTTTCTGTGAGAGGGTAGTACTTCCTCGGTCGAGCCGGCACATTCATGCTGAAATCAGCAAGGCTCTACTACCGTGAAGTCTTTATGTCTTCTACCTGATTGAAAATGGGTGCTACGAAGTGGTAATTATGAAAAAGAAAGAAGTCGGCTGAAGCTATATCTGGGGAATATGTTGGTTCGTCGATGGTATTTGTTGAGTGTTTGGACAAAAATTCGTTCACAATTATGGCCTTGCGCAAAGGCGCATAATCGTGGTGCAAAATCAAAGAATTTTCATTCCACAAATCTGGCCCTTTTCGTCGAATTTGCTCTCTTAAACGCCGCATATTGCTCAAATAATATTCCTTATTTACCGTTTGACCTTCCGGCAAGAACTCCGAGTGCACAACACCGCGATAGTCAAAGAAAACACTCAACTTGACTTTGACTTTTGAACGAGTTTGGCGTGGTTTTTTCGGTTTCGGTTCAGTAGGAAGGCGCCACTCCGAAGCTTGTTGACTAGTTTGCATGTCGAAATCGTCTCGTTACCAGTAACAATGCGTTTCATGAATGTTGGGTCCGAATTGACTCATTCTAGCATGTCCTCGGCGACTCTCATGCGATTGGGTTTTTGGAAAAAATCAGGTCTTTTGGGACAAGTCGAACGGCCACATGTTTCATATTCAAATGATTAGTTAAAATGGTACGGATCGACTCGTGAGATGCAGAAACCTCGGCGGCTATCTCTCTCAAAGTTGAATGTGGATTTTCAGTCACTGTTTCCTTCACTTTCGCGATGTTGACTTCAGTTGCAGACGTTGATGGCCTACCAGAGCGAGGCAAATCGTCCATCACATCTTGACCGCTTTTGAACGCTTTGTACCACTCAAGCAAGCACAAGTTTTTGATAAAGTCGATTGAACCCATGTGTAACATTGTCATTGACTCCGAACACGAAATTCCATTGGCGATGCAAATTTAAGACAAATTCTTTGTTCGATGTTTTTGTTCATTATGAAATTCGCAATACAAACTGCACTGTATTTAATATAAATAACAGATGCAACTCAAATACCGCGCCAAAATGGAAAACAGTTGTGCCAATCTAACAACAACAAAAAAGAACAAAAATTTGAATTTGCAACCATAAACAAATAATCCATCCCCGATACTTTTTTAACGGAATATACAAACATGTAAAATGGCTGGGCATATTTCGTTTTGGATCTGTATTTGGCTTAGCTGCTTAACTTTGCTTAACGATAAAGACAGTTCATATACCAATAATAATTATATTCATTTAGATACATGAGCGTCACACACGGCACAGCAAATCTACGAAAGTCTTTTCCTCACCAGCTGATCGCCCCCCACGTAGTTTGTATCCATTCCTAGCACGAAGTAAGTCGGTACATAGCGACCCCACGTCTTGCGCACCCCTTGTCGGTATATAAAGTTGCTTGGAGGGCTTGCCACAAGGATGATTACTGGCACCGTAGCTTGGGAACATGGTGCTGATATTGGCTCGATTACCAGTTGACTGCAATTGAACATTTTCATGTTATGTTATAATCATTGTTGAAAATGCCTTTTTCCTCACATTGTGACACTGTTGCTACTATTACAGTAAAAGTGGTATGTATACTCGTATTTGATCAAAGGTGGGTTTCAATCAATGATTTTATAGGTTTGAAATATACCTAACCAACCTACAATTCCACACTATAACAACGATGAACCGACGTACAAATCAAACAGTAACATGTTTTCGCATAAACTTACATACCTACACATACAAATGCTAAGGTTTGTCCCGTCGGGGTAGGCAGAGACAACAGAACGCCAGTTGCTTCTATCCTTACAAAGCTCACACGTTTCCTCTACATTAATTACTCTTTTCATACATGCTCGGCGGTTACGGGTGCTTCGGACTTTTCCGTTTTTCAAGACGTCCCCAATTTGGTCGACGAACGCCTTACGATGTCTGCTGCAATCGACTTGTCTAAACACATCTGCTTTATAAATCTTACTAGCTGACCCGGCGAACTTCGTACTATGTAATATGTATTATACATAAAAACCTTCCTCTTAAATCATTCTATCTATAAAAAAACCGCTTTAAAATCCGTTGCGTAGATTTAAACAGGGACAGACAGACAGAAGACAGACTTTGTTTTATACTATATAGTGATGTAGGTATATACTCACATATCACTCAAGTAATGTGACAAGTTCCTCGTCCACTGATAGTGCCGCAGCGCCACGTCATCGTCAGTCCAACGCGGATAGTACCCCGCCATCATAAACCACGTCCTTGCATAACACACCAGCACGAAGACAACCAGAAGGAACATTAATATGCGAAATACATTTTTACGACGGCCTGCAAAATCATTCAAGGATTCCATATAAATGTACCAGTACAATTTAATCAACCGCCCCGCTCTTGCAGTCTCTCCTGAAGGCCTAGACAATGAATACTGATTTACATAGAAGAGGAGTTCTTAAGGATTTCGTGTGCCGATTCCAAGTGGAGACTGTCTCCAGTTTAGTTCGTAGTTGGCGCCGTTGGCGGCGCTGGCGTCGTTCTCCGTCTTTCTTGCTCTCGTAGTAAGAACACAGGAGGAAAGTTCGCCTCTCTTGCTCTCGTAGAGACAGCTGTCACAGCGCGACTGCCAAGCCGCCAAGCTGCAATTTGGGTCATAGAAAGTTTGTCTTCAGAGCGCCCATAGGAAATTCGCCTCTATGCAAATATCTGAGCTCTTTGGCCTCGACAATTGGCATTCGCTGCTCATTTCGCGATAACGTTTGGTTGCCATATTTATTTCTGTAGTTGCCATGTTAACATGAGCCCTTCATTCGTTCTTTGTTGTCCACGGGACATATTATCGCAAGCCTATGTCAGCTCCATGTATTTCTGCACTTAGCGCGTATATCACTGATTGAATACGGCTTGTCTACAGCCAGCTCTGCTCATCATCAGCCTTTAACAGTCCACTGCTGGACTAGGCCTCTCCTTTGAAAGGAGGAATTGGCCCACTATACCACGCTGGCCAAACGGGTTGGTATAGGGTTTGTATCATGTTTTCCTTCTCTTACAGTGCTGCTCTCTGCATAATATGGTCCCACTGTCGGCTCTTACGACACCCATGGGATGATATGGGGCGGTGACATTCCGTATTCTTAATCCGTCACCACACGGACTGCTCTGCTCACAAGATCAAAACTTACAAAAGAATTTCACATCGAGTTTACGAATCACCATCTTCAGGAAACCTCACATCACGAGCTAAACAATATAATGCTGAGTTTTGCATCTGCAACTAACCAACTACACAGTAATAAAATTCTTATTTTAATTAATAGTAGTTAGCTGCTTTATCGGGCATTATACGGCCTTTAACAGAGTGTGAATGAAATACAAAAAAGCATGAAGTATGTCGCTGTTGCTATATCGTTGTGAAATTAGAAGGTAACATAACATAACATAACTTCACGCCTTTTATCCCCGAAGGGGTAGGCAGAGGTGTATTACACACCCACTTTTCGCCAGTTATGTTTCGGTCCCAATGTAATAGGGGGCGAGCCTATTGCCATCTTCCGGGCACATTATTATAATAATAATATTAATATAGCCCATTTATTTCCAATCATTCAATATTACATTGCATGCATTTTAAAAATAACAATCATGATCATATAATAAATATTCATTAAAATCACTGATGTCAAATTCCATAAATTCAATTAACTTATTTATTATTTCTTTTTTTTTCTTTTTATGTCAGATGTCATTGATTCCCCCCTAACCCCTTCACGGGTAAAGGCCTCCTCCAGGTCTTTCCAAACCTCTTTATTCATTGCTTTCTTTCTCCAGTCACTTCCTGCTACAACTTTGATCTCATCTAACCACCTTTTTCTTGGTCGACCACGTCTTCTTTTTCCTGTTGGTCCTTCCCATAGTGTAGTCTCTAACGTCCATCTTTTGTCAATATATCTTGATATATGTCCTGTCCACCGCCATTTTTGTTTTAGAGCGTAGAGTAAGACATCTAATATTTTTGTCCTCCGTCGTATGTGCTCACTTCTTACTTTATGTATTCTTCTAATTTTCAGTATGCTTCTCTCCATTGCCTTCTGACATGTTACTAGTTTAGTTTTTATTTTAATGTTATAAGTCCATGTTTGGCATCCATATGTGAGAGTAGGTAGAACACAAGTGTCCAGAACGGTCTTCTTAAGATGTAGGGGGAATTCCCCTTTTAATATTTCCTAAGGTGCTTCTAAACGGGCAACATTTTTCCGCAATATGTGGCTGCAACACAGTGGCTGGCAACATTGCTAGCTATCCCGGCCAGACTATGCAATATTGCTGTAATATCCTGGCCATATAGCCAAACATTTTTGGTGTAGCCACATGTGGCCGACAATGTTTTTAGGGGTTGCCGGACGATCGCTGAGCTGTCGATATTCTGCAATATTGCCCGGCTAGTTTCTATTGTTGTTTCAGTCGCACTCTATAGTTATGACATAGTATATCCTTTTCTACGCGACATGAAGTTTGCTGCGAATGACGTCGTGATTATGGCTATATTCATTTGGTTATGTTGTCATCACACGTCATGTTGACGTTGATGTTGTAGTATTTTGTAACTTCGTCGGCCATTGTTGCCCGATTGTGTATCCCGTTTAGAAGTCTACATAACCGGCCATACTGTATCAGACATATTTCAGCAAATTGCCCAGCCATTACTTGCTCAGCCATTGATTGCAAAAAAATATTTTTGTGATTACTGAGCAATTAATTGCTAATAATGCAGCCATGAATGGCCGAAAAATATGGCCCGTTTAGAAGCCCCTTTAGGGACCAAAACTTTTTCCAGCTAGAGTTTATGCGGCGTTCAACTTCGTGTTCCTCGTTTTTATCTTCGAAAGAAATTTGTTTTCCTAAGTATATATAATTTTTTACATATTCGAGTGGCTTTCCATTCAGATGTATTGTGTTTGTGTTACTGTTTGTCAATATTTTTGTTTTGTTTTCGTTCATTCTGAGACCAATTTTTTCGCTTTCCTCGTTCAGTGATTGTATCATGTTTTCTAAACCATTACTTGTTTCAGCAAATAAAACAATATCATCTGCGAATCTCAGGTGAGAGAGTTGTCTCTGGTTCACTTTAATCCCTTCAGATTGCCAGTAAAGATGGTCAAAGATGTGTTGCAATACTGCTATGAACAATTTAGGTGAGAGGGGGTCACCCTGTCTCACTCCTCTGCAAATTGGTATGTCAGGGCCCCTTTTTTCCAGCTTGACTCGGCTTACGCTACCGCCGTAGATGTTCTTCAATACTCGGATATATTGCTCGTCTATCTGACATTTAATCAGAGCTTCCCAAATAGATTCGTAAGAAATAGTATCAAACGCCTTGGCATAATCGATGAATGCAATATAAAGTGGCCTGTTAAACTCAGTGTATTTCTCTATAACCTGCTGCATTACATGAATGTGGTCTGTTGTAGAAAAACCTGCACGAAAGCCAGCTTGTTCCAGCGGCTGGTGTTGATCAATCTTCGGATTTAATCGGCTTTGTAGGATCGATGTGAACAGCTTGTACATACTTGAAAGAAGACTAATTGGGCGGTAATTGCCTATGTCGAGAGGGTCTCCCTTTTTGTATAAAAGAACTATATCTGATCTTTTCCATTGATCGGGCACCCGGCCTGTGCTGATAACCTTGTTGAATAAGAATGTAAGTGCGCGGGCTAGAAACGCAGCACCAGTCTTTAAGGCTTGATTTTGTATGCCGTCGGGACCCGGGCTTTTGTCTGCTTTGAGTTTGTTAATGTGTTTGTTAATAACTTCCATATCATCCACTGGTGAGACAACGTTGCTGTTCTGGAGATCTATAGAGGTTGCTTGTGTTGTAATGATACCAGGGATTGAATGTGAATTTGACAGTTTTACATATAATTGCTTGTAAAAATCTGTGGCACAGTTCATAATATCTTGTCTGGTTTTGGCTACCTTAGATTTCGTTTTTAGATTTAAAATCCAGTCTTTATGTACAGTCAGTTGCTTGAAGGCTCTTTTTGCGCTCCTGTAGTTTAGTAGGTTGGCTTCAATTATTTTGTTCCGATGGTCTTTGTAATCTTTTTTAATTGCTTTACTTGTTGTCTTAAATAATCTACTAAATTCTTCCCTAATTTCTTTAGTTTTATGTTTCGCTTTAAGAAGTTCAGTTGGTCTTGAAAGAAGAGCTCGGGTGGATTCGCTAATTATTTTATTAATGGTACTTGGTTCCTTATTATCTGGCATACATGTTAGACTAGTGTTTATAATGTTAACAAGCTGGTCGTAAAAAGTTTGAACATCAGTTTTTTCATTACGGTACTGTGTTTCCAGTTGTTTTACATTGGACTCAAGGTTAATTAAATACGCTGATATATCCTCGTCCTTTTTCAGTGTGTTTAGTCTTGGTTTGAACGATGCTCTGCTCTTTTTGCCTTGATGTAGTACGTAGGTGGCTCTAACGCAGCGATGATCTGATCTGAATCCAAAGCCATGTAATACTTCGATGTTCCTTATCTTCTTTGGTTGATTTGATAGAATGAAGTCAATTTCGTTCTTTACGTTGCCGCATGGAGAGAGCCATGTCCATTTTCGGTTTTCTCGCATTTTAAAAAAGGTGTTCATGATAGATAGTTTATGTTCCAATGCATATTGAATTAGTTTCTCTCCTCGCTCGTTTCTGTTGCCGTATCCATATCTTCCCAAAACAAAGTTATCGTACGCTTTTGTTTTTGTCTGACCAATTTTAGCGTTCAAGTCGCCGATAACGAGGACATTTTGTACTGCTTGACCTTGAGCTTTCTGTAGAGTATCATAGAACAAGTCCATTTCTTCATCTGTAGCCCTTTCAGTTGGTGCATATACTTGTATTATCGTGAGCTTATGGTTGTCGAATTTCATATGTAGCAACGCAACACGTTCTGATAGCGCTGTAAAGTTTTCTATCTTATTTTTATGTTCCTTTTTTATTAAAAATCCAATTCCATACAAACCCGGTGTTTCGCCCTTGTAGCAAAATATGTAATTTTCATGTTCTTCAATATTGCAGCCCATTCTTCTAACTTCTGCCAAACCCAATACATCAATTTTAATATTTTGCTGTAGATATATCAATTCCAAAAACCTTTCTGTTGTTGCTAGAGATCTTACATTAAATGTTCCGATTCTGAGCAATTCTTGTCCTTTTGTTTTTATTGGCGTTGTGATTTCTTTTTCAGTGTTTTCTGGAGGGTTGTGGTCTTCTTCCCCCACAGTGACCAGCCGGCTTGGGGTGCTTTTTGTGATTAGTTGATAAGATGAAGTTGTTGAGTTTGTTTTGTTTAGGTTCCGCGCATTACTGACAGTCGCTAGTTTTTTGGAATCTCAGATACTGGGCTTGACCTTCCTCGTTCTACGTAGTTAAGTATGTTTGGTCTTATAATTTCTTTTGATAATTTGGATGGTTGGTGGGTTAAACTATATTAGCTTTCTTTGATGCGACGGATTTTGGTGAGCCTGCACGTTTCCTACTGTCTCGGTTTAAGTCACTTGGTGTTTTTACTACAAGCTTGTCATATTTGATGAAAGCAATATTTCCTTTCTTCCTTTCTTCGTCAACTTGTGATTGTAATTGCTTCCTTTTTTCTATTACCTCTTTTGAGAAGTCTTCCTTTACATATATACCAGACTTGAGTTTAGATTTGTTTTTTAGAATCATATGCTTTTTCCATATGGTTGTAATATAGGCTACGACAGGGCGGATTCTGTTGTTAGTACGTCGTCCAATTCTATAAACGTTGCTAATTTCATTACTATCCATGTGAATATCCATATCAATTATTATTTCTTTGATGTAGTCTACGAGCTCACATTCTAAAATTTTCTGTTTCTTTGATTCTAAAAAATACCAAATTATTTTTACGTTTCTCTTTATTGAAAATATTATTTTTTTGTTCTAGTTCTGTGTTTTTGATTTAAAGGTTATTATTTTCTTCAACAATTAGTTTCATTTTATCGTCCAACGCTTCCATCACGTTTTTTGTTACCGAATTTGTTATGATTATAGTTTATTCTTTAAATTTTTCATCCAGTTTTAATAACAGAATTTCCATGCTTTGGTCCATATTCAGATTTTATTGTAGCAACACTAGTGAGGAGAAGTAATTTGAGTTCTTTACTGGCAACACTACAACTGTCAATGTCACCTTAGGTGACAGTGGTGACACTTCCGTCAGCGATTTATATTTATGACTTGTGGGTATTTTTATATGATGTTAATTGTTATCGTATTTCACTTGCATAAATGTTTGGCAATCACTAATTATTTGCACTGTGTTTAATTTGTTGATAGTCTTTCAAGTTTATTTGGACAGTTTTGTAATGTGGTACACTTGATTATCACTATTTTGCACTGGTTTTCGATTTTTTTCGCGAAGAACGTTGACGTACGTGTTTACGCTTCAATCGCCGGAACCGGAAGAGCCGGGCACATTATTAAGCGAGCGATAATTATTAACATTATGAATACACACATAACTTCGAAAAGTCAGAGGTGTGTGCCCGGGGTACCTGGGGATCGAACCCGAGACCATCGTCTGGCCAGTCCGTTACGTACACCACTGGGCTATCGCCTATACTATACTACTTCTATTAGAAGGTAATATGCAATTTATGCATTAATACTTTCAGCAATTACTTTATTTATTTTGAAAGAAAGAAAAAGTATTTATTTGGACTGAAAATTGACACATACAATATTGCGGTAAAAAGAAACAAAGAAACAGAAGATTATAATAGATAGAATTACAATAGAATTACGATATAAAATTACAATATAATTTATTCTATTATTCTACCACATACACACATCACCATCTAGTCCCAAGCTAAGCAGAGCTTGTGTTATGGGTACTAGATAATGGATAAACATACATATATACTTTTTTTTGTAAATACATACATATTATACATAGAAACACCCAGACCAAGACAAACATCCATGTTCATGCACACAAATGTTTGACTTGAGCGGGAATCGAACCCGCGACCTTCGGCGTGGCAGTCGCTTACACTCCCGCTACGCCAACCGGTCGTCAAATTATATTATTTTCAAGCTGGCCTTACTGTCTAGAGGTTAATGATCCTGAGTGTCTTTAACAGCTAACCGTCAAATCCAAATTCAAAATCCGATCTATCTATGGATCTCTAATATTTGAGATACATAGTAGACATATTATTTAAGGAGTTTATGTCCAACTACATACATACATAGTTTCACGCCTATATCCCCGAAGAGGCAGGCAGAGGTATATTGCTACACCCACTTTTCGCCTGATTTATTTATACCCACGTAATAGAGAGCGAGCCTATTGTCTTACCGGGCACATTACAAGACTCCGTGCTGCAATAACACTTTGCCCGACCCGGGGATCGAACCCGAGACCTCCCAATACCACGCGCACATTTATGCCGCCAGACCAACGAGCGAGGCAGTCAGTTATGTCCAAATATGTATCACAAATCACCAAATCCATGTATATAACGAATATTTGAAAACGGCCATAAGCCCGCTGTAGTAAGGATTGGGAGACACCAAGTAGAAAGTTGTACGTGAAAGATATGATTATCTGTTTTCTTAAAAGCATGTTTGTCTATCAGCTGCCTAAGTACATGTACAACTATAGTTTGGAAGTAATTATTTATTCGTCTTTAAGTTTGTTTTGTTTGATAAAGTCATTATCAAAGCCCAATGGCCTTAACAAATGTGTGGAGTTCTCCTTTGGACTCGAGTCTTTGTGATAATGTCGCCTTACAATATTATAATAAAAACTGCTTTATCACCAATATCAACTGCTCAGAATGTGCTTTTGGTGTGTAATGTGCCTGGATAATACAATACATTGAATTTGATGAAACATCGCCGTATATAAGTCTACACTCTGACAATCAATATTTTACTTAACAATGATTATTGTGATTTCAAATATGAGTATCAACCACCATTCTATCAGCGCCCAGTATGCATCAGCTGTACTGGGCATAATGCTGACTTGGCTACCCTTTTGGTCAGCACTGGGACACATACTCGACATATATTTTTTTGTTTTCTGATCTGCAAATTCTTCCCTATGTCTATTGAATGCGAATGTGCCTTTGTAATCAGTTTCGTTCTTTTAAAATATTGTATGTTGTTCTGTTTGTGCTGTATCCAAATAAATGTTTCTTTCTTTCTTTCTTTCATTCTGCCGCAAAAACAGCAACGAGATAAATTAACTAAGCCAACTCTAAGAAAAACAACATTCTTCAGTAGTCTAAAGCAGCGGTCGTCACACTTTACTGGCCAAGGGCCACACGTGGCAATGTGAGTGCCAGCGCCGGGCCGCAGAGTAGGTACCTATGTGAAGGCGCTCCGCTCAGAGCGTTTCCACACTTAGGATGCAACACCTTAATTTTAACGATAACAATGACTTTAACGCTTGAAACTGTATGTGATTTGACAACTTTGACAAGCAAATCATGGTTATTGTTAGCTGGTGCAACTTAGCCTGAGACATATTACGAGTATGTAGGTATTCAGCTCATTTCGTTATTTACTTCAAACTAAATATACCCGGAACATCGTTCGCTTGGGAGTTGATATCGAAAAAAGTAATCATACATATTGTTCATTAGAATATTTATTGGAAAAAGATAATTTATAAAGATAGGTAGTTAAGAAATTATTATTAATGAAGTTCAATGCCGTAATAAAATATACCTGTTATGTTATTAGGAATTATGGTGTTGAACTTTTTTAATTATTTCTTGTATATCGGCATCTTTTGGACTACACGCAATCCTCATTGTGTCTTCTAAATGAGTGGAAAGACGATTACGGTATTTATTTTTTAAAAAGGTCATTTTCGAAAATGAAGCTTCACAGAGATATGTTGAAGAAAATATGGTTAAAATAAATTGTGCGCAGTCTTGTAACGATTTATACTTGCTAGGTGCATTTTTCCAAAATTCTATGTACTCCTGTTTTTCACGGTGCTCAATAAAACTAGCTTTTAGCAGTGTGTCGTGTTTTAGTTCAATGATTTCATTCATTAATTGTGTTTTAGGAAATCCAAACTGGCAAAATAATTTTACATCTTCGTTTTCGACATGCCAAGGGTTTTCCACAAGTATAAAGCAGTTTTTAATTTTGCGCACATCTTCAAACCTATTTTGTATTTCTCTCAGATATTCTTTCAAATAGGATATCAAGTCTTGATAGACAGTACTGTCGGGAATAGAAACTTCGGATTGCAGAGCAGAAACAGTTGGAAAATTTGAAAAATCCCCTGATTCGAGTTCGTTTATGTATAATTGCAGTTTGTCTTGAAATGCAAACACTTTATTTGTCATTTGCCCAATTATTTTGTTAGGTCCTTGCATCTCCAAATTAAGACTATTGAATTTCATAGTGATATCGGTCAAAAACGCCGCAAGTATCCACCAGTCATTTTGCTGTAGTTGGGGGAATTCTTTGCCACTTTGTTGCAAAAAAAGTATTATTTCGTGTTTTAAATGAAAGAACCGTTCTAATACCTTTCCTTTGCTTAACCATCTGACAGCTGTATGTAAGATAACATCGCCATAATTAGCATGTAATTCTTCAAGAAGATCTTTGAATTTTCGATGATTAAGTTCGCGCGCGCGAATAAAATTTATAATGTTTACAATCGTATTCATCACCTCTTTTAAAATGTTATTCGAAATTTTACATGCCAAAGTTTCTTGATGCAACAAGCAATGAATGGGCAACAAATTAGGTAAACTCCATTCTTTCTTCATTAAAGCAATCAAACCATTATTTGCACCTACCATTGACGGACAACCATCAGTACACACTGATATCAACTTATTTACAGGTATTCTGTGTTTTTCTATAAATTCTTTTAGAACTTCCATAAAATCACAACCTCTCGTATGACCCTTCATGCTAATCACTGCTAAGAAGTCTTCTTCTATGATTCCGTCCATTGTGCAGTATCGAACAAATAATGAACACTGAGACATAGAAGTTATATCTGTACTGGAATCGCAAGCAAGACTGAAGTACTTACAGTTTTTCAGTTTATCAATTACTGCCTCAAACAAATTTTTCGAAATATCTTCAACGCGGCGGCGACAGGTGGATTCAGAAAGTGTAAGCTTCTTTACTTCTGTCATTATTTGTTTACAATTTGAAAAATTTTGAAATAACGTTTGAGAAACAGTTATCATACACTCTTTCATCAATTCAGCATCGGTAAAGGGTTTCATGCGTTTTGCAAGTATGTTACACACTTGGTACGACGCTTTTGTAATAGCCTCATTTTGCCCGACTGATGTCGTCATTATATTTTGTTGACGATGAATTGACGATTTTAAATGAGTTATTTTATTCTTTCTTTCAATCGTTTCCAAGGGGTAAGCTTCGGTAAATGAACTATGCTTACTTGTGTAGTGGCGAAATAAATTGTATCTCTTAATTCCAACTACAGTTTCCCGGCATATTAAACAAATAGCAGTACCTTCCTTATATCCACTTATAAAACAAAATTCTTCCTCCCATTTTTCTTGAAAACTTCTATTTTCGTCACTTATCTTCCTTTTAGTAGCACATTTAGATGATACTCCCGCCATTATGCATAAAATACCGCACGCGCAATCGATGAAACAAGAAATGTTCAGTGTCGTTCGTAAAAACAAATGAAATGGCTCGCGTCGCGCTCGCGCTCGCGCTCGGCTCTCTCGTTCGACTCCAGCGCGGCGGGGCTGCGAGCGGGGAGCGCGGGCGCGGGCGCGGGTCCGCCCGCGAATACGTAGCGAGCGAGCTAGTAGCGACAACTCGTGCGGGAGCGGCAGACTATCGTCGGTTTCGGTTACGTCGGACTATCGGTTTCGAACGCAAAATCTGATTTTTGTTTGACATGTAGGTAGGTATATAGTTGACCATTAAATATTTTACTTTGTCGCGGGCCGCAATTTGACGACCACGGGTCTAAAGCATTTAATTAATCATTAAAATTGATCTTAGTACAGCATTAGTGATAAAACAAATCTCTATCTATAATCATATTAATTAAGCCACATTTTGTATCATTTCTATTCGCTACATATTCAATATGAGTCCAGGCTGCTAGCATTTCTTCAGCAGTGTAGCCATGGGTTAAGGCTTTACCCCAGTAAGCACAAGCGATGTTGAGCCAGGGTCTTTTTGGACTAAGTCGCCTGTCGTGCTGAAGGTTTAGTCTTAGGCTTTTGAAAGCGATGATGTAGGTGAAGTAGACACTTTCTAGATTAATAAGCGGTGTGTCGTAAGCTTTCTTAAATATTTTGAGGAGGTCTTTACCTGAAAAAAGGTTTCATTATTTGCGTAAAAACTAACAATATGAGCATTCCATAATTATCAAATGGACACCAATATATTTTAACGAAATAGGCGTATCATAGGGCACAATTATTGGTACTTTTTACTCCGTTAATCTGATAAATGCATAGAATAAGTGTTTCTTTGTTACTATCTGTCTATGCCTGCGATTTTCAAATTGGTTATGAAAAACTCCTTAAAGAAACCGGCATGTCTGCCATTACTGCATAATGCTCTCAGAAGGCACTTGAAGTCTGCCAAACGGGACTTGGCTAGTGTGCTGAACTATACTCTAATCCTCGTCATAATGGGAAGAAACCCATGCTCAGAGGGTCTAGTATGAGTTTTACACTCGATCGTCACGGTGACGATAGACTTGTTGACAGGAACAATTTTCATACATTTCCTAAAAACGCTAATGGAAAGTAGCGATCGATAGAGTCCGCTAGAGGGCGCATTTAGAAATTGTATGGAAATTGTTCCCATCGACTAGGCTATCGTCCTCGTGACAATCGAGTGCAAACTCGTACTAGACCCTCAGCAGTAGTATGAAGGCGATTATAAACTAGCAAAAGGATGAGCATTTTTACTCTATTACGTATCTCGAAGAGATCGAAGAAATAATTGCAGTAATATTTCTGAGTACGCTACTTAACCAATTTTAGTTAAAGAGTAAAACTTACCACTTATAAGATATCCACACTCATCTAAGTAGAGTGGCACCACATCTATTTGGTAGATCCAATGTGGCATGTATTCCTTGTGAAATTGGTCGCGTTCGACTAGTTTGTCAATGTGTTTATGTCCTGTAATAAACATACATAACATAATACACATGGTAAATAATTGCTCTATTTAAACATTTATAAATATATACATATACTAGCTGTCCCAGCGAACTCTGTATCGCCTTTTTAAGAGTTTTTATTTAATTCCCTTTTTTCCAAGCCCCTTTTCCAAAGTTACCATTGACTTAGCGCTTAATCTCTTATCTTTTCAGAGTCTATAAATGATGAACAAACAATTAACATAGATTTTTATATAATATTGAATTTCCCATTCCTTAAAATATCGGAGAAGATACCCATATCGACTTTAAAATAAATCCCATCCGTCATCTTTGATTTCCCATCCGCCATCTTGAATCACGAAATAGATGTTGTATTTGGATTCCCCATGCCCTTAAACATCGGAGACGATACCCATATTGATTTTAAAAAAAAAAGTCCATCCGCCATCTTTGATCACGAAATAGATGGTGTTTTTGAATTCTCCATTCCTCAAAATATCGGAGTAGATACCCATATCGACTAAAAAAAATCCCGTCCGCCATCTTTGATTTCCTATCCGCCATCTTTGATCACAAAATAGATGTTGAATTTGGATTCTCCATCCCTTAAATCATCAGAGACGATACCCATTGATTTTTTAATTTTTTCCCATCCGCAATCTTTGATTTCCCATCCACCATCTTGCATCACGAAACAGACGTTGTTTTTGGATTCCCCATCCCTTTTAACATCGCAGACGATACCAATATTGATTTCAAAAATTTTCCCATCCGCCATCTTTGATTTCCCATCCGCCATCTTTGATTTCCCATCCGCCATCTTTGATCACGAAATAGATGTTGTATTTCGATTCCCCACCCCTTAAAATAGCGAAGGCGTTACCCATATTGATTTTTAAAATTTTCTCATCCGCCATCTTTGATTTCCCGTCCGCCATCTTGGATCACTAAATTAATTTCATATTATTAATCAGCGTCCCGAAAATCTCGTAAACGATACCCATATAGATTGTATCCTATTCGTTTAGCCTTTTTTGTCTTTGACCCAACCCTCCCCCTTCTCGTTCGACCATTTTATTATTTTTGTCTGGCCCGTAAAATTTGTGGCGTAATTTTATGTAGCCTATAGCCTTTCGGAATAATTTGGCTATCATAGGCAATAACAATTTTTAAAATCCGACAGCTAGTTCCTGAGATTAGCCGACATTATCTTTTAGCCATTTTAGCCTTTTGCCCGGCCTCAAAGGGTCAAAACGTTATATTATATAGCCTAGCCTTCCGGAATAACTGGGCTATCGTATACAAAAAGAATTTTTCAGATCCGACCGGTAGTACCTGAGATTAGCGCGTTCAAACAAACAAACAAAAAAAAAAACTCTTCCGCTTTATTTTTATTATATTAGTATTAGATCATCGATGTTCGGGGTAACACAAATCTCCTTTATTGGGCGGATACCATATAACTGTAAAAAGTATTTACACATACAAACTATTTAGTACTTAGACTTGTTACAAACTATTTAGTACTTAGACTTGTACTCAAAATGTTTTCCGGTATCTGTGACGTTTCGCGAGATTGGCCAATATGGCGACTGTGATTTGTCTGTCAGAACCATTAGAAAGCAACGAAATACTCGACAATCCGAATTTTGCGGATATAATTATGTTGTCGACTCGAAATCTTTATTTTTTATTGTTTTATTCTTCAGGTAAGGTTTCGATGTACTCCTTGACGAAATTATTAATATAAGATTAACACTGCAATAGCAGCGCAGTCTGTCGGTTCCAATGTGAAACATTCCGAAAACCACAACTACTTACAAATTAAAAATTAAGTAAAATAATATTTTCCAGAGGACTAAATTGTGAATCTAAACCATTCTCAGGTGCCCTTGAACACACACAAAAAAATTCATCAAGATCGGTCCAATCGTTTAGGAGGAGTTCAGTGACATACACACGCACACAAGAAATATATATATTAAGATATGCTAACCGACGACGATAGTCCAAAGTAGAACCCACCGTTCAAAGTGATATGCATTTTAAATTGTTAATTATTGCTTGCTGAACCTCGTGAGGCCACCTGCCGAAAGAGATCTGAGGTCTGCCAACTGACACTTGATCAGCGTGCCCTCTATGTCAACTATGGCCTATCTCTGAGACGGTGATCTTGCTGTAATCATTGTGAATCTCAACATCATCATCTCAGCCAAACGACGTCCACGGTAAACAAAGACTTACATCAGAGATCTCCACACAGACCGATCTTGAGTCACCAGCATCCAACCTCTTTCCACAATTTTAACAAGGGCATCAAGGTTGTCGGTCCACCTGGAATTACCCCTGCTGTATACGTACGTTCGTACGAAAAACATTGTTTAAAAAAGCAATTGCCCTTAAAATATATTGCTTTAGCTTGCTGCGTACTTAAAAGTTTGAAAATCACATTGTTTTCTACTTATACTTTGCTCAATTTCTTTTACATTTTTATTTATTCCAAACTAGCTGACCCAGCGAACTTCGTACCGCCTAACAGTTGATTTTTTTTTCTCCCTAAGAACCATCCTCGTACTTCAAGGATATAATAAAAAAAAATTTGCGAAATCGGTTCAGCTGCTCTCAAGATTTACGCTTAGCAACACATCCAGCCATTCATTTTTATATTATAGAAGATAGATGTAAAGGTAAAGTCAAAAAGTTACCTATTAAAAAATCAGCGTCGTGTATCTCATTTAGTATAGTATGCAGGCTCCATGGATTGATCAACGCTTGATCATCAGTCTTCAACAGAAACTTTGCGTGGGAGCAGTGGCCCAGGGTCCAGTACACCATCAGGGCAGTTTTCA
This sequence comes from Euclidia mi, assembly GCA_944739405.2. Lineage (NCBI taxonomy): Eukaryota > Metazoa > Arthropoda > Insecta > Lepidoptera > Erebidae > Euclidia > Euclidia mi. The sequence continues at coordinate 1,431,397 of OX123206.2, forward strand.
GGGTCGAGTTCTGGTAGTGATCGTGAAAGTCAAAGACTATCATGTCACCGTATAGATCGACTTCGTCGCGATTCGCAGCCTACGAGAATAAGAAGAAAAGTTTAATGCGGCTGAAATTATATTCACGACATAATAGGGAATATGCGTGCGATTCAGATATAAGCGAATATATTTTTATGACATTTTTGATCGGCAAAGAAAGACACCTCTAACATAATTTTGTATTAAAACACTCTAAAATTGCGAATATTCATTAATAAAAGATGGAGAACTTACGAGAGAAATTTAAAATGTCGAAACGCAACGCTATTGCCAATGAATACAGATTTACATAGAAGCGCAGTTCTTAAGGATTTCGTGTGCCGATTCCAAGTTGAGACTGTCTCCAGTTTAGTTCGTAGTTGGCGCCGTTGGCGGCGCTGGCGTCGTTCTCCGTTTCTCTTGCTCTCGTAGCTAAGATACACAGGAGGTAAGTTCGACTCTCTTGCTCTCGTAGAGACAGCTGTCAAAGCGCGACTGACACGCCGCCAAGCGGCAATTTGGGTCACAGAAAGTTTTTCTTCAGAGCGCCCATAAGAAATGCGCCACTATGTAAATATCTGAGCTCTTTGCTATTGCCTAGACACCAACGTGACGACACGGTTCGCAGAGGATATCACAAAGTGTCAAAACAGTACCAGACATTTGACAGAGGTGTTAAAACATTTGACAGAGTTGATAGTTAACAACTCAAACGTTGAGAACGCTGACAAACGCTGACGTACCCACAAAGAGCGCTAAAATGTGGGTGTTTAAAGCAGCGTTATGTCATTGCAATTTTCAAAATTTTAATATTTTTAAAAATGTTGACTTCTGCACGACTAATATGTTTTTACGGTATCACATAAATAAACGATAGCAACAATTAAAAAAAACATGCATATTCCCTATTATCTCGACATCAGTAGGGTAGTAATGTTGGTTCGCGGAAAAATGCTGTTAAAATAAAGTTAATACTTTAGCCTACCTATCTATATAGTATCAAATGCCCCAGTTGTTATAACACTCTTAAAGAATATACATGGATGGCAAAATTCAGCATCGAATCCGATACGTGTTTTGTAAATATCTCTTGAATGAGAATCATAGTCCTTTAGTAAAACCTTTAGCAGCCGAAAAGATTTGTAATTGCAAAAATACATACAGTTGCACCAATATGATTGATTCTCACAATCTTCAAGATCTTTCAATGAAATGTTGATATTAATTTTTGACTATTGTACCATGCCATGGCGTCCTATAATTGATTTAGAACATTTCATATCGTATCCATTTTTTATGAAATTTTGCTGTTTTGGTGTACAGGTAATGGTTATCCTCAAGTAAAATAAAAAAATCCGAAGCCCTGTTCTTACCAGTTGCTTGGCCACTTCGTTTCCACTTAATCCAATCACAAAGTAGGTAGGCAGAAACCTTCCCCAAGTCTTCCTCACTGCTTGCCGCAGCCTAAAATGATCAGGAGCACTCGAAACTAAAACTAGGACTGGAATTTCTTCACCTCTTGAGCACGGTGTTGCTAATGGCTGGATCAAAAGCTGGCTGGAAACACAGAAAGTAAAATAAGCTCCATTATGTTTACCTCAACTGGTGCTTGACATAACATTTTGCAGCTAGGCTTCAAGTCATAATCATCATCATCAGCCCTTTAAACTGTCCCACTGCTGGGCACGGGCCTCTTCTCAGGCCATAATCCAGCTCGCTGGCCAAGTGCGAGTTGGCAGACTTCACATGTCTTTGGAGAACATTATGGAGAACTCTCAGACCTGCAGGTTTTCTCACGATGTTTTCCTTCACCGTTTAGCGAGCGATAATTAACAATTTAATACGCACTTAACTTCGAAAAGTCATTGGTGCGAGCCGTGGATCCAATCCAATGACTTTTCGAAGTTAAGTTCTTAATCTTCTCTTCAAGTCATAGTTAATATTATTTGAACAAGCTTTTAATACGACATACAAGGAAACAATAATAGACTTAAAAGTGATAAAAATGCAAACATGTCTCCTTCAAATATTAATGACTAGAAGATGCCCGCGGTTACACCCGCGTTATTTAAGGCTACTGCTCCGCTCCCGTCACTCATAGCGTGATGTTATATATAGCCTATAGCCTTCCTCGATAAATGGGCTATCTAACACTGAAATATTTTTTTAAATCGGACCAGTAGTTCCTGAGATTAGCGCGTTCAACCAAACAAACAAACTCTTCAGCTTTACATATTAGTATAAAATTTTGGTCAATGGATTGTGGTTCAAGTTGTAAAAAGCTCTTAGTTAGATAGATTACTTATTTCTTCATCGTCATTAATTTATTACTTGGAAATGCTCCTGAAGTGACTTTATATTATTTCAGTGCCCACACGTGGCGTACCTGCAAAGCCAGGACTTACGTATCGACTGAAGGAGAAAAATGGCGTTCTTGTGTCCTTTGAGGTAAAATGGGCTTTGCTCTTTGGAATTTCGCTAGTTTCCTTTTATTTATATCTGCTTGACAAAATCACAGTAGTAGAGCCTTGCTGATATCAGCATGAATGGGCCGGTTTGACCGGGGAAATACTACCCTCTAACAGAAAATCGACGTAAAGTAACAGTACCTAAACTGTTGCGTTTCGTTCGGTGAGTGAGAGTGTTGGAGGCCCTATCCCCTATTCCTTCTCCCTCATCCCACTCCTCATCCTATCCCTTTTCCCAACCCCAAGGGGCGGCAACGCACTTGTGACTTCTGTGGTGTTACTTGTAACCATGGGCGGCGGTAATTGCTTACTGTCAGGCGATCCGTCTGCTCATTTGCCGCCTATTACTAAACAAAAAAAAAACTACCTACTTAAAAATTTACTGAAACTCACATATTATCCATGTAGTGCGCCAAGCTTCTACTGTTCCTAAAATGCAGTAGGTTAAGCTCCTCCGAAAACTGCTGCGATGTGTTCCTATACATAGATAACCACAGATCTGGATACCATAATACGGACATAGCCAGCAAAGGAAACAGTAATATTATAGTTCTTCGACGACCTGGAATTTGCATGTATAATTTAACACGGACTGCCTCGTTGGTCTCGCGAAATGTACGCGGGATTGGGAGGTCTCGGGTTCGATTCCCGGGTCGCGCAAGGTGTTATTGGATTTTTCCGTTAGGAAATTCTCAGTAGCAGCACGGAGTTTGTTTATGTGCCCGGTACGGCAATAGGCTCGCCCCCTATTACGTGAGACCTAAGAATTCATGGCGGAATGTGGGTGTAATATTACACCTCTTCCTATCGCTTCGGGGATGCAGGCAGGAGTCTTATAGACTATAAAATAAAAAAAATAACAAAATGTCAGTCTTAAACATGTAAAGGCCATTCAGTACTCATTATATCTGCCTATAGGTGTCCACTGCTGGATATAGGCCTCAGGCTAAGACTCCACAGATAGCTGCCCGCATCCATCCGCTTCCTGCGATCCCAATAAATCGTCGGGCTAGCTTGTCGTCGGTGTGTAGACGTCACTCTACATATTTAGAGGATATCAGAGGCCTAATGACACTACTTTCACATATTTTCCTATTCATCATTCTTACTCTGACCATATTGGAGATATCCTGTAAAAAAGATAGGTTAGAAGTACCCGAACCAGAAGATCATGCATGAGAAATTTGATGGGAGTGCATGAAGCAAGAGAGGTATGTCAGGAACGTTGCAAATGGCGTTCCGTAGTCTCTGTGTACCCCTTCGGGAAACAGGCGTGAATCTATGTATATATTCCTACCCATATCAGGGATCGGGTTAAATATATCTTAGTGAAAATAAAGATATACAGGGGCGTTTAGTTACAGCTGGTCCTCATGGATAGTGGTATGAGTTACAATTAAAACTACGTGGTATTCCTTTACACTACGTCAATTAATAAGAGATGCATCAAATATTCTGTCAACATTTGGATTCTGCAGAGATCATTTAGATTGAAAAGCTGAAATTATCCAACGTGGAAACGCTAGTAAGTATGTTGGCTGCTAAGCGAAGTTTAAAATACAATCGAGATAGCACTAGCACAATGTTGGGGTTTCTTAAACGTATTTATTGTGTCTAGAACATGCTCTTATGAGCAATTATTTGACGTATTTATACTCAAAACAGGGTCCGCTGTAAACAGTACATATAAATCTATGGCTGTAAAAGACAATCTAATTGCAAATACATAAGCATAACTATGACCTCAATCATCTAACGAGATAAGATTATATATAGACTAACCGTTTCCCGCGGTTTCACTCGCGTCCTGAGGGAACTACTTCGCGTACCCGAAAAACTCAAGAATCTTACGGACCCCTATTTTTTCTATAATAAAATATATGCCTATGTTACTCGCAGATAGTGTAGCTTTCTAATGGTGAAAGAATTTTTAAAATCGGTCCAGTAGTTTTTGAGTTTATCCATTACAAACAAAATACAAATCTTCCCTCTTTATAATATTAGTGTAGAAGTGTAGATTATATATTTTGCATAGGCCACTTACCAAATAACTTCATATGAGTGTACTTCTTCATGATCTCTAAGCAGTGATATTAACGATAGTACAGTATTATTTTCAACTTTGTTTTTATATGGTTTTTCCCGGATTTCTTTCCGTTGAACAATTTTTAGGAAAAAACTTTTTCATACAATCACTCGCATATCACTCGTGTTTATTAAAGTAATGGCAGACAATGTCAAATGTTTCAATTAGGTTTTGTAAAAAAGGTTAATTATAAAAAAAGTCTCAATATGTTTAATAAAGGTATAAATGTATAAATTGTGTTCACAATGCGGCCGGAAAATAAATAAATAAGTACCATTGTAATCGAATTAACAATAATAATTATTTATTTTATCTCCGTTAAAAAATGTAAAATCATCGAGTTAGCCTGTTGTGGCGTCTAAAATTATAATCTGTAGCAAGGATAATATCTTGATTATATCCACACGTAGTATTTGTATACTCTTTGATATCCACCATATATCCACATAATATCCCTGGCTCATGATCAGAGAGGTTGGTTTGCTCCACAGAAGAATAACTGAAGCATGGAAGGAACGATATTTTTAAGAACAAATTGAATATAGCTACACTCTTCACTCATATGATAAATTAGAGTTGCCAGAAGAAGATGGCACTATGTTTGTCAGTTAGGGCTAAAGACAATTTGAACACAAATATCGTAACTTTTTAATTTAATAGTGACTGAGCAAATCCGCTATCGATATCGATTAAAGTTTCAATATAGGTTCAAAATCAAACGGAATTGTAAAGTATATTATTTATATGTTATACATTTTAAATTCCGTAACTTTATGTCCACAGCAGTCAGAACGCTAGTTGATGGACAGTCTTTAAATAATTATTACACAAACTTGCATTTTTAAACTGAACTTATATATTTTTGTTTCAAATGGGTACTCAGTAGCACATAATCTTTCGAGGCGTTATTTTCTAATTTTCATGGTATTTTTCTTTACGCATCAACAGCCTTTTCAAGTCCCCTGCTGGTCTTTAACCTTCCGTGGTGGAGGTTTGGCCTTCGAGATTTCCTTCTCTTGTTTCTCTTAGTCGCCTCATACGACACCCTCGGCATAAATATTTATTTATAGTTAGTTTTTCAGCTGTAATGAAAGCTGTAAGTGGGATTAATAAATATTGAATTAATAAATCATCACCCCCTACTCTCTCTCTAATCTCAATAACAAATTTTACTATAAAAACATTCCGAAGTAAAATGCTTGGAACAAATTCTATGGTACTTTCTAGGCACCCAATTTTCTCCACGACATACTGCAGCAATCCACTTATTTTAAAAATCTTTATCACGTGTACATATAATCTAAAAAATAACGAGGTAAAAATATACGGTGGATAGACATATCGATAAGATTTTTTACAACACTTGAAAAGTCGATATAAATATTATACGACTAAATTCAAAATCATGATAGGACTGTTATAAAAGAAAAAATCACTAAGGTTATATAATTTGATGGCATAATATTGTCTAAATTGTATCTTACACGTCAGTTGACTGTGTTCAATTTGGGAGTACTAGGACGGTGTCCATGTATATTATCCAATCTCTTTGGTTTGCTCATGATCCTAATGTAGAATATTATCTATCACAATCATTATTTCAAAAGTCACTGTCACTCATTATAAGCATGCCCTGGTAACTGACGAACAACTTTTTTTTTGTGAATAATGCCATCTAATTGCCAATCGAGGGAACTTTTTTGTCAGTGTTGCCATGGTACTCGACACAAATTGTCAAGATTGATATTTTCTTCGATAAATCCAAAGTTTAATAAGAAATTATTTATAAAAAAAACTTACTTTTATTACCATTATTATTATAATTATTTTACTAGTTTGAAACAATTTTGCATGACCACAAATATGTTTTGTTGGCAAACAATGGAAACCGTTACATAAATTAAAAACAAACAATAAATGAAACTAAATGTCAGTAATGTCATTGTCACAAGAAAATTTGCCGGCTGTGTGTTTACATGCTTTTTTCTTGTGATTCTTGGTATTTTATTGGTATTTATGTAGAGTTGAGCTTCAGTTCCTACGTAAATGTTCAGGAATACCTATTTCAGCATTACCTGTGTTGTTTGTGTAAGTGTTTGTGACATACTTAAGATAGGCCCTCCTAAAGGAGTTTGGACCATATATCTCAGTGTAGTGTTCTGCTCATTTTACTGGCAAGAGCTTTTATAATTATGGTACAGCAGACCATGATCAAATGGATCCTATTATACAACAGGCTCGAAATAAATATATTAAAGGAAAGAGCAGAAAAAGAGAAACACAAACTGGTGTGAAAATTAATGTATAGCTAAATAAATACATTTGATATTATATTTTTGCATTATTTATTCCTAACTAAATATACCTATACAGCAGGACCTCTAATCCGAACCCATTGTAACTGATTTGGCCGATTCAGATTAGGAATTAACATCTTTATTTTCTCTAGTAAAGTGTTTAATTTCTTAATGTAAGTCAGTCGAAATGATATTTCGTGAACTTTGAAATTGTATTAAAAATCAAATGTTCGTGATATTTCCCATGTAATAACATTTTTATTTTGGGAAAACGTTACATGGGAAATATCACGAACATTTGACTTACACTTACAATTACGTATGTTAAAGCGATAGCTAAAAAAAATCGTTTAGTTCCTTGAGTGGCATTCAGGTGGCGCTCAACGCTAAGATCTGATCAAATTGACAGTTGCCAGTCTATCTCCAGTTATAATATATATATTAGTCTATGATTATAAGATTCAAAGCATAAGATGATTCAAACAAAGATTCAAAGCTTTGTAGTAGTTGATTATGAAAATAACTAAATATATTAATATAATACCAGGATCATTCGTATAATATTGTTGTCTAGTAGATTTATGTATGCAAGAGAATAATTTATTTGTTATTCTTTCTGTTCAACCTCACACGAATTTATCTACCTCCTATTTATTTCTTAGATGCAGGATCAGCTAGCGTTGCAATGCTTATTCGAGATTTTCAAACCAATCTTGTACGGCAGCTTATTTATCTGAAAGTTTTTGGTGAGTAAAATACATTGCTTCTTATATCTAAAAAAAAGTAGCTAGAAAGCAAACTATGAGTTGACTCCAAAGGATGGCACTATCGTTTGAAGTAGCTTTGCAAAAACAGCTTTGTCATTGACAGTAAATTGTGTGCCGCCTGGTATATTCGTAATGTACGATGGCTACACGGAGTAGCCCATAATTATCTAATATATAAAATTCTCGTGTCACAGTTTTCGTTCCCATACTCCTCCGAAACGGCTTGACCGATTTTGATGAAATTTTTTGTGCTTATCCGGTATCTATGAGAATCGGCCAACATCTATTTTTCAAAAAAAAAAAAAATTTGCAAAACAACGTTTGCCGGGTCAGCTAGTGTGATATAGAATTTCTTACTCTGAGTGTGTAATTTGTCTTAACGACAAATTTACGGGCAATGGTGTGTAGATTTGTCGGCTTATTTCACGAGTTCGGTTCATGCGTTAGTAAAATAATCATGCAATAGAATACTAAGTGTAGAGTACGTATGTAAATTCTAAAGTCACTACGCCTTTAAAAATCTTGATAGCAAGGTTCACGAAACCAATAAATACATAATGGTTTCAGGCGCATACGGTGTATAATTTTATTGTGTGTTCATGTGGTTGTCGATATAAAGGAAAAACGATGTAAACGTTTTGCATTAGTAGTATGCCTGCGTACCTGCTAAGAACAAAATACCTATAGGTAGGTGCATTGATAGCTTGGATGGGTAGTGGTTTTAGCCACCTAAACCTTCAGTACGTTTGGTGACGGATTAAGAATACGGAATGTCTCCACCCCATATCATCCCATGGGTGTCGTAAGAGCCGACAGAGGGAGCATATTATGTAGAGAACAGCATTGTAAGCGAAGGAAAACTTGATACAAACCCTATACCAACTCATTTTGGCCAGCGTGGTATAGTAGGCCAATTCCTCCTTTCAAAGCAGAGGCATAGTCCAGCAGTGGACATTTCTAGGCTGATATAATGCATTCCGGTCTTAATGAGTAGGTATTGCGGTAAAACACCGAACATCTTACACACGCAAAGTTATTTTGTTCTCTGACCACTTTTTTGCTATTTTTCCTACCAATTAATGAATTATTCCGGAACACTGTCCTCTATTTTTTAGCTCGTCGAAAGAACCTTTTCTTGTTGCTTATATTTATCATTCTGGTGCTTTACACTTACTGTTCGTCGACCATCGTCCCCAACGATAGACTGATAGGATTGCCACCACAAGACTACAGGTTCAATCAGAATAGAAGCTTGGAACACCTTATAGAAAATATGTGAGTATTACAGGATTTCATTCGTTTGCAGACGACTGTGAATGTAGAAAAAAGTTTTTTTCATAGTCTTACGAGTGTATCCCTCAGGGGTTGGGTAAAAATGTAACATTACACCCACCTTTCACCATCTTGTAAATTTGTTGATCCCACAATAGGGTGGCGAGTCTATTGCCGTTAAAAAGTTTTATAATAATAGCTCAAGGCAACATCATATGATAGTTGGGGATCCAAGACCTGATCACCCTTAAGGCCTGTTGCCACTGCGAGTAGAGCAGACCTATTGGTGACTTATTTTATCTTACTGCATTAATGTGTTTCACCAGCAAATAGTCTGGCGGAAATGAAAATAAAAATGTTTCTGTTGATGAGTGGTTTTATACTTATTTCTCATTTTTCATTCAACTCGCTCTGCGCCTTTCATCTCTCCTTTGTGGTGGGAGTCAGACGACTGATCTATTGTTTGGTCGAAAAGCAAACCTATTTTTTTTATAGACTCACGCCTATATCCCCGAAGGGGTAGGCAGAGGTGTAATATTACACCCACATTTCGCCAGGAATTTTTAGGTCCCACGTAATAAGGGGCGAGCCTATTGCCGTACCGGGCACATTACCAGACTCCGTGCTGCTACTGAGAATTTCCTTACGGAAAAACCCAATAACACTATGACCGACCCGGGAATCGCACCCGAGACCTCCCAATCCCACGCGCACTTATGCCGCGAGGCCAACGAGGCAGTGAAACCTATTTCATAAAAATAAATAGCGCTGGAAGCGAGCGGATGCGGGCGGCACAAGATCTGTCTGTATGAAGAACCTTAGAGGAGGCCTATGTCCAGCAATGGACATTTCTAGGTGGACATAATGCAGTCCACTCGGCTTAGTGAGTAGGTATTGCGGTAAAACCCTGGCTCTAACGTGACACCTTTGATTCCAGTGATCTATTAATTGAACCGTCATTTGATGTATGCTCGAAATACGAAGAAATTCATTTGTTGACGCTGGTGTCTAGTGCACCGCACCACTTCGGGCTTCGTCAGGCTATAAGGCACACGTGGGCAAAGCACCAACGGGCTTACTTCTTGATGGGACTCCATGGAAACGACCTGGAAAAGCAGATGGTAAGAAAGTACCTATATTTAAGAAATTGAAGGAGGTAATAGATAGTTTCTTGTTGCAGTATCAACATTAACGTTTTGTGTGTACAATATTACTTTCGACAGCAATGCATGACGGCCTCCGCAGAGGCATTTGCCCAGCAGTGGGATACTATGACGAGGGGACTGCTACGCTGAAAGGCGTTCCCGGAGGGGTAGGCAGAGACTACGGAACGCCATTTGCAACGATCCTGACCTACCTGTCTTGCTTCATTCACTCCCATCAAGTTTCTCATGCATGCTCTTCTGTTTAGCGTACTTCTGACCTGTCCTTTTTTTAGGATGTCTCCTATCTGATCAGAGAACGTCCGCCTAGGTCTTCCCCTTCGTCCTGTCCCATTCACACTTGCCTTATATATCTTCTTTGTCAGTCTTTCGTCATCCATCCTCTCCATGTTCTTTCAATAGTTCAAGATACCATAAACTAACGGGTTTTAGTGTAAAATAGTCAACTTGATCAGGATGGTATCATCTTTTCGAAGGATATCAATGTAAAGTCATAACTGGCGTTTTGGCAATTGAACTCCTGCTTTCTATTCTGTAACCTCATGCTCCTTGGTCATCGTGGTTGTTATCTAGATCTCGGCATCTTTCTATCACCAGATAGAACATGCGTTCTATATATATGATAGAACATGCGTTCTATAAGTACGAAGTAAGTATACACTTACTTGCCGTCATTAAATAGATCTTGCCAATATTCTACGAACCCGCACTCGGCTACCGTGGAGGACCATGGTCTTTCTCATTGTGAAAAGAGGCCCATGCCCAGCCGTAGGACGCATCATTTTTTTTCTAATTATTACAATATCGATGCAATTCTCGCGCTAGTTTGTCCCATACATGTCCTATGCACCCTTTATTGCGCATAAATTACATTGCGTATTAAAAACGTGTCTACTTTTTAAAGCCTAAAACTTTATTTTGCTTGCCAAGTATTAGTTCTTAAGTATGACTTTACAAGATCTGCATAACGAGTAGACTTTAGCTTGGTGATTGGTCTTTTGACACCGTGTATATACCTGTTTATCATCATTCATCATCAGCCTTTAACAGTCCACTGCTGGACTAGGCCTCTCCTTTGAAAGGAGGAATTGGCCTACTATACTACGCTGGCCAAACGGGTTGGTATAGGGTTTGTATCAAGTTTTTCTTCTCTTACAGTGCTGTTCTCTGCATAATATGCTCCCTCTGTCGGCTCTTATGACACCCATGGGATGATATGGGGTGGTGACATTGCGTATTCTTAATCCGTCAACACACAGCCAGTTTGACCTGTTGTGGACCCTGGCTAGTGATGATGATCCAATATTTAAATTAACTGCAGGAAGACCTAAATAAAGAAGCCAAAGAGCACGACGATCTGATAGTGTTCAACTTCCACGACTGTTACAAGAACAGCTCCCTCAAGACCGCGCTGATGATGCACTGGGCCCATTTCCGATGTCCTCAGGCAGAGTTCTTGATGAAGACCGTCGATGACGTGCTGGTGAACCCATGGATGTTGAGAGATATGTTGGTGAGGAATCGAGGTGCTGAACTTTTGGGTAAGTGCGTTAAAAGGAATTAGAGGAATAAGGGTATTGTATGGTCGTGTGTGGAGGACTGCAGTCCACGCCTTTATTTTAATTACTTATTTTAATTCCCTGATTTATCTTAATATGATTTTTTACAAAATGTGCGAACGTGTTTTGTAATATTTTATGAATAAAATTGCACATGTTTTTATCTTTGTCCGTGTGGTGACGGATTAAGAATACGGATTGTAATCACCCCATATCATCCCATGGGTGTCGTAAGAGCCGACAGAGGGAGCATATTATGCAGAGAACAGCACTGTAAGAGAAGGAAAACTTGATACAAACCCTATACCAACACGTTTGGCCAGCGTGTTATAGTAGGCCAATTCCTCCTTTCAAAGGAGAGCCCTAGTCCAGAAGTGGACTGTTAAAGGCTGATGATGATGCTGTTTTTATCACTATACCACTTCATTCAGTGAGTGTTATAAGAGGTAACTTAGTAAATATACGAAGCAAAAGATAACTTTGCGAAGAGATGGAACATGACATTAAACCCTATACCAACTTGTCTAACCAGCATGGTATGGTATAATATAAAAGCAACATGCCGTCACCGTAGTCAAGTTTTGGAACAGAAAATCTGAACCACAGACACGATGAAAAAGAAGACAGCAACTAAAATTGAAGAGGTCGTTTTCAGAAACTATTGCAGCTTATATTTTTATTGACCTTAAATCAACGACAACTAAGCCTACTAGACGCCTAATGTTTTCATTTCTACAAACAAAGAATTCTGTCAAAGCGGTCAGGTATGCGGGGCGAAGGGGGCTACAAAAATGCATTTTAATTGGCCGGTTAAAATTTGCGGTACGTCATAATTCATAACTAGTGTTGGGATTGGTCTAATGTAAGACGTATAAGTCTAACGTGTTGTCAGAAAGTGTTCGCCTTACGTCTGCTGTCTAGTAGGCTGGGTTGTCGTTGATTTAAGGTCAATATGTCGTTGTCGATGTCGTTGATTTAAGGCCTTAAATACAACGCCAACAATAATAATACGTACATACACAGACTCACGCCTGTTTCCCGGAGGGGTAGGCAGAGACTACCGAACGCCATTTGCAACGATCCTGACATATCTCTCTTGCTTGATTCACTCCCATCAGATTCCTCATGCGTGATACTGTATAATCTAAAAGAAAATTGCTCTTTAAATTTCTAGAGCTGAGAAATGGTCTCGATGCCCCTGGCGTTACTTTTTTCAATTCTGTATTCCAGGTTACGTCCACAAAAAGAAGTTAGTATTCTCGGACGAGTATAATAAGTGGTACCATTGGGTGTACAATGTCGATGTAGTACCGCAGTACCTAGATGGATCTGCATATTTCATACGTGGTCAGTATGTTTATAAACACAATATTTAGACGGAAATCTACGAGAAGTCGTTGCCATAAAGTGGGCTTGAGAAAATTTTCCGTTGGTATGATTTGTTCGTTTTGACCCATAAGTTCGGGTTTTCGACTAAATTTATTAAATTGGTGTTGATGTTCCTGATGTTTGAGGTCCTTTACATAAATATTAGTAGATATCCATTGCATCTCTTTCACTGTTCTTCAAAGTGTTAATATTCTGCTGGTCTACCGAAATACAGTATATTAATATTTTTTTTTTTGTATTTATAGACTCACGCCTGTATCCCCGAAGGGGTAGGCATAGGTGTAATATTACACCCACATTTCGCCAGGAATTTTTAGGTCTCACGTAATAGGGGGCGAGCCTGTTGCCGTACCGGGCACATTACCAGACTACGTGCTGCTACTGAGAATTTCCTAACGGAAAAACCCAATAACACTTTGTCCGTTGGTCTCGCGGCATAAATGTGCGCGTGGGATTGGGTGGTGTCGGGTTCGATTCCCGGGTATAATAATAATCACATCATAATACTAAATGCTATGTTTCCAGGCGAAAATCTCCAACGAATTTTAAAGAAAGCGTATGAAGCTCCTCTCATCAACTTAGAAGATATATACTTCACTTACATAGTGGCATACAGAGGCTTAGGCCTTACCCTATACCATGATTGGAGAGTGAGTCCAAAAAGGCTGTGGTATAAGATGCCTTGTGCTTATTGGACTCTGGCAGTGACTCATAAGTATTCACCCAAAGAAATGGAGGCGGGTTGGAAGAATATTGAAAGTAATCAAGACCACAGCGTTTGCAGTCCTTTTGGGATTTATTTACTAGTTAATGAATGGATATTGTTTTAAATAAATGTCTTGGATTGTGAATAGGAATAAAAGCTCGTCCCTGATTAGAAGGTTTAAGCGATTACCTACTAATTTCTGGTAATCATCCTTTTCTAGTTACAATAGAGGATATCTGAAACCCTAAAGGCTGCTTGTTACACACAGTCCGGCGGCACGTGCCGACGTCTTTTACCGGGCGTCAGTGCCGCCGGCATCTGCCGCAGAAAGCCTGAGCCGATGATAAAGCTAGAGCCGTGGTAGCACCTATTGTATACTATTAGCACATATTATATGAATTATTTACAATTCTGTCACTATAAGATACCTGCCACGTTTGTTTAATGCAGGTTAAGTATTTCTGGCACCCACATTAGGTAGGTATACAATAGGTGCGACCACGGCTCTAGCTTTATATCAGAATGAGCTATTTTCTTGTTTCGTCCTTTTCAGACCCCCTTTTTAGCGTAGTCGGGTTATAGTTTTTAAACTTTTTTTTTTATAAAATATGTATGTCAAACATGTATGTATCTGTAGCTGTAAGCCAGCCGGCCGTAATCCAGCCATCTTGGCCGTAAGCCGGATATAGTGGGATCAATCAACAAAAGGAAAAATACAACGTCTTATATTCCTATTGTTATTTATTTTAGAAGTCCTTAAAAATAATGAGTACATCAAACAATATTGCTGGGATATTGTCACTTAGCAATAAATATCTAACTACATACTAATAACTGTTATTGCAGAGGAAACAAAGGAATGCCTTTCTCTTTTCCTCGTTCCTGTTTCACATTTAAACGAAAGAGACATCAAATTGCAATAACCGTTATTAGTTTGGAGTTCCATATATAAAATACACGGCTTATTAACAAGATGTCTTGTTATAATCTTACATAGTATAAAAAGTTTTGACTTTCTAAACATCTTTGTACTCAGGGGAGTCACCCTCAGGTGTCACAATTTCATCTGCTCACGTATTTGTTTTATTTGTAACCAATTACAAACTAGAAATAATATATTTTACATCTCGTTTTCGATTGATTTCGATTTTATATGTAAGTCTTAGTTTAACTCATCTTGTCACTGGGTCTTTTGTCACTAGTATTTTCCATTATTTTATTACTGGTACTGACAAAATTTATTCAGGAAAATTGTCAGCCATAGTAACTTCGACGTAATTTTTTCAGTATATGGACCATATTTATCCCTTCTGATCATTACAAATGTGCTTCCAGTGTAACAATAGCAATTCTACAAGGCGAATATTCTTCATCTTTACAACGTTTTTAAGTCACAACAGTTTCTGCGTTTCTCTCTCTAGCCTTTGTTACTTTGGAATGCAAAAGGTAGGGAACGGATTTACAATAAACTTCGTAGGTTAGCTTATACTTCAGAATAGTATATTTTGTATTTTATTTTTGTAGGCTTACGCCTGTATCCCCGAAGGTGTAGGCAGAGGTGTAATATTACACCCACATTTCGCCATGAATTTTTAGGTCCCACGTAATAGCGTGCCTATTGCCATTACCGGGCACCTCACCAGTCTCCGTGCTGCTACTGAGAATTCTGAAAAACCCAGTAACACTTTTGCCCGACCCGGGAATCGAACCCGGGACCTCCGATCAGCAGTCGCATATGCTATCCACTGGACCATTTTTTCGGGATAACGGATATCCACGCTGTTAGAGCCGTGGGCACAAACTAATTCTAAATGTTATTCACAATTAAAGTTCATCACAAATGTTCATCACTACTGTTCGTCAATTTGTAGAATGTTCAGAAGGTCTCGTTGTCAAACCACTGCCACATCCTCGGCTTGGTGTAGTCCAACTCGTACTCTTCGCACTTCTGACCCGTAATCCTGCTTGAGAGAAAAAATATATATAAAAACGTAAATACATATTCGTAAATACATAATTGATATCTTCTTTGGGTACCTACGAAACAGAATTTTCTCTCAAATCTTTTGCAATGCCATTATGACATCGCCACCAGAATCTGACCACCAAAAACCCTTTCAAGGTTTTGGGCCAACTCTAAATATGTGCATTTCTAATTGTCGTTAAACGAATATTGACCAAAGCCTTTTGCAATTCCCTTTTGCTGTTGTTCTAAAGCTAAAAGATCCATAGTCACATATAAAATCTATGCAAAGATTGACTACACGGTTGACGTAGTGGTTTAAGCGGATGCATCGCCGTTTTTAACACTGCGCCGAGTGTTGTGGGTTCGATCCCCACACGAGACAACACTTTGTGCGATTCATAAATTGTTATTTTGAGTCTAGGTATTCATGTGCCCCGCAACACAGGATTTATTTCTTGTGCGGGTGTCGTATAAAAGATCCTCACCTGGTCCTCTTCATGCACTTGACGATGGGATGCGCCTTCCTGAAGCACTGCGGGCCGAGCACGTTGAAGTACGTGAGCCCGATCTGCGCCGACACCAGCGAGTTGGTCTTGCGGAGACACTCGCGGAACTTCGCGTCGCAGCTGCAGTGGGATCTGGAAACGAGATGAAGACCTTTATAGAGCAGTAATAAGGCAGCGATAACCCAGTGGAGATTTTCAAAAATCTACCATGTAAAGGGGTGTCCGTGTGGTGACGGATTAAGAATACGGAATGTCACCACCCCATATCATCCCATGGGTGTCGTAAGAGCCTACAGAGGGAGCATATTATGCAGAGAACAGCACTGTAAGAGAAGGAAAACTTGATACAAACCCTATACCAACCCGTTTGGCAAGCGTGGTATATAGGCCAATTCCTCATTTCGATCTGGGAACGAGGATTGTAAATGATTTAGTATGATTGTCGTTGTACTCGTATGTACAGTGCCAGAAACTTGAGCACGTTAGGTGAAATTTAATGTTTGGCTTTTTTTATAGACTCACGCCTGTATCCCCGAAAGGGTAGGCAGAGGTGTAATTCTACACCCACATTTCACCATGAATTTTTAGGTCCCACGTAATAGGGGGCGAGCCTATTGCCGTTACCAAGCACATTACCAGAATTCGGTAAAACCCAGTAACACTTTTGCCCGACCCGGAAATCGAACCCGGGACCTCCGATCAGCAGTCGCATACGCTATCTACTGGACCACAGACCAGTCTGTACCTGTGCTGAGCTTTTAATAGTATGAGAATCATTTATTCGTTTAAGAAATGGACTATAATAGTTACATACATATATATAGAAGGGGTAGGCAGAGGCATATTAAATGCTCACTTTTCGCCAGTGTTTTGATCCCACGTAATAGGTGGTGAGCCTATTGCCGCTTATCGGGATATTTTGTTTGCCAGAGCCTCGTCCGTTGATAGGCAGGTGCACCACTTGCAGGTTGGCTTGGGACCCTAAGTTCTTGGTGGGAACCCTATGCACCTATGCTATAATAGTTCTTACATCAAAATACACAAACCTAAATTATTAAGTCACACTAAGGTTTGTCTTGTGTTGGATTTGAATTAGTAAAACTAGTAGTAGTGGCAATTCGTCGGACATTCGTCGACCAAATTGGAGACATCCTAAGAAACGGAAAGGTCCGAAGTACCCGAAACCGGCGATCATGTATGAGAAAAGAGTAATGAGTGTAGAGGAAGCGCGTGAGGTTTGTAAGGATAGGAGCAATATCAAATATCTGTTGTCTCTGCCTACCCCGACGGGAAAAAGGCGTGAGTATATGAATGTATGTATGAGTAGTGGAAAACGGCGAGGTAACCTCTCAGAGTATTGCGCTATGTGTGCAAAACCAGTGTATGCTAACATGATGTAGGTATCTATTAATTTGGTACATCAGTCTCATTTACTGTCGTTTGGCTCGTGTCATTAATAGCACAGTAAGTGGTCGGTCCCAGCAGTCATAAAGGTCTTACTACTACTAGGCGTACACTACTATTCTGACAGTGGTTTAAGCCATAGTACGGTAAATCAGATTTTTGTTACGATTATCTTGATTTATCAGAATTACACAGAGCTATACGCTATTCTGTAAAATGTGATAAGATTAAAAGCCGACCAATTTATATTCATCTGATCGACAACTCTGATGACATTAATTTATAAGTCTATCATTAATGTTTGATACTTTCCTTAAACCACGGTAATAATATCTAAATTACCGTGATTAAACTTACCAACACCGGGGCGACATTTTAAAAGCTGTACTTTTTAACTCCATAAAACAATAGATGACGTCAATGACCAGGATTAGAATCCACATCGCCCTACTCAGAATGCCGTACCCATAAGCTTTACCACCAGTATCCCTATATAAACGCGCGTCAATTGAACCGTTAACACCGCAGTACCAGGTCTCAGTACGAATGTCGCGGGCGCTTTCTCTGCTTGCGTAACTATTATCTAATGACGCGGCATTTATAGTTTATAGCGTTTAGCTATACCGTGTCGTAACTAATTAATACTACACTTGTTACTTGTTGTAGTAGTTTTATTATAACGCTTGTCAATACAAGCTTATAAGTTTTGTAGTTACACATATTTGCTGCTACAGTTTCTTAATAGTAGATTAGTAAAGGAGTATAGCGGTTGTTTTCGCATCGGTCTACATGCCCGAGGCCGAAGACCCGCCACCGTTCGACCTCACGCGTCTGGTTAACCAGTGCGAGAGAACCAATACGGAGGTCGTAATAGGAACGGACTCCAATGCCCACCACCAAATGTGGGGCATGAACTGCAATAACAACAGAGGTAAATCACTGGTTGAATACCTATTCACCACTAATCTTACCCTATTAAACACAGGTACGGAGCCCACCTTCGTCACAAGACGTAGTCAGACAATTATCGACTTAACTCTCGCAACAGAAGGAGCGGCTGAACGCATCAAGGGATGGCACGTCTCGAAAGAGGCATCGTGCTCAGACCACAGATGGATCAGCTTCTCTATGGAAGTCGTTATACAACCTACACAGCCACGCAGGAAACCACACAACACTGACAAAGCAAAGTATGTCCAATTACTTAAAAAGAAACTTACCCTTACTGCTATGCCGACGGTACTGGGTGACAATGAACAGATCGACGAGCAGGTATGTACACTGACGCAGTCGATGCTAGACAGCTACCACGCAGCATGCCCAGAAACCACTCTACCCTCAACCCCAGGTAAACAACCCTGGTGGGGCGCTGAGCTTGAACGCAAGCGCAAGAAGGTAAGAAGGGCCCTTAACAGGGCAATGAACACAAGCGCGGACGCAGATTGGGACGCTTATAAAGCGGCCAAATCAAGCTACAAGAAATGCCTCAGATTCAGACGCACCATGGGATGGCGGAAATTCTGTGGGAGCATTGAATCTTGCCAACAAGCAAACCGGGTAAGGAAACTACTGGCTCAGCAACCGTTGGTTGCACCAGGTACTCTCCGTAAACCGGATAACACATACACCACATCGGAGGAGGAGACAAGACGCGTCCTACTAGAAACACACTTCCCAGGCTGCGTCCTCACCCCGGTAATAACGTGGCACGATACACCAACAGTGGCGACCGAACACGAGTGGAGACACGCAAACACCGTGGTCACAGAAGAAAAACTCCGATGGGCCATCGATAGCTTCCATCCCTTCAAAGCAGCCGGACTGGACGGCATCTTCCCTGGGTTATTACAATGGGGGGGTGAACCGGTCCGCAAAAGACTTCTGGCAATCATGAGGGCTAGCCTGGCCCTTAGATATGTACCGAAGAATTGGAGGGAAGTCAAACTAATTTTCATACCAAAACCAGGCAAAACAGACTACACAAATGCAAAGTCCTTCAGACCAATAAGCCTGACCTCCTTCATGCTTAAAGCCTTGGAAAGGCTATGCGAGAGGGAATTAAGAAGTGGGGCACTTAAACACCTACCCCTACATGCCAATCAACATGCATACAGCTCAGGGAAATCGACGGAATCGGCCTTACATCAGGTCGTGAACCAGATAGAAGCTGCTATACAACAAAAAAGCATCTGTCTGGGCACCTTCATTGACATAGAAGGAGCCTTTGACAAGACAAACTTCTCCAGTATAAGCAACGCCCTAGCCAGACATGGTGTGGATCAGATGCTCATACAGTGGATCCAAAACATGCTCAGCAAAAGAGTAGTGCGCCTGCACGGCGACTCCCAGACAGCCTTGATAACTAAAGGTTGCCCGCAGGGCGGTGTACTCTCCCCGCTATTGTGGAACTTAGTCATCAATGAACTCATAGACAAACTCAACGCGAGATATTTTTACACAATAGGATATGCAGATGATCTGACCATTCTCACCTCAGGTAAGGTAACTAGTACAGTGTACGACCTTACTCAACAGGCTCTACGCATAGTAGAGTGGTGGTGTAATGAGTACGAATTATCAGTAAACCCGAACAAGACCGAACTAGTTATGTTCACACACAAACGCGCGCTGGGTACTTACCGACTGCCCAGGCTATTCAACACAGAGCTCAAGCTGTCCACCGAGGTAAAGTACCTGGGCGTCACTCTTGACAGCAAATTGACATGGAACAGCCACATGGAAAATAAGCTCAATAAAGCCAGCATCGTCTTCTGGCAGTGCAAGAAGATGATAGGTAAACGATGGGGCCTATCCCCCAAAATTGTCTTATGGCTCTATAAGACAATAATACGTCCGATGATAAGCTACGGCGCAGTAGTGTGGTGGCCTCGGACCAACCTAACAACGGCCGCCAACAAGCTTCAAAAGCTTCAAAGACTTGCATGCCTAGCGGCCACGGGCTGCATGAAAACTACACCTACAGCGGCACTCGAAGTGTTGCTGGACTTGCCTCCATTGCACCTGTTCATACAACAGGAAGCAACGATGTCGGCGATCCGGCTAAGAACACTGAAGCTCTGGAAAGACACTAACACACTGCACACTAGCAACTTAAACACACTCTTTAAAGAAGTTCCTCTCACACAAGCCATTGGCGACCGAATACCGAAACAATTTGTTTTCGATAAGAAATACAAAATCCAACTGTACGAGGATCTACACGAGGGAGCGGTTAGCCACAACGAGCTCACGATCTTCACAGATGGGTCTAAGACGGATACAGGTACGGGTTCAGGAGTATTCTCCGAGGACCTTAACATCAACATCGCAGCACCGCTGGGGGCCTACAACACGGTCTACCAGGCCGAATGTTTTGGCATAATCCTAGCTGCCACAGCAATCATGGCACGTGAGGTAAGGGAACGATCCATTAGGATCCTCTCAGATAGTAAGGCTGTCCTCTCAGCCCTCAAAAGCCATACTATCACCTCGGCACTCACGCTTGAATGCCACCAGAAACTAACAGAGGTAGGTAAACAAAACAAATTAACACTGCAATGGATCAAGGGCCACAGTGGCTCAAGAGGGAATGACGCAGCCGACGTACTTGCCAGAAGAGGGGCCACTTTAGAGGTGGTGGGACCCGAGCCCATTATTCCCCTCCCTTCTGGTTTCTATCGCAACCTGGTAAGGAATAGGACCAGGACCCAACACAACCAGTCCTGGATTGGTATTGAAACATGTAGGCAGGCCAAGGAGGCTCTTCCCGCAGTAGACGGTAAGATAGCCAAACAAATCCTCCGGCTGTCCAAACAACAACTGCGGACAGTCACGGATCAGTCCGCCTACACAGGACACGGATTCTTTAATAAACACCTATTTACTATAGGTATCACCGACAGCCCGCTGTGCAGGGCCTGTATGGCAGCGGACGAGACGGCAGCCCACCTGCTCCTCGACTGCCCTGAGGTCGCACAGTACAGGCAGCAGTACCTGACGAGATACAGCACCCTGAGGGAGGCAGTGGGCCACATCAAGAGTCTGCTGGCCTTCCTCGAAGAGCTGGGGTGGCTCGAATGAAGACACCATTCCCACCTGCACGCAAAATACACGCCAAGACGTGGAGTTGCGGAAACAGCCCGTGCCATCAAGTATCAAGTATCAAGTAGTAGATTAGTAGCCAAGGGCTATAAGGCATCAATTGCAGCCCGAGATATTTAGGCGCACGAGCTCAGCGAGGGCGCCTATAGTTCGAGGGTGCAAATGGTGCTTACACCCGAGCTTACTATTCTGCTTTACATCTCGATTGTGAGGTAAGTAGAAAAAAACCGGCATTACAAGAATAAAACATTTTGTTTGTTGAAATTTAGAGTGAAATGAGAACAATTTTCAAAAAGGACAGGTGTTTCTTCATCACTTATTAGCACGTATTATAAAAAAAACAAAAACAAACAATATTTAAAGTAAAAGTTTTCTATTCCCGCCTTTTTTCATTAAAAAGAATCAAATAAAGAACTTTTTCGTTTTTTTTTTTCAAGAACGAAATTGAGCTTCGCCGTTATTTAAAATTGATGACTATTATACTCACACGAAGACAAGGCTGAATAGCAAAGCGACCTCTTTGGTCATTGGGCTGAATGCATGATGTCTATTGCCAGTATGATGGTTAGATACGTAGACAGAGAATCCTATAGACTAAGTGATATTTTTCTCACTCTCACACAGGAAAAAGAGCAAATTATGCCGATGTAATGTAAAGAAATGAAACAGCATGATAAGATTTTTTGTTTCACCGAGCGTTTTTTTGTAGGTATACTAACTAGTTAGCTAAACAAAATTTGACAGCTAACGTGTAGGCAGCTATTGTCGCCATAAAAAATACGGATTTTACGTGCTAAAATAAAGTAATTCGAGCTATATTGTGTTGTTAACTATTTCAAAAGCACTAAAATAAGAAAAATAAATTCTAAATAATTAAATAAATTAAATCTTTGGTGCTGCCAACTTTTCTTCAAATAATTACCCTCTTTTGAGGGTAATTAAAAATAGGGTAATATTCTTTTGAGATTTGCAGTGCCTATTAAAAAAGTATTTCAAAGTTTGAATGGCTTGTTTCAGTTTTCCTGAACATGAGGATTTATTGAGGTCTTATATTTTAAAAAAGATAAAGGCTTATATTTAAAAAAGATAAATATTTATCCTTTCCGTGACGTTATCAAAGTATGTATGTTGACAGAAAGAATATTCATGGTCTATTCTAATGAAGGAATATCAGGTAAAGGTTTCGAAATACGTTGCCATTTCTAGGGGTTGTGAGTGATTGTGGGGGGAGGGGAGGAGGTCTCGGAACCCCCCTTCACCATTTTCACTTGCCGGAAATACCTACTTGGTGTCCTCTGAAAAAAAAAAATATCTCCAAACATCGGTGTGTATGGCACTGCCAACTTCCACATTCTTCAAACTAGTTTAATAAACTCAGGTTCACGAAGCCCTGCTTCCCAGGGCTCCTATTTTCGGGTTAAGGGTCAAAAGAGAGCCTAACACAACCTATTTAGTTACTTTCACATAAAACCTAAAATTACGTTCCGTTTTGCATATTTGAATTAAGAATTCTTGGAAATTGTTTAAAAATATTTAGACGCAACTCCGGCAGCCGAAATTAATTTTAGGGGGTTAACACTAACTCCCTTAAGCCCCCTACACAACCAATACCCTCAAATTCGGGCGACGCGTTTCGAAACCTGACTCGAATATCATTCTTTGCCAAAAAAAACTTATTTTCACGACTTTCAAACTATGCCAGGATGTATTTATGTTGGATTATTTTGAAAGTCAACCATTTATTGGCAACCATAAAGTTTTACTTAATATGGCCATTGCCATGCACTTTTTTGAACTGCGTATACATCACGCAATAAAAGGATTTGAACGCAAGCAAAGAATTAGAAAGCTTCATATGAAGCTTGTTTTATGCAAAGGACAACAATGTGTACAATCAAATATATATAAAAATTAATCATAAATAAATATGTTGTAGGTATTATTTGCTCACAAATCCAAGACGTAATTACATACATATAACCACCTATGAAATGGCAGTTTATCTACCGACAACGAAATGTCAAAAACGATACTTTTCTATGAATTTTGCATTGAAATAGCAACATAATTATGACGTCATCACATTTTTGCGTCAAATAGCATACCTACTTATTTTATGTAAATTAGTTATAACAATTCGAAAATTAAGTATATCATCAAAATAATGAATGAAAGTGGGATTGTATTTAAATATTTTATTGTTTTGTAAAGTCGAGATAATTTAGTTTTGACTGAGGATACTACCAAATTAGATTGCGTTTGACAGCATAATAGTATCATCCCCGTATCTCATATCTATCCTATGCCGATAAAATCAATAAGGCAGTGTTACCTTTCGGACTACATATTATTTTTTATTGTATCAATAAATAGGGGTAATTTTTGCCTTACGCGGTAACCCTGAATATAGAGTGACGTACTATGTTTGTCTCTTTCTGCGACACGCTTTGTCGGAGTCTATAGGATTCTCTGTCTACGGTTAGATACAATGAATAGTTATATTCATGAACTCAAATTGTGCCAAAGAGATTGGATAATATACATAGAGACCGTCCTAGTACTCCCAAATTGAACACAGTCAACTGACGTGTAAGATACAATTTAGACAATATTATGCCATCAAATTATATAACCTTCGTGATTTTTTCTTTTATAACAGTTCTATCATGATTTTGAATTTAGTCGTATAATATTTATATCGACTTTTCAAGTGTTGTAAAAAATCTTATCGATATGTCTATCCACCGTATATTTTTACCTCGTTATTTTTTAGATTATATGTTCACGTGATAAAGATTTATAAAATAAGTGGATTGCTGCAGTATGTCGTGGAGAAAATTGGGTGCCTAGAAAGCACCATACAATTTGTTCCAAGCATTTTACTGCGGAATGTTTTTATAGTACTGACAAATGGCTCCTCCCTTCTAAACATATCAGTGTGAGTGCTTAAATAATTACTTGCTATTATTTAAACTATCAGCAACAGTAATGAATTCCGAAGCTTGTTAGAATCCATCATATTACAAAAAAAAATAATGCACCTATAGAAAAAATCTGATCTTTCTTTACAAAGACAGTAATATTTAAAGGACAGTAATTTGAAGGTTTGATAAGAATTGTCTGCTTTCATAGTCACGACTACTGAGTGGATATGCATCAAAATAAGGGAATCTTCATTTGAAAGAAATTTTGTTAAATGTCATCTACCCAGAGACCAAAACTTGGTTGTTCTTGTTCAACTAGTGGACTAATAATGTGCCAATCCCAAGATAAAATCGAAGGGCTAGTCTAGCCACAATTTTTTTCTCTCTAAATATTCTGTGTGTCACATGTATGACCGAAAAGTGTCCGATCCCGCACATACATTTTTTACACATAGATTTGTATTACCTACACTATGTAATGAGAAAATTTCAATAAAGTGATTATTGTTAATAACAAACCTTTGGGCACTATTCAAGGTTTTGATCTATTTTAAGTAAATTTTTATGTTTTTTGCTTGATAAAATCCATGTCGACTATCTCCTATCCTTGTAAAGAATTAATTTGGATATGCCATTCTCAGTTATCATAATGCTTAAGCTATGAGTTTTGCTTTTATCTTAATTATTTGCTTTCTCTAATAAAAATATGTTATTGAGATTAGAGAGAGAGTAGGGGGTGATGATTTATTTATTTAATATTTATTAATCCCACTTACAGTTTTCATTACAGCTGAATAACTAACTATAAATAAGTATAAATAAACATTTATGCCGAGGGTGTCGTATGAGGCGACTAAGAGAAACAAGAGAAGGAAATCTTGAAATAAAACCCTATACGAATACGTCTGGTTAGTGTGGTATTATAGTAGGCCAAACCTCCACCACGGAAGGTTAAAGACCAGCAGTGGACTTGAAAAGGCTGTTGATGCGTAAAGAAAAATACCATGAAAATTAGAAAATAACGCCTCGAAAGATTATGTGCTACTGAGTACCCATTTGAAACAAAAATATATAAGATCAGTTTAAAAATGCAAGTTTGTGTAATATTTTATATTATTTAAAGACTGTCCATCAACTAGCGTTCTGACTGCTGTGGACATAAAGTTACGGAATTTAAAATGTATAACATATAAATAATATACTTTACAAGTCCGTTTGATTTTGAACCTATATTGAAACTTTAATCGATATCGATAGCGGATTTGCTCAGTCACTATTAAATTAAAAAGTTACGATATTTGTGTTCAAATTGTCTTTAGCCCTAACTGACAAACATAGTGCCATCTTCTTCTGGCAACTCTAATTTATCATATAAGTGAAGAGTGTAGCTATATTCAATTTGTTCTTAAAAATATCGTTCCTTCCATGCTTCAGTTATTCTTCTGTGACTTGTGCTTATACAATTTGACATGGCAATATAAAGATTTTATTTTATTATTTGACATTAATAAATTTATTAGTAATTTTACATTGACCAAAGATACTATGTATCTGCCACTATTTTATAGAAGACAAGTTGCTAAATTATTAGCATTTAATTTACAAAATGACACAGGTACATGTAGGGTATCCAAGAACTTAGCTTCTGTAAATAGTTCCTATCTCAATAATTCTTCTATTGAATATACTGACACAAGTTCTTTAAACTTAAGACTAGGACAAAGGGTAGACAAATTCAACTGAATGTAGCACATCAAAACATACAAGGTCTATCTGGCAAGGATTTAGAATTAAGTTTATATTTAGAAAATCACAGTATACAAGTTATGTGTATTACAAAACACTGGCTAAAAGAGTACCAAATTAAATTCTTAAATAACTCGCAATACACGGTACACAGTGCCTTCTCTAGGAAACACGCTATTCATGGTGGATCCTTGATTATTGTTTCAAATAGCTTAACATGTAAAGAACGGAAAGACATAGCAAGTTTGTCTATAGAACGCACTGTGGAACTGTCATGTGTAGAACTTGAGCAGCATATTATCATATGTGTATATCGTCCACCGTTAAGTAACTTTAGCTTGTTTGAATCAGTTATTGAAGATACAATTACTAAAATTAGGAGCAATAAGAAAGGTATTATAGTTTGTGGTGATTTTAATGTAAATATTCTTGATCATTCAGTAATGACTACTAGATTTTTAAATCTATTTATATCATTTAATTTAAAAAATTTGTTCCTTGAACCAACTAGGATTACAGCAACATCATCCACCTGTCTTGACAATATATTTAGTAATTGTACAGTTTCGAATCAATTAGTTAGTTCTGAATTAACTTCGGATCACTGTGGTCAATTAGCAAGGTTTCCGTATTATAGTGATAGCATCATACAGAAAGTGTTAGTTAGGCCATTACCTAGGCATAAGTTTAATGAATTCCGGAATAAAGTTTTGATTGGAATGAATGCTATAAGTCCTGATTTAATGGAGATTGATTCGCCAAATGAAAATTTCAATAATTTATTTAATGTAGTTAACAAAGAATTTCAGAATACTTTTAGGACTAAGGAGAAAGTAGTTAAGGAATCTCGAGCTTTTAGTGAGTGGGTTACTGCAGGTATTTACAAAAGCAGAGCTAAGATGTACGAGTTGTACGGTTTGAAGAGATACAATTCTGATTCGAACTTCACTGAGTATGTTAGGAATTATTCCAAGATATTTAAAAGAGTGTGCAATACAGCTAAGGCATTATTCGTTAGGAACAAAATTGAACAATCCTCGAATAAAATTAAGGCAAACTGGCGAGCTATTAATGAAGCAACAGGTAAGACAACACTAAGAGGTAATAGTTTTAGTTTATTTGATAGTGACAGATTAATTCATAATGACAAAGAAGTCGCACACACATTTAATAAATTCTTGGCTAGCATACCGATTACTACTACTAGATAATTAAAATCATCAGCTATAGTCGCAGAAAACCTATTAGAATCTAGTGTAGGAAAATGTGATGTATTATTTAAGTTCCATTGTATTAATTCTACCGACATTATGAGTACTTTTCAATCTCTAGAGTCTAAGAATACAGGTGATCTCTGGGGCATTTCTGTTAAGGTTTTAAAAAGTATAATTGATGTAGTAGCTCCTTATTTAAGCAACTTATTTAATAAGTGTATTGAATCAGGTGTTTTTCCCGATCTTATGAAACACAGTAGGATAAAACCTCTTTTGAAAGACTGGTAGTAAGACTGATCCTAGTAATTATAGGCCAATATCGATACTACCTGCCTTTAGTAAGATTTTTGAAAAGATCATACTCAAGCAATTACTTAGACATTTTAATCTAAACAGCCTCCTTCATAGTGAGCAATATGGATTTACCAAGGGTCACTCGACAACAGATGCAAGAGTAGCGTTACTTAAACACATATACAGTGCATGGGAGAATGCTCAAAATGCTATTGGTGCGTTTTGCGACCTTTCGAAAGCATTCGATTGTGTCTGCCATGAAGCGCTCTTATGCAAACTTAAACATTACGGCGTACAGACTAAAGCATTGGAAGTCATTAATTCATACTTAAGTGACAGAATCCAATGTGTTGAAATAAACGGCTCAAAATCCAGTGGCTTACCTGTTGATTTAGGAGTACCGCAAGGCAGCATCCTAGGGCCTTTCTTGTTTCTTGTTTACATAAACGATTTACCTTTTTACTTGAAAAACATTTGTAACGTTGTACTGTTTGCTGACGATACTTCTTTGATATTCAAAGTAGATAGAAATAAGGAACATTTTATCGAAATAAACAGTGCGCTCATTCAAGTAACTAAATGGTTTAATGTAAACAGTCTAGTACTGAACGCCAAAAAAACAAAATGTATTAAGTTTGCTCTGCCTAATGTCAGAAACCTTGGTACTAGTATAGCTCTAAATGACGATGTTCTCGAAACATCTGAATCTACATTATTTCTAGGAATAACACTTGATTCGAAATTACAGTGGGGTGCGCACGTTACATATCTCTCAGGGAAACTTAGCTCAGCTGCTTATGCCATTAAGAAGGTTCGTAGGTTGACTGATGTCGATACGGCTAGATTGGTTTATTTTAGCTATTTTCATAGTGTTATGTCATATGGCATATTATTATGGGGTAGGGCCGCTGACATCTAAAATATTTTTATATTACAAAAACGGGCAGTTAGGGCCATTTACCAGTTAAAGACAAGTGTCTCACTTAAAGAAAAATTAAAAAATATTGGTATTCTTACTGTAGCATCACAATATATTTATGCCAGTGTTATGCATGTACGACTACATATAAATTCTTACAAAATGAATAGTGACATACACAATATTAATACTAGGAACAGGCACAAATTATGTGTACCTTATTTCCGTTTACACAAAACGCATAGCTCTTTTATTGGGCTTAGTATAAGAATGTATAATAAGATACCGAGTAATATTTTGGACTTGCCTTTAAGGTCGTTTCAGACAATTGTTAAAAATAATCTTTTGCTGAAGGCATATTATAGTTTAAATGAGTATCTTGACGACAAGTACGCTTGGAAATAAATATTATTTTATTAGGTCAATTTCTTTTTATTATTAGGTCAATAGGCAGTTTTATAGTGTAGTTAATTACCGTATTCTCTTTTATACTACATTTGCATTCTTGTTCTACTCTTTTTATTATAATTTATCGGATTTGTAAGGTGAGGGTAACTCGTGGTCATGAACTGCTAACTAATAGATTGTAAATTGCTGCAGGTTCATATACCATTAATTTCGGAACATACTGTTCCACCATAGATCAGAACAGTCATGTTCGCGAGTTGCTTACATCAAAAGACGTAAGTGGATGCTCCTGTTTCACCATATTCACTTTGGGAGGCTTAATGAACATAATTTATTGCTTGAGTATGATATCAATAACTATTAACCTTTGCAATAGTAGATAACTCACAATGTGAAACAGTTGCAGCTCCTTACAAATATAACATGTAAAAGAATTATACTGGCAGTTAAAAAGAGTGGCCACGAGTTTTATTGCCCGTTCTTTCTCGTGGTTCTACCTATTGCATTGCGAACGTGGCAGTAAATGTAAATGTAGAATCATCTAGTAATTAACTTTAATCTTTGACGTTCATAAGCGTCACTTTGTGACCTAAATGAATAAATGATTTTGAGTTTGAGTTTGAGTTTGAGTTTTGAGATATACGCGAACATTTTGAAAGAAAGAAGTGTTTTTTTATTGCTTATCGCCCTAGGGCTTTTCTAGCTACATTATTACCCTAGAGCGCTAATGAGTAACCTACAAGCCCCATTTGGAGGTAATAAGAACCTACTTACCGAACATGAGAGATGTAGAGTTGTTTATTGTTAAGTCTGTGTGGGTCATCATCGTCAAATCATCATACCTATTCCTAGCGCTATTTCAGTTGCAACCCTAGCTTTTCCACAGGGCGTCTTCCTGACCCGCAACCTAAAATGTGATATTTCATGGTTTGGACAAGTGCCAGTTTATTCAGACGTACCTTCTACATGTGTATGACGACTGACAAGGATCTTTATGACTGCTAGGATCGACGGTTTAACGTAGCCTCGGCAGAG
The DNA here is from genome assembly GCA_944739405.2 of Euclidia mi. Lineage (NCBI taxonomy): Eukaryota > Metazoa > Arthropoda > Insecta > Lepidoptera > Erebidae > Euclidia > Euclidia mi. Next base: position 1,461,642 of record OX123206.2, read on the forward strand.
GCCAAGCGATAATTAAAATTTCAATACGTACATAACCCCGAAAAGCACAGTGATGCTCGTCGTGGATTTAAACCCGATAACCTCTGCACAGCAGTCTGTTGGTATATTCACTAAGCTATCGCTTTATATTTACTAATTAGATTACAAGTAATCATTATGCTATCAATTCTCTTCGTTATATTTTTTTTTATTTTTTTTTTAGTTTTTATATGTTGGTGTTATCATTTTCTGAAGGCAGCGATAGCCGAGTGGATATACCAACAGACTGCCATGCAGAGGGTATCGGGTTCGAATCCACGGCGCGCACCAATGACTTTTCGGAGTTATGTGCGTATTGAATTGTTAATTATCGCTTGTCCCGTGCCTCGTTAAGCCGTCGGTCCCGGTTGTCATGAAGATCTTTGATAGTCATTACAGGGCGTCAGAACCTTCTAAATAAACTGACACTAGTCTCAACCAGGGAATATCGCTATCCCTTCGGGTTGCGGAGGTCAGACAGGCAGTCGCTCCGTGGAAAAGCTAATATTCAGTCAAATCCGGTTAGACTAGAAAGCGGACCCCAGATTGAAACTGGGATAACGCGAAGAGAAAGAAGAAGGTGTTATCATTTTCTGATTATTTTTCTTTTATTTTGGTAGCACTATTTCATTTGAACACATAATAATGTAGTAAGATGTGGGTCAGAATAAATTATATGTCTTTCTAAAGTCTGAGATCGCTTTCAAAGCACGGATTTTACTTTTTTACGCACTTGATGATGTTTGATAGATCTGTTTATTTAATGTGAAATGTACAGACAACTAGTATTTCTAGGTATATAAGTCCCACATAATATATTCCAAACCAAAATATGGTCCATGCGTTGATAAATAACAGTAACTAGGAAAAGCAAGACAATGATTCTAATCAAAGAGTATGTAACCACTACGTTTAAGAGACGGGACTTAGAACTAGCCAATAGCCTCAATTTACATGGCACTTCAATGCCAACATTACCAACCGTATGTCAGTCTTCGACTTACCAATCAATGCTACCAACCAAACAGACAATGTACTGTTGGGCGCGTTTTTATCGATATCGATAAATATTCAGGTTAGGTAATAATCCAGATCATTTTAATTTAATAAGTAATAAAAATATTGAATGATGATCGAGTGCACATTTAATTATGGACTCACTCAATGTGCACCCGATCATCATTAAATAAAATTTTGATTATAACATTGGACTTAAATGTGGACTAGAAATGAAATAAAAAAAAATGCACTGACAAAATTTTATTTGTATTTCATGATTTGGCTATGCCCTGTTGCTGCGCTTTTTTAACAATATCGGCCGTCGATTGCTCAGCTTATATATAGATAAGGCTTTTTCCAGAGAAGTCCACCTTTTTCCGTGAGGTTTTCGGCTATGGTTGCGTATGTATGCCTTTATCAATGCTTTTAGTGCCAGTGATTTGATACGTGGCATTATATTTCCCTCTCGTAAAACGTTTATTCTGTGTTTGAAAATACGTATTTTCTTAAGTAATTTTCTTTTTCGAGGTGTAACTTCTACATCTGTAATTAAAATAAACATTTCAATTGTTAAATTAAAAATAAAACTTGTTGGAGAAGGAATATAAAAATGATGATGTAGTAAATACCTGTGCCAGATATTTCTTTTATTTTGCGGGGTTGCTGTATGTGCTTTTCATTTACGCAATAATCGTGGTCAAGTAGGTGTGGTTGCCCTGAAGTAGTCGTTTCTGAAAAAAAAAAACTAATGTTATACTATGGCTAGTCGGGTGTAATAAGCTTATGTCTGCTTATGGGCGGCCCATAACAAAATCACCAGACTATGACGAAATACAATTATATCAAATTGTTAAATTAAAAAAGAAACTTGTTGGTGAAGGGACATAAATATGGAAGACACTTATAGTAAATCTAATATAAGGTAAAGGTATGGATTTGACCGAAAAAAAAAAAAAAGTAACGACTAAATGCGAGTCGGAATTGCACAATCGTGATTTTTTTCATTGGAAGAAACATAAAGATCTCTTAGAATCTATTATGTAATAGACAATTGGATATATCCATCCCATATCATCTTTATATACAAGTTACCAGAAAATTATTCACCTGTGCCATAAAGTCTTTTTCTTTTGTGTGATTGCAGTATGTGCTTTTCATTTACGCAATAATCGTGGTCAAGTTATTGTGGCTGCCCCGAAGTAGAAGATTCTGCAAATAATAAAAACATATAATTATACCAACTGGACCAGTTTATTACCATAAAAAGTATCAATATCCTTTCTCAGGGTTCATACCACTCATATAAAATTTCATCTTAATCGGTGCCGCAGTTTGATTGTGCAAGGGTAACAGACAGACAGAATTACTTAACTTTGCATTTATAATATTAGTAGCGATAGGGATTATACATTTGAGTAGTAGTGTCATGTTAATTTCAGCACGAATAACCCAGCCCAACCGACCGGTGAAATACTACCTCCTCACAGAGAATCTACATAAAGCAATAGTATCAGTACTGTCGTGTTTCGTTCAGTAAGTGAGAGACCCGGAGGCTCGATCACCCTTCCCTCCCTAGTCCTTATCCCGCCTTATTTCTCTCCTCCTCTCCCTCCTCTGGTAGGCAGCGACTTGGATATGTTTTAGTGGCATTGCTTATTCAATGCTAAGCAACCTCAACTATTTATATGAGCCGTGAATACCGCTTACCATCAGGTGGGCCTTGGCTTGTCTGCCATAGATGAAAGCAATAAAAAAACCGATTTATAAACCCTATTTACCTGAGCTAGTTGACAGTTCCCTTTTTCGTAATTGATGCATTTTGTTGTCATTTAGTCCTTTAGCTGAGAGTTGCTGTTCTATTATATTATATGGTTCTGTAATAAATAAAATCAAAAGCATTAAAAAAGTGAAAATAACGAGGTTAAAAGAATCAGTAGTTAAATAAAAGTCAAAAAGAGATAATACCTGAGTTACTCGGTCCAGCTATTGCTTCAACCTGGGATAGTGTATATTCAATGGCATGTTTCCCTTGACAGACATCATCTGTTATAGAGTCTGTGTTAGAATTAATATGACAAGGAAATTCAACTAACATTTCATCAGAAAGTGGGTCAGCTTTTAAATTTTTTGATGGCACAGCTGATTTTTTGAGGCAACTTTTCTTCTTATTGAAAGCTTTGTTCTCAAAATGATTTCCACATACATATTTTAATGAATGTAACTTTTCTATGGGCACATATATTAAATCTTCTTTCCCCACAACTTTAACCCATTGTCTGCATCTGAAAATAATAAAAAAATGAAAAAAATGGTTTTGTTTCCTATACACTGTGTAATAGTAGATACAAACTAACCTATTGATTATCCAGACCACAATTACATGGTTATAAATTTATTAGACTAACTATCATTTGGACACAACTTCGTTCATGCAGTGCATAGATAAAACACAGCTTTTCTTTAACCCCTTAGGTTGGCCATATCCTAAAGGCCTTTTGACTGAAATTACTTATATACGAACTTAAAAGTATATTGTTATTATCTACCAATTCGTCCAAGTTTAAACAGAGTCCTGGCTTTGCTCCGTCAGTACCTAAGTTTATCTTTCATAACGAATATATAATAGTAGTAATAACTTTACTCAATAAAATAAACGTCATTTGTTACATAGGAAAGTATTACAGTAAAAATAATTAAATTTTATAATATTCAGTATAATGTATGCAATAAGTGCCTAAATTTGTTAAACATTGATGCATATTTACTTTTTCATTGATGCATAATTATATAAAGCAATATTAAGCGAACACCAGGCTTCAACACGAAAGTCTTGGATGCAATGTCGAAAAACGCTCGGAGGATGATGGGTATATAAAGCATTATGAACTACGATTAGCCCAAACTTTTCAGAGATAGTAGGTAGGTGTGTAAACTTTGAAACTGGGCAATATTAAAATACCACAGAACTCTAATTTTTATTCCAGTTTTTCTGCTATCGATATTATTGAGTTACTCACTAGCAAAGTAGAAAATAACAAATACCTTTTTTGCCAAATTTTTGTTTGTTCCTAGCTTACAAAACATAAAATATAGCCTTATGTATCTGATTCAATGCTTACCGGGTCTCATCCATGGGAAATTTCGCCATAAACATCCTTTTTCACCATGTTCTCGGCTGGCCCGGTTTCCACAAATTTCACATGATATAAATCGTCTTTTCGGTGGCATTTTAATAAAACGTATTGATTAAACAATAATAGATCACTTACACAATAATAGATAAATTTTTGCCACAAGTTAAGTCAAATCACAAAAGTTTATGCTGTTATAAATAAGAAAATAAGTTGCACGATAAGTTGTTGTGATTCGAACGAGACACAACTGTCAACAATATGACAGACGGATGGGTAATAGAAAGAGAAGTTATCGGAGTGAGTGTGATGGAAGATGTCCGCCATTGTTTGCCATGCAATCTATGTGCAAACTTCATACATTTTTTTTTTATTCGTAGTTGCTATAGACTGATTCTAATGTTCAGCTCAAATACAAACAATAGACAACAACACCCGACTATCACTTTCAGAAATAGTTTTGTTTTAATACAGAGCATTATGACCTCCAGAAAAAGTCGTATTGAATTTCGTGTAACACCATATAATTAACAAAGTGAGATAGTCGTGTAACATTCTGACAGATCTGACTAGACTAGAAAGTTGATTGTAACTGAAATTAGGTATCATAGTAAGTACTAAAGAGAACAATAAAAGTGAGACCCACCGGACGTACACTATCATTCAAGCGCGAAGCATTTCCTTATTCTTTGTTTACGCCTTAGGTACATTAGTAACGGAACCTTAAAGAAAGTGAGAAATAGGCAGCTTACAGTCGAAAATGTGCTTGATGAATAAGAGACTGGTCTCATAGAAGGTATGATTAGATCGGCATCCCACGGCACGCCAAAGATTACATAAAAAGCGCTTAGGAAATGCGCAAGCGCTTTAAATGCCGGGAAGTCCCATTGCCTCTCGCTTCGTGACAAAAGCAAAAGAATTGGTCAGGATCTAGATTTTTTAATTGGATAGTTATGTAGGTAGGTCGCTATCAATATGGGTTTCGAAGGCCAGACAGCAGTCGCTCTTTACTTTTTATTTTGGGGGTGCGGGTGACACCCTCTATCCCTCGCAGTCGGACGCGGTAGTGGGAGGAGAGGCGTGTCGGTGTTGCGTTGCCGCGCGCCCTATCTCCCGCGACCAAATGGGGGCGCACCATTTGATGCGTTGCGGTGGGGCCCCGGAGGAAGAGGAGATGCGGTGTTGTCAGGTTGCCGTCCTCCCTATCCTCTGCGGCCGTTTTAGTGCCTGCGGATGGCGAGCGCTGGGGCTGCTCCTCGTCTGCCAAATGGCAAAGAGGCGGCGTAGTGTCCGCGCCGCCTCCCAAGTCATAACGAGACGGGGCCCGCCAACACCAACGGTGGGCCAATCCCGGGCGGGGTCACGGAAAAGTATGCTATCCGAATCACGTGACCCCGCCACTACACGGGACCTTCAGGAACACCACGGTGGTTTTAGTGGGTATGCCCCGCCTTTAGGGGAGAGCCTCATCCACGAACCTCCTCCGCCAGTCCCAAGCCCGGTCGATCACACTCCGGCCGGGTCGACGTCAATTTGAGATGGCCCATAAGGAGAGTTTCCACCGTAGAGAACAAACAAAAAAACAGTCATTCTTTGGAAAAGCTAATATGCTGTCAAATCTCGTTGGAGAAGCGAACCCCGGGCTCCAAGGTAAAAAGTCGTAGTTGAAGCCGGGATAGTGCTTGTACGATGATGATGATGATGATGAATATAGTATTCGGAGGTGGAGAGATTGGCTCTACTAATACCTAATGTAAATGTTAAATTCTTTGGTGAAGTGTTCTTCCCTTCAAAAATGGCTGAAGTGTTCTTCCAACTAGGTAAATCCTCTGACCCGGCTAAGTGGATGAATTTTATCAACAAAAATATATTTGTGTAATCACATGCGAGCCTTAATAGCGCGATGCAGGCTCTTTAATTTTCTCTTGTCATCGTAGTTTCGTCAATGTCCGTTAGATGTCGCCATCTTCGGCATTGTGTCAAAGATGATTTTTGTTGTAAGTAACTCATAAAATCAAAACAACGCGAAATTTTCCTACTATTTTTCTCACGCATCTTACCTAATATATATCATTTTTACGCCATAAAAGAACCGTTAGTAGTAAAACTCCCACAATAGATGTTCGTAACTATTCGCAACCATTTTACAATTAACTTGTTACCCAACTTCCGAATAGTTGTGCAATGATTACGCAATCGCTTATTATGCATTTACTCTGATGCCTTGCCAATTGTGACAATAGTTTAGGTGTTTGTGTGAAAGTATGCGGGAAGTCATAAGGAAAAAGGTTATAGGTAGGTTGCGGCACGGTTTTGAGAGCTAAATACCAAGAGCATCTTATTTTTTTTTATTAATTTGATGAATTTAATTGGTGCTGGAATATACTTCACAATGCATAACGTTATATCGCCCTACTAGAAGAGGGTCTAGTACGAGTTTGCACTCGATTGTCACGGTGACGATAGCCTAGTCGACGGGAACAATTTTCATACAATTTCTAAATGCGCCCCCTAGCGGACTCTATCGAGCGCTACTCTCCGTTAGGGGCGCTTTTAGAAAATGTATGGAAGTTGTTCCCGTCGAGTCTATCGTCACCGTGGCGATCGAGTACAAAACTCATACTAGACCCTCTGAGCCCGCATTTACACCCGCGTTATTGAGGTAGCCCTCAATACTCGCGCCCGTGGCTCATAGCGTGATATATATAGTGTATATACTCTAATTAGCCTATAACCTTCCCCGATGCATGTGCAATCCAACATAAAAATAATTATGCATCGGTCTAGTCGTGCCTGAGATTACCGCTTTCAACCAAACAAACAATCTATTTAGCTTTATATTACATGGATCAGCGAAGGTTGTCCTGTGTTCTAAGTCCACTCTAGAAAGAAACTGGCGAAAAGGCTGCTATAAAGCAACAAACATTATGCCTTTGATTTCGCAAGCATAGGCTTATTGCTTTGAATTAGTATTTATGGACGCGATTGCTATTCATATAGAGATAGCAAAAATAAACACCCGCATTTATTTTATCAGTAATATTTAAAACTAAAATACAATTTTGTCGTGTTTAAAAGGCGTTAAGAGCTAGACAAACTGATTATTCTAAATAGTCACGGAATAGGAAAGGGAAAAATTGAATGTATAACAAAATAAAAGGAAGTAAACAGTAACTATTGATTGACAGACGACCAGTTGGTGTAGCGGTAGTGTAGTCGACTGCCACGCCGATGGTCGCGGGTTCGATTCCCGCTCAAGTCCAACATTTGTGTGCGTGAACATGGATGTTTGTCTTGGTCTGGGTGTTCCTATGTATAATATTTATGTATTTACAACAAAAAAAGTATATATGTATGTTTATCCATTGTCTAGTACACATAGTACAAGCTCTGCTTAGTTTGGGACTAGATGGTGTTGTGTGAATGTGGTAGAGTTATTATTATAATATTTTGTTAGGTACAAACAATTTCTAACAACAACAAACTTTTCGAGGCTAATAAAACCTATTTATGTAACTAATGTTTTATTTTCAGTGTTATCGTATCGTCGTAGGTATCGGTCGTATTTTTACTGTGTCCAATTTTTCTATTTTATTTTTCTTTCGCCGTACGCTTCCGTGCGAGGAGTCTCTTCTACCATATCATAATTCGAGCTTTGTATAAACGGAGGAGGTATGTGGAACTCTCCACTAAATGCGTTTAGGCTACTCATCAAAAACGTGTCCTCGACTTCTTGAAGCGCCGTCACGTGAATCGTGGTTAGTATTCTTTACCGAGGCTCTACCGGAACAATTTGCCCTAGTACCGGTCCATGAGGATCTCACCAGGTAAAGATTCGGAGAATTCCAAGAAGAAAACTCAGAATTGGAACAACAATTTATGTCTGATATATTTATACACTGTCTCTGTATGTGCCTTGAAGTTATTCTGGTCGTGATCCAAAATCGATCCAAAACATTTTCCTTGGAGCTCGAGGTCCGCATTTTACTTTAACCAGATTTGTTATAAAATAAACTGTTCTTTAGAGCGTCTTTAGTGGCAGCAGTAAGTTGCAATATGACTTTCGCAACCCAAAGGGTCATAGGATAGACCGAACCCCATGGCTTAGAATTCCACTTTTAGTTTAACTAGATTATACAAAATACTAGCTTACACCTGGACCTGTTACGTAATCGAACCCATTCATCATTGCCAGTGGCGAGGTAACCACTTATACCATTACGTTCGTGCAGATAATAACACTGCTGGTTCTACCTTAAATATATGAATAATTTACTTATGTAAATACATAGTACTAAACTTCGCCCGCGGCTCCACTCGCGTGGCAGTCGGCTATCGCGATAAAAAATAGGCCATGTCCCTCCATTTGACTTTCACTCACCAGCTTACTAACTAATAACTAACAATCACTTGCTAACTAAAACTAAGAAGGACTAACATAAAAATATATGTGTAACTCAGACCGAAACACCGAGGCCAAGATAAGGTATTCGACCTTTACTAGTATTTTCAAATGAACTAGCCGTTTCCCGCGGTTTCACCCGCGTCCTGAGGGAACTACTTCGCGTACCCGAAAAACCCAAATATCTTACGGTCCCCTATTTTTTCTAAAATAAAATATAGCCTTTGTTACTCGCAGATAATGTAGATTTCTAATGGTGAAAGAATTTTTAAAATCGGTCCAGTAGTTTTTGAGTTTATCCATTACAAACAAACAAACAAACAAAAATACAACATTTTCTTCTTTATAATATTAGTGTAGATAAGCGATGCAGACCCATTACTTAGATATCACTATAAAAATAAATAAACAAACAAACACACTATGACATTTATAATATTAGTTTAAACGATAATAGGTACCCTGTGATATTGTAATTATTTATACGGAAAAGACTCATGTTATGTGGTCAAACTGGCTCCACACCCGACAATCCTCGCGAGTTTGGTGCAAAGCTTAGGAATTTCTGAATTGTCATGTTAATAGGTTACAATGTAAATGGTATTTGGAGTTGGGCAATATGGTACGGCTGGATGGTAAGTGGAAACCGTAAGCTATGGTTATTTGCAATACGGGAGTGCAATTTACAATGTTGCAACTTTCCATACGTACTTTACATTCGTAAGTACTTTCACATGATTATAAATGCCCGAAAGCACGGTAATAATATCTAATGCCGCGTTTCCACGCTTGCCAAGCCTCGACAAGCTTCCACAAGCACAAGCGTGTAAACAGGCCGTTTGGCTTGGCTTGCGTGAGCTTGTGGACGCTTGTATAGGATCCGGTCTAGTGTCGGTTTTTGGACACAGATCAAAGGGCGCTTGCGGCAAGCGCTTGCGACGCGTTCACACGTTGGCGCGTGCTTAGTAATCGCTGTGATCTCGAAACGAACGCACGTCTAGTTCTGTCTCAAAATGAGTGGCTGGTCGAACTTATTTTGCTTGTTTGTATGATTATGCACTATATCGCTCCCAGAGGAATGTCACGAGGGAACATATTAATAATATGCAGGTATATTGACATACCTAATGCCGTAACCTATATGGCACCAGTAATATTTCGAGGCTATGTAGGTAAGGTTTTCCGTAGAGGGTAAGGAAGAGGCCCTGGCAATCTACATCATACAAAATAATTGGTTTTGCTTCTCTTTAAGTGTAATTCAAATAAAAGTAGGTTAAACCAAAGGTTATACCTAGTCGATACAAGTTCGGTGTCCGCCATGCTTGGATGTACGTAGCATACTGACGCATTCACAAGCGTGTAAACGGCTCCCAAACGCCAAGCGAGATTTGTGGACGCTTGGAGCTTGTGGAAGCTTGTCGAGGCTTGGCAAGCGTGGAAACGTGGCATAACAGTATTGTAACTACATACAAACGCACGAAACTCGAGTTATACCTACGCGCCTCGAGCAGAGTACCCATTAAACTGTGCGGACTGTGCCTACAGTACCCGCAGCCGCTATCGTGCCGCAGCTCGCATGCGGCGCGTCTGGTAGGTATATAACTCACGAAGACGGCCGAGTTACAATACTGTTAGATTATATTACCGTGCCGAAAGTGCAGATTCAAGTTGCTGCACTTCATCATCATTCTAGCAGTATCACAGTTGCATCCAAGACTCACTTTAGAACAGAGGTCTTTCACAGAGACACTGGCATATTCTATTGGTTAAACCAGTGGCAGGATAAACTCAAACTCAAATATGTTTATTCCATAAAAACGTCAAAAAAATTTTGGACACGTCAGATAGTCATAGATAACAATATAAGAAAAAAAGTAAATGTAAAAGCATATTTACATAATTGAGCATTGAAAAAAAATGCCTGTTCAGGCAGTAGAGCCTCTGAGAAGAATCAGGCAAGAAACTCAGGCTCACTCTCTTTTCATCGTCCAATTTTATACATATAATTAACTTAGTAACTACATTGCATTTTTCATATATGAGCTGGATTGTCAATAATGTTGTTGTTAAATAATATGGTTATTCAAAAAAAAATATTATAAAAGCATTAAACTAGACTAGTGTGCTAGTCACAATATAAAATACAGTCACAACAGCTCACATTCACAAAAATTAAGAAGGAAATAGCCCGTGGGACTGAACAAGTTAATCCCAAGCATTTTTATCTTCAATATAATCTAGTACTGAATAGTAGCCTTTGTAGGTAGCCGTTTTTTACCTTTTCCGTACCTAAAAGGTAAAAAACGGGACCCTATTACTAAGCCTCCGCTGTCTGTCTGTCCATCTGTATGTCTGTCACCAGGCTGTATCTCATAAACCGTGATAGCCAGAAAGCTGAAATTTTCACAAATTATGTATTTCGGTTGCCGCTATAACAACAAATACTAAAAATAAAAAATTAAAATTTTGGGGAGGGTCCCATACAAAAAACGTGTCTTTTTGTCGTATTTTTTGCTCAAAATTACTAACTGTAACAGGTAGACGCTTTAATTTTTCACAGAATATGTAATTGTATATTACCTTTCAAAATAAAAAATTAAATTAAAAAAGTAAATAATAAAGGGCGCTCCCATACAACAAACGTAATTTTTAAGCAATTTGTTTGTCTCGATCTTAATAAACAGGAAGAAACTTGAAAATTATTTAAGAATAAGTACATACAACGAACATGATTTTCTTTTATAGATGATGGTACGGAACCCTTCGTGCGCGATTCCGACTCGCACTTGCCCAATTGTTTTACATAGGTTTCGTTTTAAAATAGATATTAAGGGGTATCCACTGACTGCTCCTAACGATTGTTATTGATTTTCATGATAGTCGTTAGCGACGTCCCTATGTGCTCCCCGAATGGTGAGAATCTTTGTTTCTAGATTGCTGCGAATCGAAATCTCTAATACCTAAATTCTACTATCCCAGTCTAAATAACTTGAGCCTCGAACTCCCACCTCTTTCTTGTTTCCACCCTTTCTTTTTTTTAAGAGACCTCAACTTGATAGAGATTGTCCTGGCCATGTTAGCGTCTACCGTAGTTACGTATCGTCACTTATTAGGCAGGCTATACCACGTTTGTTCATACATAAATTAGTGTATAAAATATTACATGAAACTGCCGACGTATAATGTCGAACCTCCACTTATCCACGCTCAAACCGCTATCAATCGATCTAACAATTACGTGTCATCTTTGATTGCCACAATGTTAAGCAAGATACGCCGCTCATGCAGAAAATTACCGGAACCACCATCAACCCGAACAACCTAATATAACCTTTATTAGATTGTAATAAGGTCTTTCGCGAGTGTAATTATAAGTTGGTGATTTAATAAATGCAGTTTGTTGCTTCCAGATTTGCTCATAGGCACAGAATAATTAATAGTACTAACGTATCATAGGTTACAAGTATTCGGAAGTTTCTGGAAAGGTTATTAACCTTGCGATAGAAGGAACATAGGTAAGATTTCCTGTGCGTTGTGAATGTTACAACGCACTTATTGTAATGACTACCGGTGTTTCAGAGCCGATATTTTCGAGACCTTTCTTGGGGGAACTTATTAACCGGTGAATTCAATATTTGATCAACATTTTTTTTAGATTTCGGATACATATTTGACATAAGCTCCATACGGAATAAGTCAAAGATGTATCTCGAATCTTCAAGTCCATGGATAGATTGAATATTAAAACCGGCCTTAAAAAACTAGACTTTACACGCGGCTCCGCGCACATGCGAGTCGGTTATCGCAGTAAAAAGTAGCACAATCATATGACCATCCAGCCATCTCATCATCATCATCAGCCTTTAACAGTCCACTGCTGGACTAGGCCTCTCCTTTGAAAGGAGGAATTGGCTTACTATACCACGCTGGCCAAAGCTGGGTTGGTATAGGGTTTGTATCAAGTTTTCCTTCTCTTACAGTGCTGTTCTCTGCATAATATGCTCCCTCTGTCGGCTCTTACGACACCCATGGGATGATATGGGGAGGTGACATTCCGTATTCTTAATCCCTCACCACACGGACGTCCAGCCGTCTAACTATCTCAAGGCACAAAAATCATACCATGACATCGCTCCGTTGTGTCGTGAAAGAAGGAAGAAATACACTTTCGCATTAATAATATCTATTAGTATGGATTTGTAATTGTAAGTTAAGAATACGGATTGTCACCACCCCATATCATCCCATGGGTGTCGTAAGAGCCGACAGAGGGAGCAAATTATGTAGAGAACAGCACTGTAAGAGAAGGAAAACTTGATACAAGCCCTATACCAACCCGTTTAGCCAGCGTGGTATAGTAGGCCAATACCTCCTTTCAAAAGAGCGGCCTGTCCATCAGTAAACTGTTAAAGGCTGATGATGAATGGATTTGTTAGATGTCATCCACAAAATAGGACCTTGCGAGTTACAGATGAATGAGAGATTACTATCTCACTTATTCCTACAAGCTGTCTACAGGTATCAGCAACCCTAAACATCTCTAGGGCAGGTGAGGTAAGATCAAGTAGTAAAATAAAAGTAAGGAGGACCCTACTGACACAAGTTGGCCTACACAAAGATACTTTTTACTTAGTTGCCATACGACAACCACGGGAGTAAATAGGGTAGTAAGACATTTTATTCTTAAGCCGAGACCACACTGAGACTAAATCTGTTACTAATTGTTGTCGAACCGTAATTATTCATCAAGTCCGTCTGTATGTTATAGTAACAGTGGCCTTGGACGGAGCACAATCAGAGCATGCGTGCACGCAACTAGTGACCTACACTCCGTTCACGATGCTTCTTCATTCACAACTGAACGGTTACTACGTATTGCTGAGTCTCTTGGCAATGTATGAGCATGTCTTGCATCGCCCGGCCGCCTCCGACTTGGTCTAACGATTCTTATCCTGCGACATATCGGGTTCGACAGCTTTACTTGCCTTCCGAAACAGGGTAGTGTAAGTAAATGGCACCCATCCAAGTGCTGATCTGTGCAAGGGTTGCTTAACTTTGCAGACCCATTACGAATGGTAAGCCGCTATGAGCGCTTCTATGGGCAATGTAGTATGGTCAAGTTATGCGAAGAGATGATAATTTATGTATGTAAGTAAGATGCATGTGAAGGTCTTCACCTTCTCATTCAGGGCGAAAAGAAAACAAAGAGGCTAATGAAAAGATGACTGGGCTATGTATCTGTGGATATGAAAGAGAAAACGATTAAAGATTGGATGAGCAGATTGAAAAGCAATGCTACATTGGTTAAAGCGGGCGACTCACCACTTAACACGTTCCGGGACAGTACGTCGAAGGACGGTCCTTAAATTCCTATAGATTACGACATAACGTCCATCGACGGCTGACTTTAAGCAATGAATACAGATTTACATAATAGAAGCGCATTTCTTAAGGATTTCGTGTGCCGATTCCAACTGGCGTGTTGACGGTTGTCAGTGTAGTACGTAGTTGGCGCCGTTGGCGGCGCTGGCGTCGTTCGCCTTCTCTCTTGCTCTCGTAGTTAAGATACACAGGAGAAACTTTCGTCTCTCTTGCACTCGTAGAGTCAGCTGTCACAGCGTGACTGCCACGCCGCCAAGCGGCAATATGGGTCACACTGGTCACAGAAAGTTTGTCTTACAGAGCGCCCATAAGAAATGTGCCTCTATTTAAATATCTATGCTCTATGCTTTAAGCCTCGAAATACGACAGCTCGTCAAAGAACGGGCGTCAGCAATAGAAAATATTGTAGGTTGACATATTAGTGTCGTATTACAAGAACCTACAGCTGGCTAGTGTCACATCGTGAAGTTTTATGAGCACACAAGTAAACTACACTGTGTCATAGCGCGGGAGCCCCGCGTCGCTAAAGCTCACGCCACCGAATGCGATCGTGAAAAGTAGATATAATTTCATAATTACTTGTATTTTATTGTTGTTTTGCTATAAGATTTGTTCTTGAAAACAGTCGTATAAAATGTGAATAATGATCACGTCGAGAAACGTACTGTCGTATCACACAATATAAATAAGTACAAGGTATACCACAACGTCGTCAAGCGGGGGGTGAATTTGTATGGGGAATTCTAGTATCAATTTGAGTAGGTTTTGGAGTACCGCCCTTCGACATTCTGTCCCGGAAAGTGTTAACACTATTGTATTGTTTCCTATTCGTATTTTCGATCCCTACATTTCGTGTGGTTCGCAAACTTCTGTTTCATGTTTGGGTTGAAATCAGCAAATACACTTGTTTATTATGCATATTATGAGAACAGACCCTAAAACCAAGAAGGACATAAGTTATATGTATAAATTTTGCTAAAAAATGTGCTGTGTCATGGCAAGGCTTTTTGAAGTACTCGCGAGTTCTTAACATAAGACTGTGAATTATTACCTACTGAACGTTGTTAATATTAGCATAGAGTTAAGAAACAACCCGACCTCATTACGATTTCTAAACGTATTTTCTGAACAAGTTAAGCAGGATTTGTTCAGTAAGAATCCTAATAATGTAGAAATGTAGCAAAGAATTAGAGATCGTCTAGAAAAATCTTGTGTGCCACACTTAGCATTAGAGATAGTTTAGTGCTGAACCTCAGTGTACATTACCGCTACTTTAACTTCATAATTTTTGTTAAATTCTAAGAATCTCTCGAACTTGTATAGCTTTCTTTGTATTCTTCTTGTGATAACTATGGCATTGTACGTTCTATGCTATCTATTCGCTACGTGCGAAGTGCATGGAGGGGGTAGCTAAAACGATTGCAGCGCATGCCGTGGCAGAAATCCGTAACTATTCGGGAAGTCAATTTGATTTTTGATTTGAATTTTGTCATAACAAATACATTATCTGATAATTTAATTCTTGATCTTAAATATTATCATATTTGAAATGGGTCATAATTGTTGTTTTGTTGTGAACTGCAAAAATAACGGCACAAATAGCCTGTGTAAATTCTATATTTTTTCAACAGTAGAGTGGAAATTAGATCAAAGAAAGATTAGATACGATACTTAATAAATAAATTATTTTTATTTGTTCTGTATTTTATGTGATATGAAATAATGTTTTATTTTTCAGTGTTGATGGCTCGCCAAGGACTCCAAGACGTCACGACACAATTTGTAGTGAACGTTTTATTGGAGGCAAAAATCTGACGTGCAAACAAGTCCAAGTTATGTTCCTACGATATTCCCTCAAATATATCGACAGAAGAAAGTTAGAGAGTCACAGGTGTTAGCTAGATATACACGTTTTATAAAACGTAGTACCACAAAAGTCTTAGATATCACATCAAATCAAGTAAGAGTAAGAGTTTAAGATGAAAATGAATTTAATCAAATCGAACCTCGTGTGGCTGATCAAGGATGCCAAATCGATCTGTTTTCTGAATCGAATTTAAAAGAAACAACCATTATTTGTAATAGATTCATTTATAGTGATCACTCTGATGCTGAAATTCAAGTGGATATAGCAACAACTTCAAAAATTGTAGCAATTAATAATGCAAGAATGAAAGATAAAAGCTGTCGCACTGACAAAATATTGTATGACTAGTCGACGCCAGCAGCTACGCCTGCACTTTTTTTTTTAATTTAACTGTTTTGACCGATCCCGTGGGTATTTCGGGAAATCTCTTCTTAGTGCGCCCCTACGGTCCTCTTGGAACATGCATGCCAAATTTCAGCTTCCTGCGCCCAATAGTTTTGGCTGTAGCTTGTCTGTCACTCAGTCAGTAATGCAAGGATTTTATATATTAAAATAATCAATGTACCGAAACAAAAAGCCAATAATTTGTTGGTATTTCATCAATAAAAATGATCAAGAACTCCTAGATCTTGCTGGTGTGTCATGTAGCAATTTGCAGTTTTTAGTAACAAGATTATCTACATATTATTATGTAAAAATGTACAGTTTCCATTAAATACCGACTTCTTATTTTTTATAAAAACGAAAACTGGCTTGACATTTTCAGCATTGAGTGTATTATTTGGTATACAGCAGAACCACAATCTCACGAATATTTCATTTGATCTTACAAAATCTAGCTTGTGCAACTACTAATTTAATCTTTTGGCCGAATAGAGCCACCGTAGAAGCAACAATGACCAAGTGTTTCATTCCAGATTACATCAATACAAGAGTTATTATTGACTGTACTGAATTCCGAATTGAAATACTGACAGCAGTGGATGACCGTTGATAGTCAAAATACCACTTCGTCTTTTTATTTAGCTTTAATTTACTTTAATTACATAGGTATGTACTAGAAAGCAATAAAATACTGACATGTCATTATTTGGCATAATCCCGAATAGTTGCGCATGCTAGGTGGCGCTATTGTCGTGCACGGTCTCATATTCGCTACGTGCGAAGTGCATGGAGGGGGTAGCTAAAACGATTGCAGCGCATGCCGTGGCAGAAATCCGTAACTATTCGGGAAGTCAATTTGATTTTTGATTTGAATTTTGTCATAACAAATACATTATCTGATAATTTAATTCTTGATCTTAAATATTATCATATTTGAAATGGGTCATAATTGTTGTTTTGTTGTGAACTGCAAAAATAACGGCACAAATAGCCTGTGTAAATTCTATATTTTTTCAACAGTAGAGTGGAAATTAGATCAAAGAAAGATTAGATACGATACTTAATAAATAAATTATTTTTATTTGTTCTGTATTTTATGTGATATGAAATAATGTTTTATTTTTCAGTGTTGATGGCTCGCCAAGGACTCCAAGACGTCACGACACAATTTGTAGTGAACGTTTTATTGGAGGCAAAAATCTGACGTGCAAACAAGTCCAAGTTATGTTCCTACGATATTCCCTCAAATATATCGACAGAAGAAAGTTAGAGAGTCACAGGTGTTAGCTAGATATACACGTTTTATAAAACGTAGTACCACAAAAGTCTTAGATATCACATCAAATCAAGTAAGAGTAAGAGTTTAAGATGAAAATGAATTTAATCAAATCGAACCTCGTGTGGCTGATCAAGGATGCCAAATCGATCTGTTTTCTGAATCGAATTTAAAAGAAACAACCATTATTTGTAATAGATTCATTTATAGTGATCACTCTGATGCTGAAATTCAAGTGGATATAGCAACAACTTCAAAAATTGTAGCAATTAATAATGCAAGAATGAAAGATAAAAGCTGTCGCACTGACAAAATATTGTATGACTAGTCGACGCCAGCAGCTACGCCTGCACTTTTTTTTTTAATTTAACTGTTTTGACCGATCCCGTGGGTATTTCGGGAAATCTCTTCTTAGTGCGCCCCTACGGTCCTCTTGGAACATGCATGCCAAATTTCAGCTTCCTGCGCCCAATAGTTTTGGCTGTAGCTTGTCTGTCACTCAGTCAGTAATGCAAGGATTTTATATATTAAAATAATCAATGTACCGAAACAAAAAGCCAATAATTTGTTGGTATTTCATCAATAAAAATGATCAAGAACTCCTAGATCTTGCTGGTGTGTCATGTAGCAATTTGCAGTTTTTAGTAACAAGATTATCTACATATTATTATGTAAAAATGTACAGTTTCCATTAAATACCGACTTCTTATTTTTTATAAAAACGAAAACTGGCTTGACATTTTCAGCATTGAGTGTATTATTTGGTATACAGCAGAACCACAATCTCACGAATATTTCATTTGATCTTACAAAATCTAGCTTGTGCAACTACTAATTTAATCTTTTGGCCGAATAGAGCCACCGTAGAAGCAACAATGACCAAGTGTTTCATTCCAGATTACATCAATACAAGAGTTATTATTGACTGTACTGAATTCCGAATTGAAATACTGACAGCAGTGGATGACCGTTGATAGTCAAAATACCACTTCGTCTTTTTATTTAGCTTTAATTTACTTTAATTACATAGGTATGTACTAGAAAGCAATAAAATACTGACATGTCATTATTTGGCATAATCCCGAATAGTTGCGCATGCTAGGTGGCGCTATTGTCGTGCACGGTCTCAATAAGAATTTTAATTTAATTTAAATTTAAATGGAACTCTAGTTCTTTGTTCAATACTTATTTAGTAACAATTGGATTGTAAATGACTGTATAATATAATATAATATTCTACCACATTCACACAACACCATCTAGTTCCAAACTAAGCAGAACTTGTACTATGGGTATACTAGACAATGGATAAACATACATAATATACTTTTTTTTTTCATAGTATACTTTTTTTTGTAAATACATACATATTATAATAGAGATACCCAGACCAAGACAAACATCCATGTTCATGCACACAAATGTTTGACTTGAGCGGGAATCGAACCCGCAACCTTCGGCGTAGCAGTCGCTTACACTCCCGCGGCGCCAACTGTTTGTCCTGAATATAAATAAATAAATAAAATACATGTACCTAGGTATGAATCTAACTATTGTACCTACAACGGTGACCATCTGGTCACCGTTGTAGGTAACTTAAACCTTATCCATACAAAAATAAATGTAGGTATGTATTTTATCTTAAACCTTTTATTATGTACTTAATTCACATTTACACAGGACATATATTTAAACAAAGATATATTTTAACACAGGACAAATAATTGTAGTCATCATACAAAGATTCAATTTTGTCCTAGGTGGAAATTGAACCCATGACAATTCGCTTAGCAGTCAGGCTCACTAACCACAACATCAACAGGCCAGTTGAACATAGTCATCGTGCTGATAAATAAAATGGCATTAGCTCAAAATAAAAGAGCTTATTATTTTCCGAGTGACTAATAACTTAAAAGATGACTAAATGTTTGCAACTAATAAAATAAGTTGCTAGCGATTAAATATGTTCGCGACTATTATATTAATTAATAAGATTCAAAACTAAGGGTGTTATAAAAACTTAAAACTAGCTGCTGCGTTTAGGTAGCAAATAAACTATACAAGTCAATTGAAATAATAGCCGAGGAGCTATAAATAATGGCTTGGCGACTAATAATGTTATTAGGTACGTTATGTTAGGTTTTCTTGTGAGCCTGCACCCAAAAATAGGAGCCCTGCGAAGCAGGGCTCCGTCAACTTGGCTTAAAAGACTGAAGCGTCTTATTTACTTATACGAAACACTTCATTTAAGACAAAATCATTTGCCAAATGTTAAAATTTGTATTATTTATGAATGTCCATTTTCTATTTTTTATTCATCATCAAGTTTCCGCTTAGATACTACATAATTCAGTTCCCAAAAAAAAAATACTGCTAGTTTAAATTAAAACGAAGCTTATAACTGACTGCTACATTTTACTTATTACGATACTCCTTATTAGCTGCCAACCCATTATATTTATGGTACCCATTCTAATTATTTTTGAAACTTGTATTCGCTTTACTTAGTCGCCGCATTAAATACATGCCAAATAATAGCATAGGCCACTATCTAACAATTTATGCCTATAGGATTTCAGCTCACAACAGCGTCAGTTCAAATCCTATCTAATTCATTACTAACTAATATTAGTAATTATAACTCAAAATTCAATATAATTTCACTGAAAAAAAAACTTATTTCGGTAACTAAACCATTACGGAGCTAAAAAATGACAAAAAGTCGTGCTCGCGTTTCGGACATTAACAAAACGGATTACGCAGCATTACTTTGTTCTGTGCTTAACCGACTGCGCGGTGTGGTGTAATGTCAAGTATTGTGCTAATCTTTAGCCGACATGGTTTCTAATCTCTCGCTGGGAAAGTTGTTGGATTGTAACTGATATTTGTCACGATAACGCACAACGAAGTAAGTAATATTTTGGGTATTATTCATGTTATGTTTTGATAAACAATAATATGAATTTATTTTGAAGTAGGCTCCCGTGCACCATGTTTTAATTTAACTACATAATTATGCTAAGTCTATTATGATATAAAAGGTTTACTAAATACTGAATAGACTTGACTAGGGAATGTTACTAAAGTGTTATCTAAATTACTAGTATTGTTTGAAAGAATAATACAAAAATTACAAAAAACATGTAGCGTCCCTTGTATACGGGACGCTACAAAAGGACGGGACGAAACAACGACATACTTACATTTCGTTAAGCCAACATCACTAGTGAAATACTGCCCATCATCAGCCTTTAACAGTCCACTGCTGGACTAGGCCTCTCCTTTGAAAGGAGGAATTGGCCTACTATACCACGCTGGCCAAACAGGTTGGTATAGCGTTTGTATCAAGTTTTCCTTCTCTTACAGTGCTGTTCTCTGCATAATATTATGCTCCCTGTGTCGGCTCTTACGACACCCATGGGATGATATGGGGTGGTGACATTCCGTATTCTTATTTCGTCACGACACGGAATATTTTTTTTATTTTTTCACCAGTTTACCATGCCATGCATTTTTTTCAAATTATGTTTTACAATGATGTGATCCATGATAATATGAGGGTTCGAGATTAAACATTAAAGTCTGTAATAGTCCAAGATCTCTACAAGATTTTTACGTGGTTAGTGTGGTGGTAGTGGTGGTACATGGTTTTTATTTAATTATTATTAAAATTCATACAAATAAAGTAAAATAGACTCCCAAGGTTGCCTGTGAAAATATTATTTCCGCAAATACTGCCCAATACTTTACAAATATTTGTAGGTATTACAGAGGAAAAATTACGGTGGCATTTACAAACCCTTTTTGATAGAGAAAATATACATTGTTTTAGCGCATTTCTCTCACAGAGCTAAAGTTCTTGCATGATAGAGGGGAATGATTGCTTAAGCTATTCGATAGCTATATGCCATGGCTTAGACTAGCGTCAGTTAATTGAGTTAATTCAGAGGTACTGACTCGCTGTATCGACCGTTAAGATCTTCATGACAACCGGGACTGATGACTTAACTTCCTCTGTTTTGGCCTCTTTGGACTATCGTTGCTCAAAACTTGGCAATGGTAGTTACAAAACATGTTTAGTAATAAGTGTTTATCAACATATCTTAACGACAAGCATGGTCAAAACGCCATAACAGCTCCTAATCCTCCATCAATTTTCGCAATAACTCGCCTAATGTCGCCAAAATACTTAATGTTTACGTAATAATATAGCGTAATGGGACATTTGACACAAATTGTTCAAGTAAGATATGCTTAAGTAGAGGTCGGTATGAGGAAATGTAAATTGTATAAGATTTAATTTATTTTTGTTTCTTTGTAATAATAGGGCCAATTGACAAAAAAAAAATATAAGTCCGTCCTTTAGATTATTCAAAAATAAGCGATACGTATTTTTTTATTTGTAAATTAAACCAAAAATGACCAAGATAAAGCTCATTAAAGTTACATATCACGTCATGCCGTGCTGCATTTTTTCGCACTAGTTGACGTCACACGTAACTTTAAAGGGCTATATCTTTGTTATTTTTTATTTAATCGAAAAAAGAAAAAATACGTGTCCAATATTTTTTTATAATCTAAAATACGAACTAAATAAAATGTAATTATTTTGACCCTGGAAACTACCCTATTATGACCGAATAGTTAAGGTGTTTAAGATTACTTGACAGGGTCTCAATGTCTTTCATAATAAGCAGTCTTGTCCATTAGGACTATGCCGAATTTTATGGGTTCTATGCCCACACAAAACAACACTCACGGCAGGGCCACAGATTACTAAATAGTTATTTCGCAGGTCCCAATATGTTACCTATCGATGGGCTCAGCTACTAGAGATAAATTGTGTCCGTTGACTGTATATTTGTAAAGTTCCCCGCGACACATGACTTATATCTAGGACGGCAACTCTTCTTGTCTCTCACTCCACTGTCCTTTAATTATAATCAAATTTTTAAAAGATCAAATTCCAAAAAAATCAATTAAAATTCATGCAAAAGATCATGTATTGGGACCGGCCGCTGGTTGATTCACAAATTTATATTCTGAATCTGAATGTTCCTTGTATTCGTTGTTAGTGATTTATCAAGCTTCTCTCGTATAGGATTTATTTTATTACTAACTAGCTTTTGCCCGCCGCTTCGCGCGCGTTAAATTCGGGGTAACACAAATCTACTTTCAGTCTCAAGATGTCATCACCTTGCATACAGTCAAATGTCAAAGCCATGTTCTAAGGCTGATTTTAGTCTCACGCTCACCGTCGGCGCTCATAGCTCAGCGCGTAGTTTGTCAGCGCTGAGGCTCAGCGTGGCTCGTTTTAGTATCGTACTGACCGCCTTTCTGTACAGTCGACGATCAATATGCGGAATGTATTAATTATTGCTGCTTTGTACTATTTATCCCAAAAAAATAAAAATCGGCGACGACGAAGACTCCATGTTCACCCATTGATTGAGCAGAGAGCCATTGCAGGAGAATTTGTCGTGTTATATGGCACTTTGAGGGCTGGCAAAAGTAAATTCTTTAATTACTTTCGAATGACAAATAGAACTTTTGACGAATTACTGGTAAAGATACAGGATACACTGGTCCATTGCAGCCTACGAATCGTGCCTATACCACCGATTGAACGACTCATCGATAACTCGACCTGTATCCACTTCACGAATCGCCATGACTGTACGCGCTGATGACATCCGTTCCGCTCGACACTAAAACGCTCACTGAAAGCAGAGGCGCTCGAGCGATCGGCAGCGCTGACAGCTACGCGGGCCCGACGCGCGACGCGTACGTCTGCGTAGCTATCAGCGCTGACCATCGTGCGCGCTGATAGCTACGCGTCATTCAAAAACGCTTCCTAGAAGTTCATATATCTCGGCCATCAGCGCTGACGGTGCGCGTGCCGTCAGCGTCAGGGCCTGTTCACGAGATCGGTCTAAGCGGCGAGCGTCGCGGCGGGCGGGCGGCGCGGCAGAGCGTCGTGCACGCCACGACCCTACAGCAGCGGTAAACGCAGCGGCAAATGTGGACGTATTTGGGCCGACGGAGTTACCCATAAATATGGCGATAACCAAAATATCTTTGTGTAACTAGGTATACGGTATACCTACAAAATTGTCGACATTGGATCTTCATTTCTTACAAGTATTTTATATCATATTCGCAATTAATGACGCGTTGAAAAGGTACCTACACAACGTAGATTACGTTTAGTAGGTAGGTAAACCACCTTTTAACTTTCATAGTAGCTTTGTCTGTACCTAAATAGGTACATATGTACATTACACAATGGTTTAATGTAATTTATATTAAAACCTACCATTATATTCTGTAAAACATTGTTTCATTACATCTCGCAACGTTTTATTAACATTTTTGTATTTATACAGCGGATGTGTTGCTATCCATAAACGCGACCGTTTTAAAATTTCGACTTTAAATGTCTCCGTATTCATTATCGCCACAAAATATTTAACAAATAGTTTAACCGCCTAGTTCGTCCCTCGCGTAACGCTGTCTGTGCCGCTCGGAGTCGTGGCGTCGGACTCGGTCGCAGTACATTTGTTCCCGCCGCTCGCCGCACCGCCCGCCGCGCCTCTCGCCGCGCAGCCATTCGCGCCAAAAAAAAACGCGCGCGTTATCGCTGTGCGCGGCGGCTCGTGGCGTGCTTCGAACGTTTTCATACATTTGATCTTACCGCTCGCCGCCCCGCGCTAAGCCGCCGCTCAGAGCGGCAAGGTCGTGACAGGGCCGTAAGACTAAAACCAGCCTAATACATGTTCAATATATCTCTATAAACATTTTCGCAATTTTAATTTTAGTAGGGAAAATCGTTTGAGCCGTTTAAGCTTATTATATAATTATTAGTTAATACTTATATCCAAGAGGTAAATTTGTGCCGTACAGACTTTACCCTCCCTACAATCCCTCCCATTTTAATTTTTGCAACTTATGGTAGCCTATGTCCGTCTCCATGGTCCAATATATCTCTATATTAAATTTCAACGAAATCGGTTCAGCCGTTTTAGCGTGAAAACGGAACATACATACATACACACTTTCAAATTTATAATATTAGTAGGGATTAAATTTCAACAAAATCGGTTCAGCCGTTTTAGCGTGAAAACGGAACATACATACATACATACACACTTTCAAATTTATAATATTAGTAGGGACTAGTCGACGCCAGCGGCTTCGCACACACATATTTTCGAATTTCCCGTTTTTCCCGATCCCGTGGGAATTTCGGGAAATCCCGTCTTATTGTACCCCTACGGTGCCCAAGGAACATACATGCTAAATTTCATCTTCTTACGACCAGTAGTTTCGGCTGTAGCGTGTCTGTCAGTCAGTCAGTAACGCAAGGATTTTATATATTAAGATGATACCTATAAAAGACTTTTTTTTCCATTAGCAACAAAAAAGCTAGAAAGACTTACCTCGTAAACAGTCCCGTGTTGGTGAGCCCGTACTTGGTCTCCCCCGCCTTGATGTAGATCTTGCAGGCGTCGTGCTGCCGGCAGCAGGTGTCGGTGAAGAAGAACAGCCCCAGGTCGCTGGAGCGAGCCGTGGCTGACCTCCCGTCGCCGCACCACACCGTGCCTGATGGTGGATAATCAATATTTTAATATCATATAAAATTCTTGCTATACTGACTAACTATGCGGCAAGCCAACTCAAAACATGGCTACGCGAGAGAACCGCACAAGAACACGAAAAACAGTGGGCAGACATAAAAGAATGCAGTCAAACAAAAGTTGCTATCCCCTGCTTGAACAAGCGACTCTCGCACAAGCTGCTGCATTCAAATAGAAAAACACTTAAGCATCTGACAGGCATAATAACCGGCCACTGTCCACTCAACAAGCACCTATTCAACATAGGCGTTACGAACAGCCCACTGTGCAGGGGCTGCATGGAAACTGAAGAAACACCCGCTCATGTCATTCTGCACTGCACAACTTTGAGCGATCAACGGGCAAAGCTGCTGAACAACCCCAGAACCATGTGTGAGGCTTTGAACGGCACCAGCCAACTAATGGCTTTTTGGAAGGAGCTAAGGTGGTATGAGTAGTCGGCGTCAATCAAGTGGCCACTTACGCACAATGGCCCAAATAAGTGGCAAAGTGCGGCAAACCCACGACCAACTAACTAACTAACTGGCTAACTGACAGTCTAGACACAGCTGACGCTACTCTGCGCAAGAAGCTCAAATTTGGCATGTATGTTGCTTGTGGCCCGTAAACGTGTACTAAGAAGGGATTTCCCAAAATTCTTACGGGTTCAGGCAGAAAAGGTTAACTTAAAAAAATTTACTTGAAATGTTATCCCTCAAACTTAGATGGGACCAAACAGAAGTTATCATCAACATCATCGTCCTAGTATAACTATACTTACGTGTTGATTCTATTTAACCCTACAGTAGTCGCGCATCTAGAAGTAACGTAAGTGGTCGCGCGGATTACATACGTAGTCCATTTTAAAATTGATCTTAAAATAATATTTGCAGAAAACTCTTTATTATTTTTATAAAAATACTATCAGTAGTGGTTATTTTTAAACATTTTATTAGCAAAACCTAATCACAACCCCTAAATTACAAAATAAGTAACCAAAACAAAAATCGTCTCTAAATAAGCATAAATATGATATTGTTTACTCAAATTGAGATCACTCACTATTTTTGTGTGAAAAACTAACTACTAAATTCGATTTTCTGCACAGGATAGAGCCATTTTCTTGAAATGATGCCCTCATGTAAACTTAATGCACGCGGTACACATTTTTCTGGTCCTTATACAGCGGGTTCTTCACAGTCATGGAAATGACGCACTACCTTGCTCGATATCGAGGTAGTTGCTTGAGTTTCATGATACACAATGCCAAAAAAGTATTTTATCTTGATTGTTAGGATGTTTGGTAATGATTTTCTTCGATTCTCCTATGAGCCAGTGGCTTCATCCGAGTTAACTCGATCCATTTTTCGTTTGCGCTACAAAAGTCATCAATCCAGGCTTCTATTTGTACAGCTCGGCGATTATACTCCAAATTAATACTAAAATATGAGTAAACTTATGTTATAACAACAAATGTGAATAAATACAGTCTAATTATACCAATTTACTCAATAATAGATAAAAATATACAAAATATTATAACAGTAAAGAAGGAAAAAATACTTACGTAATCAGTCGCGTTGATTACAATTGTAGTCCACGCCCTTTTCTGAGCTCCTATGAAGGACCACAGGGCGCGAATTGCGCTGGCATTGCACTGAGCGAGTTGCCCAAATATTCATTTGAAAGTATCTAGCGGCTTATTTAGTTGGCACGAACCGATTTTAAGAAATTATCGATTCTATATAGGTGGATTACATATGTAATCCACGCGACTACTCCAGGGTTAACAACATGCAATACTTTAAATATTAAGGTATATTTGAATACTATGTACCAAGTCGTGGTCTTTGCGGATAATACGTTAAAAAGGAGATCATCATCATCATCATCATCATCGTCCTAACTTTATCCGTGTCGCATCCAAGACTTCCGCCTAGGATCCCGCGGTCTGATTAGTAGTCTGACCAGCAGGCCGATTCAGAATGTCACGACAAGTAATCGTACGATATGTCATATTATTGTCCTAGGCTTTTAGCCGCCTATTAGAGATATTTTGAACAAATATTCATTGAATTCGGTTTATTTATTAATTTACTTCATACTGAATGCATAAAATTGATAGGAAATGCGATAGTTTTGACAAAAAATGAGGTAGCAAGTTCGACAATTAATGGAATCGAATGTAAAATGAGATATCGAAAGATTCTGAATCGCCCCCCAGATTAGATAGAATACTAGCGATTGTCTGGTCACCACAACGCAAAGCGATATAATATTCCATGATCTAAACCACTGTCAATTTATTCAGGTGGAAGCAACGCCAGGATAGTGGACAATAACACCTGTACCGTGCATGCGAGGATCATTGTATTCTACTCATTGACATATACTATTGTACCCGTGCGAAGCCGGGTCGCTTCACTTGTAAAGCTTAAAAAGCTATTGGTGATCAACTGATTATCCACCACATAGAAATTAATCTAGCAAAATTCTGTGATCCACCACCTTGTCCGATCGTCACCAATATCAATAACTCAAAATATGACTAACTCAAGAAACTGCACTACCTGCTTGCAAAATTACACAATATACAGGTGGTAGAATAATGTTGAAACAAGTTATAAAATAGATCGAGAAAATTGGGCTCGCGCAATGCTGTTCCGGGTTGAAATTATAGGCAACACATACGTTGTCCGTGTGGTTGCGGATTAAGAATACGGAATGTCACCACCCCATATCATCCCATGGGTGTCGTAAGAGCCGACAAAGGGAGCATATTATGCAGAGAACAGCACTGTAAGAGAAGGAAAACTTGATGCAAACCCTATACCAACCGGTTTGGCCCGCGTGGTATAGTAGGCGAATTCCTTCTTTCAAAGGAGAGGCCTAGTCCAGCAGTGGACTGTTAAGGGCTGATGATGATGATAATACGTAGAGTCACGCCTGTTTCCCAAAGGGTTAGGCAGATACAACGAACTGCTGCAATTCTGAAATCTTTCTCTATTTATCGCCAAAAGATGTTTAATAATCTAAATGAACGTATATCGTAGTGGTTTAGCAGGTGCCTCGCTGTTTAGCACTGCGCTGGGTATTAGGTTCGATTCCAACACGGAGCAACACTTCATGTGATCCACAAATAGGCTAGTTGACGAAAAAAATTTTATGATTCCGTCCTTTAGATTATTCAAAAATAAGCGATACGTATTTTTTTATTTGTAAACTAAACCAAAAATGACCAAGATATAGCTCATTAAAGTTACGTATAACGTCACGCCGTGCTACATTTTTTCGCACTAGTTGACGTCACACGTAACTTTAACGGGCTATATCTTTGTTATTTTTTATTTAATCGAAAAAAGACAAAATACGTGTCAAATATTTTTAATAATCTAAAATACGGACTAAATAAAATGTAATTATTTTGACTCTGGAAACTACCCTATTGTTGTTTTCATTCTTAGTGCTCTTGCGTCCATTGATTGGACTTTTAACACTTTGAAGGACAGTAAACTCCTATAGACGTGATAACAATAAAACTTCAATTGTGTCTCGTTTACTGTCCGTGAAAGTGTTAAACTTACTTATGTACATTATCATAGAATAATAGAAATACTTGTTCTTCTGATTTATTCATTTTTTTTAATTTATAGTCTCACGCCTGTATCCCCGAAGGGGTAGGCAGAGGTGTAAATATTACACCCACATTTCGCCATGAATTTTAGGTCCCATGTAAGGCGAGCCTATTGCCGTTACCGGGCACATCACCTGACTCCTGGCTGCTACTGAGTATTCGGAAAAACACAGTAACACTTTTGCCCGACCCGGGAATCGAACCCGGGACCTCCGATCAGCAGTCGCATACGCTATCCACTGGACCACGGAGAGTATTATTATATTTATTCATAATTTATTTATAATTCAAATTTGGTTGTTTTGCTAACGAAATGTTTACCTGAAATTAACATAGTAGGTATAATTTTGAGTAAATAAATAATTTGTATTCCTCTACTCATTTTGAAATCAATTTAATCTAGATTTTTATTGTGAAATTGTAATATTAATTAATATCAATAAATAATTCGAAACATACAAATCACAAATATTCTATTTGCAGAAGAAGTCCTGCTATTATAATCATATTGAAATTATATTATACCCACGCTCATTAGTATATTCTATACAGATAGATATCTGAAACATAGAGTAATATCAAGAATAATCAAATCCTCTGCTCGATAGGGCAACTTAGTAATCGAATCTGTTCTATAATTACTACAACTAACGTATAAACCAGAATGCATTACTTATAATGGTCAAAACATGACATTTATTTTTATCCAAATAGGAATAATCTTTATATATAAAATCCTTGCGTTACTGACTGACTGACAGACACGCTACAGCCGAAACTATTGGGCGCAGGAAGCTGAAATTTGGCATGTATGTTCCTTGGAGACCGTAGAGGTGTACTAAGAAGGGATTTCCCGAAATTCCCACGGGATCGGCCAAAACGGGTAAAAAAAACATTGCAGGCGTAGGTGCTGGCGTCCTCTATTTTCTATAAATCTGTTAATTTTGAAATAGTTATTTCCTCTTCTCACATATTTTTTATCACTATCGCTTTTCCAATTGTTTTATAAAAATATAGTAATTTTAGCATTTCTAATGCTAATATCCATGGCAAATACTTTTTGCAATATAACATCGTAATAGTTATTTGTGCAACAAGAGAGCAAAGTTGTTTTTTGTTTCGAGTGCTGATTTTGAGTCCCGAGCAAGCGAAGGATTCTATGATTGATTCACGAGCGTAGCGAGTGAATCAAAGTTAGAATCCTGAGCGTGGTGAGGGACTCAACAGCACGAGATCAAAAAACTTTGCTCTCGTGTAGCACACATAACTTTTCACCACAGCAGTGAGAACACATATTACTTAGGAGACATAGAAATGAACAGGAATAGATTGAATTCTGCATAATCACTTGTTGATTTAACTCTTCTGGTGTTAAAGTACAGTCATCATCGCTAGTTTCACTCATCTTTTTAGATTATTTTATATATTAATATAATTTAACACGTTACGCTATACCTACTGTATCAGCATCAGCGAAATTTTTATTCCCGCTACTTTTTTAAATCACGTTTTAATACCCCGTCCCTGATGTTTACTTTTCAAATGTATGATTGTTGTAATTCTAAATAAAAATGTATTGGTTAAATACTACTTTTATACTATTAATTAGACTTATTTTTATTAAAATCCAATAATAAATTAAACATGTAAACAATAACATATAAAAAAAGTAATTCCTTTATTACCAATATCTTTTTTTTTGCGTTGCCGTAGGTGTTTTCTTTGAGGTCGAATTCCAAAATCGAATTTCGAATTCGAAGGGGTTTGTTTTTTCACTCACTTTTTATATGCATGTGAAAGAGACAGAGCACAGTAAAATTCGAATGTTTCAAATTTATGGCTGAACAATGTCAATTCGTGACACTGAAGATTGAAAAATTAAAAAGCTACTTTTACTCACGCTCGAATCAAAATCGCGTTTTGTTCACTGTTGTCTCGCAGCAAAAGCGGCATGTTTGAGCTGCAGTGGTGAAAAAGTCTTTTTACACGAATTTTTAATACAGGGTTTTTGCCAAAGTTTAACCTCGATTGGCCTTGCAATTTCACGGATGTTAAGAAAGATGAGCATTTAGCAATGCTTTCATATATTTTTATTAAAATCGTTGTTGTTGAAAGCCTAACGCAATGTTCTTTTTTGATTTTTGCCTCAACCTTGAAAACGAGATAAAAGATTCGCTTTATGGCGAAGCTAATCTTACGAAAAACTGTACGAACTGCTTTAAATATTACAACAGAGTTTGATTTAAATCTTGACTTTACATTTCTGGCAAATATAATGCTAGTAGGTAAATTGCTCTTTTCCTGTAGAAGAAGATGAAAAAATGAAAAGGCGTTAAGTTTATTAAAGAAGAGGGCGCATATTTTCGCTTTTATCCATTTTCCTAAGGATGGTAAAGCGCGAGTGTCGCCTGATTTGCATAACTGACGAGAGGTAGCTACTGCGCAACTTAATACGCATTGTTCTTATCTTAATACTGAAAGTCAAATCAAACTAAAAGCTTAAACAAACCACTACAATTTATTATGTAAAATTATGTATAATAACATCTTCAAAGGCTTCAAAGGATGACAAAGCGACATGAAAAAATACTGAAAAGAAGGTGATTATGTCGCTTCCAAAATAAGTGCAGTCGTAAAGTTTCAACTTATATTCTATATTAGATACATCTTCAGCAATACTATAGAGACATATATATAACAAAACATAACATTTTACAAGAACCAATACCAGCTTTATTTCCCAATGGTTTAGTAAGTACAATGGCCAAGTTCCCTTTAACCTTCAATCAAACGCGCAAGAATGTTTGTAACAATCTGTTACAATACCAGGCCAGCTTGATAAAATCACCGAGGGATGGGAATGGCCTTTAAATAATGCACAGAATGCCTCCAAAACAGATAATACTATTCATGTACATGAAAAAATAATAACGTCTGACCTTTTCTTATTAAGAGCTGTTAAGTTGTAAATGCGTTTTTGCTTTGAGATAATATTTCTAGTTTAATGAAATGTTTGTGGTGTGTGAACTATACTTAAACCAAAATCACACAAGTGTAAAAAAATATCTCGAAATTTTTACAACACAATACAAACTATTTGTTTATAAACACGATTTTATAGACGAAATTGATGCAATGCAGAAAAAAAATATTCGTGTTTCTGAACCACTAGAGACGCTTGTCGTATACATATAGATATATTATGGAATGTTTTGGTCCTCTTAGTCAGAGGGTAGCTCATAAACGAGTCGGTAAACAAATACTAACTTATAAAATAATGTTAATCAGCCAAACCAAACGAGCAGCAATCCATGGATAAATCAAATACTAGCTGTTTCCCGCGGTTTCACCCGCGTCCTGAGAGAACTTCTTCGCGTACCCGGTTAATTTATAGCCTAAGTTACTCCTTTGTGCATCAGCTATCCGCCAGTAAAAATCCCGTCCAAAGATTAGCGAGAACAAATAGACAGAAAGACCGACAGACAGACAAAAATTTTAAAAAATGTAATTTCGGTGCACGTATCGTGTATACATAATGCATTTAGTAAAAAGCGGTTATTACAAACAGATACTCCAATTTTATTTATGTGTATAGATTGGTACCGGCCGTTAATCTTTTAATGCTGTCGTCTCTATGTAATGTGAATATATAAGCTATCTTACCCACTAGGCTATCACCTCAGTTAAATATGTACACTCCAGCTGTCTTACCTGGATATATAGCCTGCACCCGATCCTTAAACTGCTCCACCACAGAGTTAGCGACGTTCGCCACACTGGACACCCCGGACACAACCCCTGAAGCCACCCCGGACACGAAGCCTCGGTCGTTGTCCAGGGAACCGATGTCTCGGACACCCGCCATCAACTGACTCAGCGGCTTGCTGATACCGGTGGATATGGTCTTGAGGATGCCTCGGCCAAATTGACCTGTAGGAGGAAAGGAATAAGCTTTAGCAAATAAATCAATCCATTTCTGTTTTACGGCAGAATTTCTTCAGGTTCCCCGGTACTTTAGAAACATAAAACAAGCATTGAAAGGACTCGCAGACGGAAAGCTTGAGGGATCAAAGCGACAATGACGTCATTATGATGTGTCTTCCACAAGTCCAATCGTGCAATGTTTTCTACCTCTTTTTGAATCAATCAATGGTACCGATCCAGGTCTTTCTTGTCTATCATTTTAACCGTACAAAAGCTTTGAATATGTTTATAATTATAATTATATAAACGTACAATTATTAAGTGATTAACTTAAATTTTTACGTTTTTAAGCGTCTCATCGTGGCCTTAATTAATAAATAATTTTACTTTGACTTTGAACATCTAAATATATTTAAGACATTACAAAGTTTGTTTACGCTAGCATAACGCTCTTTTTGCTTATTCAAATTTTTCAGTTCACAGTCATAACTAATTAGCAGAAGATTTACCAACTCACGCTGGTAAATCTTAGTGTTTATTGGTAAATCTTAAGATTTACCGTACCTCGGACTTTTATAGTAACATATACATATAAAATCAGAACAAAGAAAGTGACACGATATGTAATTCTATAGCAATGTTGGTCATTCGATATGAACTTTATGAACAGGAAAATAGCGAAAATATCTGAATATTTAAGAATGAGTATGTAATCGTAACTGTGGTTACTCACATAACTATTCTAAGTATTTACTTTTTTATTCTACCTTTGTTTCAACTTTACCTCATTTCGCTTTCAATGTTATGTAAGCTTTAGGGTACATAAAATAGCAGATTGAGGCTAATTTATTATGTTTTAAGAACACACTGAAACTTCTTCTTCTTTCTCTTAGCGTTATCCCAGTTTCAATCTGAGGTCCGCTTTCTAGTCTAACCGGATTTGACTGAATATTAGCTTTTCCACGGAGCGACTGCCTGTCTGACCTCCGTAACCCGAAGGGATAGCGATATTCCATGGTTTAGACTAGTGTCAGTTTTATTTAGAAGGTACTGACGCCCTCTAACGATTGTCAAAGATCTTCATGACAACCGGGACCGACGGCTTAACGTGCTCTCCGAGGCACGGGACAAGCGATAATTAACAATTCAATACGCACATAACTCCGAAAAGTCATTGGTGCGCGCCGTGGATTCGAACCCGATACCCTCTGCCTGGCAGTCTGTTGGTATATCCACTCGGCTATCGCCGCCTTTAAGAACACACTGAAACTGATCTAAATAAAAATATTTTACTTACTAATCGACTAATAACCATATTTTCTTAGTCTTCGCTGCGTGTTGACACTGACCTTTTAGTTTATTTATATTTTGTGTACAGTTTATTTATTCATTTGCCAAAATTGTAAATGAACAGTAATTACGGTCTAAGCAATCGATATAAATGTCGATCTACTTATAATGAGTGCTTGTACTAGGGTGAACCTATGCCTGGTACCTACTCGTAGTAAGTAGGTAAACAGATTTAACAAATAGCATAAAATATGACAGTGCCAATATATGGCCAGTGCCAGTATATATCTACACAAAAGCAAGAGATATTTTAAAATACGCCCATTAACTAAATTTAAATATGTAGATTTGTACTATATTTCACTATATTCAAATTAATATGTGCCTGACAAGTTACTAAATAACCTGTTATTCTATTTTTGTACTTAGCTAGATAAAAAGATTCAAATTCAAATTTCAAATTCAAATCGTTTATTTGCAAAATAGTATGTAAAACATGAAAAGATGATTGTTTGTATTTTGCCGTTCCTCGTGTACTCGAATGGCTGGCAAACTTAGCCACCATTGGCGTGCGTAGGGTTGGTTTTCGGGGTGGGCCTCGGTCTTCATAAATAATGTTGTTGAAGTTCCTTCACACCATTATTTTGCAAGGTGGACCGACAGGATAAGGTTGGATACGAGCGGCTTAAGATCGATCTGTGTGGAGAACCTTGGGGGAGGCCTATGTCCAGCAGTCCACGACTCTAGGCTGACATGATGAACCAAAATTCTAGAATGGGTACTAGTCCATGCCGGGGTGGGTAGGGCTCACCAGGCCCTTTGCTATGTACGCCTATGCTAGCCACTAACATAAAATTATCTTTCGAATCTAAGAACTTGCAACGTAACATTTCTACGTTCATACGTTTTATAATTTAAAAGGAAAATATGGAAGCGTGTGATTAATTTACAATTATGTCCATCTTTCTGATTTCTAAAGGAAAATAATAAAAAATATTTAACGATACAACGGCCACCTTCAAATATGTGCGTCTGACTCGCACTTGACCGACTCTTGGAATTAAAATAAATTAATAATATTAAAATAAATTACATTTAAACCATAAAATTACATTTTATATCAAAATTCTAACAAAAACTCAAGGAATTATTTCGACATAAAGACGAACTTTTAAAATTACTGAATCAGTTTTTAAACAGGTTTTGCGACATAACTCTGTAATGGTTTTATTCGTGATCGCTCTGATTGTGAAGGGCTTGGGCTAACCAGTCCCTTTGTGAATGTGAACTACAGCCTGGCGCAAGTTCCTAAGAAAAACCGAATGTATGAAACGTGCTATCTTTTTAATGGCTACTATTATATGTATAAAACGTGATGATAGCATCCTTCACTATGTACCCTTGGATCAGTATTCTTTCAAAGTTAGACGGGTTATACGTACACCGCCTTGGCTGTCAATAGTGTCAAACGTCACAACTGTCACATTATTATCCAGATTGAACTTTGCCGCGTTATGTAGTTTGTTCATAAAACGTAAAAAACATACTGTAAAAGTGCTTTGTGTATACCAAATAAATGTGATTTTACACTTCTAGTGTTAGTGTTACTATATTTATTTGATTAGCATTGAAAGGAGCGCAATGAAAACAAGCAAAATAACGTGCGAAATATGGCATACAACAACATGCCGGTCAAGCAATGAAAAAAGGGTAGGTATTTATGGCAAAATGTCCCTATATAAAGATCAATGAATATTTATAATGTTATATAATGTGATATATTTCAATGAAACATAAAAAATAAGGAAATATTCTAAAGTTTCATATCCTAGTACTTTGTATGTAAACAATAGTGCTGCCTGTCAGTTATCGATAATCCGTTATTAGAAATTGGCACAAGGACTAAAAATTATATTCTTTCTTTTTTTCTTTTTAGATGTAAAAATGGGTAGCTGTAACTGGAAACCAAGACTTGATTTATGTGGCCATTGAAAAATTACATCAGTTGAACTATGTATGTGTCAAGCATTTTAAGCCGAAAGACTTAAAAAAAAGGGAACTCAAGTCAGAAAAACAGCTGTGCCTTGTATCTATAGACATTTCTTTAAATCCTATTACAGAAGAAATGTTGAAAACCTTTCCATTACATGTACATACATATATCTTTTAGTTCTGCGTATTTTTCTTCGCTTATCTAGAATAGATTTATAGAATAGGCTAATTTGTTTGAATAAACACATAAATATTAAATACATCTTTTATTTGTGTTGGAAAAGTATAATTCTAGTCGAAACATAATTATAATTACTTCTTACCGAATATTATCGATATCGATATTTCGTTAATCACTAGAGGGTACATCCCTATATTGACGAATATGACAATGCTGACAACATAAAAACGATGTCAATTAGTATCTTTATGTTGGTACGAGTTCTCCCTGCACGTTTCATACAAAGCTGAAAGTCTCGCATGATCTATGGCACATCCGCCTCTTCTTACGTAGTATTTGTATACTCTTTGGTGAAC
Source organism: Euclidia mi (assembly GCA_944739405.2). NCBI lineage: Eukaryota > Metazoa > Arthropoda > Insecta > Lepidoptera > Erebidae > Euclidia > Euclidia mi. Next base: position 1,498,094 of record OX123206.2, read on the forward strand.
TAGTTTAATGACGTAAGGTATGCATAAGCTGACATTTGTGGTCACTATAAACGGCAGGTTTTGCTAAATAACATACCTACGTAACGAAATAGGTCTGAGTTTGGTACTGGAAAATTCCTTGAGTAAAGTGTATTTTTAGGATATACATCAAGCTGTATTTTATTTAACGATGTCAACAATTCGGGTAATTCTTAACCTAATAAAAGCTTATATGCTGTACAGTTGGTATAATTAAAACAACACGTGAGATCCATAGATTGTTGTTTCGAGTTGGGTGAAAGTACTTTGTGTCCGTGGCTTGATGATCTGACACTAGCGGTGACACTGCGGTCTTTAAAAATAAAATAGGCATCCAACCAGACACCAGGATTACTCTAGAATTAAGAACGTATAATTATCAGGTTATCGATTTAAACGCCACTTGTCACTATGCCGAGTGCTGCGGATTTTGATACCTACGTGGAAAAATACATTAATGAGATCCACAATCTTAATATATAAAATCCTTGCGTTACTGACTGACTGACAGACACGCTAGAGCCGAAACTATTGGGCGAAAGGAAGGGAAATTTGGCATGTATGTTCCTTGGGGACCGTAGGGGTGCACTGAGAAGGGTTTTCCCGAAATTTCCACGGGATCAGTCAAAACAGAAAAAATTAAAACGGGACAGCCAAAACGGGTAAATTTAAAAAAAATGCAGTCGTAGCTGCTGGCGTCCTCTAGTTGATTTATAAATCTTGAATCTTGTATTGATTGGTTCGATGACGCTGTTTCTCACGATACAAGCTTCGCAACAAGCAATCGCTTTAAAAGAAATAGGACAGTATATAGTGAGTAAATTCAGATTAATTCTATCAAGAAGGAAGAAAAATAATTTTCGCGCAATTTCTCTTATGATACCTTCAGATATTCATTTTTGTGGAACAAATTCTCCTTGACGAGAAGCTTGAATCGCAACCAGGACAACGCTAAGACAACGATGATGTCTGCATAATTATACTTTTAAATAATTTGTACAAAAACATAAGTGGCAGACATCTAACATTATTCACAGATTACACAAAATATTGCTTAAAAGTTACAACATTTCGCATCAATCTATAAAGCCTAACATTATAATATTCCAAAATGTTTTTATTTTTAGTATTCGCATCATGCCATCATAACCTTTGCCACTGGGGTACCGGATTTACAAAACACTTTTACAATGATGTAACCCCAAAACGAACGCAGCACAATAAAACCTCATTTAACCGTGACCAAGCAAATTTGAACAATCGGTCTCTGCAATGTCTGTTAAATTAATATCCGTTTGGTAATAGCATTATAACAATTTATTTTTATTTTGGACGAGCATCCATCTTTTGCCTCGAGCATAATATACATATTTCATTATAAATATGGAAACAGGCAATATTTCACAGCTAAAATTTGACCTCGGATGTTAAAACATAATTCAACATGTCGAATGGTTTGGATATTATCATTATTTGTCTCTGTGGCTGGTCGCTGACAAAGTTCTCTAATAAGACTCGTAGTTTCCAGGGGTGGGGTTTCGCTTGCCATAAGCCTTCGATATTTATTTTGTGCCCTTAGGCATATTATTATTTTGGCATATTAAAAAATCCGTCTTTAGTGTACGCCATAAAAGCAACCCGCAGACCAAATTTTATATTTTTAGCTTCAGCAGTCTATTGTCGGCTCTGCGATAAATGTCAAAGCCAAAATCACTTATTCCATTAGGTCATGATGCGACGCTTATAAACGTAAAAATTGCAAGTTAATCACTTAATGATTCTGCATTTACATTTAGTGTCACGTTCGCAATGCAAAGGCGTAGAACCACGAGAAAGAACGGGAAATAAATTGAAAATAAGTATTTAGTCGTTAGTGTCATAAAATAGTTTTTTGACCTCCGCAACGAGTTAAGTATCAAATTGCTCATAATGCAGACGCGCAATCTGTATTGCAATAATTATACACTGCCTACCGTTCTATATAAAAGGATTAAACGTCTGTAAAACTTACCAATGCCTCCATTTTCCTCGCGACTTCTTAGTCTTTCTGCCTCCAACATTTCATTCTGCCGCTGCATTCGCCTAAATAGATCCACTATTCCTTTAGGCACTACTCTTTCTGCTACACTCTCAACTACACTCTCCACTACACTGCCAGCCAGTCCAAATATCACTGAAAGGGCATCAGTTTTAGGCGCAGTAGTTGGTACTACATCTTTAGAATCATAGTAATCTTCAGGCACGTCAACATGTTCTTCCGTATCTAGCTCTGTAAATATTGGCACATCTGTATCCTCCACTTCAGTACTTAGATCTAATCTGCTTATATTTTCTTCATCAGTAGTGTTTGTAGGTGTAACATTCGTTGTTTTATCACTATTTACTTCAGTTACATTTGGTTCTTGAGTTGTAAGTTCAGTGGTTTCGAAAACTGACTCAGTTGTCGTTATATTATCTGACGATGTAAGGACATTTGATTCAGTAGTTTTTGTATATCCTTCAGGGATAGGAACATCTGTTGTTCTTTCAGTAAGTTCTGTATAAATGTCTGTGGTAGTATCCGTTTCTTGCGTAGAAGATGGCAGAGTTACAGTCTGCTTTATTTCGATAATCGGTGCTTTTCTTGTAGTTGATAACGGTATGACCGTCAGATCTGGTTCCGTTGTACTTTCTATGATACTAACTAGAGTATTTTCAGTTGTACTTATCAGTTCTAGAGGTATTACACTGTAATCTAAAGTAGATGTTTCTTCTAATTTGGTTTCAGTTTTGTTTCTATCATTATTGAGCTTATTTTCTAATTTCTTATCATAATCCTTAACTAAAGTGTACCTATGGGATTCTTTGTTGAAGTACTCGTTAGAATTCCATGGGACTGAGCCATATTTCTTGTTGTACTTTACTGTGTACTCTTCGTCGAAGTCAATGATGCTGTTGTCGAGATTGTCTCCCGCACTGCTTCCAACGGGTGCTGGTGTGGAGACGATGTTCTTTGGCAGTGCGTACGCTGGGCAGCTCAGCAGCAACACAGCACTGATAATAAATTGCTTCATTTTCTTTCACCCTCGGTGGTACATTTTTGGTCAGCCATCTGTAAGAAGACAGAATTACTCTTTTAGAAATATTCGTAGTTAATTTACTCAAATAATGAAATTGAAAGCATTTATTAATAATATACACACAACAGTACGACAATCACACATAACGAGTAATTGTTATAGAGGAGCATTCTCAAATGAATAATGAGGTACATAATTAAATTATTAATAATATTTTTAGACGTTATCAATTTGTATAATATTTATATGACATTTACAGTAGGAATTCCATTGAGTGCATCATCCTCCTAGCGTTATCCAAGTCCGACCTGGGGTCCGCTTACTAGTCTGACCGGATTTCACTGAATATCAACTTTTCCACAGAACGACTGCCTGTCTGACCTCCGCAACCCAAAGGGATAGCGATATTAAAAGGTTTAGACTAGTGTCAGTTTATTTAGAGGTAACTACTGACGGCCTATAACGACTGTCAAAGATCTTCATGACCACCGGGACCAACGGCTTAACGTTCTCTCCGAGGCACGGCACAAGCGATAATTAACAATACAATACGCACATAACTCCGAAAAGTCATTGGTGCGCGCCGTGGATTCGAACCCGATACCCTCTGCATGGCAGTCCGTTGGTATCTCCACTAGGCTATCGCTGTGTCCGATACAATATATTTATGCAAATGTTTATTGATATATTTTCAGGGTAGTAGAGCCTTGCTGATATCAGCATGAATGGACCGTCTCGAACGGGGAAGTACTACTCTCTCACAGATAATCGACGTAAAGTAATAGTACCTAAACTGTTGCGTTTCGTTCGGTGAGTGAGTGCCGGAGGCCCTATCCCCTATTCCTTCTCCCTCATCCCACTCCTCATCCTATCCCTTTTCCCAACCCCAAGTGGCGGCAACGCACTTGTGACTCCAGAAGGCCAATTCTGGTAATTATATTTGTTCAAATTCCAATATCGATCTAGTCTCGGCGTCATAAATGGTATTCTCGTAACTTAACTGACACTTGAATGAGATCGGGACTACATCGAAAGTTGAACCAAGTGTGAACTAGTGTGAACGGTATTCTGCTAATTATTAGTAGAGCAGGTAAGGTATTTCTAGTTTTTTCACAATGATACCATCGTACATAATATAACCACATGAGTAAATATACCGAACAGAGAAACAGCTTCTTAAGAGCTTGTAAATTTGTTACCTATTTTGGTAGGGTTGTCACAATAGGTTAAGACAAATCGCTTGTTCGGTATGCGACATATTCTGGAATGGACAGATTCGTGATTCGGCAAATTCCCAACTCGACAGATTCGTGAATTGGGCAGATTCTTGGACTCGACCGATTCGCTATACGGCAGAAGTACAGTTGTAAATAAAATAGCGAGTGGAACCAAAAAAGCATGCACCTGATACTTTTAAAAGCACGGAATAAAAATATACATTTGTTACCAAGGACACGACGTGATGACGTGATTTATTTGACATTCCCAACGATACCACTAATAGTGTTGAATATTTTTCTGGTAATATTTATGATCTATTTTGCTAATAAACATAGGAATCGCCTTTAGCTATTATGTGCCACTAGTTTTACCACGGGGATAGGTATCTAAAATAAGTTTAAAAAGAAATTGTGAAAAAAAACAAATGACTATAAAATGATCAACCATCGATAGGGCTTACAAAAAACAGGTGCATGCGATTTTCGACCTTATTGACAATTCATGATAAACTTCTTTTTGGTATTTTCTTGCTTTCTGACATTGATATGTTATTAAAATTATAAATTCTGAGTTACGTCAATAAGGTCGAAAATCGCATGCACCTGATTTTTGTAATCCCTATCGATGGCTGATAACTTTCTGATAGTCACTGGTTTTGTAAACGTTAATTGCTTTTATACAATTTCACAACTAATGAGTTCACGAAGATCCTCTGGGGGATCTGGCTAGGAGATCCTGGTGGACAACATGCAAACATGTTAAGTATTTCGTTGCCAGCATTGACAATATTTATTTCAAGATCGAAATATTCGCGAAACTTTTGCTCGAGAAATTCAACAAATGAGATAAAATTATCAGGAGGAAAAAACGAATTAAAAAACCCAATTGTACGTTACCATCGTTAAAATCTTTATAATGTCTGAATTATTTCTATTATTGAATATTATTTTTTTAAATTATTGAATACCTATTGAAAATAATTCACACGATCCAAGGAACCAATATATTTACTTACCGAAATTTTATTACTTAGTTGTATATTAATTTTAATTTGGCATGTAAACGTATTGGCATCCAATAACCATTCCTATTAATGTATTTTCCCATACAATGGCAAAATTCATGTTTTTGTTTTTGAGTTTTTGACATTACCTCTAAGATCAACAAGAGACTATAAATTGATTATATCGAAATTATACTATAAGGAGCACAGATTTAACAAACAAGAACCAGATGTAGCGTATTCGTCCAACTAAGTGAGGCACGTTGACAGCTATGTGTGCGTGACATTTGGCGACTGGCACTGTACGGACACGCGCGTCTATGTGTGTGTAAATTTGCCAGATTATGAATAATCTCCCACTATTTTGCATATAGTTTTTGCAAACGAATATAAAAATATTAGGTAATATTTTATATTCGTTTGTGGTTTTGAAGAATGTACCATAGATTTAATTAATGCTTTTAATATGTAATGCTGTTGTGAAAATTATTCAAATAAAAAATACTATTAAAGTATGCTTTTAAAAAATACATTTCTTAAAAAATGTAGGCTCCGAGTTAAGTTTTAACTAATTTTATTCGTAAATTGAGAAATAAATAGATAGGCTTGCGTCATAAATATTAATTAGCAAAAAACATTTTGTCATGCATACAATAAATTATGAATATCATAATCATAAATCATAACCAAAAAAAATTGCAATTAAAAATAAATAATAGCTACAATCAATAATTTCTGTTTCTGTACTTAATGTACACACGGCGCCAAGTCAAGCTAAATAGTCGAAGTACGATTTTGATACTTATTCCCTACGCCATAAGAACGGTACAAAGGTCTAACAACGGTACAAAGGTCAAAGTGTATAGCTTGACAAGTAGCCGCGTGTACACGAATATTTGGATCGTTTGGGGATCGAACTCAAAACAATGTATATGCAAATGGAAATCCTATTAGTATATTTATAAGAAAAAATATAATCTACAATATACTTTTACAATACGTTAATGTATTTTTCATTAACATGACAATCATTATTACCTACATAATCAATTGACAAGTGCATTTTCCCTAATTCAGGGAAAACGTTGTCGACGTAAACTGGCAACACTTACATATTTTCTGCAGAAATACGAATTTTATCGAAATAATATTATAAAACGGTCAAATAATCCATAGTTATCTGTAAGAATATATTCCATCTTCCCGTATTTGCTTTTAGAAACAACTTTTACAATGTTTAAAAACGCAAGATGGCATTTTATGAATTTAAAAGCTGGATCGATCGTGGCGTGTGAACTGTGCGATGCTTCGCAGCGCACTGAGTCGAGTTTGTATTCGCTTTTCAATTTTGTATTTGCTTTAGTGGCTTCACGCAAGTGTTCCGCGCGCTCTGTCTGCCTTTTATTCTATAGTCTTAGATAAGGAGATTAAGTGGAGCAGAATACCAATTGTGAGTCAATTCAAAATTAAATCGCAGTTCAGTCAAAATTCAGTGTCAGTGTCTGTTAAATACGAGAATTGGCCTTCTGCTGTGGTGTTGCTTGTGTCCAGGGGCGGCGGTAATTCCTTACCATCAGGCGATCCGCCTCCTCGTTTGCCGCCTGTTAGGTACTATATAAAAACAAAAAAAAAACTCGCGTAATAACTCGACACAAACATAAAAGTTTTTTTTTTAAACAATTGCAAGAAACTACTACCCCTGTCCTTAGCGGTATTATCCGAAAAATTAATAGCCTTGAGTCATATACCTGCCACAGAATGTGATTTGCTAAAATAAATACAAAGTATAACCAAGACCGAGACTATGAATGTAATGTCCTTCATAATGTCAATATCAACTTTCAGGTATTGACTTTCAAGATCCATGGTCAACAGGAAGTACATAACAAAATGTTTATTATTAACTAATATTTGTAGCTCACTCATAATATCCGCACTATAGTAAAATAAACCGCTCAAGTGCGAGTCGGACTCGCGCACCGAGGGTTCCTTACAAACCTATAGGTACGAGTATACCTACATATTTATTTAAAATAAATATGTGATGTAACTAAAACTTGAAGGTTTTCATAGTTTTTCTTATGTGCTATAAAACGTTGCTTTATGCCAAATTTCAAGATTCTAGATTGACGGAAATACCCTTTAGTTTTGAGTTGAGCATTTGATATGAATTTCAATTTTAAATCTCTACGGGTTCATGAAGAAAAGGGTACCTTTACAATTATTAAAAGTATTTTAATTATATGATGTAACTAAAAATTTATGGTTTTCACAATTTTTCCTTTATCTGTGCTATAAGACGTTGCTTCGTGCTAAATTTCAAGATTCTGAGTTCACGGGAAGTACCCTGTAGGTTTTGATTCCCTTGCTAGTAGTTGCGAGTTTGAAAATATGCTTAAGATGCTGTTTATGTTGATTGCGTTGACATAGAAGTTTGATTTTATTACAGCTTAACAGTGTTATAGACTTGAGTATTTAATGATGTAACAAAAAAAAATACATTTGTGCATATTTTCCCTTAATCTGTGCTATAAGAAGTTGCCTTATACCAAATTTCAAGATTCATAGTTCACGGGAAATACCCTCTGTAGGTATTGATTCCCTTGCCAGTAGTTGCGAGTTTGAAAATATAGTAAAATTGCTCTTTCTTTTAATTGCATTAAGATAGAAGTTTGATTTTGTTACAACAAGGTAAAATAGACCCAAGTATTTGATAGATATGAATTTCAATTAAATAACTTTACGCGTTCATGAGGAAGGGGTAGTAACTTTTAAAATTAATACAAATATTGTTTTTATATGATGTAACAAAAAAAAATACGATTTTCGCAATTTTTCCTTTATTTGTGCTATAAGACATTACTTCGTACCAAATTTCAAGATTCTGAATTCACGGAAAGTACCCTGTAGGTTTTGATTCCCTTGCGAGTAGTTGCGAGAAAATACATACATACATATCGTCACGCCTTTTATCCCCGAAGGGGTAGGCAGAGGTGTATTTCTACACCCACTTTTCGCCAGATATACTTTAGTCCCACGTAATAAGGGGCGAGCCTATTGCGCGAGAAAATATGCGGCTTAAATTGCTGTTTCTTTTTATTACGTTGACATAGAACTTTGATTTTATTACAGTTTAAAGGTATTATAAACCTGAGTATTTGATATGGATTTCAATTTAATACTTTTAAGCGTTCATGAGAAAATGGTTATAACTTTAAAATTATTAAAAATATTTTTATGATATGATGTAACTAAAAATTGACGGTTTTCGCAATTGTTCCTTTATGCATACTATAAGACATTACTTCATACCAAATTTCAAGATTCTGAGTTCCCGGGAAGTACCCTGTAGGTTTTGATCCCCTTGCGAGTTTCGAATATTTGCGGAAATTTGCAGCATAAACGGCTGTATCTTTTGATTGCGTTGGCTTAGATGTTTGATTTTTTCACAGCTTTAAGGAACAGTAGATTTGACTAATTGATATAAATTTCAGTTTGATACCTCCACGCGTTTCTGAGAAAAAGGGGTCTTGACAGACGGACGGACAACAAAGTGATCCTATAAGGGTTCCGTTTTTTTCATTTCGAGGTACGGAACCCTAAAAATACAAATATTGTAAAGAGTAGGTATCAGGGTTTGGCATCGAAATTTCTAAAGTCCGTATTCGATGCTTTTAACTCACGATGCACGTATTATACAATGTATAAATAATACATCTATCATTTAGGTCACAAAGTTACACTCATGAAGATTAGATAACAGTTTATATCCAAGTTCATTTAGATAATATGGCCATCAGAAGAACCTGGTACAATCACTTTTAAGAAATAGTATATTAACGTGACATAACAGCTTAGCGTATAGGTTATAGATGCATCGGTTCACAATTAGCTGTAATGATTATCAAATGACGCTCTCGCCTATTTTAAGCCTTTTTAGGGTTCCGTACCTAAAAGGTAAAAACGGGACCCTATTACTAAGCCTCCGCTGTCTGTCCGTCTGTCACCACGCTGTATCTCATAAACCGTGATAGCTAGAAAGCTGAATTCACAAATTATGAATTTCGGTTGCCGCTATAACAACAAATACTAAAAATAAAAAATGAAAATATTAAGGGGGTCCCATACAATAAACGCTTTTTTTTCGTATACTTTGCTCAAAATTTTCACAGAATAAGTAGTTGTATACCTTTCAGAATAAATTATTAAATAAAAAAGTAAATAATAAAGGGGGGCTCCCATACAACAAACGTAATTTTTAAGCAATTTGTTACTCGATCTTAAGGCGCTGTCCTAAGCGACTGTTTTGGTAAATGGGGGGGTGAAGCAGGGGAGGTGAAGGGCGCTTAGCTCCGTCTACTGCGGGGCGCCCCCCTTCATTCTTATCGCATGCGGCCGTATTCTGGCGACATCCGTAAAAACAATAAACAGGTAGAAACTTAAAAAATATTTAAGCATACATACAAAAAACGTGATTTTCTTTTATAGATGATGGTACGGCACCCTTCATGTGCGAGTCCGACTCACACTTGCCCAATTTTTATTTTTATTAATTCTTTATTCGCCGTTCATCAAACCATTAATATTTGCAAATGTTTAGCCTTTCTTATTCAACATTCAGCGTAAAACAAACCAATCCGGAAGCCTTTAAACCTTAATATTAATGCTAGTGACTGTAAGTGCAGCAATTATTGAGAAACATTTCGCAAACGAGCCCAAATGTTGGAGTGCATCGCGTAATATCATGTAATATCTTCATTGTGAGTACTTACATAACGTTCACACTTCATGAGCACGCGCCATACTAGGTACAACATTGTTCGGAGATATGAGGCTTTATTTATGTATTTACATACATACATACATACATAGACTCACGCCTGTTTCCCCGAAGGGGTAGGCAGAGGCATACTAAACGCCCACTTTTCGCCAGTGTTTTGATCCCACGTAATAGGTGGCGAGCCTATTGCCGCTTATTGGGATATTTTGTTTGCCAGAGCCTCGTCCGTTGATCGGCAGGTACACCACTTGCAGGTGAGGTTGGCTTAGGACCCTAAGTTCTTGGTGGGAACCCTATGCACCCATGTATGTATGTATTTTTTGTAATATATTCTTGGAATTTAATATATTACCAAAAAATACATACATACATGGGTGCATATTCTTGGAATTTTGGCCGTGTGGTTGACGGCATAGAATACAAGTGTCACCACCCCATCTTCCCGTGGGTGTCGTAAGTGGCGACTGAGGGATAACAGGATGCAAGTACCATCTTTTTAAAGACGGAAAACTCGACATCAAACCCTATACGACTGCCTCGTTGGTCTCGCGGCATAAATTTGCGCGTGGGATCGGGAGGTCCCGGGTTCGATTCCTGGGTCGGGCAGTGTTATTGGGTTTTTCTGTCACGAAATTCTCAGTAGCAGCACGGAGTCTGGAAATGTACCCGGTACGGCAATAGGCTCGCCCCTTATTACGTGGGACCAAAGTATATCTGGCGAAAAGTGGGTGTAGAAATACACCTCTGCCTACCCCTTCGGGGATAAAAAGCGTGACGTTGTGTATTCTTGGAATTTAATATGTTGTGAGATGCCGATCGGCTATTACACATAGGAATGTAATAATTTGTGTATGATGCAGGTCAAAAGGTGGGATATCTGCCAAAATAAATTATGATTAAGTTCTTTTTATTATATTATTTTATTATGTAGCCTCACGCCTTTTATCCTTGAAGGGGTAGGCAGAGGTGTAATATTACATCCACATTTCGTCATGAATTTTTGGTCCCACTTAATAGGTGGTTTCTAATATATGTCAATTAGCTATAATCATCATCCTAATTATCAGCCTTTAATCGGGAAAGGGGTAACGGAGTAAGCCACACTGCTGCGTCGAAAATTGTATCGTAGCATACTAATATTATAAATACGAACGGTTTGTCCTTCTTTCACGCTACAACTGCTGTACAGATTTTGATGGAACTTCGCAGTCATCATCATCATTATCATCAGCCTTTACCAGTCCACTGCTGGACTAGGCATCTCCTTTGAAAGGAGGAATTGGCCTACTATACCACGCTGCCCAAACGGGTTGGTATAGGGTGTGTATCAAGTTTTCCTTCTCTTACAGTGCTGTTCTCTGTATAATATGCTCCCTCTGTCGGATCTTACGACACCCATGGGATGATATGGGGTGGTGACATTCCGTATTCTTAATCCGTCACCACACGGACGACTTCGCAGTAATGTAGCTTATACATCAGAATAACACAAAGGCCAGTTTATCGTGTTAACCGACATCTATGTGGGTGGAACCGCGGCTTATATCAAGTATTTATATAAAATTGACATTTCTTTATTAAGCACGCAAGTAGTTTTGTCATAGAGTCTGCCATCATATATGTATACTAGAGGACGCCAGCGGCTTCGCACGCACATATTTCCGAATTTCCCGTTTGCCCGATCCCGTGGGATTTCCCAAATTTAGCATGTATGTTTCTTGGAACATACATGCTAAATTTCATCTTCTTACGACCAGTAGTTTCGGCTGTAGCGTGTCTGTCAGTCAGTCAGTAACGCAAGGATTTTATATATTAAGATGAGTGACTAACTTATTGCCAAGTTGTCTGTCCACTCTATAAATATGTGGGACTCTTGAGTGTTAAGTATATTTTTGTTGACATAAAACATAACATAACTTCACGCCTTTATCCCCGAAGGGCTAGGCAGAGGTGTATTTTTATTGACATAAGCCGTTCAATTTCCATAAAGGTCCAATGCTATCTGCATAAAGGACGTAGAGATTTAATTTGTGACCGTTGGTTGAATGTTTTTAAAGTCCTATGCGATACAGGATTATTTTAACCTAAGTGCGAGAGTTGACTGTAGTAGTAGAATATTTTGCAGATGAGTTTACGAGTGTACCTATGCTGATTTAAGTGTGGCCGGACGGACTGCCGAGACGATGGTCTCGGGTTCAATTGCCAGGTACCCCGGGCTCACACTTCTGACTTTCCGTAGACATGTGCGTATTAAAAATGTTAATTATCGCTCGCTTAATACCCGGTAGATGGCAATAGGGTCCGCCCCCTATTACATTGATACCGAAACATAACTGGCGAAGTGAGAGTATGTAATGAACCTCTACCTACCCCTTCGGGATTAAGGTGTGAAGATTTGTCATATCTTATGATTTAATCATACGTATCTTTCGTACAATCATATGCTCTTTGAAATCAAGTTAAACCAGGCAGCATCTATAAATATCATAACTACCGTTTATGGAACTTGCTTATTAACTTAAACGGAATCCGTGCCACTCGGCCAAATCACACGTTTCTGCATTAAGGCTCACACATTATGTAATTCTATATGTTTATTGGGTTAGCAGTAGGCCGCGAACGATCGTCTCGGACCTGACTTTTACGTAAATAAAAATAATAATGAGCATTCAATGAAAGGCCTGGCTTGGGATTGCAAAAAATGACCCATGGCACATTACACCATAGTGGCATTAAGACATTGGACTGAAAAGGTCGAGAGTTCGATTCCGAACTGTTGCGCCAGAAATTAGGATCTTTCGTTCGCAAGAGAAGCGACTAAGATTACAATTGATGAGACTTGTCAAGAAATATACTTCCCTCTAAATTTAAATTTTATTTTATTTGTTTTTATTTATTTATAGACTCAAGCCTATATCCAGAGGTGTAATATTAGCCACATTTCGCCATGAATTCTAGGTCCCACGTAATAGGGGGCGAGCCTATTGCCGTACCGGGCACATTACCAGACTCCGTGCTGCTACTGAGAATTCGGAAAAACCCAGTAACACTTTGCCCGACCCGGGAATCGAACCCGAGACCTCCCAATCCCACGCGCACATTTATGCCGCGAGACCAACGAGGCAGTCCAATTTAAATTGTAAATTCAGCGATTGTGATTGTCCAAATGTTACGTACCTAAATGATGTCATAGATGCTCTCAAATATCCTGACACTAGTCTAAGTAATAGAATACGCTGATCCATATGGGTTGTGGCGGTCAGGTAGCAACTATGCCGTCAAATATTACAGAATTATACAACCTTCATTTTTTTTTCTTTATTTGAATTGGGGTTTTTATCCATGTGGATACGCCAACCCCATCATGCCTTGTACAAAAACAACATTAGGACTTACAACTAAAATATTATAAATACTTGAAATTAAATATAGTTAATGAGCTGACACAATCTATTTGCTAGGATTGATGGATTGATTTTGGTTGTGCTAAAATTGTTTGCACTAACCCTACCTGTAATAAATTCAACTGGAACTCTTTTATTAAAATTTCCCTCTCGTTCCGTTTCCTAACACATTCCATCAGCAAATGCTGCACATTTTCAATAACATTGCACGAGCTTACAACCTACTTAAAGAAGGTAAGTATCCACTTCTGCAATAACAGTGTAGATAATGGCCTACTTAACCTAAATCTCCATAATTATCCACAAACAAAATTCCACGACCTAACACGCTTATCCCAAGCAATTCTCAGGAAGGATCGTCTTCCTGATCAGATACTTAGCTCAAATTACTAAGATAAGTGTACCTTCTGACCTATGCTCGACACTCTCACAAGGTACTTATGTCCTAGTAAGATGAGATGCCGTAATTATTAAAACTCAGGAAGGATCGTCTTCCTGATCAGATACTTAGCTCAAATTACTAAGATAAGTGTACCTTCTGACCTATGCTCGACACTCTCACAAGGTACTGATGTCCTAGTAAGATGAGATGCCGTAATTATTAAAACTCTAGTTACCGTATAAAGAACTATCGTATAAAAAGATCATGTAATTATTATGAAGGTATTCTTAAGATATTAGAATTGTTGTCAGTGAATGGCAGCGATAGCCTAGGACGAGGACTAACAGATAAGTACTCAGGGGGTCTCGGGTTCAAACTTACGGCGCAGACCAATGGCTTTTTGTAGTTAAGTGTGGATTAAATTGTTAATAATCGCTTTTTGTTACATGTGGAAATCGAACCCATAACACTCAGCACAATGCTGAACAGCGAGTTGACTGCTTAAAACACTACGCCATCAGTGCGGTCAAGAGTATCTATAGACGTTCCAGATATTAACAGGCAGTTATACAGCTATTGAATCTTTGAACGCTTTATTAGATACTATTATTCTCAGATTATAGAAGATTTTTTCTATAATCTGAATTCTTCTGAGCTATTATTATTTACTTGAAATTTTGTAAATGTTTCAGCATCACAGTCAAGATTTGAAAAGGTCGACATAACTTCAAAATAACAATAACCTAGGTATTATAAAGTAATGGCTCAAAAACGAACGCCATTCATCTTGTAAAATGTATTAAGTTTAGCTATTGGGAACAAGGATCTAATAAATATTTAGACCTGACATTCAAACGCTAAGTTGTTTTTAATGACACGCTAGCTTTTTGCCACGACTTCGTTTGCAAAGCTCACAGCATGTCTATACTAATATTATAAACTACAAGATGCCCGCTGCTATGTCCGCGCATTATTTTTAATTTAACTCTTAGATACCGATTCCGTCGAAATTTCAGGAAATCCCTTCTTAGTGCACCTGTACTATCCCCAAGGAACAAACATGCCAAATTTCAGCTTCCTGCGCCCAATAGTTTTGGCTGTAGCGTGTCTGTCAGTCAGTCAGTAACGCAAGAATTTCATATATACAAACAGTTGCTAAAATGTATGTCTGCATTTCTTTCACGTCACAAACAAAAAACACTGCTCCAGTCATCATCAGCCCTTTATCACTATGAGAAGGGTAAGGTCCACCACGCTGGCCTAGTGCAGGTTGGCAGACTTCACATGTCTTTCGAGAACATTATGGAGAACTCTCAGACGTGCAGGTTTCCTCACGATGTTTTTCTTCACCGTTTAGCAAGCGATAATTAACAATTTAATACGCACATAACTCCGAAAAGACATTGGTGCGCGCCGTGGATTCGAACCCTGTGCGTAGAAGTCTGTCGGTCTCTCCCCTGGGCTATCGCTGCTTCACTGCTCCAGTGTTATGACTTTTATGTCTAGAGATAGTTAGAAAGCTGTAGAAAGAGTGACATAGGCTACTTTTTACTGCGGTAAACGACTCCCACAGGGCGAAGCTGCAGTTAAAGACTAGTATTTTATAAAGAATCCTTGACATACGTTATACAGGGTGTCAAGAGCCATCACCAAGCCGAAGTCTACTCGTATTAGACATCATGCCAAGTCATCTTAAGCAAAAATAAAACCTGGGAAACCAATTTATTTTTTTAAGTAAAAGTGCGCGCGTGCAATTTTCGAAATACCTACTTAAGTACTTATCCATGGGTGCATAGGACATCTATGAAACATATTGACGGGGTAAATGCATCGATATTGTACCTAATTACAAATAAAATAAAATAAAATATGTTAAACGGTTTTATTACAACAAAAATATCTAGTTAGGTTATGCTTATGTACTAAAAGCTAAAAAATAATTCGGCAAGTCCTAGCTACCCCCCCCCCGTGGGATCTCCACCTTGTCGTGGTGGGGGGGCTCAGTAACCGTGGATTGGTGACCCGCGGTGAAGCTAAGAGGGATCCAGGAG
Organism: Euclidia mi; assembly: GCA_944739405.2. Lineage (NCBI taxonomy): Eukaryota > Metazoa > Arthropoda > Insecta > Lepidoptera > Erebidae > Euclidia > Euclidia mi. The sequence goes on from OX123206.2 coordinate 1,514,012, forward strand.
GGGACGCTCCGCGTGGGCTTGACGGGGCCTGCGCAGGATGCGTCCAACGGTGCGGGTGCGGGGGACAGTTCTGTCTGTCCCTCGCAGTCGGGTGCGGTCGCGGGAGGAGAGGCGTGTCGGTGTTGCGTTGCCGCGCGCCCTATCTCTCGCGACCAAATGGGGGCGCACCATTCGATGCGTCGCGGTGGGGCCGCAGAGGAAGAGGAGATGCGGTGTTGCGTTGCCGTCCTCCCTATCCTCTGCGGCCGCTGGGTGTTTTGGCGGCGGAGCCCAACACCTTAAGCCGCCGCCAAGGGGGTTTTGTTCGGGGCCCGCCTGACCATCTGGCGGGCCGATACCCGTCGGGGGGTTGCGACGTATGCTTGGGCGAAACCCGACCCTCCGACACACGGGTACATGAGGCACACGGGTTGGTTTTTAGTCAGTAAGAGTCTGACAGTCCCCTTCGCCCATCCCCCAGGGTGGAGGGACTCCATGAGGATTTTCCAACCCGAAACCAAAAAACAAAAAAAAGTCCTAGCTACAAGATCGCACCAATCTTCTCATCAATCTGGGGTATTGATCAGATTAAGTATAAAATCGTTCGGCGTAGTCTATCCAGAGTAAACATTTTGATAGAAATTTCACGCGTCCAACGATTTTATATTTATCTGATCAATACCCCAGATTGATGAGAAGATTGGTGCGATATAAGGGTAAACTATAGTAATGTTCCCTTGCCCTTCTTAGTGCACCCCTACGGTCCCCAAGCAACATACATGCCAAATTTCAGCTTCCTGCGCCCAATAGCTTCGGCTGTAGCGTGTCTGTCAGTCAGTCAGTAACGCAAGGATTTTATATATTAAGATGTTAGAAATATTAAAAGGTTACATAAACGTTCATAAATATACGTAGAATACATGTATAAAGATCCAGATATCAAGTCTTAAGACTGTCTGGGTATCACCTCCTTAGACCAACAGTGCCAATGATTGTACCTTTTGGGTACTGCCAATAACTTTACCAGGGTGCCAATTATTGTACTTTTCTTAAGAAATAAGTTTGAGCTCATTTTTATGCTAACTAAACGGCTTTATTAAATACGATGTTTTATTTTTATTAATGCCCACGAAAACACAATTCCGACAAAACCATAGAAAATATTATTGAATTTGTATTTTCCTGAGAATTTGTTACTTAGTAGTAGAAACCGCTTAGGGTGCCAATCATTATACTGTTTACCTAGCTAGGACTTGCCGAATTATTTTTTTATTGCATCTTGTAATATTTCTTGCAGACGATTGATAGTTTTTCTACATTGAACGGAGATAGATATTGTGTTCACCTCACTCCGAAACTGCACTGAGTAAAGGGAAAAAAAGATGATTTACTAATAATAATTGTTTGTAGCTGGAGTCATATTTCGGTTTGTGGCTTTAATTGTAGTTCAATTATAGTTTGAATATAATTTGTTTTATGAAAGTTAACATAATGGTTGTGTTGTAATGTGTCCAGCTTTGTTGTATTTTCTTTTTTCAATTAGTTTTAATGCTCACATAACCAAAGAACTAATATTTTACTTAATGTCATCAACAATATTGTCGTCCGTGTGGTGACGGATTATGAATACCGAATTTCACCACCTCATATCATCCCATGGGTGTCGTAAGAGCCGACAGAGGGAGCATATTATGCAGAGAACAGCACTGTAAGAGAAGGAAAACTTGATACAAACCCTATACCAACCCGTTTGGCCAGTGTGGTATAGTAGGCCAATTCCTCCTTTCAAAGGAGACTCCTAGTCCAGCAGTGAACTGTTAAAGGCTGATGATAAACAAAATTGTTGTATTTTTAAAACTGCTCACTATTACTGTTATTTTTTACACATGATTATGAAGATTCATATCGAAAAATATGGAGATAACGGAGCAAAAAATGCACATAAATACGTTAAAATTTTATACATGTTCAAGTATTTATAGATGTATATCGTACCCTTCACTTTAGTCAGCAGGTGCGACCCACAATCCACGGTTGGCTTAAGTGATTGTATATAGTTAAGTATAACAATTAGACGGCCCGAAGTGGTCGAAATTCGACCACAATTTAACTCCGATTACTCCTTATTTATAAAAAATTAATAATGCCAATACACTCCTCTGTGCGTAGGAAGCATTAAAGATAATGCAAAATCATCTCTCCTTGTAATAATAAAATATACAATCATACTACAAATGCTATAATATAGGAATACAATTACAAATATTGAGGTTACTGCGGCCTTATGAAGCTACATTCGTTCTCATCAAAAGAGTAATTTTACGCATGCAACCTCAGTTAATATGAACCAAATTGTACCCACTAATACAAATTGTATAGAAATTGTAGAACAGCGGCTCAAAATTCAACGCATTTGTTGACTGTGTCAAAAATGGTTAATGTATAGATATTAGCTTAGATTAATGATTGGTATCGCTCAGCGAATCATTAATCTAAGCAAAGCTTGCACAGGTCGCCACTTGGATGGGTGACCGTGTGTGGCATTTACATCTGAGCGCTACCATGCTTCGGAGGGCACGTAAAGCTGTCGGTCCCGGTTCTTGTCTAAGGATAAGGATCGTTAGGCCATGTCGGAGGCCTACGGGCGGTCTGAAAACTCCGACACCAGAGTTGGCCACACACTCACACGAAAAGAAGAAGAAGCGAATCATTAATCTAAGGATATGAGATAGAATGAGGTAAGTAGACGAGTAGTTCTTTCTTCTTTTCGTGTGTGTGGCCAACTCTGCTGTCGGATTTTATAGGCCGCCCAATGGCCTTTAATAAGTCCTAACGAGTCTTGCTATGAGACAGGAACATGGTAGTGTTCAATCCAAGTGAAGCGCAATACTTTTCAGATTTATTAAGAACGACAACTCAACTCACACTAAGAACAACAATTTACTTCTGATTGTTCCCCTTTTAAGATGTTTCCCGTGCTCTAAATGTAGGTACCGCCTAATTACAGACATCAAAGAGTAATAGACATTCCAAATTAGGTAATTGTTTTATTATTCACCAGAATAATTCGTTTCCATACAAGTAGTAATAGTCATACACTTAATGCAGCTAATCATTGGGTGTATTCATTAATATATGCATAGGATTCCCACCAAGAACTGAGGGACCCAAGCCAACCTCACCTGCAAGTGGTGCACCTGCCGATCAACGGACGAGGCTCTGGCAATCAAAATATCCCGATAAGCGGCAATAGGCTCGCCACCTATTACGTAGGATCAAAACACTGGCGAAAAGTGGGCGTTTAATATGCCTCTGCCTACCCCTTCGGGGAAACAGGCGTGAGCCAATGTATGTTATAGAGACACGTCAAAAGGTGTCTCATTGCCGTTGGTCCTACACAATGATGATATAATATCTCCGTTTACGCCCCATAAAGGGTCGCGTATTTCCCTAACATCAAATATACGGCGCGCATCACTGACTTCTAGGATTCATCTGGTTTAGCTAGAAACCAGACCCCAGGCTCGTAGGCCAAACTCCTACTCCTATCATAAACTCCTTTATGCAACCGGAATAATACTACTTAAAACCATGTCGATGATAAATACATACCTAATCAAATAGACTCAACTATTTCTTTTCTTCACGGTAGTAGAGCCTTGCTGATTTCAGCATGAATGGGCCGGCTCGACCGGGGAAGTACTACCCTCTCACAGAAAATCGACGTAAAGTAACAGTACCTAAACTGTTGCGTTTCGTTCGGTGAGTGAGAGTGCCGGAAGCCCTATCCCCTATTCCTTCTCCCTCATCCCACTCCTCATCCTATCCCATTTCCCAACCCCGAAGGGCGGCAACGCGCTTATAACTCCTGTGGTGTTGCTTGTGTCCATGGGCGGCGGTAATTGCTTACTATCAAGCGATCTGTCTGCTCTTTTGCCGCTATAGATATATTATATACTCTAAAAAATATTAAGTTATACATAATCGCTGTCAATAAGCTTCATTTGCTCATCTATTATATTTTCTACTCTATAGTCCTTTCTAAGCTAAGAACATGTTCGGTACTACAGGCCATTCTAGATCATTTGTTTTGTGAAGCAAATTTATTCGCAAGTTTCACACGGTCCACTTAAGGACTTGCTTGCGAAATATTCATTATTATTTGCCGGCGAGGAAATCCTTCGCATTGCCTATACTTTACGTTTTTGTATGGATATGTATCAGGATATTTAGCAATAGTATTTATGTAACATAATGTGAGGTTATTTATATAAATGTACTTTCAAAGTTTCAGTTTATTTATATTTAAAGGTTGATATATACAACATGTAATAAAATTATACTCACGCCTTTTCCCCGTTGGGGTAGGCAGAGACAACAGAACGCCACTTGCTATCCTAACATATAAACATGCTCGCTGGTTTCAGGTGCTTCGGACCTTTCCTTTTTTCAAGACGTCCTCAGTTTGACAGAAACATATAAGGCAAATGTGTGTGACCTGTGCAGACCTCGTAAGTTGAAATGTAATCTTGATATGAGTTATTGATCTTGGAACAAAATCTCACACAGTCATATGATCCTATGCTAGGCAAAGCATGGTCACTGCTAGTTTAAGATTAGATGACAATTAGTATGGGAAAAGTCTTAAATAAACATAACTTCACGCCATTATCCGTGAAGGGGTAGGCAGAGGTGCATTCCACACCACACTTCGCCAGTTACGTTTCGGCCCCAATGTAATGGGGAGCCAGCCTATTGCCATCTACCAAGCACATTATTAAGCGAGCGATAATTAACATTTTTAATACACACAGCGGCGATAGCCCAGTGGTGAGCGTGACGGACTGCCGAGACTATAGTCTCGGGATCGATCATCTTATACTAATATATAAAGCTGAAGAGTTTGTTTGTTTGGTTGAACACGCTAATCTCAGGAACTAGGTACTGGTCCGATTGGAAAAATTCTTTTAGTGTTAGATAGCCCATTTATCGAGGAAGGCTATAGGCTATATAACATCGCGCTATGAGCGACGGGAGCGGAGTAGCCTTAAATAACGTGGGTGTAACAGCGGGCATCCTCTAGTTATAGATAATTTGCAGATATAAAACAAATCACCCTGCTCATCACACAAAAATTTGTTCTGCGTGGGTATCAAATATCAATCTCATTACCTCCGACATGATAGTCAAGGTCAAAAATCACTAGACCAACCGGCAATTAAATAATTGAGCTCCATAAACGTTTAAAGGTAGGTATAATATTTTTGGACACGTCAAAAAACCACTACACCAACCAGCAATTAAATAATTTAGTTCCATAAACGTTTAAAGGTAGGTACAATAATTTTAGACACGTCAAGAAAAAACATTGTCCACACTACTATTATATACAGGGTTTTGTTCTTACTGTGTCGTTAGAACAATACCCGGCCCTTTGGGAGGCTGACACGAAGACAGATTCATCGTGCAGAGGCCCGTAAAGAGCTTTAATCTAGAATAGAATGGGACACATGCAGCGGTGGATCTACGGGGAAAATCCGATACTGGACACATACTGCGGGGCCTCTACAACACTCTCAAAAACTAATCATCATCATCATCAGCCTTTAACAGTTCACTGCTGGACTAGGGCTCTCCTTTGAAAGGAGGAATTGGCCTACTATACCACGCTGGCCAAACGAGTTGGTATAGGGTTTGTATCAAGTTTTCCTTCCCTTACAGTGCTGTTCTCTACATAATATGTTCCCTTTGTCAGCTCTTACGACACCCATGGGATGATATCATCCCACAGGGTGGTGACATTCCGTGTTCTTAATCCGTCACCACACGGAACAAAAAAAACAAATATTATTAGTTTATTATTGACGAAAACTAGTATCTGTACTCATAAATAGACTAATGTCAATGACTTCAACGTATTTCAAAATTACCATAACAGGATTACTAAGCTTATGATATAATTTATTATAAAACTAATCGCAAAATGTCTTAAAGAATGTTATTATCAAATATTTTAATTATGACCTTGATGCGAAACGAGTTGACCATCTTCAAGCATTTCATACAACAAAAACATACTTTTAGATTTGATAAAAATATTTGACAACTTATATTAAGACTAGCTACTAGCTGGTTACCCTTTTTTTTTTTTTTTTTTTTTTTTTTTTTATCCTCATGTACCCATGTGTCGGAGGGTAGGGATTCGCATAAGCATTCATCGCTACCCCCCGACGGGTATTGGCCTGCCAGATGGTCAAGCGGGCCCCGAACAAAACCCCCTTGGCGGCGGATTAAGGTGTTGGGCTCCGCCGCCAAAACACTCAGCGGCCGCAGAGGATAGGGAGGACGGCAACGCAACACCGCATCTCCTCTTCCTCTGCGGCCCCACCGCGACGCATCGAATGGTGCGCCCCCATTTGGTCGCGGGAGATAGGGCGCGCGGCAACGCAACACCGACACGCCTCTCCTCCCGCGACCGCACCCGACTGCGAGGGACAGACAGAACTGTCCCCCGCACCCGCACCGTTGGACGCATCCTGCGCAGGCCTCTCCAAGCCCACGCGGAGCGTCCCCTCCTGGATCCCTCTTAGCTTCACCGCGGATGCCCAATCCACGGTTACTGAGCCTCCCCACCACGACAAGGTGGAGATCCTAGGGGGGGGCTAGCTGGTTACCCTACCTACACTCCCCAAGTATAGTTGTGCGTTCTCTATCAATAACGCAAGAATGTTATATATAAAGAAGATACGAGGATTAATTAATTATTTATTAATCCGTGACCATTACTGCTATAAACTTCTCGACCAAAGTAACCAAACAAATTGCCCAAGCAAAACAAATCGTGATAAAATCCGCTACCAGTTTTAGCAGCCAGTTGTCATGAAGATAGTTTCACAGAAACATTTCGTAATACGCCCTTGACCTTTACGAGAGTTCGTTGCTGACCCTGCGAACAATTATTTGTATAACTGCAATGATGTTAGGTTCATAATTGATTTTGGGAGTTGTCAGTGACCTTGGGTGACTATTGGGTGTGTACGTTGATGCAATAGCATTTATTTGTTCAATGAACACTGTCAATACATCGGTGAATACTGCGGTAAATTTTGTGTTTGGTTTTGGATGACTGGTCGTGATTTGTGGATGTTGTCTTTTAGTGTAAAGGTCATAATATCTGCTATTTGCCCCGATGTTCCAACGTGGGTTACACCAGTCGTGGTCAAGAACGCACGGAATCTAATCTAATCTTATACTAATATACAGGGTGTAAAAAGACCCTTAACGAAAACTGAAACCCCTTATTGTACCAAATATTACGAACATTTCTTGCTTCGACTCCATACCTGAGAAATTACTGGTTCAGGAGATACTGAGGCTCAAAGTTACTATGAAACTTTTCTAATCAGTTACAAAATCGATGCAGTTACCCCGCCAATATGTTCTATAAATATCCTATGACCCCATGGATAAGTAGGTATTTCGAAAATTGTGCGCGCGCTTTTTTTTAGCGGCTTGAAGTAAGTGAATACTTAAAAAAATAAGTCGTTTCCCAGGTTTTATTTTTGATTAGTATGACTTGGCATGATGTCCATAATGAGTAGACTTCGGCTTGGTGATGGGTCTTGTGACACCCTGTATAAAGCTGAAGAGTGTGGTTGGTTGGTTGAACGCGCTAATCTTAGGAACTAGCGGTCCGATTTGAAAAAAATCTTTCAGTGTTAGATAGGTCATTTATTGAGGAAGGCTATAGGCTATATAACATCACGCTATGAGCCACGAAAGCAGAGCAGTAGCCTTAAATAACGTGGGTGTGACCGCGGACATCGTCTAGTACTGATAGGTATACCTATAAAGCTGAAGAGTTTGTTTGTTTGGTTGGTTGGTTGAACGCGCTAATCTCAGGAACTACCAGTCTGATTTGAAAAATTCTTTCAATTTTAGATAGGTCATTTATTGAGGAAGGCTATAGGCTATATAACATCACGCTATGAGCCACGGGAGCGGATCAGTAGCCTTAAATAACGCGTGTAACCGCGGGCATAAATTAATATATGCCAAAACAGGAGACGTTTTAGGTGAAGTGTATAAATAGGAGGTATTTCATCTTTTGCGCGGCGCTTGAGTTGGAGAAGTCAAATGACAATAATTTTGAAATAATAAAAATAAAAAAATATTAAAAAAAAACCGGCAAACAAAGAAACCAAGGAGCAATTGGGAAAACGCTATGATGAAGATGATGATTAATGTAACAAATTTTGATCTCAGTTTGGTTGAGATTTTAGTGTTACTTAGATAAAATATTTGTGATTACTCATTAACATTACAAATCATACATATTAAACAACTAATATATACTTGTATGCTTTCATAACTAGCCGTTAAGTGTCGAAGAACATAAAGATTTGTATTTACAAAACTGAGATTTAAATATTGTTTCTTGCAATAGGCGTCCCATTGCAATATTACCATATGTCTTCAAAAAAGTATAATAATAATAATTTTCTACCACATACACACATCACCATCTAGTCTCAAACTAAGCAGAGCTTGTATTATGGGTACTAGATAATGGATAAACATACATATACACTTTTTTTTGTAAATACATACATATTATACATAGAAACACCCAGACCAAGACAAACATCCATGTTCATGCACACAAATGTTTGACTTGAGCGGGAATCGAACCCGCGACCTTCGGCGTAGAAGTCGCTTACACTCCTGCCGACGCCAACCGGTCGGATAATAGTTGTAATCATGATAACTCATATAACATCGATTAAATTGTACCAGAGCGGCACCACTTCAACCACGACACCAAACAAGCAAATTGTAGTACCTATTAGAAACAATTAGAAATAATAGCCGCATTCACTAGTAGGTAATTTAACAGCACAAATAGCTTTGGCGCAAAGACTAATAGGTTGCAACGCAGAGGGTCTTGAGTTCAAATCCGCGACGCGCATCATTAAAGTGCGTATTCAATTGTTTATCATTGCTTGCTACGGTAATGGAAAACATTCTGAGAAAACCTAGGTATCTGGAGAGTTTTACATAATGTTTTCGAAATACTTGTGAAGTTCGACAACCCGGTGTATTTCTACACCCACTTTTCGCCAGATATACTTTAGTCCCACGTAATAAGGGGCGAGCCTATTGCCGTACCGGACACATTTCCAGACTCCATGCTGCTACTGAGAATTTCGTGACAGAAAAACCCAATAACACTGCCCGACCCAGGAATCGAACCCGGGACCTCCCGATCCCACGCGCACATTTATGCCGCGAGACCAACGAGGCAGTCGTATAGGGTTTAATGTCGAGTTTTCCGTCTCTACGCAAAGATGGTATTTGCATCGGGTTATCCCTTAGTCGCCTCTTACGACACCCACGGGAAGATAGGGGGTGGTGACACTTGTATTCTATGCCGTCAACCACACGGCTAAGAAATACACCTCTGCGTACCCCTTCGGGGATAAAAGGCGTGACGATATGTATGTATGTATGTATTCGACAACCCGCAATTGGCCAGCGCGGTGGACCTAACCTTCTCAAAATAAGAAGAAGCCGGTTCCGAGCAGGGCCTTAATCGCGTAAGGCTAAATAAAATATAATAGACTATGGTAAAAAGTAATCTTACAATCAAAGAGTATGAACGATATATTTTATCTAAAATAAAATACCGGTCTCAAGTGTAACGAATATGTAAATCGCATGTGTGCTGATACGGATACACATTATTTGTTTCATCTTGTGACCATGGACGTTAAAAGTGTCCGAATCGTCGGTAAACAAAACTTATTTTGTTTACAAATCTCATAAAACTTGTTATCATCATCATCAGCCTTAAACAGTCCACTGCTGGACCAGGCCTCTCCTTTGAAAGGAGGAATTGGCCTACTATACCACGCTGGCTAAACGGGTTGGTATAGGGTTTGCATCAAGTTTTCCTTCTCTTACAGTGCTGTTCTCTGCATAATTTGCTCCCTCTGTCGGCTCTTACGACACCCATGGGATGATATGGGGTGGTGACATTCCGTATTCTTAATCCGTCACCACACGGATACTTACCAAAACCTGTTAAAGTTGTTTAATTACTATAATTCCAAGGCGTATAACAACATCATTCCTTTTTATAGGCCTGTTTACATTTAAACACTGGTACATTGCCAAATTAGCATAAAAACTGTAATCAATAATAACCATGAGCTTACAAATACAAAAGGCATCAGAAACGGGTTCCTGGACATGTGGCAAAAGAGTGAGGCTACCTTTACCCTTCACATAGAAAGAAGAGGCCCATGTCCAACAGTGGGACAGTTCATAAACAGGGCGCTACGGCTGATGATGATCTCCCCGTAACGACTGTCAGCGTGCTTTCCTAGTCACTTAGAGTATTTTGCTTTATTTTTGTCACCAAACCGGTCACATACATAATATATAAACCAAACAGTGTCGTACTCGCTTAAAATTGCGAGCTGACAGATTTTTGCCGCGGGCCTCTCATATTTTATCAAACCCACGCTTGTTTTTATGTTTATGTATATGACGATATTTTATAATCTGGTAATAGGTAGGCACAAACGTCAACGATACTCGTAGTTTTTTTGTTGTAGATACGAGTAAACAACTGGAACAATCCTTACAATAAATAAGAACTTAAGACTAGAGGTACAAAGGCCGTCCTATCGCAAATAGCGATTTCTTCCAGAAAGCCTGGAAACGCCGTAAGATCATACAGAAAAATTATCAAAAGAACTATTATAATTTAAAATTTTATGATAAGATAAATTGTTTAGTCATAAAGAGTGACCAGGAAATTACTTTTTAAGTATAAAATGCTTTGATATATCTACTGATGAATAATAAATATTTTTGGCGGTAAGAAATTTAGAATATCGTGCATTTTGTAAACTTTCAACAATTAATGAACATACACAAGCAAACAGCAGCAATGCATTGTCTTTCAAAAATTTGGATATGTATTTATTCAAAATTAAATTTCACTAGCCTGGGTGTCCGAGCAAAACTACTGTATTTGTTACTGTAATGTATAAAAACTACTAGAGGCAAGCAGCAGCTATGCCCTCACTTTTTTATTATTTGGCCGTTTCCTCGCGATGTCGTGTCGTGGAAATTTTAGGTAATTCCTTCTTAGTGCATCCCTAGGGTCCCCAAGGAAAATACATGCCAAATATCTTCTTGCGCCTAATAATTTTGGCGTTGGCTTCTGTCAGTCAGTCAGTAACGCATAGATTTTATATATTATATACAATATTACAACAGTGAAAACTATAACAAAACCAAGGTTTGCCAACAACGTGAGAAGTATAAACCGCGCATTTGCCTAAGTCCACAAGAAATACAACAATACGTGGCTATAGAAATCGTATCGAAACTTACAACATTGACTAATATCGATTGTTGTAATGTACGACGGAATGTTGATATTTTTTATTTATATCGGTCAAGTGCGTTCGTGCCACGGGCAGGTGAGAGGCTTGTAGAAAAATATGTGTGCTCAAAATACCCTTAGGATTTTATCTAATACTAATATAAAAAGCTGAAGAGTTTATTTGTTTGTTTGCTTGAACGCGTTAATCTCAGGAACTACTGGTCCGATTTGAAAAATTATTTCAATCTTATAAAGCTAATTTATCGAGGAAGGCTATAGGTTATATAACATCACGCTATGAGACTCGGGAGCAGAGTAGTAGCCTTAAATAACGCGGGCGTAACCGCGGGCTCATCTAGTATTAGCATATATATATTTAAACTGCATTATAATTAACTCCGTCCGTGTGGTGACGGATTAAGAATACAGAATGTCATATCATCCCATGGGTGTCGTAAGAGCCGACAGAGGGAGCATATTATGCAGAGAACACCACTGTAAGAGAAGGAAACCTTGATACAAACCCTATACCAACCCGTTTGGCCAGCGTGGTATAGTAGGCCAATTCCTCCTTTCAAAGGAGAGACCTAGTCCAGCAGTGGACTGTTAAAGGCTGATGATGATAATTAACTTCACTTGAAACACGAGTAGGTAGCAAGCTCAGACACTCATTGCTGATATTTAAACAATTTACAAAATATATTACGAAACATATACACAAATATTAAAAGCAGCATTGAAACAAAACGTGCTATTGACCTAGAATGAAAGAAATGAACGAAACACTCGGAGGCCGATATTGAGTAAAATAAACATAACAGTTTCAATGCTACAGCTTTATTGATTTTTATATGCATTATTTGATAAAACATAAACAGAATTTGATAGAACTTCTTCATATTATACATACAGGGTGTAAAAAGACCCTTAACGAAAACTAAAATCCCATGTTGTACCTATCACTACAAACATTATTAACTTTGGCACCATACCTGGGAAATTACTCGTTCAGAAGATATTGAGGCTCAAAGTTAGTATGGATTTTTTCTAATCAGGTACAAAATCGATGCATTTACCCCGCCAATATGTTTTTTAGATGCCCTATGACCCCATGGATAAGTAGGTATTTCGAGCATTGCACGCGCGCGCTTTTAATTGCGGTTTAAAAAATTTGAAAACTTAAAAAAATAATCGTTTTCCAGGTATAATTTTTGGTTAGTAAGACTTGGCATGATGTCCACAACGAGTAGACTTGGGCTTCGTGACGGCTCTTGTGACACCCTTTATGTATACCTACTAATATTATAAATGCGAAAAGCGGTCTGTATTTCTGTTATGCTTTGAGGGCTAAAACGCAAGTATGCTCAATCACGGGCAACGCTTGTTTCCAATACCTATCCCTAAGGGACTTAAGGTCGAAATTTTGGATAAAATAAATTTCGACACCCGCTACATTTTCAGGTACAAATTATAAAGATTATAGCGCGCGATTAACGCATTGTTGTAACATTTACAAAAGTACAGTTATAGTTCATCCAGGCCGTGCCGACCCAATCCAGCGCCTGTGTGCGAAATCTATGAAGCGCCTCAGTGGCGTAGGGCTTGGGTGGCACCCGGAAGTTGGCGGATGACTTTTTTTTTAGTCGATACCTAACAATATTCCGGGCTAACTCTCGATGTCGTGTAATATTTTTTGGATGGGTGGCACTCTCGGGGCGGACCGCCAACGCCGCCGCCCCTTCCTACGCCACTGCGCCTGTGTGCGAAATGTGTGAAGCCCCTTTTTTGGCATCCTTTTTCGAAAATAACTGTCATAATATCTAGGCGCGCGGCGCCCCTGTCACCTTGGCGCCTGTGTGCGCTGCGCACATTGCACATAGGAACGGTTCGGCCCTGAGTTCATCTGCTTTTATCGAAATACTACCCAAGAGAAGCCACTGACCAAAGCTAGACCCGAAATAAAGAAACAAAATTGTTACTGCTGCGTTTCGCTCAGTGATCAAGAACGTCCAAGACCTAGTTTAATACAAAGAATAAAATAATATATTTAAATAGATATTTTAATTTGGGTTCGCAAACATTCAGAACGCAAGCCTGACGCCAGCGTTAAGGCCTTATCGCCAGTGATAAGAAAGCGAATCAGTCCGACAGATGAGCACGCGTGTGCATGTTGATCCTGCGAATTGCAAATCGTTATTTTTGTTCTTACTTTACTTTTCTACCTTTCATTCATCTTAATATATAAAATCCTTGCGTTACTGACTGACTGACAGACAAGCTACAGCCGAAAATACTCGGCGCAAGAAGCTGAAATTTAGCATGTATGTTCCTTGGGGACCGTAGGGGTGCACTAAGACGGGATTTCCCGAAATTCCCACGGGATCGGGCAAAACGAGAAATTCGAATACATGTGCGTGCGAAGCCGCTGGCGTCGACTAGTGTTATATAAGACCCGCAGCAACGCTCGCACATTTTTTTTAATTTAATCTCTACTGCCCGATTCCTACCTAGAACAAGCAGCGATAGCCGAGTGGAGAGACCGACAGACTGCTATGCAGGCAATCCACGGCAATCCACGGCACGCACCAATGACTTTTCGAAATTAAGTGCGTATTAAATTGTTAATTATCGCTTGCTTATCGGTGAAGGAAAACATCGTGAGGAAACCTGCATGTCTGAGCGTTCTCCATAATGTTCTCGAAAGGCATGTAAAGTCTGCCAACCCGCACTTGGCCAGCGTGGTGGACTAAGGCCTTACCCTTCTCATAGCGAGAAGAGGCCCGTGCCCAGCAGTGGGACAGTTTATAAAGCTGGTGATGATGATGATGATGCCCGATTCCTTGGTAAATTGGGGAAACCACTTCATATTGCACCCCTACGGTCATCAAGGAACACAAACAGTCAACAAAGCACAAATTTATAATATATTTTTTTTTATTTTGAGCACACACTCCACTAGATGACTAGAACCCTACGCAAGTCATACACGTGCAGATATATCCACGTACTTGTCGCTAGCGATAATTCCGGCAGATGAATACACGTGAGCATACGGGCCCTTATAGAGCAAGTCAAAAAACGACGAATGCTCGCTGTTGTGTTACAAGTGAATTCTCAGGTGTATCAGCGCCATATACTTTTATTTTCGATTTATAAAAGAGACCATCATCCTCTGAGCGTTATCCGAGTTTCAACCTGGGGTCCGCTTACTAGTCTAACCGGATTTGGCTGAATATTAGCTTTTCCACGGGGCGACTGCCTGTCTGACCTCCGCAACCCGAAGGGATAGCCATATTCCATGGTTTAGATTAGTGTCAGTTTTAGAAGGTACTGACGCCCTATAACGACTGTCAAAGATCTTCATGACAACCGGGACCGACGGCTTAACGTGCTCTCCGAGGCACGGGACGAGCGATAATTAACAATTCAATACGCACATAACTCCGAAAAGTCAGTGGTGCTCGCCGTCGATTCGAACCCGATACCCTCTGTATGGCAGTCTGTTGGTAGGTAACTCCACTAGGCTATCGCTGCCTAGTGGAGATTTATAAATGAGACCAATAAATAAAATACCGGTCTCATATACTACGCATATGTAAATTATATATACTTGATACGGATACACATTTTTTGTTTAATCTTGTGACCATGGACGTTGAAACTTTGAAAGAGTCCAAATCGTCGGGTAAACAAAAGTTATTTTGTTTTAAATCTCATAAAACGTGTAAAAGTTGTTTAATGCCTTGGAATTATTGTAAAATTCCAAGGCGTATAACAACATCATTCTTTTTGTAGCACTGTTTACAATAATTTTTGCAGTAGTAAATTGCCAAATTAGCATAAAGACGGTAAGCAATAATTACCGTGAGCTTACAAAGTTATAAATACAAGTATTTAGGTCTCCAAGTAACATATAAGTACATATAATATTAAGCTTTTATACTATAACGAATTTTATACATTTAGATAACTGCCAACGTAACCATAACCCAAACTCTATAATCGGTTGTCATTCTTATTTTTGTAGGAGGCATACACGGGCAAACTTTCAGCTTTTATAAAATAACGAAGGTCTGACAGTCGTGAGCTCTTGGGCTATTAGAATTGCGCATCGATATAGACGCAATATCTGGCCTTATTTGGCATTTACGAGTACATACTTCAAAATGACATATTCGACATCGTATTGCGTTAGCGCCAACTTAATGTCAATGATAAGAGTGACAAATCTAAAGCAATGAATACAGATTTAAATAGAAGCGCAGGTCTTAAGGATTTCGTGTGCTGATTCAAAGTGGAGACTTTCTCCAGTTTATTTTGTAGTTGGCGCCGTTGGCGGCGCTGGCGTCGTTCTCCGTCTCTCTTGCTCTCGTAGTTAAGATACACCGGAGGAACGTTCGTCTCTCTTGCTCTCGTAGAGACAGCTGTCACAGCGCGACTGACAAGCCGCCAAGCGGCAATTTGGGACACAGAAAGTTTGTCTTCAGAGCACCCATAAGAAATGCACCTCTATGTAAATATCTGAACTCTTTGCCTAAAGGCCCAATAGTAAAATAATAATAAGAAAGGTAGCTCTCCTAATTGACGTCTCACTGCTTTTTTGTAAGTCTATTCTATTCCGTGTGTAATATTTTCGTCCGTTTCTTGCTTGTTTACTAATGAACGTTATTGGCAGCATTCTTAATATAATCTGATATTTATATATTATTATCGCCTAAACTTTTGTTAACAGAATCTTGGCTAAACCCCCACGTAAGTTAATAAATTGCGAACAGACAAATACAAAAATAAAATAAGTCAACGCAGTGGCTATAAATGTGTCATTGTGGTAAAGGCTTTTGTGTGAAAAGTTGTGAATTAAGAGTGCCTGGCGCCTGGCTAACCACAGAGCCTGCTGTCGTTTTAAATTGTGCTCAATGGGTGGAAACTACATACCTTCAACATACTATGATCTACATTGTTTCCATTTTAAATAATGTCCAAAATCAATTAACAAAACAATGTTTACAACACACACGTACACACACAAACAATTAGTATCTATGTGATTATTTATTTTGGATTCATCATCATCATCATAGATGGCAAAATTTCAGCATCGAACCCGATACGTGTTTTGTAAATATCTCTTGAAAGAGCATCATAGTTCTTTAGTAAAATCTTTAGCAGTCGAAAACATTTGTAGTTGCAAAAATACATACAGTTGCACCAGTATGATCGATTCTCACAATCTTCAAGATCTTTCAATGAAATGTTGATATTAATTTTTGACTATTGTGCCATATCATCATCATCAGCCTTTAATAGTCCACTGCTGGACTAGGCCTCTCCTTTGAAAGGAGGAATTGGCCTACTATACCACGCTGGCCAAACGGGTTGGTATAGGGTTTGTATCAAGTTTTCCATGTCTTACAGTGCTGTTCTCTGCATCATATGCTCCCTCTGTCGGCTCTTACGACACCGACACAGAATACGGAAAAATTTGGATTACTTATTTCAAAATGGCGATAATACTTTAATCGTTAAAAATGCTCTCCACTACCGTTCGCTATGTGTCGGCCCTCAATCCTCATGTCTCTCAGTCCTATTATATAATTAATGTTTTGTTTTGTTTTTTACTTATAGCCCCACGCCTGTTTCCCTGAAGGGGTACGCAGGGGTGTAATATTACACCCACATTTCGCCATGAATTTTTAAGGTTTCACCTAATTAGTAGGGGGCAAGCCTACTGCCTATAATTATTAATGTACATAAAACTTTAGCATCTTCGACATTCGATGATAGCACATTATTGCAGCCTTCTACACTGGTATTACTGGTAACACATGCTCATCTTAACACAAACTATGTTGCACATGGCACTTCACTTAGCTGTGTAAGTGGCAAGCAATGTTTGACTTGGAACCGATTGACCAACACTGCTTGACCGTTTACTTAACATTCAGTCTCTAACAACAGAAAATGTTTGTATGACGGACAAATTCGCTAAGACAAGATGACGGTCAGTAGAAAAATAAAAATAAAGAAATATATTTAAGTATATTGGTACAAGCCTGACAAAATAAAACGATAAAAATGAGTAAATTAAGTATTCAAGAACCTAAAATTGAATCAGTCACATAAATGACACACATGGCGTGTTTCTTGATGTTTCTATTTAATACACGAATTGTACATGGGTTAACACTGCACCAAAATCTTTGGGTTCGAACTCTTCTTTGTGTAAGAGGATTGAATGATTGTAAAGTCCTCCGCGACACAGAATTATTTCCTAGCGCGGTTATCATCCTTCAACATTTTTATAAAACCAGCGTTTGACAAAATTATCAGATGCAAGAAATAGACCTAATAAAAGAATCGCACTCTTACTATAATTACTCATCGAAATTGGCAACATCATCAATTTTAATACCCATTAATGACATAAAATATATTTCCCATTTCAAAATCGCTAATAACACACACATAATACATTTTTATCACCACAATTATACCAAGAGTTGCTTTAAAAGGTTACAAAGTTACGAAAAGGGCCCAAGATGAAATATTAATTTGATAGTACCCTTCGATTTTGATCAAGGCTATTGACACATAGATAGGCTCACCAAGGTTTTTTAAACAATTCCCATCAAATTTAATTTGATTTCATCACAAAAGCTTATGAATTATGAATGAAAATGTCATTATAATCATTCTATTTCTGTAAAGTGTGGTGCGTGGTTCTAATTATCTAACTGACCTGTTGGTCTTGCGGTTAGGCCTGACTGTAAGCTATTATTTGTTCTATGTCTGGGCACAGATAAGATACAGTGTCTGGGTGTAATGTGACTGACTGCCTGACAGACAAAACACAATTGTCAATAAATTGTATTGTGAAATTTGGAGGCACTAAAAATAAATTTTACCTAAATTCAAACGGGCGAAATTAACATTTTACAGTCAAAACTACGGCAAATAAACAAAATCATGTGTACCCATGTTTCTTATGTTAATATAAATGTACTTATCTAATACCAATATATAAAGCTGAAGAGTTTGTTTGTTTGTTTGGTTGAACGCGCTAATCCCAGGAACTACCGGTGCGATTTGAAAAAATATTTCAGTGTTAGATGGGTCATTTCTCGAGGAAGGTTATAGGCTATATAACATCACGTTATGAGCCACGGGAGCGGAGCAGTAGCCTTAAACGCGGGTGTAACCGCAGGCATCATCTAGTTTAAGAATATGTACCTAAGTAGGTATGTTTATCAGTCTGCTCTCCAGTTGCTACATTACAAGCTCTGCTTAGTTTGCGATCAGGTGACCATGTGCAAGTTGTCCTAGGATGTTATTATTTGGTAAAACAAACATCAATAACTTAGCTCGATTTTAACATCGAACCCGCGACTTCCATCAGTCGCAAAAACCATTTGAATATAAAAACAACAAAGCCAAAATATATATACTTAATTTAACGCCATTTCAAATTATGTAATAGGTAAGTACATTTCACAGTGCTTTACATTCACTTTGAACACAACAAGTTCTTATTTAATAAATAAAATTATGTAACTTATATCTTCATAACGTAATACTCATTGCACAGATAAAAAATTATAAAGACGTGCAATTGACCTTCCTAACCGGTAACAGGTAAAGTTGTACTTTTTATAAGTTAATTTACTTTCATTTTAATTTAGATATGCTGAAGGAACTTCGTCTGCCGTTCAATCTTGCGTTACTGACTGACTGACAGACAAAGCACAGCCAAAAAAAATTATTGGACGCAGGAAGCTAAAGTTTGGAGGGTATGTTGCTTGATGACCGTGAGAGTATACTAAGAAGGAATTGCGCGAAATTCTAACGGGAAGAAATTGCAATAAAAATGTGCAGGCTTAATGCTAAGCTTAAGTGCTATTAATAAAGCTACCATCATTCAGGCTTCGCAGTCCACTGCTGGACTTACCCCTAATTTAACATAACTTCATAACTTCACGCCTTTTATCCCCGAAGGGGTAGGCAGAGGTGCATTACACAGCCACACTTCGCCAGTTATGTTTCGGCCCCAATGTAATAGGGGGTGAGCCTATTGCCGTCTACCGGTTAAATCATTAAGCGAGCGATAATTAATTTATAATGCACACAACATCGAAAAGTCAGAGGTGTGTGCCCGGGGTATCTGGGGATCGAACCTGAAACCATCGTCTCGACAGTCCGTTACGTTCACCACTGGGCTATCGCCCCAATTTAAGTCAAAATAATATTTTGAGTCAATGGACGGATTTGCCCTACAATACGTAAACGTCTAATATATATTCTCAAAATACGTAACAGCTATAACCATAGTTACAATAGAATTAAACCAAAAATTACTAACTGCAAATAGCGAAACAACCTTTAGATCCTCATGTGCACCAAACATTAAGACAATAGCAAAACAAAGTGGCACAGAATGAGTTCTCAATGCAACAACAATTACCACATTCGTAAAAATACTGTCATTGACATTCAAAAAATCGACCGACATTTTTATTTTTTCATAAGGCAACAGCATCATATATAGGCGTCACCGTTAAATAGTGAAACACATAAAAGGTATAAAGATATAAAGACAAGTTTATTTCTGCATTTTGGTTGTTTACAACACTTATACAAGTATTACCCTATTCTAGATGATGTCGGATTTTCCTAGCTAAATGAATTCTTGAGAAGAAAGGCCGAAAAAACTTAGAATCATTGCTTTTTTTGTCCATTAGGTATTTTTGAAACACATCTACTTACTTCATTCGTTAAAAGACCCAAACCCGTAATCAAATCTATAACTATAAAATTCATACCCGCTCTTACTTTACAAAAGTTCTTGTAACGTACGTATAATAAATTGTTTGTTTTATAAAAGTCAACGAACACTCTATGAATAGGTACCTATATCGCGGCAGATTTTAGCAATATTTTGTCAAAAAAAACGAAGAACATCCAATACCAGCAAAAATATCCGTGGATGTCATAGAGTGTTGATATCGTGTAAGAATCGGATGCGGATAAACCACTACTTTATCTGTGCAGTCCATTAAACATTATAGTAAAAACTATTCAAAGTTAACTTAAAAAGTTATAACTGAAAATCGACGAATCAATACAAACCTATCAACGCTAACTTATTTATTCTTTCGCAATTTACCGCCAGATGTTCTTTGCTAACTTGACACAAATCAAATTGGCTAACTTTAACAATAATTTTGCTCTCGATTTCAACTACAAAATCAATCTAACTAGTAAATTATTTTTTATTCTTTGCTCCAAATAAAAACCTTGAGACTTTTACCAAACAATAAAATCTTGTTACCTTTTATGGTCATAATAATAAAATTGCTCGCATATTTGTTGTAATGCTTTCGACATAAAATTAAAATAAAAAAAACAAGTCAATGTTTACTCACTAGAAAAACATCGCCAAAACATCAAGTTTTAATTCACAACACTTAAACTCCACTATAATCCGTCCAAAAGTTTATTAGACACCAATATAAAATTATTCAATTATTGAAATAATATTCACCGTCACGAATAAAATTAAAATAAAACGCGAAAACTAGGTTGTATGCATAACGCCCGTGCTCGCGCGAAGTTGGCGCCAAAACGCGGTGAAATGTCAGTCGCTAGCGCGCGAAAGGTCGAATAAAATGGCGGGGAGCATAATATTGTTCATAATTTGTATAACCGGAAAATGTTATTAGTGGTCGCTTTATTATGTGACGTAGATAATTCTACGTCATTTTAAAGTTTAGTTAAATTATTTTAATGTTGACAGAAAGTTTTAATGACAGGGACATTTACTTACTCTTCTTCGAATCTCGACTATAATATAATATTGATATTCTTTGCTTAAAGTAAAAGGGTAAAGTACCTATCTATTTGTATCATGTTGTATACAATTTATTTATTTTTTAATTTATTCTAAGGCGTGATACCTCTGGGTGGAGCAAGAGCTAGGTAGCTCATATAGGGTACAGAATGATAAATAGCTGTTAGTCAGTCCTTAGCTCTATGTCTATATAGTATTTAGCGGTTACTAACACTAACGAGAAAAGGAGGAAGAAAGGAGGTCCAGGAGAACAAATCCACCCTCAATATTTTTAAACGCGAGAGGAAATTGTGTTCAAAGCTATACACATTTAATGGTATTGCTTTATGAATACTTAATTTTATGTGTGTATTTGATATAGGTGCCAATTCTCCTATTTTTTATATGACATTGATATTATATTTTGAATTGACTCAGAAGCGGTATTCTGATAACCTAATGTCATTATCGTATAATTTTAAATAAACAGTTCGTCGTTGACACATATTTTGACGCTTGTTTCAATTTACGATCTCGTTACAACTTCGTTCATTTATCAGATAATTTAGAAGAATACACTTTTTGTGACTTAAGTTTGACACTGACATGATATCGAAACTAAATTTATTAAGGAGAATAATTGGGCCCCAAGTTATTCCATGACCAGGAAAATATTTCGTAACGCAAAATTGCTTAAGATATCTAAGCATTACAACTAACACCTTACAACAATGATTGACCGCCATCAAGATCATTATAACACTCATTATTTCCAGTGAAGTCCGATGCTATCGCTGTTCCGCAGTTAGCACGATTCGCCACGAATTGCCCAAGTTTCCTTCACATTTACTTACTGCAGTAACTAACATAATTACCCGCTTCCCGACTTAGTGTGAAATATGGCAACACAGTTGAAAGAGGAAGGGAACGATCAATTTTTGAACAGTTCCGCACAACTCAATCAGATTGTTAATTCGATAGTTGAAAAAATATTTTTTATATAACATGTAATAGGGTAAACAGTATAATGATTGGCACCCTAAGCGGTTTCTACTACTACGAGTAAGTAACAAATTCTCAGGAAACTACAAATTCAATAATATTTTCTATGGTTTTGTCGGAATTGTGTTTACACGGGCATTAATAAAAATAAAACATCGTATTTAATAAAGCCGTTTTATTAGCATAAAAATGTGCTCAAACTTATTTCTTAAGAAAAGTACAATCATTGGCACCCTGTTATAGTTATTGGCAGTACCCAAAAGGTACAATCATTGGCACTGTTGGCCTAAGGCCGTGATACCCAGATAGTTTTAAGATTTGATATCCGGATCTTTATACATGTATTCTAAGTATATTTATGAATATTTATGTAACCTTTTAATATTTCTAACATAAGTCTATATTTGAAAGAAGTTTAGTTCATTTACCACGTTTTATATCTTTACTAGAGGACGCCAGCAGCTACGCCTGCATTTTTTTTTAAATTAACCCGTTTTGGCCGATCCCGTGGGAATTTCGGGAAATCCCTTCTTAGTGCCCCTACGGTCCCCAAGGAACATACATGCCAAATTTCAGCTTCCTGCGCCCAATAGTTTTGGCTGTAGCGTGTCTGTCAGTCAGTCAGTAACGCAAGGATTTTATATATTAAGATTTCGGCATATTTTTCTAATGTAGCTCATCTTGTCTCTTAGATACACTGTAGCAAATAAGCCCTGTGTCAGTTTCTCACCAGCATTTTGTTCGTAATATTTTTGTCTATACTAAGTTCCTTGTTTTAAGTGATATCTGTCCTGATTTCTGGGTACTTTGTAGAGAAAGGTTGTAATCTCTGTACGACCGTACCATAGTAAGTTGTGTGTAAATGCGAAGAAATATACAATCTAAAGTTGTTTTTATGCGAATTTGACGGAAAACAAACAAAAATCTGAAAAAAATATGATTCTCAAATGTGCCAATGACTATGTTATTGAACAATTTTTAAGTATAGTCATTGGCACTATCGCCAAAGACGATCCATCTATTTAATAGCGCATAACTATCGTTTATTAAGCTTTAATGAAGATAACAGATACAAATAAATAGGTACTTTAGTGTAAAATTAATTAAAAATATATTTTTTCGCTTCGGAAAGTAACTACGTAACCTAAACATTTCATAAATTTTTTAGGCAATTTTCCTAATTTTTTTTTAAAATAGTTGTTAAAGAAAAATGGTTCATAGTTACTTCGATTTAAATATTTGATCTGTGTATAAAAAATAGGTTAATCCTGCTTATGAATGTATTTCTGTGACATAATAATATAAGATTTTCCTAATATTCAGGATAATTCAGCAGAGTGCCAATCATTGGGGGGGTGCCAACATTACTTTAGTTTACCCTACCTAACATATTAAATTAATTATGTATTTTTCAACGGGCAACTGCCGTTAGATTTGCCTTAAATGTATAGCAATATTCTATGGCCTAAACCAGTGCTGTCGAGATACTTATTTGATATTACTGATTGACTAACTCGAAACTATGACTGGATATGTCCTTCGAGACAAGTAAAGGGGTGTTTCACGTGACTGCCAAGCAACAAATTCAATTCAATTCAATTCAAAATCCTTTATTCATTTGGGTCACAATGTGACGCTTATGAACGTCAAAATAATAAATTTATAAAATAATTACTTATACTCAAATTTAAAACATTATTACTGTATGCTTCTACATTTACACTTCCTGCCACGTTCGCAAAGCAATAGGTAGAACCATGAGAAAGAACGGGCAATAAAACTCACGGTCACTCTTTTTCATCGCCAGGTTTTGCATAATACACAATTTACATTTTGTAAGGTGCTGCAACTGTTACACCTTCTATAAACTATAATATAATATATAAATATAAACCAGAGCGAAGTTACATAACCTTATTAAAGCGATTATTTAAACTGTCTTGTCAGATACGATAGACCGACAGGCTGCTACGCAGAGTACCGAATTTTCGAGAATCCACGGCGAGCGCCAATTTTCGAATTTAAGTGCGTATTACATAGTCATGTGGGTGTAATATTACACCTCTGCCAACCCCTTCGGGGATACAGGCGTGAGTCTATAAATAAATAAATAAAATACATAGTCAATTATCGCTTGACTAGTGGTAAAAAAAAGACATGGAGTTGGAACCTGCATATCTGAGAATTCTCCATAACGTTCTCAAAAGAAAAAATAAGTCCACCTAACTGCACTTGACCAGTGTGGTGGACTATTTCCTTACCCTTCTTATAGTGAGAGGAAACCCGAGCCCAGCAGTTCGACAATATTATATACAAATATTCCATGTAGATACTGAGACAGTTAATTATAATATAATGGACAATAGGCGGCGAGGTGATGTCAATCATACCAACTTACTCAATTGTTACTTATAAACATTTTTAACATCTCGGGCTTCCCTACTGCTGAGGACTAGTACTGGTCTACAACAATCGTGTCATTATGTTTCTACATAAATACATACATACATATCGTCACGCCTTTTATCCCCGAAGGGGTAGGCAGATGTGTATTTCTACACCCACTTTTCGCCAGATATACTTTAGTCCCACGTAATAAGGGGCGACCCTATTGCCGTACCGGGCACATTTCCAGACTCCGCTCTGCTACTGAGAATTTCGTGACAGAAAAACCCAATAACACTGCCCGACCCAGGAATCGAACCCGGGACCTCCCGATCCCACGCGCACATTTATGCCGCGAGACCAACGAGGCAGTCGTATAGGGTTTGATATCGAGTTTTCCGTCTCTACGCAAAGATGGTATTTGCATCGTGTTATCCCTTAGTCGCCTCTTACGACACCCACGGGAAGATAGGGGGTGGTGACACTTGTATTCTATGCCGTCAACCACACGGCTAATAATTGCTCTAATAATTGCCAATATACAGAACTTATTACTCTTTTATTAATTTACGCATGGCTAATGCCTGGGGTGTCGCCAGACGTCCGTCGCCTTTTTCTGTACTCCCGGTAAATTTAAAATCTCATAATGGCTGAATGTTGAATCATAGATAAGGTGTGAAAATTCATGAAATCTTTCTGTTTCTTGTTACACAAATTGTTGAAATATTGCAAAGATCTATTGCTCAGTGGCTCGTAAAAAGATATTAACCTGGTTACAGTTTCAAATGTACCTAAATCTCTTGGCCTATTCTACGTAGTTACGTACTCATATACGAGAGGGTGGCTACTTATTAACGGATGGCTACTGGCCTGACTGTCACCAAAAGTGATAAAATTTTCTTCAAGTGTATCATTTCATTCTATTCTTATACACGAACAAATTGTTCTGTGTATTATTACAAAATCGTAACCGAATATTGAACCGCAAGGTTTAATATCAACCACAAACCACTGTGAGACTATCTGTGTAATACAGAGACCTATGACCTGGCACGATTATTTCGTCCCAATTAGAGCGTGGTATTTCGCTTGATTTATTACAATTGCTAGTGGGAAGCAAGCAGAACGCCACGTCTATGGCTCAAACCTACCGAGCGCCAGACTCTGTAAGTGTCAATCCTTTCTTGCGTTTCACTGTCTACTTAGTACCTAAACATTGTCATAATGCATGTTTTAGTCATACGGGCATATAATATTGCCCGTCGCTTGTCTCGTGACTTGATGAGCACGTTAAGCCTGTTGCCTCTAATCAAATTCTCAGATCTTGATGGTCAAAGCCTTGCTGGACCGATTGAAATCGGACAAGGATTCGGATTCAGTCTAAAACCTTAAAGAATCACCGTACCTAACCTATAGTTAGAACTGTTTTCTACGAATATACATACCTTTATTTTGAACAATTATAATTGATGCCAATTTCACAATCAATATCAGTACAAATTTAATTATCATACCTTGACACTTTTAATATAGTCTTAATCAATATAATTACGAGAATTTGCCTACAGTTTAATCAAACATCTATCCGGGTATTACCTTAATGTCCATTAGTAATTACAGAATTGTATCTCGTCGGATGTTTCAGCACTGAGGTAGGATGCACAATTATCGTCAGTGGTAGTCGGAAGGTCGTCCCGAGCACCCGACCACAGCAGCTTGCGACACGACAGCTCTAAGGCGATCCATTTATCTATGTAACGCTCTGTGACTTTAGACTATGATAGTTAAGATTCTGTACAAAATAGGTTTCGTTTTTCACTGCAGCACCGTGTGCTTAAGTTAACATATAGAACCCTCAAGAACGTATACTCCTAGTGGCATTTCAGTGTGTTTTTCATTGCCATATTTTTGCATTTTCGAGCAAATCTGAACTAGGCATGCCCCTAAGATGATATTCTGTCATAACTGGTTAGACTTGTGAGCGGACGCCGAGCTCCTAGGCGTGTAAGTCTTAAATGCAACTGGGATAACGCTCGGACGACAAATTATGGTGGTGACTTGAATCATTGGTCTATATATGATAAAGCATTTTGCGTTGTACGAATTGAGACATAGAGAAAAACCATTATTAACATGTTAATAATTTTATTTAACGAATAACCCAACATTTATGTACAAATATGATAACAAATTGCTATTTATGTGTCGTAAATATAAATAGTGTCTTGTAATTGTGTAAATGTATTTAACTGCAGTGTTTCATTTGTGTATGTTCAAATCATTCACTTTCATCCATCTTTTATTTTAGTAAGCCGTACTGTTAATTAAGCTCTAATTTTTTGGGAACCCAATAATGACAATCATTCACCTATTACTAAAAAATAACCAACAAAAATAACAATTAAACTTAGAAAAAAACATGTGCAATGGATTAAACAATATCCAACAACAATTTTATGCATTCAATGCAATATACCACTCAGGATTAAGGCAGCATAAAGGTTTTTCCAATGTAAAAATCCGGCAATTCAAATGCTGCAGTTCACCGATTATTACTACGCTTTACGAATTTGCTCGCTAACGCGCTTACCTTTAAGATCCTTAGCACATCTTGTATAAATTGTACGTGATATATCGTACAACTGTCAAATGCCAATCAGGATTTTGACTGGTATATTTCATCACATGCAAAATTTAGGCGCAACAAAATTGTTGGGCGCCACACTAGGTATTGTAATCAGCATATTTTAGCTTTTATGGTCAGTCTCACCGCTGATCTTATCTAGAATATATGTCTTCTCCAGAGGTTGATAAAACGGGTCTTAATATTAGGTAATTTCAATTAAACCCTTCGGTTATTTATATCTAATACTATAATGAGATTCTTTTGAATTACATAAACATCAACAGTTAAATATTAATCTAAATAACTATCTAATCTACACATTCTACACGAAAAACGCTGAAAAGGCGTCTGAGTATCTTTCATCTGTGTTACCGTCCTTTGAATCCGACTCATCAAATTCTGCTCTTTCGGTACCGTAATCTAGAGAATTCAGAAGATCCATTTGTTTTTTAAGCATGACTTCTTCT
Organism: Euclidia mi; assembly: GCA_944739405.2. Lineage (NCBI taxonomy): Eukaryota > Metazoa > Arthropoda > Insecta > Lepidoptera > Erebidae > Euclidia > Euclidia mi. Next base: position 1,541,692 of record OX123206.2, read on the forward strand.
GCGTTGATCTTAGCAATTTTCTTCCTCTCTTTTTCTTCTTCTTCGTTAATAATATTGACATCTGTTTTTGTAGGTGTGACTGTAGAATCAGTTTTACCGGGTAATGCAGTATTCATTTTTGTCGTGCTATGATCAACATTATGTCTTTTTTCTTCATGGTCTCTTTCATCTTCGTAATTCTTAGCATCTCTACCAAAATTTTCTACAATCCATTCCAATTTAGACTTCTTGTCAGAACTTTCGTTATCAGATAAATCTATTTTTTTGAAAGTCTTAGACTTAGGCTTTTTTGTCCATTCAGAAAATTCTGTAGTTGCTGTATACATTTCAACTTCTGCTGCCGTTAAAGGTGTCACATCTTCTTCTAAGTCGCCCGTGTATACAGCCTGAAACTTTTTGATACCATCATTTTTCGTAGCTAGATTATTATCTTCAGTAACTGCAATAGTAACCTGTGCAACAGGCTTTTTTGCGATACTACTCTCGGACATATTGCTATAATTATTATCTTCCTCTGGAATAATATTATAATTGTTTACGTTATCGGGCGCACTATTATAACTATTGCCATTTTCTGGAACGCTATTATAGTTATTTGCACTTTCTGGGATACTATTATGGTTAGTAATAATCTCAGGAATGCTATTATAATGATTACCAGTTTCTGGAATATTATTATAATTATTAGCAGTTTCTGAAATACTATTATAATTATTGGTATTATCTGGACTATTATCTGCTTTATGTGTTATGTTATTAACATTTTCTGCATTATCACTATAAACTACGTTGCCATTATTATTTTTACTGGAGTCAATATTGTTATTTTCTATATTACCATCAAACTCGTTAAGGTTGTTAATATTTTTGTTATTATTAGTACTCTTATGTTCAGTAATATCATTGTAAATCATGTTGTTATTGTCGTTTTTTTTATCAACAACCATATTGCCATTTTCTGTATGTTCGTTGTAGTTGTTTGCATTCTTTTCATTTTGATCGTTTTCAATATAGCTGGTATCAACATTATCATTGAATATATTATCAATTTTATTATTTTTACGATGGTCCATATTTTTAAGTCCGGTATCAGCAATAAACACGTTATCGTAATTATTATTTTTATCAAGATCCATATTCCTATTTTCTATATTATCCTCAAAAAGATTGACAGAATTGTCACTAAAAACATTACTAACAATATTAGTTTTACCAATTTCTGTATTCTCTGTTTCTATATTATTTTCTAGATGACGGATACCTGCACTATTACTAAATAAGTTAGTGTTATTGTCTGTATTATAATTATAGCTATTGTCGCTATCAGTAACAACTGAATCGGTATACATATTAAAACTGTTTTTATGATCCGCACGATTAACATCTGCTTGGAAATCGGCATCTATATCTAAATTTGATAATGTAGTAATATCGGCAGCATTAATGATGTTGGGGAGTTCGGTGACTTCTGGAGTTGTCACATCATTCGTCTCATTTGTTACACTCTCAAGTGTTACACCAGCTCTCCTATCAAACTGAAATCTATCAAATGAGTCTTTATCCTCTTCAATCATATCAAACAAATCTTTAGGTTCATCTGCTTTTGGTTTTATATCTTCATTATACTCTATCTTAAGGTTACCAGCGTCTTCACTGGAGTGATTTTCACTAATTGAAGGACTATCTTCACTAATAGTTCGTGAATTTTCTGAATTAGAATGATGGACATGCATACGAAGTGGTACACCATTGGTCCCAGGAAGAGGTGCATTATCTAAGACCTTCTTTCTAACAGTTTTTATGTCTGGCGCGTTTTTTATTGCATCTATAAGTAAATCTATTCCATCATTATCTGAAAAATTCAATATAAATAAATAAGTAAGCTAGAAAACAGGATACAATTTTAAATTACAAGTACGAGCAATAAAAAGAAAATGACGATATTGTGCATTATGTATCAAATGAGCAATACATCGCTCACATGCCACCTTCGGCAGAACAGATGAGTGAAACATTTAAAGTGAGATTTCTAATGCAATACCATCATAGTTCGGGTTTTGTGGAGCTTTCACATCCATTTTTTAAGCGCGCTGATCTTCTTCCCATCTCTGTTAAAAATATCACGTACTTTCATTGCTCTATTTTGTTTTGAGGAAACAATGAACCATTAAACACAAAAAAATATTCTAATAATTTTACCTGGCGCTGCGTCTAAAGGATGATTTTGTTTCAATAAGAATTCCATAAGCATTAATAGATATTCAATAGCATCGTCTTTTGCTTCTCTTTTACTTCGGCCGTTATTCTTCATAGTCTGAGCCAAGTTTTTTAGCTTTCTTAGATTTTTTATTATATTCTTTGACAAAACCTCAATCTGTTCGGTACTATTCAAGTCTAGTGTAGTAACTGCTCGAGGTTTTTCAGACATTTTGTCATTGTAATTATTTAACAATTCATACATTCTTTTCATAAAATTATTTTGTACCAAGTTGTATCGTAACAGCAAACTTTTAAGGCTCTTGAATGGATCTTTGGGTGGATACTTGTTTATTAACTTACGACCGTCAATATTACTTACATCCTTTTTAGTTAATATATTAATAATTTCATTAAGTAAAATTGTAAATTTGCCAATAGATTTCATAAAGTCTTGAGTGTTTCTTTTTAAATATTCTATCTGTATTAATTCAGTCTGAGTCAAAGATTTTTTGCTGTTTACATAATTATTTTTCATAATACTGTTAAGTCTTTGTATATCGTTTCGTAAATTTGCTTGGCTATGAGGGATTTCATTGCTTTGTGTCGGACCATCTAATAGTCTTAGTAATCCCTTTATAATCTTGACAGTTTTCAATATTGACAAAGTTTCATGGTCCAGTTCAGCTAGTTTTGACCGCAAAAGTGTTTTGTCTTTTATATTTTTTGTACACGGTCCAAAATGTTCACAAAGTGTCTCTATTATATGATTTCTGCTCAAACGACCTGCACTGTTTTTGTGCTGGAAGATGTTGTAAAATATTTTCTTCAAATATCTGATTACATTAAACTTTTTCAATTTCCTTGGTGGTTTTGTTGTTTTAGTGTAGTTATATATTTTTAATATCTTGCCTAGTAAACTATTCACGTCCTTTGTTTTTGTATCGGACTGTACAGTTGAGCTGTTTTGATTTACAACACTGTTTAAAAATGGACACTTATGATGTTTTAGTATTTTTATTAAATTGTATTTCTTAGAAACAGTAAGACGACCTATATCCTTTGTACGTAGTTTATTTTTTGGCTCTTCTGGCTTTTCAGTTTTATTAGCTAAAATCCTTACAACATTTCTGTTTTTTGCAATTGGAAATTTCACTTTTTTTAATTGTTGCCATTTAAAAATCTTTAATTCGCTGGCCTCAGGTGGAAAGTCTGTTAAATATTTTAATGTGTCAGGCATAATCTCTAACCCATTTTCGTCACTGGCAAAATTTACATTGGTTGCTGCACTAGGTATATTTTGTAATGTAACTGCAGCTGTTTCTCCTTTATTAGTTTCAGTACCAGAGGTTACTGTAGTAGATATATTTTGTAATCTAACTTCAACTATATGTTCTATGTTAGCGTCATTACTAGTGGTTACTTTACTAGGTGTATTTTGTAATCTAATTGCAGCTGTTTCTTCTTTGTCAGCTTCAGTACCACTTATTTTTGGTGATACATATATTGTATCATTTAATTCACCATCGTTTACAACATCTATCGTAATTTTTTTTGTATTGTTTTCAGTAATAGTAGTCATTTCATTTGTTTTGCTTACATTTATTTCAGGTAGTCTTATTTCATCTATGTCAATGACATTAACTTCGTTTGTTTCAAGGTTCTTTATTTCTGTTTCATTTGTTATATTAAATTTATCTTTTGGTGGTTTGGGTTCCATAGGTATAATACTAAGTGCATTCACCGCGCCAACAATATATTTATAATACTCGTTTTCACTGTCTGTGCTACTTAGTATTGGACTTGAAGTAAAAGATTCAGTAATGTCATTCAAAACGTTACTGGTAAGTGGTACTACACTTGATGCTTCTGTTACTGCTGTAGATGCATGAATATTTTCTGAAACATTAAAAAAAATAACTTTTTATTATTGACTCCTTTTTTGCAAATGGTTTTAGTAATACAACATACACATATCTATGCTATTTTTCACATTTATATGTTTTAGTGGAACTGCAACAAGACTGCTGCCGCACAACTATAATTTTTAATGTAAAAAGACCTCAACGCTGTCCGTCGCAAGTCTGTAGTCATTCGAACAAGACAGATATAAGGTATTTTAACTTTTATTTTAAAATAATTACGGAATATAGACCCCTATCATAAATATTACTATTTTGAGTACTTTTTTATAAAAATTCACAGCCGACCGTTTGCGATTGGACACCAACCGACTAATTAAAAGGGTCATAAATAAACGAATCTGATTGTCTTCCAACATGTAATGTCAGAAGATACCAGACAAGTGTGGATAAAAATATTTTAAGTTTTTAAATTAACGTAGAATATCACCATTATTACCTCCCGTCTCATTTATAACAGTTGAACTTAGTCCTGAAGTAGCAGAATCTATAGACACCTCTCTCTTTCCTCTGCCTTGCCTTTGAGCAGGTTTCTTCTCTCCGGGCTTAGGTGCATTTTTGTTAGCCTTAGTATTATTCATCTCAGATCTTCCTCCACTAACCATTTTCGTTACATTTTTCATTTCCCTTTGCACCATTTGTTTAACAGCATCCATCACTCTTCTAACCACTTGCTGGGCAAGAATGACGGTATTATTGTCATGGTTTTTTATTACTTTAGCTATTTTGTTACCTTTAAGTTGTAAGGGTTTGTGTGAAGTAATATTCTTCTTGATGACCATAGGCATTGTTGTTTTAGTTTTAGGTGAAATTTTTTGAAACCTTAACGGTGGTTTTTTCTTTTGTTGCTTTTTGTTTTCATTATTTTTGTTTCTAGTTACTGATTTCACTACACGCTTTGGTGATGAAGACTGATTATTGTTTGCTGAACGTCTAATCGTTGGCTTAGACTGTTTAGTCTTTGTTGAAGGAATTTTAGGCGCTGGAGTTGTTTTAGGTACTGGTTTCTTTTTCACTATTTTTCTTGGAGGTCCATTATCTGACTTGCTTTTCTTGCCTTTCTTTTCTGGAAATACAAGGATATATTCTTTGAGTTTTATACCATAGCAAATTTAAATTTACTCGTATTGTGCTCTCAACATACATATCAAGATTAAACTTTAATATGACCACTCATATAAAGCTCGTGAATTGAATGATGCTCACGTCGTATTAATACATTGCCTTACATTCTAAGACAGCGAGACAAGGATGCACACCAACCAAACATACACATTAAGGTACAAGTCTATTACAATCTACGAAGTACAAAAATGTCCTAACTCCGGTGCCCATAACATTTCATACTTAGACAAACCATCAAATTCTGTGACTTAAATTGTAGTTGTCACTAATAAAATAATATTATTTATTTATTTTATATATAGTCTTACGCCTGTATCCCTGAAGGGGTAGGCAGAGGTGTAAATATTACACCCACATTTCGCCATGAATTTTTAGGTCCCACGTAATAGGGGGCGATCCTATTGCCGTTACCGGGCACATCACCAGACTCCGGGCTGCTACTGAGTATTCGGCAAAACCCAGTAACACTTTTGCCCGACCCGGGAATCGAACCCGGGACCTCCGATCAGCAAAAAGATAAATAATATTGAGAAATAAAACTTACTTTCTGGACAGAAGCTCAAAATATGACAGTCCCATCGACCATTGGGGTCGCAGTCACACACTGTGCAGCCAATACACCAATCAGCTAAAAATTAAAAAAGGAGGAATATAGGTAAATGCCCGATACAAATTAGTGAAGAGCTCATTAAATTATGAGACCTGGCATCATGGCACTGGTTGAATTAACTGCTTTCGTTGTAGAAAAACGCAACACGCTGTGAAAATAATGATAGTTCATCTAGGGACACATATTTATATATGTATGCATATATGTATATGCTGAAACTGCACTTCGTGTGTGTGCATTTGCAGAGTAAGTTTGCTGTAGCAAATATTATCGTATTATTCCTCTTTTACAGTTAGGTTTCTATAGTGCCTGAGCCGATCGCGATACATGTCTACATATGTGGATGATAAAGTGTAAGTGTTCCTCAAGCTAAACAAAGAATCAACTGACCAGGCTAGATGATATTTCCCGGTGAATGACAGTTCAGCAGATGTAGCTGAAGACTTTTATAATCGCAATGCGAACTTTGATACCGCAATTCAGGGTATTGCCGTCGGCATCAGTTAGATGTCGCCAGTGTCAGTTGTCTTCGACATTGCACGATAGATAGTCTTAGTGTTATGTAGCTACCGCTAATCCAGTTTCAGGCATAGAAATTATGTAAGAAGAAAATATACCTGGTGGACAATCTTCACTGAAGCTGGACTCGTAAGGTTTGCATTGCTGATCTTCTGTATTTCTGTTAAATACTGTAAGAAATGTTTGAAATTATGCATCGTAATATTATATAGGTATGTAAAAAATGTCTCTATATTCAGCAAATGTGTGGTATATAACTCATCAAACATACCGCGAATAATCCATAAACTAAAATACTAAATCCATAACTGGTAGGAGTTAAATAGTGTCGGGCACGTCACGATAGTGGCGGTAAGTCCCGTGGTAGAAGAGTGGTTGGAGAGACGTCACGGCGTCCTCACCTTCCGGTTGACTCAAATCCTTACCGGCCATGGTTGTTTTGGCCGGTATTTGTGGAGGATAGGCCGGGAGGAAACGCCCGGATGCCACCATTGTGGCAGCAGCCGCGACCCTGTCGAAGACACGGCGTTGCATACTTTGGCGGAATGCCCAGCCTGGGCATCGCAGCGCCGTGATCTGGTCGCGGCTCTCAATACGGTTGTCCTCTCGCTCCCGGCCGTAGTTCTGTCTATGGTCCGGAGTGAGAGGTCTTGGAACGCCGTCGCCTCTTTCTGCGAAGCAGTCATGCTGAGCAAGGAGGCGGCGGAGCGGGAGAGGGAAATACATCGCCCTCTCCCCAACCGTAGGTCCGGGCGTCGGGGACGTCGAACAAGAGACGACCTCCGACCACCGTAAATTTATTGCCTGCGGACGGTGAGCGCTGGGGCTGCTCCCTGTCCGCCAAAAGGCGGGAGGCGGTGCGTGTCCTCGCCGCCTCCCAAGTAGCTTTGTGAGGTGATGGATGCCAGAAGTTTGATGGATGCAAGAAGTTTGATGGATGATTGCGAGATCATAACGAGACGGCGCCCGCCAACACAAACGGCGGGCCAATCCCGGGCGGGGTCGCGAGAAAGTATGCTAATCGCGGATCGCGTGACCCCGCCAACATACGGGACCCGTAGGGACACCGCGGTGGTTTTTAGTGGGTATGCCCCGAACGACTTTAGGGGAGAGCCTCCACATACCTCCTCCGCCAGTCCCAAGCCCAGCCGTTCTAATGGCTGGGTTGGCGGAGTTGAGATGACTCATAAGGAGAGTTTTACCACCGTAGTGAACAAAAAAAAAAAAAAGGAGTTAAATAGTGTCAACTCCATTTCATAACATTATCTGCTCACAAACTAGCTGTTGCACGCAACTTCGCCTCCCTGTATCTTTCAACCCCTAATTAATAATAATAAAACCCCTAGTCGTAATTAGTCTGTGTTTCAGCGAATAGCGTAAGCTTCTGCTGGTCGGGAGGACCCGGGTTCTATTCCCGGGTCAGGCAAAAGGGTTTGTGAGTTTTTTCGAATTCTCAGTATTAATAAGCTTGCCTCCTATTGCGTGGGACCTAAATATTCATAACATGGCCAAATATGGGTGTAATATTACCCCTTTGGGAATACAGCCGTGAGTCTATTATAAAAAAATACACAAACATTTTTTCAGTAATGGGTGCCAACGTCACAAAGAAACCCACTGCCAAATTACCATGCTCCTAGCTTCAAAAGTTTGAATTTTGCGACGATATTATTATGTCAGTCAATAATTTTATATAAAAGAATATACGCACCGTCCCGAGATGCGTCGCGAAAAAATATGTCAGCGAAACCGCGACGTACTCTACCACTTCTTGGCGTTTTGGTCGGTGCAATGCTAGAATCTCTGAAAAGAAATGTATTGGGCATATATAATTACAGTTTACCACGTGACCAGAGGGCTGGTTTATTCTTTCAATCAATCAAATCAAATCAATTTATTTGCAAGAGACTTGGATAAAAGCTGTTACATAAAGATAAGTTTCACATGTTTCGCCGACGCAGCGGCATGCAAATTGAAGATATATAGGTAAATTCACGAAAGTTGACCACAAATGGCGGCCGTCGCGCATATGTTCATTCGTGCACCAATGGCTTTGCTCCATTCTTGACGCATTTAGGGAATGCGTCAAGAACGGAGCCACGCCATTGGCACTCCACCCGCGCCTCACCCCGCACCTCCACGGGGACCTAAAAAATGATTTCTGCGCAGTGGTCATCTTTCGTGAACCGACCTATACCTACATATAAAGAATTCAATAAAATAGTGTATCAATAAAATGTCAGTCAATCAAAGTGTCAAAAAGATATATAAAGAATTCAATTGAATAGCGTATCAATAAAATAAAATGTCAGTCAAATTATTACATTATTAAATATTCATAATTCGGTACATAATTGCCTAAAAAAAATAAAACTAATATTTTATTATTACCATTATTTCTGCCTGTACTGTAATTTCATTTTTTGAGTATAATATTTACAAGGGCATTTCACAAAAAACTCGTTAATCGAATAAAAACATTCCTGCAAGAACCATTTCCGTAATTCAACACAAAACTTACGTAAAGGTAGCTGTGTTATAAACTTCGGCAAAGCATTATAGATTAAGGGAGCTATATAAACACACGTTTTCCGAAAAAGTTTCAACTTAGGTATTGGCATATCATACTCTAGATGGTACTCTTTGCTCAAAGAATCAGCATTGCCATCCAGCGTGGCAATGCTGCCAGCCATCTGGGCACGTTACCCGATGATATTGATGCGGAGGCATTCTACGACGCCTAAACACACCTGTACATATTTTCACTTTTTATTTTTAGATTTATGTACCTATATATATTTAGATATTATGATTATGTAAGAAAGCAATGTATATAGTTAAAATTAATGTACTAACAATCTTTAAATGTAAATAAAATTAAAACAATAAGAAGATATAAAAAAAAAAATACAGTTTTGGTAAGTAAAAATAAAGATAAGATACAATTATTAAAGCCTTTGCACAACATCTCTGGCAATTTAAGAAGTTTTGGCACAAGCTAATAAGCAACTTGACCAAAATGTAATATTTTATACTGATTTAGTAGTGTGTTAGCGGCAGCGACTTCTGGCTGGTAGATCCTGGAAAGGCGAACTGGCGACCACGTTCGTGACGGCGCAACAGAACCCAACCCTCCACCCCCCGCAAGATTAACTGAAGATGTGTATAAAAGATCGTAGAAAGCGACTGGATGTAGGGGCTTAAGATCAGTCAGTATCGAGAGCCTTGGAATGCCTACGTTTTACAGAGGACGTCTCCAGGCCGGGATGAATTTGTATTTACTTAGATGTGTATACCGAAATCAAAATAGTTCTACTAACCAACCAAAATCAGGCAATTTCCTACACCTCATAACTTACTAAGCAAGCTTACCTTTTGCCAACCCCATGATAATAGAAGCTATCCACATTACACCTCCTGTTGTCCCGCTTCCAGCACACAGCAGTCTGATCACTCTGGCAGAAGCAGAGGTAGCAGGGGCCAGGATCTATGCTGTTCGGAGCTGGTTCCCGAGTGAAGTAATAGCCCACGTTTGGACATTTCTCTATTCTCTTCACTATGTAGTTCGTATCTTTGGGTTTTGACGCATCTGCAAGAGATAAAATTATTGGGATAATGCAAAACTTGGGACACTGAACACTTTGCTGTTACACTATCTAACCGTCATCAAAATTTATCCGACCGATTACACTTTATCTGCCTCCTATAAATATACCTCATATCTTAATTATAAAATCCTTGCGTTACTGACTGGTGACAGACACGCTACAGCAGAAACTTTTGGGCGCAGGAAGCTGAAATTTGGCATGTATGTTCCTTGGGGACCGTAGGGGTGCACTAAGAAGGGATTTCCCGAAATTCCCACGGGAAGCTGCTGGCGTCCTCTAGTTTGTTTATAATACGGGAGTAGTAAAGTAACGGCTGATGTCCTGGTGGTAGCCCGTAGATGCCAGACGGGTACGAGACATCTCTAGCGCTGACCAAAATTGCCTCTAGGAGATTGAGAATGCGCATAGCTCTCCTCGTCTCTCTCTAAGCCTCTATCGCTCTTAATTTCAAACCCTTTCCTGGCAATATTTTCAATTTTCATATTCATATTCACTCTTCCGGTGGTGACGGATTAAGAATACGGAATGTCACCACCCCATATCATCCCATGGGTGTCGTAAGACAGAGGGAGCATATTATGCAGAGAACAGCACTGTAAAAGAAGGAAAACTTGATACAAACCCTATACCAACTCGTTTGGCCAGCGTGGTATAGTAGGCCAATTCCTCCTTTCAAAGGAGAGGCCTAGTCCAGCAGTGGACTGTTATAGGCTGAGGATGATGATGATTCACTCTTATTCACCGAAAGGCATATATAACAGTAAGAATACTGCTATTTTACGTCGATCTTATTTTCTATAAATCTACCTAAATATCACATTTGTACTACGAGTATATTCAGCGTAGCTCTACCACCGTAAAATATAAGTCACTCCTTCTATTTTGCAGTCACACGATTATGTCAACCAAATGGTAACAGAATAGTTCAAGTAAGCGACAGTAAACAGGGGCGTCAAATATCGGTGGCTCAATGTAAATCAAACTATCAACAAGACGTTTTAAAGGTAAACATATATCTTGGCTTAAATAACAAGCGTGAGAAATTGCATATTCGAAATTACTTAATCAGTGAAAAAGTACAATTGTGCACATGCATTAGAGATAGAACAGATAAATAAAACCAGCCTATTTGATATCGTAGACTAATGAACGTTAGTACATACATATATATATATATATATCGATGAAATAGAATGAGAGGGTGTTAAGGGTGAATATCCTGTACTTTACAATTGGTGCCAAATGCTAGAAAATAGGTACTAGTACCTTAGCCTATCGCTAAAGCCACCGAAGAGTCTTAAACCCATGCTCTGTGCAAGATTTTAGTAAGTAAATCAAATTAGCACACCACTAATACTGTTAGGGAGGAATGGTTAACTTACACAGACGCTGTTGCTCTTCATTTGTCTTGACCGAGTCTCTTGGTCCCTCTGTGAAACACAAAAGTCATCTTAAGCCACAATCTGAGAATGTCCTTAATTTCCTCTGAAGTTGGTAATTTTGTTGACTTAAGTTAGGTTTTCTTTCAAATCAAATCAAATCAATTTATTATTGTAAGTATGGGTACATTTTAAGATGATACATGTATTTTATTATAGTTGCATATGCCATATTTTACCATTGTGGTGTGCAAAGTTGTATAGTATTGTAAAATTTAATTAAATGTCACACAAATTATAAATGTCATGCAATTATTGGTATTATTAAATTAAAAATAGTAAATTACACAATACATGAAATTAAAAAACACGTTGCACATATAATCATTTCTGAATACTTATAAGCTATAGGCACTTATAAATTATTGTATTAATTATTTAACTTTGGTATCTAAATATTCTCTTACATTGTAATATGCATTGGTATACAAGAACTGTTTTAATTTGTACTTAAATGAATTAATATTATTACAGTCTGTTATATTTTTGGTAAATGGTTGTATATTCGTGGTGCCATGCATAGAATACTTCTATTCATTTGTGTTGTTTTGTTATTTGGTAAACATATTTTGTTTTTACACCTCTCGCTCTTATATTGTTCAAATAGAGTTTTATTTGTATGAACAAATACGGCAACTTCAAAAATATATATACATGGGAGTGTCATTAGATTTAGATTAATAAAGTGAGGCTTACAGGACTCTGTTGATTTAATTTTACATATTGCTCTGATACATCGCTTTTGAGCTTTGAAGACAGTATCATTTGCATCAGAGTTGCCCCAAAAGATGACACCATATCTTAGAGTTGACTCAACATATGCATGATAAGCCATAATGACAACATCCTGAGTTACAAATCTACCTAACATATGGAGTGCATAACAGAACTGGTTTAGCTTTGTACAAATATTTTCCACTTGGGTTTTCCAATTCAGCTTACAGTCAACATAAATACCTAAAAAAATTGTATAGTCTACACTAGGAATATTTTGTTCATTAAATTCAATGTCAAGATTATGCAGATAATTTTTCCTATTTCTAAATGTCATCATAGTAGTTTTGTCTAAATTCAAAATTAAATTATTACAATTAAGCCATTCAAATATTCAGTTTAATGTCAAATTCATGTCAGATTCCAAATTACATCTATCTTTACTAGCAAACATAATCGTACTGTCATCGGCAAATAGGACCATTTGTGATTTTGTAGCTTTGGGCAGATCATTAATATATATGATGAATAATAAAGATCCCAGTACACTTCCTTGTGGGACGCCTTGTCGCACATCGCGATATTGGGATGAGTACACAGTTTCCCTCTTTGTTTTAGGGCATATTCGAACAATTTGGGTACATTGTTTCCTGTTTCTAATAGAAGATTCCAGAAGATCTAGAACATTACCTCTGATGCCATATGCCTCTAACTTAAGCAATAGAGTCTTAAAATTAACATAGTCAAAGGCCTTTGTGAGATCCATATATAGAGCAGTAATTAGTTGCTTATTGTCTAGGCCTGTCATTATTCTTTGTACAAATTTATAGATTGCCAAATGGATTGACCTGTTTTGCCGAAAACCTACTTGTTCTTCAACAAGGAGATGATTTTGTTCAAAATATTGATACAGACCTCGATGTATAACCTTTTCAAATACCTTGGATAGGACAGGAATTAGAGCAATAGGTCTGTAGCAGCTCATATAGCTTTTGTCATTCTTTTTGAATAGAGGTTTTATCAAGGTTATTTTTAACAACACGAAACACTCCAGAGACTATGCAAGTGTTGATAATGTAACTAAGCACATGAGAGATGAGACTAGCAACTTCTTTTAATATGTTCGTTTTAACATCATCGTAACCAGTACTGGCTGTGTCCTTCAATGACTTTATTAAGTTATAGATATCTAAAGGAGTAGTAGCTGTTAGAAATCAGGAATTTAAATTCTTATTAATATTGTGTGCCAATGATTTAGGGTCGTTATTATTATTAAAACAAGGTTGTATGGTAAAATAACTATTAAAACATTCTGCAATGCAGGTAGGGTCATGAATAATAGTGCCATTTACATTTAATTGGTTTGTGTAGTCCTTAGGTAAATGAGTTTTTTTACTATTGATCTTAACTCTGTTTTTTTGAAGACTTAATGCTGGAGACTTTAATTTTTACCGATACAATTGAATCGGAACCTGATGATAGTTCAGAACCTAACACAGGAAACGATAAAAAAAAACATTTTAAATATACATCACTAGATATATTATGAATGACGTATTTTGCTTTGTTAGGATGTAGTAGCCACATGGAGTGGCGTACCTACACCAGTCACGACGGGCAAAAATAGATAAGTTACGCCAGTACCCATATTAATCATGACAAAACTACAAAATCTGAAATGAGTCTGCAAAATATTTGCAAGCTACACATTACACCAAAAAGACGCCACTTTCAATTTCTAAAAACACAAAAGATTGGATCATTCTTCGTTCATTTCCATGGACTGAACAACTACGGTGGAACTACTGAGAAAAAGGTCTCACTAGTTCCATGGAACTAATTGCTGGTGAAACTAGTGAGAATGATCCAAAAGATTCCCAATGCAGTGTGATAGTTAGTATTAATTCAACAATAAAATTGTGTCACAAGACCGGACTTTTTTACAACGCATACATATAAACCGACATATCGTTACTGTCAATACTAATTTGTTTTGACTGGTGATGTATGGTATGTAAACTTTAAGAAATTTATCGAGTAATCCAGATTTCTTGCGTGCTATTTTTAGATTGTTAGTAAAATTGGGCCACTGACCAGAATCTTCAAGACCTGATAGGCAACCTGTCTTGAAGATTCTGGACGGTCATGGTCCAGTAGATTCGTTTGAAGTCTTCAAATTCTCACCCTTGCATAATTACAGCATTTTAATTGCATAAGTACAGACGTTGAATGACGATGAATCCAACGCCTGATAGCTACTTTTGCACATTTATGACTTTGGATAGACTTAAGTTAGAAAATATTCTGGATATATTCTAGTAAACTGTAATTAGTATGGTTTGTTTTTGTTGATAAGATAGTAGACACAGTACTGGGTGTTTTTGAACTTGAAAAGAAGTGAGCTCCAGTCCACCATCTGACAAATACAGTAAACCACCTTCACACGACATTGAGAAAGTTTGAAGTATTCTCAGACATGCAGGTTTCTTCTAAGTTCTCTTTCATGTTTTCACCGAATAAGTTAGCTATATTTATTTACGAAAAAGTTCGTTGTACAGTCTTCGTTGAGTGCTGTGAGACCTTGAGGATTCAAAACTCAAAATATGGTTAAATGCTGGTGCATCAAACTACGGTAAGACAAGGTAGAACTGGGAATATAACCCTTGTCCCTGCGACACAAGGTGCACTATTCTTTCTATTTACCTTTGGCAGACAGCAGGTGGTAGATGAGCACGTGCAGCAGTAGGTGCAGCAGCAACATCGCTGGCGGTGAGTGGACTCAACAGTCGCGGTGAGCCATACGAGCGCACGGAGCGTGTTTGTAAACATATGGAGCTACGACTAGCGGCAACCAGGGATGGATTTAGGTATAACGGGAAACAAATTGTTTTTAAGCCTTGCATTTTAAAGCCATTACAGTCTTTTTGGTATTTTTTTCGTCATACAGCCTTTCGCAGTCTACCGCTAGACAGTTTTCTTATTAAACTAATATTTCTGGTGGTATCATATTATTAAGTAACTTATTATGTCAAAAATATACATAAACGTTACGGTTTTGAATACTATTTATGTGAAGGAACATACACTCTTATATTCCACAGTTATACTTTAGAATGATACATTTTAAATTACATTATGGTAGCTGTACCGACTCATATATTATGATAAAATCACTCGGACTTTTTAGTGACTCATTAATTTTGTTATTAACGTATTCAAGTAATAGCGTTTCAGGATTTTTTAAAGCAACTGCCGCCGAGTGGGTAGTTGTAATTCGTCTATCGTTGATCTTTTTATATTTATTGAATCAGCGATCATAAAACCACACAAATTATTTAAATTATTGTCTTAAACAGTAAACTGCGAAGAACGTCCCGAAGCCAAAACAATCGGCACAGAGTGAAACGGCAAAGGGCTTGCCTGAACCACTACAACATACGTTGCAAATTGTGACCCATTGTCTCTGCCTACCCCTTCGGGAAACAGGCGTATGTCTATATCTATGTTTATATCATACGCAGTCTGACTGAACGGACCACTCACTTTTCGAAGCTAAGTGCATATTATGAAGTTGTTAATTATATATCGCTTGTCCGGTGCCTCGAAGAGCACGATAAATCGTCGCTCGTTAGTAGTTACGGGCTGTTAGTACAAAAATTAAAAAATATTTCGTGCCTCCCAATTTACTTTTCTTTTATTTTCTGGTATGCTTTTTTCCCACTGTTCCGAGGAACATTGAACATGAACAGTGTTATTCGTTTATTTCTAAAGCCAATCCATATATAAGTGATACCAAACTCTCAAAATTCATTTAATTGTAATATTTTGGGGCTGCGGAGTTCAGACGACAGTCGCTCTATGGAAAATCTTGTCAGATCTGATTAGACTATTGCGTAGAATCCGCGATCTAATGTGGTTAGGATTCATCCGGGTTAACGCTAAAACGATGATGCTGAATTAAGATTGTCGATACCGTACTACAATATCAAACAAGCCAAAACTTGAGGTACCTAATAAAAAATTGCAAAATTTATCTAAATGACTGCCTCGTTGGTCTCGCGGCATAACTGTGCGCGTGGGATTGGAAGGTCTCGGCTTCGATTCCCAGGTCGGGCAAAGTGTTATTGGGTTTTTCCGTTAGGAAATTCTCAGTAGCAGCACGGAGTCTGGTAATGTGCCCGGTACAGCAATAGGCTCGCCCCCTATTACGTGGAACCTAAAAAAAAATTCATGATGAAATGTGGGTGTAATATTACACCTTTGGCTACCCCTTCGGGGATACAGGCGTGAGACTATAAAAAGAAAAACTCCGCTTTCTCTCCACCTAAATCCGCGCCTGCATCTAAAATCCCAGCGTCTCAGTAAACAGTCGGTAATGTTACGAAAATGAAGCAATCATTGTTGACGGCGATGTACGTTAGCGTGTGCGTGTTAGGCATCCTCGGCGTGTCCGGTGAGTTTACGTCATGATCTTATCACGTCATCATCAACATCATCATGTCTTTTAAGATCATGCTCACCTTAGAGAACATCATCATAACTCAATATCATTAATATCGTCCTAACGCTATGTCGATTGCAGTCCGCTTACTGGTCGAAACAGATACGACGGGATACTGATTTTCCACTGAGCGTCTACCATTTAACCTCCGCAAACCGAAAGGAACCTCCCTTCAAAAAGAAATAACGGTTATTTCTTCCAACTTCAACCATATTTGAATCAATATCAGCCTGTACTAAACAACTAGGCACACGAAATTCAAATAGTTTTAACGATAACATTTATTAGCTGTATGTTTTGTATACCTCATCATTCTATCACATGAACTTCATTATTACTTAGATCTTAAACATATTAAAATAAATTACTCATAAGTACCCTAGTTGCGAGTAAAGTTCACAACTGTCACTTTGCTTATCGCTATAATTATCGCTTGACAGTTGGCTGTCGTGAAAATATTTGTCAATCGTTATGGGCAGTCAGTACCCTTCAATATAACTAGATTCAGCCATTGAATATTACTTTAATTTTGGTCAGATGGTAGTTGCTCTGTGGAAAAGTAATATTCTGAAATGCGATCCTGCGAAAGTAGAGAGCTTGCTGCTGTGATGTTGCTTCGAATAGTTGGTACCCGACCTAGAGTTAAATATCTGAAAGTACCATTTCAGTCAATCATGGACTAGCTTCAAGCCTTAAGCCATTATTCGAGACATTATACAACGGTTATGACGTGAAACTAAACAATAGCATACAATCGCGAGTTGTTCGCATACAATAGCGTTCACCGGAATATGTTTGTTTTTGCCCTTCAACGTGGATTTCATACAATGGCCATTTTGACTGCTCCATTTTTACTCCGATTAACGGTGCTGAAATATTGGTATTGTTGTTTTTATTCTTTGAATTGGAATGATATCATTTCTGGCCTGTTTGTCAAACGGAACTTGAGCTGGAAGTTGTGATCGCTAGATTTACTCTGTGTATCTTATACTAATAAATACGAGGGGAGTTCAATGTATTCTCGGTATAGGTATGAAGGAAAAGGCGGAAAATTCTGAATAAATTTTATTTTTCAATATACTCCCCTAACATCTCAATACATTTATTTGTTCGTGAAAGTAACTTTTCAATTCCCTCTGAAAAATATTTTTCTTCATGGCCCGAAAAATGTTCGTTTATTGCTCCCTTCAACTCTTCATCGTCCGAAAAATGCTTTCCACTAAGGTCTTTTTTAAGATTAGGGAGTAGATAATAATCACTAGGGGCCAGGTCCGGACTGTAGGGTGGATGATTGATTTCTTCAAATCCGTACTCCCGCACAGCAGCCTGGGCAAGGCGCACCTTGTGAACCGGCGCGTTGTTGTGAAGCAGCAACACACCTGCGGTTAATTTTCCACGTCTTTTTTCTTTAATTGCCTCCTTTAAATTACGCAAAGTGGTTGCGTATGATGCAGCAGTAATACTTTGACCTTTTTTGTGTACTCGATTAGCAAGATTCCCTTAGAATCCCAAAACACCGTGGCCATGAGCTTTCCTGCGGACGGAGTGACTTTGAACTTCTTCGGCGGGTCTGATCCTTTTTTGTGCTACTGCATATACTCTTGCTTGCTCTCAGGGTCATAGTGATGAACCCACGTTTCATCACCAGTAACAATCCGATCGAAAATACTTTGCGGATTTTCACCACAGAGATCCAAAAACTCCTTACAACAGTCAACTCGCACTTGTTTCTGTAGCGCGGTGAGCATTCGCGGCACCCATCTTGCACTGACCTTTGACAAATTCAGGCGCTCATGAAGGATTGTGTGAATGGTACCCACGGATAGCTTAGTCATTTCAGCTAATTTTTTCACCATTACACGGGCATCTTCAAGTACAAGTTTTTCGACTAATTTGACGTTTTCTTCAGTAGCGGCACAAATTGGCCCACCAGCGTGGGGGTCGTCTTCAATGCTCTCTCTACCCCGTTTGAATTCACTTGACCACTTCTGAATTGTAGATAATGAATGCGCAGAATCTTGGTAAACAGCCACCATTTCTTTATGGATAATTTTTTGAGTTTTTCTTTGTTTTGTGAGGAATTTTATCACTGCACGATGCTCGATTTTTTTCATCATTGTCGAATCAGTCATCATAGTTGTCTTTTCGCAATGATATCTTGAATACTAATGGTGGCAATTAAATGAAATTTTGTATTTATACCCTCAAAGAGTGTCATTAACTAATGAGATAATTAAATTACCCTTATCATTAGTATATCACCTCGATACCGAGAATACATTGAACTCCCCTCGTAAAGCTGAAGAGTTTGTTTGCTTGTTTGGTTGAACGCGCTAATCTCAGAAACTACTGGTCCGATTTGGAAAATTCTTTCATTGTTAGATAGCTCATTTATCGAGGAAGGCTATATGCTATATAACATCACGCTATGAGTGACGGGAGTGGAGCAGTAAGCCTTAAATAACGCGGGTATAACCGCGGGCATCCTCTAGTACTACTTTAATATATAAAGCTGAAGAGTTTGTTTGTTTGTTTGGTTGAACGCGCTAATCTCAAACAACTGGTCCGATTTGGAAAATTCTTTCAGTGTTAGATAGCCCATTTGCCGTGAAAGTCTATAGGCTATATAACATCACGCTATGGGCCACGGGAGCGGCGCAGTAGCCTTAAATAACGCGGGTGTAACCGGGGACTCTTCTAGTCTATAATACTTCTAGTTATCTTCTTAATCTTAATATATAAAATCCTTGCGTTACTGACTGACTGACAGACACGCTACAGCCGAAACTATTGGGCGCAGGAAGCTGAAATTTGGCATGTATGTTCCTTGGGGACCGTAGGGGTGCACTAAGAAGGGATTTCCCGAAATTCCCACGGGATCGGCCAAAACGGGTAAATTAAAAAAAAATGCAGGCGTAGCTGCTGGCGTCCTCTAGTCAATCTATAAGTAACAAAGAACACAACACACAAGTAGTCGGGTGAAATTATTATTGAACTTCTGTACAAGTGATTAGTGGCACTGTCTACTAGCCGGAGTTCGTGTGTTCGATTACACTCCAGAACAAACCTTTGCTTGATAATCATTAAAAAAAATGTTCTGTATCTAAAAGTATTTTTATCCTATTTACGTCCATGTATTTGTCCGTAACATGGATAACATAATAAAAAATATATAAATATTATACATAGTCTTGAAACAAAGAGCATGAGAATTTATCTGAAAAATATTATCATCATCAGCCCTTCATACTGTCCCACTGCTGGGCACGGGCCTCTTCTCACTATGAGAAGGGTAAGGCCATATTATTCCACCACGCTGGCCAAGTGCGGGTTGGCAGACTTAACATGTCTTTCGAGAATATTATTGAGAACTCTCAGACATGCAGGTTTCCTCACGATGTTTTCCTTCACCGCTTAGCAAGCGATAATTAACAATTTAATACGCAAATAACTTCGAAAAATCATTGGTGCGTGCCGTGGATTCGAACCCGAGACCCTCTGCGGAGCAGTCCGTCGGGCTCTGTAGTCTGAAAAATATACTTTGACTTATATCAAAAACACAAAAACTACATTTAGAGCAAAGCCACGTAAAGCCCCTTTCCTTTGGTCCCTTCAGAATTTGTTTTTCTTTTTGTTATAGCTGCAACATTGCTCCAACCTCTCGGCAGCAACTTCTACTACACGCGGTCTCAGTTCCGTCGCTCGGATGACTGCAACATCTGCTACGGCAGCGAGTGCCTGCCGCTGGACCAGTCCCGCTGCGATTACTACGTGGAAGCTAACACCATGCTGCCCAAGGATGAGGAGGAACCAGAAGGCTTCATGAACCTACAGGTCAAGAGTGAGGTCGATAATCTGCTGTTTAGTATGATTGAGAAGGGTGAGTTTGCGATTTCATTTTCTTTTACTTCCATGTATCTTTTACATTTTAGTCACCATGATAATGAGGGGTTAGGAAGTATAATTTTGTCACCTATACATGATAGGTGACAAGCCAAAATGAACCTAGCATACTATGTATGTGTACTATGTTGGCTGCATTTTTTTTTATAGTCTCACGGCTGTATCCCCAAAGGGGTAGGCAGGGGTGTAATATTACCCCCACATTTCAGCATGAATTTTTAGGTCCCATGTAATAGGGGGCGAGCCTATTGCCGTTACCGGGCACATCACCAGACTCCGTCCTGCTACTGAGGATTCGGAAAAACCCAGTAACACTTTTGCCCGACCCGGGACTCGAACCCGGGACCTCCGATCAGCAGTCGCGTACGCTATCCACTGGACCACGGAAGCAGTCCAGCATGCATTTTAGTTCGTAATAATTGTCATCTAAGTATACAAGGCAGTGGCGCACAAATGTTAAGCTACTAAAAACGAATAGATTAATCTTAGAAATGGTTTAAAAAAATTGGGATGAGTACAACAGGATAATGAGTAGAAGAAGACCAAAGTGTATTAAGGATAAGGAAGAAATTCAGTTCAGCGCTTTTCATTATCTTCAACGAATGTATCAGCCTAAGATAGTATAATACTGATGCAAGTTAGGACAATTTTTTTTTACGTAAGGAAGATTTTTTTACTTTTCATCCGCATTGAATTCCAAGTATGTCAAATATCACGTAAAACATTGTACAATTTATATCTACACACATAGTCTCACGCCTATATCCCCGAAGAGGTAGGCAGAGGTATATTGCTACACCCACTTTTCGCCAGTTTTGTTTCAGCCCCACGTAATAGGGGGCGAGCCTATTGCCGTACCGGGTACATTTACCAGACTTCGAGCTACTACTGAGAATTTCCTGACGGAAAACCCAATAAGACTTTGCCCGACCCGGGGCTCGAACCCGAGACCTCCAAATTCCACGCGTACATTTATGCCGCGAGACCAACGAAGCATTTATATCTGTTTTATGTTATTTCAGCTGCTATGTCACCCAAAATGGAGTGCATACCTTACTTATCACGTTATTCCGACTGCACCAAAGGTGAGTACAAAAAGTTCTTTAGTTTTTAATTCGCTACCAACAGGTGTATGATATAAATAAGTGCATAATCTCACATCCTGAGACTTGCAAACGGTTATGAAAGTTCCATTACACCTAACATGGATGTTTGTCTTGGTCTGGGTTTTTGGTGTTTCTATGTATAATATGTATGTATTAACAAAAAAAAAGTATATAATATGTTTGTTTATCCATTATCTAGTATCCATAATACAAGCTCTGCTTAGTTTGGGACTAGATGGTGATGTGTGTATGTGGTAGAATATTATTATATTATTATTCATCATCAGCCTTTAACAGTCCATTGCTGATCTTGGCCTCTCCTTTAGAAGGAGGAATTGAATCTTAATCCGTCACCACACGGACAATTATTATTAGTACCTAACAAAAATTTTTGAACATGGCACCAAACATTTTCCTAATACAAAGAGCATTCTTAGTTTACTACTGGGTAATATAATAATCTAAGACATAATATCAAGTTACACCTGTCATTCGCACTACTATAACACTTGTGTAGCTGCAGGGATTGTAGACAGACACCGAGTTCTGACACTCGTGAAGACCTGAGAAAGTTTGACTTTCTCGAATCCCGAAACGTTTACTGGAAAATGACAAAAATATCATAACTGAAGAATTACTAGAATCTTCAGTTCTGAAATTTGTGTAATTTCACAACTGTTCAAACGCGGACGAGCATGTTATCAAACAAACAACGCCGGCGCATAATGCATAGCTTTGCTAAAACCAACACCGACTTGTAATTCGAGTTCTTGGCATGTGGAGTATCACAACATTGCATAACAATAGATCTTTCTAGTAGGCAGCATTGAGAATATGCTGGAAAAACCTTATTTGGCCCTATCCCCTATTCCTTATCCCTCATCCCACTCCTCATCCTATCCCTTTTCCCAACCCCAAGGGGCGGCAACGCACTTGTGACTCCTGTGGTGTTGCTTGTGTCCATGGGCGGCGGTAATTGCTTACCATCAGGCGATCCGTCTGCTCGTTTGCCGCCTGACAACATAAAAAAAAAAATTTACTGCCCCTTGAAATAGACTATCTAGTAAATCGTCAGTCTATTCGTTCTAATTATTTTGATACCGTTTCTGCAAACACTAGATATTATAAAATATAACAAGGGCCCCAGATTTAGTATTTTCACTCTTAAGGACAATCCGGACTCTAAGGATGAATCCATACCGCAGTTACTTTATGTTGACAATATTTCAAAATGCTAGCACAATATTCTATAACAAAACACTAGAGGTAGCTTCATAGATTGTTGCAAAGTTATTTTATGTTGCTTTTTTTAACAATAAAAACATGTACGATCGTCAATCGTCCTGAAACGTCGCCAATGAAGATTTTCGTGGGTAAGCAATTCTACAGTCGTCTACACAAGCTTTTAGTTACACTATGTGTTGTCCCACAACAGAGAACGTGTGCATCGGCTGCAAGAGCTGCCACTGCACCGCGGAGGGCAAGTGGAGCTGCAACACCACCGCCCACTGCCGCACGCAGGAGCCCGCCATCGACATCGATCACAGGGTCCTCGTTATGACCATTGAGAACCTTATTGGCAGTGAGTACAACCTACATTATGCTTGTGATATTAGCAAAGGCATTGCAATGGAATTTCAATTTCTTTTTAACTGTCTGTTTCTGACTTGCAGTAACTTAATATTGCATGAATGTCACAGGATGTTTTTTATACGCTCACGCCTGTATCCTGAAGCAGAGGCAGAGGTGTAATATTACACCCACATTTCGCCATGAATTTTTAGGTCCAACGTAATAGGGGGCGAGCCTATTGCCGTTACCGGGCACATCACCAGACTCCGTGCTGCTACTGAGAATTCGGAAAACCCAGTAACACTTTTGTCCGACCTGGGAATCAAACCCGGAACCTCCGATCAGCAGTCGCATACGCTATCCTAGTTCTGGACCACGGAGGCAGATATTATACTTTAATGGATGAAAAAACGAAAATAATCAGAAAGACACCCGATCTTAGTTCGTGCTTCAGAGAGAGGGTATATCGACATTTTGCTCGCCATATTCTTGGAGCTTGTGTGGCCACTAAATTTGCATGACACCTTATTACTAAACAGAAATGTTTTTACAATAATTAGCCACACCTAACAAACTGGATAAGTGCTCATGAAAAACATCGAAAACAAGTATCAAATAATATTATCATAGGTTCTAAAATAAATTAATTACTTACCCAAAATTAAGCTTGTTACTATAATTCCAGATAAGAAACCAATGCGAGAAAAACGTTCAATAACAAGTAGTCCAGCAGATAAACCAAGTACTTTAGGATTGGAGCAAATGGCAGAATGGTTTTATGGCAGCAAACCGATACTTAAACAAAAGGCTAACAGTGAAGAGCCGGCGGCCACTTTTGACTTCTTATTACACGAGAATACGCTGACGAGTCCTACCACTGAAAGTAATACCTACCATTATTATTTTTTTTATTTAAAAATATGTTGGTTTTTGCATGGCATGTTATACTTATACTACTTATGTCCGTGTGGTGACGGATTAAGAATACGGAATGTCACTACCCCATATCGTCCCATGGATGTCGTAAGAGTCGACAGAGGGAGCATATTATTATTGCAGAGAATAGCACTGTAAGAGAAGGAAAACTTGATACAAACCCTATACCAACCCGTTTGGCCAGCGTGGTATAGTAGGCCAATTCCTTCTTTCAAAAGAGAGGCATAGTCCAACAGTGGACTGTTAAAGGCTGATGATGATGTTTTACTTGCCTGTTTTTTTTATGCTGTTATCTGTATATGAAAATTCATTGAAGCAACGAATCCAAAAGGCGAATTTTATTTGCGTTGAAAATTAATACAACCGAAAAATAATTTTCGGTCTTGAGATTTTCAGATTAATATTATATTCAACACAAGTTAGTACTGTAGCTATATAAAACATTTACATACTTTTATTTTCCAGCTATAATGGTTCATTCAGAACATACGTCGATGGAAAGCGTTACAGAAGCTACAAAGAACACAGATCCTGACTACTTAGCCTTCGACGAGGTACTAAGCATCATAGCTGTTGACACCAAGAACTACACTCGAAGAAAACCTCCATTGGACATTGAACCTGCGAATAAACCTGTTGAATTCGACTACATGCTGATTGACGATGATAATAAAACTAGCGATAATTCTACACTAGATAATTCTACACTAGATAATTCTACACTAGATAATTCTAAACTAGATAATTCTACACTAGATAATTCTACACTAGATAATGTGACTGAAATATCATATATAGTTAATTTCATGCACGAAGATGACGTCGTTACTGAGCCAACGCTTGATGAGAATACAAAAATTGTTATAGATTTATTGGATGCTGCAAAAGATGGTATATTTAACGAATCAGGTAATCAACATTTATTATGCCTCTTCATGTAATGGTATTATTCCTCAAAAATTATAGTTATTGACGTGACAACGTCTTATAAATTGGTTTGCCGGGTGACACTTCAAGAAACTGCGTTACGCTCCGCTCACGTTATGCGCTCACAATGAGTGCGAGTGAGAGGCACGCGTCCCGCCTAAGAGCGAGAGAGACAGACATAAAAAGTGAAAGGCACGCGTCTTTCATCCTTCTTCCTACTATACGAATGAATATTCACATTAAAATTATTTTACCACTCAAAGTCGTTGTCACGTAAAACTTTCGCCCGTATACCGACTTTACAGGCAAGCAATTTTTTTTTGTTAACTTGATCATTGATTTGATGGTAAATGAAGACTATACATCTGCCTATTTATATTTAAATTAAAGTGATATATCACTTTAAACATCTAATCATCATTCTCAACATATTTTTGGACATACTATTAGCTAATCAGATGTTTCGATTTGGTGTCGTGATTCAATATCATAATTACTCATACTATTGTTAGCGTAGCTCACTATGCGAATACGAGTACTCATACAAACTAAATCTACTACTTCGCACATTTACTACTGCGGTAAATATGAATACACAAACAAGAATACACTTCTAATTTATCTTGTGTTCTAAGTAGAACATATGGATAAAATATGAAGCTGATTCTTAATGTTATGTATGTGATGATTTCAGACTACATAGACTTGAACAACAATAAAGAAGACCTTGCCGGTACGGGATTCGATAATACAAACGATATATTAGATTATAACGCATTAAATCTGATGAAAAGAGATGTGTCCAGCGTTTCAGATGCAACCGATACTCCCAATATTACAAGTAGTGTGGATGATAAAATAATAAATACCACAATTACTACAACGGCGCCTCCTTTTAATTATACAAACTTAAAGGAACATGTACTGCTACCGGTGGTTAAAGCAATTAATAATATAAAGAAAGAATTGGATGTTTTAAGTAATATTAAAGAAAATCTTATTCAATTCATGAATGCTCATAATCAGTCACCGATTGTAGAAGTCTTGGATTATCCAAATGTAAGCGAAACTAACGCACTTCATGACATAGAAATGTTTCCTGAATCAGGATATGATTTAAGGCGAGGAAATCCAAATCTCATGCAGAAATTTCTGTATAAACTTAAAATGGATATTTACGAAGTCATAAAGGATATTTTAGGTCTACAAAGGTACCGACAAGGTGATTTGCCTGACGATTTAAATCTACTCATTCAATCATTAAAAAAGTACGTAAATAAAAACAAACCTCACAAAAGGAAACTGAAGACCAAACAAACTCATCAGTATCGTCGTAATATGGAATCGAATAAATGCATTGAATCATCATTTAAAGAATGCATAGTTGTAATTCTTCAAACTATTGATAAGAATATGCCAAAGGATAATGCGCTAGCGCCGCTTACTCGTGATACAAGACGAGTAATGAGACATGTGATAAAAACTTATTACACCGACGATATTACTACTATTGGACTTAGAGTTCACGATCCGAATTATAATATGACCAATGACTTATCTAATATCGGTGGCAAATGGCAAGAAATGGCAAATAATGTTGTTGGTAGCTCTCCATTTGTCACGCTATACAGAATGAAACTTCTACAAATATTCTTACAGGTTGATATCAATAAAATTAACGATGCATTATCATTGATAGCATTTGCGCACAGCAGAAGGATGACACCGTATTTCAAAAACGTCCAAAGTGGTGTGATTGACTCAATAAATAATGGACTTAAATCTGTGAGCAACAAATTTCAGATCGTTGTGCAATATTATTCGGCCCAAACAAAAGATGATGTTGTTACAGCTATTATAATGCGTTCAGGGGATGAGACGACAACCATATCTCCTACGGACCAATTCAAATTAGCTATTGACAACCGTCAGCAAAAGAAACGCTCTTTTATAAAGCACATACGCAATTTATTAAAGTCATCTAAAGGGGATATTAATGAACTGTTACGCAGGCAGGTTCCCAAATCAGAAATAGTAAAACAACTAGCTAGGAAAAAGCTAGATGAAATCGCGCAGAAGAAATACAACGAATATGAAGAAGCAATGAAGAAATGGCAAAAGAACTTGGGTATTGTTTCACGTTATAAACGAAATGTAGCTGATGAAGTATCGAGCCGTATCAAAAATATTATTCCGAAGTACTTGAGACGCAAAGTTAAGCCACAACTTCACGATAAGAAGAAAAATGCAACACATGGAAATGAGGGAAAGAAAAAGAAAAAACACAGTATGTACATCCGTATGTTTTGATGAATTTATTCAAACGTTGGCTGTTGGTGTTTTCCTGCACTTTTCAATAAGCGATAATAAACAAGTTAATACGTATGTTAGCTTCGAACAGTCAGTGGTGCTCGCCATGGATCTAGGTTTGAGACCCTCTGAGTAGCAGTATATCTGTTTCGCCACTAAGCTATCGCTGAGTTTTATATATATTTTTTGGTTTGATATGTAATAAAATAATGAAGAATTTTAACTAAGTAATTAATTAGTATTTGCAAAAGCAGCGATAGCCTAATGAAGAGACCAACACTCCAACAGTCCGCTACGTAAAGGGTGTCGTATTTAACCCTCGGCGACCGCCACAGTCTTTTGAAGTTAATAACGTAAGTTAAATACGTATTAACTTTTTAACTCTCGCATGTTAAACGATGCAGGAAAATATTGAGAGGCAACCTGCTTGACAGATAATTCTCTTTAATATTCCCGGAAGACATGTCAAATCTACCTAACCACACTTGGTGAGAAATAGCTCGTGCTTAGTAATGGGACAGTTTATGTTAAAAGGTGATGATAATTATTATGATATTGATGATTGTGTTTGCAGGTCCACATAACAAACACAAGAAGACAACACTCACTACGGCCACCACTCCCAAAACAAAAGCAACGACACCAAAGAAAAGGATGACCACGAAATTACACAACACCATTAAGAAAAAGAACTAAGAACGATAACAATCAACGAAACATCGTAATGGCCTTTAAAAGTACAATACAATTAAAGAGTACAATCATGTTCTTCTAAATTCTACATGACATATAAATCTATATCAATTTGAAGTATTTTCTTTATAAAGCCCATTTCTGTGGCCTCGAATATTTTTTTCCAGATTAGATTTCACTTATATGATGGTGTTTTCTTGTGGGTACGCTATGAGAACTGATTTTAATAATTCTTTACACGGAGCGGCGACGCGGAGCAACCCGTCATGTCTCGTTTCCCGCGAGGGCGAAAAGCGGCCTACGGAAAGGCGATTTGCAACACTGAATGTTGGTGGTGGAATGGACGGCAAATTGGATGAAGTATGCCAGATGATGGATGATAGAATTATTGATGTTCTTTGTGTGAATGAAAAGAAAAAGAAAGGATGTGATGTGACATTACCAAGCATGGCAGCTATGGCAATGATAGCCAATTCACGTATTGTGAACGAGACATAACCGTGCGCTACACTTAACGTTCAGATTCAAAATGATTGAAGTAGTGCCGCCTAGCCGTTAACCAGCGGTCGGCGAGCCGTAAGCACGGCGTCGCCTAGCTGTAGCCGAGTCAACGTGCCGGAGCTTCTCATCCGCTTGCGTTACGTGGTTACGTCAGGTTGACGCCTGTTTGACGGCGCGGCGAAAGGCGATACGGTGACGATCGCTTTCCGAGTTGATATGTGTGCTACGACTCTTACCCGTCTTTTTATTGTAGGGGATTACGGTCAATATAGTAACGGGTCCGTATTACGCCCCGGTCAATATAGTAAAGGGTCCGTAACTGTAAGCGCGGGAATATGTATAAGAAATGCAGGAGTTTTGGGAGAGTTTAAGAGAGATTTTGAGAACCTGTAATGGCGGTGATACACTTGAGCATTCACCTGTAATGAGCATTCTCGCGAATGCTACAAAACAAATGAGTGTGTTTTAGCGAGCATTCTCGCGAACATTCGGGCGAGCCTTAGAATATAGATAATACATAGAATTTGCGCTACGATGGCGGGTAAAGCCAATATACTTTGACTTGACGACCAGTTGGTGCAGCGGGAGTGTAAGCGACTGCTACGCCGAAGGTCGCAGGTTCGATTCCCGCTCAAGTCAAACATTTGTGTGCATGAACATGGATGTTTGTCTTGGTCTGGGTGTTTCTATGTATAATATGTATGTATTTACAAAAAAAAGTATACAAGTATGTTTATCCATTATCTAGTACCCATAGTACAAGCTCTGCTTAGTTTGGGACTAGATGGTGATGTGTGTATGTGGTAGAATATTATTATTATTATTATTATGGTCAACATTTCTTTTTCTCAGCATTGTAAGAATGCTGGTGATTTAATGAAACCACGGGCCTAAGCCAAGTGAGATTCATTTAGGGGGCTCAATTGAGCAATTGTGTCTTCTTGTAAAAACTTTCGTACTATTCTACACGTGTTTAATATGGCTGCTTTTCGCATAGTTCTGTATGTGTATGTAGGCAATTCAATTTGGTGTAAGTAATGATGCAGGTGTGTCGGTATTACGCCAGTGCTAGATAGCACAAGAGGCACAATAAATACTCTGTTCATCTTCCATATTCTGATTATTTCCTGTTTTAGATCTGTGTACTTATGTATTTTTTCAGTTATTGTCTTTTGTAGGTTGTGTGTGTTAGGAACTGCTATGTCTATAATGTATGCGTGTTTATTTTGTTTATCAATCATGGTTATATCCGGTCTATTGTTGTGTATTGTTTTATCAGTTAGTATTGCTCTGTCGTAATAAATCTTGTGATTCTGATTCTCTAGGACTGGCTTAGGTACATATTGATAGTATGGTACAGCTTTAGGTGGCAAAAGGTTATGTTTTATCGCTAACTTCTGATGAATTATATTGTGTCTGTGGGTATAATCGGTTTGAGCTAAGTTTGGACATGCACTAGTGATGTGTTGAATAGTTTCGGGTGACCGTTGACATTTCCTGCATTTGTCATTCTGTACAGTTGAATCCTTTAGTATATGTTTTTTGTAATTATGGGTATTTATAACCTGGTCCTGAATCGCAATCATAAAGCCTTCAGTCTCTGGAAACAGTGAACCTAATTTTAACCACTTATTCGAGGCATCTAGGTCTACATGAGGCTGCTCTAAATCATGCAAATGCCTTCCATGTAGTTCTTTGGAGCGCCATTTATTAAATTTGTCGGTGAAATGATTTTGTGGGTTTTTATAAATGATGTTTCTGTTTGATAAATTTAGCGGGGTATAGTTTTTGTCAAGATCAACTATGGATGAGTGAATATTGCTTGTAATCATTTTACTGAAGAAAAATTCTCGTAGATTTTTATTTGACCTTCCCATAATACATTTAAATCTATGAGACCCCTTCCCCCTTTTCCCCTCTTTACTGAGATTCTTTCTATAGCTGACTTGGGGTGTAGGTAATTGTGTTTGGTCAGTGTGGTCCTAATTTTGATTTCTAAATTACGGATATCTGTACGTGTCCATTTAACTATACCAAATGAAAACGTTAACACGTGAATTGTAAAAGTATTCATTGCTTTGAAGAGATTTTTGGAATAAAGTTGTTTTTTACAAAGTAAATTTAGTCGTTTTGTGAACTCTAAGCATAAGTCTTTTTTTATTTTGCTATGATCGATGATATTCGACTGGTAAATACCCAAGTATTTATACGTATCTGTCGGTCCCATAGATTCGAATGTGTCAGGTTCACCTGTTATATTAATGTTACTAACTGTTTTGCCCTTGTGAATATGAAGAGTGCGACATTTATCGAGACCGAATGACATATTAATATCTCTGCTGAACTGGGCGGTTATTTCTATAAGAGATTTTAAGCACTTCTCAGACTTTGCAAATAGTTTAATGTCATCCATGTACATAAGATGTGTTATGGCTGCATTTGAATTTAGTTTATAACCGTTTGAAGTATTATTGAGTAGGTGGTTATTATTATTATTATTATTACTTATGATTTTAATCTAAGGAAGAATCTTCGTAGTTTGTCACTAATTTTAACTTGACTAGTGATGGGCTCACTCAGAATAAATATCGATAATGTTTACAATTGATCCTTAGATTTGGTTTACTCAGAATTAATTTCAATAGAATGTTGATAAAACTCTCGATGTCAATAAAAAAATTTGAACGTAGGAACAGACACTTGTGTGATATATTAAACCTGTTCAAATTAAAATCTGCATTTTATTATTTAGAAACGTAATTTCTTTATGTGTCTTACTCTTACTCGAGAAATTATTCATAAGTGTAACTGAATTAAACATATTGGGTAAAACTGATGTTGTAGTGCGATTTCTGTATTTTTTCTATATTCTATGGACTATTTGAATTTAGAGTGTTCGCTAGAATGATCGTGAAAATGTTCGGTTCGACAAAACAGAAAACGGCGAATGCTCGCTGTTCTGTTACAAGTTAATGCTCGGGTGTATAAGTGCCTTAAGGATAACGAAAGATTGATTTTTTAGGTGATTTCAATGGGTGGGTAAAGCGAGATGGAGTTGAAAGGGTTTAAAGTAGATTCGGTGATAAGAGTGTGAACGAAAATGGAAAAGTACTGCTTGAGCTTTGTTTGGAGTGGAGCCTTTGTGTGACAAACACCATGTTTGATCACAAAAGGATACATTTGTATACACGTGAGGCGAAAAATGTTAGAAGAACTATGATTGATTTTGTAATAGCAGATGAAAGATTGAGAACGAATGTGTTGGATTTTTAGTGATAAGCCGGATAAGTGAGCTCTTTGGAGGATGGCGACACCGAGAACATAATCAAGAGAGGGTCTTAGAAAGAATAAAAGTTGAAAATCTACAAGAGAAAGATGTGAAAAGTGAGTATAAACGAAGATTGATAGCAAGATTTGAGAGGTTTGATAGTATGTGGTGCGATCAAGAGAAGAAAAATACGAAAGATACAAGGCTGTACAAACAGCAGTGTTAGAGAAGAAGAAAGCTTGGTTAGATTGGTTGGCTGTCAGAGCAAATGAAATAATGGGAAAGCAACAATTGAGGACATAGATGAAGCTAAAAAAAAATTATTAGTTCAAAAAGAATAGTAAAAGAAATGGTTAAAAGGAAAAAAGAGGAAAAGAAAGATGAGTTTGATAGTAGATTATCTGACGGCTTTTGGAGACACATTAAGTTTTTTATAGAAATCCGTTCGTGCAGTTCGAGGAAAAACTCAATCCTCAGAATACACAGTAATCAGAGACAAGAATGGAAAGATACTGAATGGTGAATCGTGCGTGCTGAAGAGATGAAAAGAGTATTTTGAAGGATTATTTGAAAGAACCACGACATAGACATCAACAGGTGAAATGAATGGTAATGATAGCAATGATGAAAGCGATATTGGAGTGCATGAGATTTTGAAGGCACTGGCCAGTATGAAATTAGGTAAGGCTGCAGGATATGATAGGATTATAGTCGAAATGCTGAAGGCTGGACAGGGCATCATAGTTAGTCAGCTGCAGAGTTTATTTAACTTGTGCTGGAGCACCGGCCGAGTACCTGATGAGTGGGTAACAGCAGTAGTTGTGCTTCTCTTTAAAGGAAAAGGCTCGCAACAAGACTGCAAAAACTATGGAGGCATTAGCCTTCTCAGTATTGTTGGCAAATCGTATGCAAAGGTATTGATTGAAAGAGTTATGAAAGTAACCGACAAGAAAATATGGGATGTACAGGCGGGATTCCGAAAGGGTATGGGGTGTACGGATCTAATCTTTTCCTTGCGATGCATAGCCAAGCAATTCTTGGCCAAAGGTCAAAAGGTCTATTGCGCATTCGCGGATTTGGAAAAAGCTTACGATAAAGTGGTCGAGGAATGAAATGTGGTCGGTACTGTCGATGTATGGGGTGAACAGCAGCTTGATTCGAGCTCTAAAATCCCTTTATGAGGATTCTAGAGCTTGTGTGAGGATAAATGGGGCATACACTGATTGTTTTACCTTCGACACAGGTGTTAGACAAGGATGTGTAGCGTCACCATAGCTATTTAAGCTCTTCGTGGACAGTTGGTTGCAAGATTTGAAATATGGTGATTGTGGATTAAGGATGACTGAGTTACTTGTCAAATACCTCCTTTATGCAGGCGAGCATCTATTCCTTTAAGTAGAACTTCACCACACTAAATTATTATTAGGCGTATTCTATTCTCCCTCAAATCGTGTTAACTATTTTTCATCATTTGAGCTTATCTTAGAAAATTTAACTCCTTCATATAGCCACACAATTATAATGGGCGACTTTAACACTTGTCTGCTCAAACAGGATTCTCGTGCTACCTTATTCCGGCACACCACAGAGTCTTGCAATCTATCTATTTTAAACTTAATGCAACTCATCACTTCCCCAATTGCACCCCTTCTCTTCTAGATCTTATTTTGGTATCTTCCTCCAATCTGGTTCATAAGCATGGTCAATGTACAGCGGATGGGTTTTCCTATCATGACCTGATCTTCGTTTCCTATAAAATTCGCACACCCAAAATAAAGCCCAAAATAGTCTTGCAGCGCAATTTTAGTGGCATGGATCATGAAAAACTGCGTAAGGATGCCTCTAATATAGACTGGAGCCCTCTGTATGACTCAGAGTGTTTCAATAGTAAGGTCCATGAACTCACCACTAATCTCATCAATTTATATGATGTGCATGCGCCAATACGTAGCATCAAATTGAAACACTTACCGGCACCTTGGCTAACAGACGATATCAGGAAAATCATGGCCAAAAAATCTGCTGCCAAAGCTAAGTTGAAACACAGGCCTACTCCTCTAAACCATGAAAAGTACGTGGCAGCCAGAAATCTCTGCAACAAGGTGTGTAGGAATGCGCAACGCCAATATATTCATAAATCCGTTGAAAACGGTGATCCAGCAAAGGTCTGGCAATTTCTTAAAAGTCTGGGAGCTGGCAAGACACGGCATCAATCTATTCCAAATAATATTAACCTTGATTCTCTTAATATACATTTCTCTACTTCGTCCAAATTCGAAGGAAATATGAAAAGTGCCACCTTACAATATCGTTCATCCTTGCCAACTCCGGATTATTCTCTCTTTATCTTCTCGCAATTTGCCGCATGTGATGTTAAGAAAAACGTACTGGCTGTTACGTCTAATGCAGTCGGTAGTGATAGTATTAGCCGTAAAATGATCCTTACCATCCTTGAAGAAATCCTTCCAGTTTTATGTCACATCTTCAACCATTCCATCAACCGTGGCATTTTTCCATCCGATTGGAAAGATGCAACACAATCCCTTTGCCCAAGAAACCTAAGCCCTGTTCCTTTTCAGATTACCGACCTATATCCCTACTTCCCTTCTTGTCGAAAGTCCTAGAACGCTTAGTCCACACACAACTTAGTTCCTTCCTACATACAAATTCCCTCTTAAACACATATCAGTCCGGTTTCCGCCCTGGCCACAGTACTACCACTGCACTGGTTCACGTAACTGATGACATTAGGCTAGGTATGGATAGTGGAAATCTAACGGTCTTGTCGTTACTTGATTTTAGTAACGCTTTCAACACCGTGGATTTTCACATGATACTTGGCATTCTACGCTCTCTTAACGTATCTCCATCGGCAATTGACTGGTTTCATAGTTACCTGTTCGGTCGCCGGCAACGTATACGCATCGAAGACTCTTTTTCTACTTGGTCTCACACTAATGCCGGTGTGCCACAGGGTGGCGTGCTTTCTCCTCTGCTCTTCGCAATATTTATTAATACTATCTCAAACCAATTACTTTCTTCTTACCACCTTTACGCAGACGATTTACAAATCTATACGCAAGCTCCTTTAAATAAGCTGGCAGAAGCTTGTACTATTATTAAGGCGGACCTGGCCAGAATCTGCGACTGGACTAAGAAATACGGACTCATCATAAATGCTGACAAAACCCAGTTAATTATTATAGGCAGCCCCAAATTAGTCTCAAAAATCAGTTGGTCCGATCTGCCACACAAATTAGTTTCGATGGCAAAAATCTCGTTTTTAGTAAAATTGTAAAAATTTGGGGATCTCCTTAGACGAAAGTATGTCCTGGAAATCTCAAATGCAAGAAACGAGTCGCAAGCTTTTTGCATCCGCAGGTTCGCTGCGTAGGTTACGCAACTTCCTTCTAACTGCCACTAAAATCGCGCTCGCTCAATCCTTGCTTCTTCCCAGAATTGACTATGCTGACGTCAGCTATCTTGACCCCACAGAGGAGCAGCTAGATAAACTTGAGCGTCTCCAAAACTTTTGCATTAGATTTATATTTGGACTGCGCAAATATAAAACTCAAGTAGCGCATATGTTCAATAGTTTCTTTGCGAGCATACCTTTAACAACTACTAGCTGTTTACAATCATCATCTTTAGACGCTGGAAATTTTTTGCTTAGCAGTGTACCTGAATGCAAGAGCGTGTTTAGATTCGAGCACGTTACCCCGCGAGATATATTGATCGCATATAATTCAATTAATATTAAAAATACCGGCGACTTTTTGGGCATTTCAATTAAAATTTTAGGTACTATAGTTGAGACTGTTGCGCCTTACCTATCTATAATTTTTAATCAATGCTTTGACCTAGGCGTATTTCCGGATTTGATGAAATTAAGTAAAATTATACCCTTATTCAAATCTGGCAGTAAAAATGAAATTAATAATTTTAGGCCAATATCTATCTTGCCGGCATTTAGTAAAATATTTGAAAAGATTATTTTAAAGCAGCTACTAAACCACTTCAATTTAAATAGTTTGCTTCACAAAGATCAATATGGGTTTACTAAAGGTAGATCCACTACTGATGCGGGTGTTGCTCTCATAAAACACGTTTATAGTGCTTGGTAGTCATCAAAGAATGCTATTGGAGTGTTCTGTGACCTGTCTAAAGCATTTGACTGCGTTCAGCACGACACACTACTGCGTAAGCTCCGCCACTATGGCGTAGAGAAAACCGCACTTAGTGTTGTCGATTCTTACCTGCGGCAGAGATTTCAGTGCGTCGATGTAAATGGGACTACATCCTCTAAATTACCTATACAGCTAGGCGTTCCACAAGGCTCAATTTTAGGTCCTTTTCTATTTCTTGTATATATTAATGACTTACCTTTTTATTTAAAAAACATCTGTGATGTTGTACTTTTTGCATATGATACGTCACTTATTTTTAAAGTAGATAGGAATAGAAATCAATTTGATGATTTAAATAATGCACTATTACAAGTTACACAATGGTTTACAGCAAACAACCTAGTACTTAATTCTAGGAAAACGAAATGCGTTAAATTTGCTTTACCTAACGTAAGACAACTGGGACCTAATATTATGCTAGATAGGGAGGAACTTGACACAGTAGACTCTACAGTGTTCCTAGGTATTACATTAGATCAAAGTATCAAATACAGGGATCAAAGGTCAAACCAGGATCTATTCTTGTTGAACTGAAGTCCAAAATTCTACAGCAACAGTGCATTGATATCAGCAAGGTAAAATGTCTCACCGTTGGAATGGTTCTACCAGATGTCCCACAAGATAAAGCTGATACTCGTATTTTTATTAGAGAAGCATTAACAAAACACCAGAAAACTTTATTGTACCACGCTAAGAATCAGCTATTCAATAAATCATGTAAATATGTGTATGGTGTAAAAATGGAAAGGTATATGCTCGTAAAACTGATAATAGTAAAATATTTTATATCCGCTCCATCCAGGATATCAATCATATTTTTAAACAAACAACAACTAACACTAGTAAAACAACCAGGTCATCAACATCATTTATACCGTAAAATGTTTATTATTTGTTACGTATATTAAGAACGATTTACATATTCACATAACATGGATATACAAATAAATGAAATCTATAATTGTAATTCTCCTAATAATTTTTTCCAACAGTTACCTTCTAAAAATGTTTTGAGTTTTTCATGCATACACTTTAATATTAGATCTCTTAAGAAAAATTTTGCTAAACTACAAGAAGTAATTCATAATTGTACCTATCCACTGGATATAATAGTTATTACGGAGGCCGGCATATCAGGCAATGTAGCTAATCTTTATAGATTACCGGGCTATAACCTCCACTCACAACTTCGAGAAAACAAAAAGGGGGGTGGTATAATAATATACGTACGTAGTTATCTAAAATTCACTCTTATTCAACATAAAACTAACACATTTGAAAGTCTTGTAGGCACAATAAAAATAAATTCTAACTCCAATATAGTTGTATGTGCGGTTTATAGACCACCATCCTCAAATAAAATGTTTTTTATTAGCGAATTAAGTAAACTTATCACTAACCTAGAATTGAAACAGAACTTGTTATTGATCGGTGACACTAATATAGACCTAAAAACAATATCATCATACAAGGATGCATATATCGAAGCACTCAGCGAACACGGACTTATGTGTGGTATAACAAAATTCACTAGAATCGAATATAGACAAAACGTTATCACAAAATCTTGCATAGATCATATTTTTGCTCGCGTCCCCACATTACATCCATACTCGGCGGTGCTCGATATTGTACTGGCCGATCACAGAGGCATAATATTCACTTGCGTTGACGATTCCCCGAGTGAGCCCGTGCGTATACAGGATGAACCTAAATATACAGTCGACAGTAATATTTTTTATAAAACACTTAAAACCGCAAATTGGTCTAAATCTCATGACATGGATTCACCTGATGAAATTTTTAATTTTATATATACTACTTTCCAAAACGCTAAATTGAATGCCACACATAGCAAAATCTGTCATACATCCAGAACTACTATGAAACGCTTTAATGTGCCTTGGATAAACGCTAACATTACAGCACAGCACTATGTAATAAGAAGAACAAAATATATAGAGATTGGAAAAATTGTCCAGAAAACTTAAAATTAAAATTAGAATATCATAAAATACGCAATAGAGTAAATAAAGTTCTGGAAATTAAAAGGAATTCGTATTATTTAAATAAAATAAGTGGTAATTTTAAAAACATTAAGAAAGTTTACATTGTTGTCAACCAAATATTGGGCAGAGTTACTTTATCAATTGATGAGGCTATAATGAAGGCGTTTGATGCACAGGGACTTACCCCGAAAATCATTGCTGATAACTTCGCACACAGTTTCGATATAACAGTAAAAAACATACTGCCTAATTGCAAATTAAAATTAATCAATAAAAATAATGTCAATAACTCACTAGATACCAGTATTTTGTTTAAGAAATCAACCCCAAACGATGTTTACAAAATTATTAAGGCATTGAATTCTAGAAAGGCACCGGGCACAGACAATATTGCTGTGGCAGACGTTAAGCTCATAGGAGAATATGTTGCCCCAGCCATTTCAGATTTAATTAATCAAAGCATTAAAACAGGATCCTACCCTAGTAAACTAAAAGAAGGCTGTGTCCGTCCACTGCATAAAAAGGGAAGAAAGGATGACTACACAAATTATAGGCCTATTACGATACTTTCTTCAATAGACAAAATCGTAGAAAAATACGTGTGTGATCAGATACATAGATTTTATAAGAAAAAATCGGTAATTACTCCATACCAGTACGGATTTCAGGCAGGTAAGAGTACAACAAGTCTATTATCAAAATTCACAGACGAAATCAATAGCCACTTAAATGAGAAAAAGCAAGTGTTAACACTTTTTATAGATTTTTCTCGTGCCTTTGATACGCTGATACACGAACAGCTGATAAGTAAACGATTTTAAACTTTCGCGATTAGTATACATTATACAAGGTTAGTGAGTCCCGCCGCGACCACGGCTGAAGCAAGTCAGCCGAAACGTTGGCAAAAAACCGAGGTATTTATGCCTTAAATATAAGATTTATCGCGAGCTGATAAGTAGTTTAGAAAATTGTGGCATTCGTGGTCCTATACTGAAATGGTGTGAAAATTATTTGGACGGTCGAACATTTTCGGTGAAAGTGAATAATGAATATAGCAAGACAGTGTCGATCACGGAGGGAACGGCCCAGGGCTCAGTTCTTGGGCCGCTATTTTTCCTGTCCTACGCCAACGACATGGGCAAAAATATTGTCAATAGCACATGCTATCAATTCGCGGATGATACTTGTCTCGTTATTGCAAATAAAAATCCTCAAACGGCGTGTGATCTTTTACAGTCTGATCTAAATGTCTTAACAAAATGGTGTCATGATGCAGGACTTGTCCTAAACGCTAACAAGACAAAACTATTAGTAATTAAATCTCCGTATGTTAAGCATTTGCCCATCAACGAACTAATCGCTCACGATCATTGTTGTTTACATACTAAAATTAGTACTACATGCTGTTGTTCAAAGATTGAAATGGTTGACAAATATACATATCTTGGACTTGTCATAGACAGTAAATTTCACTGGAGCTACCATATTGAATATGTATGTACAAAATTAAGGCAATTCTTGGCAAATATTACAATTCTGAACAATCGTATTCCATTTAAAGTAAAGTTAATGTTATTTAATGCCCTAGTACAGTCTCACATACAATATGGACTCAGCAGCTATGGCCGAACATATAAAACATATCTAGACCAGATCTATAACTTGCAAGTAAAAATATTGAAAACTATTGTTTCTAAAAATATAAAATTAAATTTCAAAGATAATTATAATGGGTTATTCAAACACTGTAATATCTTACCAGTACATAAACAAGTACAGTTAAACATATTAAAAGAAGAATTTTTTAATGAATCATTAAAATCACCAATCGAACATCCTGTATACACTCGTGCCATGTCTAGGAACCGGTTGCATACGTCACGCGCTAACAATGTTTACGGCGAGCGAACGACTAGCTACCTTGTACCTCGACTTATTAATAACTTGCCATATGAAATAGTTAATAGTGTAACAGATAAAAATATAAAATGTAAACTGAAACAACATTTCCTGAATTTATTGTAACAATTGTTTATTTAATTATGCTTATTAGTGGCTTATTTGAAAAAATAACAGTATTTTATAAAGTGTGAACTCGACGGCTCAAACATAAACCTTTGTGGTTTTCTCTGATGCTGTTTGTAACTGTATAATTATGTCAAATTGTTTATGTGTTAAATAAAAAAAAAAAGATAATAAGTTACAATGGGGTGCACATATAGCATGTCTTGCAGGAAAGCTCAGCTCTGCTGCGTATGCCGTCAGAAAAGTTAGGCAACTTACTGACATCGACACGGCTCGTTTAGTATATTTTAGCTATTTTCACAGTGTTATGTCCTACGGCAATTTGTTATGGGGCAAAGCTGCGGATATTCAGAATATCTTCGTTCTACAGAAACGAGCGGTACGAGCAATATACATGTTAGGTGCAAAAGATACTCTTAGGGAACGCTTTAAGTCTATAGGAATTCTTACAGTAGCCTCGCAATTTTTATTTGATAATATTTTGTACATTAGGCAAAATATTGGTTTATTTACCACAAAAAGCGATATACATAACATAAATACTCGAAACAGGCATAGGTTATATGCCCCTTATCATTGTTTACATAAAGTTAATAATTCTTTTGTAGGGCTAGGTATCCGTATTTACAATAAAATACCAATTGGTATTTTAGAATTACCATTTAGTACATTTAAAACTAAAATAAAAGACTGCAATAAAATGATTATTTCAGTGATAAGGATAGCTGGTCACTTACGCTAGACAACTCATGATCTTTATACCTAATTAGAATTATATAGATACTTTGCATTTTTCAGTTAATCTTTATATAATATTTCTAGTTCTTTTAAATTATTGTTCATGTATTATTAGGTCATTAAACTTAGGTACTACATTTACATTTGCATTGTTGTTCCACTATTTTTATTAAAGTTTTACTGCACTGTAAGATGAAGACAACTCGTGATCATGGGCTGTAAACTAATGTTTTTGTAATTTTGTGTATTCATATATACAGTCACTTCTGTAACATACATTTCCACCATAGTTCTGAACATGGTCGCGAGTTGCCTACATTATATGACGTAAGTGGATGCTCCTGTTACACAATATTCACATTGGAAGGCTAACTAAGGCACTTAATTTAGTAACTGCATTAATTTCTTAAGTATTATGTCTCTAACTAATTACTATTTTCAAGTAATTTAGTACAATGTGAAACAGTTGCAGCTCCTTACAAAAATTAAATACATAATTATGTAACATAATATTGGCGATTCAAAAGAGTGGCCACGAGTTTTATTGTCCGTTCTTTCTCGTGGTTCTACCTATTGCTTTGCGAACGAGGCAGTAAATGTAAATGTAGAAGCATTAAGTAATTCAATTTAAAAA
The DNA here is from genome assembly GCA_944739405.2 of Euclidia mi. Lineage (NCBI taxonomy): Eukaryota > Metazoa > Arthropoda > Insecta > Lepidoptera > Erebidae > Euclidia > Euclidia mi. The sequence continues at coordinate 1,583,135 of OX123206.2, forward strand.
AATGACGTTCATAAGCGTCACCTTGTGACCTAGATGAATAAACGATTTTGAGTTTGAGTTTGAGTTATGATCACGTCTCAGATTTTCGTAACAAACGTGGCTCCCAATTCGTCTTCGCAGGAATACTCACATTCTTAAATTACTGTATAATGTTCTATTTAATCCTAGTACGCCCTCCTATCTCAAAGAACGTGTCAAGTTCCTTCATGACACACATATAAGGTCCTTGAGGTCGTCTGAAGATCTGACTCCGGAGATGCCAAGGCATTCCACAAATTATTTTGGAAAATCCTTTACCGTTCAGGCAGTGCGCCTGTGGAATGCTTTGCCATTACAAATTAGAAGAGCACCATCACTAAACATATTTAAAAATTCGTTAAAAAACACTATCAGAATACTTAACGCATTTTAATTGCTTGTATGCGGGTTCTATTTCAATGTATCTACAATGTCTGTCATATTATTATATTATTATGTATATATGTATATTATACGAATGTATGTAGGTATATATTTATTCTATGTATGTTTAAGTATTTTTATGGATTATGTAATTGTAAGTATGTATGTATTTTATTTAAATCTTCAATACTGATTCATAGTATTTAACTACACCATCGCCAGCATGTATAACTGCTTAACATCATTCCTGTCCATCCTAAGGTTGCCCGTAAGAGATCGCACTAAGCGATAAGGCCGCCCATTGTACATTACTTGTAGTTTTAAGCCAATTGTACTGAAAAACTTTATTTTGGTGTGCAATAAAGTGTAATTTATTATTACTATTATTATTATTTATGCTGATGATCAGGTAATCCTTGCGTATTCAGCGGAGGAGATGCAGGAGATGGTAACAATCATTCATGGTGCGTTAGAGAGGAAAGGAATGAAAGTGAATGTAAGTAAAACGAAGTTATGGTTTTTGAAAATGGGGAATGCGTTACGGTTTGTAATGTTATGATCGATGGACAACAAGTGGAGCAAGTGAATGAGTTCGTATATTTAGGTATGCTGTTTATAAGAGATGGTAAGAATGTAGAAGATATTGAAAGAAGAGTTAATGCAGGTAATAGAGTGAATGGAGCTCTGAAGGAGTTTATGAACAGCCAAAACATGTCCAGAAAGTCAGGTTTGGCAGTGCATAGAGGGGTGTTAGTACCTACATGTATGTATAGTAGTGAAAGTTGGTTATGGAAGAAGAGACTTGAAAGTAGAATAAATGCTGTAGAAATGAGAGCACTGAGAAGTAAGTGTGGTGTGTCTTTGACTAACAGAGCAAAGAATTGTGTGATAAGAGATTGTTGTGGGGTAAAAGAAGATGTAGTGACAAGCATCGAGAAGGGTATGCTAAGGTGGTTTCGGCACGTGGAGAGGCAAGTGTGAATGGGACAGGATGAAGGAAAAGATCTAGGCGAACTTCTCTGACCAGATCCGAGACATCCTAAAAACAGGACAGGTTAGAAGTACCCTGAACAGAAGAGCATGAAGAATCTGATGGAAGTGAATGAAGCAAGAGAGATATGTCAGGATCGTTGCAAATGGCGTTCCGTAGTCTCTGCCTACCCCTCTGGAAAACAGACGTGAGCCTATGTATGTATGTACATATGTATGTATGGTATTTTGAACAATCCTACGGATTTCTTTTTATCTTATTTGACCGGACTCTTATATCTACATATATTATAACAGTGCCTGAGGTCAAAATAAAAAAGCATCATGCGCCGGGAAGACGTTAAGATATTCACCGAGATTATATCGATTATATTATAGGAGGCGCAGTTAGACACGGCGCCGCCTCCTCAGTTTCTCCCACCTGGCCGACTCCTTTCTCAACATTAAGGCTGATTCACACAACACAGTGCCGAGGCCGGGCCGGGACACGGTTAAACATCCATTGTACTAGGTTGTATGAAGCAATTCATGTTATGCTGTGTCCCGTACGTGGCCAGGACGGGGCTCGGCCTGGCTTCGGCACGATGTAGTGTGAAGCGTGAATCCTCCCTAACAATAACCATCCCATCCCCATCCCTAAAAATATCAAGTAAGACGCATAACTTCAGAGATATATTTATTTATTTATTTATTTTACACTTTATTGTACACATTAAAAACATCATTAGAGATCTTATAACTAACTATAGTACAAAGGGCGGCCTTATCGCTGAAAGCGATTTCTACCAGGCAACCTTTGGATGGAAATATTATTGGTAGGAGAAAATCGGTAGTTGCATGTGTAAACAAAGTAAACAAAGCTATATAATATATACATACTTAATATACCTATATTCATTCCTGTAATATGATAATAAATGACAGACATAATTATATACATATACATAAACATACATACATACTTATACATACGTACATACATATACATACACATATTTAATACTTACATGTATTTTGTAGAACTAGAAGAAGTTATAGTGATAGATAGTGAGCCTTTACTGAAGCTTTAAATTTAGTTATCGTTTGAGCCTGTCTTATATGTAATGGTAAAGCATTCCAAAGGCGAACAGCGGTAACACAAAAAGATTTGTCATACAGTGCTGTGGAATGTACCGGCATTTTTAGTTTCAAATTTTCTGATGACCTTAAATAACGGTTATGCGTATCATGAAGGAACTCGAATCGTCCTTTAAGATAGGAAGGAGTTGAAGGGTTAAACAATATGTTGTACAGCAAAGAGAGAATATGAGCATTCCGGCGATGTCGTATAGGTAACCACTTGAGCTGTGCTCGAAATTGTGAAACATGATCATATTTGCGTAGTCCAAATATGAATCGTATACAGAGATTTTGAAGGCGCTCAAGTTTATCTAGCTGGTTTTCGGCGAGATCTGAATAGCTGACATCTGCATAATCGATAATGGGCAAAAGGAGGGAGTTTGCTAGTGCAATTTTGGTGGCAGTAGGAAGAAAATTCCTAAGCCTTCTCAGTGACCCTGCTGAAGCAAATAACTTTCGACTCACCTCTTGGATCTGCGATCGCCAATTGAGATTAGAGTCCATAATGAGACCCAAGTTCTTAACTTTGTCTTGTATGGAAATAAAGGTACCATCAAATATGACGCGAGGGAGTTGAGACCAGTCAATTTTTGATGTCATTCTTGAAGTACCAATAACAATGGCCTGAGTTTTTGAGGGATTCACTTTTAGTCCAAAGGATTTGCTCCAGTTGCTAATCAGTGCCAAATCACTGTTAATGGTACTTACAGAAAGTGACATATCTGCTAGTGACGACTGTGTATAAATTTGAAGATCATCTGCATAGAGGTGATAGGAACAGCGAAGATTATTTGATATAGAATTAATAAAAATTGCGAAGAGTAAAGGAGATAGCACGCCACCCTGGGGCACACCAACAGTTGTGTTACACCAAGAAGAAAGTGAGTTTTCAATGCGTATACGCTGTCGGCGGCCACACAGGTAAGTACGAAACCAATCAATCACCGTAGGAGATATGTTAAGAGTACAAAGTCGACTGAGTAGAATATCAAAATCGACTGTATTGAAGGCGTTACTAAAATCTAGTAGAGCGAGAATTGTGAGTTTTCCGCCTTCCATACCAGCCCTGATGTCATCCGTAATATTGACCAGGGATGTAACGGTACTATGTCCCGAACGGAACCCGGACTGAAATGGATTAAGGAGACAATTTTTGCAGAGGAAAGAGTTTATTTGGTTGTAAACGAGGCGTTCAAAGACTTTTGAAAGGAATGGCAGGATGGAAATGGGCCGATAATCAGAGAAGGATGAAGGATGAGAGGTTTTTGGAATTGGTGTAATAAGAGCGTCTTTCCACATCGATGGGAATACACCACTAGACAGAGAATAATTGAGGATATGGGAAATTATGGGTAGGATTATATCGAGGATAGGAAGGATCATATTACGGCTGACACAGTCACTACCTACAGCGTTGGACGTGATTGACCTTATGCACTTCTTAACATCACTATCGGTGAAGTGATTAAAGACAAAGGGTGAATAACTAGGGGTTGGCAGAGATGAAAGATAATTTATAGTGCTTGCTTTAGTAGTCCCATCAATATTGGACGAAGCAGAGAAATGTTGATTGAGCAAGTCAATATTGAAGTCGTTAGAAGTAGCGTGTTGGCGCGCTTTGCCAACTCCCAGGGTTTTAAGAAATTTCCAGACCTTCGCTGGATCTCCGTTTTTCACAGAACTATGAATATGTTGGCGTTGTGCATCCCTACACACCCTATTGCAGTGATTTCTTATCGCGACATATTTTTGTAGGTTAGAGGCATCGGGCTTAATTTTATATCTAAACTTAGCTGCCGCTTTTTTGTGTATCAGTTGTTTAATGTTTTCAGTGAGCCAAGGTGAGGGACGGTGTTTTAGTTTTACAGGTCGCATTGGTGCATGCTTGTCGTAGAGCAGTATAATTTGGTTTGTGAAAATGTCGACCTTTTCATCTACAGATTCTGAGTTGATCAGATGAGACCAGTCGATATCTCTGGTATCTTTACAAAGCTCATCGGTGTTAATGCCACCAAAATTGCGCTGCAATAGAACTTTAGACTTAATCTTAGGAGTACGGATTTTGTAGGAGATGAAAAGCAAGTCATGGTAAGAGAACATGTCTGCAGGGTATTGCCCGTGCATGGCGACATGTTCTCTTGAAGAAACCATAATTAAATCAAGAAGAGAAGGCGAAGAATTTGGGAAATGATGAGTCGCGCTTGTAGGAAGAATTGACATATTACAAGCTATAGAAGTGGAAAGAAGAGAAGAAGAGCGGGAATCATTTTTAAGGAGACAGGTATTAAAATCGCCCATTATGATTGTGTGACTGTAAGAGGGCACAAGATTAACCAGTAGGGTTTCGAAACTAGAAAAATAATCTATACGTAATGAAGGACAGTAATAAACGCCGAGTAGGACTTTGGTGTGGTTTAATAATACTTCTAGAAATAGGTGTTCGCCGGCATTAGGAGGCGGTGGCTGTGCAGACATGCCTACAATAGTGTAAGGAATATATGAGCGTAGATATATGGCAACACCCCCACCACCCCCAACGGCACGATCATTTCTGATTAGTTGGAAACCAGGTAGGGAGTATAATGTAGAAGGCAGACATGGCTTAAGCCATGACTCAGAAACAAGGATAGCATGAATGTTCTTACAGTCTAGATTGGCCAGCATATCACAGAAATGTGCCGGAATGCTTTGGGCATTGATATGAACGGCATTGAAGTTTTTAGGTACATCAGAAAACTGTGAGTTAAGACAGTCCGAAAGGGATGGCACACTAATAAAGCTATCATCAGAAAATGAACTACATAATGAGTGGAAACTATCTTCACTTACGTCATTAAAGTCAATGATTGCAATAAATATAATATAATATACGTACTTAAATAAAATAATACAATAATAATAATTAAAAGAAAATGCTATTAAAAATTAACCAATAATACACCAGCTGCCAGTAGTGCCATCGGTAGAAATAACTAGATTTAGTACTACATAATATTAATATATAAAAAAGGGGATGAAAATTAGTTGGGAACATCAATCCGGGTAGTCAGCAAAACATAATAATTATTAAAATTGATTAGAAAGAGACAAGGAAGGCAAAACACATAATAAGAAAGAAGAATAAAACTGAAACAGAATAGTAACATTAAAAGTGAAAAGTAAGAAAATGCGGACTTATACCAAAAGCCTTGTACCCAAACACGTTACAGTTTTGACAAATAGCATTGTGACAGATGACAGACATGACAACACGAAAAGAAAATAAGTCACCGCCAGCTATTAATTTATAATTAAAATAAGTTAAATAGTAAAGTAGAATAGAAAAGTGGGTACAAAGTAAGAAAGAAAATTAATGTTAGATAATAATATTACTTACTACCCGGACCGAGGATTCACCAAATAAGCAATACATAATGATCAAGAATTATTTCTTTTGGGAAACGGTTCTTTTCGACTTGGACACTGGCTTCGCTGCTGAGGGTGGCTTCTCCGCGCCGTCCTTCAGCTCGACCTTTTGCAAGTCACTGAGATTGACCAAACGATGACGGGAACCATCGGGCGCCAACACATGTATGATGCCGTCTTTGGTCCAGCATTGAGACACACCGAACTTCTGCCGAGCAGCCATAAAAGTGTCATGCCGTTGCTTCGTCAGGAACTCCGATACAGTTACCCCAGTGCCCTTAAACTTCGTTTTCCCAAACCACACAGTGTCACGAATGGAGGCGCTGTTGAACTTTAGAACTATGGGCCTGGGTTTGTGGTTATTTGATATACGTCCCATCCTGTGGCAGCGGCGAATATCAGCGACCGTAATATCGGACTTGAGGTGCTGCCTGATGACATCTACCACCACTTTGGCAGTATCTTCTTTGCTGCTCTCATTCACACCGTGCAGCAATAATATTTTTCGTCGGGTTCTCATCTCCATCGTATCCACAGTTTGTGCCATAAGTTCAATTGGGTTGGGTTTAGAAACGTGCTGCCTCGATAGACGAAAAGTGAGGATATTAGGGGGTTCTAGAGGGTCTTCTCATGCCTATGCAACACGATTTTCTTGCCGGAAACGCCGTTTTATAAAAAAAAATACGACAATATTCTTAATTTTTAGGTTAGGTTAGTGTAGTAGAACACTTTTTTTAACGCAAATTTGGAAAAAGGAAATATAGCAAAGGTAAATATACCCATATTATTTATAATTAGACTTATTATGCAGACAGGACTTAGTCTCAGAACCGACACGGGGCACCCCGACCCCACGTAGTGTTGTGGTCCCTACCCCTAGAGTGTTTTTATAAATGCGGGAGCCAGAAGCTTGAGGGAGGTCCTGAGTGGAGCAAGCCACACGAGGCCGAGCAGAGCGAAGGGGGGAGGTGGCGAGCGAAGCGAGTCGCCGACCTCCGTAGCGATGCGAAGGTTGAGTGTGGTGTAGCGACACTCAGGGGTGACCGAGAGCTTTTGGCGGGAGCACACCCGGAGTCAGACTCAGTTCACAGTACAAAACACACACAGTACCTAAAAAAAAAGTGCCTACTACACTAACCTAACCTAAAAATTAAGAATTTTGTCGTAGTTTTTTTTTATAAAACGGCGTTTCCGGCAAGAAAATCGTGTTGCATAGGTATGAGAAGACCCCCTAGAACCCCCTAATATCCTCACTTTTCGTCTATCGAGGCAGCACGTTTCTAAACTTTAACCGTTCAATTTGCTGCTGAAACCCATTTAAGGCCTCCATCACAAATGCCTTGAAAGATTTGTATTCTGCGGCCAGTCCTGGCATGGTAGGAGTGCCCTGAGATCTAGGCAACTCTGCTTCAAACTCTGCCATCCGCTTGAAGAACATATCCTTCAAACTACTCATTGACTCGTGCAGTGACTGAGACATAGTGTGGTGTTAATAAAAAATAAAATATGTGATTTCTTATGTAGGATAGTGCTAACACAATACTGGCAGGTACTGGTTTAAATTAATGTAATAATTTCATTAAAATTAGTTTAAACAGTAATTTTACTATTTATTTAAAATATTAAAAGAAGAGCTTATAACTTTAGGTGTTTATGCTACAACTACCCACGAGCAAGATATATAGAGATAGATAGATATATTTTTTAAGTTTATTTTTTTTTATTCATAGACTCACGCCTGTTTCCTCGAAGGGGTAGGCAGAGGTGTAATATTACACCCACATTTCGCCTTGAATTTTTAGGTCCTACGTAATAGGGGGCGAGCCTATTGCCGTTACCGGGCACATTACCAGACTCCGTGCTGCTACTGAGAATTTCCTAACAGAAAAACCCAATAACACTTTGCCCGACCCGGGAATCGAACCCGAGACCTCCCAATCCCACGCGCACATTTATGCCGCGAGATCAACGAGGCAGTTTTTAAGTATTCATGGCAAATATGCTCTTTCTCACTCAAAATCGGATAGGGCAGCCCTTTCCATGCTGAATGATTAGTTCTATAATATTCGCAGCGAATTATCTATAATAATATAAAAGCCATTATTTTCAAACACGGGTGAGCGTGCTTAACCTCTTGTATGCCGGAATACCAGACACAATTAAAAAGCTATTGTGTCTCGCGTAGATCTGCGTTCCGGCATACAAGGGGTTAAATAATAGAGTAAATCCTGTATCGCAGGATTTACAAAAACATTTATCTTACTGAAACTTTGTTGAACAGTCGAAGCATCGCATAAAGGTTAATGAATTATATAGGACCAAAATTCCTATAATCTCGAAAAAGTCAACAGCTTAAAGGTCAACGCTCATTAGAGCCACCCGATACCCACTCCGCACGGCGTCCACGAGTGGACGTCGCGCGGTCAACCAGCGGACCGCGCGCCGTCAACGAGCGAACGCCGCGCGGTCAACGAGTGGACGTCGCTTGGTCCACGAATTTTCAAATAGTCTGTTAACAAATGGCACTAGGTCTACACGTGTGTTTCGTAATGCCAAATTTTACAAACGTTGAATTGGCACTCTATTTTATATCAATTAACTTTTTCAAGTACCTAATGCAATGACCACACAACTAGATACAAAACTTTCGTCTATGAATACACCTACTAACTACAAAGGACAATCTCCATACATCAAAATGTCTGAAATTAAATTGAAGCGCTCAGTAATAAAAAATATACCAAAAAATTCGGCGTAAGTAACAGAGTCAATAAATTATTCTATTTTCACTCGGTAAAGCCGGAAAAAGAAAATATCGGTGTTTAATATTTAGTTAAGAATGAACAATGTGGGTACGTTTGAATTAACAAAGGCATTATGTCAGATTGACATCTAAACGCAGAACTATTCTGTAGCATCTACCCAAAGAAACCTTAAGTCATAGAAGTAACACTAAATAACAACAGCGGTTGCTATGATTGATATCTTCTTTCTAATGGCACATGCAGTATGATAGAAAGAGCTGTCGATAGGTTTAGCAGCATGCCCTTATAGCAGCCTCGTGGTAACCAAACAGTAGACAAAACATAGAGTTAGGAAACCGAGTGTTGTTTGTAACAGTAATGATTTATCGATAAATATTTTTGGTCAAATGTCTAACTTTAGTTTGTGTCGATATATTTAAGCCGTAGAAGTAAACAACTAAAATATTGAAATTGTAGTTTTTGCTGTCAACGCCGGACAGTGCTTTGCAAAGACTTGCCAGACAGACAGTACTAAAAAATTTCACGTAAACACGTGAAATCTTTTAATTTTAATTGTTCGTTTTAGCCATAAAATCGCCACCCAGTTGGCGTGAGTGCAACCGACTGCCACGCCGCAGCTTGCGGGTACGATTCAGTTTTACATTCATGTCCGATAGTTTGTTTCCGTATTTATCCCTCATTCAAAAAACATCGATATCTCCTTTCACTGTCAAATCCCATCACGCCTTAATGATGGGATTTGACAGCATGGCTATTTCGAGAATGCAGTCAAAGATATGAGTCTGTAAAGAGTCTATGTCTCTTTAAATGAGACGCTTAATTTGACGTTATGATTAACCAACTAAGACCAACTGACATTACAAGTTGCACGTTCGGTATAAGGAAATATGGCGAGCACAAGGAGCAAGCAAAGAGTTTGGACGTTAGGTTATATTTCTTTGGGAGCAAGCCTTGGGCGAGCATGTTCTCTGTAGTCTAAACGTCCAACCTCTCTGCATCTACGTGTCACAGCCAAAGACAAAAGCAGAGCTGCACATTTTAAATCGATTTTATGTGAAATCGAAATAACGTTAAAACGATGCTGTGACGTTTTTATTTGATTTAAAAGTTGTTTTGCCACAAAAGAATTAGCTTATTGATATAATGTTGATTAACAATTAATTAACTGCGTCTTAATTATTATATTTTAAACCAAACCAACCATATAAAGGTCGATCATATCGATTACTTATTTAATAATCGATAAGCATCAATGTCAAACGTCTATTCCTGTCACACCATTGTCTATGGCAACAATCAAATAATAAAGTAAGCACCTAGTTCGTAATCAATTGGAATGCTTTTTATCATCATAAAATAATCCGGCTTTATCGAGACAAAGTGAAAATATAAAAAATATTAGAAAAAATAAACAATTTGTTTTGTTCATATGAAGTTTAAGCTCGCCACAACAATCCCAGACCTAATTCTGCCATTGTTCTTTTAACATAAGGTATGCTCATGAAAAACACTACCTAAAATATTTTTCATTCTGCCGGATTATATTACCTGCCAAGTAATGAAATCGTTAATGATTTCCCCGACATCACCAACTGCGACAGCCAGCGTTGCCAATAAAGGATTACTCGTAAGAACATAATATATTTTTGAGTAAAAATAAGAGTATCATTTACACGGTAATTAATAATTAAAAATACCTTAGAAAAGAACACGGTAGTAGCTTATTACCGTAGACCGTGTCTTGCTCAAAATTACCGTGCATCTACGGTATTTACCGTGTATCTGGTAACACTCGGACGTGAATCATTCGCGGGCAGCGCGCGGTCCGCTTCGGACCCGCACGTTGGCGACGAGCCGTCAACGCGCGGCAAGCATGCGAGCAGCGAGTTGCCACCGAGCCGTCAACGCGCGGACGGCGGGTGGACCACCCGCCGCCCGCGCGTGGACGGCTTGCGGCAGAGGCGATCCGGTGACGCTACGGAGTTGATGTAGTGAGCGCATACCCATACAAATCCATAAAAAGAATACTAACCGCACGAGGCGAGGCGGTGCGGAGTGGGTGCTGGGTGGCTCTAATGAGCGTTGACCTTAAAGCAGCAGAGAATATGCGATGCTTCTAACCAATTTGAATGCACATAGTCGTGTGATTATTGTGATGCACCTACAGCTTCAAACAATACTTCTAAAGAAGAATACGATTCAGGTCCTGGCACTCTATACCATCACAACAACGGCGCAGCTGCAGCACTCTGTAGCACCAATGATGCGCGCTGCCAGCACAGTTAGCTTTTAATATAGAAGTTTGGAAATACATGAGACATCGTTTTATTGAATGGTCAAATTTAAATGAAGGATGCCACCGACGTTGCAATCAATCAGCCTTTAACAGTCCACTGCTGGACTAGGCCTCTCCTTTGAAAGTAGGAATTGGCCTACTATACCACGCTGGCCAAACGGGTTGGTATAGGGTTTGTATCAAGTTTTCCTTCTCTTACAGTTCTGTTCTCTGTATAATATGCTCCCTCTGTCGGCTCTTACGACACCCATGGGATGATATGGGGTGGTGACAATCCGTATTCTTAATCCGTCACCACACGGACATTTTACCACTTACTCGAAAAGAATTAAAAGAATGACAAATCGATAGCTGCACCATTGCCGTGCTTGCGTAATGTGCCATGACCTTTACTATCTATTATAGTAGACTTGAGGCTAGCATTCAAGTCTACTAAAGTACATGTCACCTGGCGGTCGATGCAAATAAAATAAAACTGACAAATACTATAAAAATGTTTATTAAAATACAAAAATATACAAATATTCACAGTCTAAAGGCCCATGTTCTTAATATTGAGCAGTTGTTTGATCAAATGGTCTTGACTCATCCATTTCATCTGATTGTTAGGTGTCGTTGGTTGCTCCAAAGGGATCATGGGTAGAATCTGAGATATTACGTCCGAACTTGCTGGCACATCACGCGTCTTTGAAGGTGGTTCTGGTAGAAAACAAATCGGAAATTAGTACAGTTAAAATGTGCTACGTCGTATCTGTGAACTTGCTTCTTACTAGAACACTTAGTAAGAATATTTATGACCTCTATTAATTATAATAGAAAGACTCACCAGCAAAATCAGTTGAGTGATCATTATTTGTCGTGCCCAGTTTATCATGTTTCTGCATAACGAGCATTTTAAATAATTCATGGGCTAAATTAAAATTGCCACTATCCAAGTAAAACAACACTCTCTTAGCTATATTGTAGTTCATGTCATTAGTCAAATCAAATTCCTTTGCTTCTTTTAATTTGATATAAATCTTCATTCGATTTGCAATCAAATGATTTATAATTTGGTTCCTAGATATTTTCATGTTATCATCTTCAGCTTGACTATGATCAACCGCGCCAAACGCTTTTCTTGGCAAAGTTTCTTTATATATATGATTGCTATTATCTATTTCTTCATTGACACGGTTTTTTATGTTATTTTTTTCTGCTTTCTTTATAATTTTAGCATCAAGACTAATATTTGTAGCAGCATTATTGATAAATGTCGCTATCTCATCGTATTGACGTGGAGGTAGTTGATTTAAATTTTGATAGTTTCTTTTGATACCTTCTAATGCAACGATGTGATTTCTAACATCTTCTTCTAGTGTTTTTAATAATACTAACTTCTCTGCTGCCGGCACTTCGTTATACAAAGCTTGATTTTTATATATAGAACTTACATTCCTAAGTTTATTCATAATTTTCTTCAATTCATCGTAGGGTTTAGCAACTTTAATTCGCGCAAATCTTCTTGTTTGAACTTTTGATTTTTCGACAAAATTCTTTATTACTCGCTCTAAGACAACAGCTGACTTAGGCCTCACTGGCATTACTGAATCACTTCGACGAGTTTGTGCAACTTTCATATCCTTTTTCAGTGTATTAAATATGTCCACAATTCTATCAGGTATACTGTTTTCATCGTAATTTTTATATGGCACGTCTTTGCCAGCATTCATAATTTTGTAAATGCATGGTAATGCATCTGCTATCCTTATATTACTCCTCGTTACTATTCCTTTACTATTTTGTAATTCTATTAAATCTTCGATAATGCTTTTAAGATGAGCCTTGAGTTTGTCTTTTGTTGATGCAAATTTATTTTCTTTTTCATCAACCAAAGAATTGGTTGTTGGTTTTAGGGTAGTAGTTGGTAAAGTAGATTTTGTAGTCTGTTTAGGTGTTGGTGAAAGTGTAGGTTTCTCCTTTTTATCTGTGTCTTTGACAGGTTGAAGCAAATTTATTAGATCAGCAAATGATTTCATTTTGAAAAATTCCGACAAGTTAAGTAATATGTTCCCTTCGATACTAGGCAGAGAAGTGGGTGCAATTTTTTGTGGTTTTTTGTTCAAAATACAATCTGGGTTACTATTAATATGTTCTATATAGTCTAAAATTAGTTTGTCCTTAGCAGACATTGTCATGTTGTTCAAATCAATTTTGTGCATTTTTATAAAATTATTCTTAATATCTTGGTGACTACTAAGTGAATTTTTATTTTTTATTGTATTTGCTAACCTTTTATCACTATTTTTTGGCAAAAGCATGTTTGTTATTTTATCTAAAATATTACCGAAGGTATTTAATGAACTTGCTTCATCTTTTGTTAGTAAAGGATCGCTAATTACTTTTCTGTTTTGGTATTTCGTAAAATTATGATCATCTGAGAAACTAAATGGTGTCTCATTTTTCAGAAGACTAATGTTTTTTTGGATATTTTCAAACTTTCTCATTAAATTTAATACGTTGTTTATTTTTGATATCGCCTTCATGGCAGCAAGATTGTTATTTTTCTCTTTCTTACTGCTATTATTTTTCTCGCAAGGTACTTGATCAGTAACATGTTCATTTGCATTTTCTTCTTCCTCTGTGCTGTTATAAGAATCTATAAGTTTTGTTGCGTCTTCTATTGTTTGACATATAGTCACGTTCTTTACATCTTTATCCTTATCAATAGCATTAGACAGTTGTTCTAATGCATTTTTCAAGAACGATTCCTGTCTCAAGTTTAACGGTTCTTTGAATAAATCAAGTAAATCTGAAATTTTTTCGTACTTCATATCTTCAGTTTCTAAAGAAAGACCACTTGCATCTTTTTCCATATTCCAAAGCTTGTTTAAAAGGTTACCAGCAATAAACGCCATCGCTGTTAGAGTATCGTTTTCCGAAGTAAAAGTGATATTCGACGTTACAGGAGCATGGCTATCCCCGATTATTTCTGTACCTGCATGTAATTCATTCACCACTAGCTTCGAAAGGTTTTTATCTTTTGTTTTTTGAGTATGATTACCTAACAAAACGTTTAACTTTTCATGGCTTATATCAAATTTACTGTCGTGATCTGTAATATCTATTTTATTATCTGTAATGTGATTTAATTCCTTCGGTTGGTTAAAGTCGATGTGTAGGGACTTGTTGCTAGTTTCGATAGCATTAGATCTCCTAGAATTATCTGGCAGGACGTTTAATTCAACTTTTTTTGCATGAAGCGTTCCAGATATGTTTGAATGCTTTAAAGTATCTGAAATAAAACAATCGAATGTAATCAAATTAATTTTATAACGATGACTCATATTACTATAGTGACATATTTTTCCTTTGAAAATATATAAAAAAGATGTGAGAAACAATTTAGACGGCTAAGTACGAGGTATCTTAGCTCACATATCTTTTGAGAATATTATGAACAACACTTAAGGCTCCTACGCACTGTGCGGTTAGCCACAAGGCTGGCCGCGTTCCGGCGAACTGCAATAAAAAGTGTGTACCAGAACCGGAGCGGTCGGCCGGCAGCCGCACCGCAGTGCGAATAGAAACTACTTTCACATACAAATTTTTCATTGCAGTAAACCGCACGGCTGGCCGCATTCCAGTTAACCGCATAGTGTCTACGAGCCCTCAGAATGCAGTTTTCCTTGCAATGTTTCCCGTCATCGTTTAGCAAGCACGCACGCACATAAGTTGGTAAAGTTAGCGTGCGTGGTGTGGAACCCAAAATCTCTACGTAGCGGGCTGTAAGTCTCTTTACTAGGCTATCGCTGCTTCTAGATACTTATCAAATAATCAATGCCATTTGATACGCACCCTCATTAAGTTCGTCGACGGTTGAGTAAAACTTGACAGTGCTATTGTTACTATTTCTAGCATGCCTATTCTTGACTGTCTTCTCTGCAGATCTCTTGGCGTGCTTATTTTCTGTATTCTTGACAGCAGCCGGCGATCTCTTCGATCTCAAGATTTCTTTCAGTTGGTGATCTGGTTTATAGCTTTCTACAATTTCTGTAATTAAAAGTATTATTAGAATATGTTAAGTATGATATTATTTTTCATCTACGTATACTTACCACGATGCGAATAGTGCAAATAAAACAACAATTACTAGGTACGTGCAATTTTGTGCTATATTTATAGAAAAGCGTGTGCAAGTCAGTGACATTTTCATGGTATGGCAATCACATAACCTGAAAGCATAATAAAACGAGATATACCTATAGGTAAAATAATAAAAGTAAGTAAAGCTTAATATAATAATTTCATGGTCAAAGATCATTTGGAATTTAAGTAAAACAAAAATGCCTACCTATACCTCAAAAGCTACATGTCTTAAGGTTAATAATAATATAAAAGTTAAATATGTAAATATACCCTTACAAAGACATAAAAAATATAACAAATTTATTGACTGATTTCGATTTTTACTTAAATCAAAACGAAATTAAATATTGTCATAAAACAACCACAAAAATCGTAAAAGTAATAAAAACTAGCAAAATAATTACTAAACTTGAATGTGGCGTATTCGTTACCAACTTAACTTGTAACAAGTAAAAAAATTAAAGAAGATAAGAAAGCAAAATGCAGAAAACGTACCTAAGAGTTCATCCGACGCATCTTTCTTAGGAGGTACTGGAACATACTGGTTGGCTGCCACCCGTTGCCTAAGCTTCTGCGACTTAAGTTCTGAAAAGTAATTCACCATGATTACTGCACATAGTGCACATGCGAAGCTGAAGAAATAAAATGTCATGAAAAATGAAATCTGGATCGAGATTGGTAGATTGTTTGTTCATGGTGACTGTTGGTATTGCATTGTCTGTACTGATGTGAAACTAAATATGAGTGTAGTGACAATGTACATAGATTGCTATAATACTACTGTAAACAGATAAGTTTAATTGTACAAGGTACAATGTAAAAGGTTCAGGTGCCAAATACGATGGCGCAGTCATTGATTTGTAGTGTAGTAGTAGGTATAATTGCTACTATAAAATCTGTCGTTTTATTGTGAAGCATATTTTATTCGTAACCAGTACATCTTCAATTCCTATATATCTGTCAACGTCACCAGTCAAGTGTAGATGACCTTCTTCTTATGGGAGTCTCGATTTA
The DNA here is from genome assembly GCA_944739405.2 of Euclidia mi. Classification (NCBI taxonomy): domain Eukaryota; kingdom Metazoa; phylum Arthropoda; class Insecta; order Lepidoptera; family Erebidae; genus Euclidia; species Euclidia mi. The sequence goes on from OX123206.2 coordinate 1,599,254, forward strand.
ATATAGTGACCCGCGATATGGCATTTAATACTTGCATTTACCCGAAAATACACTATTCTGAAAGTGTGCCTAATGATTTTCGATCACTATACGACTGAGCACTTTCCCATAACATACATACTTTGTCGCTTGTGCTAGCAAGTGACGTTTTGAACTTGTGCGAGTACGTTTAACGAATGTCCTCGTATATGAAAATGAGTAATTTCATTATAATTTGTTGCCTGTCTCATGTTTAATAAAAAAGTTTAGTAAGCTTGTTTATATGTAACTGACAATGTTTAATAAATTATGTGTTCATATGAAATGTTATATATTTGACTGAAGTGTTTTAGACTACAGTAACCAAAATACCTCTAAGCGGTTTCGTTATATTTTTCTCCCCTTTAGTATCTATTTCTTTATTATGCTTGGATGTCAAATCTATTGAACTTATTGCCTTTTTAACAACGTTTTTATTTTCATCTGAACTAGTTGATTCATTGGAAGTTTCATTCGTTTTAGCGGTGCTTATTGATTTATTAGACTTATCTGTTTCTTCAACAGAGCTTGATTCACTGGGATTTACTTTATTTTCAGTCGTACTTGTTGTTTCATTAGAACTTTCTTTATTTTCAACAGAAGTCACTGGTGAATTATTTATTTCTTTCTCAGTGGTACCGGTTGATTCATTTGAAACATCTTTCTTAGCACTTGACGAACTCATATTATATTTCTTTACATTGGTGTCTATCGATGCAGTTTTTATGTGTTTTTTCTTATAAGAACCAATGAAAGGCTTTGATTTATTTTCCTTTTCAACAGCGATCATTAAAGGTTTTAAGTTGTGCTTCTTCTTAACAATACGTAACGGTTTATTTATATTAAGTATATATTTCTTCCCCTTTGGATGGAAACGGTTGTAAAATTGATACACTTTGTCGCGTAAGGATTTCTTTTCTATAAAATGAAAATTTCATTAAACGCATCGTGATAATGGCATATTAGACTGTTATAAGGAATTACATATTATTATTTCATTTCTCATATCATATGTAAGACTTTAAATTAATAACATATATTGAGTATATATACGAGTCAAGATGAAACAATGTTGTTTCTACTCCATGGAATACTTTTACATTTAGCACACACTCTCTAATGACGTCATATTTTGCACGTATGCGCTTTCTTTTATCGATAACATGTAAACACTTACAAAACATCATAATAGAGACCACAGATAAAATTACACTACGTTATAAAGAACACCCACACACAGCCATTAATTTAATTTTACTGCTCTTAACATTTTGCATGATGCATACTACGTGCGTACGAGGCAATCATTTGGCAGCATATGCATTAAATAAAACGTTTAAAATAAAATGTTAATATAAATACCGTAATCCAACTTTTCAATGGCAGCGTCTAGCAACTCCTCGTCAATTTGGTCTGTCTCGAAGGCTTCACAACGATGGTATGGCTTACACTCCCACATGCCCTTGGCGGAGCAAGAACATTTAGTACAGCCAGTACACTCGTTTTCTACAAACAAAAAGAATCATTTTATTGCTACTGTAACTGCTACTTGAAGTAGGCAAAAGATAGATACGTTGAAGCCGTCGCGATTTGAAGACGGCGGCAGAAAATATAAGAGTCCATTCCCGCTTGTTCCAGCTTAGACGAACTGACCGTTGTCTCGGTCCATATAAAGAGACAGAGGTGCCAGTGGAAGAGTAATAAAATTAGTATGATACTGTTCATATTTAGATAGACCTTGAAAACAGCTGTCGTAGTGGGATTAGGCTGTAAGTAATTCTGTAACCAAGACTAGTGTAACCAGTTATGAAAAAGCAATCGCTGTTAAATCACAAATATTTTATCGCTATTTTTCGGATGCAGGATTTCAATCCTAACATTCAATCGATGATAATTAAATTGCCTTCAAATTAACGGAGCCCACTAAGCCTGCTGCCGGCAAGAAATTAACATTCCTAGGTTAAGCATAGTATATTTTTAAAAACTTACCTGAATTACAATCCGTGTATTCGGAAACAAAAGGTACACACGTCTTGATGTCCCTCTGATCTGCTTCGATTTTGGATCCACCCACTGAAATGTCCATAATTGTTATAATACGAAAAGCGTTAAACAAGTACGCAAATGCTTTCCCTATTTTTAGAATACTTACTATGAATTTGGTTTACGTATCATGGGTGCTGCTTATTACCTTCGCTAACATTTAGTACAGCCCAGTTACTTAAGTATAAAGCTAGATACGCCTATTTCAATGTGATTTTACATCTTTCTATAGTAAATTCAAAACAAATTTTAAGTATCTATTAAATCAAATCTCAGAGTAGTTGCTGAATTAACTTGCTCATCAGATATCTTTGAAACTATTAAGTAACACTTTATAACTACAGACAAGTGTAACAGTTTTTACATGCTCTTCTTCCGGATGAAGAGATAGTACACATGTTGGAGAACTTATGTTACCCTTACACCCACTTTGCTCGATAGCTCTAGGATTTTAACCCTTCGACTCTTATTATAGATTGCGTAAAGTTATATATTTATTACTCAAAAATAAGTATCCAAAAACTACGCATGAATAGTTCCAGATTCTATAAAATATCTAAAATATACTATTCCGAATTTGAATTTGATTTTTAGTTATAAATAATTAATGAGATAAGTATCAATTACGAATATGTAACATTTTAAATAATTGATAGTAACTCAAAGTGCGTTATTGTTCGTGCAATTGAAAGTGAAACGGGTGCATAGTGCTTTGTTACTGAATAAGTAACAATTAAAAACAAATAAGTGATAATAGGTATCAAAAGTGTGCAATCATTCAAACATTGTGCTTCAACAGAAAAATATCCAACTGAAATTGTTCATAAAACTTTTAATGCAAAATATAAAAGTATAAACTTCACACTGCAATCACACTTATTACACTACACCATCACTAAACACTTAAACACACAATACACCAGATGAGTTGTCGCAAAATCCAAATCTATAATTTTCAATGGGTTTTCACGGCTTGATTAATTTTCTGCTACATAAAAACTTCTTTATCTTCTTTTCATCCCTTTTCTTGTTAGACAATTTATTGATTTCTTACTATTTTATCTTTCTTGTTATTTATTATCAATATGTTAATTTTCTTCATATTGTGTTTTTATCGCATTCTCGTTCATTCACACCATGGGCAATCAGCACGTACTCATCAATTAATTTCAATTTTTCAATATGCTAGTCATTATTGACAATGAAGTCCACATAATCCCCTCTCATTGATCCTCCCAGCAGGTTTTCCTTCGGGACTCGTCTTTTCAAGGTCCTTAGTTTGTTGTGCACTTCGTTATGAATCTGTCTCCGGTGGCCATCGGGATGATTGCAGCACAAAGTGTCGCCTCCTGCAAGCACCAATCTTTATTTCATCAAACGGAATCACGAAATTACAATTTTTACATAAGGGAAAATGTCAGGATAAATTTGGAAAAATTGGCTTGCAAAAGGCGATACATTATTTTATTATTATAAGTATACATTGTAGACCAGCAGTAATCTTCAATACAACACAAGGAATGGCAAAATTCAAAACATGGTATCTGTCTAGATTCTCTCGTCCAATAAACTTTTCATGATTTATTTGCAATATAATTTTTCGTATCACCAAAAGTATTCTTCTCAGATAAATTTATACCAAACACTGACACATATGAGAAAATATAAAACGAATACAATATACAACATCAATACACTTCACTTAACTCACATCATATTAAAGAACCTAAAAACAATGAAGACCCATTTTGATAGGAAGACCAAACCAACTGTAAAATGTGTACCGCATACCCTCTTCCATTAAATCGAACATGCTTCTATCCATAGTCCGTCTAAGCCTCCAGGAGAGCTGTCTGAAGTAGGCGGGACGATCTTGTTGGAACATGTTAGCATACATGTCTCTGCCAGACTTGTCGCTTCTGAGATATCTAAGGTAGTTGCAGAACCAGAGGCTTCTGCTGATGCAGCTGGCAGCGGTGCCGGTGACGGAACAAACGCAGAAGAAGCACGCAGTCTGCGACTTAAAGTCGAGCAAGGAAGTGACGTCGTCATCGTAGTTAATGTTTGTGTCATTCGGCGTGTCATGGTTGGTGTAGTACGAGTGCCCTCGGTAGCACTTCGCCGAAGGGTCGTATGGAATTTCGTCGTTGTGCCAAATCAAATCTGTGGTAAATATCGATGGATTTCTTTCAGTGATATCGTAAACATTCTAATTTTAATAGCAATCCTATGAAACAATAATAAATCAACATTTTAATATTTGAGAATACTTTTTGTCTTATTTGGTTGTAGAACATCTGTTAAAAAAGATCATCAGATCAATGATTTAATGTGTGAGAATATTTAAAAAACGTCTCATGATTCAAGAATACCGCAGTCAGTTCTTCATTCAATAGCCTACACACACATGGAAGAGGCGATTCTTAAATGCCTACCACTATTACGGCATAATGTTCCCACCAACATATTTTTTTACGGTTTTACGTTTAATACTTTTACTATAATGAAAAAGGCACACACGCACACAGTTTTATGGAAAACTTCATATATAAAACTGTACTGCATCGATCTCACTTTTTGCCTAGCTGAGTACATTTGTCAAGACTACGCTGCTTCACGAATTAAATGCCGGCAGAAGCTTAATGAACGTGCACGATGTTCCCGTTTCACCTTCATCTGCACGTTACACACGTACCTCTCCTAATTCTGAACGGCAAACTCTTCGTGTGCTCATAAGGCTCGCCCGTCGCAGATTTCTTCCCGATCATGTCCAGCATTAAGCACTCATTGACAGTGCCAGCTGGTCTCTTCAGGCATGCTTCGTTTTGTCCATCAGCGGAACAAACACACATACTGCAGCGTTCATCCAGATCGGTTCCTTGGTAGAACCGACGTGTTCGCTCGTGTTTCGTTCTAGTGAACTCATCAGATTCACCCGAATCGTCTTCTAACTGATGCTGTTTCTCTGTGACTCTTATGACTGTTCGTCCAGGCAAACACTTCAAGTGCAGAGATTGGAGTTCATCAGGTGTTGGTAACGACCGATTATGGAACAAATCTGTATCGTAGTATTTATATTATACAAATTAACTTCAATTACTAATGTATAAATTATTTAAATGGTTATATACATATGAATCTTTGAATAAATCTTTTGTTGAATACTACTCACCTCTATAAAATTGCGCTATACCTAAAAATATAAGGTATTTTAATTTAGTTTAGTTAAATACTGTATTTTCTGTGAGTATCTACTATCGGGTCGTGTATTGCTTATGTATAAAAAATAGGGAAGACATATCATATTAAGTACGTCAGAGAATGAAAAAACTATTCCCATATCAATTACTTATGTGGCATTGTAATAGTCAATTGCAAAATAAGTAAGCTTGAAAGTCTACTTTCCTAATAAAAATACGCATACATTATTTTTCAAATAAAGTGACATGAGGTAATCTTTCTCCAGTTCTTCAGTTTTAAATATCAACATAAATAATAATTTAATATTTCGCCGTCTGCCTAACTTCAGTTTACTCTAATGCGTAATTCTGTTAAAATTGGGATCAGTCTATATTTTACTTTAGTTTTCTAGTCTCTTGTAGAGCATTTATAGAAGATGTCTAAAATGCATCTCTATCCAATTTTCCACAAAATTATCTTACCGTATAACTGGAGACGTTTGTAAACAGTTTTTAGCCTTTATACACATTTTCGTTTAGTCTGTGCTCCAACTTTACGTTCTTCCGTATTTATTTTTTGTTTTTTATTTATGTTACATATAAAAATCGTTTCCAAATTTCCTCGTCAAATTTCTTTGTAAAACTCTTCACAAAATCTTGTTGATTCTTCATTTTATTCAACAAGTGCTCCTCGATAATACTATTAAGTATATCGGCACTTTTGCTTTCTTTGTCGCTGCCTTGTATTTGCTTTATCAATTATCTTCTTTCACAGGTCACTTAGTAATAATATTTTTTTAATATATCTTTAATTTTAAGGAACGTTTACACAATGTGCACGTTTTATAGTTTCTTTCTTTCTAATTCGTTTCTTTAATTATATAGTTTCTTCTTTGAACTTATTTACGTTCCAGTGCCTGCTTAATTTCTTTAATTTACTTACATCCCGATATACGATCAATTGTTATGGATCATAATTAAAATTGATTGCTACACAACTCCTCTATACAATAATAAAATAATCAATCGCAAAGCAAGATAGGCCTGAAATTACGTTTCTAATGCCGCATAACAAAACAATTTTCTTAACAAATTATAATTGAATCTCATCGAACAATTTCCGCTGATGCCAAAACTCATGAAACTTTAAATATTCTTCAACTCTGCTCTTGGTATCATCAGAGTTCCTTTACACAATGAATGAATAAAACTTTAAAGTTTGACTATATCATTAAAACTCAAATGACACAACACATGTACCGAAACATTCCGAAGCATATTTGCTTAAAGCAGAAGTGGTTTGAACACTATGTTACGGCCCTGTCACGACCTACAGCGGCGCGCGGCACCGGCGAGCGTTTTCGATGTACATGGCGCGCGTTACTCCGTTGCGGCCGCGCGCCGCGAGAAAAAACGTGCCATGTACATCGCCCGTGCCGCGCCGCTCGCCGCTTAGACCGATCTCGTGAACAGGCCCTTAAGCCCAACTCTTTTAATAAAATGAGACAACTGATATTCATCTCATCTTATCATCGTCTTAATTTGATATTCAACTGAATATGCTACGTAGCACGATATTTAAGTGACACAGCTCATCATTATTTTTATTAGGTATATCAAACGTTTTACATAATTACTGTAATTTTATAAATGTCGTATTGTTTTTTAATGTAATTTTATTTAATTATTTGCATGATATTGGCTGATTGTGGGAAAACAATTATTGACTGTAACATCTTTTAACTCATGTTGGCAACTAAATAAAACAGCATTAGAAAGGTTATTTCTGCCATAAACTTCTATAACTTGATGATATTCTTACCTGCATCGGCATTGTCGATGAGGAGACACAACGCGACGACCAGTAATACCACCAGTTTGAGTTCCATGGTGCACTATGTGAAGTCACACAGTCTCGGACGCTTATATGGCTTTCCGATTCAATCATATCTGTGATTCTTTGTTCTACGACGCAGGGACGGATTTGGGAATGTAATAATTATGGAATTATGATGAAAGTTGTTAATTGTTATTGCTTTGAAAATGAGTAAGTAGTATGTGTGGGCTTTACTTTGATATACTTTCATTCCTATCAAAATATATGAAATAAAAAACTCGTACATTGAGAATAATAGAATCCATAATTATGGCGTCCAGACTACATTCATACTCGGCAATTGTTTGTCATGGAGGACCAACTATTTGTAAAATCACAGTCTTTCTGTTCTGTGTGAGAATTGAAGTGACAAAACTTGCTCAGTGACTTTAAGCATTAGTCCGTCTACCGAACCAATTCCCGCACAAAATAAAACTTATGGCCATTTCGACTGTAGCTAAAACACATCTAATTTTATTTTCTAAACGAATTAAGTGCACTGCTCATTCAAACGTCCACTTTGCAATCTGCGGCCACTGTAAAGAAACCATTGCGTAAGAAAGGGAAATAACATACTACAATCTTGAACCTTTTTTAAACCTGTACATATTTAATTATTTATTTCAGAAACCTTCTTAAGGTTTAATATTTTAGAGGAATTAATTATGTTCATAATCTTCCTACTATCGTTTTGCCAGGTACATCTCGTCCTCAGACTAAATATGTTGATAAAATAATTATTTCGATTGTGAGTAGTACACAACCTCAGATTATAGAATAATCTGAATACACAACTGTGAATGTACAGAAAAATTTACTGAAAACATTCCCAAGTGCATCTCTGTGGCATATGAATGCAGTAAAAAATAAAATATAAGCGTTGGAAAAGACGCGATGCAATAAAAACCTTATCGTAGACACACCTGCGCTCGCTACTCTGTCACAGAACATCTGGCTGAAACTTCGAGTTTGTTTTGAGAAAACTTTCCATGAATCACCGAAAACATAACTACGATAGTGTCATCACAAAGCCTTTCGCAGTCCCCTGGTGGACATTGGCCACTCCTAACTAGCGTCACCATTGCATTTTGAGTCAGTTGAAGGTTGTGTAAAGGGTTTCTGATGTCGAATTTTCCGTCTCTCCGCGAAGATACGATTTGCTTAGTATGGTCTTCTTAGGATAGTTACTTACGGAATGCAGTGGGGTAGTGAATCTTTGTATTATTAATATACCACAACAGGAATAACGATCATCATCACCTTTAACAGTCCACTGCTGGACCAGGCCTCTCTTTTGAAAGGAGGAATTGGCCTACTATACCACGCTGGCCAAACGGGTTTGTATACGGTTTGTATCAAGTTTTCCTTCTCTTACAGTGCTGTTCTCTGCATAGTATGCTCCCTCTGTCGGCTCTTACGACACCCATGGGATGATATGGGGTGGTGACGTTCCGTATTCTTAATCCTTCACCACACGGAGTAACGATAGTGTTCTAATAATATTTATGCAACAGGGCTGTATTGCTATTATTTGTAAATAAAGGTGACAAAGCGGCGATAGCCCAGTTGTGTACTTAACGGACTGCCAAGACGATGGTCTCGGGTTCGACCCCCAGGTACCCCGAGCACACCTCTGAGTCTGAAGTTATGTGTGTATTAAAAAATGTTAATTATCGCTCGCTTAATAATGTGCTCGGTAGATGGCAATAGGCTCGCCCTTATTACATTGGGACCGAAACATAACTGGCGAAGTGTGGGTGTTTAATACTACCTACCCCTTCGGGAGCAAAAGGCGTGAAGTTATGTTAAAGGTATATTCTTCCACTTGTCTCAACGTTTCGGCATGGGTTACACCAGCCGTGTAATGATGAAACACCCTGAAAGGATAGATAGCGTTTTCTCGCTAGATAGATAGACTAGTATAAAATTTTATTATAAAAAGCATTATTTTATTTACTATAAAAAACAGAGAGAGATTATAATAAAATAACTAAAAGCATTTCTTGTTATTGCAATCGAATTATAATTAAGAAATTAAATTGTAATGGGATTAGGTTTGCTGGTTGCTTGTGGTGACTTTGGAGACAGAAATACAAACCCTTTGATGAAAATGGTGTCGATGAAATATTTTTATACGGTTGATATTAAATTAGCACCGTTCAAACATCATCTTCTTTTGTATAAAGTTACTAAACTAGTCCTGACTTACATTTGATATCGTAGAGTCTAAACTACAGAAGCTAGAAATTTAATTTTCATAATGGGTGCCATAAACAAGGTAGACACTACGAATAAGAAGAATTCCACCCCAAATGGGTGAAATAATAGGTGAAAGTTTGAGGCGAGTAAAGCCGCGGGCGACTGCTAGTCGTACATATACCCGAAGTCGAAACTTGCCCATCACAGTCAGTTGACAGTCGTTCCAGGGCGTCAGTACCTTCTTAATCAACTGACACTAGTCTGAACCATGGAATATCGCTATACCTTCGGGACAGCCAGGCAGTCGCTCTGTGGAAAAGCTAATATTCAGCCAAATCCGGTTAGACTAGTAAGCGGACCCCAGATTGAAACTGGAATAACGCTAAGAGAACAAGTGGTTCATTGCTCAATGGCATTCAATTAACTAAATTAGACGGCCTCCATGGTCCAGTGGATAGCGTATGCGTATGCTGTTAATCGGGTAGTCTCGAGGTTCGATTTTCGTATCGGGCAAAAGAGCTACCTAATTATTTTTTTCGGAATTCTCAGTAGCAGCACTTAGTCTGGTGATGTGCCTGGTAACGGCAACAGGCTCGCCCTCTACGTGGAATATAAAATTTCATAACATGGCGTAATATGGGTGCTGCCTATCCTTGCGAGGATACAGGTGATTGAAAATAATAGACAGAATACTTTGTAACAAAATGTTTACTCGTTTTTTTAACTCCAGTTTTTTTGTCACTTTTACTTTCATATAAATTAACATAACAATAAAAATGCATTTTCTTTATCGTCCTAAAATTAAAAGTTTATTTAAACTTATCTATATTTTATCTACTTTATTTTTGTGGCAATAAACGAATTTGAGTTTGCATTTCATAAGAGTATCACAAACTCTTTAGAACAACACAGAGAGCTGATAAACACAATATAATTAAATACAGTCAAACGGAAACCCTAGAAATAAGTTTGCCGGGCATATAACCTAAAAAAAGCACACAAGTGCCTTTTCAATCAACACCTTACATTAAATATTATAAAAAGGTAAGTAAGTATTGTCGATGGTTAAATTAAAAGACAACAAATGGATTCTTCTGGATGTCATGATATACTAGTCGACCAAGCCAACTAGACGAATGTCAACGTGACAACATTCAACATAATTCAATAATTATAATCCAGAAATTCCTAGTACCGATTGCAGGCGCATTGTACGTTCATACGCCGCGTTCGCACGTTACGATAAATAATTTCTGGATTATAATTGTTGAATTATGTCCAATTTTGTCACTTTGACATTCGTCTAGTTGGCTTGGTCGACTAGTACCGCGTTGTTTTTTTAAGTATATGATTTTCACAAAACGTCATTTAAATTGAGATATCATGGGATAAAATACTTTGAGCAACTTTTCTTAGGTGGGTACTAGCTAAAATATTAATATAATTAACAATAATTCTTCATATTGACTTCTTTTTTATCAACTAAAATGCAAAAGATAATTACCTAATGTAATACTCATAGTACATACATACATATACTCACGCCTTTTTCCCGTCGGGGTAGGCAGAGACAACAGAACGCCACTTGCTCCTATCCTTACAAACCTCACGCGCTTCCTCTACACTCTTTTCATACTCATAGTAACATTTATACAAATCTCTCTATGCCTTTTAGGCTTTGGGATTCCTTAAAAAGGTTACTTTTCACGGTCCATAACTTACAAAATAACTAACATTTAATTGAGATGCAAACAACACAATTATCATACTGCTAGAGCAACATCATCATAAACACATGAACTTACATATGAAAGAGCATAACAAAAATGTTTACCTCACTTTAGAGGATTATTTGTCAGTGCCATATAGGGTAAACTATAGTAATGTTGGCACCCCCCCAATGATTGGCACTCTGCTGAATTATCCTGAATATTAGGAAAATCTTATATTATTATGTCACATAAATACATTCATAAGTAGGATTAACCTATTTCTTATACACAGAACAAATATTTCAATCATAACTATGAATCATTTTTACTTAACAACTTTTTAATTTTAAACAAATGTTAGGAAAATTGCATAAAAAATAATGAAATGTTTACGTTAGGTAGTTACTTGCCGAAGCGAAAAAAATATATTTAATTAATTTTACACAAAAGTACCTATTTATTTGTATCTGTTATCTTCATTAAAGCTTAATAAACGTTAGTTTTGCGCTATTAAATAGATGGATCGTCTTTTTCGATAGTGCCAATGACTATACATAAAACTTGTTCAACAACATAGTCATTGGCACATTTTAGAATCATATTTTTTTCAGATTTTTATTTGTTTTCCGTCAAATTCGCATAAAAACAACTTTAGATTTCTTCGCATTTACACCCAACTTACTATGGTACGGTCGTACAGAGATAGCAACCTTTCTCTACAAAGTACCCAGAAATCAGAACAGATATCGCTTAAAACAAAGAACTTAGTAAGTATAGACAAGAATATTACGAACAAGATGCTTGTGAGAAACTAAAACAGGGCTCATTTGCTACAATGTGTCTAAGAGACAAGATGAGCTTCATTAGAAAAATATGCTGAAAGAAAGATATAAAACGTGGTAAATGAACTAAACTTCTCTGAAATATAGACTTATGTAAGAACTATTAGAAGGTTACATAAACATTCATAAATATATATTTTGATTACGTAGAATACATGTATAAAGATCCGGATATCAAGTCTTAAGACTGTCTGGGTATCACGGCCTTAGGCCAACAGTGCCAATGATTGTATCTTTTGGGTACTGCCAATAACTATACCAGGGTGCCAATGATTGTACTTTTCTTAAGAAATAAGTTTGAGCACATTTTTATGCTAATAAAACGGCTTTATTAAATACGATGTTTTATTTTTATTAATGCCCATGTAAACACAATTCCGACAAAACCATAGAAAATATTATTGAATTTGTATTTTCCTGAGAATTTGTTACTTAGCAGTAGAAACCGCTTAGGGTGCCAATCATTATACTGTTTACCCTAAATATATAAATAAAATAATAACGGTATAAGTCTACCGAGCATTTCAAAACCTCATACACTTACAAATACACTATATACCCAATTAAAATTCTAATACTGGACATTGCCACAACCACCTTACCGACAAGCGGTAGTTTACTCCTTAAAACTATAGGTATCTTCATTCAATACAATAACAAATCATTATCTATATACATATTAAAATAATCACAAAAAGTACTATTATATTTCGCTATGCGTTCAATCTTCGACCACCCTGAAACCATTTCGTCCGGAGAGAAGCTATGCATCGAAGCTAAACTCCAATATGGACAGGCTAAGCCAAGCCACGGCTTATATGGACTTAGCCGCCGGTCATGACTTAGACTGAAGCCTAAGTTAAGCTTAGCCACCAAGTAAGTAAAGTATACGTCTTCTAAATTAACTAAAGGGACTTTGTAAGCTTCTTTCAGGATCTGGCGAATGTAGTCACCTGAAATAAAATATTTTACATTATTTTAGAAAGAAACAATGAAAACTGCAATCGACATCGTATTTGCAGAACACCAATCGCATCCCCACCTAGCAGGTTGATGACGTTGATAACCAAAATCTACTCTTACAAATAAAACACAATCCTTCTGTTAAATTAATTGGTAGGCAGCGATAGCCTAGCGGAAATTGTGGAAATGTTACCATACTACCGAGCAGAGGGTATCTGGTTCAATCAAAACTATTTGAACTATACTTTAAACTAACGAACGAAACCTACCTATATAAAACACGTATAAGAATTTCTCTAAAATAATGTGCCTAGTTTTTCCTGAGATTAGCGCGTTTAAACAACAACAGATAATAAAGGCCGTGTGGTGACGGCATAGAATACAAGTGTCACCACCCCCTATCTTCCCGTGGGTGTCGTAAGAGGCGACTAAGGGATAACACGATGCAAATACCATCTTTGCGTAGAGACGGAAAACTCGACATCAAACCCTATACGACTGCCTCGTTGGTCTCGCGGCATAAATGTGCGCGCGGGAGTATATCTGGCGAAAAGTGGGTGTAGAAATACACCTCTGCCTACCTCTTCGGGGTTATAGGCGTGAGACTATGTATGTATGTATGTATGTAAACAAACAGTTGAATTCTTCGGTTTTATTTGTGGAAATGTTAACATACTGCCAAGCAGAGGGTATCAAGATCATGGAATGCAAACCCACGACGCGCACCAATGACTTTTCCATGCAATACACGAGTGTATTATAAACTTTTATTTTGATAGCATCCCTATTTATTGAGCTCAGTATCGTAACGGCACGTGTCGTCTCTTAGAACAAATTGGTAAGCGAGTGGGCCTTTTTTTATTATTTGTTTATCTTTATGTACAGCGTATACAAACGGACTTAATGCCATGGGCGTTATCTCCCAGTCTACCATGCCCTAAACAAACAAAACAATATGTTGGCCGGTAGTGGATGCTGCACCTTCAAGACTTCACTGCCATACTACTCGGATCCTAGATGTTTTTAAATATTGTGGTAACAGTAAATGTACTTATTTTGTTACTCACCATTGATAGCGTACCCCGTGCCGGACAGGTACTGCGGCACCACGTCTTGTGGATGTAGCCAGCGCGGCATGTACCACTTGGTATACTCGCTACGATGCACCCCTCTGTTCTCTAATCTATACCCTGAAATAATATTTTTTTTATATAGACTCACGCCTGTATCTCCGAAGGGGTAGGCAGAGGTGTAATATTACACCCACATTTCGCCATTAATTTTTAGATCCCACGTAATAGGGGGCGAGTCCATTGCCATACCGGGCACATTACCAGACTCAGTGCTGCTACTGAGAATTTCCAAACGGATAAACCCATAACACTTTGCCCGACCCGGGAATCGAACCCGAAACCTCCCAATCCCACGCGCACATTTATGCCGCGAGACCAACGAGGCAGTCATAATCATATGAGCACAAATAGATCTCATTTGGCCATTGCCATCATCATCAGCCCTGTTTTATAATAGGTCCCATTGCTAGGCACGTTGTCCGTGTGGTGACGGATTAAGAATACGGAATGTCACCACCCCATATCATCCCGTGGGTGTCGTAAGAGCCGACAGAGGGAGCATACTATGCAGAGAATAGCACTGTAAGAGAAGGAAAACTTGATACAAACTCTATACCAACCCGTTTGGCCAGCGTGGTATAGTAGGCCAACTCCTCCTTTCAAAGGAGAGGCCTAGTCCAGCAGTGGACTGTTAAAGGCTGATGATGATGATGATGATGATAATGAGGTAATAGTATAGTCCATCACGCTGGTCAAGTGTATGTTAGTAGACATTGCATGTCTTTCGAAAATATTATGGGAAAAGTTTTCCCATAATATTTTCGAAAGACATTTTCAAAGAGATTTTCCCGGAAAACCTCTAGGACATGCAGGTTTCCTCACGATATTTACATCCCATAACGTATGTGACTCTACAAACATTCAATTGTTTTTTATAGACTCACGCCTGTATCCCCTAAGGGGTAGGCAGAGGTGTAATATTACACCTACATTTCGCCATGGATTTTTAGGTCCCACGTAATAGGAACCTATTGCCGTTACCGGGCACATCACTAGAGTCCGTGCTGCTACTGAGAATTCGGAAAAAACCGGTAAGACTTTTGCCCGACCCGGGAATTGCACCCGGGACCTCCGATCAGCAGTCGCATACGCTATCCATTGGACCATGGAGGCAGTCACATTCAATCAAAGAACACATAAAATCTAAAGTAAACTCGAAGCAACAATTTGTGCATATAAAGTGTTATCTCATGTGGGAATCAAAGCCTCGATACTATCCCCGGGCACGCGTCCCAAGCAAGGGGACTGACGCGACAGGTACAGAGGAGCAATACAACCACCGTTCCCATTGTACCTGCTAGGCGTCGAGCTACGGAGCCACCGTGTGGTTTTTAGTCGGTAACCCATGCAGCCCACGGGGTGGGAGTCCGACATACCCCCTTCAACCGCTCTCCGGTCGGAAGGGCATGAAAGTAACTAATTTTCCACACGTATAAAAAAAAGAAATTAAGGCACAATGTTAAGTAGCGAGGCGACCACTACGCCTTTCGTGCAGTAAAGCAATAGTGTCATAACTTTACAAAATATCTCCTCTTAACTAAAACCATATTTACCTACCCAAAAGCTTCGCATTCCGATTCTCCTTGAGCATTCTCCTCAGGGTCCAAGGGTTGACCAGCACGTCATCATCAGTCTTGAGCAAGAACTGCGCGTGTGGACAATGCTCTACTGTCCAGCGCAGCATGAGAGCGGTCTTGAGCGTGAGGTTCTGGTAATGGTCTTGGAACTCGTACACTATGAGGTCGCTGTACTGCTTCGCTTCGATGTAGTTGTCTACCTAGGATCAAGAGATATTTTTACATCCATACATAGTCTCACGCCTATAACCCCGAAGAGGTAGGCAGAGGTGTATTTCTACACCCACTTTTCGCCAGATATACTTTAGTCCCACGTAATAGGGGGCGAGCCTATTGCCGTACCGGGCACATTTCCAGACTCCGTGCTGCTACTGAGAATTTCGTGACACAAAAACCCAATAACACTGCCCGACCCAGGAATCGAACCCGGGACCTCCCGATCCCACGCGCACATTTATATCGCGAGACCAACGAGGCAGTCGTATAGGGTTTGATGTCAAGTTTTCCGTCTCTACGTAAAGATGGTATTTGCATCGTGTTATCCCTTAGTCGCCTCTTACGACACCCACGCGGCCACGGGAAGATAGGGGGTGGTGACACTTGTATTCTATGCCGTCAACCACACGGCTATTTTTAAAGGGTTTTAATTAAACGAGTAGCTGCAAGTAGTGTCTTGACACTTTAATTGCACTGAATGTAGTAGATGATATCTCATCCAGGGTCCGAAGAAAACGAACCACGAGAATGTCCAGGCATAAATTCAGTCATCGGCAATATTTTAGGTCTATATTCAGTATTCGATTCACGTTGCAAAGAAATAAAAAACAGATAGAATTAATTTAGCAAAAACATTATTTTACTAACTCATGAACAAGGTGCAAGAAACAGTTCTATTTCAAAGCACGAGCCATATTCTGAACTTATCGAAAACAAAGCGCTCGTAAACCCAGTCCTTGCCTTTGTAATACAAAAGTGACCAAGCGTTACGTACCTTTGCATGAAACGTTGAGTACGTTTCTGTGGCCAAAATGAGTATTTTAGACAATATGCAAGACATATATAACAAGGATAATAAGACTCCAGAAGGAACCACTCACCAATTGCTCATCCACCTGGCTTCCATACAGCCCCAGCACGAAGTACGTCGGCTGGTGTCTGGCCCAGGTCTGCCTCACCGCCTGCCGCTGGTCGAAGTTCTGAGGCGCACTCGTCACCAGGATTATCACCGGCACTTCCTCGGCGATGGCACATGGTGATGATGATGGCTCGATGAGGAGTTGACTGGAATTAAAAGGAACTACTGTTTTTTATATAGAGTATATGTGTAAGTATATTGAATTTTGTATATATGTAGGTATATTGAATATAGTAGTAGGTATGTAAGAATTTATATGTATGTGTAGGTATATCCCTTATTTATAAGTTTATTATATTGTTTATTCTGGATGTTTTAAATTGCACCACACAGAACTTTAATGCTAACCTACATCGTTCCTGTCACCCAAAGAGGTTGCCTGGAAGAGATTGCTCATAACGATAAGTCCGCCTTTTGTACAATTTGTAAATTTTGTATTATGAATGTCATAAAATGTTTTATGGTGTACAATAAAGAATATTCTATCTATCTATCTATCTATTCTACAGTTGATTTAAAAGATCATAAAACATTATGATGTATCATTTAAATTGTAACTACTGCATAATAGTTTGTTGGGTAAATAGGGTGCATAGGGTTCCCACCAAGAACTTAGGGTCCTAAGCCAACCTCACCTGCAAGTGGTGCACCTGCCGATCAACGGACGAGGCTCTGGCAAACCAAATATCCCGATAAGCGGCAATAGGCTCGCCACCTACTACGTGGGATCAAAACACTGGCGAAAAGTGGGCGTTTAATATGCCTCTGCCTACCCCTTCGGGGAAACAGGCGTGAGTCTATGTATGTACGTATGTAATAGTTTGTTAGAGATAAAGAATAATTTACAGCCATAGCCTAGTGGCGACTGGCGAGGTCAATAGACTCCGATGCAGAGTGTCAGTTTAAACAAACTGATAGAACTTAGTTTAATTTCAATGTGTAACATACGCGTAAACCCAAGAAAATATTAAACTGATAGAAATAAAAGATACTTTTCAAAGTTAAGTGCTTAAAAATTGTTAGGCTAGTTTCACAGCTATCAGGGAAACCGTGAAGCAAGCGTGAGACGCTAGTGCATCGTTTACGGATCCCAGATAGCTGAAAAACCATCTTTAATTGCCCCCTTGCTAAATGTAATCGCGACAAGTGGACGGTGGCAGGGATGGCCTTTGTCCACCAATGGGACATAAATTAGGCTTTTAATAAATGGTGAATGAAGAAGGTGAGGAGACCGGTGGAGAAGACTTTCAAGCCGCACTTGGTCAGCGCAGTGGACTACAGTGTAACTCTTCTCAGAATCAGGCCAATACACTAGTCCAGCAGTGGGACAGATTATACCTAATACAGGGCTGATGATGATGAACTATGGCGACGCGACTAAACATGAATTACTGAAATGTTTATACGCGCATAATTTCCAAACGACTGCCCCAAGTTGGATAACTCTTTCTATCATGTGTTTGTTATTGACGGGCGAAGGTATGCATGAAAAAATATTAAAAGAAACAATTATAAAAATATATATGGCGGTGCAAAGTTCGCCAGGTCTGCTAGTCTATAATATAAAAATTTCGCTAATTCTTTTTTTATAATATTCCTTGAAGTAAGAGGATGGTTCTTACGGAGAAAAAAAAATGACTGCACGGTTGATGTAGTGGTTTAAGCAGCCGCCTCGCCGCTTGACACTGCGCCGAGTGTTGTGGGTTCGATTCCCACACGACAATTCGCGACTTACACTTTGTGTAAGTCGCGAATTGTTGTTTCGAGTCTGGGTTTCATTGTGTCCGTTAGTTGTATGTTTGTAAAGTCCCCCGCGACACAGGATTTAGTCCTAATGCGGGAGGTGTGTAATAAAAAAAGAATCGACTGGTCGGCGCGGCGGTACGAAATTCGCCAATTCTGCTAGTTATTAATAAAAATCGTTCAAAACTCACGTAGACTCCATATAATACGCCAGACTCCTGTTCCTTCTGTAATGGTGCAGGTTCGGGTCCAGCGGTGGTGGCGGCAGCAGTGCCCTGGTGGTCACCACGATCAGCCACCAGCAGCTGTACCACAGACAGAACACCGCCAAGATGACAGTCAGCAACAGGAACGCAGACTTACGCCGACCTGGAAGTAGTCAAGGTACTCTGTAAATATAAGGTTATTCTTAGTTGGTGTGAACATCTTAAGTCCCTCGGATCGTGGGTTTGCGGACCGCAGGTGACTTCGTGACCTATATACAGGGTGTCACAAGACCCATCACCAAGCCGAAGTCTACTCGTTTTGCACATCATGCCAAGTCATACTACGCGAAAATAATACCTGGGAAACAAAATATTTTTTAAGCTTAAAAAATAGACACATTTTATTGGCGGCAATGTATAGGCGCGAGTTATGCATCGTACCTACGCCGGCCGTATCTACCTACACCGTGCGCCGCGGTGGCGGCAGTTTGTGATCACGTGGTCGCGCGGCCGAGGGGAATGACCTCGCAGCTGATTGCTGGTAGACATACATGACATGATACACTACGTGTCGGGAACTTTAAAACCGTTTATTTTAGGGAAATATTGAAAATTTTGTTTATGTTTATTTGGCAGAAAGTATACATTTATCATTCTAAACACGATTTTGGAATAATTCGAAAAAAAAAATCGTGACTTTGAGCCTCAATATCTCCTGAACCAGTAATTTCCCAGGTATGCCGCCGAAGTAAAAAGTGATCATAATAATTGGTACAATATTTTGGTCTTTTTACACCCTGTATATACCTATAGTTACACCGCGATAGCCGAGTGGACAGACCGACAGACTGCCACGCAGAGGGTCTCGGATTCGAATCCACGGCACACACCAACGTCATTTCGAAGTTATGTGCGTTACAGCTTAGCAAGCGTAATTGTTAATTATCGCTTGCTAAGCGGTGGAGGAAAACATAGTGAGGAAACCTGCATGTCTGAGAGTTCTCCAAAATGCTCTCGAAAGACATGTGAAGTCTGCCAACCCGCACTTAGCCAGCGTAGTGGACTATGATCTTACCCTTCTCATAGTGAGTAGAGGCCCGAGCCCAGCAGTGGGAGAGTTTATATACAGGGCCGATGATGATGACACATAACTTCGAAAAGTCAGAGGTGCGCGACGCGGATTCGGACTCAACACATTCTGGTGGCAGTCTGTTGGTATCTCCACTAGGCTATCGCTGCTTTTATTTAATTAAGTTTAATAACAACAACAGTAGCGGCAAAAATCTACATTCTTATGGTTCTCCTAACTGCATTCGATTTTTTATGCATTCTATTTGTTCTACACTTAGTTAACAATATGTTTACCTTTTGTACGTAGTTTACCCATATTACAAATATCAATCAACGATTTGTGGGTAAAACCCAATTTTATCTCGCCCAGGCATCAAACCCACAACACATTGTCACTGAACGCATATAATAAAAACAGTACGATAAGGCATTATTTTTAAACAAACACTTACTAATTGGATAAGCATGATATTATACCTATCTATTATTAGGTATCTTTAAAATATGTATATCTCTAAATTATAATGACCTACATAACTGCTAGTATTTACAACAACACAAAATACATCTGTTAACTGCGCGTGGGATTGGGAGGTCTCGGGTTCGATTCCCGGGTCGGGCAAAGTGTTATTGTGTTTTTCCGTTAGGAAATTCTCGGTAGCAGCACGGAGTCTGGTAATGTGCCCGGTACGGCAATAGGCTCGCCCCCTATTACGTGGGACGTAAAAATTCATGGCGAAATGTGGGTATAATATTAAACTCTGCCTAACTCTTCGGGAATACAGGCGTGAGTCTATAAATAAATAAAAATAAAATAAACAAAATACATAAGTATATGGCCATTTATTTGTTATCATTTATAAGTATGTAGTTTTCCCCGATCGGTAAAACTTTAAGACACAACAGATACCTACTTAAATTCAATTCAAACTTTGCCACAGGTTCAAAACAATAACTTTCTAGTTTTTCCTATCTTAGTTCATCATCCTCATCAGCCTGCAAGAGTCCACTGCTGGATATAGGCCTCTCCAATGCAGGCGCGGTCCGAAGGGGGCGGTCACAGGGGACATGACCCCCCCCAAAATCTAAGGTCAAATTAAAAAATATCCAAAAGTTTGCCAAATAATAAAAGGAAATTTCTAGCTATACCCTAACAGCAATAAATTTATAGTTTGCTGACTCTTATCCAGTGGGGTTTTTATGAACAACGTACGATGGCCAAAATAACTTGGAAACTACATCTAGTTTAGAAACAAGGAACCGAAATACCTACGTAGTTTTGGTAATCCTAGCAAAATCGCTATGCGTCGTTATGAAAAAGATTGTTTAACAATATTCTAATAATGTAATTTGTCGGTTTATTGTAAAGATTCAAGATAAAGGCTGTCTACTTAGTTGTGAAATGTGATTCTTGTTGTTAAATTTTGTGATTGAGGAAAAATTAAAATATAACTTAATTGTCGAATACTTACTACACATAATTTAATTTGAAGAACAGTGCTTCATTTAATGATAATTTTATAATAATGGTAAGTCATTGTAAGTAATATCGAGCCTTGCCCGCCATTTAAGCGCACTCGAAAAAAACTAAATTTTACAGGAGAAGGTATTTTTTAAATATACAGAAATGTGCTAATTAAGTAAAATTTGATGTACATTAATGTTGTTGATGTAAATAAATTTTTAGACATGTATAATAAAAAAAAAACTACAAATATAATAAGTATTTTGGGTTGGATTTTAAAACGAGTCGCCTGAATTTGAGGGTATTGGTGGTGTAGGGGGCTTAAGGGAGTTAGTCTTAATCCCCTCAAAGTAATTTTGTCTGCCGGAGTTGCGTCTAAATATTTTTAAACAATTTCCAAAAATTCTTAAATACTTACTTTGGCAATTATGCAAAACGGAACGTAATTTTTATGCTTTAGTACAGTTTTTCAAATGTAATTTTTAGGTTTTATGACAAAAACGTGAAACGAAACGCAACCCGCCATCTTGGATGGATGATATTGACAGCTCATGTCAAATTTGAACATCATTCCTTTGCTTTCGAGTGCCTAGGGTTAGGTTAGGTGCGACTGTAATTGAAGTAACTAAATAGGTTATGTTAGGTTCTCTTTTGACCCTTAATTATTATTAAACTAGTGTGAAGAATATGGAAGTTGGCACCACCATACACACTGGTGTTTGGAGAGCATAGGTATAGTTTTTATTTTTTCTAAAGGAACAAAGTATTTCCGGCGGGTGAAAATTGTAAGGGGGGAACCCGAACCCTCCCCCCTACTCGCCCCAACCACTCACAATCCCTTAAAATGGCGACGTATTTCGAAATTTTTACCAGTATTTACGCTATAAATGGCGATCCAGATACCTATTTTTTATTAGTGAAGTGAGTGACCCCCTCCAAAATTTCAGGCTGCGACCGCGCCTGCTCCAATGGCACGCCACTGAGCACGATCTTCGGCTTATCGTGTCCAGCCGCTGCCAGCCACTTTGGGTATATCTTCACTCCACTTAGTCGGAGGGCGTCCTACACTACTTTTGCCAAGGCATTTCTTAATTGCCTGGTAGAAATCACAATTTGCCATAAGACCATATACTATTTGTAAAACTATTAAGTTTAAAAAATGTATATAAGTAAGTACTTAAATTATGATTAGTAATCCTTAAGGGTTTTCTATTTCAGTTTTTTTTTTTTAAGTAATAGGCGGCAAACGAGCAGACGGATTGCCTGATGGTAAGCAATACCGCCGCCCATGGACACAAGCAACACCACAGGAGTCGCAAGTGTGTTGCCGCCCCTTGAGGTTGGGAAAAGGGATAGGATAAGGAGTGGGATGAGGGAGAAGGAATAGGGGCTAGGGCCTCCGGCACTCTCACTCACCGAACGAAACGCAACAGTTTAGGTACTGTTACTTTACGTCTACAGATAGTTATGCACAAGTGTGTTGATTCAGTCCGAGAACACTGTCCAAGATTCGACCTCAGACGGTGTAAACACAAATCTTTACAGTTTTTTATCGCACGGCACATAGCGAGGGATAGAAGCATTTAAAAAATCGAATAACATAAAACACTACACTTCCCCCGTGGCTCCACTCGCGTCAATTATATACCTCAACTAGATATTATATCATAGGTACACAGAAAACACACCATTGATTGGTGAAAACTGTACAAAATACGGTCAGCAGTTTTTGAGTACGCGTACACGTACGGTTTTCGCGGTTATCGCGTTCATACAGACAGACGCCCTGTCTGTCTGTATGTTGTGATTTCATCTATACATATATAATAATTTTACAATACGTACAGATAGATATTACTCACCCAGACACTTGCCAATCCACACATTTCTCACGACGATCGTAAATATTAACTTCAGCATTTTGTTCGTCACAAACTCTCCATATTGTTTCAACACTTAGGCACATGTCCAACGTCACGAAACGGCGACTCCAAAACACTCACTGACTGGACAGCTAAAATGACGCACGATAGTGATAGATAGTAACCCTTATCTATCGATGTTGTTTATCTACAGATAGCGCTTTTGGTATTGGGATGGGTACAAAGGATGTACTTATTTATTTAGGGTCAGTTTAAAATGTCCGATAAGCGACGGCTTAATTTATTGGCAGAAAACGACATATTTTTTTTCTATTTATTTGAAATTATTATTTATTTGGAAGATAATATCAATGTAGAACTGGGCATTAGTATAAGGATGTATTTGTTATTTGTCAGTTTTAGACATTTTGTTTTTACGATAAATCTAGATTAAATTTTAGTTTTATTAATAGCGGACCCGGCAAAGATTGTTCAGCTGTATAAAATACAGCCAAAAGAATTCTGTATAGGAACAACCATGATCTAACGGTATGTAGTGGTAATATACTTTATGACCTCTTACTCAAAAATCATGAAATTACGATGAGCTGTTTCGAAGGAGAACAACCACAAACACCGCGCCACGAGATTTTTATAACTTATATCTCAATTATTAAATCCAAAAATAATACGTTCTATACTTATTTTTTTTACAAATTTTTCACTCTCTTTTTCCACTTTAATAACTTGTTGTAGATAATTTATAATTCGATCATTTTAGACTTCACCATTTGTAATAAATCGCACTACTTAATACCTGTCACCACGTCCGATGTGCGCGCACGTGCGTCGTAAAACGTCGGGATATGAAGTGTGGAATAGTTGGTGATTAAAACTCGTTAGACTATTGTTAAGGAAAACAAAATAACCATATCAGGAAGGAGACTTATTTTTCTTTAAATTTACCTTTAACCTTAAATGAATTTTACTGTTGCCGTTTATGCCAATTAGGAGCATATGCACATTTTGTAGTTATGGACAATGGATGGATGTTTACCCTGCACGCAAAAACGCCTAAACGAATTTTGATGAAACTTTGCAGTAACGTAGCTTATAAATAATAGCACATGGCCACCATTTGTCCCGATAACAGAGCTACGCGGGCTATGCGGAACATGATAGGGAAGTGTCGAAATCGTAATGCTGAAATGAGTTGTTGTACAGCGAGGTAAGGGAACGAGTTTTAATGTATTTTTATATAGGGTTTTTTATCTGGAATCGTCAGCCCCGTCGTATCCTTTTTGTAATAATATGGATAATTATCTGTATATAAAAAAAATTGGTTGCCTGTAAAGTCGGTATACGGGCGAAAGTTTTACGTGACAACGACTTTGAGTGGTAAAATAATTTTAATGTGAATATTCATTCGTATAGTAGGAAGAAGGATGAAAGACGCGTGCCTTTCACTTTTTATGTCTGTCTCTCTCGCTCTTAGGCGGGACGCGTGCCTCTCACTCGCTCTCATTGTGAGCGCATAACGTGAGCGGAGCGTAACGCAGTTTCTTGAAGTGTCACCCGGCAAACCAATTTATAAGACGTTGTCACGTCAAAAATATTGCGTTACTGACTGTCTGACAGACAACGTACAGCGGAAATTATGTACCTACTAAGCGCAAGAAACTGAAACTTAGCATGTATGTTTCCTAGTGATCATAGGCGTGCACTAAGAAAGGGTTTTCCAAAATTCCCAAGGGAAATTGTGGGCGTCCTCTAGTACGTAATAATATCATAGCATAGTAAAAAAATAATAGTAGGTTAGCTAAGGCCGATCGGCGAGTTAATTGCCTACTCTTGCGTCCTCAGACGAACAACAGTGAAGCTCCAACAACCAATATACAGATTACACCCAGAAACAGAACAAAGAATCACGCTCATCACGTAGAGATTTGCCTCAGGTGGGAATCGAACCCGCGTTCTCCGGTTTAGCAGTCAGATCGAAGATGATCATATACTATTAATATTAAGTACTTACCAGCAGGCAAAATGAAAATTTGTTTAAATATTTTACTTGTGCAACCCAAGCCTTGCAAGATTACTCCACCTCGACGAATAAAAGCAGGTATTCTTCAATACAGGATTGATAGAAATTACAAACACAATATAGTGGTTTCTTAACACATTTGTTATCTTTTACAAATATTAAGATTACACAAGATAAAGGCACAAAAATAAACTATTGAGTTCTGAACAAAGTACCATTGACCTAAACAAACATCGTAGACAGATATAAAAAGGTACTCTGTGACAGAGAATCCTAAGTTATTGACAAAGAGGTTATTTATATCCATAGATGATACAACTTACGCCTGTCAAAATGATTTTGAGTTTCTTGCAAGGAGTTTGGTAAGGACACACTGTCTGGAATGGTGCCTCTTCAAATAGGTCCTGCTATCTTTATGGACCTTTTACACGAGGCCAAAACCTGAAATAGGTAATCCAGTAAGCCAAGACAATAAGCCAATAAATTAGTATCGTTTAAATATACATAGACGAGCCAGTGTATTGGATTGTCCTCAAGACAATGATCAAGCGGTTTGTCTAGGCTTACACGAGGCCAATAGCTGAGCCAATCCAATAAGGATTGTCTCAGCCATCGGCCTCGTGTAAAACGCTCATTAATTTCGCTACATACACATCGCGCTTAACTCCACCGCGGTCAATGTGGCGTCAAAGTAAATGCGTCATGGACTTCGAAATCGCTGTTACCGCCGCCCACCACTGCTGGTCGTGAAAGGGCCGAAACGATTAGGTACCTGGCTTTGCGTGACCCGTTTACAAACACACAAATAGGTACACAAACAAGCAAACAAATATGAAAGCAATTAATCATTGTTTCCTGTTTCAGAGCCCACACCTAACCAGTCGTATGTAAATTAGTTTTTTTAATATCTTTAATGTACAGACATCAGTTTTTTACAACTTCTACCTAATACAGAGATAGGTATAAAGATTATTTAATTTTATCTATTACTTATTTTGAGTGTTCCTATATTGGAAAACTTCATTTTCATTTCCATTAAGTACCTACTTTATTATCTTTTCAAAAGTATTGTAGCAACTAGCAGTAATGATCTGTGACTTGTAGGTATATACCTACTTATGTCATAATTGACTAAAACTACTTATGTTGTATAGTGCTTGTATATGAGGGTACCTTTATTCATACAATTGAGACGAATCATGTACCCAATAACTAATTTGTTTAAATCCATCAAGCCGTTTAAGCTGTAGAGCCAACATACTTACACCTGAAAAACCTTACACTCTTGAATACGAGGGAGGGGGAGGTTGGCAAAGAAGGGGCGGCAAATTGCCGATGGCTCCGACCGGCAAATATAAATAGTACAAATAAATTACAGACTCTACTACACGAATGCAACATTTTAGCGGCCACAAATTGTTAAAGATCATAGGATCTGATGTTATGGAAACACCTTCTAGTCGCAAGCTAACATTACAAAAACATAGCTAGGGCAATGTTGATTTTATTTTGTAATCCAATGACATTGATAGTACCTACCAGTGGACTGCAAATGCAAGATATATAAGCAATTTTTCGCACAGATCGATATGTAACTTTGTAATACATGAACAGGTTAGAAGTAGGTACATGCATGACAAAATTTGATGAGAGTGAATGAAGCAAGAGAGATATTTATGTCAGGTTCGTTGCAAATGGCGTTCCGCAGTCTTTGCCTGCCCCTTAGCAGGCGTGAGTCTAAGTATGTACCTACCTAATAAAAACTTTTGATTGCATACACCTACTTACATATAGTGCAATGGTTTGAACGGTCGCTCCGTCGTTTAGCACAGCGCCGAGTGTTGCGGGTTCGATCCCTAGATTTATTGTATTACGTCTGAGTGTTATTTGTGTTCTTTGGTTGAATATTTATTTAGTCTCCTGATAAACAGATACATTACCTACATATTCGTCAGTGCAGACGTTGTCTATTCCAAGGAAAAATAACGATCTACGATGTTTAATCATGCCCCAGTTTAAAATAATTTTATTATATTCCCTTAGAATATAATTCCCTTAGAGAGGTGCATTATAGGGTTCCCACCAAGAACTTAGGGTCCCAAGCCAACCTCACCTGCAAGTGGTGCACCTGCCGATCAACGGACGAGGCTCTGGCAAACAAAATGTCCCAATAAGCGGCAATAGGCTCGCCACCTATTACGTGGGATCAAAACACTGGCGAAAAGTGGGCGTTTAATATACCTCTGCCTACCCCTTCGGGGAAACAGGCGTGAGTCTATGTATGTATGTATATTCCCTTAGAATCTCGTTATTGTACACGGTAGCGATAGCCTAGTAGCGATACCAGCAGAGGACCTGCCATACCATGTTGGTAGTAGAGGGTATCGGGTTCGATTCACGGCGCGCTCCACAGACTTTACATTCAGTATTAGAAAGCGCGTGCCTGCAGTGTCTGTCCCGGCACTCCCGGCTCTGGTAAAAATCTTTGACCATTTTGGCCATGCCACAGATAATATAATACACTAGTAGCCATGCTAAGATTCTAACTAGCGACTCTAGCGGCGAATTTGGAAGTTGTCCGGGTACGACACTTTTGACAGCTCAATACAAGTTCACTATAACGTCAAGGCAAAGTTGTACTGAAAGCTATCAAAAGAGTCGTATCCGGACAACTTCCAAATTCGCCGCTAGAGGTGGGCGGATAATCTTTGCATCTCCAATAGGATAAACTTACACTAGTCTAAATCATGGTAGGCATATCGCTATTCATTTGGTTGCGGAGGTCGGACAGGCAACCGCAACCAAATGAATAGTGATATGCCTACCATGATTTAACTTAAATTTTTACCTGTAGAAAGGCCAATATTCAGTCAAATTCAGTTAGTCTAGTCCATGGACCATAAACAATCCGTGGTCTAGTCTAATTTTGATGCGTTAAGCGGACCCCGTGTTAAAACTGGGATAACGCTAAGAGGATGATTCAATCAGTAACTACCTAACTCATTACCATAATAATTAGAGTTAAGTGCGTTAAGATTAATTAACATCCTCGTAAGTCGTACAAATAATTACTTACCTACAGATCTTGCAATTGTTAACCTAATTAAAACATCTATATATTTGTTCATCGACTTTTCCTGAACGATAAAGTTGTTTTGTAGGGCCTGTATATGCACCTACCTACCTACATTCATTCTGCAGATGCGATTGGCAAAATAAGTCGACTTTGGTTTCTCATGATCATGTTTACCTATGCACTTATTGTATAAACACCGTGAATAGAAGTGTACAGAGTAATAGGTAAGTACATAATTATAATGTAATTAGTCAACTTGGATTTTCATAATAATGCCCCTAGTGTTAGTTTGCATCGAATTCGAGTCGGTCGTTGATGGCAACAATTTCCATTCATTTCCTAAAAGCGGATAGTACCTAACTATAAACATAAAGGTACTCTTCCGTGGGTATGTATATAGTCACGGTATAGTAGAGGTAAATAGATGTACCTATAGTATAGAATAGACCGCTGCAGCGCATTTATAAAATGTATGGAAATTGTTTCCATGCACGATTGACTCGAAACCGATGCATTGAGGCTGTCTGCTCACAAAGCGTGAGACTGAAATGGACTCTAAGTAAGTAAATAAAACGCCATATTTTTCCTATACTTTAATGTTAGTAAATATAAGCGCGTAAAATGTTAATACCCTTATTCCGATACAATTAAGAAACTAAAAATGTAACAAATTAACAATTAATCTTTGGTTTCACAAGCGAAACTAACGCCATCTAGTGAAAAACTAAACAAACGGTAACTACAACAGATTATAAAAGTAAGTAACAGAATATTAATCAAAAAATAAGTTTATTGTTCGTCGGAGGGTTGTTTAACCCAAAATCCCCAAGGGGCAGATCCATCATTGTTCGTTGGGCCTCGGTACACCTTTATTTGAACACGAGCAGGGTCGTCTGTAAAACAAACAGAAATTACATGAGAATTATGTTACTGCCGTCGCTTCAGATTAGTAATAATTATTTATTTACCGCATACACTCATTACACTCACAATTTTTTTTTTCTGATAGGTAAACATCAACAATAATATATTAGTGTAGAATCTGTCTCCACTCCAGAACTGAGGAAAAAATAATGCGCTTGCCTCTCATTAATAACATTCAAACTCCGTGCCCCCTTGGTCCAGTGTACCTATAGCATATGCTACTACTGATAGGAGGACCCGAGTTTGATTCCCGGGTCGGGCAATAGTGTTACCTACTGGGTTTTTCCCAATTCTCAGTAGCAGCTCGGAGTCTGGTGATGTGCCCGGACTGCCCGGTAACGGCAATAGGCTCGCCCCCTATTATACGAGACTTAAAAAATCATAGCGAAATGTGGGTGTAATATTACACCTCAGCCTACCCCTTCGGGGATACAGACGTGAGACTATACAAATATAATAAAACAAAAAATAAATAAATGAGACACCTAAGTCTCAGGGGCGGATCCAGAGGGCTGATCTCACTTTGAAGAGGCTCAAGACCTCATCAAAATCATAAGATATTCTTCCCAAAACTTTTTAGTGTTGCTCTCCGTAAAACTTTCCTCCACTATGTCAATTGACCAGTCTCCTCAGAAGTCCCCCATGGCCGAAATCCAATCTAGAGGCAATTGTTATTCAATAATGAATACAAAAGTTACCTACTACATTCGACTTACCTTTTCTGTTGTCTGCCTGGTCATGATGATCGTCGTCGTCATCGAACTCCTGGGGCCTGGCAGCGGCGAGCACCACCAAGGACAACAGCATAATCACTGTCCATACGGTCTTCTGGGAAGTAAAATATCTGTGATAAGATACCTTATAGACGTCATGTCTTTGCTAGCGTTTTTTATTATAGTAGGGGCGCCCATAAAGGGATTTCGGGCAATTTACTCGAGCGCGTCAGATATTGATAGCATCCATGTCTTACGTATACCTATTTAAAGTAAAAAGTAGGAATGATAATCAGATCGTTTGCATAGTGGAGATAAGACTTCGAAATGTAAAAAATAGAAAATTAATCGAGCGTGTCAGATTTTCTGAGGGGATGTTAAGTGAACCTAAAAAGGCTCTCAATGGCCATTTTTATCCAATTATATTAATCAATAAGTAGAGCAATTAGCCTTATATCTTGACGACTATTCCGACTAAAGAAATAGGCATGTTGGCTTACGTAATAGGTAGGTAAGTAGGTACCTAGGTACCTTCGGGTAGAAGCACAGACGCGTGAATAATGAAGAACGTATGGTGCACGTTATGTGCCGTTACCTACTAGGGTTGTGCTTGCGGTTCCCAGCCATAGGGCGCAGATCTTAGAGGGAAGCAAAAGTGGTTTATCGCATACAGGCTTCGCTTGAAACCAAAAGCACAGAATAATTAATAGTACTAACGCCAAAAGGCAGCAGCTTCGACATAGGCTTAACCTAACGCCTGCCGTTTACAGAACACTCAGCCGAATATGAGTCATGTCATCCGCTAAAAGGAAGGCGCTGAAGGCGTCTAGACTCATTCGAAATAGATCATTAGAGTTAAGCAACGTTTCTATAGATTACCACCTGGATGGTTTATCACTTGTGTAATTTACTTTAGAACACCGTTTACCGTGTTTCGTAGGATACGCGTCATGAATAAGGTTGACATACATTTTTAGGTTTGGTTGGCTTGGTATACATCCGGCACTACGATCACCATCGACATTGTGCTAATATTTTAGAAAATATCCTAAGGCCCTTTCTGCGGATTCGCCATAATAATGAAATACATAATATATGTGTGTTCAGGTCTTGCGCGATAGAAAATAATAATTGATAAATATACATACAAACATACATATCGTCACGCCTTTTATCCCCGAAGGGGTAGGCAGAGGTGTATTTCTACACCCACTTTTCGCCAGATATACTTTAGTCCCACGTAATATGATGATGATATTTGCATCGTGTTATCCCTTAGTCGCCTCTTACGACACCCACGGGAAGATAGGGGGCTGGTGATGGTGACACTTGTATTCTATGCCGTCAACCACACGGTGAGATGAATATATTTTTTATTAAATAAAGTTACCTACATTGTAGAATGTCGATTGTGACGATGAATTTTTATCACTGATAATTGCTATGTCAAAAGGGGTCAATCATAGTAGGTATCCTTATTTAAAGTCAATCACCTTTGCTGACCTATGGGGGACTAAATCGACTCTATTGATTTCTTCGTCACAAAGGACGCTTTATCCTAGAGCCGAATTTAAAAAATAAAACTATTACCATGTGCGAGTTTGACTCGCCCATGAAGGGTTCTGTAGTGAACATTTCCACTTAACATACCTACTCATTATCTTACATACATACATACATAGTCGCACGCCTATAACCCCGAAGAGGTAGACAGAGGTGTATTTCTACACCCACTTTTCGCCAGATATACTTTAGTCCCACGTAATTAGGGGCGAGCCTATTGCCGTACCGGGCACATTTCCAGACTCCGTGCTGCTACTGAGAATTTCGTGACAGAAAAACCCAATAACACTGCCCGACCCAGGAATCGAACCCGGGACCTCCCGATCCCACGCGCACATTTATGCCGCGAGACGGCTTATTCCCAGCGGCCACCACCAAAAGTGCCACCACTGGTGGTCGTTGGGACAATATTTTAAATTTGTTCCCAACCGCCACCAGTGGGGGTCGATGGGACGTAAATTGTAATAATTGTCCTATCGACCACCACCAAACTGCCACCAGTGGTGGCAGTTAGAACAACATTATTAGATCTTGTCCCAACGGCCCCATACCTAGTTATCTATTATATATAAATGAATAGCTGAATGTGTTGCTAAGCGCAAATCTCGAGAGCAGCTGAACCGATTTCGCTAATTCTTTTTTTATAATATTACTTGAAGTACGAGGATGGTTCGTACGGAGAGAAAAGATTTAAAAAATGCAAACAAAAATAATTAAAGGACTTTAAAATCAGTCTTTGTATATTTCAAAAATCATCACAGTTTGAATCACAGTAATCTCCAAATATATCTCTTAGACAAGTTGCATTTTGAGTGCCAGCTCGTTTTTTGCAAAGTTTGGTCGACATTGGTGCAATTTTGATTCGACGATATTGTTATCATGTAACAAATAATAATATTATGTGATATTTTATTGCATTAACCTTTTTCAAAAAATTAAAACAAATCAATCATTCGCTGCATTCTCATGCAACGAAGGGTAGGTCGGTACTTACAGTCCATTCACAGTTATTTTACCTCTGACAAATGTCGGTGTTTGTTTGCTTTATGTTGGTATGGTACTCTGTGATGACAGGTATGTTACCAGTGCATAACATTTTACCCAATTTTAGTGGAAACTAGAATGTCCATCTGTAACCACCATGAGTATGTAATGTCAGTCTTATCTATACTTATAGACATTTTTTGAATGGAGAGAAAATCCTTATTTAAATACGTCTATCGCGTTTTTTGTATTAAATAGGTTTTTATGATAAGGAAAGTAATTGTAGTCTATATGATTTTTGCAGACAGACTTAAAAATGCCAAAATTTGAGGCAAGAGTGACTGAACGAGGGATTCGGGATGCAGATAGAATGTATTAGGCTATACAAAGTGTAAGAAAATAAGTTTTCGCTCAGAGAAACAACTGACAGGAATCCGAGGTGCCGAGAATCTTTTTAGGATCAGATAAAAGCTATGACAGGTACCTACGTGAAATAGGACAAGAGGCAAACAACATTGTCAATTTAGCTGAAGAAGCTTTTCAATCTATCACTGCAGAAGACTGGCATGTGGCAAAAACAATGCGAACATGAGCGCCACATTGAAGACAAGCTTCGTGAAACAGATGGATCTACGGATGCTGAAATGGACAGGTTCATAATAGAATTAAATTCTGAGTCTGATACAAAATATGATAGCAGTTACGAATCATCATAACATTGGCAGTCCACATGGATCATTCTTATAGACTCACGCCTGTTTCCATGCAGGGGTAGGCAGAGGTGTAATATTACACCCACATCATTCTTATTCAAAATAAATATGAAAATTAAATTTGGAGTTTTTGTATTTGATAATTAGAACCTCACGTTGGCGTAATTATGATGCGTTTACCTTTATATACCTATTAAATAGAGAACATTTTTATTATAACTCCTTATCTTCATAGGAAATTAGTTATTTCGTAAGAAAATAAATGTACATGCATATAGCCATGCCAATATCAAGAGGTTTTGTTACAAACATTACTTCCAAATATTTAATACGATCGCTCAGGCATTTAAAAAAATAAGTACATTTTTAGTAATAATGTATATTTAAAATGGGAGTATTATATACCAAATATAGCAACACAACGCCCAGGTTGGCCAATCTAACAGCTAGAGGTAAAATAACTGTGAACGGACTATACCTTGATTTTGATAGCGCACTTATCATAATTATTACTATGGCGTACCCATTATTCGTATTATTCCCTGAATATCTGTTATCAGGTCTCAAATTATAGGAGTTTAAAAATAAAAAAATACTTATGTAAGAAAAAATACAAACATACATATTATATAGACTCACGGCTGTTTCCCGGAGGGGTTGGCAGAGACTACGGACCACCATTTGCTACTAGTTGCTACGATTCTTCTCTCTCGTCACATAAGAAAAAATTCAAGACAAAATCTTACCATTTATTATATATTTGGGTCTCCCTTGTTTGACCGAAAGGCATTTGAGAAATTTTCAATTCCCAAAAAATTTTTCGCGTAATTTCATTTGCCAAATTATTACTTAGCAAAAATTCACAAAAAGTTGTAAAGCAAACCTAATGTTTGGGAAATGAACGTTTAAACTATAACTTGTACACAAGCAACGTAAGAAAATACCAGATAAAAACCACCATAATAACAGAAATAGTGAAAAGTTTATACAATGACAGCCGTCACGCCAAGCAATATGACAAGTCAAACAATAAAAATATATACGAAAATGAAAATAAAAACGGAGTAACATGTTGACGAGAGCCAAGAAACGTACAGCACACCCAACACCTCCGGACTCGTCGCTGAGCTCCGCCTCGCAGCCGTCGGAACCTGCACCAGTAACGTCGACAGCTGCAGTTGCGTCGAGCTCCAGCGACGAGTATTTCTCTCCGCCGTCGACACCGTCACCTGCGCGGCGGCGTGGGAGAGGCCGGCCACCAGCGTGCTTAGGACCTCGGGGCCCACCGGCCCCCCACAGGGTTCCCGCTGCCGGTGGTAATGTGCAGCGCATGAAGTGGACGTCATCCATAAACGAACAAGTCATGCGCGCATATTTTGGGGCGACAGAGGGGGGCACTAACCTCACATGCGTACCGTAGTCGCATGCTGTCTATGTTTCGGGCCTTGGAACCAAGCATCAACGTCACGGCTCAACGACTATCGGATCAGGTACGGGTTATCCAGCGCAGTGGCAAGTTGGATAACGCCGTGCTTGATAGGATTCGCTCAGAGTACTTACCTTCGAGCCATGCCAATCCCGTCCGGCCCACACTAACACCGACACCGAGCGCACCGCCAATGGGCGGCAGCGCCGTCAGGGAGGAGCATGACATGGCTGATGATGTAAGTACCCAGTGCAATGAGGAGGTCAAGGACGCTTTGGAATGTGCGATTAGGGACTACCGGTACACGCCATCATCTATTAGGCCTCGCCTACCGCGGTTGCCTTTGCATAGGCGAAATATAGCGCTGGTAAGTGCTCTTGACTCATTATTATCAAATTATTTAGATAATAGTGAGGATCTCGGTGATACACACTCAATCTTGTACTGTACCGCCGTGGCAGCTTGTCGTATAGCTGGTGTAAAGTTTCTTGAAACTGATACCGTTGTACGACAAAGGTCTGCTGTACCGGCGTGGCAGTGCAGGATTGAGCGACGTATTGCCGAGGCAAGGGCACTTATTGGCAAGCTGATCTGTTTTAGGGAGGGGAATACACGCCCTAGGGTAATGCGCTTTGTGAAACGGGCTTTTTCGGGGGCTAATATTAGTCCTCAAGATTATATAGCCCGGGTCACAGAGCGCATTGACTACCTAAAACAGAAAGTCTATGCATGGGCAAACCGAATACGTAGATTTAAAAAACGTGTGGACCGGTACGTCATTAATCGTACATTCCAGAGGGATCAGAGGTGGGTATACAGAAGCTGGGAACGACCAGATCAATGTGTGACTAATGTGCAGCGGCCGGATGCGAACGCCACAGCCATGTTTTGGCGTAGTATCCGGTCGACGCCCATTGGCCATACTGAAGGTGATTGGATGCAAGATGTCGAACGTTCATGCGAACATATTCCTGAAATGGAATGCGTGGCCATTTCTAGCCAGGATGTTGCACAAGCAGTCCGTCCATTATCTAATTGGAAATCTCCAGGCTTGGACGGGCTGCACAATTTCTGGCTGAAGTGGCTACGTAGTTCGCATGAACGCTTGGCATCTCAATTCCAATCAGCTGTAGAATCTGGGTCGTTGCCATCATTTATGATGACTGGAATTACCCACCTGCTCTACAAGACAGGCAGTACTAGCGAGCCCGGCAATTATAGACCGATAACATGTCTACCATCGGTCTATAAACTTCTTACATCTATTCTGAGAGCTAAAATAGCTAAACATGTTGAAGACAATTCTATTATGTCAGCCTCTCAGAATGGATGTAGGAAGGGTGCTCGCGGTACTAAGGAGCTCCTCCTCATTGACATGGCCATTAGCCAACAAGTTCGCCGTAACCGAAAGGATCTGGCGGCATGTTGGATAGATTATAAGAAAGCGTATGACTCCGTGCCGCATACATGGCTTTTGAGGGTGCTAGAGTTGTATAAAGTAAATACTACTCTACGCACCTTCTTAAAGTCATGTATGGGGCAATGGAATACGATTCTTTGCTATCCAGGATGCCGAAGGATCCAGGAGGAC
The DNA here is from genome assembly GCA_944739405.2 of Euclidia mi. Taxonomy (NCBI): domain Eukaryota; kingdom Metazoa; phylum Arthropoda; class Insecta; order Lepidoptera; family Erebidae; genus Euclidia; species Euclidia mi. Next base: position 1,635,309 of record OX123206.2, read on the forward strand.
GGCGAACGTATTAAAATTGAGCGGGGAATTTTTCAGGGCGACAGTCTGAGTCCCCTTTGGTTTTGCCTAGCCATGAACCCTCTCAGTACATTACTGGAGGGTTCAAGGTTAGGCTATAGGTTACAGAGAGGCGGTCAGGTCGTATCCCACCTGTTATTCATGGATGACCTGAAGTTATTTGCCCAATCTGAGGTCCAATTGCTAGATTTACTAAACGTAACCCAAAACTTTAGTAAATCTATCAATATGGAGTTCGGTGTGGATAAATGTGCTGTCATTCATGTGAAGCAGGGCAGGATGGTGGAATCTGAGGGGATCCAACTCTCAGATTCCATTAACCTAAGATCGCTTCTCTTAACCGATACCTATAAGTACTTGGGTATGTCACAGGCTTTAAGTATCAATGAAGCTGACATGAAGCAATCGTTGCAAGAGCGTTTCTTTGGCCGCCTGAAAAAAGTATTAAAAAGCCTTTTATCAGGTGGCAACAAGGTTCGTGCTTGCAACGGTTGGGTCATGCCACTTCTTGTATACTCCTTTGGCATACTCAAGTGGACTCAGTCTGAATTGGACGCCCTGGACAGAAGAGTCCGCACATTGTTGACGGCATTTCGTATGCATCATCCTCGTTCATCCGTGATGAGGTTGTACATCCCGCGGAAGTGTGGGGGTCGTGGCTTTCTGAATATCAAGACCCTACACAACCGCGAGGTGTGCAATCTCAGAGAATATTTTCTCCGGGCGAACGGGGACATGCATCGAGATGTTGTCGCAGTGGACAATGAACTCACCCCGCTCAAGTTGGCTAAGGAGAACTGGCGCATACCTGTAGTACTCAGTACTGATGAGCGCAAGCGTGTATGGCAGAGCAAGGAGCTTCATGGCAGGTTTCATCGGGCCCTGTATGGACCCGATGTAGACCTATTGGCCTCGGTGAACTGGCTACGCTTCGGTGACCTCTTTGGGGAAACCGAAGGGTTTGTTTGTGCAATTGCTGACGAAGTTATCAAGACGAATAACTACCGGAAATATATCCTGAGGGATGGCACTACCGATATTTGCCGTGCGTGTCACCAGCCCGGTGAATCTCTCAGGCATATTGTTTCCGGTTGTTCACGTCTTGCTAACGGCGAGTACTTGCACAGACATAACCAAGTAGCTAGAATCATTCACCAGCAACTTGCTCTGAAATACAAACTTGTAGACATCGAGGTACCGTATTACAGGTATGTGGCAGAGCCAGTTCTCGAAAATGGTCATGCCACATTGTACTGGGATCGATCTATCGTCACAGACAGGACTGTTGTAGCCAACAAACCTGATATTGTGGTGATAGATCGATCAGAGCGCCTCGCAATAATTGTTGATGTCACCATTCCTCATGACGAGAATCGTGTGCGTTCGCGCAGCGGAATGTTGTTGAATTTAAAGATTTTAATTATGCAGATATTTAGTGTATGACGTCGTATAATTGTGTATGGTAAAAAAAAATTTGTGCACGCAGCCATTGTGGAGAAATTCACCAAAAACTGATTCCGCTGGGCGAACGTTGTCCTGGCGGAACTTTTTTTAATCCATTGACTTTAGAAGAAAAGAGATGTGTCCAAAAATTAGTGTGTATTTGTGTGTAATTGTGTATGTATGAATAAAATTAGTGCATGCATAAACTTCGGAGAAATTCAAGTTTCCGCTACGCGAACGTTTGGCCATTAGCTAGTTTTCATATAAAGCGCTTACATAGAGAGCTGTAGATTTTTACATACGTTGTTTTGAATTTGTTTATATTTGTTTAAAAAACAGATTTAGAAAAAGTCGTAGGGCTTAAAAGATAAAAATATAAACGTAAAATACGCTTATTAGGTCTTAGTTCTTAAAGTATGCACTTTGGGGTCTAGATTTTCACGTTTATACAAACCTTATAAGTGTCTGCAACATGTTGCCAAGTATCAATGATGTTCCGTTAGTAATTAAAGAGTTATAGGACAATTTACCATGAATAGATCACTGTTTACAAAGCAGTCAAATATCACGACGTTCTAAAGGAATTGCATGGTAAAATGTATGCCAATAATTAGTGTATTCATTCAACTATTCACATGCAAAATTTCATGTCATTAAATTCAGTAATTAAAGAAAAACAATTATAATACTGACGAAGCATCGAAAACCTACATAACCCGACCAAGTTCGGATGGCTACAAAAAAGCGGCCGTGCCATATATCTAAGAAACGTTCTTAACCTTCCAATATAGTATTTATTAATATGGTACAGTTGCGTATACAAGCGTTAGGATAAAATAAAACAATTGCATTACTTGAATGAAAAATATTTTTTTAATAATAACGCCACTATCTACGATACAATAAATCTTCAATTAACAAGTACTTCTCTATTTAAATATACGTATAATACTTATATAATACTTAATTATGTAAGTAATTATAATAAGGTTAACAAACGCTTGCAACGACAGCAATGGACTTAAATGTGTTTTAACTAAAATAGGTTTCATAAACATATTGCCCTCTCTTTTCTTCAAGGATGGAAGTACCGTTTCAAGCGGGCAGCCGCCTATCGCTCGTTGCGCGTTGTCTATTTTTTCATACTAGAATATTTTTGATCAATTCATAACTACAATACTTAGACTATTTAACCAAAGGACTAGCGTACCGCTTCGAACAAAATAATTCTGCATATTTTGGTGGGGTGCGGGGGAACACGCTCACATACATACGTCACTATCAGTACAACGGTATACATCAATTAAGATCTCGATTCAAGAAATAGTTTTTTTTAAGTTTTTAGATTGTTTGATCCACTAAAGTTGCAAAGGCGAACGCTCGTGCATGCCTAGTCCATTGGTTAAATAGTGTAATAAGCTACAATATGATAAATATTTACCTAAACAGTAGTACTTACATGTGGTAATTATTTAATTTCCTTAAGGGGTCTATAGTTAGAATCCTGATCCGTGATATCTTCAATAGAAATTAGCTGTATGAATTTTATTTGTCTTAAATAATATATCTCAAGTCTCAAGCGCATGCAATAAAGTACCTATTTACGTAAATAGTACCTACCTACTTTCTGTCATAGTCAAATACATTTAAAAAAGTAGGTGTACAAAATTAATGACCTATAAATTATCTCGAAACAACAATTGTGTTATCACCTATACCAATTCAATACCGGTATTATACTGTAAATTTTGGGATGTTACCTAAATATATTGCACGGCCGCTTTTTTGTAGCTATCCGAACTTTGTCGGGTTATGTAGGTTTTCGATGCTTCGTCAGTATTATAATTGTTTTTCTTTAATTACTGAATTTAATGACATGAAATTTTGCATGTGAATAGTTGAATGAATACACTAATTATTGGCATACATTTTACCATGCAATTCCTTTAGAACGTCGTGATATTTGACTGCTTTGTAAACAGTGATCTATTCATGGTAAATTGTCCTATAACTCTTTAATTACTAACGGAACATCATTGATACTTGGCAACATGTTGCAGACACTTACAAGGTTTGTATAAACGTGAAAATCTAGACCCCAAAGTGCATACTTTAAGAACTGAGACCTAATAAGCGTATTTTACGTTTATATTTTTATCTTTTAAGCCCTAAGACTTTTTCTAAATCTGTTTTTTAAACAAATATAAACAAATTCAAAACAACGTATGTAAAAATCTACAGCTCTCTATGTAAGCGCTTTATATGAAAACTAGCTAATGGCCAAACGTTCGCGTAGCGGAAACTTGAATTTCTCCGAAGTTTATGCATGCACTAATTTTATTCATACATACACAATTACACACAAATACACACTAATTTTTGGACACATCTCTTTTCTTCTAAAGTCAATGGATTAAAAAAAGTTCCGCCAGGACAACGTTCGCCCAGCGGAATCAGTTTTTGGTGAATTTCTCCACAATGGCTGCGTGCACAATTTTTTTTTTACCATACACAATTATACGACATCATACACTAAATATCTGCATAATTAAAATCTTTAAATTCAACAACATTCCGCTGCGCGAACGCACACACGAGAATCTCGTGAAAGCCGAGAAAGACAAACAGATTAAATATCTGGACTTGGCTCACGAGATTGTCGACATGTGGGATGTGGACTCAGCAATTATTGTGCCGATAGTTGTAACGGTTAATGGCCTAATAGCCAAGAGCCTCGATCGTCACCTTAAGAGGCTCGCGTTGGGTGCTTGGGTCAAAGGTCTGATGCAAAAGGCAGTACTTCTCGACACGGCACGTATTGTGAGGAAGTTCCTGTCTCTGGAGCCCTAACCACCGGCAGCTTGGACCCTGTGCCCGTTGCTGGTGGGATCCCACGGTTTTTTTTATATTTTTAAATGTATTTAATTTTTTTGTGATATATTTAAAAATGTAATTTAAATTTGATTGATGAGAAATAAATGAATAATAATATATTTATTTGCTTCAAATATGGTACACAAGGTGTTACATAATTTAAAAGGCACAGGACATATTTCACCAACAATATGGTATGCAAATTACATTGTTTGCTGTAACAAATCATTTGATTAAAGACCAAATGCCATAATGACATTATACTTGGTAACATTTTGCCAAGTAAAAATTTTACCAAATAAAAATATGCGTAGATACTAAAATAATTCGAAATATTGCAATGGTATAAAAAAAGGTTTCTCTAAAGGCTTTTCGGCAAAACGGCAGGATCCCATTAAATTTATATAATGCATATATACTAAATTTAGTCGCAACCGCCACCACTGGTGGCGGTTGGGAACGAATTTTTATAAAATTGTCCTAACGACCACCAGTGGTGGCACTTTTGGTGGTGGCCGTTGGGAATAAGCCCGCGAGACCAACGAGGTAGTCGTATAGGGTTTGATGTTGAGTTTTCCGTCTCTACGCAAAGATGGTATTTGCATCGTGTTATCCCTTAGTCGCCTCTTACGACACTCACGGGAAGATAGGGGATGGTGACACTTGTATTCATAATGCTCCGTGCTTGTATTCTATGCCGTCAACCACACGGCGTCACGGCCCCAACCAAAATACCACTATCACTTGAAAACCACCAAATTAAATTTGTTTTCCATAGTGTTTGTATTAACACGGTATGTATCAATAACTGTTGACTACTTGTTCATGAACTACATCTCATTCAAACCAATTTTCGTCGAAAAATTTAATCACGATTTACAGCATAGTATTTTTTTGGATTTTCACTCTATTATTTTAAAAGTTAGAGTGGGGTGACCGTGATGCTAATTTTACAATTTTGGAAGCGCCTGTCTTTCAAACGATTCACTTTAAGAAACAATAGTTTTAGGAACCGTATGTAATTACCTATTCAAGATCCGTACATATAGAGCATTAATATGAATATGCCTCATCATCATGTCAGCCTAGAGACGTCCACTGCTGGACATAGGCCTCCCTCAAGATTCTCCACACAGACCGATTTTAGAGGACTCGGAGAGCAATGTCGGTGACTTTGGTTCTCCTGCGGATCTCCTCATTTCTGATTCGATCTCGCAGGGAAACTCCGAGCATAGCTCTCTCCATCGCCCTCTGAGTGACCACGAGCTTTCGGATAAAGCACAAACAAAAATAAAAAAAATTAGGTCAGCTCATGTACATCATGCTAGCCTAACGTTATTTTTATTTTTGTATAAAAATCGCGTTCAAGAGAATTCATCTACCTATTAATTTTCAAATGAGTCGTCGAATGGTTTCGGAATCTATAAGGGCCGGCGCTGACAGACAGCACGGCACTGCGCGGCATTCCCCGTCATACCGAAGCGTCCAATTGACTGGAATTTAGTATTAATAGCACTTCTTGCTGAAGATGAAGGAAGACAAATACAAACTGATACGTTGAAGAGAAAACATTTCTGGGTACATCATTTATGGAGAACAAAATTTACTAACGGTGAAATCAGCAACTTATTTAATTCTTAAATACCGCGGCGTCCCGCAGTATGCCGCGACGTGCCGCGGCGTCCTGCAATATGCCACGATATGATTGTATCGAAATAAAGTAATATGAATTCTAAACTCATTGTAATAAGAATAAAAATTACTTGATCAGTAATAAAATCTTTTGGCGTGCCGTGCCGTGCCGCGACGTCAGGTTGCGCCGGCCAGTTCGTTTTTATTTTGCTATAAATCTCTAAATATTGATTTATATTTTGATTTGTTCCTAAAAACTTTTATCTGTTACTTAACACTTTCTACTAAATCTGCAGTAAAATGAAGCCAGAGTATAGCTCATGCTACAAAAATTAAATAAAAGTCATCATACAGAGAACAGGTACTTTATGCAACTAATTTCATTACGTAGTAAAGTTTACAATAAGATGTTTAAGGTCTCAGCTCATTACCCAGCCAGCACTGTCTTCTCTCAGAGTCCAATGTTGCCAACAGTTAGTCCCATTCCTTGACGTTTTCAGTGACGTTGATGTAGGGACCAGGCCAGCCACTAAATCAACGTCATCAGTCATCTGGGTCTAGTCCGAGTAATAATTGCATTCGATCGTCACAATAACGATATAGTGATCGTCAAAGGGAACAATTTCCATACATATAAGCACCCCTAGTGGATAGAAGCTATCAGTAGAGACCACCAGTGGGCGCATTTAGAAATAGTATGGAAATTGTTCCCATCTATGATCATTAGTCACCGTAACAATCAGGTGCATACTCAGACTATGACTGATGACATTGATGTAGTGGCCAAGTGCTGATCTGGTGCCAGGTTGGTCTAAAGAGCTGTGACCTTTACAATTAAATACAATACATTGTATTTAGATGAAAATGAAGTCTCCATATTCAATTTAATTATCCTCCATTATAGATATCAAACAGACATTCTTTTTGCTCTATGGAAGTCTATAGAAGCTCACTATTCTGTATTCTTTAGAATATTCTATTTGTAATATGGAACAAGAATTATACAATTACAAGGATTGGATTATTTATCACGTTTTATCTACCCATGCAGAGGATAAAACAAGATTTACTTAATCCTGAGTGCGAGAATTTAGATCAATACATAATACATACATTTGCTTTTTTACTGTTGCTAATATTCTGAAATAATCATGACGCTTTACAATATTAATATATGAGGCTATTTGGTGATTTAAAAACCAACGTAATAAGTAAGATTAGCAATAAAAAAAATCCTGTTAAAACTTATTGATACACATTACTGATTTATAAAGGATTTACAATTTCCAACACTGATCTGTTCAGAACTGCCTAGCATTATAATATTATAATTACTTAATTAATCATACATAAGATTACACCATTACTAATATCAAACAAATAAAATACAATAATTGCATAATATTAGCAACAATACCACAGAATAAAAATATCACTTCTCTATGGTACACAAAGGATACTTTGACTTCAGTAAACACAGTGTTCAGATTAAGTCTAAACGGTTGTTGTTATTTGGAAGCACTGGATCCAGCGTGATCGGACTCATTACCACTGTCGGTTGACACTTGAGGTGGAGGGCTTTCTGATGTCTTCTCTTCTTCATCTTCACTCAAGGACGATGAACAATCTGACAAATCTGCATCTATCCACATCTTAGCTTTCTTAGCCTTCTTCGGTTCACTTTCAACCTTCCTTTTGGTAGAGCTTGATGACCCTGAGGCTTGCCAGCCTGCCTCTACAGCAGAACTAATACGTTCTGGCAAGTCTTGACGTTCTTTCTCATATTCAGGATTCAAATCGACACTTATCTTAGGCTCTGCTACCAATCTCTCTAGTTTCTTACGTTTTCTCTCTGATGCCTCCTTTTCACGTTCTTCTTGACCCTCCAGCCATTTCCTCAGCCTCTTCTCTTCATTTATATCTCTCAGCCGACGACCAGACAAGTCTCTGCAAGCTTCCCGATTTGTGGTCTTCTCAATTTGCGCACCAATCGCTCGTAACATGGATCCAAATCCACCCTTTCCTCCGACAAGTTTTGAGCACAATCTAACAACATTGTTAGTTGTTGTAATGTCGTAATCATCTGATACAGACTTTCCATTTAGCGTAGCAAATAACCCGTCGACTGGAACACCATATTTTTGCGAAATTTCACGTTTTAGTGACGACAAATCTGTACACTCTGATCCCACAATACAGTGGTTTTCAAAGTACACTAAACAAGGCATGTTTCACTTCGAATGCAAACTTTAAATTAGAATAGAAAAATCCTCAAAATTTCACACAATATAATAAAAGCAAAACAATTACAAACTTCGATGCATTTTACGTCGAAATTGGTAAGAAAGAATGAACGAATGAATGATTTTAATGCCACAAGGCGCACGCAAACTGTTCGGACGCGACTTACTGTCGCGACAGTAAGTCGCGACACATAGTGTGCACACCCTTTCGGACGCGGCTTTCTGTCGCGTCCGCGTCCGATACAACCATAGACACGCCATGCTGTCTATGCGATACACTATGGCTAGGTAGGAGCATATTTTCTTAATTCAGGGCACTAGCAGTTAGCACTATTAGATTATATTATTGGTAGATCTTGAAGTAAAGCAGAACTGTTGAATTGAAAGTGAATTTAACATTTTTTGACTATATTCGGTATAAAATAACTATTAAGGCCATACCATGGACAATATACGGGTGACAGTAAACGTCCGCGGACGTTTGTAAACGTCCGCGGACGTTAACTGTCATTTTCCCAAATTGCTATCGGACGTCTGAACGCTCAAGGTCACGTCCGCGACAGACGTCCGATAGTGTGCACACTTGAATGGATTTTCCTTGTCCAGATACCCTTCTGTCGCGACAGTAAGTCGCGACAGATAGTTTGTGCGCGCCTTTAGTCTTGACGTTAGCAGCTTCACGTTGGTTCTCCTGCGGATCTCCTCATTTCTGATTCGATCTCGCAGGGAAACTCCGAGCATAGCTCTCTCCATCGCCCTCTGAGTGACCACGAGCTTTCGGATAAAGCACAAACAAAAATAAAAAAAATTAGGTCAGCTCATGTACATCATGCTAGCCTAACGTTATTTTTATTTTTGTATAAAAATCGCGTTCAAGAGAATTCATCTACCTATTAATTTTCAAATGAGTCGTCGAATGGTTTCGGAATCTATAAGGGCCGGCGCTGACAGACAGCACGGCACTGCGCGGCATTCCCCGTCATACCGAAGCGTCCAATTGACTGGAATTTAGTATTAATAGCACTTCTTGCTGAAGATGAAGGAAGACAAATACAAACTGATACGTTGAAGAGAAAACATTTCTGGGTACATCATTTATGGAGAACAAAATTTACTAACGGTGAAATCAGCAACTTATTTAATTCTTAAATACCGCGGCGTCCCGCAGTATGCCGCGACGTGCCGCGGCGTCCTGCAATATGCCACGATATGATTGTATCGAAATAAAGTAATATGAATTCTAAACTCATTGTAATAAGAATAAAAATTACTTGATCAGTAATAAAATCTTTTGGCGTGCCGTGCCGTGCCGCGACGTCAGGTTGCGCCGGCCAGTTCGTTTTTATTTTGCTATAAATCTCTAAATATTGATTTATATTTTGATTTGTTCCTAAAAACTTTTATCTGTTACTTAACACTTTCTACTAAATCTGCAGTAAAATGAAGCCAGAGTATAGCTCATGCTACAAAAATTAAATAAAAGTCATCATACAGAGAACAGGTACTTTATGCAACTAATTTCATTACGTAGTAAAGTTTACAATAAGATGTTTAAGGTCTCAGCTCATTACCCAGCCAGCACTGTCTTCTCTCAGAGTCCAATGTTGCCAACAGTTAGTCCCATTCCTTGACGTTTTCAGTGACGTTGATGTAGGGACCAGGCCAGCCACTAAATCAACGTCATCAGTCATCTGGGTCTAGTCCGAGTAATAATTGCATTCGATCGTCACAATAACGATATAGTGATCGTCAAAGGGAACAATTTCCATACATATAAGCACCCCTAGTGGATAGAAGCTATCAGTAGAGACCACCAGTGGGCGCATTTAGAAATAGTATGGAAATTGTTCCCATCTATGATCATTAGTCACCGTAACAATCAGGTGCATACTCAGACTATGACTGATGACATTGATGTAGTGGCCAAGTGCTGATCTGGTGCCAGGTTGGTCTAAAGAGCTGTGACCTTTACAATTAAATACAATACATTGTATTTAGATGAAAATGAAGTCTCCATATTCAATTTAATTATCCTCCATTATAGATATCAAACAGACATTCTTTTTGCTCTATGGAAGTCTATAGAAGCTCACTATTCTGTATTCTTTAGAATATTCTATTTGTAATATGGAACAAGAATTATACAATTACAAGGATTGGATTATTTATCACGTTTTATCTACCCATGCAGAGGATAAAACAAGATTTACTTAATCCTGAGTGCGAGAATTTAGATCAATACATAATACATACATTTGCTTTTTTACTGTGGCTAATATTCTGAAATAATCATGACGCTTTACAATATTAATATATGAGGCTATTTGGTGATTTAAAAACCAACGTAATAAGTAAGATTAGCAATAAAAAAAATCCTGTTAAAACTTATTGATACACATTACTGATTTATAAAGGATTTACAATTTCCAACACTGATCTGTTCAGAACTGCCTAGCATTATAATATTATAATTACTTAATTAATCATACATAAGATTACACCATTACTAATATCAAACAAATAAAATACAATAATTGCATAATATTAGCAACAATACCACAGAATAAAAATATCACTTCTCTATGGTACACAAAGGATACTTTGACTTCAGTAAACACAGTGTTCAGATTAAGTCTAAACGGTTGTTGTTATTTGGAAGCACTGGATCCAGCGTGATCGGACTCATTACCACTGTCGGTTGACACTTGAGGTGGAGGGCTTTCTGATGTCTTCTCTTCTTCATCTTCACTCAAGGACGATGAACAATCTGACAAATCTGCATCTATCCACATCTTAGCTTTCTTAGCCTTCTTCGGTTCACTTTCAACCTTCCTTTTGGTAGAGCTTGATGACCCTGAGGCTTGCCAGCCTGCCTCTACAGCAGAACTAATACGTTCTGGCAAGTCTTGACGTTCTTTCTCATATTCAGGATTCAAATCGACACTTATCTTAGGCTCTGCTACCAATCTCTCTAGTTTCTTACGTTTTCTCTCTGATGCCTCCTTTTCACGTTCTTCTTGACCCTCCAGCCATTTCCTCAGCCTCTTCTCTTCATTTATATCTCTCAGCCGACGACCAGACAAGTCTCTGCAAGCTTCCCGATTTGTGGTCTTCTCAATTTGCGCACCAATCGCTCGTAACATGGATCCAAATCCACCCTTTCCTCCGACAAGTTTTGAGCACAATCTAACAACATTGTTAGTTGTTGTAATGTCGTAATCATCTGATACAGACTTTCCATTTAGCGTAGCAAATAACCCGTCGACTGGAACACCATATTTTTGCGAAATTTCACGTTTTAGTGACGACAAATCTGTACACTCTGATCCCACAATACAGTGGTTTTCAAAGTACACTAAACAAGGCATGTTTCACTTCGAATGCAAACTTTAAATTAGAATAGAAAAATCCTCAAAATTTCACACAATATAATAAAAGCAAAACAATTACAAACTTCGATGCATTTTACGTCGAAATTGGTAAGAAAGAATGAACGAATGAATGATTTTAATGCCACAAGGCGCACGCAAACTGTTCGGACGCGACTTACTGTCGCGACAGTAAGTCGCGACACATAGTGTGCACACCCTTTCGGACGCGGCTTTCTGTCGCGTCCGCGTCCGATACAACCATAGACACGCCATGCTGTCTATGCGATACACTATGGCTAGGTAGGAGCATATTTTCTTAATTCAGGGCACTAGCAGTTAGCACTATTAGATTATATTATTGGTAGATCTTGAAGTAAAGCAGAACTGTTGAATTGAAAGTGAATTTAACATTTTTTGACTATATTCGGTATAAAATAACTATTAAGGCCATACCATGGACAATATACGGGTGACAGTAAACGTCCGCGGACGTTTGTAAACGTCCGCGGACGTTAACTGTCATTTTCCCAAATTGCTATCGGACGTCTGAACGCTCAAGGTCACGTCCGCGACAGACGTCCGATAGTGTGCACACTTGAATGGATTTTCCTTGTCCAGATACCCTTCTGTCGCGACAGTAAGTCGCGACAGATAGTTTGTGCGCGCCTTTAGTCTTGACGTTAGCAACTTCACGTTTAAGGCGCGCACAAACTATCTGTCGCGACTTACTGTCGCGACTTACTGTCGCGACAGAAGGGTATCTGGACAAGGAAAATCCATTCAAGTGTGCACACTATCGGACGTCTGTCGCGGACGTGACCTTGAGCGTTCAGACGTCCGATAGCAATCTGGGAAAATGACAGCAAACGTCCGCGGACGTTTACTGTCATCCGTATATTATCCATGGTACGGCCTTAATATTGATTTTATACAGAATATAGTCAAAAAATGTTAAATTCACTTTCAATTCAACAGTTCTGCTTTACTTCAAGATCTACCAATAATATAATCTAATAGTGCTAACTGCTAGTGCCCTGAATTAAGAAAATAAGCTCCTACCTAGCCATAGTGTATCGCATAGACAGCATGGCGTGTCTATGGTTGTATCGGACGCGGACGCGACAGAAAGCCGCGTCCGAAAGGGTGTGCACACTATGTGTCGCGACCATGAAGGTATAGATAAACATGGAGGCCACAGCTGCAACAAAGCCTTGAGTCAAATACCTACATTTCTCTATCTCACTCTCTGTGGTCTGACCTCTCATTTTAGCGTGGATTTAGTATTGCTATCTTCTTATTAAAATCTCCGAGTAAGCTCTTAAAAAGAGCCGACATATTAAGCAAATCAGAAGTTTACACGGTTAATTAATGTGTATTTAAATCAAGAGTTGAAATCCAATCACTTGTAAAAACTCCCAATATTGTAGGTCTCGAACGCTTATAATCATGGTTGGCGAGACAGTGAATTAAAATCCCATTTCCTAAGGATTTGGTAATGTGGCAACATTGGCCACCATATGTCAAGTAAATCTTGTCAATATGGCAGTGGTTGGTTGAAAAGAGATGGTATGACCACAGTGAGCGAGATAGCGATACATCATTTGAGCTTCAAGTAGGTATTCGAAGTGCGGTCTCCATGTTTATCTATAACTTCATGGTCGCGACTTACTGACGCGACAGTAAAGGCCCGCACAAACTATCTGTCGCGACTTACTGTCGCGACTTACGGTCGCGACAGAAGGGTATCTGGACAAGGAAAATCCATTCAAGTGTGCACACTATCGGACGTCTGTCGCGGACGTGACCTTGAGCGTTCAGACGTCCGAAAGCAATCTGGGAAAATGACAGCAAACGTCCGCGGACGTTTACAAACGTCCGCGGACGTTTACTGTCATCCGTAGATTGTCCATGGTACGGCCTTAATATTGATTTTATACAGAATATAGTCAAAAAATGTTAAATTCACTTTCAATTCAACAGTTCTGCTTTACTTCAAGATCTACCAATAATATAATCTAATAGTGCTAACTGCTAGTGCCCTGAATTAAGAAAATAAGCTCCTACCTAGCCATAGTGTATCGCATAGACAGCATGGCGTGTCTATGGTTGTATCGGACGCGGACGCGACAGAAAGCCGCGTCCGAAAGGGTGTGCACACTATGTGTCGCGACTTACTGTCGCGACAGTAAGTCGCGTCCGAACAGTTTGCGTGCGCCTTTAGTCGCGTCCGAACAGTTTGCGTGCGCCTTTATTTAATGAATGAATGGTAACTTTTCGGATGAGTCACAGGGTTTCAATCAGTTTCAATAGTAGATTATTTATGATTAGTAAGTTAAATAGTTAATATTTGCGGAAAAAACCAAGCCATAAAAACTGAACAGTCACATAATATTATGTTTAAACTAAATAACTATACATATTTATATACAGATAAATATATTTTCAGTGTCTGTCTCTTATTCCAAATTATCATTTACTTTATGTGCATAAAATTACTTACAGGATACAAAATCATAAACAAAAGTTTTGTTTGTCTGCGGTAATATCTAGAATGGCTAAACCTATTTTAAAGCGACTCTCACTGGCAGATAGGGGACTTTGTCGGGTTACATATTATTATAGGGTGTAATTTGATCAGGTAGAAGGCGCTGTTGTTGAGATACCAAAAATAGCGTGGGTGAAACCAAGAGAAACAGTAAGATTAATATAAATCTACAAGTCAAAATTAAGTGTTTTGTAATTCAGGCACTTACTTTTGAAGTCATTTTTAGACGCTGTTTAGATAACGCTGGTACTTCCACAGAAAACTTTATAAAAACTATTTGTAATTACTGATAGCAGCATCTTATATAGACTTACAAAGTCTACTTTTCCTTTTCTATTAAATAATCCCGTCACTGATTTTCGATTTCACGCTCAAATGAACAAAGAAAGTGAAAGTAAATCTGACAAAGCAACCAATTTTGTTATTTGGAGCATCAACTTAGAAAGCTAAGTCGTATTGAATTTTGATAACACACTTGATTGTAACAATTAATGAACATTTACTTTGCATATCCAAACTTACTTACTTTCAATACCTAAAATATTAGTAGTTGTTATAGTTGTAGGTACATAATATGTACCTAGTTTATCACAATTATTTAATTATTTATATTTTTCACTCACATCAAATCACTTTAACATTATTGTACTAAATAAATGTATCTAAAATATTGTGTGAATGTTTATAATTTTAATAGAATATATTTTTGTAGTTATTCGCATCCTTAGTCACCACAAATGTAAACGAATTAGTCGATAGTAGCTACTGAACATGCGATGACTTTTGACTGTAGATGGCGTTGTTACCTACGTAGATTGCCGCCATTACGTTTCGCTGTCAAATGTGTGTGAAATATCCAATAAAAATTGAGCTTTTTCAAATTAAACAGGAAGTTGTGTCTGTATAACAGAAAATTGGTGGAATTAGAGGCATCTGATTTTGTTCACCCAACGTATTATGGCTCAAAATATTAATCCACATTACGCTTCGTCGTCAAATCCAGCTAAACAAAATGAAGATACGATAAAACTCAAAGATAATCATGCTGTAAGCAAACGGTAAGTGAAATTCTGTGGAGAAACTACTTTGTTCGTAGCTGTTCTATTCTTTACCTCTAAATCTTGTTTATATACAGCGAGTAATCGATATGAACCTCGAAATTGTTTCGCCAAATTAACAAGATCGTAACTACACATTGGACCCATAACGGTTTTATTGTAATTTTAGGTCGATCTAAACTTTTTGTCTTGTGTTCAGTGACGTGTATCTTAACAATACCAGGGCCTCTGACTGTGTATGACCTCTAGTAATTAAATCGATAGCATTTGCGAGTATCCATAAGTCAGTAAAAATCCGTTGCACACTTTAATTTGAATGGGAAACAGGTTTCTTTACACATGTCCACTATTGTCAGGTGTTGTATATCGTACTAACACATTCTTTTTCTTTGTTGGCAGACTTCAAAAGGAGTTAATGGAGTTGATGAGATGCGCTGACAAGGGTATATCTGCATTCCCTGAAAGTGAGAATCTATTTAAATGGATTGGCACCATAAATGGACCGCAAGAGACTGTGTATGCGGGCCACAAGTACAAACTATCACTAGAGTTCCCCAACTCGTATCCTTATGCACCGCCTATGGTGAAATTCATAACACCATGCTTTCACCCTAATGTAGACACATGCGGACTAATATGTTTAGATATATTGAAGGATAAGTGGACGGCCTTGTATGATGTACGCACCGTTCTACTGTCCATCCAGAGTTTGTTAGCAGAACCAAATACACACAGTCCGTTAAATCAACAAGCATCGTACCTGTGGCCCAACCAGCCAGCGTATAAGAAGTATCTAGATGAATTTTACAATAAGCACAGAGACTCATAGTGTAATTGTGTTTTTGTTTGTCTAAATTAAAGAAAATATTTGATTTTTGCGTTGTATCTTGTGTTGTGAATGTTTGAATGCATGACTACTGAGATTCACAGGACGAATTATGTTATTCAGTTGATGTAATGGATTCTACTTGACGTTGATTTCAATTCTTGATTATTTAGGTAGTAAATTAGGTGGTATATGACTGTGATAGATTACCTGAGAGCATAATATCAAAATTATATGCATATTTATAGCTAATAAGGTACAATTTAATGCTTAAATCTCGTGCTAGCTCAACATAAGTTCTTATAAACCGTATCAAGTAGAATTTACGTAATAATTATCCATAGTTTTGATTTGTACGAAAACTATTTTTGGTGAAGGAATTTTTCTAAATATGTTTTAAGTTGTGAGGAATCATGGTTATGTTAAAGTTCATTAAGTCGTCCGCCTGAATCTCGTAGGCTGATGGTGCGGTGTCTGTGTACATTGAAATCACTGACAATTATAATTCTTTAGTGCAATTGAATGTTTTGTTTACTTTGACCCTAACATTTTTGAACGTTCTAACATGGCTTTGCCTATAATGGTTAATGAAGAACTTGATCATGAGACCTAGTAGGTACCTATGTGGTTTTTACATAAACTATTATTTACATATCGCACACCTAGCGGTATAATGACACATCTACTTTTTTCTTATTTTACAGAAATGAGGGTCAAAGATTTTACAAATGTTTGAAACGAAGTTATGACTTCATTTTACGTTATATAATGAATTTTATGGTTTTAGCAACTAGTATAGACCTTAATAGATACTTAGGGATAAAAAAATACACTTCAGGTTTCCAGGAGTTGCTTCATAACAGTCAAAAAAGAAGAAGAGCCATGCAATTGTGCCGTTATACTTTTAAAAACTTCCAAAAATGTCATATATGCCCCCAAAGCCATTATTAAACAGGATTTGAAAACCAAGAAATAAAGACATTTGCTTAATAGAAAACAACATTTTTTATTTAAAATCAACATGCCTACATAGGCTGCACTAAAAGTATCGGGAATGGAATATTTCCACTGTTCCAGTCATTTTAAAATATTTTTAATTGAAAACTCCTTGGTTTTAAAAATCGAATACCATTTATTTATTTTAAAAAAGATCCTCGGTCTTGTCACAAGGTTTTGTCAAACTTGTTTAGTCGTTGAGAAAATGGAATTGAATCGAGAAAATTCAAGAGCGATGATTTATTATGACTTTCGAAGTGGTTTAACACAAAAACAGTGTGTTGATCGGATGATTTCTGCATTTGGTGATGAAGCCCCATCCAAAACCACAATTTATCGTTGGTTTGCTGAATTGAACGTGGACGTGTCAAGCTCAGTGATGATCTCCGTCAAGGTCGTCCAAAAACTGCAGTCACCCAAGAAAACGTTGATGCTGCGCGTAAGCTGATTGAGGAAGATCGACATGTGACATACCGCGAAATTCAGGCAACTTTAGACATTGGCATGAGTCAAATAAAAATAATCTTGCATGAACAATTAGGTGCATAAGGTTCCCACCAAGAACTTAGGGTCCCAAGCCAACCTCACCTGCAAGTGGTGCACCTGCCGATCAACGGACGAGGCTCTGGCAAACAAAATATCCCGATAAGCGGCAATAGGCTCGCCACCTATTACGTGGGATCAAAACACTGGCGAAACGTGGGCGTTTTATATGCCTCTGCCTACCCCTTCGGGGAAACAGGCGTGACTCTATGTATGTATGTATGTATGTATGTATGAACAATTAGGTGTTAAAAAGTTGTTTTCCCGATGGATACCGCATTCGCTCTGTGAAGAGCAAAAAGCGGCTCGCGTTACTTGGTGCGTCGGAACTCTCGAAAGATTCCACACAGGATCCTCAAATGCTGTATACAACATCGTATCAGGTGACGAATCCTTGATATACGCGTACGAACCCGAAACAAAAAACCAGTCACGAGTTTGGGTGGTCGAAAATGAGTTTGAAGCCAACAAAAATTTTTCGTTCACGGAGTGTTGCAAAAAAATGGTGGCCACGTTTGTCTCCAAAACCGGCCATGTTATGACTATTCCTCTTGAGGGACAAAGAACGGTTAATGCAGAATGGTATGCTAGCATTTGTTTGCCACATGTCGTTTCTGAACTCCGTAAAGAGACCTGCAACCACCGCATCATCCTCCATCACGACAATGCGAGTTCTCACACTCTCACAGCCCCGACCTAAGCTCTAGTGATTTCTATACTTTCCCTAAAATAATGAATAAATTGCGTGGACAGAGATTTTCATCACCTGAAGAAGCTGTGGACTCCTACAAAACAGCCATTTTGGAGACGCCAACTTCCGAATGGAATGGTTGCTTCAATAATTGGTTCCATCGTATGGAAAAATGTGTCAAATTTCGCGGAGAATACTTCGAAAAGCAATAAATACATTTTTAAATAGTAATGTTGTGTCACTTCCTTGATTCCCGAAATTTTCAGATATTTTTAATATTCGTATTTGTAATTTTATTCAAATAAATTAATATACTTACTTACATAAAAAGTTTAACTAAAATATTATAATAACCTATATTTGGCGCGTGAAACGTAAAGAAATAGTCATCATCAAACTATAATAAATAAAATAAAGAATAATCACGAATCTTCTCTTAATTTTATTGTAAACGTAGGTAATAATCATATTTTTTTTATCATCATATCATGGTGAGATAGTTACTCTCCGTTCTAAAAACAAAAGCACTTAAAAGTTTGGCAGTTTAAGTTTAGATAAAGTTACGATAGTGAAATCCAGATCCAAATCAAGGTTTACCTTACTGCTCCGAAATTTTAAGGAAGTTTACTTTACCTTTAAGTATCTTTATTAATTAACTAAGCAGTAAACAAAACTATAAGCATTGCAAGCTTTGTCTCTCTGTAGTTAGCTGTGAGTTAGATTTGCGCATGGAATAAATAGCGATGTCACATTCCTTTGTCTAATGTGCCATTTTGCCAAATGTGTTTTGAAATTTTTTTAAATGTCTACTAACTTACTACGTTAATAAAATGTCACATTTGCCACTTACGCCAAGACAGATTTAGAAGCGATTGCACCTCGCCCGGCACAACTGACAAATAAGCCGTTGTTATGCGCGGAAGCGGGGGGAACGTACTAAGTACTACATTGACACTTAACGCCATTTCTCAACAAATAGGAAAACTAACACCGTGCCGTTTTACCACTTTATAAATTATACACTTTTTAACACTTAGGCCATAAAAACTCAATTTCGCTTTTTTGTTAAATGTGCCATTATACTGCTAGGTGAGCGATATGTTACTGCTTATCAAGTGCAGTTGACCTTAGCACCTTATTGCTACTCAATATTCAATATCATATAAATCAATAATCTTTGTATCTTCTACAAATACCTAATAGCTTAACACTGCATATGTTAGTACTATCTATTCTGTGACTGCATACCCATGCGATTCCGCTGATATTGTATCTGATAATTTAATTACAGTGATGATGCACTGATAGACTGATAATTTGGTCAATGATGCAGATCCCACTAAACATGTTATATAACTAGCTGAGTCCGCAGTTACACTCACGTTACCTATTTAGGGCTTCGACTCTACACCCTCCCACTTTTTGGCTATATAGTAGGATTTTATATCGACTAGGTATCCTCCTACTTCGATAAATTGGCTATCCTCATTCCAATCTATCAAATCCTTTTGGGTTTGAAATGATTCAAATCGGACGAGAAGTTAGTAGTCGTTCTGATATTAGTGTGTTCAACCAAACTTCAAGTTTTCATCTTTAATAGTACCAATAGATATTGTTTCATTTGTTTTACTTCTTTCATGATAGGGATGCCAATAATAATATTCTACCACTTACACACATCACCATCTAGTCCCAAACTAAGCAAAGCTTGTACTATGGGTACCAGATAATGGATAAACATACATAATATTTTTTTGTAAATACACACATATTAGACAGAAACAACCAGACCAAAATAAACATCATGTTCATACACAAATATTCGACTTGGGCGGGAATCGAACCCGCAACCTACGGCCTAGCAGTCGCTTACTACCGCTGCGCCAACCGGTCGTGCCGATGCTTGTTGTAGTGAAAGTAACGGTACCATAATTGAAGACAGCTACTTTTTATAAATTCAATGGGTCTAGACTGAATTTGATCTCGATCGAGTAGGGAGGAAAGCGGGGAGTGGGGACCAGTTCCAGTTCCAACTTTTAATGCCCATGAAGTCAAATCAAATCCTGCTGTGTTCCCACCACAGAAATTAACCTAACTAATTTCTTTGGTTCCATAGTGTAGTGTCTCTTTTCACAAATTCAAAGAAACAACTGTAGAAATAATGTCTACTGAGCCGTCACTACCAGTAAAATGTTCTCCATAGTAGGAATGAGATCGTGACATCCATCTTCCGATGTGAGGATCCCCATACCTAGGATTGAGCGAACCCATTCAGTCTGTAACTAAAAAAAATGCTGTCTGCTGTCTTGCACTTGGGCTTAGGTACGTTAATAAAAGTTTCTATTAGGTACGTTAGTCTCAGTATCAACATATCAGGCGAAAGACATCCCACTGCTGGACATAGCCTTCCCTCAAAGCTCTACAATATCTATCTTGGGCCACCCGTATCCATCTGTCCGCCTTTCTCAACAAGATCGTCGGTCCACCTTGCGGGAGGCCAGGAGTTTCAGTACAATTTAAGGAAAATATTGTAAAATAAAACAGCAAAATAATTCGAATGTTCTGATATATTATCACTTTGATGTCATTTATAAATTAATAACATTTACATTGTACATTAAATTAGGTATTATATAAAAGTTTACATCGTGTTAGGTACATGTTCTCACTCCAATACTTTGATGGGATGATTAAAAACTCATAGATAAAGAGATCTAATTTGTGATATCAGCCAAAAATAAGAAAATACATCTTTTGAATGGATTATTTATAGAAATGAACTACCGTTGTACAGTAAAGCCACTGGTAAGTTAATACGTAAAAAAATATTAGATTTAAAAAATTGATTGGATTAGGTACTTGAGATGTAGATTGCAGATTGCGACGCTCAGTAGCCTACTAAAACGTTGCGTGGATGGACATAGGTACATATAATATACAGGGTGTCACAAGACCCATCACCAAGCCGAAGTCTACTCGTTTTGGACATCATGCTAAGTCATACTAAGCAAAAATTATGCCGGGGAAACGAATTTTATTTTATGAGTTGACACATTTTTTAAATTGAAAATAAAAGTGCGCGAATGAAATTCCCGAAATAGCTTCTTATCCATGAGTACATGGGACATCTATAGTACAAATTGGCGTGGTAATTACATCGATTTTGTACCTAATTAGAAAAATTGCATAGTGACTTTGAGCCTCAATATCTCCTAAAACCAGGAATTTCCCAGGTATGGTGCCGAAGTAAAAATGTTCTTAATGATTGGTACAATATGAGGTTTCAGTTTTCGTTAAGGGTCTTTTTACACCCTGTATAACTACTCGTATGTCTGATCTGCACATCGTTGAGCAGAAGGTGCATTTTTTTACATTTGATTAATAACGTCCGCGGACATCCTTGGACAATTTATAGGCCATCTGATTAGTCTATGGCAAACAGGCAACTGATAATAATTATTTGTTAATTTTACATTATGACAAAAAAAGAACAAGGAGCTGACGGGAATAATCGTACCAAAGAAGATCTACATCAAAAATGTAATAAATCTCACTGCAGAAATGGGTCCACGCTTCATTAGAACGAATAATTAAATAATTAATGCATTTTAAACAACTCTCATTTTCAGTAAAGTAAACAAAAAGTATAAATTTTAAATAAATGCCAAGTAATTTAACTTTAGTCTAATAAAGAATAATCGGTATATGATTATTCTAAAAATAATGTATATGTCACATATTATAATTTACGCATTATACAATAATTTTGCTGATTAGGTACTTTAATTCAAATGTTGGCAACATTGGTACACACAAATACAACAACAACGATATTGCTAGAGCAGAAAAATACGCAGTGAGATATACTATATTTTAAATTTGAAAGCAGAATTTACATTTGCTTACGGGAATTTTAAATAGGAGACGAATGTTAATTTATGTGCTGCTCTGTATAATAAAATTACAAAATACGTGTTTTTATGTTGTTGGTTACAAAAAAATAAAATAAATAAGTATATGAATAAAAAGTGAAAGGTCTGTCAATATATCTATCTTGGTAGAGATCTCTATGCTTAATATTTGTGTCTTTTATTCACAGTTTTTAAATGAGAAAGATCTTTCACAGGTAAAACTGTGGCTTATGTCTTACTTACTTATACAATTTTTATGCTGCCAATACTTTTTTAAGTAAGTAAGTATTTTGATCTACCAATTATTACATTGGCAACACCACTTCACATTTTTCTGCTCATGCAATATCAAACACTCTCACAACAACTTCAAAAGTCTCAATAAATATGTCTTACAAATACTTACATATCTTACACCGATATATAGAAGAGACTAGAATACGTCTGTGCATTAATTATACAACAATTACATGGGAACATTTCAACTACTATCCACTTAGAATAGACAAATAATGAAATTATATTATATATTTTTTTCTTTTTTAAAAAGATACCTCCCGCACTAGGACTAAATCCTGTGTCGCGGGGGACTTTACAAACATACAACTAACGGACACAATGAACACCCAGACTCGAAACAACAATTTATGAATCACACAAAGTGTTGCCTCGTGTGGGGATCGAACCCATAACACTCGGCGCAATATCAAGCGGCGAGGCGGCTGCTTAAACCACTGCGCCAACCTTGCAGTCAAATTATAATGGACCTCTGCTGGGTACGGAGTTCTTCTCTTCTGATGAGAAG
The DNA here is from genome assembly GCA_944739405.2 of Euclidia mi. Classification (NCBI taxonomy): domain Eukaryota; kingdom Metazoa; phylum Arthropoda; class Insecta; order Lepidoptera; family Erebidae; genus Euclidia; species Euclidia mi. The sequence continues at coordinate 1,658,265 of OX123206.2, forward strand.
GCCATAGAAAACTTTTGAGAAGAAGGAGAACTCCCAGATATGCCAGTTTCCTCACGATGTTTTCCTTCATCGCTAAGCAAACGATAATTAATGCGCTTAACTTTGGTGCGCGCGTTGGATTCGAACTCGAGACCCTCTGTGTAGCACTTTATTATATGTCAGTCTCTCCACTGAACTGCACTAATTGGCTGCCCATTTTTTTCGGCGGCATGGCCCTAAAGCTTCCCATTCATTGCGGCAAACGACGTTCGAATCGGGATGGTAGAAGTGGTGGGAAGTTTAACTGGTATGTGAGTTTTTCTAGCTTACCTACTAAAGGTTCATTTGTATCCATTGCAGCCGAATTTTAAAATCAACTGCGTTTGGCTGATGCAAAAAAGGTGAAATAATAATTTGATATAATATTTCTTTTTTTAAATAGCAGGTAGTCATTCACTGTTAGTCAGTGTTACCTAAATGAAAAAAATATGATAAAAATCGCCTGTGCAGAATAAATAAAATAGAAGTTGAAATGTTCACCTACCTTATTATAAGATACATCTTACCCTCTAATAACATGGTCTTTTGCAATATATACAAACTATTCTATATTATTTTAGGCAAAAGGCGAACCGCAGGTGAAACACAGAATACAATATTCGGAAGATATTTTGTTACAAATTCATTGTTTACAGTAGCTCTGAATTTTATAATAGACACAAAATTATCCCTTCCATAGAACAAGAGACTAAGCGATAAATTATTGATAATGCTGTCTCACTTTGTAAAAGTGTAACCTTTTGAAATTACTTACTTATCTTTCATTTTTAATACTTTACTAGGAGACAACAACACTGGACCAACTTATGAGGGTATGTATATCTGTCGCATATTTTCGGTCATAATCAATTTACGACTGTCAAAAGGATGGTCAGACCATGTCTCTTTTTAAAGGTTTAATAAATGAAAATAGTAGGTGACTTTTTTCTGAAATAAGCTATTACACATCGATTCATCGATTTAATACCTAGTTAGAAAATTGTATAGTGACTTTGAGCCTCAATATATCCTGAACCAGTAACTTCCCGGGTACGGTGCCGAAGTAAAAAATGTTCATAATAAATGGTACAATATGGGATTTCAGTTTTCGTTAAGGGTCTATTTACACCCTGTATAACATGATTATCTTTCAATGTTATAAAGTATCTTAAGGAATCACCAGCGATTCGCTTTTACCATGGGGCTTTTTCATTCACAAAGGCTGTTTTTATTAATATGGAAATGTTAAGGCCAGTGATATAACGTACTGTCTAAATATGGTCGTTTAACATTTCTAACATTACAAGGCGTTTTGATTCAACAACTATTCTCCACTGAAATATAAATGGTGTATATCACAGAAATTAAACTAGCTTAATTTCTGTGGTGTAAAACTATCGCAATATTTTTAGTATAGCCTTTGGTGACTTGTATGAGTAGACTAAGGATATAAATTATGATAATGGGAATGATATGAAAGGCTTCCAATTGATGGCAAACATCATGTAGAATTCACTGCCTTAATATACGCAAGTCATATTTATTTGTCTATATAGAAGCCCTAACGGAATCGTTGTAGGTCCTTCATACCTGTAGTCTCATACACTTCTGTCAGCCCCAATACACGAAAAAGTTTCATATATTTTATCTTTTCGCTGTTGTATTATTTATAGTATCATATATTGTATCTATATCATAAATCTTTCACCGATTTCATTTACTTTTTAGTCTACCAAGTCAACCATTTAGGTCTACAATTATTTCGTTACAATATTGCGCCACGATTCAACATTTTGAGAATTCAAATTCACGTCAATCTAAGACGGAATCGTCTACGAAAAATAAGGCAAACACTGCACTCTATACAAACTAACTCTTAACAATAATCAATAATACAACTAAAACTATAACTGTGATAGCTAACATGAGTATACAGTGCATTTTTCTATTCTTTCTTTGATACCTCTCTGCTTTCTGCAACTGTTTATAACCTTCGTGTACTTGGACCTGAGTTTGTTCTATATTATAATCGATTCTATCTAATATCGTCCCTTGTTCGTTAACCATATGAGCTAAGTCTTTAAATATATCGTTTAAATCGACTATAGACTTGACTATTTTGTTTACTTCTTCCTCTCTTTCTGCCACTTCTCTCGTGTTCTCTTCTTGTATGAGAAGGAGTTGTTTCTGACTTAAGGCTGGCCGTTGGAAATCGTCGCCATTTTGGTCGAATTTCTGCGTTCCTGATGTGCTAGGTAGGGAGAAAAGTAAGTCGGTTTGGTTGTTTGACAAACCTGGTAGGAGTTCGTTGTCATCCAAGCTGAGTTCTTCGAAGTTTGGAAGTTCAAAATATGCGTTAGATCTTTCTTCTCTGGACGTGAGCGACTTGAGGTAGTTGGACTGCGCCGTGCGGAAGGTTACGCTCAGATCTTGTAAGATGGTGACGAGCGCTAGTACTACGTTCGTTGCTAGTTTCTGTTCGGTTTTGTTGCCTGGAAATGATAAATAATGTTTATGTTAAAAAAATATCATCCTCCTGGCGATATCCCGGCTTTTACTAAATTTTTGCTTTTCCGCAGAGCGACTGCCTGTCTTACCTCTGCAACCCAATGGAATAGGATAGCTATATTTCATGGTTAAGAATAGCGAGGATAGAATAGAATGTGGGTGTAATATTTACACCTCTGCCTACCCCTTCGGGGATACAGGCGTGAGACTATAAATAAATAAATGAAAAAATAACAATAGCGTCAGTTTAATTAGAGGTACTGACTCCATATAAAGACTGTCGAAGATCTTCTTGATAGCAGGTTGCAATTCAAACACGGCTGTACGGATGGCATAGTAAATTTAGCGGCTATCTTGTGCTTATTAATACGTCGAGCGTTATGAAATCGATCTCCGCATGAGACATCTCGATTTGATCCAGACATTGTTGTTTCGAGTCAGGGTGTTCTTTGTGTGCGTTGCGTATACAGGGTGTTGATTTGCATTTGCAAAATATTTTAAGGAGTGAATATACTACTATAACTGAATACAAATATATGAAAAATAAAACACTAAATGATATAAAAAAAATTCGTCATCATACGCTTTGAAAATTAACTCGGTGTATCGATCGCCGCCGCCGCTCAGCTGATCGCCATTGCAGGTGCCTAACACACACAAGCACGCGTACCTACAGTGACTGCGCGATTCTATCTTATTTTGCACGATTTATCAGTGGAGAGGATTCTGATTTAGGTACTATCTAAGTAACATAGGGTCTTATATCATAGCACACTGTATACATACATACATACATAGACTCACGCCTGTTTCCCCGAAGGGGTAGGCAGAGGCATATTAAACGGCCCACTTTTCGCCAGTGTTTTGATCCCATGTAATAGTTGGCGAACCTATTGCCGCTTATGGGGATATTTTGTTTGCCAGAGCCTCGTCCGTTGATCGGCAGGTGCACCACTTGCAGGTGAGGTTGGCTTGGGGCCCTAAGTTTTTGGTGGGAACCCTATGCACCCTGGGAACCCTATGCACCCTTGCACACTGCACACTGTTCAAAATAATTTTAGGTGAATAAGTATACTCTCTTTATTGTGTTATTAAAATATTTTGCAAATGCATATCAAAACCTTGTATTTGAAAAGCCAGAAGGGAACCTACGGGCCTACGGCCTTTTTGACAAATTATGCCACTTCGTCTTTTAAAACAAAGGCATTTACAGAACTGAGAGAAATTGGTAGCATTCACAGATAACAAAAATAAATGCAGCTTTAAAACATCACAAATTATCGAACAATAATAATTGGCAGTAATTATACAGTACTGTTGTCCTTGAAATCTAAAAACGGTATTTAATTTTAGCTATGTTGTTGCCTAATGTTATCAGATTTGGATGGTCAACAAACATAGCCCGTATTCAGTACATTTGTAAGCCTGCGTTGATAAACGATACGGAATACGCGATATGGTGTGTTATAAAATGAGCGCCTTTTGAAAATTGTTTACTTAAGTATTAAATTTTTTACTCTGACATACACAATTTTTCATCACCATTATCGTCCTAGCGCATTTCTGGTTACATTCAAGAGTTGCCTTAAGAGCCCGGGATTCGCTTTCCAGTCTTCCAGATAGACTTTTTTTTAATAGTAATAGGCGGCAAACGAGCAGACGGATCGCCTGATGGTAAGCAATTACCGCCACCCATGGACACAAGCAACACCATAGGAGTCACCAGTGCGTTGCCGCCCCTTGGGGTTGGGAAAAGGTATAGGATGGGGGAGAAGGAATAGGGGATAGGGCCTCCGGCACTCTCACTCACCAAACGAAACGCAACAGTTTAGGTACTGTTACTTTACGTCGATTTTCTGTGAGACGGTAGTACTTCCCCGGTCGAACCGGCCCATTCATGCTGAAATCAGCAAGGCTCTACTACCTGTATATACATAGACCAGATTTGACGCAAATGCTTTTCCACAGAGCGACTGCGGTCTGATCTCCGTGCTCCGTGTACCAGACCCACTGAAGTCGCCGTCGCCGTTAAATTAAATGTAATTTATGATCATTTTTTATTAATCTTAGCCTTGCTAGCCTTTATTCAGCCAACCCTTTTGCGATATTTTTCTTAACGTGCTAAATTTGACATGCACCTACCTTTTATTCAGTAAGGAGATGGGTGAAGGTCCTTCTTTTACGGATTATAGACTTACCCTAGAATGCGGGTCGGTCAAACTATTGCTAGAATAGGAAAAGAAGCAAACAGAATTATCTCACCATGTCTGATCTGCGCCTTGATAGCGATGAGATGCGTGTGCGCATGTGTGAAGTGTCGGCCTATCTCCGTGGTGAGGCGTTGTATGTGCTGCTGCTCCGATGAGTCGTCCAGCGATGGACGACGGATCTGCTTCTCGTGCCGGGATTGGAGCTCTGATAGCTTGGTTTTTAGCCTGGAATGAAAATGAGGGTCAGACTGTGAGAGATGAAGGGGCTGATGAATGGCCTTAACGCTGGCGAGGAAGTCAATGGCTGTCGAAATGTAACCTGAGTTTTAAACTGTGAGAATGATGTACAATGAGTAGTTCGAATTTACTTCGGGTCGGCCCGTTGGCGCCGACCCTTAGCGGTCGCGTTTTCGCGGCGTATACGCAGCGTATGTCCATAGAATGCCTACCTACCGACAAATGCTCGTGTGCATAAGTTCTTTTAATATAGTTGTGTCGGGCGCGGAAATGGCCAACTATCGGCTATTTTCCCGATCAAGAAACGTAGGTACAATATTCCGTGTAAACAATAGAAATAAATAATAATGATTAGTTGATGGCTGAGTGTTCACCCAGTCTTTTAAGACGTTTATTTGACAGCAGCAGTGCTATTACAAGGGAATGCTGGCATAAGACCATTCGTCCCACTAATAATAATTAAAGTTGGACGAACCGGCGTCAAATTTAAAAATATATTCATGTGCAATCGTCCTACTGGTGGGACAACAAGCGCTGGGACAAACGGGTATACGCGTCGTCAGATACATAAATTTGCTATACATAGCATCTGATTGCAGCATTTTTGTTAACCATGTCCTTGTGTGGACCGTAGTACCTAACTGTCTACCTCATACGTCGATACACAGAATAGGTCTATATTATGCGATAACTGATAACGTTCACTTAACAAAACCTTTTTAGATTAAAACAATTAGTGCCAACATACATCGATATTCATTTTCCTTTGGTTTGATAAAGTATGCTGATAATGTACTGTTATATACTATGCTAGACTAGATATGCGATGTTGTTTGCTTGTCATAAAATGTTGATAGAGACTGACTAAGGTAAGGACTAAAGATCTACAAAGGAACTGGCGAAGGAATGAGTAGGCAAATCAATCTATCCGTCAGGGAACCTTAGGCCTCTTTCAACACGCGCCGCAGTACTCGGTCCTCCACTTTTTTTTTTTTATAGTAATAGGCGGCAAACGAGCAGACGGATCGCCTGATGGTAAGCAATTACCGCCGCCCATGGACACAAGCAACACCACAGGAGTCACAAGTGCGTTGCCGCCCCTAGGGGTTGGGAAAAGGGAAAGGATGAGGAGTGGGATGAGGGAGAAGGAAAGGGGATAGGGCCTCCGGCACTCACTCACCGAACGAAACGCAACAGTTTAGGTACTGTTACTTTACGCCGATTTTCAGTGAGAGGGTACTTCCCCGGTCGAGCCGGCTCATTCATGCTGAAATCAGCAAGGCTCTACTAACACAACTTTCCGCATCCAGTTCTAATAATCCTTGCTTTAGTGACATTTTTGAGGTCGTCACTCAACCTAGGGGAGGGGCCGCCCTATCTTACACTTATTGAGTTGAGGTCTCCACTCAAAAACACGCAATTAGATTGTATGGATAGATGAAATGCATATCTATTCTGCTAAATACAATTATTTCAGTAATATAAAAGAACAGATACCTTTTGCATTGTAAACTTTTCTCAGCCACATACCTGGTAATGACATAATGTGCTTCTTCCAGCGCGTCAGTCCAAGGTGGAGGCGCGTGTGAGTCTGAACGCATCTCCATGCCAGCCTCCATGTCATGGGAGCTGCTACGCATCAGCCGTACCCTCTCCGAATCATTACTCTAAACACAAGAAAAATTAAAGACATTTTAGTTAAACTGGTAACACTGTAACGGGACCCTATTACTAAGCCTCCGCTGTCCATCTGTCTGTCTGTCTGTCTGTCTGTCACCAGGCTGTATCTCATAAACTGTGATAGCTAGAAAGCTGAAATTTTCACAAATTATGTATTTCAGTTGCCGCTATAACAACAAATACTAAAAATAAAAAAATAAAATATTACGACGTGATTCTTTTTGTATTTTTTTGCTGTAAATTACTAACGGTAACAGGTAGATGCTAAAAATTTTCACAAAATATGTAGTTATATATAAATTTTGAAAATAAATAATTAAATAAATAGAAAAAGTTAAATAAGGGAGGGCTCCCATGCAACAAACGTGTTTTTTGCGTATTTTTTGCTAAAAATTACTAACGATAACAGGTAGACGCTTAAAATTTTCACTGAATATGTACTTAGTTGTATATTACCATTCAAAATAAATAATTAAATTTAAAATAATTTAATAATAAAGGGGGGCTCTCATACAACAAATGTAATTTTTAAGCAATTTGTTACTTACTCGATTTTAATAAACAGGTAGAAACTTAAAAAAATATTTAAGTATTTTCAACAAACGTGATTTTCTTTTATAGATGATGGTACGGAACCCTTCGTGCGTGAGACCGACTCGCACTTGCCCAATTTTATTGTATATACAGCTCTTGTTTTTTGCCACCCTTAACACAATATTTAAATGGATAATTTTAATTTAATTTAATTAGGCATATTTTGGCAAGTTTACTTTTGTACACCCTCTGACCAGATGGAGCTTGGACAAGATGGTTTAAAGCTATGTTAAAAATAACATTTATTTCTCAGTTGGCATCTTTTGCTTCCATAATAAATACTTTTATTGTAAAAATCTTTGAAATATTTTCAATAATATACACAATATAAGGTATTAAATAAAAACAATGGAAATGTGATCACATGTACTTAAACAAATTAGCAATGCATGTTACAATTATGCCTCAGCAAATAATTATACTTATAAGTGTTCTCATTAAAAATAAAACATGGTGAATACAGTGATTACATTTGGAAAAACATTTTGTAGATTTGCTATAAAATTCTGAGTGGATTGACTGCAATGTGAAATGATGCAACATTAATACATCCTTCATACCTGTCCTAAATGAGAACGCTAGAATTTACGACAGTTATTAAAACATGTAGGTATATTTCATTGCAACATTTATATTTTTATACCTATTATTATAGTATTTTAATAATGATTTAACTGGGCCGTTAACAATATGTTTAAGTACATAAACAAACAGACCCATAAGATAATTAATAAATGTTGTTATTGTAAGTTTTAGACCTTGGAACCACAAACAAGGTGTTTGTTAATAGGGCAAAAAGAAATAACACTGTTCAGAACATACATACATACATATCGTCACGCCTTTTATCCCCGAAGGGGTAGGCAGAGGTGTATTTCTACACCCACTGTTCGCCAGATATACTTTAGTCCCACGTAATAAGGGGCGAGCTTATTGCCGTACCGGGCACATTTCCAGACTCCGTGCTGCTACTGAGAATTTCGTGACAGAAAAACCCAATAACACTGCCCGACCCAGGAATCGAACCCGGGACCCGATCCCACGCGCACATTTATGCCGCGAGACCAAAGAGGCAGTCGTATAGGGTTTGATGTCGAGTTTTCCGTCTCTACGCAAAGATGGTATTTGCATCGTGTTATCCCTTAGTCGCCTCTTACGACACCCACGGGAAGATAGGGGGTGGTGACAATTGTATTCTATGCCTGTTCAGAACTGTATGGTTAAATACAATCTACGATGTTCATATATAAATAATGTAATTTATAATAGCATTACAATTCCCTAAACGATCTAAATTACATCATTTACTATTCAAATGTAATGAACAAAACTATAAATCAATAAAAAGTAAAAGTACTTGCCTGCTCAGCGAATATGTGCCTGCTATGAATAGCATTATTCCGCATCAACACAAACACCTCCGTTAGACTTCTCGACACCATTTTCACGGTCAATTTTAAATAATTTTACACTAAAAATTCGGGAAAAGTGTTTATTTTCTCCTATTCCGTGACACGGCAATGGTTGTCACTTGTCATTAATGACAATTAGACAAATTGTCATTTGAAATGTCAGTTGTCTGAAACTTCATTCGTTCATTATGTTCGGATACAAAAATATTTTTAACTTTAATGTAATTTTACTTGATCTGAGCTTTAATTCAAATACTTTAAGTAATTCTTAAAATTCTTAATATTTTTTTAGTCACTTTGAAATATTTAATAAACGCGGGGAATAATGCTGAATAGTAATTTATAATGTTTATTTCATATAATATTTCGTATAAAATAAGATTAGCCTTGGTTTCGGAACGATTACGATGCCTTCAAGATTTGGTTTTTCAAAATTTCTAAACTGAACACTCCTTTCAAATTATGAAAGAGGTTATGTTTATAATCGTGAAATTGTTTATTCTTCGTATTTGTAGGAATTCATTATCATTTATGTTTTAGGGGATTAATGAACGAACGTATTCAAGCAATGTAATTTAATTTCTCAGCGCGATACACTATAAAATAAATACAAATGAGTATGACGGCGTACGAACCGGGGCCGGAGCATTTCCAGCAGTTTCCGTCCAATAGAATTATTGTAATTCATCCTGGATCTCTCTATGTGCGAATAGGAAGAGCTTCAGACCTCGTGCCAGTGAAGCAGCTGCATTGTATAGCAAGGAAACGTCGTCATGGAGGAAAAATATATCGTGATTCTTTCATTCCCCCGAGTGTACCGAAAACTAAAGAATTGATTGAAGAATTAGAAGAATGTCGACTACAAATATCTCACACGTTACAATCTTGCGTCCAGTCCAACGGAGCTCGGAGGTACGCAACTCCGCCGCAACAAATAGCTGCATTTAATCGTCGCTCGCTGCCTGAATGTGTGAATGATGGCGAGCCTTGGCCGCAAGTAGAATGCGACATCGTTATTGGAGATCTAGTTCTGGATATAGATCCAGAACTCCCCTATAACATACATTTCCCTTACCGCAGGGGTGATTTCAATATCCACAGTGAAGTTGGTGGTTCAATTTCATCAGTTTTAAATGATTTATATACTATCTGGAGTTCTATTATAGAGTATAAGCTAGGTATACCGTTAATAGAGCTGATAAAGTATAGATGTGTACTTTTGATCCCAGATTTGTACTCTAGAAGCCATTTAAAGTATTTGATGTCATTGTTACTCAGAGATTTGGGTTTTGGACACTGTTTCTTGGTTCAAGAGAGTGTTGGGGCCACATTTGGTGCTGGCATTGGTTCTGCATGTGTAGTAGACATTGGAGATCAGAAAACAGCAATATCATGTGTAGAAGATGGTATCTCACATAAAACAACCAGGTTACGGATGGATTATGGTGCAGGAGATGTATGCCAGGCTCTGTCCTGGATGTTTCATAAAAGCGCATTCCCATACAAGAACTGGAATGAAAACATCCCAAGAGATGTCATATTAATGAGGAATTTGTATGAAAATTTCTGTCATGTAAACCTTGATGTATGTGGTCCTCAGGAAAAATCTTTTCTTGTTGACCACCCTGGTGATGTTATCAACAAATACACATTGCAAGTTGGTGATGAGTGTATCATATCACCTCTGTCAATGTTCTACACAGACTTATTGAAAATAACTGGTTTAAAATCAACAAAAATCCAGAATCGTCAGCCAAGTGACCCTGAGGATCCGTTTGATGCAGAGTTTTTGAGAGAAACGGGTAGAAAACGCGAAACTGCTGACCCAACAGCCAATGAGAGCCAGCAATTTGAAGCAGCAAATGAAGCGCAGCCAGCAGCAAACCCTGATGAAGATATTGTGGTTGATACGTTGGAAGGTGGCCCTGGGGACGTAGTGGCTTTAGCTCCGGGTCAAGTTCTAGCATTAGACGCTGCAATACTCCAGAGTATAGACCGCTGTCCAAATGAAGAGTTGAAACGTAAAATGTACAGCAATATTCTTATAGTTGGAGGCGGAGTAAAGGTCCATGGATTGAATCTTTGGCTGCAGAATCGGTTGGCTTTACAAATACCTTACACTTATAAGACTGAGCAGTTGGAGATAGTGACGTCGCCTAAGGATATAGATCCTGCAAGTACAGTGTGGAAGGGAGCGGCTGTGATGTCTTGCTTAGAGTCCGCTATAGAGCTGTGGATTAATCAGAGTGAATGGAACAGGTACGGCCTGAGGATATTGAGAGAACGAGCGCCGTTTATCTGGTGATAATATAAATAAATACCTATGAAATTATAAACATTTTGTTTAATTCTTATGCTAAGTATAACTCAAGTCAAGGCGCGGATATTTTATCGAGTGATAAAATAGCGCTGTATCCTAATAGCGGTCAGCAGTTGCAATTAATTGTAACATTGGTTAGCTATTTTCGGAACTGCCAGATACGCTAAAGTATGATAAATTGATAAGCATCAGTCTACCATAGTCCACTGCTGGATATATCTTATTTTTTTCCTTTGTATCAGCCTCAGACGTATCAGCAATCAGTCTTTGGACTGTGAGCTAACAAGTTGTGTAGAATGTGCACTCCAGTGAGAGCACTGCTCGTGCTTTAGTTAGGCTACATCCTGTCTGATAGCTTCAATATGTCGTGCCTTTTAAGTCGTTTTGGATAAGCCGAGTATTTAGCTGGATTACCAGCTCATTTGGATGTTCAGCGAGTCTGTGTTGATATTTTCTGGAGTATAGCCGATTTCTTCTCTTACGGAATTCATTTTATAGTTTTGGTATATTTCGTCATTGGTGACAAACCAAGGAACATTGGCTATTGTACGTAGAATGATATTTTGCATTCGTTGGATGATACTTATACTGGAGTTACTAGCACTGCCCCACAGTTGTACTCCGTAAGTCCATATTGGTTTGAGTATGATTTTGTATATTGGCAGCTTGTTTTCTCTATGATCAGTTTACTGTTACGATTCAACAACCACAGCAAAGCTTTGAATTTTAGTTCCTCTCTTTTGGCTTTAATATGATTTTTCCATGTCAGCCGCCTATCAAGGTGCATTCCAAGGTACTTTACGCTATCGCTTTGTGGTAGCAAGTTGCCAAAAAGGTATACTGGCGGACAATTGCTCTTTCTCAGGGTGAATGTTATATGTATCGATATGGAGGTACCAGCTTTGATTTTCCATTTGGACAACCAGACATCTATCTCGTATAGACCGCACTGTAGTAGTTGTGATGCCTGGGCTGGATTGTCGCCACTAGCCAACATGGCAGTATCGTCAGCGAATGTGGCTGTAGTTATTCCCGGTATCTCGTGCAAATCTGCAGTGTAAATTGAATATAGGACAGGTCCCAGTACCGACCCCTGCGGCACATCTGCTTTTATGTCATAAAATTTTGATCAGTCTTCGCCTTCTTTTACTGGAAATACTCTTCCATCTAGGTAAGATTTCATGAGTGTAAAGAAATTTAATAGGAAATAATTCATAAATTAATTGAATGGTAGACCTTCATGCCATACGTTATCGAAAGCCTGTTGTATGTCAAGAAATGCGGACGAACAATACTCCTTTCTTTCTAAGACATCTCTGATTTTGTTGGTGACACGATGGACTTGTTCTATGGATAGCTTATATCCACTGCTGGATATAAGCCTCTCTAAGGGCACGCCACATTCAATTTTCGGCTCTTCATGTTCAGCCGCTGCTTGCCACTTAGCTGTATGCCAAGGCGCGGTCTCTACTCTTAGAACACGACTACTCGAACTATAGTCGGCTATATTGTGGAATTTCAGTTAATACAACACAAATAAAATCCAAAGTGCCTTTTATTTATTTTTTACTGTAACCCTAGCACTAGGTTTGGTTACGGTCGTAACTCGGCACTGACTTTGGACTTCAGTCAGTTTCAGTAATTATGAAGAAAAATAAAACACATTTATAATTAAAATAGAAAATATTTATTACAACAGTTTGGTAGTACAAAACTAGAAACATTTGACTGGTATGCTTTGAGATTCACTAGTTATCAATGTGCACCAGTTATATAAATTAACTATACAGTCATATAAATATAAAATGAGAACTTTTATATAAAACTGTAGGTACACTGAGATTTACAATCAGATATGTAAAAATATTATTGAACACTTAGATGACTCCAGTTTAAAACACTGATCATTTGTAAATGTAAAGTTTATTATATTGTTGTAAAGTTTATTTTATTATATAGTCTAATAATATTTAAAACTCGAGGACGCCAGTAGCTACGCCTGCAATTTTTTAAATTTACCCGTTTTGGACGATCCCGTGGGAAATCCCTTCTTAGTGCACCCCTACGGTCCCCAAGGAACATACATACCAAAGAACAATGGCAGAATTAGGTTTGGGTTTGTTGTGGCGAGCTTAAACTTCATATGAACAAAACAAATCGTTTATTTTTTCTAATATATTTTCACTTTGTCTCGATAAAGCCGGATTATTTTATGATGATAAAAAGCATTCCAATTGATTACGAACTAGGTGCTTATGCTTACTTTATTATTTGATTGTTGCCATAGACAATGGTGTGACAGGAATAGACGTTTGACATTGATGCGTATCGATTATTAAATAAGTAATCGATATGATCGGCTTTTATAGGGTTGGTTTGGTTTAAAATATAATAATTAAAATGCAGTTAATTAATTGTTAATCAACATTATATCAATAAGCTAATTCTTTTGTAGCAAAACAACTTTTAAATCAAATAAAAACATCACAGCATCGTTTTAACGTTATATCGATTTCACATAAAATCGATTTAAAATGTGCAGCTCTGCTTTTGTCTTTGGCTGTGACAGGTAGATGCTACAGAATAGTTCTGCGTTTAGATGTCAATCTGACATAATGCCTTTGATAATTCAAACGTACCCACATTGTTCATTCTTAACTAAACATTAAACACCGATATCTTCTTTTTCCGGCTTTCCCGAGTGAAAATAGAATAATTTATAGAGCGCTTCAATTTAACTTCAGACATTTTGATGTATGGAGATCTGCCATTGTCCTTTCAGCTTCCTGTGCCCAATAGTTTCGGCTGTAGCGTGTCTGTCAGTCAGTTAGTAACGCAAGGATTTTATATATTAAGAAGATATTAAACTCTATACGCCTATGGACTACATAATATGTAGATTATATATTATATAAATCGACGTTTAGTCCTTCACTTATCTATGTACTTATGTAAAATTATTTTATCTCTGAAATTAGACGGCAAAATATCGAACTAGTAAATAACTAGGTAGCTCCTTCAAAAATTCGTTATAAAACTTAAAAAAAATTTAAGACTAAACCTGACATTAAAATATATTTAGTCCTTGTTTTGTAATGAGACCATAAATGATCCGTTAAAGTTTTGACATCAAAATGACGCAAACGTAGAAGACACACGCAGCGTTTTCACACATTTGATCAGTGTTTGTAAAACTAGAGTTAATATTATCAAAGCTACAGTAAGTATAATCTCTTCACTTAAATCTACACAGTCTTAATTTCAAACATTATGTACTTATGTTAAAATATAGAAAGAGAATAATTTTTGAGCTAAGTCAGAAGAAGCATAAATAGGCAGAAGTGGGCAAATACAACTTGGCATAGTCGAGTTTAAAAACTGACGATTTACTTCATGCGTTATTATTCCAATTCTGATATAAGCATCCCCTCTGTGTACTACACTTATATTTTTAATAAGTTTTTAGTCTTGTGCTAAAAATAGCTTCGTTATATTTAGCCTTGTACCAGCAACGAAATACACATTCGAATGTCGTTTGACGCGCTCGTCTAACTTACATAAAATTAGTACTCCAAAAGGCGAAAATACGAATACCTTAGAACAGATCTTACAATGTATAATTTTATAGTTAAAATGTATAATTAAAAAGACACCAAAATATATTTAAACTATTACGAGTAAATGTAAAATTGTTACCTATCATTGACACCAAAGTACTTAGTACAGAACTTAGACAATTCTTAATTCATTTAAGTATCAAAATTAACTGGTTATATTGAAAGTTACATTCCAATCGTTCGTTTTACACGCATATTCTAAAGCGATATGCGTGTAAAATCGATTCAAAATATTCGATTATATTATTCAATCGAGAAAATCGAATGTTTTTATTCGAATTTATTCGATCGGTCGAATATCGATTATGGGCAGTATCCAGACAAAACATTACGATTGCTGGATACTAGATAGTAACCTATTCCTTAAAAATATTGTCCAATCCCTAATCCCTACTATCTATTCTTTGATATGCCGATAGCACCTTAGAGAAGAATTAAGATATTTTTCATAACAAACACTAGTTTAGTTACTGGTAACATTTAAACACATAAGATTAAAAACCATACTGAAAAAATATCAACATTTTAACACAAACACCTCATCTTCATAAGGAAAACTAAAATATGACCTACATTCATAAGATTCAAAACAATTCACATTAAAATGCAAATAATAAATAGGTACTAAATTGTTCATTATTATCGCTTGTTAAATGGTAAAGGAAAACATCGTGAGGAAACCTGCAAGAGTTCTCAATAATATTCTCGAAAGACATGTGAAGTCTGCCAACACGCACTTGGTCAGCGTGGTGGACTATAGCCTGACCATATTCAAATTGAGACTCAAGAGACTTGTGCCCAGCAGTGGGACAGTTTATATACAGGTTTGATATTATATAAACTAGCTAATAATATGAACATCACTGCTTTTAAAAGATATACTAAAATCACCTTTACTGACTTTCGGATGAAAGAATCTATAATAAACCAGCATAATAGTCAACCCTACTACATAAGGGGCTATAGTAAACGCCAAAAGTGGATAAAAATACACTTCGTTCCTACCGTAAAAGTACCAGGTAATCCCACAAGCAAGATTCTGTATAAAACATATACTGTAGTATATAGAGTACCTATACCTGGTTTTGCCTTCGACAGGGAGGATGTATGTGAAGAGGTATACAGCTCCTAGTGCGAAAGAGAAGGCTATATCGCCAAGTTTGTTGTCAGAGCAGAACGGAGAACGGTCGAAGAGTTGGATGAGTACTGCTGTGATGAGAATGTGGATGGCGCAAGCTAGGACGGTCCATTCTGGGTATAGGAGCGCCACGATTGAGATTGAAGTGATGCGGCTCACTGAAAGTAGAAATATTAATAGTAAAAATTACTGTAATTAATAGAGTGACGATTATTCAATACATATAAATGAAATGAACGGTAGGCCTCCCACAAGTTGGACCAACGATCTTGTTGGGGGATCGCGGGCAGCGGATGGATGCGAGTGGCTCAAGATCGGTCTGTGTGGGAGGGCCTTGGAGGAGGTCTTGCTAATACTCCCAAGTTAGTAAGAAGTGCCAGATAGTCTGCAGCACGATGCTGGTCCAGCTCATGTTGGACTTCTCCTGCTATGCGATAGCCTGAAGCAAGACATCACAAATAAGTACTCACGTGTCACTAAAAAGTGCCAGATAGTCTGCAGCACGGTGCCGGTCCAGCTCATGTTGGACTTGTCCTGCTGGGCGAAGCGCACGGCTCGTTGGTACGCGGCTAAGCACCAGCCCATGCCGATGATAGATGATGCGATTGACAACATTTGGTGGACTGGGGAAAATGGAGAAGAGTTTTTTAAACTTCGCGGGTTGGGATCCACCAGACACATGACCACCTTGCCCGGTCAGAGGATCTTACTATTAGTTGGCGGAATACTATTTCATCTTTCTTCCAAACCTTTTACTCATTTGTATAAAACTAGCTGTTGCCAGCGGCAAACTTGCGCGAGCCCTTAGACTCAATACCACACTTTCGAATAATTCGTTCTTAGCGGACCCCTGTTACAGTACTCCCCAAACTTTACGGCCGCTCCGAACCTAGCCGCATTAAGCTGCGCAGAACACAAAATCAGGTATCAGCGGGACGTATGCGGGGCGTGGAGGCAGGGCACGCCCGCGCGCGCTGTCTTCCACCCGCTAGCGTCCTCGCCTCCCGCGCGTTAGTGTGAGTGTGCTACGTTCGTACATGAATCACATATTCGCTGAGCTCTGACAGTATCGTCGCGTTCAGAATAGTTTCATAGTGTTACTTCTTCGTTATAGAAATTAATTTAGCGGGTCTTAATCGCGTTAGCTTAAATTATTTAAGGTATAAATACCTATTTGTTACCGACGTTTCGCTCGTCATGCACCGAGCGTGGTCGCGGAGAGACTGATGAGAGCTCAGCGACGTCTTGTGGAAGTGCGGGTTTCAGCACCTACCCTCACTTGGTCTTTATTTAAGTTCGCAATGTCGGTACTCCGACACACTACACTAATACACACGTAGAACAATTCGCACACAAATTGAACTCCATACATCCGAACATCCGATTCACATTCGAAATGGAGGTAGACGGATCGTTACCCTTTCTCGACGTTAAAGTGACAGTGAGAGATAATGGTACCCTTGGACACACTGTGTATAGGAAACCGACACACACCGACAGGTATCTCAACGCGAACTCGCACCACCATCCGCGGCACTTGGATTCCGTAGTGTCCTCGTTAGTGAACAGAGCGTATGACTTATGTGACCCCGAACAATTAAATAGTGAGCTGTCACATGTTCGGGAGGTACTTAGGTGCAACGGATACAAGAAAAACTTACTCTGTCGGAAGAGGAACGAGCGTAAACCTGAGGTAAGCAGAGTGCCCGCTTACATGCCGTATCTAAAGGGAGTGACGGACAAAGTTGGAACAGTACTCAAGAAATACTCCATCAAGACTGTATACAGTCCGCTCTCTAAGATAGCACACAATCTGCGTACACCAAAGGATGTAATTCCTCTCCAAACACCTGGCGTCTACAAAGTCGATTGCAGCTGTGGTAGTTCATATATCGGTCAAACTAAGCGTACAATCGCTGAAAGGGTAAAGGAACATATCGCAGCTGTAAAAAACCGACATATTAACAAGTCGGCGATAGCTGAGCATTTGTTGGAGTCTGGACCAAACCACTGGATAGAACTGCATCAACCACAAGTCTTATCCACCGATCGTCACTATTACTCCAGGATAGTACGTGAAGCGGTAGAAATCAAGAAATATAACAATTTCAACCGGGAGGATGGATATAGATTATCGGCCACTTGGAATCCAGTCATCAGCAAGTGTAAACACCGCCGCAGTGATAAATCTCAACAGTGTGTAGACGTCATTAGTGTAGTGTGTCGGAGTACCGACATTGCGAACTTAAATAAAGACCAAGTGAGGGTAGGTGCTGAAACCCGCACTTTCACAAGACGTCGCTGAGCTCTCATCAGTCTCTCCGCGACCACGCTCGGTGCAAGACGAGCGAAACGTCGGTAACAAATAGGTATTTATACCTTAAATAATTTAAGTTAACGCGATTAAGACCCGCTAAATTAATTTCTATGATGTATACAAATCGCGAAAGTTTAAAATCGATTACTTCTTCGTTGTTTCTCGTTGCTATCGTTATTGTTTCTTGTTGTTATTTGTACTGATATAGTTAGGTACCATTTTCATTGATCATGCCTCGCGGTCGTTTTAATGTTTAAGAATGGAGATTCCGAAATAAGTGAAGAAAGTGACGAAGAAAGTTCTTCAGATGAGGAACCTTATACGAGTATGGAATATGTTTTTATGGAAGGTGTAGCCCCATTATAAATAAATATAAAAAAAAACAATTGTTTTGTCGTAACCAATGTATTTTTTCATTTAGAAGTCCCTTCACCTAACTGAATTTACATTAATCGAATTTGATTGACTATGTAAGTAAACAATATAATATAGCTAATCTAACAACGTAACTGAAGATTTTAATTTTCAATAATTACGAATATTTTCTCTTGGTTATGAAATGTCCACCCGATTGTACCATGCGCAAGTTCGTACCGATGGCTACATTCAGAGCGGCCATAAAGATTGGCGAGTACTGTACCTATAAACTACTTCCCTGATACATTTTATTTTTATAACAAGCTCCCTTCTTATACATATAAGAAACCTATCTATAAATAAGTTCAAAATTAATGTAAAAGCGAAATTGTGTTCAAAAGCATATTATAAAATATCTGAATATGAAGACGACCAAAACGCTTGGGACTGAGCTGTTCTAATTTGACACACAAAAACAATTGTATAAAATGATTTTTTTAATGACGTTTCGTAAGTACTTGCAAAGTTTACACGAAATAAAGAAGTATTTCATTTCATATGCGTCCAGCGGCTTTCGAGATTTCCTGATGGATGAGTAACCTTAGCTTTTATATATCATCATCAACCCTATATACTCTCCTACTACTGGGCACAGGCCGCTTCTCACTATGAGAAGGGAAGGCAATTGTCCACCACGCTGGCCAAGTGCGTGTTGGCAGACTTCACATGTCTTTCGAGAACATTATGCAGAACTCTCAGACATGCAGGTTTCCTCACGATGTTTTCCTTCACCGAGCTTTTATATACATATAGTCGTATTTTTAATTAGACGAAGTCAACTGACGTTTACTGTGTTGTCAGTTTATGATGAAATAAAAATAGTGTTGTGACAAAGTGAATGATTGAAAAAGCTCTTGAATGAATGAAATTGCCTCGATTGTCTAGTGCTAGTGAATAGTTAGTGTGCCGAACGGCCGATATCGGGTACAGTGTTCGAATTTTAGGCGTGCTTTGTACATACCAACGAGTTTTCGAAGACTCGGGTACAGTGTTCGAATTTTAGGCGTGCTTTGTACATACCAACGAGTTTTCGAAGACTATGTTCCTATAGTATTTACCTCTACTGAATACCGAGTGTTTTAAACATTAAGTAAAACATTGCGAGGAAACTTGTAAGACTGTCCTATTTTCAATACATAATGTAGTCGAAACTATAGATGTATAAAATATAACAATTTATAAGTAGGTTATGAAAATAAAAAAACATCGCTTATTACATAATTTGTTTTTATTCATCATCAGATAAAAAAATCATCACTATCGCTTTCGGTGACATTAATTATAAATCTGTCTGAAACATTGTCGATCATGTGGTCGAGACCATACATTTTGTCTTCTTCTTTAATTATATGAGACACGCAGCTACTCCATTTTTCAGGAGTGATATGATGAAGTCCTTTTTCAAAGTTTTTTTACTTCTGTCATTTTGAAGGTTTTGTTATTTCTTGCAACATATCCTTTAGCCTGCGCCCATACCAACTCAATGGGATTGAGCTCACAGTGGTATGGGGGCAGACGTAAAACATTTATCCCATGCTGCGCTGCTATCTCGTCCACAACATCCTTATCGCAATATTCTTGTTTGTGCTGCCATACAATGTCTATAAGAGTAACTTTAACCATTGTTGCTTCGAATGAAATATTTTTGCTCGTTAGCTACTCTTGTATTCTAGGTTTAGTCCAAGACATTGTAGGCAGCGATTCTAGTTTTCTGGAGTGGTAGGGGGCATTATCCATCACTACTACGGAATTTGGTTTAATTTTTGGCAAGACCTAAACCAATTTTCAAAGGAATCGGCATTCATCTCGTGATGATAATCTTCTTTATTTTTTTGGCTTCAAATATTAATAAGCTGTCTTCTACGAATCCTTCTTCTCTGCCTATATGGCCGATAATTAATCTTTCCTGAAGGCTGTTTTAAGCCAGTGGTCAAGCCATCTAGAAAAGACTGGTTCAGATTCCTTGAATCTTGATGATTATAGCTTATAGCGGCAAAAGCAAAATCGTCTAATTTATCTTTGAAACTGTGTTTCGGTCCACGTTTCTCGGGAGACATAAATTGTTCATTTTCTTTGTATTTTTTTAAAACACTGTAAACTGAGGTCACACCAATTCCCAAAATGTCAGCTGTTTTCGAAACATATTCTTTTTTTTCGAGAGCCTCAATAGGCAATAATGAAGCAGCTTTCTCCTCAAATACGTATTTGTAGAGGTTTTATCATAAGTTTTTCGGTAACGCTTAAAGCAATCCGTGGTCTCTTCTTTCTTGGAGACAAGCTTTGGCTTTACGTGCTTGGTTGAGGATCGAAATCATTTGTACGAAACAATATAGCAACAAATAAACACAACAATTACCACAAACACAACGTAGCGAAAAAGTTAACAAAAACAATAACTAAACACTAAACAGCGTGAGCGCAGAAAATACATTCGTGCTATCAGACCAGAGGTTAGAAGCCGAATGAATAACAAACAAAATGGCGACCGACGCGAGCGGCGTTGATCGATGTTGGCATTACTCGCCGCGCGCCGCGCTTTGTAATAGCCGTCAAAAAACTGATGTAACTACTTACATACCTACTAGTAACTTATATCAGAGCACTTTTATACAATTTTATTGTAAAATAGAAATAATATTCTTTTATAGTTTGAAATGATTAACTAATCACACTCATTGTTCGTTCATCTGATTGAACGAGAACTAAACGCATCACTATTACTTTAAATATGGCAACATTATTTTACAAAGTGACATTAGCTACTGTCAGTTGGCTTCGTCTAATTAAAAATACGACGGGACTTGGTGGTTGAAGAGTGACTTAGATACACGTGTCAGGTTATCTTTTTAACACCACGCGAATTGTTTCTATTTGTGTCTCAAAATTTGTTTGTTTGTGTTGTTTTTGTTGTGGTTTGTGTGTGTTGTAAACGTAAGTACTAATACAGATCTGTAATCCTTCGCTAACTTATGGACATGGAGATCGTGGAGGAGCCCCCAGATGGGGGCGGGGGCCTACCCCCTGATAGGGGCAAAGCTTTAAAACGTTCACCAGACGATGAAGTAAGAGCTGACAATAAAAAAACTCGCTCACCCACTGAATCAATCCAATCAGTCTATGTCAAACCCGGATACGAGACTGATTCGATTGTTAAGTACTTGGATAATGACAAAGGACCGTACTCTGTATATGTATCGAAAGTGGAGCCCAATCCCTCATCAGGGCAATCTTTTAAAATTCTCAAATTTGCTCAATTTCCCCATAAAAATAATATTACAGGCATTAAGAAAGGTGGTATTAAAAATCTTGGAAGAAACAAAATATCTGTTGAGTTTGATTCAGCCAGCAAAGCTAATGCGTTTTTAGATTTGAGCATTTTGGAGAGCAACAAATACTCGGCGTATGTACCACGATTTCAAATATTTAGAATGGGGGTAGTCAGGGATATCCCCACTGATTGGTCCCTTGAGGAACTTGTTACTGGTATCTCTACCCCAACAAACTGCGGTGAAGTTATTAGGGCGAGACGACTAAATATCAAGTCCAAGAAGGAAGGCCAGGTAACATGGATCCCGTCCAACTCAGTTGTACTTACATTTTTGGGCCAGACTCTTCCCGAGAAGGTTTACTGCTACCACGCTTCCCTACCAGTAACAACCTATAACCTTCCCACTATTCAGTGCCGTAAGTGCTGTAGATTCGGTCACATTGCCATTCAATGCCGCTCCCAGCCCCGATGCTACAAATGTGCCCAACCCCACTCCGGTGATTCTTGCATTGTTGGTGATTCCGAGGTGTCTTGCCTGCTATGTAATGGGGGCAGACACATGGCAACTGATGGCAATTGCCCGGAACATGCCCGCCAAAAGTCCATAAAACTGGTCATGTCCCAAGAAAATCTTAGTTATATGGAGGCTTCAGCTAGATTTCCCCAGGTGAGACGACTATATTCTGAGGCAGCTGCGACCCCCCATTCTCCCCCACTATTTTCACAAACTCCCCAGAAAGCCTACCCCACTACACCTGTAACTCCGTCTACCCCCACCACTTCTTACAGAAAGACAGTGTTCCTCCCTCCCCGTGATAAACCCCAACTAGGCAAAACTTATGATCTTCAAGCTCACAAATCTCTAACTGCTACACCTCTATCATCTCAAGCCAATGGGTGTGCTTTAGCATCCCCAGTGGAAACAACTCCCCTTGCCACTCCCAACGACAATTTAGTGGAGCTGCTCTTATGCGCTTTAATCAATATGCTGTCCAAATTTTCTGATTCATTACCGTACGACGTCTCTGTTCTTGTTGAACAGCTATTACAAGTCCTCACCTATAATAATGTGCATAATGGGTCTGCAAATTCTGCAATGGAATAGTAGAAGTATCAGGCGCAACAAAAGTGATATTCTCTATTTGATCAACCGCTACAAGCCAGCTGTCTTTGCGGTCTCGGAGACATGGCTGAAACCTGGCTCCCATTTTCGGGTTCCAGGTTTTTCATGCCTCCGAGACGACAGAGAGGACGGATGGGCGGGTAGCGCCCTGTTGATTGATAGAAATACTACTTTTTCACAAATTCACTTACCTCCTCATGACTCAGGCCTGAATGTTGTCGCTGTTCGAATGGCAAATATCTCGTTTGTTTCTGTCTACATTCCCCACCCCAATCTAAGTATAATTTCTAACCTGTCATCTATTCTTTCTTCAGTCCCAGCTCCTATGGTGGTGCTAGGCGATTTTAACTGCCGAAACACCCTATGGGGCTCTCATTGCAACGATCCTGCTTCTTCGTTCTTACTTGATCTTCTGGACAGTATTAACTTATGCGTCTTAAACGACGGATCGCCTACTCGTAGAGTCTCCCCTGCCCAGAATATCAGCGTCCCCGATCTCACATTTGCGTCACCCCCTTTAGTCTCTCTTCTCTCTTGGTCTGTTCTACCGCATTCTTATGGTAGTGATCACTTCCCTATCTTAACTACCCTTATTCAATCTTCCTCACCTCCTACATCTTCACCTTCTCAACCCTTGCTTAAGTATCGTCTCTCTCATGCTAACTGGGACCAATATTCATTATTACTAGATACTGAAATTAGTTCATTCCCCCCTGTTGACCCTTCTAATCTCTCTTATTTGTACAATCGCTTCATTTCCGCTATATTATCTGCCGCCAACTCCTCTATTCCCTTAAAAACTTCCTCACGAAAATTGGTTTCTTCTCCTCCTTGGTGGGATGCAGAATGCTCGGCGGGTGTTCGGTCCCGCAGGGAGGCGGAGAAAAAGTTTGCGTCATCCCTAAACATGTCCGACTTCCTCTCCTACAAAAAGACTGCTGCCACCACCTCTAGGCTCCTCTCAAAGAAAAAATCACAAGGATGGCGCAATTTTTGTGAATCTCTAAATCCCCGGTTCCCTGTATCTCTTATTTGGCGTAGAATCAAAGCGTATCGTAGGAGCATAGCAGATTCGAATATTACGTCAAACGACCCTTTTTCTTTCTTACACGCCTTTGAATGCACCTTAGCTCCTCCTTATGTTCCGGAATTTGAATGCCAGCCCTCTCCCTCCTTCCCTATTCCTGTTTCTTCTTCTGACCCAATGAACGACCCTTTCTCCTTCTCTGTACTGACCTGCGCCATTGACCATCTTCGCGACTCCTCGCCTGGTATTGACGGTATCCCTTACTCCTTTATCCGTAAATCCTCTAATGCCTGCAAACATTTCTTCCTTACCATCCTTAACACTATTTTTCTCACTGGGGAAATCCCAGGTCCCTGGAAATCCCAAATTATTATCCCAATTCCCAAACCTGGCAAAGACCCAAAAGACCCTTCATCTTACCGACCTATTGCCCTATCCTCAGTCTTAGCCAAAATAATGGAAAATCTAATAAAAAATCGCCTTGAATGGTTTTAGGAAAATCGAGGCTTATTATCCAATACCCAGTTCGGCTTCAGGAAGGGTAAAGGTACTTTGGATAGCCTAAGTATCTTTACCTCTGAAGTCCGCCTAGCCTTTTCCCGGAACGAACATGTTGTTGGGGTGTTTCTAGACATTACGTCTGCTTATGACAATGTCCAGCTTCCGCTGCTCAGGCAGAAAATGCACCAGCTGAGCCTTCCCGTGAGACTGATTAACACCATTTGCAACCTTTTAATGTGTCGTTCCATCTCCATCCGTCATCAGGGTTCCCTTCTCCCTCCACGGCTAGTCTGGAAAGGCCTCCCACAAGGGTCAGTTCTTAGTCCAATCCTTTATAACTTATACACCTATGACCTTGACCGCACTGTCTCCTCTTTTTGCAATATCCTACAGTACGCGGACGACATTGTTTTGTATTCTAGCTCCTCTTCCTTCTCACAGGCATCTTCGCGTTTAAATTCTGCTCTATATTATCTAAACAACTGGCTCCTAGACCACAACCTTTCCCTATCCGTCCCCAAATGCAATGCGGTGGTTTTCTCTCGAAAACGTAACATCCCAGATATCCAGCTTTCCGTGGGTGACGAACTTATACCCATCGTTGACCAAGTCAAATTTCTGGGCGTAATCCTGGATACCAGACTTACAGGACTCCATCATCTTAACTATATTGAGCAGAAAGGCGAGAGGGGTGTGAATGTCATGCGGGCTCTTTCAGGGGTCCGGTGGGGTTCACATCCCTTCTGCCAGAAACTTTTATATAACGCCATAGTTCGTAGTCATTTTGACTATGCGGGGTTCCTTCTTGAACCATGCAACAAAATTGCATTATCCAGGCTGGAAAAAATACAGTCTAAATGTCTGCGAATTATAACTGGTGCAATGAAATGTTCCCCAATCAATGCCCTCCAAGTTGAATGCTGGGACCCTCCCCTGCACCTCCGCCGTCAGTATCTCGCAGACAGATTTCTCTCTAATGCTCTCCAAATTAGTTCTCACCCTCTTCTACCCATACTACACTCTCTTGCCCCTCTTGTCTCTTCTTCCTCGTATTGGACCCACAAGGACCCTACTCTTCTCATTACTTCCTTCAGAAAATTCAAGAATTCTTCTATCCCCATCTTTCAATCTACTCTTAACCCCCTCTTCCTCTCTGATTTTCATTCCCTTATATTCGAACCAAGAATTTGTCTTGATTTTGGTATTGGTAAGGGTTGCAGTCATGCCAATATCAAACTCAACGAGTCATTGACCAACAACTGGTCCGATTGGGTGACCCTATACACTGACGCTTCTAAGTTGTCTAATGATAGCCCCGTGGGATCTGCAGTTTGGCTACCTAAGTTTAAAATTGTCCTAAGCTTCAAAATTCCTCACCAGAACTCTGTCTTCACTGGAGAGTCCATCGCCTTGCTAGAAGCGGTTACATTTGTGGAAACGCATAGGCTTAACAAGGCGCTTATTTTGTCAGACTCTCAGAGTTCTCTATCTGATCTATTAAAAAATCCATTTAAATCCCGGGATAACTTCCAAATTACTTTACAAACAAAAGCTGCATTGTATAGGTGTCACCTGGCTGGCATTGAGGTAGTTCTAGCGTGGATACCTGGTCATTTGGGCATAACGGGCAACGAAATTGCAGATTATCATGCTAAGGCAGCAGCTCTATCGGGTTGCCCCACCTATAACTACTGTTTTTCACGTGATCTACGCTCGCAGGCTCAGCCGTCGTTGGTTAGATCTTGGAATGACTTGTGGCAGACTTCCAAGCTGGTCAAGGGCAAATTCTATGGTTCCATCCAACCTGTAATTCCTGCCAAACCCTGGTTTAGTAAACTGAAGCACATAAATAAGGCAGCGACATCCATTATAATCCGCTTACGTTTAGGATTTGTATGCTCTCCGGTGTTCCTAGCTAAAATACGTGTTAGAGACCACTCTATCTGTGAATGCGGCCTTGATGAGGGTACTCTGGAGCACCTTTTTTTCTCTTGTCCAAAGTTAGTTACTCCTCTTTATGATCTTCTCCCCATCCAAATTCCTAGACCCGTCAACTTGGCTTTCCTCCTAACCCTGGCTCACACCCCCCTTATCAAAATTTTATACAAATTTATCGCCACAAACAAAATTAAGATTTAGTCTTCTATTCCCCCCTTTCTTTCCCCTTTACCCCTTCCATTTACCATATTAACTCTATTAACCTTCTACATTTGTATTTTTACTAATATTTATGTTGTCCTTTTTCAGAAACTTGGCTCTTCAAAGAGAAACCATTGCTAGTATTACCGGTCAATAGTCTCTTTTTGTGTTTTTAACTATTTAATTAATTATTAATTCTTTTTCCACCTTGACATTGGCAAAATCATCGATCCATACGATGGAGCCATTATAAGTAAAATTGAAGTTGAAGTTGAAAAATACGACTATAGATAAATTACTTGTCTGTGTGGTGACGGATTAAGAATACGGCATGTCACCACCCCATATCGTCCCATGGGTATCGTAAGAGCCGACAGAGGGAGTATATTATGCAGAGAACAGCACTGTAAGAGAAGGAAAACTTGATACACACCCTATACCAACCCGTTTGGCCAGCGTGGTATAGTAGGCCAATTCCTCCTTTCAAAGGAGAGGCCTAGTCCAGCAGTGGACTGTTAAGGCGCTGTTATACCTCAGAAGCCGTGAAACACCTAATTTTTCGTCGCGCATCTAGCCATAACGGTACATATTACAAACTAGCAAAAATTAGAGCTTAAAGTCAAAAGTCTGAACAAAAGACTTTTGAAAGAATTTTTCATGTACGTTAAATAGAATCACGGTAAAAAAATCACAAAATCGAGGCAGAAAATAATCTTTCGTCTCACTGTTTGCAATATTTTGATCGTAAGCTGTCATATTTTTTTTGATAACATTGTAGGAAATCTAATGAACTAAAGAATTACCCTATTTATTTTCATATTATACGTGTACATTTTGTAAAATTAAATAAAATCTGCCAAACGTCTATGATTTTGACGCTCGGTAGATCCCATCAATATCAAACGCTTCAGCAATTTAAACCTTATTAGCATAAGCGGTGTACTGAGTGTCAGTTGCTAGTTTACGCCCCGCCCAGACCTCATCATTCGGCTATGAGCCCTGTGAGAGATAGGTCATGTCGCTTGCATCTCCGCTGCACGAAATTTTACGTAAACCTGTTTGTTATTATAATACGCCAAATTGAGTTCGTAATTTATTATAGATATATAATTAGAAGAATAAAATATGGACATTTAGAGAAATGAAGTTCTACGAAGGATTTGTACAAGAAAGCGTCGTAATAAAATAGAAATTCATCCATGGCCAAGTGATTATGAAATATGTAACATTTTTACACAAATTATTTTCATAAGAGACTTTTATGACTGACTATGTTACTTATATATTATCGATTATGCATAATATAATTATATAAATTATTCTCACAATACATAACTGCCACAGTTTTCAATTTTTAAAAGAGTAATAACATAAAATAGAATCATTTTATGTACCCATTGACTTATTGTATGTACCTATATTTCAAATTCATTAGCTTGTCAGAGCGCCTGGAGCGCTAAGATGCCGCCACGGCGAACAATAATGATGACAGCGCTAATATGTCGCTCCGCAATCCGCACACAAGCGGTAACGAATGTTGTATTATTGTGTTTTGAACATAAACCTTTTTCGGTACATCGGGTAAAACTTTGATTATTCATAAACTATTAGGTATGTCTCAGTACATCTAATATCTTTTTAATTTCTAAAATCAATCATTTATAAGTAAGAAGGTAACTTCTCTGTTTGCTATAACACAAGATATAGTATTTTTTTAATAATAAAGTACGTAACTAATTATCATTATTGTAATTACAGTGAAGTTAAAGATAACAGTTCTGCAACGTCTTACACATTTGACTTCAGTCATTCCTAACACGATCTGTTCAAGAGCTAGCCAAGAAATGCCAAACAATTTTTTTAACAAATTTGACTCAAATTCCGTAGTGATAAGCAAAAATTACAAGAGGGATAGCAGTGACTGGTTCGAATTGCGTAAGAATATGTTGACAGATTGAAATTTTTGTATAGTGGTAAAAAGAAGAGATAACAGCAGTAAAGCCAACTTAGTAAAAAATATTTTGTACAAATAAAATATTTGCAATGTAAAATCAGTTGCGCATGGAATCTAAAATGAACAACTGGCTTTGCAACAACTGGCGAAGCAAGAAAATGTAACAATCGAGCCTTGTGGATTATTCGATTATTGGTGCCACGCCAGATGGATTAATAGGTCCAAACACGATTGTGGAAATTTAATGTTCTAAAGTTGCCTATAAGAATGACCTGGAGAATAGTATAAGAGCAAATAAAATACAAATATGGAAACATGATAAAAAAGTGAACTGACTAGTCTAAACAAATATTGTAATTGTTATTACCAAATTCAGGGGCAACGCCACGTTACACGCAAACAAAAGTGTTTATTTGCTATGTGGAGTGGTGAAAGTATACCACTAAAAATAGAAATTATAGAAAGAGATGATGTTTTCTGGGAGAAGCTTGTGGCGTTTTATATGAAATGGCAGTTGCCTGAAATTGTTGATTCTCGTCAATATAGGAATTTAAACTTTCGTGGTCATTAAAACTTATTTTAAATTGTTTTTCGGGATATATACCACGTACCTTTGTTTGGAGTAACCGATATTTCGGCACTGTTGCAAGCGCCATGTTCACGGATGTACTGAGGGTATTGCGGGTGGGTGAATGTTACGAGCAAGTATAGCGGTCTACCCGCTTTCTTACTCGTTTTTTACGTTCAACACCACTAGCACTGTTATCACTATCGCACTGTACCCGATCACGACATACTATACTAACTACGTCAGCTCGCGGTTTGACTATGTTATTTTCACGGGTTTTACATAGACGTACCACTGGATGCCAGATACTCGACAGTTGAAACCCATCCTCTCTATTGAAATTTTTGTACTTTTTAATATCAATCGCCTCCCTAACCACTCGAGGTATGTAGTGGCGTTCTGTCGAAAGCACCTGAGGGTTATGTAACTCAATCCAGTGGTCGGTACCCGAGTCTAAGAGGTGTTGAGCTATGGCCGGCTTGTGTGGTTCATTATTTTTGACTGCCCTGATGTGTTCCTTTATCCGGCAAGAGATGGTGCGTTTAGTTTGCCCTATATAGGAACTCCCACAGCTGCAGTCAATTTTGTATACACCTGGCTTTTCCAAGGGATGACTGTCTTTAGGCGTTCTTATATATCGGTACAGTTGAAGAGGTTATCCGACGGAATAAAATACCTTCCGAAGAGGCCGAAGTTTTGCGACAAGATGTCGCTGTTTGTTTACGTCGAGCCAAGCTTCCTCAGCCTAACACGAACGTCGCCGAACGTGTCGCATTACGCGAACTCTGTGAGGATGAGAGCGTACTTGTCCTGAAAGCTGACAAAGGGAACGCGACGGTAGTTATGAACGTTAGCGAATATGACGAAAAAATGCGTCATTTATTAAGTGACGTCAACACCTACAAAAAGGGAAATTATAACCCGACCGCTCGATTAAACCGTAATACCCAGAGGCTGATCAAGGAGTGCCAGCACGCGATCGGTGAAGATACGGTATCCCATTTACTGCGACCTTGTAATGTTCTACCCCCTAAACTGTACGGTTTGCCAAAGGTTCACAAGAACAACGTTCCTTTACGGCCTATCGTCAGTCAAGTTGATTCACCTACTTACGAACTAGCTAAACACGTAGCTAAGGTCCTGCGGCCATTGATGGGTAGAACAACATCGTATGTCAAAGACTCCCGACATTTTATTGAGATTCTACGTCAGAATAACGTAAGTGAAAAAGAAGTGATGGTCAGTTTTGACGTAGAATCGCTTTTCACGAACGTGCCGATAGCAGACTGCATGGAAGTAATTTGACGTAGGATCAGCGAGGACCATATTGCTGTGGTATATGCCGACCTGGTGCATCATTGCCTGACCACAAATTATTTTCTATACAGAGGTGAGTACTACCTACAAATTGATGGCGTAGCAATGGGCAGCCCGATAGCTCCAGTGGTAGCCAACCTATGGATGGAACATTTCGAAAACCAAGCCATTGCTACTGCCCCATTAAGAATAAAAATTTGGAAACGGTATGTGGACGACATTTTCTGTATTATGGAAGGCGATGAAGCAACTGTTCATCAATACTTGGCACATCTAAACAGCATCCACAACAAAATGGATTTTACTTATGAAATAGAAAGGGATAGAAGAATGGCGTTCCTTGACGTTATGATAGCCGTACGAAGTGACGGTTCCCTGAGCCACTCCGTATACAGAAAACCAACGCACACAGATCGTTATCTACACGCTGACTCGCATCATCACCCACGTCAACTGAATTCCGTCATAACGTCGCTTACCGGCCGGGCATACAGCTTGTGTGACGAGGAACATTTGAATAAGGAACTTTCACATTTAAGCGACGTTCTACACAAGAACGGGTACAGTAGGCGAATTAGACCACCCAGACATACTCACAAACACCTGGACTTCAAGGTTGAACGACACCCAGCGTACTTACCGTACGTTAAAGGAGTGACAGATAAGGTCGCCAACATCCTCAAGAAGGTATCAGTTAAAACTATCTTCACTCCGTTGAAGAAACTGTCGCAATATATAAGAACGCCTAAAGACAGTCATCCCTTGGAAAAGCCAGGTGTATACAAAATTGACTGCAGCTGTGGGAGTTCCTATATAGGGCAAACTAAACGCACCATCTCTTGCCGGATAAAGGAACACATCAGGGCAGTCAAAAATAATGAACCACACAAGCCGGCCATAGCTCAACACCTCTTAGACTCGGGTACCGACCACTGGATTGAGTTACATAACCCTCAGGTGCTTTCGACAGAACGCCACTACATACCTCGAGTGGTTAGGGAGGCGATTGAAATTAAAAAGTACAAAAATTTCAATAGAGAGGATGGGTTTCAACTGTCGAGTATCTGGCATCCAGTGGTACGTCTATGTAAAACCCGTGAAAATAACATAGTCAAACCGCGAGCTGACGTAGTTAGTATAGTATGTCGTGATCGGGTACAGTGCGATAGTGATAACAGTGCTAGTGGTGTTGAACGTAAAAGAACGAGTAAGAAAGCGGGTAGACCGCTATACTTGCTCGTAACATTCACCCACCCGCAATACCCTCAGTACATCCGTGAACATGGCGCTTGCAACAGTGCCGAAATATCGGTTACTCCAAACAAAGGTACGTGGTATATATCCCGAAAAACAATTTAAAATAAGATTCTCGTCAAGCTCAAGGGATGGCATTGCGAGATCACGGAGAGGAAAATGTTTCATCAGTGCTTGAAATTTCTACAATACCAAGCCGTAAAAGGAAAGTAAATGAAACTGTGCCTCGTGAACAACAGCAAATAATAAGTATTGAAGCCTTATCACCTCACACACTGCCTTTAACATTCGATGAGAATAAAGAAAACCTGCCGGGTTGTAGCAGACAGCTAACTTTTGATGAGCTGTAAACTCTGTATTTCGTTACTAAATTATAAATGAATATAAATAAATATCTTTTAATATTTATTTTCTTTGAAACAATACATACTACAACACAACACACATTTGAAGCGAAAGAATTTTTTTTATATTTTTCCATACAAACATGTATGACGAGAGCTAACGAAAAAGCAGTAACTCAAATTCTAATTCTAAAATTTTCTAAGCGACATAGCAGTATCTCATGAATAAGGTATATGGGATAAGGTATATATATATATATATATCCACATATATTTTTGATGTTTCATCTATTTTGAAAAATAATAATGGGTTGGGTTTCGAAACGAGTCACCTGAATTTGAGGGTATTGGTAGTGTAGGGGGCTTAAGGTAGTTCGTTTTAATCCCCTAAAAGTAATTTTGGCTACCGGAGTTGCGTCTAAATAATTTTAAACAATTTCCAAAATTTTATAAATACTTCGACAATTATGCAAAACGGAACATAGTTTTCATACTTTAGTACAGTTTAAAAAATGTAATTTTTAGGTTTTATTTGAAAAACGTGAAACGAAACGCAAAACTGCCATCTTGGAATGATCATATTGACAGCTAATGTCAAATTTGTGCGTCATTGCTTTCGAGTGCCTTGGGTTAGGTGCGACTGTAATAAGTAAATAAATAGGTTTTGTTAGGTTCTCTTTTGACCCTTAATCCGAAAATAGGAGCCCTTCGCAGGGCTCCGACAACCTTAGTTTATTAAACTAGTGTGATGAATGTGGAAGTTGACAGTGCCATACACACCGATGTTTGGAGATTTTTTTTTTCAGAGGAAACCAAGTATTTCCGGCAAGTGAAAATGGTGAGGGGGGGTTTCAAGACCTCCCCTGCTCCCTCTCCAATCACTCACAACCCCTAAAAACGGCGACGTATTTCGAAACCTTTGCCATAATAATTATACCTATAATAACATTATACATCCATAAATAAATAAAAGAAATCAACTTTTACTAAACTTCAATTATCTCGTAACTCGCTTTAGTTGAGATACGGCTTTTGCACTTAGTAGAGCAGTATTGTGTTTTTTAGGGTACCGTAGCCAAAAATTGTAAAAACGGAACCCTTATAGACTCGCACTGTCTGTCTGTCTGTCCGCCCGTATGTCACAGCCAATTTATTGCAATACAGATTTGAAAACTGGCAGGAATGGAATTAGAGGTAGGTATTCTATGAACTGCTTCACTATTTTTATACAAAAACAAAACAAACATAATAATGGCCTCTCCATACATGGAACTGACTTAATTATTTTTATCATCTTACGGCACGTAGGTATTTACCTACTTTCGTCAACATTTAATACCTATAACGTCTAATGTAAACCAGTTTTGCTCATGGCTGCACTGAGAACAAAAATTGTGCTATGCCTATATTGTACAAACAGATTGATGTATGTAATATACATTTTAATATCAGTATCTCAATTCAATATGCTAAAACGTTTTGCTTGCGATTTTGAAATATTGGAATACGGATGTCGCCAGAATACGGCCGCACGCGACGAGAATGAAGGGGGGCGCCCCGCAGTAGACGGAGCTAAGCTCCCTTCACCTCCCCTGCTTCACCCCCTCATTTACCAAAACAGTCGCTTAGGACAGCGCCTTAAAGGCTGATGATGAACGAAATTACTTGTCCTGACTGACATAATAACGAGTCTAAACTACTGCAGCTAGAAACATGATTACCTTTTTAAACTTTTATAGATGCCAGCTAACTTCTTGAGCTCTACCATAGACCAATAAGATGCGCAGGAAACATTTTTGTACGTAAAATTGCTTCTGCGTAGCTTTTTTGGTATGTGGTAGTGCTCAAGAAGTTTGCTGGCGTCTTTACTACAAGTTACAAGATAAAACACACAAAGGACTTTGATATTCCATCCCTAAAGCGGAAAATAAAAAATGCGGGCAAAAGCTAGTCAGTTTGAGCCACTCACCGGCAAAATCTTCGTTAATCTTCAGCAGCAGCCTGGTCTGCAGGACCTGCTGCGGGGCCGCCTCTAGGAAACACTCGAATATCCTGAGCAGTGCAGCATCGGAATCTTCCTTTAGCATCAGCTTGTAGTACAAACGTTGGTTCTCCTTGTCCTTTTCGCGATCTGCCTGACGGGATTTTATGGCGTAGCTGAAAAAGGAGTATTTTAAAATATGAAGTATATTTTATCATTTAATTTTGAAGCTTGCCCCATGTATCGGAAAGCACGTTAAGCCATCACTCCCGGTTATCATGAAGATCTTAGACAGTCGGTATGGGGAGTTAGCACACTTGGATATACTGACACTCATCTAAGACATGGAATATGGCTAACCCTTCAGGTTGCAGAAGTCAGACAGGCAGTCGCTCCGTAGAAAAGCTAATCCTAATAGTTGTGAGCAGACCTTATACTTCAAGACTTAAGTCTTGAAAGCAAACAGGCTAAAGGTAGGATGATGATACTTGATGGCACGGGCTGTTGCCGCAACTCCACGTCTTGGCGTGTATTTTGCGTGCGGGTGGGAATGGAGTCGTCATTCGAGCCACCCCAGCTCTTCGAGGAAGGCCAGCAGAATCTTGATTTGGCCCACTGCTTCACTCAGGGTGCTGTATCTGGTCAGGTACTGCTGTCTGTACTGTGCGACCTCAGGGCTAGGGTGATGATGATGACTTAATTTGTGACAGAACAGTAGTTAATACAGTTTGTCGCAAGACTACCCCTATCAAATACACTATGCAACCAGTAAGATAATGACGTGTTATGAATATACTTGTACTATTCAAATAAGAATCTTACATGAGAGCATCTGCAAACCGCAGTATAGGAGCCATCTGTAGTACCAAGATGAAAATACGGAGCCATTTTCGTTTATTGAACTCATTTGATAAGGAGTCCTGCTGCTTATCTTGAGAGTACCTGCAAATTGAAACAATTCATTTGAAAGATTGCAGACTTAGTGTTCTGACTTCATAATCATTGAGCCTGCTGTAGTCTTGTGATGGATATCGGCCTCACCAATGCCACGCCATTGAGCCGGATTACTGGCACTTCGTCTCTAGCCGTAACTTAGCCTATAAGAACATGCTATGGTTGCCAAATCGCGGCATATGTCGGCATATGCGCTCGAACCGGTAGCGATGAGCAGTATCGATATAGATGCTGACGAAAACCATCGCCATTCGCGTTGGCGTAACGACATATCTACTGAAACTGCCGCGCCGAACCATCAGCGACTAAACTATCAGTCGTAGTATTTGGTCAGTATGACACACCAAACGCGCGGCACAATCAGCATTATGTGACGGCGGCGGCAACGAACTCAGATCTATACATGGAAGCTCATTTCCCATGGGCGCTCTGAAAACAAACTTTCTGCGACCCAAATTGCCGCTTGGCGGCCTGGCAGTCGGTTCCCCAGTGTAAGAGCAATAGAGATGGACGTTCGGTGTTCCCCCTAGTGTATCTTAACTACGAGAGCAAGAGAGACGGAGAAACGACGCCAGCGCCGCCAACTACGAACTAAACTGGGGGCAGACCCTACTTGGAAACGGCACACGAAATCGTTAAGGTCTATGAATCTTTTTAAATCTGATTTCTTTGGCGGCGGCTTACGTTCGGCCGCGTAACGTTACGAGCGATGTGGTGCTCGACGGCAGATTCGGTGCCACGCCGAACGCGACTTTGTTTACTTACCGTTGTTAACACCATATTCTTAGGCATAACCTTAGATTCTAAGCTACAGTGGGGCCCACATATAGGTCAGTTGTCGAATAGACTTAGCTCTGCAGCGTACGCGGTTTATCGTCAGTTAACTGATATAGATACGGCCAGATTAGTATATTTTAGTTATTTCCACAGAATAATGTCATATGGCATTTTATTATGGGGCAACGCAGCTGACATTCAAACTTTATTTGTACTGCAGAAGCGGGTTATTCGTGCAATCTACAGTCTTGGTTCAAGGCATTCACTGAGGGAAAAATTTAAAGAAATTAAGATAATGACTGTCGCATCTCAATACATTTATGAGAACTTGTTATATGTCAGGAAAAATATAAATATGTTTTCCAAATTCAGCGACATTCATAAATTAAACACACGAAATAAAAACAAACTTGTTCTACCTTCAACTAGACTACAAAAAAAAAAAAATCCCCCCCCGTGGGATCTCCACCTTGTCGTGGTGGGGGGGCTCAGTAACCGTGGATTGGTCACCCGCGGTGAAGCTAAGAGGGATCCAGGAGGGGACGCTCCGCGTGGGCTTGGAGGGGCCTGCGCAGGATGCGTCCAACGGTGCGGGTGCGGGGGACAGTTCTGTCTGTCCCTCGCAGTCGGGTGCGGTCGCGGGAGGAGAGGCGTGTCGGTGTTGCGTTGCCGCGCGCCCTATCTCCCGCGACCAAATGGGGGCGCACCATTCGATGCGTCGCGGTGGGGCCGCAGAGGAAGAGGAGATGCGGTGTTGCGTTGCCGTCCTCCCTATCCTCTGCGGCCGCTGGGCGTTTTGGCGGCGGAGTCCAACACCTTAATCCGTCGCCAAGGGGGTTTTGTTCGGGGCCCGCCTGACCATCTGGCGGGCCAATACCCGTCGGAGGGTGGCGACGAGTGCTTTGGTGATGCCCCACCCTCCGACACACGGGTACATGGCGGAAGTCGAGGTGGTTTTTAGTGGAAACACCACATACTCCGGCTCTTATTTCCCCCAAGAGTCGGAGATCCGAAGGGATTTTCCACCTCGTAAAACAAAAAAAAAAAAAAAAAAGACTACAAAAAATAAGCAACTCATACAACTGTCAAAGCATATGTTTTTACAACAAAATTCCAGGCAATATTCAGGAACTAAGTATTAATAAATTCAAAGTATTTATTAAACAGAGCTTGTGTTCAAAAGCTTATTACACAGTTAAAGATTATTTAGCAATGTTTAAAGTTAATATAATACAAAAATGCCTGAAATTGAGTTAAAAATTATGAGTTTTGACATTTTGAAATTAGTGACATGATATTTTTATTTAAATTTGTAATACTTATATTTTTACATTTTGACATTTTTAATTTGACATAGGTAATTTTATTTATTTTGTTTTGACATTGTTTGATTTGACATTGTTATTTTATTTATTTTCTTTTGACATTTAAAATTACTAAAACTTTAAATTGACATTCAATAATTTTTTCTGACATTTTAAATACCGTAAAATGGGGTGAATAGACACAGATTTCAACTTCAACATCGATTTTATTACATATTTTGAATGAGAGTCATTATTGAAGCATTTTGAAATCATGAGTTAAGTTGTAATTTACTCAATATTTGTGCTACAAATTAGTAAAAACAGGACATTAATTAGTAAATTAAGAAAAAGTAAGCGTTTTCTATTTACCTCAAAACAGGGGTCAAAAGATAAGAAGAGAAGGGGGTGAATAGAGAAAAAACGCTAGGGCTGTCAAAACCAACTTACATTTTTATTCAATATATCAACATTGTCATTAATCAGACAACTATGTATTTTTTTAATAAACCAGATATCAACATTTACCTCTTTAATCATACAGGTAGGCACCTGCCTACATATAAACAATATTTTCAATGGTTAACTGACAAAAAGGTGCGTATGATGAACTAACTTCGATTGACAACCCTAAAAACATATTTCTATTGACCCCCCACTCGTATCTATTAACCTCCCACGCGTTTCTATTCACCCCCAATGGCGTATCTATTAACCCCCTTCCCGTATCTATTCACCTCGAATTCGAGCAAAATAGCCAGCATCTCAATTTTAATAGAAAAATAATGTAAAATAATCAAAAACGGACACTAATCTTCGTTTTTCTTAAAGATGAGAAATGTATGTATCGAATAATACACATCTACAGGGGGAACACAACCAATAACTTGATGTTTATAGAAAGTTTATAAACAGCAAAAACTACTAGTTTTCATACCTTCACTTTAACCGCTTAAATCTATATGAAATTTCAACTTGACGTAAATTTGTGGGTGGCGAGCCTATAAAAAACATGTTGCCACGTAGAAAATCATAGAGAAAAACATTCGACAAAAGGCTAATAACAAACTACAGTCAACAATATCAAACTTCCGGACTTTTTTCTATTCACCCCACGATTTCTATTCACCCCATTTTACGGTATATGACATTTTATTGTTTAAATTTTTATTATTTTTTAAAATTACTTATGTAATATATTATTATTCCTAAATTGACATTCAATAATATTTTCTGACATTTTAAATTTATGACATTTTATTGTTTAAATTTTATTATTTTTACATATTGTTTGCAACATGTATTTTACTATGTATTAGCATGTAAAGTTGTGAGTAGGATGTGGGCATTATTAAACATATAAACAAATAGTTGTGGCGACCTGTCTGATGGCTTAGGCTGACATGCTTATGCATACACCTTCTGATGGCGTGGAGGCATAGTGATACAGATCGTGCTGGCTCCCTCAATCAAGGTTGAGCCGTACGATTGCTGTTGAATGCGGGCCATCAGTGGGCCGAGTCAGTCAAAATCGTCAGATGATTTCCTGCATTGTACTTGCATACTAAACCCTTTTTTTGTCTGGACTTTAAAAGATGAAGAAAAGACTAAAGAAATTGAAGTGACAAAAAAAAACAATGACTCTTGAGTTTGTTTCGGCCTTTCTTCTCAAGAAGTCATTTAGCTAGGAAAAGCCGCATCTAGAATAGGGTTTTGACATGTATAAGTGTTGTAAGCAACCAAAATGCAGAAATAAATATGTCTTTATGTCTTTACGGTGCGGTGTCTTAGTCGTAGTCCACATTGGGAGCCTAGCACGGTTGTGAGGACGGGCACGAAATATGAAATGTATGAAACATGCCTATACTGGCGACTTGGAACACGAAAAAGATGTAGAGTGTTGCCCATAGTTGAATCCAGACTGACAACCAATCGGTACACTTAACCAAAAACTCTTGTGGCTCACGCCAGACCTCGTACCAAATACCTAAAGCAAGAACTCTGGGCTCCATGGCGCAGGTTCTGAATTGCAACTGGGACAATGCTAAAATCAGTCAATCTGAGCAGCCACTCGTATGGCAAGTGAAGTATGACTGATCTTGGCCTTGCTACAGGGCCGTTCCGACCCAATGCAGCGCCTGTGTGCGAAATCTATGAAGCGCCTGTGCAGGGGCGTAGGGCGGATGACTTTTTTTTTTTTTTTAGTCGTTACCTAACAATTCCGGCCTAAATTATTTGCCCCTCCTACGCCACTGCGCCCGTGTGCGAAATCTGTGAAGCGCCTTTTTTGGCATCCTTTTTCGAAAATAAGTGTTATAATTAACGCATATCTCGGCGCGCGGCGCCCCTGTCACCCTGGCGCCTGTGTGCGCCGCACACATTGCACATAGGGTAGGTTCGGCCCTGCCTTGCTACAACCTAAATCTGCGGCCCTTGCCTATCAAAAGGTTGCCTACCGCTGTCCTAGAACCACGAAGGTCAATGAATATTGCGTGTCCGTGCGTGTTGAGAAATACAAAATCCAACTGTACGAGTATCTACACGAGGGAGCGGTTGGCCACAA
This sequence comes from Euclidia mi, assembly GCA_944739405.2. Taxonomy (NCBI): domain Eukaryota; kingdom Metazoa; phylum Arthropoda; class Insecta; order Lepidoptera; family Erebidae; genus Euclidia; species Euclidia mi. The sequence goes on from OX123206.2 coordinate 1,697,807, forward strand.
CGAGCTCACGATCTTCACAGATGGGTCTAAGACGGATACAGGTACGGGTTCAGGAGTATTCTCCGAGGACCTTAACATCAACATCGCAGCACCGCTGGGAGCCTACAACACGGTCTACCAGGCCGAATGTTTTGGCATAATCCTAGCTGCCACAGCAATCATGGCACTTGAGGTAAGGGAACGATCCATTAGGATCCTCTCAGATAGTAAGGCTGTCCTCTCAGCCCTCAAAGGCCATACTATCACCTCGGCACTCACGCTTGAATGCCACCAGAAACTAACAGAGGTAGGTAAACAAAACAAATTAACACTGCAATGGATCAAGGGCCACAGTGGCTCAAGAGGGAAGGACGCAGCCGACGTACTTGCCAGAAGAGGGGCCACTTTAGAGGTGGTGGGACCCGAGCCCATTATTCCCCTCCCTTCTGGTTTTTATCGCAACCTGGTAAGGAATAGGACCAGGACCCAACACAACCAGTCCTGGATTGGTATTGAAACATGTAGGCAGGCCAAGGAGGCTCTTCCCGCAGTAGACGGTAAGATAGCCAAACAAATCCTCCGGCTGTCCAAGCAACAACTGCGGACAGTCACGGCCGCCTACACAGGACACGGATTCTTTAATAAACACCTATTTACTATAGGTATCACCGACAGCCCGCTGTGCAGGGCCTGTATGGCAGCAGACGAGACGGCAGCCCACCTGCTCCTCGACTGCCCTGAGGTCGCACAGTACAGGCAGCAGTACCTGACGAGATACAGCACCCTGAGGGAGGCAGTGGGCCACATCAAGAGTCTGCTGGCCTTCCTCAAAGAGCTGGGGTGGCTCGAATGAAGACACCATTCCCACCTGCACACAAAATACACGCCAAGACGTGGAGTTGCGGAAACAGCCCGTGCCATCAAGTATCATATTGCGTGCCCGCAATAAATAACATTAATATTAAGCAATGTTCAAACAATATTTGAAATGAAAATTTATTTCATTTGAATTATTCCTTTTGTTTATAACAAAACAAAAACGAAATCATTCAATTGTACATATGAAAAGTTCATTTTATTTTGAAAATTAAATCCAGACAATTTTAATTTTAGATGATGTTAATTTTCCTTAAGCGTGTTATTGTTATAATATTAAAAACAATGTAAGTTCTAATTTATAGACAATGCTATGTGTGAATGTGTGTTATCAACAAGGACAACTATTGCTGTGGTGTGTGTAAAACATACTGTTGGTACATTATGATAAAGCCTCTAAATGAGTAATGCATGCTATAGAGAGGACCTTGGTCTATTTCAGATAACATATTAATTTCTAAAGCTTTGTTTAATACCAATTTCAACAAACATAATTGGTATTTATCACCATCATTCCACAAAATTTGACATCTGCTGAGCAAACGGCTGCTGATTAAGGATTACAAACCGATTTTGAGCAACTTGCATCCTAATGTTTCCCACTATTCTAGCAAGTCTGTCTATCTGACATTGGTTATGTGTTGAGTATAATATCTTGGAATGAACATACCAAGATGTGACAACTTTAGTGTTTATAGAAAACTGCATCATGAATAATTTATGCGGTATTCTTGATGCATATAAACATGTATCTTGCACTGAGCACACTTTCCCATTTTCTTGAATGAATGCATTGTATAATTAAAATTCAATCAACAAGTACAGCTATGCTTCTAAAGGGTCAAAGTGGTCTTTTCGCGCCAACAGTGATACATAAACAAGATAGTTAAAAGGAAACAAAGACTTACATCCGTATCGAGACAGCAGTGTTGACAAATGCCGGTACCAGTATGAACGCCAGCGTCCACCCGAACTCCGTCATCCTCCCGGCGAGAGAATACCTCACTGCTATATTTATATCCACCCCTAAGTCAACGAAATGACCCACGATGGCAACCACGTACATAATAATATCGAAGTTGGTTACTGTTATTTTATCCGGCATTCTATCCGGTTCGTCAATAGAACGCCCATTATGAAGCAGCCCCCGTATGCTTTTACCCATCTTGGCTTAAATATCAATGTTTATTTTTGTTTAAATTAACTTAACATTGCTGTTTTCAAACAACAGACGCGCGTTTTTTATAACCAACTTTGACTTTGACAGTTGTTTACAGAATATGTCAGACGACCTTTTTACAAAATATACTAGCTCTATGAATCCTAGTCTTTTTACTCGACACCATTAGCCGGTCTCACCGGCATTGCTCACTTGCTGTTTTATGGCAGTCTTTCTTTAGTCATTTGGTAAGGCACCGTCTGACCATTGAAATTTACCTTATAAATACTGTTGGCCTGCTATCCACGGAGCTATCGCTGCGTCAAGTATAAGTTGTCGTAGAATTAGTTTCACTATATAATAAAGCAGCGTATACGATCCCTTTTGTAAATACCTAACAATAATTACTTACAGGAGGGGTCGTTAATATTTGGGTTTCGGACCTTCTTTCCGTTTTCAGGTGAAACTTAAAATAAAATATTTTTTTTTTTTATTGGAGACTGTTCTTTATTACGTTACATTACACATGTGTAGATAGGCCATTCTGTTCCATACCTAACTGAAACATGATGGTCCAGCGATTTACAACCAACTTTCATTGAAGTATACATGTAAACTATGATAAGCTACAAACCGAACAAATTATATATTTAAGGTGTCCTAATATAAAATACTAACTAAATTAAATCCACTTGCAACAAAAGAAGACTTGAGTGTTGAGGGCGTTTAGAGAAATAAAGAGACTTTGAACGAAACGCCTGCAGTTACTTTATTGTCCACGGGACTTCCCTTTGGTGCATTCTAGTTTAAAGCTAGTTATGCTCTAAGACTAGTTGGCGCCGCGGTCGACGACGAGCACGGGGAAGTCGTTTCATGCTGCAAAGGAATTTAGACTTTACTTTGGAGTCTAAGGCTCGAATTATTTGAAGCGGCACTGTACGCACGTATTATAAATGTTTGGCAACAACTATATAAAGATTTCGCTCGGCGCAGTGACATTTCTGCCTAATTGCTGCGGCGAAATTTGACGCATAGTGTAAGAGTGGGTGGGTCTTCTTTGATTTGGAGAAGGGTCAGTCCTGAACTTGGTGAAGGAAGGTTTTATTAAGAAAACTATTATAACAGTAATTTGTCATTGAAAAAAAACAGATTCTTATGGGGAGAGAGAAAAATGAACTCGTGAGCCCTCTCCTTCAACCTAACTCAGCTACGAAAACTTGTAGGGTAGAGTAACAAGCTCCTTTAACGAGCGGTGTGACCATTGAATAAAAAAAAAGCAGTGCTACAGCAAAAGTCAGTGCTTACGCTCCATATCATTCGAGCTGCACCATTACTCATGTTTTCTTATGTAACGTGGATATAACCTAGTCATAACCGACTATATTCAAGGCCATGTAGGTACTATTTTACATTAGTTCGACTATTATTGTACTTTCATGTCATGTGTCTTTAAAACATTGATTTAATATGTGTTACTGATAGCAACTACTTATGTTCTCCTTTGTTAGGCAGAATTTTGAAAATAGGTACAATAATTATTTTATATCACGTTGCAAAGTATATTTTTTTCTAATAACCAATTATGTACATTCCAGGTATAAATATTTTTAATATAATGTTCTGACTATATCTTGCGAGGATAGATTTGCTGATAGAAGGGTTAAATATAACGGCTCTCGTAAAGTTCTAGCTGGTTCCTTGGTTCTGCAATAAACAAGATAATTTAAGTGTGATATCTCACCGTGGAGATACTCTACAAGAATATTATCACTAAGAGCCTTGGTCAACATTTACACGGTCACACTCGTTACTTATACTTAATACTTTTTAGTTTCCAAACCAAAATAATATGGCAAAAATATTATAGACCTCATTGTCTCATCTAAATCAATATACTACTGCTATGAGCGCCTTCAGAATTTTTAGGGAGAAGGCCGCAAACAATTCATTTGGAAAGGTAGAGGTCACTAATTGAACTGTCAGCAAGTTCGAGAGGTACAAGTGCTCCTCTAACATGTCACACCTGGCCGTCGCGTGGACAAAATATCGATTCCACAGCCGTCTGATGCACTAGTTAGCTCAGTCCAAGTTGTCCTCAACGAACTGATCTTGAATCGGGGCCAAACATCGCAAGGTTTTTCCGACGATTACCTCGTCGTTGGCTACCGAGCTGTATAACTGCTTTATTATTTGGTTACGAAAATGATACATAGGTATAGCAACTAATATTTGAAAATTATATGCACAACTGACTTTTGCTCCAACGTAAAAGTATACTCAACTTTATGAAGCCTACATAGCATATATAATTAAAATGTCACAAAATTAATATATGAATAATGCACCTATAAACTCACTTTTCCTTCAGAAGCCGGACCAGGGGACTCCACTTTTCCGGGAATACAGTCTCGTTGCCTCTCCATTTATCCTTGAGTAAGTCTGCAATAGATGCGTTGACGACTCGCAGATAGCCACAAGTATCAGTGTATGCGTCAAGCATTAATTGCTCGAAGAACTTTGGCACGAAATTGTTGAGACATTTTTGTACATCGAAGAGGGAACTGTTCATGTCTTGAGCGTGCTGTCTAGTTTTTATTTCAACTATTGTCACTAAGCTCTCTTGCATTGTCTCGTTAAACCTGTTGACAGGATATTTAATTTTCTACAATATTTGCGTTATTTCTAGTGAATACAATTATAGTTTCGGAAATACATATTTTAATTAATTAATGATGGCAACACTGGTAAATTTTGTCGCTTATATCCTAGAATAAGAAATACCCTATAACCCTTGTACGAATATTATATCAACGCATTATGAACATTAACTGTTCGTATATGCTCGCACTATAAGTAGCTATGTATTTGATTATTATACTCGTCTAATACCTTATTTGAGACAGACATGCAGACAGAATTGTAACACCGCCCGGAAAACAGCTTTCTATGTGAAGTAATGTTTTTAATTAATAACATTGCATAAAATACGTACAAAACAGCTTGGTGCAATAAGCAATGCGCTGCGGCGACTTCATCTGGTAACTCCTTGTGACATTTGTTCACAGAATCAAAGTTTCTAACGTCTTGAAAGTTCTTGATCACATCGTGAAACTGAGTGCGAATCTGCTCTAATTTCTCTATTGGATCTATGAGACAGTGCTCCACTATGTCTATCATCTGTGGAAATAAATCGTACTCATTTATCAGCGATTTCAAATTCCTGGTAGTTGCCAGTGTCAACTTGCCACATTTATGCCGATTTTTATTATAATAATTTTAATAAGATAATGACATGCAAAACTTCAACAGGGTAAGTTCAAAAGGATGGTCCTAAGTTAGGTCCCTGTGGTACACCAAGTTCCACATTTGTATGAATGTGTGTAAGCCGTGGCTAAAAGCCGTCTCTTTTTTCTAGTCAAGTAATTCTAATTTGAAATACGCGTTGTCGGCTTCTGGTGAAGATAAGACTGGAATAACGGCTAGTCCAAATATTTAATCTATACATGAATTTGGTTAGTTGGCTTGTTTGAAATAAGCTCCACAGAAAATATGTTAAATGTGTATCGCCGGCAGCCACATCCTTGGATAGACCAAATATTTGGGTCTGCCGTTAATCTGGAAGGGACTTTGACTCTCTGACGGTAGGTACCTAGGTAATTTATTAACGTTTTGACTGGAATCATCTGATTTTTCAGTCGAGTAGGTAGATACGTCTGCTTTTGAGTCACGTCTTAATTGAATAAATCTTACCTCCTCCATACTGATAATATAATTCGTGAAGTCATGCAGATATTTTACTTTATAGAACTTGAGGACGGCACTCCTCAGTTCCTTGGCCATTTCATCGTTCATAATGAACACCAAGTCGAGAAACGTGTCTATAGTCCTAAGCGACTTCTTTTTCAGCGTTACGTAGCTAGCGCGACCCTGGTTGAACAAGTTCTGGGCCACATTGTAAGCTTCGTTGACTAAGTAGTACTTCTTATCAAGTTTTTTGAAGGCGTCGTTTGAACACTGAGAAAGAAGTTATTATTATTGATTCATCATGTCAGCCTAGAGACGCTTTCTGGAGGACACAGGCTGCCACCAAAGTTCTTCACACAGCCGATTGCACCGACACCATTTAGAGCCGCCCGTAACCAACCACTTGCCGCGATCTTAACCAGATCGACGGTCCACCTTGCGGGCGGCCAACCCATGCTGCGTTGTCCAGTACGTGGTCGCCTCCCTCCTATTATTGATTGCTGCACATTAATCAGCTAACTTTTCGATCTAGGCAGTATTAATGAGAGGTCATTAATACTGTTTCGAATGAAGTCAATTTATAAACATACATAATTAGGACTGAAGAAGCTTTATATTCTGTTGAAGTACCTACCTAACAAAAATTCACTCGATGGTTCATTTGCGCAGAAGCATAGGTATGTTATGGTACGATAACGGGTACCGTAATCTGTCTGCGCTTTAATTATTGAAATATTTGTAACTTAACATATGTGGATACTAATATCCCTGATTTTATCTCTGGAAACTTCATAGTTTATATTCTCACTAGAAGATGCCCGCACATTGTTTTATATATATTTAAATAAAACCGTTTGCCCGATATCGTGAGAATTAAGAAAAAGCCTTTATCCAAGCTCCCCAAGGAATGAAACAACTTCGTGCGCCCAATAGTTTTGGATGTACGTTGTTTGTCAGTCACTAATACACGCAAGGATTTTATACATTCAGATCTCTCTGTCTCAGTATCTATATCAGTTCTTTATACAGACATAGTATCATTACAAACTCACCTCGTAAATAGTTAAAAACGTGACTACCAGCAGAATTGCATCGCATAATCTCCACAGGAAACCCATGCTAACGATCGTGGCTTTGTCTACCTTTGTTAGGAACCTAATAAATCTTTTCGAAATGTTAATATAACTTTTACGAATAAGAATATTTTTCAAATAATACTGTTTATATCATTTTAAATTTATTTCGTATTTACCCATCAGAACACGGATTTTTCACTTAAAATTTAAGCAAAGAATCATTTAATCATTGTATGCCGAAGCTTATATAAAATTGATAAGAGTAATGCGTTTTTAGTAATTAATTTTTGATCGTGTAGGAATATGGCTTTGTGTCATTTATTAGTTTTCAGTAAGCCATGATTTTGAGGATATAGAATTCCAAGTAGGTAAAGTCAACAATGAAAGTCAAAATACGTATACGATATTCACTGGTCATCTTCGGTCCTCAACCACACAGAAACATACTTTTTAGTAAACATGCTTTAACAAAATCAATTGAAAGTATAATGGAATCTTGTAGATGTATTAAATTAAATATACAGTATCTCATCATATTAATGGCAGAAAGCATTAAAACTCAAGCAGCATGAATTAAAATTGAATTAATTTACATCACGCATAGCGTGTGTACACCTACGTTCTCACATTAATTTTAACGTACAGCAATTCTAGTGTGCCAATTACAGCCAGGAGTGGACCTAACATTCACCCCTGAGGTACTCCTTATTATAAAAGTGTATAAAAACGATCTTTAGGTAACTTTCACATTATCATTTTATAGATCACTGCACTGCCTGACGAAGTAATGCTATGCGTGTTGTATTAATAAAATATCTCGTTTACTTGTACAGACTTACAAGTGTATCATGACGCGGCTGATCGACGCAATCAAAAGCTTTGTGAAATTCACAAATCTTCCAGTGCATTATATTTGCTAGTGTATTTTTTTATATCATGGCATCAACAGATTCACATTATTGAAAACTATACAATAATTTGACTGTGAGTCCAAGTATTTGTTGAATGATCACATTTCGAAAACAGATCACAGCAACATATTAAGTTGTCTCAAATAGTAAGTAAGGCACTAATGCCCGTTTTCACCAACGGCTCCTAAAATTTAAGTAACCCGTAACGTAGTTTAAGGGACACCTAACGGAAGATTTGTTTTCACCAACTGTTAAGACACACCTAAGGAATTAGGCATGATACCTTATATTTAGGGGCTAAATATTCGACCGCTTAACGTTAAGTGACAATTTTTACTTCTAATAATCTGAGATTTTAACCAACTAGTTTTTGGGTTATTTCAGTGTACTGCATTCCACGCGAAATATTTAGCATAATTTGTTGTCCCTGTGTCTTACAGTGAAAAAATCTAGATTCTCTTTTTCTGTCTTTGTTGATCATCTTTATTAATTTTACTATAGGTACACCGCCCTATTTGAGCGCTAACGAAAAAATACCACGGATCACGAAATGAAGATGAACCGCCACAAAGTTTAGTTCCGTGAAATGACGTCAAGTGATAAAAAACTGTCCCCTGTTTAGAGCAAAGGAATTTTGCCATACAGCCTAATGTGAAAAATTATTTTTGAATTAATAACTTTTTAGCATCGACTAGGTTTAGATCAAGGTGTCTTTTTATATTTTAATCAAAACAATATCTATTACATTTATTTAACCTGCATTTTAATAGAAAAGTAAACAAAAGTATTATATCGACATTATGTTCACATGCTAGCCTCGCACTATCCGTCACCTAATTAAGGGACCACTAACTAAGTAGCTCTTACGATCGTGAAACGAAATTTGAAAAAGGGGATGATTTTAGGTATCCCATAGGGTAAGGCATTCTTAGTTAAGTTTCTGATTAGGGGCTGTTGGTGAAAACGGGCATAAGACTACTAAATATGACTTACCTGTTGGTTGTATCAATGAGGTTGACTTCATAAAAGAAAAGCCAATATAATCGTGGAATATAAAATATATTTGCAATAAATTCGCTTAACATTATGATATCATATTGTCTAATAATAATATAATGAGTTTCAAACAATCGTTTACATAATTTCCACCAACAAAAGCTCAATGCTTTAAGCGCTGCGCAGACGATGGATTCCAACATATCTGTCCGTGAAACACAACAGTTGAAGGACCGGATTAAAACAGGTGCAAAAGTACAATGCATAACGCATTAGATAACAGGGAGCATAGTACAAATTAAGCGACATGGCGTCTAACTTCGATTCTATCAACGTTCTGCACACTGGTTGAGACTTACTTCGAGTTACATACATACATATATACTCACGCCTCTTTCCCGTCGGGGTAGGCAGAGACAACAGAACGCCACTTGCCTCTATCCTTACAAAACTCACGAGCTTCCTCTACATTCATTACTCTTTTCATACATGCTCGCCGGTTTCAACGGTCAATTTGGTCGACAACTGTCTTACGAGGTCTGCTGCGACCGACTCACGTGCTGCCCACACACATTTGTGTTATATATCTGATTCTGAAACGATCTAATTGTGAATTGGACTTATCATTGCGCCAAACACCGTTGGTTAAGCCTTGTTAATTAGACGTTGTCGGCTAAACTAGTACAATCACAAACAGCATTTTCTCGAGCAGTAGAAAAGTCCATCGCCTGCGTAGCATTTTAAGATTAAATGTAAAGCAATAATTAGTTATTTAAGCTATAACAAATACATTATAAGTTTAATCACCTTTGTAAACATTTGTTCGTGTAAACAATTTTACTTTCGCGATTTGTATACCTTACATAAGGGGTTATTTAGCGGGTCTTACTCGCGTCGTTATGGCCGCGGGCCTCGACCGGACCAAGTCTATCGAAACGTCGGAATATACCGAGGTATTTATGCCTTAAATTTCTTAGTTGTGTGAGTAAGACTCGCTAAATAACCTTGTGTTATTTGGTTGCGTATCAAATATTGGTGAAACGGGACGTGACTATCTATTCTTCTTAGAAGATTATGGAAAATGAGAAGATACAGCATTTTGGAATAGAGTATCATGCTTATGTCTTATGCATCTGTGGCAAAGATAAATAACACCGAATTTCTCCAGCTATCTGTCGGGCCCAGATAGAGCGAGCGAGCAATAGCGCGTATTTAAAAGTCCCGCTGATAGAAAGAGAAGGAACATAATACTTGGTAAACCTGTTTCTGTTATACCTTATGAAGTTATGACTGGCTTCTAATACCAAATTAATTTTCGTTAACTCTCTAACTATGGGACAGCTTTTGGCTCAGCTCGCTTACTCTATGTATATATAATCTCTATGGTGCTTTCTTCGTGTCTTGTTGTCTATGGTTGAATTGAACCCATAAAAGGGTGTGTGACTTTGCCAATTTAGATTAGTCGATACCTATGTAAGTTGTTTCGATCTTTGTCAGCCTGTTTGCAGGGTTTCATTACAAGGTATCTTTAAAACGAGTACTTTTAAAAAGGTATCTTCAAAATGAATTATTTGTAAAATATTTAAATAGTTCACAGCAAATAAATGCTTTATACGATCACATATAGGTGCTAATTAAATCGATATGCAGGAAACTACTAAAATAGTACATTAGAGTTATGTATAATAATTTATAGATATATAGGTACATAAAGTTTTAACATACAATATATCTTAAAGTATTGATGTATACAGGAGCTGAGTGTCGCACAACGCTTTTGAGCTGAAAGTTACATCTGAAATTAAAAGAAATATACATATATATTGTTTCTACCTTACGTATTTAGGCAGGGATATTCTAATAGAGACACTAAAAAGTCTAGCCTCTCCTAAAAGGTCTCTGCAAATCCACAAACTTTTCGTTTATAATTATAATAGTTTTATAGGTAGTAGAGCCTTGCTGATTTCAGCAGGAATGGGCCGGCTCGACCGGGGAAGTATTACCTTCTCACAGAAAATCGACTAAAGTAACAGTACTTAAACTGTTGCGTTTCATTCGGTGAGCGAGAGTGCCGGAGGCCCTATCCCCTATTCCTTCTCCCTCATCCCACTCCATCCATCTCTTTTCCCAACCCCAAGGTGCGGCAACGCACTTGTGACTCCTGTGGTGTTGCTTGTGTCCATGGGCGGCGGTAATTGCTTACCATCAGGCGATCCGTCTGCTCGTTTGCCGCCTATTACCATAAAAAATAGGGCCATTGCTTCCCACTCGTGACCCGTTAACGTGGTGTTATTAAGCTTCTAGCCTTCTTCAATAGATAGGCTGTTCAACTTAAAAATAAAATACAAATCGGACCAGTAGTTCCATAGATTAGCGCATTCAACCAAATGCACAAACTTTTCTAATTTATAACATTAGTACCTAATCGATTGGTAAACGGTGAAAGAAATCACCGCGACAAAGCCAGCATAATTTCAGTTCTCCATAATGCTCTCGAAAGCACATGTCTTCAACACTGGCCAAGTCTGGGTTGGCTAGGGTCTGTGGACCAAAGTATAATGGGGAGAAGGTCTGTTCCCAGCAGTGGGATAAATAACAAAAAAAAGGCAGATGATGGTCATGATGATTCTTACCAATAACTATCACATGTCTAATCCTTGTGCAGGAACTTATTGAACGCTCCATAAGATGTTTCCAAGTCGAAGAGCAGTTGTCGCACTTGAGACTCGGACAACTCGTCCGAGGCTGACATCTCTGATAGACGGTCCACCCATTCTTGTACCTGTGAGAAATCTTAATATATAAAATCCTTGCGTTACTGACTGACTGACAGACACGCTACAGCCGAAACTATTGGGAGCAGGAAGCTGAAATTTTGCATCGCTACAATAAGACGCCGCCGCTAATGAATTTGTGTAGTTACATATTGATTTATTTGACTGCCTCCATGGTCCAGTGGATAACGTATACATCTGCTGACGTTCCCGGGTCAGGCAATATTTTACTGAGTTTTGCCGAATTCTCACGAGCAGCATGGAGTCTGACAATGTGCCCGGTAACGGCAATAGGTTCGCCTACAATTACGTGGGAAGTGTGGGTGTAATATTACACCTCTGTTTACCCCTTCGGATAAACAGGAACAAAATATCCATAATATTTGCGAAGACTTCTTCAGTCAAGCCTTGAATGGACCATGCATGACTAAACCAGCTACTGTACCTTAATCTTTCCCTCGAAGTCCTCTGGCAGCATGGTGAGGCGGTCCATAGTGTCGCGCAGGTCCCGCAGCTCGGGCTGGATCATGTCCATGGCGCGGAACTCTAGCCGCAGCTTGTCCATGAGCGTGATGAATACCTATGGACAATGTGTGGGTTAGAAAGAGGGAGTAAGGTAGCTTAATGTTTGAACTAAAATTGAAATCAAACATAATATACTTCTCTTGCTAGAAAAGAAAGCCACAAATTAGTAAGAAATGTGTTCACTTACCGATACAATTTCTGCAATATATTTGTTAGTGTTGCCCTTATCATCCTTGATCAGGTTGGGTTTGTTTTCTCTTATCCTCTCTAAGGCAGCAGGGCAGTCCAACTGGAAATTACAGAAGGATGAATTTTAAATGATTATACTTCTAAGAATTATCGAAAAGAGTGGCATGAGTTTCTTCCAAGTTGTTACAATAAATACCGAACCTGATTATCAAAAATCTGTGACTGACAGTAAGCTGCAAACACACGTCATCAGACGCTGCCACTTGCTACTTAAAAACATATCTGGTTAATGAGTAGTGGCCACGGGGCTGTAGTGGCCACCATCCACTTCATTCACGTCGTACCAAAGTACAAAGCACTGTGGGACGGTGGCTCATTTGAGTATTATACACCGCTATTTTTTAATTAGTACAAAAAATTTAACAGGGCACTAAGTATCTTTAACTGATCATAATTATGTAGTTGAAAAATAAAAACACTAAGTCCCAAAACTGTCTCAAAACTGTCCACAAAAATACCTGATAATTGGTAAATGCAATACTAATACTATGACCGACCCGTGTACTATCATACCATTGATAAATTACCCCCCCCCCCCCGCCCCTCTGCGCCTGCGCCACGCCCCGACGATGCGAAAAACAGTACTAAATTACTAGCGAAAGTCAGCGTATCTAATTTCGTTGCAAAACTTAATTGTTTGTCTACGTTTGCCCGACGCGATGGCCTATCATATCAGTTCATATCACGGGAGTATGTAGCTATGCTTCGTGCGTACTTTTTGAGTGGAAAAATCGCGAGTGCAGCTGTGTACCCATGGACATCATATTGTGAGTGTACAAAAGTGACCGGGTCAGTGTCAAACAATTAAAACAGTGCATATTGGATGCTTTTGACAATGGTGGTGGACATTTCGAAGGACAATGGAAATACTTGTAAGTTTAGTAAATAATACGTACTTAAGTAAATAATAATTTGATGCAGGCGCCTCGAAATCGGTCTGTGTTCTCCACACACCTTGAGGAAGGCCTATGTCCAACAGTGGACGTCTCTAGGCTGACATGATGACGATAAAATAATTTGTAAATAGCAGATGATTCTAACTTCATAAATACGCCAAAATTACTCTTTTCTTTTAGTCCAGAACACCATCTTTCATTTTGATATTTGTTTGCTTTCTAATTACATACCTCCGTATTTAATTACTTGTTAAACGATAAATTTTACCGGTCCTACGCCCGAATGAAGTATGAAGGAGAGGGTAGAACTAACAAAATTAAAAAATAACTACCTACATTTATTATTTTTCTTCATTTTATTTTCTATTGCTACCTACATCATAAGTGCGACAGAGAGAATGCGAATGAGCAGGATGGAATATTATCAATGAATTAGTGAATGGATTGTAAAATATGACTATGATTTAAGTGAGATTTTCTACAATAAACAAATGATAATAACTTTACTCTTTATTGATATTATGAAATTCTTACGTCACATATATGATAATAATATCTTCGCTAATCTGTCCTTAAAGTTTTTGTACTAATTAAAAAATAGCGGTGTATATAGCAGACATACAAGCAGATGGAGCATAGAAAACGACGTCGGAAAGGTTGATATAAAATTATAAATACAATGAGAGAAAAATATTAAAGAAATTGATTAAAATATCAACTCACCCTGTACTTAGTAACAAAAGCCTCAATATTAGGGAACTCGTCCCCCTGCACCTGTTTGAATGCAACCCTGTACTGCACAAGCAGTCGGCTGCACGCCGCGGTGTACTCCTGCGCGCGGACGCAGTCGCGCATGTACGCCTTCTCCAGGTGTTGCAGGGTGCTCACTACTGCATACAGCTCGGCCATGTTGTCGTGCCTGGAAAAGGCAGGAAAGATATCATCATCAGCCTTTAACAGTCCACTGCTGGACTAGGCCTCTCCTTTGAAAGGAGGAATTGGCCTACTATACCACGCTGGCCAAATGGGTTGGTATAGGGTTTTTATCAAGATTTCCTTCTCTTACAGTGCTGTTCTCTGCATAATATGCTCCCTCTGTCGGCTCTTACGAAACCCATGGGATGATATGGGGTGGTGACATTCCGTATTCTTAATCGATTTTAAACTTTCGCGATTTGTGTACATCATACAAAATAATTTAGCGGGTCTTAATCTAATCTTAATTCCGTATTCTTAATCCGTCACCACACGGACAAGATATAACCATTTATATTTACTCATTATAAAATGAAGTCCTGTCTGTCTAGATTCAGAAACATCAGCACAAATTTTTGTATGGTTAGCACCAATAAATACTCAGTGTGTTTCTTGAAGAAAGTTTAGGTGTAAAATCTACGCAGGGAAAGTCTACTATTTACTAGATACTAGAGGATGCCCGCAGCTATGCCTGCTCATTTTGGCGATACCACTGCACCCGAAAGGAAGACAATGTGTGGAGAGAGCAGTTGCTGGCTGAATTATAACAGAGAGGAAAGGCATCATTCTAACAGCAAATTTCTCAACATCACTCTAAGAAGAAATATGCATGCAGAATATCAACAAGTTTGAAATTGATTCATTAATAATAAAGCCTTTTATTTCTTGCGTGTTAGGCATTCTATCAAAGTTTGATAACATTATTGTTGAGTCGCAAGAACCCCTTCTCGGGTGAAGGCCTCCTCCAAAGCAGCCCATTCAACTCTATCAATTGATTCATTAGTCAAACAAAAAGATACAGAAATTATAAAAAAATAATCAAACATTACAAGATAAAAGATTTTTGTTGCACAATGTCTATTGCTGGATAAAGGCCTTCAAGGCTGTCCTTTTACAGATTATTCATAATTACTCATTTACAAACCACTTGTACTAAAAAGCTAAAGATGTTTCTTTGTTTATAAAGCAGTTTTATGCTGGGGGAAGCCTATGATTAATAGTGGTCTTTAAGATGAAAAGATGGAATGTAAAAATACACAGTGGGCTTATGTTTTTAATTACCAAATGGATTTAGACTTTAATATTTAAATGGGCTCTCTCTCTGTTTCTAAGGTAAACAACATGAACATGTTACAATCGCTAAGATACTGAGTAGGTTATCTTCTATTTTATTTGAATTAGTGTGTACATATAAAGTGTATGCCTAGGTATATGATGAAATGTTTAGGAAAAACCTACATATATGGGGAAATACATTTACTTACTTTTCACGTTCTCTGGCATTTCTGTAAAGCTTTATTTCTTCATATAATTCTGGTCTTGAGTCTGCAAATGAGTAATAGATGTGTAAAATCCAAAGAAAAACAAAACAAAGGCGTTGATCCACCCGAGGAGAAACAAATTCATACCTGACATTTTACTGGTGGGTGGTAAAAATACTAAATGACTATACTAAAACACTAATTGTACGCAAGCTGCACCTGCTAGACTTATTGTCTTAATTGTTCAATATTAAATCATTAATCACAAAACGAAAAGAAATAATGACTATTTTTCAATTCTGTCAAATTTGACGTTTGAATTGATGACATTTTATGATTTGACGTTTGTTTCTGAATGAACTATATTGAATGAAATTGAATGTCTTGTGTTCGGATACATTGGAAAAAGTAGCTTTCTGGCACAAAATAAGCCGTTAGGCGGTAGAAAAACTAGTTTCCGAAGCTTACTCATGGCTATAAAAAAATAACTGACAACATGACGTAATCCTCCAATATGGCGGATGACGCGCGCGCTCCCTGCCGCCCGCGCTCGTAGTTTCTTCACCAACTGCCACTCGTCTCGAATGATTTCACCTTGCGATGAATGAAAATTGTTGTAGACAGTCCGAGTTCGAATTATTCACATAATAAACTCTTCGCCGGACACAAAAGGTGTATTGTGATACAGTGCGTCTAAAGGTGGATTCGTGGTTGTGTTATTACCAGTTCTTCCTTTTGTGAGACCGTTGTGTTTACGTGCTGAAAATCATCTTGTGAAAATCTACAGGTCTCTGGAGTCGCCGGTGCAGTGTTTAATGGGATCTTGTTGATCAACAGGTAATTTTTGTGCAGTTCTCATTGAAAACTAGTCTACCGTTTTCTACTTACATAGGAAGGTAGTAACGGCCTGTTTTTACGTTTCCTGCCCCCATGTCGATGTTGCGAAGTTACGAAGTACTTTGAGAGAGTTCAGAGAGGGATCTTGTGTAAGTTATTATAGTTTTTGGCATTGTTTATTGTGTAAAAATGTGTTATTCTTATTGGAATGTTATGCGGAGACGGGTGGGGCGCCTTGGGCGCGGCGCCGGTCGTCCCACTTATGGCCAGTAGCTGCGACTCGCAACTGTTTACAACTTTGGCACGTTTCATTTTGTTACTGCACTCTTGATAGCTGATATACTGCAGTTTTAGTTACGACATTAATGTTTATAGACTGTTAAAACTGCACCAGATGTTTCCCAAAAGTACTTACAAACTTTTCCTAACAACCCTGAACACACAGAATTATTCAGTAATGAGTCTTTAATGACCCTGCATAGTTCTTAATCTTGTAGTAATGTTGTGGCAAGCCTTCAAATATTTTTAACATTGCTAAATGGCTGTACATAGAACAAGTTAGTTCTGTAATTTATTACTTAATTATCAAATATTTGCTAATTGGCCTCTAATAGCTTAGGCAACACAAAAGAATTTGATTAAAAATATAATTTCATTGATAAAACATTTTTTGCTTTAGTGCCAATGAAATGTTTTAACCAATAAGAATTTCTTTACCAAGTAAGTACCTACTTTAAGTTTCTAGTTTTTGGTGTAATATATTTTTGTATTGAGGGTATTTTATTAATAAATTGTCTCTACTATTTATTTATTTTTAGTTAGTCTTACCATAATCACCAATGTTTCTCAAATTAGGACCACAGAAAGAGATTATAAAAGTTATATGACATCATATGACCTAAATCTGATATGGCCCATAAATATGCCATGTGCTTATTTGAATATAAATTGTAGTTATATTGTACTATTGTTGCTTCATGATTGGACTTAAGATATTAAAAATATCATCTAAACATGTTAAAACAAGACCCTATATTCCTTGTTAAGTTTAAAATATTTAAAACAGATCAATAATTGCAGTACATACATACATAGTCTCACGCCTATATCCCCGAAGAGGTAGGCAGAGGTATATTGCTACACTCACTTTTTGCCAGATTTATTTTAGTCCCACCTAATAGGGGGCGAGCCTATTGCCGTACCGGGCACATTACCAGAGTCCGAGCTGCTACTGAGAATTTCCTAACGGAAAAACCCAATAACACTTTGCGCGGCCCGGGGATCAATCCCGAGACCTCCCAATCCCACATGCACATTTATGCCGCGAGACCAACGAGGCAGTTATTGCAGTACATACAAGTTATTTGACATATAGAAATAAATAATTGTATCTGAGTAATAGGAATTCCATTTTGTGCTGCATATTTTGTGATAACATGAAATATTATTATTATCATAAGTTAACCTACAATTTTACGTTTTTAGAAAAAACATCGTGTTGAAATATAATTTTATTTCTGTAAACATAATCATTTCCAGGATAATCTATTATTAATTAAACTTTAAAAAGAGTAGTTGCTTGAGAAATAACTAAAACCTTATCCACCATATTATACCTGTTTGTACAAAATTGCAGCAATAGCTGCAGGCATCCTCTGGTTAAGTAATAAAATAACCCAATGTAAGAGCTTACCTATGCATCTTATTTATCCTGCTTAGTCAATATGCCCTGTATACTGGTACACTGACTTTTAGTATTCTAGTATGTATTCCTATTATCAACATGAAGTGTACTTATGTAGGTATTTTTATAGAATAAAATACTATAATGTTATTAATTTAGAAATCTCAGGGCCATAAATAACATTACCTACTAGTCCTACATTTTGATAGTATAGTCGCCACATTTCAGAAATAATATTAATTCTATTTATTAACACATAGATTTAATTGTGCAGGTAATTGTCTGTTGTTTTCATTTATCATGTTTGTGATTACACTACCATACTACACTGATAAGATAACATTCTCAGTAACAATGAGCTCTTGGAACTATCTTGAAGTTCATGCACTGATATCTGAAATCCAGCCTTGGTCTGCTAATCCAATAACTTTATTGAATGTTGCTAAAATGGATTATTGGGTAATTTCATATGTTGCATTCAAGATAATCAACATTTTGAATAAAGATATAATTACTATGTTCTATTTAAAGAGCTATTGCTTGCTACATAGTGATGATAATTTTAATTATGATTAGCCTATTTAATACCACTAATATGTATCCTGTACAAAATATTGCAATTTCCTTGAAAACTGTTGACCTCATGTGAGTACTTATTCCTGTCGCCGCGAATAAATAGATCATTTAACGTAAAATAGAAATTGCACTCATTGGCAGCAGACAAAACAAAAAGTGTGCTAGCGCGAGTCATATCGATGACATTATCATTTTTGTGTCGCATGCACCTTTCGGATAGAATTTGGCGAATGTTCCGCGATAAAATACCGGTGCGAAGACATTTCAAGGCGTGAAATTGTGTGAACGAAAATTTTGTCATGAGTATTCTGATGAGCAATAAAGGCCTATTCATACGACACGATTTTACGTCCAACTTGACTAAATCACTTGATGAAATCGTGACGTGTAGACGCCAGTCGTCCAACTCAAGTTCATCGGGTGGGCGGTACCACCAGATTTTAACCAATCGGGTGGACGGAATGAAAATCAGTGATTTGATTGTGTCGTGTAGGCGGGAAAAGCCAATTCGATTGAAAATTTGATCAGTGGTAAAATTGTGCCGTGTGTATGGGCCTTATGATAGTCGCTCCTTAAATGAAATATTCTTTTTTTGCAACATGTTGTTGAGAGGCTGGATAGACCGATGGCTTGAGGAGGGTGGCTGGTATTGGTTGGATGACGACGTCTACATCCAGCAGTGGACTGCAATAGGTTGAAAAGATAAGATGAGATGAGCAATACAATGTTTAAGCTTAATATGACAGAAAGAAACGGAGAATAATTTATTTCTATAACAGACATAAACAATAGATTTACAAGGGAGAGCAAACCTTCCTATAAGTTTACAGAAACATGCCTCATGTCCGTGTAAAAATAGGAGACTCTTTCAGCATCTTACCAGATACCTACACGTACCAATATGTCGCCATGATTCTCTTTACAATTATCATAACAGGCTTTAGGGTAGGGTGGTCTAAGACTGCGCACATAAGGTAATATAGGCCATAAAATAAAAATGGATAATAATAAAGAAACAAATTTTAATTATTCTGAAACCTTAATTATTAATTAACAATATTTTAAAAAGGTTTCCTCATGAGATCAATAGTTTTTCAGTTATTAAAGTAAAATATCAAAATGGGAAATGCGCACTCTTACACAACCAGTCGGATAAGATTGCGCAGCAAGTTCGGTAAGACTGCGCGGGTACGGTAAGAATGCGCAGTAACCAATTAATGTTAATTTTCACAGAAATCACATATAAAATCACTGTCGCCCGAGTGAGCGGTGCATTGCTCATGCCACCACTCGTTACAACCAACACATATAATCCAATCTTCCACGATGGGTTCCTTATAAATTTCTCCACAACCGGGACATGACCATGTTTTTTTCTTATTAGCTTGACTAAGCTTTGGTTTTGTTTTTTTTGTATTACTTTTTGGTATTTTTGGTTTTGGTGTTGCTTTATTTTTGCAGCTCGTACTTATAGTTGCCTCAAGTTTTAGTTTTTTTACTGTCGGTTTCGCTTTTTCCTCCAGTTGACGTGCGAGTTCATTTTTATAAGGAGAACTACTTATTATCTCTGATCTCTTATGTTTTTTGTTTAGTGCACGCTTAACTTGAGACTTCGGCAAAGGAAAAATTTCGGTTAAAGTAACATGTGCTTGCTGAGAAGTGCTAGGACCGATATTGTCCAGTGGCATTTCTGATTGGTTGGGTAGCTGATCACTTTGATCCATTATCGTGTTTGGGGCAACTGTAACGTCTTCACTTATCGTTTTGTCTGTCTGTTGTGATGTTGATGCATGTTGAGTCAAATCTTTTTGTGAGGCAGGCTGCTCTACATTCAAACCTTCTTTTATTGCTTCTGTAGTTTGTAAAGGCAGTGTTTGACTAGGTTCTGTGTTTGCTACCCATTCAGACTCGTTTTCTCTTTCTGTAATTGTACTAGCCAAAAAATCAGCTTCACTGAAAACATCAGGATTATAAGGACATATTCCCGTTGTTTTAAAACTTTCTGCTGCACAGGCTGGAGTTGCTGCTTTGAGAAAAGCTGGTGTAAAAATCTTGCACATTTGAAAAACGGTTATAGCTCTTCCTGGATTATTGCGTAACCATTTTTCACACTCGTTGGAATAGTATCTCTTTAGTGCGACATGAAATCCTCTATCTAGAGGTTGCAATTTATGGCTACTATGTGGTGGTAAAGTTAAAGCGATTATATTGTGCTGGCGGTAGAAATCTATTGCACCAATGGTTACATGCGACGAATGGTTGTCTAGTATTAATAGCACCGGCTTTTCTTTTGTGGGTTTTGTGTGGTCGTTAAAGTGAGACAACCATTGTAAAAACAAATCAGAGTTTATAAAGCTTGAATCTGATACCATAGCTATGGAACCAGCAGGTGCACCATCAAGCAATTCGGCTTTCATCCGCTTTCTGCCGAAAATAAATGTTGGTGGAATGAAGTGCCCTGTGGCGCTCATTGCTGATACAACAGTGACATTAGTGCCTCTTTCGGCACTTGAAATTTTGTTAACTGCACGTTTGCCTTTAGTAGACAGAACTTTTGGAGGGTTATTTGGCACAGTTGAAATGCCCGTTTCGTCCATGTTGTAGATATCATTAGGACGGAAGTTATATTTATCCATCAAAGCTGTAAGATTGATAAAAAATCGTTCACACTGGGGTAAGTTAAATCCCATGGCTCGGGCGATGCTCGTAGAAGTAGGTTTCCGAAGTGAAACATCAGGGTGCCTCCTTAGAAATCCCCGTAACCATTCTTTGCCTGCCTTTTTGGTCTCAAGATTAAATCTATGTGATATTTTATTTTTTTCAGCAAATTCGAAGGCTACTGATCTAAGTTTTTTAGCAGTCATGCCAGAAAACATGTCATCCAATTGCCTTATGTAATCACAAAAATGTTCTTCTAATTCTTTTGAGAACGTGGTGTCGTACCTGCCAAGGTTGGTAGCTAAATGAGTTCTACTTAATCGCAGTCGTAAAGTTGATTCAGCCATACCAAGCTCTTTCGCCACAGACCTTTTGCTTTCGCCATCAGCAACTCTTTTACGTGCTGCTTCTATTATTTCTTCTGAACAAATCGATCTATTTGAAGTTCTTTTCCGCCGCGATGTCATCCTGTGAATTTAAATTACACATAATATTACATATTTGTAAATTATTAATAGTCGAAGAAAGTAAAAGCAGGCATAAAATATAAACATACTTAAAAATAAATGAATAATAACATAACAGTGTATAAGACTGCGCGCGCATTCTTACACACTCGTGCCATGCGCAGTCCTACACGATCGGCCTATTTCATAAAATCATACTGGTGTCGTCATCTATTCGAAGTTACGTGAACTAACGCGGCACGCACTACCTCCCGATTGAATTTACTCGTCAAAATCAAATGTACATATTTTTATTTAGTTCGAATAACTATATGACAATGCATTCAAATTGAAGGAAAATTAGATCAAACAGTGTTAAAAACTTCAAACTTACCTGGGAATGCGTATCTTCACAGTAATCGAATTATTTTTCGGGAGCAAAAACCGGTGCCTTGCCACTTCAAAACAACACTGAAGTTAGCCACGAACTTCACTCTGCTCTCGAGTTATGACGTGTGCGCAGTCTTACCAACCGCGCAGTCTTAGACCACCCTACCCTATTTACCCAGTAATGGTTCGCTGCTCACGTTTACCTCAATATACCGTCGTGATACCGTGCTAGTAATGCACCAAAACCATAGACAGCCGTAATTGAGTACATACACGGATTATTGTTTAACCATTTGCCAAGACAGTGCTAAATGCTAGTTATGTTGTTAGTGTCTTGATAAGTGTTGGGTTTGCCTTATGCAGCAGTGGCTTAGGCGGTCCGTTTTAATAGTTTTCTCGCGTTTTATAATATTAAAAATGACCTTACATACCTACGTAATTAATAATATATTACGGCAGGAACTTAAATACAATGCCTGCTATAATAGGTAGAAATGCGATCTACTAAAAGTTATATTAATACCTCTCCGATCATTCTCTGCCTTAGCTCTTCCACATTTTAATATTTAATGTAACTGCTCATAATGCTCCTGCTACACCTGCGTCTTAAATAAGCGCGTTAATTTAGGCGCTACATAGATGTGGCCAACGTTTTAACGCGTTAAAATACTAATTTCCTAATGCGAATTGTTTAACGCGTTAACTAACGCGTTATTGGCCATTGCCATTAACGTTAACGCTAACGCAGGTGTAGCAGTAGCATAATACCTACGTAAATATTTTTAAAGGTGAAATTCCAATGACTGCCTCGTTGGTTTCGCGGCATAAATGTGCGCGTGGGATTGGGAGGTCTCGGGCTCGATTCCCAGGTCGGGCAAAGTGTTATTGGGTTTTTCCGTTAGGAAATTCTCAGTAGCAGCTCGGAGTCTGGTAATGTGCCCGGTACGGCAATAGGCTCGCCCTCTATTACGTGGGACTAAAATAAATCTGGCGAAAAGTGGGTGTAGCAATATACCTCTGCCTACCTCTTCGGGGATATAGGCGTGAGACTATGTATCAATGTATGTGAAATACCATAAATTTGCCCCGACGTTTCGGCATGGATCAAACTAGCCGTAGATGACTAGACAACTGCCATCCAGCTTTACATCAAAATGTGTAGGCAATTCACTACCAAAAGCATGACTATTCCAACACTGACAGCTTATTAGAATAGCCGCTATTGACTATCGTTGTCACTGTGACAAAAATAGACATATTATGCAGTGTAAGCTTTAAAACGACCACCCTTATCTATTGTCAACACAGTCAATAACCTTAAATCAATGTTGATAGTCGAAGCCTCCACAACCAAGTTCGTATTATAACCTCGACCTTTTTGGAGTGACATCAGCGATATGGAGCCGATGTGTTCGTGACTGCGACCGAATGACATCACTTCAAAACGATTGCCTAATATGATACACCATTTTGTTTTGTGGCACGTATGTCCGATCTTGAGTGTCAAGTCGAGATGATTGTAGTTTTGGTACTTGAAAATGCCGTATCATATTTAAAATTGCACTGTTTTGTGTTTATATTTATTATTTATACTGAGTGTAAACACAGGACATCTGTACTTGAAATGACTTTTGGTTGGTCAATTAAATTCTATATTTGTTACAAAAAATTGATCTTTCGGAAAATTGTCAGAATTGGGATACTTCCTTACGCGTAAAGAGTGTTTATAATTTTGTGGTTAATATGATTTAGGCCACACGAATTCAGATAAGTGTAATCGTTAAGTATTTCTTGCTGATTTGACTAGTTAAAACAACGGTAGCATTAATCGTTGTTTATAAATTATAAAAACTAGTCACATCATTCGGAAAGTTTCGACGATGTATCAAGTTAATAGAGTGTTATTGATTTTATGTTTCAAGAATACACGTTGTAACCGAAATAGGAATGGACACCATTTAAATATCTGCAAACTTGTTTGCCATCTAATGGCATAGTTAGAATCGTTTACCTGCAGCTCATTTACATAGTTTACTTTAAAGTTGCGGGACGCCGTCCAAGGCTGTTTAATTTTTTGGGGTTCTGTTCCTAAAAAGTAGGCAAAGCGGTGCTTTTATCACCTTGTTTTAGATCTAGTGCGTACCTAGATGATATAATAACGCGTTATAGATCCGTTACATAAGTATTACTATTGCCTAGTGTCACACTACTGACACTCGATGTTAAACTGACCATTCTACACTTGTGGATACTAGGATAAGTCTCATACGTATTACCTTCCTATACAGGTTTTCCATCGAAGAAAAAAAGCTGTCAATTTCCCGCCACCTACAAGAATATAGTTAATAACAGTAACCGATACTGCGTAGCGTTAGAAGCCTTCTCGGCATTGCCCTCTCACAAGGTTACAATAATTACTACGTGCAGGCAGGTCGATCGTCGTAAATTAGAACGTCGATACGAGCCGTGTTCCTTACTAATTGTTTTGTAAAAGTATCTTAGTAATATCGGGCAGCAACGTAAAGGTGCTATCAATGTTCAGGGTTTTATAGCAAAATGGTTTGTACACATTTATATTAAGTAGTTTTTAGTCGCAATATTATTTTAATGTATATAATTGTTAATTACAAAGGGGACAGATAGAGGGAGCTTATCGGTTTAAATTCAAGATATGGTTTCGTTCACAATGTCAGTATATATAGTTTTGGGGATTTTTGTAATAACATTTTATGCCGATAGATGGCTCTTATCGATTTAAATTCGAGGTATGGTTTGGTTACCGCGGCATGTATAAATATTGGGTGATTTTATTGCAATAAACGTGCTTCATCTAATACGGTGTTTTATTGTGAAACTACAGTGGTTCCAATCAGCACCGTTGGATTTCCCTAGGAAATTGGGACAATCAATACATGTATACTAAATTACTTCCCTTGAAATTACCATAAATTCTGTGCCTATAACAATGGAGTAATAAACTTATTATTTTGGCACTTGATGTCTTTTGTCATGTGAGCGTCTGTTAAAGTACTATTTCCGGCAATGTGTTCCCTAAAATGGTTGACTAATAGATGACTTAAGGAAGTCCGTAATTTATAAAGTAAGAAGCATGAAATTCCAGACACTTGTGTGAGGTGTATTGTCTACAGAAGATCCAGGATGAGGGTTACCTTCGTTGCTGCAAAATATATATGTATATATTGTAAGTCTTACATCTATTTACTCACATTCAGTTTCAAAATCTTCGCTGTTAACCAACGACTCTAATTTACATTTTTTTATTATATCACCGCTATAATGAACCGCAATGCTAACTACATAATTCATAACAAAATGAATGACAAATGAGTATTATTAGCCAGACCACCGTGGTATCAGTTTTATGAACATTTTACTTATAAATAAAGAGGGGTTATGACTAACGGTTCTGATTAGACATATGACTTCTAACCTCCGGATACCGGAGTAAGTCATCGATTGTAGATGATATGATGTCATTAGTATAATATTCTAACTTGTAATTTAGTGACATAATTTGTTTATGAACTTTAAAAGCTAGTTGCTGGAATTATGACGTAAGGGTGAAATAGTAATTTCATAGCGTATTCGTAAGCATATATCGTCATTGGTTAATGCCTTTTTAAGATGCTTTTAAATAAACTAGTTGATCCGACAAACGCCGGATCTTTTAAATAAAAAAAAAAAAATGTACAGTAAAGTACAAACGAGTTTAATACAAAGCTCCTCAACCACACCTCATACAGGTAAAATTTCAAAAAAGAACTTAGCCTCTGAAAAATCAGTCCAAACAAATATTTTTAAAGGTTTAAGTAGATATTGTCACCCAAAAAAAGTAGCTATGAATTCAAGATTATTTTATTGATGGTTTTCTTTTGTGGTGGGAATAGGCCATTACACTTTCCCAATTATAATTCATTTAGTAAAAACAAGATTTTCTTTCTTGTATTTCAATGTCTAAAGTAACTACTGTACTTTGTGCCTGCCCCAGATACACATAACACAATAGGGTTGTTTCCAATTAGTCAAATCAAGCACTTTTAATGAAATGTCAAAAACTACCTTTGCTACCATTTTGCTAGATGGCTTTTGTATGAAATAAGACCTAATGACGTCATAGGTTTTTCCTGTCAAGTAGAATACTTATTATCAAAAAAATTACGATAAAAAATGTTAAATAAAGTTATCAAATTAATTGATGAATAAAACTACTATTATTTTGACATGTTTCACTTGATAAAAATACTTATATAATTTATTTAACTTGCAGTAAACTTCCCTATTGACATTCGAGCCTCTTCTAGAAATACTTTGTAGTTTCTTGTCTAGGCAGTAACAACTAACTATTCTAGTTACCGTTAGTGTTATCGTAAACAAAACGACTAAATTAGTATTTATCGCTCTGCGGCGTAACAGACGGAACCATGGATAAAGCATGTATTAGCATGTAATATACTTAGCTATTACGCGTAGTAAAAAGCCTGTTACAATAAAAAAATGGGTATACGTGTGTGTGTGTGTGTGTGATTTCTATACCTAATTGGAGTTGCTTTATAGGAAGATTTAATCAAAAGTTTAAATAGCAGAATCAAAATAAGGTAAAAAAATAAACGAAATTAAATATAATTAGGTATGCTAGTCAGAATCGGCACTAAATTTTATTTTTAACTGTTTGTTTTGTTTTTGTTTTTCGTGTGAGTATGTGGCCAACTCTAATGTCGGAGTTTTCAGACCGCCCGAAGGCCTCCGACGTGGCCTAACGATTCTTATCCTTAGACAAGAACCGGGACCGACAGCTTTACGTGCCCTCCGAAGCACGGTCGCGCTCAGATGTAAATGCCACACTTGGTCACCCGTCCAAGTGGCGACCTGTGCAAGCGTTGCTTTACTTTGCCGATCTGTTACGAACAGCAAGCCCAGTATCGCTATGAGCGCTACATTTTTAACTGTAATAAATAAAATATGTAGGTATAATATGTTTATTTTAGACTTAACGTATGATTGTCACACACTGGTATTGAATTTCTCCTAAATCGCTGAACTGAACCAATGACGATAAAATTGATCCCTGAATGTTTTACTCGATTGGATCCGAAAGGCAGTCAAGATCCATAAAATATCGAGGCTAAAACTGTAATTACAATAATCATAACAACTGACAATGTAAGTTTAGTAACTAGACGAAGCCCGCGGTTACACCCGCGTTATTTAAGGCAGTAGCCTTAAATAACGCAGGCGTGCTCCCGTCGCTCATAGCGTGATGTTATATAGCCCATAGCCTTCCACGATAAATGGGCTATCTAACACTGAAAGAATTTTTCAAATCGGACCAGTAGTTTCTGAGATTAGCGCGTTCTACCAAACAAACAACCAAACCAAACAAACTCTTCAGCTTTATATATTAGTACTAGAGGATGCCCGCGGTTACACCCGCGTTATTTAAGGCTACTGCTCTGCTCCCGTCGCTCATAGCGTGATGTTATATAGCCTATAGCCTTCCTCGATAAATGGGCTATCTAACACTGAAAGAATTTTTCAAATCGGACCAGTAGTTACTGAAATTAGCGCGTTCAACCAAGCAAACAAACTCTTCAGCTTTATATATTAGTATAAGATAAGACTATTGGAAATACGCGAGTCACTGAGACGGATAAAAACTAAATACCTAAAATGACGCAATGTCATTGTTATATTCCGTAAATAAAATACGAGCTGGTATCCCTGATCATCAGATAATCTTTGGGTCAGTTCAATGACAGAATCATTTCGGCTTACAACATATATTGTGAGTTAGACTAAGGCTGCTTCTCGACCGGAGCGGATAAGAGCGTAGCTGTGGATACAACCAATAAAATTGCATAAAAATGCCGCACAGCTCCGGTTCTTTCCGCTTTGGCAGATAGGCAGCCTTAGGATGTAGTTCTAGACTCTTTAGAATGCAGACTACCGTTATAGTTGATCACTGGACCTGTTTACTAATTTGAAAACTGTCGTTTTAGATTCCGGTTATTAAATGGATCCTCCCCATGTCTTACAGTTGGTGTCAGACGACAGAAGTTCTACAGTTACGAAAAATAGAACTATTATTATCTTTGCCTAGAATAAAAACAGTTCGTAAGTTTTAAAATCGTGCTGCCACATGTAGTGTTAGAGAGTTCTATTCATTAATCATTGCTATTAGAGATCCTTTTCGTTGTGTACCACCCACTGTTATCATTTGAGAAATATTCGAAGTGAATCAGTTGGAGTGTCTAACCTTTTATCAGGTACTATATTAATTATTTTTAACCCCTTTTCAGGACTATCTAAATTAACTGTTTTTGACGATGTTTCTGGTGGAGCAGTACCTTTGCCACGGCATCGATATACGCATATCGCTACGCAAAATTATTGCCTAGTACTTAAAATTATTACCGTCATAAACACTCGTCAAAGACGTCGATGTCGACCTTACATTGCGTTAATTCTGTATTATCCGTCGTTATTAGCTAAGAATCACATCCATCACTTCCATCAGGGCTACGTTCTACGTAAACTTCCGTTACGGTCACCGTCCAGAATACTATATTAATCGTGTTTATACACTGGTGTTTATCTTGGTAATGGCGGCTAATGCGATATGCGTAGCTGGTAGCACTGGAAGAAATTAGTTTGGAAAGTGATCTAAATGGAGCGGTGATTTTGAACTGGTTTCGTGTAGGCATGGGCGTTTTCAGATTTTTCCGCAAACCGATACAAATTCGATTTCAGATACTGAAATCGATTTCAAAAACCGATTTTAGAAATCGATTTCTGTAGCGGATGTCGGAGCGACGAGCCGGGCGAGCGTAGTTTTTACTAGTTGCGTAGACAAACGCAAACAATCGAATTCTTATTGTATTGTCATGTCATGCGTCCATATTTCGCTTGGTTTGCGTGACATATTGAAAAAGAAAACCTACTAACTACCTAAAACTAATTGTTAAAAAACTCAGTCGCCAAACAAACTAAAATTACACAACACGAATTGTTTCTATTTATTTACACTTTACAATCCTAACCTACTAACTACCTAAAACTAATTGTTAAAAAACTCAGTCGCCAAACAAACTAAAAATACACAACACGAATTGTTTCTATTTATTTACACTTTACAATCCTAACCTACTAACTACCTACCTAAAACTAATTGTTAAAAAACTCAGTCGCCAAACAAACTAAAATTACGCAACACCAATTGTTTCTATTTATTTACACTTTACAATCCTAACAACGTAACAATAAAACTTTTTAAATCCTAATAGTATAACTTTCACGAAAACCAAATATAGGTACTTAATTTTATTATTATTACGCGCGCACCGCACTGCACGTGTCACCTAGGTCAAGTGAACAAATAATCATTGATCAAGTCAAACTCAAAACTCTCCAAACATAAATCCCTAATAACTATTAAAACTATTTGCATTTTTCAAAACAAACATTAAATAGTTGCAATCTGAATTAGATCTTATCGCCTCGATGTTTAGTTTTATTTTTTCTATTCAATCTGCAATTCATAAAACCGCCAAAATCCATAACGCACTAGGTACTACGACTGGCTTGCTTGGCAACGATCGATATTCGCTTCATCGCTTTTGCTCTTTAAACGGATCACTAAGTAAGAAAGAAAAGGATATGAAATTCGCTCTCTCTCATTCTAACTAAGTAGTCGTTGGGTAGAGTGAAAGAGAACGAATGAATATGAAAACTATCGAAATCGTAAGCTTTAGATTTACTTTGTAGTTTGGTTGCGCTTGCACAGTTTCCGTTTGGTTTGGATTAGATTGTTTGCGTTATCGTGGTATTGTTTTACGTTTTCTAAAATCGGTTTTCTCATATTGGAATATCGATACGATACGATTTCTGACTGCAATCGGATTTCAGTTTCGTTTTGATATATCGGTCTCATGCCTAGTTTCGTGAGATATCCGATACGTGATTCGAAGCGTGTTCACTTTTCATTTTGATCCATACGAATTATATGTATTCGCAATGCATTATCTCTTATCTGCTTATCGTTTCATATGTCGTGTAAATAAGGCCTGGATCGGTTTACTGCAGATTACTTAACCCCCTCTGCAGAGTTTGGCAATGTTGGATAAATGTATATATCCTCGTCCCCCTACAATTTGGATGCAATCCATTCTCTTCTGGCCATGCCATTGTTTGCCAGCATTAATTTGGCATGTTTTTTGTCACCCCAAATTGCGTCTGGAGGGTCAGAAAGCCAGTCACTGAAAGCCGTGGTATCCGTTTTCCCTTTAGGCAAAAGGGAAGGGGTGTCTTAAGTAGTAAATCAGGGATTAGTTCGAGATAGCGAACCGCACCTAACCACAAAGATGTATTTAAAAGTATTTTTTGGTTAAGTAATAAACATATTTGTGGGTAATCTGGGGGTATTCTGTTTTAGTCTAGTCTAGGTACAGCTAAACATGAATATTTCAACAGAGCGACCGCCATCAGACTTTTCAGTTACTCGAAGTTTATGTGCCCTCCCTCGCACAGACTAATAAAAATACCTATACTTTCGCTAGCCAAAATACACAAAGATCAGCTGTTTTTTGTCTCGTGTGTAGTGCTGAAATAAAAATACATTCATTCTTTCTAATATCGTACCGTCTCGCAATGACTTGCGTGTGTCATGATTATTGTCACGGCGATTTGCACAATAGTTTATTGAGGCACTTGCGACTCACATGTAGAAAATAATAATTACTGTTGAGACTTTCAGAGGTACTGTTTTAAATGGATGTTATATTTTTATTATATTCAATTTGTAAACAATCTAACTTTTGTCCGTGTGGATTTCAATTCAAAATTTGTCCGTGTGGTGTCGGATTAAGAATACGGATTGTCACCACCCCATATCATCCCATGGGTGTCGTAAGAGCTGACAGAGGGACCATACTATGCAGAGAACAGCACTGTAAGAGAAGGAAAAAAAGTGGACTGTTAAAGACTGATGATGATGAAACAATCTAACGCCCAAGATTCTTGGTTTTCCCCTTCCTGCTGTGCACTTAATTCCATAACATCTAAGTACCTAGTATTCATATGTACATTGTTGTAAGTAACACAGTTTATTTTTCTTTTGGAGACAAAATCTTCTCTTCATCGATGTAATATATTGCCATTTAAATGAGAAAGGATAGATTTCGTCTCGTGTATTACGTAATTTCCTCTAGCTCCTCCTTTTATCTTATATTATAAGCGTGAAATATGTGAGACGTGTAAGTAAATGTGCAGCGAATCGCTTCTCCTTGGTGACGAGGTATCAAGCTTCACGCTAAACTGGCCGTTTAGATGCGTGCAACACGCTGGCCAGTAAGCTTTGTTCGATTTACTATGGACTGTAAGTAGGTGATTACGGGCTAATTTGATTGCTTCCGTTTGCTTTTAGGACGGTACGGTACTGGGCAGGAGCGTAAAATGGTGGGTTATTGCGACATTTTGCAGTATATCCGAATGATGGTCTCGACACAGGTGTAGCTGGCTTTAAAACGAGATCCTCACCAGTATTTGACGACTAAACGTATGGGCTAAGCTAGTGAGAAACGATGCCAACTTAAGTATAGACAGCGATGAAAGTGCCATATATTTCGTTTAGCTGTTTTCGTTCCTAAAGTAGCTTAGTTCGTGGTGTGAACCGATAAATGTTAGTGTAGTGAAAGAGACCCATGACCACAGTGCCTCAAAAGCAAAAACTCAGGGTAATTTCAATACAAACGAAACCGATACAGAACAGTGAACCGAAAATAATCAGCTATAAAATCCGTAAACAGTACATAAATTTAAATTTATGTATGACATTGGCGTAAACATGAGACAAACACTATTGTGAATGACTTCGTTGCGCGATTGCTGAAGATATTTTAATGTGGGAGTAGATCCCATGTTTAACATCGCATGTTTTTTTATATAAGTAGATCTCTGTGCTCCTGGTTCATAGGCTGATAAAGTTCTATTTTTACCTCACATGGATCCACAAAAGTAACATCTAAGGGTAGCTAAATTTATTTACGAATTTACGCACCATGCGTAAACCCGCGTAAGTAAATCATAAAACTTTATCTTCTTCAGGCCGGTGAAACCTATTGGTGAAACTTGAACGAAAATCAGTTTGGTAGTCTTGGAGTTCATCGGTTCGATTGAGAATAACATAGTGCTTTTTCCTCAACAACTAATAGTCCGATTTTCGTCCCACAGTACCTCCCATAGTATT
Organism: Euclidia mi; assembly: GCA_944739405.2. NCBI lineage: Eukaryota > Metazoa > Arthropoda > Insecta > Lepidoptera > Erebidae > Euclidia > Euclidia mi. Next base: position 1,730,081 of record OX123206.2, read on the forward strand.
TTTACGTACACGTTCAACTATATACAACACTGTACCGCTGTATGTACGGTCAGTATTATTGTAAATGACGTCATACGTAATCAACGGGGCCGCTCAGTACGTTGTGCAAGATTTTTATCGGTGTACAGAAATAAGCCAGAGCGGTGTTTAATTAGAAGTGACATTGTGGACTAATTGTGACAATGTTTCGAACAAATTTTATGTTTCTTTGGGTTTAATTGGCGAGGTTGCGAGACGAATATTCATTGTTATCTTAAGTGGAAGAGGTATGTCTTGAAATGTTCGTATGAGCTCAATTGTTATTATGACTCCTTTATGTAGATTTCTAATGCCGAAAAGGTACAGAATTATATCTAGATCTGGTCACCGTGGCATGAAGTAGGTTGACTTTGTGCTTGAGCTCGTCGTTATCTATCCTTTAATGTTGTTGTTTCATAACGTAATGCAATATTTTATTTTTGTAGTACAGTCTGTTCTTTTATGGAATACACTCCCTCCTGAAATCAGATTGTCCACCAACCGTTATGCATTTAAAACGAAGGTACGAGAGCTTCTTTTGAAGAGATTGACGGAATCAGCTTATCACTCTCATCCATTACTATAAGTATTTACTTATGTATTTGTTATGTATGTATATTTAGATCTAAATATGTATTATATACATGTATGTGTTATGTATGTATATTTGGATGTATATTCTTTATGTATGAATTCTATCCCTTTATTATACTATTTACATAATTAATACTAAATTTCATTTAGAAAACATTATTTTTAATGTTATCGGTAAAATGCACCTACCACTTTTATCTCTGTTCTACCTTAAGGTTGACAGGTAGAAAATGCCTTATGGCATTATGTCCAACCATGTACACCTTGTTTGTACAAATTTAAATAAATATTTGTGTTTTCTCACCTTGAACCTGGTATCCCTTGAGGTAAACTTCTCGTTGTCTTATTCATACAGTTCTCTTTGTTACGTTTTCTAACCTCGGCAACCTTGTCCCGTGCTACCCTCCATTACCGTACCCCTTTAAGAGACTTCTAATAGCAAGACGAATGCGAAGATCCACACGCGTTCTAGCGTACCTACTTACTTACTAAAACCGCCAGCATATTTTTACACTAAACAAACATAATCTTGCTCTGTGTAATTGAGTTTTATTACCATCATTAATGTAAAACAGACGTTTTTTATTCCGTCTTCCTCGAGTAATTGAATACCGTCGGAGCTTCCTTTTGTTTGTAATCATGATATTTTACTCACCGCGGTATTACGGTGTCCCCATTCCCCTGTTTCGCTTTGTGTCGAACCCCCTCACAACCGCAAATGTCTTTATAACTGCTTCGGAAGCATTAAACTGTGAATAAAGTCTCTTAAAATATAGTTAGGATGAATGTGTAGTGAAGTGAAGTACCATCGAAAATATTGCCGTTATGTAATGGATACGTCTGATTAAGATGCAGGCGGATTTAATATCTGATAGTAAGATTCCAGTACGCAACTAATATTATTTGTTTTGTGTTTATCTTAAGTTATATAAGTTTTCCTTCAAACTATTGTATTTCCAATCACAATAATATTGATTCAAGCAATAAAGCACGGATTTCAAACTCGTGATGCAAGGATAGTTTCAAAGTTATTGCCAAGTTTCCAGACAGTGCCCTTTAATAACATTTTCAAGTATCGACAAGAGTTCAGCAACATATTCAATCTCAACATATTCTTCAAGCATATTGCCACCAACAGATCCCAGCTTATTAAATATTTCCACCTAATATACCAGAAGGTGTCCTTAAATCCGCCCCTTTCAGCCCCTTGTAACTGCGTCATTCCGAGGATAATATATGGTTTTTGTGCCATCATTGTACCAACATGTTATGGTGTTGATACACTTGAGCATTCATCTGTAATGATTAGCTTTCTTGCGGATGTTACAAAAGAGAAAAACAAACGAGTGTGTTCTGGCGAGCATCATCCTAACGAATGGACAGTAAATTAGAATCGACCTTTTTTGCTGACTATAGCGTTCGATAGCAAGATCGTCAAAAATAATGTTCGGTTCTGTTCGTTGTTCGGTTTGACAAAACAAAATAACGGCAAATGCTCGCTTTTCTGTTACAAGTATATGCTCAGATGTATCAGCGCCATTAGATGCGTTGAGAACTTGTGAGGCACGGGACGTGGCGGGACTGCATTATGACGGTCTATCCCGTCAAACGATTTCGTAAAATGTCGGTCGATACTCGCTGAGGTTCTGCCGGGTATTGGCAGGTTACAAGACGGGTTTGTGCTTTTTGGTTGTAAAGTTTAGAATGTTGTTTGTGTTATTTGGGGTGTTTTGTACGTGATCAGAGGTGTTATAAAGATCATTTATTGCCCTGTCATCAGTAGGTGAAATGAAGGTGATTCAACCATACCGAACAATGATTTTGATAAGGATAGATACCGTTCAATATTAGCTGTTATTTACCGTAACCTTGCAGCAAATAACATCTATAAACTCAGATGAAGAGACACAACGAAAACTATTTTAGAGATGACAAGGTTCCATACAAAACACACTCTAGCCCTGAATCTCCATATCTTCTTAGTAATTTCAAGCACCAATTGACTTATTGTGATGAATTTCTTTCAATCAGCATTCCCATATAATCATAGTCTCTCAAAGAGGCCCCGTGCTATTATTTATTTCGTAATGAATCAACGGTAGCAGTCCGACATATCAAATACCTCTATTGCACACATGCGCATGCGTATATGTTATCTCACACACACATACACACACGCCGGTCTAATGAGTAATGACTCATTTAACTTTGTTTACACATACAATCTGTATTATTTAAAAAGCTTGTAAAACATTGTTATTTATTTTAGATAAGGATGTTCTATTTTAGTTTTTATTTAGTCTTTGGAGGATGGAATAGCCGCAGCTGGTCTAGAGAATAATGAACGGCAATAGCCGACACTGTATTATGTAAATATTTACCTATTATTTTGCTCTAACGCTATTGTGACATGATTTTTCCAACTTATTATCTTAACATAATTTTAGGGACTACAGAGGCAGTCCAATAATTATTTATATTTACTAAGTAAATAAAAAAATGAAGTTAGTTTTTAGGGTTCCGTACCTAAAAGGTAAAAAACGGAACCCTATTACTAAGCCTCCGCTGTCTGTCTGTCCGTCTGTCTGTCACCAGGCTGTATCTCATAAACCGTGATAGCTAGAAAGCTGAAATTTTGACAAATTATGTATTTCGGTTACCGCTATAACAACAAATACTAAAATAAAAAAATGAAAATATTAAGAGGGGGTCCCATACAAAAAACGTGTTCTTTTTTTCGTATTTTTTGCTCAAAATTACTAACGGTAACAGGTAGACGCTTAAAATATTCACAGAATATGTAGTTGTATATTACCTTTGAAAATAAATAATTCAATTTAAAAAAAGTACCTAAATAATAAAGGGGGGCTTCCATACAACAAACGCAATTTTTAAGCAATTTGTTACTCGATCTTAATAAACAGTTAGAGACTTAAAAATATTTAAGTATACATACAACAAACGTGATTTTCTTTTATACATGATAGTACGCAACCCTTCATGCGCGAGTCCGACTCGCACTTGCCCAATTTTTTATTTTGCCAATACTCTCTAGGTGTCCTTAGGTTGATATTGGGAGAATGTCATGAATGATGAATGTAGAATAGGTATTATGTAGATCATAGAGGAATCAGCTATCTATCTTCCATTATTAAATTAGATAATATCGCTTACAAGTGCAATACTTTAACTATAGCTGCAGCCGCTTCAAATCTAATTCTGAGATGATAGCAAACAATTTATTCAAGACTACTTAAATTTCAACACAGCTTCTCAAGAATACAGTCCTATTATTTCAAGTTATGGTTGTCGCGACGTTTTTGAGAGACATGTAAGCTGACAAGAGTACAAATGATTTCGTAATGTGGTTATATCTTAGCACTCGATCTGAACGATGTTATCGTACGCCTGAATGTGCTGCGCGCGTGTTAGCCGCGTAAGAATGTACGCTGTCTGCTGCATGACCGGCATTGACCGTACTTAGTTAGGTACAGGTAAAAATTGTCATATACATGTAGATTATTTATACATTTGTTCCAACGTAAAATACGGTACGTTGGAACAAATGTAAATGTTCAGTTTTCTGTATACTTTAAAATACCAGAAAATCTTTACCGCGTAATGTTTTTATTTACTCAGGCAAGATTAGGTAGTCCTAGTCAATCTTCAAAATAACTTGTCATCCTTGTTTTAAGGAGAAGAATCCGTTTTGCATTTGACAGCTCAATTTTAATATTAGGGAAGCTATATAGCATGAAGCTACAGTCATTCAAAATCGAGCAAAAGGAAAGCACAAGCTAAGCAAGAAGAATTGGCTGTCAGCTATCGAAATTATATTGCAAACTTCACAAGAATCATTCGTACAAATGCGTCATAATATCACAATGCAATTACTCAGAATCACGTTTTTATCATTTTAATATAGGATACACTTATATCTCTTATGTTAAAATGACGATACAAGTTAAATGAATAGATAAGTATCAGCTAATTCACACATTAAGACGAAATGGTATCGTGGTCGCGTAGTTTGGCAGGGGGTGAAGCAGACGCAGCGAGGAAAGCGGCGCGCGGGGCGCCCCACCCTGCCGCGCTCCGCCGCCGCGCCGCGCCCGCCAGCCGGCGCAGAATAAGTAGGCGAATGCAACATTCTAATACGCTAGTTTGTGGAAGTTGTGTTTGTAGCAAGTGTTTATAGCGATATATTAATTTATTTTTTCACAATTTGTACGAAATAACGGAAACACAAAATAAATAATAAATATGGTAAATATCCTATTTACCTTAGTAATAGTTTCTACGAAGTACATAATATGTATAGTGCAATAAATAAATTAACCGTACCTACGAGTAAGAATGCCCCTTAGAATAAATAAAAAAAAATGGCCCGGCAGCATGAAGACGGGGTCGCAGTCCCGCCCGCGACCCCGGCAGGCATTAACGTGACCCTGGAACGTAAAGGGTTACTGAAGGACACCGTGGATTTTAGTCAGTACGAGTCTGACAGTATTCCGCCCTGCGCTGGGTTGAGGACTCATTTGATGATTTTACCACGATAAAAAAAGGATCTTTTTGTTTATGTGAATTATTTGTACTTGGTACTTACTTACATTAGGCGCATTCATTAGTGTTTTCATTATTGTTGGATTCACCTATTTACCAGATCGCTGTTTGAAAGGGGTGCCTACAAGGTATTACATCGACAAAACCGGTTTTACCAAAAAACCGGTATTTCCAGAAAGGGCAAGAAAGAAATGACCGGTGTATTAGGTTTTGTAAAATATGTATATTCAATCAACAATAAAATAAGGCTTATTCAATTTTTTTCTGAACCTCTAAGAGGCATCCCACGATTTCTTCTGGAATCTACTAACTCAGGTAGAATGTGCGAGTTGTAAAAGTTGACGAGTTTCGACTCCATTTTATTTTTCCAGAATTCGTCATCTTTCTGGATGTATAGAATTTCCATTTTTGATTCTTCTCCTCCCCATATACCAAAAATACATCGCTGCTTGCCCGTCACCCGAAGCTGTCCTTGCGCCTGATAGTACCAGTTGCTGTTTTTATTTATGGTCACCTCGTTACTCTTTTTATTATATTTTAGAATTTGGACCTTATTATTTTTGATAGCATTTTCTATACCGTTTTTATAAGCAGCTACTGGACATTTGACCTCAATTATGGTATCGTCTCCTACAACACCGTCCGGTGTGGCACCAATATAAGGAAATTCTTGATCTACAAATAGTCCACAGTCTTCGATGAGTAAGTTTTCTTGGCTGCTCAATTGTTGGAGAGCAAATTTTTCATTTTTGAGCCCATGGGCTACCGATGCGACGGATGAAATATTCGATTTATATAATATGTTGTTCACTAGAGCAGAAAAATTTTTTTGCCTCTTTATTATTGCCCCAAAGTTTGATGCTGTTATCATCAACCTTCTTATTTGCAACCATTCAGTGCTTTCGCGTTGCTGTGTGGTTCTGTTTTGTATGCCCTTCCGGTCTTTTACCAGCGTCTCCAAATTTTTCATAAAATCTGTAGACGCTGCGATGTACTCATCGGCAGACAAGTCTGGTGCAGCCACTTGTTTGCCATAATCATTCTGCTTTACAAATAGCTTAGATCTATTTTTTTTTCTTTTCACGGCATTGGCTCGTTTTCTCTGCTGTTCTCTTCTTGCTTCTAGTTTTTTTAAGTTGCCTCTTGGGCTCTTACCCAATATTTTTTTGTGCACAGTGTAAAGAGGTCTTTTTGTATTGTAAGAAACAACAGCAGCCGAGCATCTCGCTTGATAGGAACGACGAGAAGCAAAATTGATTCTTTTGCCCCCAACAAATTTCGCAATTATGCTGTTGAATCTCTCAACTGCATTAGTATCAACGTCTTCAAGAAGACTTCTCGATTTTGCTGCCACCGAATTTAAAATAACTTTTAGCCGGAACCAAAATGTCGAATTTTCAAGCTCTGCCACAGTTGAAGACAAAATTCCTTTATCTTTCGTACAACAATAATCTTTGCAACGTCTGTGGTCCCCGTATGCGTGGTTCAGAGAATTTGTTATGTCTCCATGAATTTGTTTTATGGCAATGTCTCTGGGATTACTTTTATTATGTTTGATTGAAGTCGTGACAACTTTTCTCATGCTCATCACTTTTTCATCGGTCATATATTTTCTGTGAGCTTTTGGATATTTTGTATCTTTGCTTAGTGCACGCAGCTTGTTGCACATATTTCGCAGAACGTGGTTTCGGCATTCTATTTTAGACACTACGTAGTCTGAATAGGGATTTGACGACAATATTTTGGCATAGGTTGCAGAATCACCATCAGCCACAATGTTGCCATAAATAAGTCCATACATGTTGATGGATTCCTTGAAACCTTCGCATACAATCGTCGCTTCCATTCCGCTGGAGGACCCTTCATAATTTTTATAGCATTTGTGGTTTTTAGGGTTTTCCTGACGTTTCTCTGCCCTTGCACATATTAAACAATATTTATTTTTGACACCAATGAAAAGAACTTCTCCAAATTTTCGGCCCACAATTGCAGCAACACCAGACATTGCTTTATAGTTGTTCCCATAAGAACGTTTGCACCATGCACCATCCGCAAATACGTCAATGACGGGTATGCCATTAACCACACGCCCTTCTTGGATTGCTGCTTCACGTTCAGTAGCAGCAGCTCTTTCCATAGTCTCCAGTGCTGTAGCCTCCCATTCACTAAACATGCTATCCTGAATTTTCGCGTAATATTTTTCACGAAAAATAGGGATGTCCATGGCACTCATAGTTTCCTCGAATTGAGAGTATCCAATCCCAGACGATACTATACCCGAGACTGCTGCAGTATTTATATCTACTCTATTATCACAGCCCAAGTCGTCAGTACACACTTTAAATTTTTTCAGGCATATCCTGCATTTAAAATTAAAATATGAAACCAGACCGATACGTTTTTCTGTTTCTAAAACTAAGCAGCTAAAATCACATTGAAAGAGAGGTTCGTGTTTTTGCTGTTGCAGTTGATTAAAAAAATAAACTATATCAACAATTCTACGACCGGTGATTTCTTTCGTAATCTTTGTCTCACGCTCATGTTCCACAAGATAAGGCAGGTCTTCTTGATCGCTGAAACATTGAAAAAAAAAAAGCGAGTAAATGTGATGACCTTAACAAATCTGGGAAACTAGGAAAAACTGGCATATCAGTGTATGATTATTTATAGTCCATACTTAGTCCACCAAATAAAAAAACATTTTGATAAACTCAAAAATATATGCATCTAAAAGCTTATGCAAACCTAAAATTTTACTAGAGGATAAACTTACTCAGCTACACCACATGGCGGTGGTGTGTTTGGCATTGACGGTAATTCTATATTTGCTCCATGAGATAATTCTGGTAGGTTTTGTGAGACTTCTTCTGTTCCAGTAATACCCAACAGTTTTTCAGGGGTACTGAAAATAGGAAATAATTTTAAAAATAATGAATATGTACAGAATTATTTTTTTTTAAATGGGCGTCGTTCGCGGATTTTAGAAACATTGAAATAATCCGGTTTAAACTGGTACTGGTTAAAAATAAAATACCGATTTTTGGTAAAAACCGGTATTCACATACCGGTTTTTATCATAAATTCTTTTATATATGATGGCCGTGTGGTTGACGGCATACAATACAAGTGTCACCACCCCCTATCGTCCCGTGGGTGTCGTAAGAGGCGACTAAGGGATAACACGATGCAAATACCATCTTTGCGTAGAGACGGAAAACTCGACATCTAACCCTATATGACTGCCTCGTTGGTCTCGCGGCATAAATGTGCGCGTAGGATCGGGAGGTCCCGGGTTCGATTCCTGGGTCGGGCAATGTTATTGGGTTTTCTCAGTAGCAGCACGGAGTCTGGAAATGTGCCCGGTACGGCAATAGGCTCGCCCCTTATTACGTGGGACTAAAGTATATCTGGCGAAAAGTGGGTGTAGAATTACACCTCTGCCTACTCCTTCGGGGATAAAAGGCGTGACGATAAGTATGTATGTTCTTTTATATATATAGATTAGTACCCTATTCATGACCTCGTACATAAAAAAAATATTTTCAAAGGTTTTACCTGAAAAACAGGGTCAAGTGAAATGAGATGCCTATCTAACTCACAGATTTATTATGATGAAACACAATGCACATAATTATATATATACAAACGATATACACCCATATCGGAGTCGATGGCGCATTGTGTTCCACGCGCGCCTCAAATAGAGTTAGCTATAATGACGGGGCCGAGCTCTAGAGGGCCGAAGCCTGCCGGGGTCACGGGATTTACCGAATTACTGTGACCTTGGAACGTAAAAGACTAGTGGATTTTAGTCAGTTCGAGTCTGACAGTATGGGTGGGAGGACTCATTTGATGATTTTACCACGATAAACAAAAAGTTGGTATGTAATCGAGCTTACTCAAAAATCATGGCTGATACTGGTTGAAGTTCTACTAGTGTCCCATCAGATGTTTCTGAAAATTGTGGTGGAGTGTCAGTTTCACTCATTCCTTGTGAATCAGTTGGCAACTCCGCAATGTGAGACTCAGTGTTGATACGAGTTCTGTAAATACATAGTAAAATGAATGATGGAAACTCGTGCCGACGACGATCAAATTAGCTCGCTAAAAGTTAGTGCACGTACTTAGAATTTTTGAGATAGATAGATTCTAACTTACCTATTCAGGTTCATCAATTTCAATTTCTTGAGCTGAAGTCGTGTTAACTTTTTAATTTTATTTCGTTTATTTACCATTTTTATGACTTAGGTATTACTTGACACTTCAATATTCTCTTTGGTAGTCGGCGACAGCGAGCGCAATAAAGTTGTACACGAGTGCTCTCTAAGACGCGCTGCGGACGACTGACGAGGCACGGAAGCGGTGATATGACCGGCCCGCGCGCAAATTTATTGCATGCTTTTACAAATCATTTCTTTTTATAATTCTAAAAGCTCTGTTAAATAAAAAAAAACCATAAAGCACTAATGTATTTAATAGTGAACATGTAGACGAAATTATATTAAAATTGGGCTAATTACAATCGAATAAAACTGGTTTTTCTTATCATGGACAAGTATAAAAATGCTAATTTTAGGAGAACTTTGCGAATTTTTTGTATCGAGCCAAATTGTCTCAATCGTGTTTTGACCCTCATAATTCACTAAGGAATATCTTTAAGTTTCAATATAACGAAAAAAAATTTAAAAAAGATGTAGTTTATGAGGCCAAAAAGTGATTTTGCGAGCAGTCGAAATGCGTCAGAATGTGTTTTTTGAGACCCATTTCGCCTTAAATACATGCGGATGTAACTGACACTGACATTAAACTTTAAAAGATTTATCTTTATATCCGTTAACATGAATTGTTTTAGATGATAATGAACTGACTTTCTATTTTAAAGAATAAATGGTAGTGTTTTAAACACTAGTATTTATTATACATAAAATTATTATTCATAACTAGACGACGCCAGCAGCTACGCCTGCATTTTTTTTAAATTTACCCGTTTTGGCCGATCCCGTGGGAATTTCGGGAAATCCCTTCTTAGTGCACCCCTACGGTCCCCAAGGAACATACATGCCAAATTTCAGCTTCCTGCGCCCAATAGTTTCGGCTGTAGCGTGTCTGTCAGTCAGTCAGTAACGCAAGGATTTTATATATTAAGATTATTTCTATTTATCATTATTTAAATAAAAAATTGAGAAGTATGTTTTGCATTCCGCTAGATGTATCTAGGTTTATAGCATTTTGAGCAAGCAATCTTTATTGTTCAGCTTCTGAACAATTTGTGGGCCATTTGTGGTGTAGGTATATAATATAGTGGCTATAACTAGATGAACAGTCTGAAATTGTTAGTTCCTGTTTCAGATATTGTGGTTTTCAAACTGCGTAAGTGCGTATCCACTAAAGTCGTTTCAGATAGTGTGTGTTGTTGGTAAGATTAATATTAACCAAAAAAACAAGAAAGGGATGATATAGGTTCATAAAATTTTGGGTTCTATGACATAATACTTGTTACGCCTCAGACTACATGTCTAGTGGATCTGAAGCTTTACTCGTGTGTGTGTGTGTGTGGGTGAGACCATCAGCTGTTCGTTATCGGTGACACAGTTTTTCTTGTATATTTGTACAGATCGAGATAACGGCACGCGTGCACACAGATTTAGCTTAATTGATACAAGATAACGCGGGCTGTTGTTGTTTATACTACAGGTTTGAGACTGATAGTGTAATTAGAAGGCAATCGAGGTAATAAATACTAGTTTCGTCATCTCTGGATAGGCTGGATTGTATATCAGATAAAATTATCAGAACAAATTCAGAACTAAATTTGTATGATGCTATCTGCGGAATAATTTAACGAGAACTCTTATAACCATAGAGACCCTACTAAGATTGGACCATATTATCATATTTTACATACATACATACATAGACTCACGCCTGTTTCCCCGAAGGGGTAGACAGAGGCATATTAAACGCCTACTTTTCGCCAGTTTTTTGATCCCACGTAATAGGTGGCGAGCCTATTGCCGCTTTTTGGGACATTTTGTTTGCCAGAGCCTCGTCCGTTGATCGGCAGGTGCACCACTTGCAGGTGAGGTTGGCTTGGGACCCTAAGTTCTTTGTGAGAACTCTATGCACCCATATTCATCATATTTTACAGTGAAAAATAATTCAAAGAATCGTCCAAAAATATAACGCTTTTCTTAAAAGGGATGTGCGTGCTTTAAGGAAGGGCCTGCTTTCCTGTCAGCGCTTTCCAAATTTCAATTCTTCCAGCGATTGGCGCAGAATCCACTGCCAGCTCTAACTAAAATATGCTTTTTTGCTCTAAATAACATGTTTGCTAACTAGTAGTTTAATAATAAAATATAAACACTAGATTCATGTGAATGTCATTGTTATATTTACATTACACATGCAGTCTGCCAAGCGGCCGTAGATAAAATATAGTATTCACTAATAGAATCATGACACGCTACGTGTAAATAAACGTAGCATTCTCTAAACATGTCATCTCTTTAGTTTCGCATAATTATATCGTTGCTTACTTTATACCGTTAGTGAAAAACGAGTGACTTTGCTATGGCCTGCAAAGGCCGAGGCTAAAAGCATCTTGGGCTTTAAAATACCTTTAAAGACGAATCACTAAGTTTGACTGCCAGGAGAGCCCTGGAATTATTGAAGAAAATTTCCCGACGTTTAGAGTACGAAGTAATAAAATGAAAATCTCGATTGCAGTCTTTATTATTATAGGTGATTCATATTCAAGCATTTGTGGTCCAAGGTTTTGTTTTCAGCCAATATCATAAAATCTGATTTACGAATGTCGCAATGCTGAGCCAAAATCTCTTGATCAATAAAAGGATTCAAGGATTCTGTCCAAAGAATTGGAACAGACATTCGGGTTGCTTCAGAATATTAGATTTAACCTAGTGACCGATTTTTTAATTCTTCAGTTATTTATCCAACAAATCGCATTTAATTCATGGGCATCCATAACTGGTTTATGGTTTCCGTCATAAAAATGGAGTAATTGGAGCGTATATTTGAGCTGGTATTTTATGGATTCACCAGTTGTCTGATTTAATCCTATTAATATCGGACACACTGGCTCCAGTACTCCACAGTGTGATGTCACGTCTGACTCAGGGATAATGGTGGATTTTAAAGTGGCTCTTCGAATTAATTGTTTTCACCGAATGCATTTGGACGCGTTCCAGAAATGAATCCTGTCACAGCAAAAGTCAGAAGAACGTTATAAATGTTGAAATGAATTTGCAAATGCAAGTATAACGCGAAATTCTGACGTAATTAATTTTGATGTGATGTGAAAACAGGATGCAGGATGCATTTTTTTAATTGGTCGTTAGCCAGTGCCAAATTTCAAGACATTCATAAATTATTTCGATAAAATTACTTGAAATAGCGGCAGTTTATCTACTAATCAGTTTAGCATCGGTATCTTACTTGATATGCTATCTGGTACAAAAAGGTTAATTGTTAAAAGCCAGCAGGATTATTCTTCGTTTCTCATTACATTGGGAGGTCATTAAACTCGATGTCAAAAGTAACAAGAACTGTCGTAAATCAGTCGAGAATATTTGCTGAACTTAAAAGGATGCGATCGTTTTTTGTGGACAAAATTGGACGTTACCCGGTCTTTTAAAATGTAACCAGGCAACATACTTGCGTCCACATTTTAAGTCGCTTTTTTTTCTTTAAAACATATTCCGAACATGTTCAAGGATGTTTTTTTAGAAGGTGCTAATAAAATACAATATTATAAACTCTGCTTGTTATCTATAAAAAGACCAGGTGTTATATTTTTTTGGATTGTTCTTGGAATATCTAAAATTAGCCCTTGCGCAGTTTTATAACAGTTCATAAAATAATAAGTACTTATCTTTGTGATTAATGCTTATTATGCCGTATCTCTTTACAAAATTATCTAAAGTTTCACAACCTCGACTTTGTTGTAACTTAGCATCAAAGTGCGACATTAAATAATACAGTTCATACAAGTTACTGCCATAGTTCTCGAGGTAGGGGTGAAACTTTACTCATTTCCACCCGTGTTTCGACTTTGACAAGAGATGCAAACAAGTCGTATATCAAACACGCACCGTTACACTACAATAAGAACAGTTGCAACTTTAAGCTCTGAAAGAGACAACATGATTCTCAAGACAGTAAATACATACTATTTATCATAGACCATTATTCTTTCACTCCTTTTTATTATTATTATTAGAAGCCTAATTTATGTCCAACTGCTGGGCAAAGACCTACCCTTCCATCTTCCACTTGTCGCGATCAGACGCGAGCTCTTGCCAATCCTTCCTAAAGGCGTCCAATTCATCGCGCCAACTCCTCCTAGGCCTTCCCCGGTGCTGTTTCCTGCAATTGGGCATCCACCTTGTGGTTGTGCCCGCCCATAGTGGTGCTGGCATACGGCTAACGTGGCCGGCCCAGGTCCATTTTAGTTAGCCAGATGAGTGGCCTCACTTAACTCCTTGCTCTGTTACAATATACTGAAACGTCATCAACATCGTCCAATCGTTATCCCGGTCGCATCCAAGACTTCCGTCATGGAGCCCGGAATCCGTGCCACTGGTCTAACCAGATTTGACAGAATGTTAGCTTTTGCATAGAGCGACTACCGTCTGCCCTCTGCATCCCAAGGAGCTATATTCCATGGTTTACATCAGAGTCAGTATAGTGCAAATTCTCCGTAATGGCCTAAATATCTTCACGGTAGCTGTATGCAGTCACTGACGGCTTAACGTGCTCTCAGAGGCACGGGGCAAGCGATCATTAACAATTTCATTCGCACATAATTCCGAAATGTCTGTGGTGAAATTTTGAACTTGATACCCTCTACATGGCAGTCTGTTGGTGTTTCCAAAAGGCTACTGCTCCTTCTTTATAAGTAAAAACAAAACTTCTTAAACGTTGAGTACGTCCCTCGCTTTATTTAATAAAGAAAAGCCCATTGCTCGTTTCGTCAGCAATTATTTTCAATGACTGTATTTGTGCGGCCCTTTTCACCGTTATACTTGTCCAATGATTGAGCCCTCATAACAGATTCTGAGCGCCACATGGCTGTATTGAAAGACGTTTCCTTCTCAAACACTGTTACTTAATTGAATATCGTTAAGGCCAGGACTGAAGTTGTCAATGGGTTGGCTAACTGTGCCTGCCTTTGAAAAACTAACATGTCTTTGGATTGCGAATCTTTAAACAGGTTGAAGGCTTTATTTGGTTGACTGCAGAGCATAACGAAACTTGCTTTGGCTACTTCTGCTTTTAGAAGTTGTACGTTGAGTGCATCCAATAGGTATGCAATCAAACATTTATATTTATTTGTACATAAACTGCAATCGGGAAAAATATTACGTTCAGTTAGTAGGTAGAGTAAGTAGTTATGTAAGAGCCATTCATCCTGCTGCAAAAATGTTACCAAAAAGATGAAAATTTTGCCCTCTGCTGGGTACTTCTTACTGTACAGATTTAGGCTATAGACCAACATGCTGGTTAAGTGCGTCTTTATGGACTTCACACATGTTTCGAGAACACTATAGAAATCTTTCATACGTGTAGGTTTTCTCGCGATGTTTGCCTTCGCCGTCTATTTTTTTTTTATGGTAATAGGCGGCAAACGAGCAGAAGGATCGCCTGATGGTAAGCTATTACCGCCGCCCATGGACACAAGCAACACCACAAGAGTCACAAGTGCGTTGCCGCCCTTTGGGACTGGGCAAAGGGATAGGATGAGGAGTGGGATGAGGGAGAAGGAATAGGGGATAGGGCCTCCGGCACTCTCACCCACCGAACGAAACGCAACAGTTTAGGTACTGTTACTGTTACTTTACGTCGATTTTCTGTGAGAGGGTAGTACTTCCCCGGTCGAGCCGGCCCATTCATGCTGAAATCAGCAAGGCTCTACTACCTTGACAGTCTGGCACAACACACATACTCATAAGCAATTTAATTCGTACTATATTTTACAATGTCAGTAGTGCGTCAGCAGTCAATTACAAAGACCTTTTTGATAAAAGGAAATAAACAGACATTGTATATTTTATGAACATTTTGGATAAAGTGTATTTGGCTAGAACACGTTCATACTTTTTAATGTTTCTACTCGAACTGTCACGAATGCAGGATACAATTCAAACATTATAAGATTATATGCAAGAGAGAGAATATAATATATTCTAGATAAAATACTGTTGTCCCATCCTGTTTTGAAAGTTTGATAGCGCGCCAGGAACTTACCAGGCTAGTGCATTTGTGCGAAGTTACTTTTTGGACTTGTTTGAAACGTGGACATTTTGTACGGTCCGTTGCATGGGTAATGTTTAGTTCATATTCGCACCGAGTTTTGTATGAGTTTAATATTGTGTGAAAAGTTTATTTATTGTATTATAAGATTTATAAGGCATTTGAGGAAAAGGTATGTCGACATCATCTCGGCGGATGTAACCCATGCCGATACGTCGCGCGTCGTGGAAAATATCACTTATTTCCCTTTTATCTATACACATAAATAAAATTCCAGTGTCTGTTTGTAATATTAAAATAACCGCTTTTTACTAAATGCATATGGATTTATACGCGGTACATATACCGAAATGAATTTTTTTCAAACTTTTGTCTGTCTGTCTGTTTGTTCTCGCTAATTTCTGGAACGGCTGGACCTTTTTTGACGGGACGTTCACTGGCGGATAGCTGATGTACGAAGGAGTAACTAAGGCTATAAATTAACCGGGTACGCGAAGTAGTTCCCTCAAGATGCGGATGAATCCGCGGGAAACAGCAAGTTTTTATATAATTATGCGTTCTTAACCTGTTACATAAATGTAAGAATAATGAGTGATTCCGTTCATGTTACCACATTGTCATATCGTACTGTTTCCGTTAAAAATTACATTACATAATTTGTTATCATTTCAATGTTTTATTGCTCTCTGTATGTTGTACATGTTCGTATAAATAGACCAAATATGTAAACTGACGGTCACGGTAAAATAGAAGGAAGCTTTAAATCTTTTAGCATGACATTCTTTTTTATAAAAGTAACAAAAGGTTACATTCAGTCAATGGAAACAATAGTTTGAGGATCACGCAAACTATTCTTTCTTGTTGAGAACCCACAACACTCGGCGCAATAGGCTAGTTGACGAAAAAAATTTAAAAGTCCGTCCTTTAGATTATTCAAAAATAAGCGATACGTATTTTTTTATTTGTAAATTAAACCAAAAATGACCAAGATATAGCTCATTAAAGTTACGTATAACGTCACGCCGCCGTGCTGCATTTTTTCGCACTAAGTGACGTCACACGTAACTTTAATGGGCTATATCTTTGTTATTTTTTATTTAATCGAAAAAAGAAAAAATACGTGTCCAATATTTTTTATAATCTAAAATACGGACTAAATAAAATGTAATTATTTTGACCCTGGAAACTACCCTATTATAAACGGTGAGGTGGAGGCTTAAACCTCTACGCCATACGTGCTTCGGAATTATCTACTACTGCTTGCTTGCATACTGTGAGTAGATATGTACGTTGTAAATTCCCGTATATTGTTTGAGACTTTGATTTCGTAAATAAACGAACTTCTGCGCACTTAGAACATAATTATAATTGCAAAGACTTAGTTACACACAGACTTAAAGTAGTTTCCCATGATCAATGCTTTCTCGTGAGCATCATTTACGCGGGAAACGATGAGATTAATCTATTTCTTACTACCTTCCGCGGTATTAATAGTAAATTACGCAAAAAATATATTTAAGCTACATATACCGGCGAATTCATCAAATTATTATATTGTTTTAGATATTCATTTTCACATCATTCTCCTTATTATATCTCTGGGAGATAACTAAATCGGTGTTGGAAGTCATATACACACGTAAAGAAGCTCCGTAAAATAACTTAGTCGTTGTTGAGTCTCTTGTACGCAAAGGAAGGGCAAAAAACGCATTTACGATTACTCACTGACATCTGTGCAGCAAGTACCACTGGTACACAAGCAGCCATTGTAATATTTCATCGTGTAAAAGTGTTGGAGTTATTTTTAATTCTGCGTAACGTGCGTGGTCGTATCAAACGGCTGTCAGATTTGTTAACATGGCGGCGGCCGCAAATTGAAACAAACTGGACAGTTCCGTGTCCAAACTGTGACAATGAGATGTGTGGCACGTGACGGGTAGGGTTGACACCCACGCTGTGACGTTTTATCTGTACCTACCAGCGACACGACCCGGCTTTGCACGGATTTTATATGTCCCATTTACTTGGTTTGGTTTTTCGTGTGAGCGTGTGGCCAACTTTGATGTCGGAGTTTCCAGGCCGCCCGAAGGCTTCCGACATGGCCTATCGATCCTTATCCTTAGACAAGAACTGGGACCGACAGCTTTACGTGCCCTCCGAAGCACGGTAGCGCTCAGATGTAAATGCCACCCACGGTCACCCATCCAAGTGATGACCTGTGCAAGCGTTGCTTAACTTTGCCGATCTGTTACGAACGGCAAGCCAAGTCTCGCCCTGAGCGCTACAATTTACTGTATGTAATTTACTGTGAACGCAATATGGAGAATGGATAGATGTTTGTTTTTTTTTTTCGCAGAATTACAAAAAATAGGACTGAATTGTAGCTTATACATTAGAATATTACATTTACATAGGTTACATTTTATCGCTGTAGGTGACACTCGACACAAGCTGCGCGAGCTCTTTAATGTGCCATATCATGTGTAGTAGATAATCCATCTCAAAGCAATAAAAAATGATCATTTGTCTAACTGAAAAAAGTGGCAGCAACTTCGTTGTGTACACATAAAGAGTTAGGCCTACCTCACATTGGGCGAAAGCGTTCCTCGCGCGTATCCCTTGGCGGCGGCGTGCGCTCGGCATTCACTCTGTAGTACAAAGTGAACGTCGGGCGCACGCCGAACGGACGCCGAGCGTACGCTCGAGGAACGCTCATGACCAATGTGAGGGAGGCCTTAGACTGAAGACCTATGTAATATACACACGAGAAAACTTTATATTCATACGAACAACGTGCTCTATTGTATGCTTCAGAGTCTACCCAGCGTTTTAAGTTTTTTCGCTAGTTTATTCATTCAAATATGCAGTGGACTGTTGAAATATTTAGCGATCATCTTGCCGTATAAACTACTCAGATTAAATTATTTGAGGTCTAGACGTAAATTATAGAGGTTGCTATTTTATTGAATCGACATGAGTTTTGATATTAGATAGGGTTTTGTAATTGGATTTGTGGTTTATCACTGTAAAAACAGTTGCCTTTTATGGTAAAGATTCATTAAACTTGATATGGCTTTGACTAATAAAGTGTAGTAATAATTATTTTATCGAGTTAAATTGCGCTGATCTTTGTTAATTATGTTGTGGCTATGTTTCGCCTGCGGCTCTGCCCGCGTGGGAGACAAATCCAACTTCATAACTAGCTCAACACACAAAAAACATCCCATGACATCGCTCAATTACACCGGGAGATCGCACATACACATACGTTGCGTCTTGAAATAAAGAAAATTTAAGAGCAATAAACAAACACGTATGTATTTACTTTATTAATTTGTACGGTATTCGTTAATTTTGGTGTATCTGGTGTATCTGGATCATTGTCTTTTACAATACGCGCTTCAGTACCTTTTAACTTATTACTCAAAACTATCCCACCGCTGAACACGTGCCTCTCTCCAACAAGGGTTAGGCCACAGTCGACGCCTACCATGTCATCAGTCTCAATCTAAAGTAACGTAGCGCACTATAACATAGTTTGTGTCATCCCTGTAGGGGGCGACCACGCGTCGTTAGCAGTGCGGAGGCGTCGGTCTAGCCCGCTAAATTACCGAAAACGCTCTTATCTATGCTTTTATTGTGTTGCCTATTGTCTAATGTACGGTGTGTGTACTGTTAGCTATGAACTGATACAATTTCTCAACACTATCCCACTGCTGAACACGGGTCGCTTCTTACATCGAGAAGGGTAATGCCACAGTCCACGCTAACCAAGTCATCAGTCTCAATCTAAAGTAACGTAGCGCCATATAACATGTTTGTGTCATCCCTGTAGGGGCGCCCACATATCGTTAGCAGTGCGGGGGCGTCGGTCTAGCCCGCTAGATTACCGAATACGCTCTTATCTATTCGTGTATTATGTTGCCTATTGTCTAATGTACGTTGTGTGTACTGTTAGCTATTAAATGATACAATTTCTCAACATTATCCCACTGCTGAACATGGGTCGCTTCTTACACCGAGAAGGGTAGTGCCACAGTCCACGCTAACTAAATTATCAGTACCAATCTAAAGTAACTTAGCGCGATATAATGAAGTTTGTGTCGTCCCTGTAGGGGCGCCCACGCGTCGTTAGTTGTGTGGGCGTCGGTCTAGCCGCTAGATTACCGAATATTTTATAATCTGTGCTTTTATTGTGTTGTCTATTGTCTTATTACAGTGTATGTACTGTTAATTCATCTTCATATTGGCTGTTACTCGCAATTTGATAGTGCTAGCTTCGAAATAAGTGCATACCTAAGTATTTTCAAACGAATCTTTTACACGTATTTTACGGGTGCAATATTAAACATCCTTCCTTTGACTACGTTATAAAAAGAACCCACTGTCCTAATTCCACGTTTCTGCTTCAATAATTAAGGCCCTGCGATGATGTGACACTCAGGCATGTTTCTTTTAATTACTTTGTAACGAAATTTATTTATTATTAATGTTACCTGCTTACGTCAACCGGCATCTTACGTGGGTAACAAATGCCATGCTACCTCCGCCGGGCCCCAGTAAACGGGGAAGGCCAAAGAAATGCTGGCTTGACGTCGTCGTAAGGAATGTCATGCGTGCCAATCAACTAACCACCACGGATGCTGAAGACCGTGCGAAGTGGAAGAGATACAGCCGGAAAGCGGACCCCGGGTTCCAAAGCGTAGGTTTTGGAGCGCAACCGTGACAGCGCTAGGATGATGATGGTGATGAATGTTACTTATGTCACATATACAATTTAAACTATCCGATACGTAGCTTAGCATTTCAGCAAAGAAAGTGAAAAAATATTAATATTTATTGTGTACGCTTGTGTTGGCATGGCTTGTTATTTGATTCAGATTTTTGTTAACATTGGTGTCTGTCTGTCTGCTCGTGTATCGAGGTCGTGTAAATATTTTGTGCTGTTAAATTTGTTTTCTAGGCTAAACTAATATTGTTCTAAAAACTAAATACTACAATGCTATGAATAGCCCAATAACTACTATTACGGCACCAAAATATAAAAGTAAGACTGCCTCCATGGTCCAGTGGATAGCGTATGCGACTACTGATCGGAGGTCCCGGTTCGATTCCCGGGTCGGGCAAGTGTTACTGGGTTTTCCGAATTCTCAGTAGCAGCACGGAGTCTGGTGATCTGCTCGGTAACGGCAATAGGCTCGCCCCCTATTACGTGGGACCTAAAAATTCTTGGCGAAATGTGGGTATAATATTACACCTCTGCCTACCCCTTCGGGGATACAGGCTTGAGACTATAAAAAAAATATAAAAGTAATATTATCGAATTGCAATTAGCATACTTTGTCTGTTTGATTGTTAAATATCACTTGACTCGGAGAGCACTTTAAGCCATCATCTCGCCTGTCATAAATATCAGCGCTCCGCTGTATTTGATACTTGTTATATGGAGTCAGTAGGTACCCTTAATAAACTGACACTAATCTAAACCATGGAATATAGCTATTCCTTTGGGTTGCGGTGGTTAAACAAGCAGACGCTCTGTGGGAAAGCTAATATTCCGTCAAAGCCGGGTAGACTAGTAAACGGACCCCGATTCGCAACTGGGATAACGCTAAGGAGAATGTTGAGTTACAACCATAGATATTACCTTGTTTATATTTCTATGGTTACAACGGACTGTTGTTTATAACTCCCACACTCATGCAAGACAATTGTCACGTCATTACCGTTCTACAACATCTTTGAGATGAATATCACATAGAAATTTTGTTAAAATATTATTCATATGATAGAGAAAATTACGTCACCAAATGTTGTATATATGAATTGGTCATATCTATTTATAGATTATGATGATTTTGTTCGTAGTGAACTATAAATAGCGTGTCATGTAAAACAATAAGGCACATTTTTATTACAAGGTTCTATTTTATAGTTTTGGTAAAGACAATATTTGACTTTTCTGGTCAATTTGCGGTACTGTTCATATCGCGCGATGTCGTTAATTCAGCAGAAAAGTCGCGCCATATTTCCTTTCTATCTTGGAGTATCACTTTCTTAAAAGTTTTGCTTACCAGCACATGGTTTATGAATGACACATTTTTAATTCAACTAGCTTCTTCATCTGCGACTTTGTACTAATGCAGTTTGAACCCTTTATGTCTTTCTATATGCTTCAAAATGGAACGTTGAATCTTAAAGTAATCATGATTCATCATCCACTCTTCTAAAACAGAAAAATTTATTTTGATATCAGACGGCCATTATATATATATATTTGTGTTCTTAATTTAAAATTGACTTTTTTATCTGTACTTACATAAAATGTAAAAGACAGCGTTATAGACACTGTCTTTTACATTTTATGCCAGACAGTAGAGATAAGTGCCAGATAAAACTGCAATGACGTGTTTGACCTTAACTGTTGTTCACGTATCGTCCACACCTGTAGCGTGTAGGCTAGCCTATTCACTTGCGATACGCTTGACAGTCAATAAGATTTATAGCGCGTCGGATAATTAATGCCTTGGCCCTGGGGCGTAAGGGTCAACGCGAATATTACTGAGAATTGGTAGATTGATTTGGTTTGAATCTTAGCTGGTGGAAACTTGCTTTTCTGGTAGGTAATATAATATTTTCAGTGAATTGTGCCTGTTCGATTGTTCCTCGATTTTAGTGGCCTCTTCGCTATATGGTTAATACTTGGCTCGTTTAGTTTGAAATAACGCATAATGCACAGATATTTTGGATGCCGGTTGTCCCAACGCTTCACACTGGGTTGCCAGTTGTGTTCGTTCCACAGATTACTATATGGTCTGTGGTTCAATCCCAACATGGGTCAGCACTTCTGTGACCCACAAATTGTTATAAATCTGGGTGTTATTTGTATACCATGATTGAATTAATAAACTCCTCCACAACACACACTTTATAACCAGTGCAGATGAGCTTTTTAAAATCATAAAAAATAACACGTAAAACATATGACAACTAAAGTCCATTATAAATAATGGACATTAGTTGTCCCAACCATGACGTAATATTCGGCGGTGTGAGAGGAAATGATCTCACGATGACCTCACGCTCGTGAGGCTGTGTGAGGTCATAGTTGCATGTGCACCGGTGTTGTGCCCCAGTGCGGCATGCATCGCAGACCTTGCGCTGAGGTCACACGCAAATGTCATAGCATACTCCACACGTATTTTTAGACACGTTACTCGTATATTTATATTTCTGACTGAAACGTGTGATTACTCTTGCATATAAACGCAATCGGAGGGTTCTTATTGTCAAATAACCATCAGAAGCCTCGAAATCACGTCATATGCAGTTATGGCCTAGTCCAGCAGTGGACTGTTAAATGCTGATGATGATAATAATATGCAGTTTCGATGTAGTCTTCATCAATGACATTCTCGTAAATTAAGTGATACACTTGAATGATATTTCGACTAGATCGTAAATTGAACAAAGTGTTATTGTCAACTTCGAACTATATAATTATCTCAAATTAGACATAGTGAAGCTGAATACCAATTTTGATTCAATTCAAAATCAAATCGCATTTTATTCAAAATATAGTGGCGGTATCTGTCAATATATGAGAATCGGCATTCTGATTAAAAAACCCAATTTAGATTCCAACTCGGAGAACGGTGGCTAAGGCAAACGAACAGGCAAAATTTAGATTAATAGCAAGCATATAAATAACATTAAGGTTGCCTGTAAGAAATCGCATTTTGCGATAAGGCCGCCCTTGTGCATTTACTATTTTTTGTAAACTTAAGATATCTTTACATAATTTGTAACAATTGTATTTGCGCAATAAAATTGTTATCTATCTATCTATTTATCTAACATTGAACCAAAAATAACGTTGTACACTATCAATTGATATTAATAAAAAGGTTTGTTTGTTATGATACTACAGTACTACAAGGAAAACTTAAGTAGCTTACCTACTAACAATTGTTGTACTATTTATAATTATATCATAGTATCATAGGGATATGAAAACATTTGCTGTTGCCATTTACTCTAAACTATTTCCTTCCATGTTAGGTATAATTGCCGGAGAAAATTTTCCTGTAGTTGATAATGTTAATATATATGCGACCATAAGCAATATATCACTACTATTTACTTATGCTCTTCTGTTCAGAAGAGCATGCATGAGGAATCTGATGGGAGTGAATGAAGCAAGAGAGATATGTCAGGATCGTTGCAAATGGCGCTCCGTAGTCTGCCTACTCTTCCGGGAAACAGGCGTGAGTCTATGTATGTGTACTTACTTATTTTTATGACTTTATTATGCCCAAGGTGTGAAGAGTAAGGCAGTTTATGAACAGGGCGTGTCGCTTACGTTGTCACACTGCTAGGCAAAAGCTAAACCTGCTGTTAGGAGTTCTAAAAGTAAAAAGGGTTCTATTAATCCACGAAACCTTGAACTAAGCCTAGTTATAAAATAATTTAAGTGCCATCATTACTTTCACCTCGTTGAAACTTTTACTTTTATAAGTAAAAGGTTTTATGATCCGTATGTTAGAAGCGTGGTAAGGTCGAGTCAGTAAAATGTAATTTATGACCTCAGAGCGTATACGTATGGTAACTCGGTCAGCTTTATGATCGTTCGCTTTCAGTGCTTAGCCCAGTCACGACGACACGAGCTAAGTGAATTCACATTAGGCGTAAAGATTGTTGCAAATTCATTGTCAAGAACCTTTAGTTTGCGGCTGTAATTTAGTTTGGGAGGAGTAGTGCTGGTTCATTGATTGGATAAACCATGCAGTGCGAAAAAGTTAGTAACTTTTTAGATTAGAGACTGTCAAGAGTAGTTTAGAATATTAGGATGCAGGTAGTTTAATTGTTCATGTTTCAGTTTTGTTCTTGTGAGTGCCATGTACCTAATATCATGAAGTTCAAGTGTTTGTTTAAATGCGCTAGGACACTACCGACCAATTTGCTTTGCATTTGAAAGCTCAATGAATTAGTAAGAAATATGACGTAATGACTATAGTTATGTCGTATGACGGGTAGGTGATCATTATGATGACTATAGGTTACATAATCCTATGAACTTTTAATTTGCCGCCAAATACCGCGCTTCGACAGTTTGCGGCAAATTTGGTTAAAAAGAAAACTGAGAAGCTGAGTAGAATGGAAAACAAGGCTGAAGGATTAGATAGGCGAGTGAAACCACGACATACACCTAGTATTATTACAAATCTGAAATTTCTATTCAGGTTTTGGTAATGTGGTTAGTTACATGATGGTTTGGACTACATGATGACTTCTAAGTTATTAAATACTTATGTAAACGAACCCTAAGCTGCATTAGTAAGAGCTTTAGTTCACCTTGACACTGTTTATTGTCTATAAATAGAATATTGTTTATCGGCCTTTTAGTATAAATTAGCATGATTATATTATTATTACTCAATACATAAATAGTTACTTACATTTATATTATTTTTGGTTATCAGTTATATTAATTATTTTGGATTTATCCATCCTTAAGCGACATGTGGTTTTATTATTGTTTCAATATGGTGCGGTATTTATATCAAAATAAATTATATAATATCGAATTAAATTGCCTATACGGTATAAGCAGCGATAGCCTAATGGAGTATTGTTCTTCGCAGTATTTAAACTCCTACACTCCGACAATCAGTACCTAAGTATCATCGTCATCAATTTTGTTTATAATCTGTCCCGTTGCTAGGCACAGGCCTCTTCATTGTCATTATGAGAGAGATTAGGCCATATTCCACTTCTTTCGTTGTTTATTGGAAATAAATGAAATGAAAAAAAATTTAGATGAATTTGTTTTATTGGCAACTCCAATGCAACAGTAACAATATCAGTGAGAAAAGGAAAAACAGTTTTTGGATCGCAAATAAAAGAAAGAAAGGAGAGTTTGTGGGTTCGACACTTTGGTGATTCGAGTCTCGGTGTTCTTAGAGTCAGTTGCTTTAATATTTGTAAAGGTCCCCCGCACATATCTATATACCTATTGCGGCAGTAGTATTTAAGAAATACTTTTTTATATTTTAACTAGAGGACGCCAGCAGCTACGCCTGCACTTTATTTAAATTTACCCGTTTTGGCCGATCCCGTGGAAATTTCGGGAAATGCCTTCTTAGTGCACCCCTACGGTCCCCAAGGATCATACATGCCAAATTTCAGCTTCCTGCGCCCAATAGTTTCGGCTGTGGCGTGTCTGTCAGTCAGTCAGTAACGCAAGGATTTTATATATTAAGATAAATGGGATACCCGGCAAAACGTACATGGTACATATCCTTACACACATAAAAATTAATTACTCATATGTTCTGTCCACGGAAGCTCAAATGGCTATACTCATCCCATCTTCGCATTTCTACATAGTACATAATCATAGTCGATGTGGCCATAAGAGGCTGGCTACCGGTCGCAGGCGGATACGGGCCCTTATCGACGGGTCAACGACCCCGCATGTAATTACGATGTAACTATTACTTCGCTACGTGTTTACAACACTAGTAAAGTGAGTACCTGTCAGGTTATGGAGCGGAGTACCTGCTCGTACCTGTTTGTAAGGACTTAGTGTGATGGTTTCCTGTACTAAGATATGTGTAAGGAAGGTTTAGTGGTTTAAGTAGTCACTTCGTCGTCGAGAGTCTGAGATGAATGTTGGCTTCGAACTACCCCGAGACACAGAATTTGTGCTGAGTTTGGGAGAAAAGATAAAGCAAGTCCATTATTTGAAGTAAGACAATTTAATTCGACGACCGGTTGGCGCAGCGGGAGTGTAAGCGACTGCTACGCCGATGGTCGCGGGTTCGATTTCCGCTCAAGTCAAACATTTGTGTGCACGAACATGGATGTTTGTCTTGGTCTGGGTGTTTCTATGTATATTATGTATGTATTTACAAAAAAAAGTATATGTTTATCCATTATCTAGTACCCATAGTACACACTCTGCTTAGTTTGGGACTAGATGGTGTTGTGTGTATGTGGTAGAATATTATTATTTTCTTACTGGTATTTTATACTCAAATTTACCCAAAAGGATTAAACAAAAGAGACACGTTTAAATTTTTTGCCACTAAAATGATTTTTAATTAAAATAGCTATGAAATTGTGAACCTTGATGGACCCCAATCAAATTAAACTTTTTATGTACGATACCGTTATGGCGTTATAAAAACTGTGGTCGGATGAAAGAAGGTTGTAGTGGTAAATAGTTTTAGATATGTTTAAAAAGCTACTTATACTATTATTGATTGATGCAAGATGCTCAAACATAACTTAATGTAGCAGAGGAAATACTAATTGGGGACGTCTTGAAAAACGGAAAAGTTCGAAGCACCCGCAACCGGTGAGCATGTATGAAAAGAGTAATGAATGTAGAGGAAGCGCGTGAGGTTTGCAAGGATAGAAGCAAGTGGCGATCTGTTGTCTCTGCCTACCCCGACGGAAAAAAGCCGTGAGCATATTTATGTATGTATGTAGGAAATACTAATGTGTAAACTTCAGATCAAAAGCAATCCTATCAAAATCGTGATGATGTTAAAAATAAATATCCATTCTCCAAATGCACTATCGTAAATTAAACTCGTTTTGCTAAGGAAGTCTTTTATCTACCTACATCTCACGAGAAGCCATTTTTTTAAAGCGATGATTAACAATCTACAGTTCACCGATACCTATTCGAAGAGCACTTTAATTAACAAATAAATGTATTTAATTGATAATATCTATCGCTAATTCCGTCTCTTGTTGTTAGTAAATCTATTTTTTGTCTGTCTGAACTTTCTAATAGCGATTTATGGCGTTTAGCGTTAGGTATAACAGCTGTGACCGTTAGCATTCGATGCGCGACTGGCGATAGTAAGGTAAGATTTACATGATGCAATTAAGATTTTAGAAACAGCAACTTAATAATTAGACATGTATTAAATCAGTAGCGCAGGCAAGTATCTACTTTACTACTAGCTTAGCCTTTTCACTATACACAACTGAATTATTATATTGTGTTCGAAATATCAGAATAAGAGAATTTTACAAAATGAAGCAAGAGAGGTATGTCAGGATCGTTGCAAATGGCGTTCCGTAGTCTCTGCCTACCCCTCCGGAAAACAGGCGTGAGTCTATGTATGTATGTATGTACAAAAAAAGAAATTGATTTAACAGTTTTTACTTTTCGGCCTGTTTGTTTAGGGACTAGCTGTTTTTTTAATTCTCATAATGTGTACCTTACTTTACTAAGGCTATATTATCCTAGTAATTGCACTACGGTTCTGCGCATACAATTTAAATGTCACTCGTACTATGAAGCTGACAACTTACGCTAAGCTACTTAGATGCAGCCTCGGGCATAGATACCATTAAGTGACTTAGTACTTAGGATCTACTAGTACAAATAGTTGTACCTGTATGGCCAAACGATCAATGAAGGATAACTACACGAATTATTTCAAAGGTAGTAGAGCCTTGCTGATTTTAGCATGAATGGGCCGGCTCGACCGGGGAAGTACTACCCTCTCACAGAAAATCGACTGTTGCGTTTCGTTCAGTGTGTAAGAGTGTCGGAGGCCCCATCCCCTATTCCTTCGCCCTTATCCCACTCCTCCTACTATCCTTTTCCCAACCTCAAGGGGCAGCAACGCACTTGTGACTCCTGTGGTGTTGCTTGTGTCCATGGGCGACGGTCATTGCTTACCATCAGGCGATCCGTCTGCTCGTTTGCCACCTATTACTATTAAAAAAATATATAGTTTCTAATAACCCTATAGTTTAGCTAACATAAGCTATATTTCAGAATCCTTGTACAATAGTACTGCTACTGCTATAATGACAATTTATCATGAAGTACATTGTAACAAGAGCTCTTTGAATTCTTAGTACTTGAACTGGCACTTCATTGATGATGATTGAATCAATGAATCAATCAAATCAGTGCAGAATTCTTCTGTTGACCATTGACCTTTTGATGTAGCCTCGTCAATAAGTGATCTCATTATTTAACAAGCAAGACGCGCAAGCTGCAAGCTGCAAATTATTGCTGTGGCTTCGAGTCGGGAATTCTGTATGTCCCTTGGTAGGTTCTCTGTAAAATAAGTTTAATCTTGTGTCGACAATTGAATGCTTAGTTACATGTAACATTATTTACATGCTCTTTGTTACTACCCTCATTTTATCGAAAATATAAATTAATAAGGTTGTGTTATGTGCATTACTTACGTACACAGGCGAAAAACCTACTTTTTTAGTGACTTTTAAGAATATGGGGTGTAAAAAGATCCTAACGAAAACTGAAATCCCATATTGTACCAATCATTACGAACATTTTTTACTTGGACACTATACCACGGAAATTACTGGTTCTGGAGATATCTAGGCTCGAAGTCACCGTATTTTTTTCTAATTAGGTACAAAATTGGTGCATTTATTCCGCCAATTTGTTCTTTATATGACCTAGGCACCATGGATAAGTAGGTATTTCGAGCATTGCACTCGCGCACATGAGATATTGCCACCAAACTCGGCAATTTCCACTCGAAATGGGGCTTAGCGTTCTAATACATTTCTCTAATTTCTCACTTTTCTCACATCAACCATCTCCTATCACAAACTTAGTTGAAATATGATCGGTAAACCATTTGTTAGCCATGCTTGTGTCTCTTGGTACAAACATTGTAGTGCTACACAATTCGAGGTTATGTAGACGGCGGCTAACTGCCGGTGCGGCCGGACCGGAGCCGGCGCTCCGCAGAACCGGTTGTACGGTGATGTCATGTGAACTTGGACACATTTCGCCGATAACTAGAGCTCGCTTTATCACACGCTTTGATTTTGTGGTGCAAAGCTATATCACGGATGAGAAAAAGCGATAACAGAGCTAAGGAACTAAGGTGAAGGCGTTACAATGATATAATGATGATGAAGCAATATTACGAAATAATATACTGAGATGTATTACATATTGTATTCAGTCAGTGTCAGTCAAAACTTGATGTCTTCCATGGTTACTGAACCAGGCTATACATACAGGTGATACGCATGAGTCGCAATAAAAAGTCTGTATATGTTTTCAATTTTTTTGTACTAAAGTCTACATTATAGAGGGTTTTAGTACAAAACAATGTTAGCTTCAAGTCTCATCCTTACTATAAATCGAACTTTCGAGAACGATTGAATGACATTATCATCTCGATTATTGGATAATACCGTAATAGATCCGTCCAATTACTGATTTTCATGACAATTTATATTGTCTTGAAGCATGCCATGCCAATTAATTAGGACTGATGAGTCTTGAAACGGATAATAGCATATCATCTATCGTATAATCAAAAGATTGCTTTGTTATAGATTACACGATTGCCATCTTCTATCCTTTCAAAACTAAAAGCATCTCGCATCAATATCTTTCGCATTTTCAACCCATTCTCCGTCAGTCGTCCTCAAAACACGTTGGACCGGTTTGTGCAAATCTGCCCGTGCCCCGTATACTTAATAGCGTGATGTCACTATTTCGGTTACAAATACAACAACCCAACTAAATTCAAAAGCAGTCTTCACAACACGTTTGTGAGGATATATCGAACGTGTACTCTTTGATAGGGTTATAGG
Source organism: Euclidia mi (assembly GCA_944739405.2). Lineage (NCBI taxonomy): Eukaryota > Metazoa > Arthropoda > Insecta > Lepidoptera > Erebidae > Euclidia > Euclidia mi. The sequence continues at coordinate 1,760,147 of OX123206.2, forward strand.
TAACATTTTGAATGGCAAGAAGGAATTTTCTTATTTTTTTGCTTGTTTGTGGACAGTATAATGTGTGCGTTTGTCCTTATAAGGCTGGTGGTGTAGGTAGGTATGTGAGTGCAATAAGTGGCGGGTTCTAGAGGATGTTGTGACGACTCTCTTGGTTTGTTATAAACCTGTATTATTAGAGTTTACTTAGGTAGCGATGTTGCTTGCCAACATTACTTTGGGTGGGTGTTGCGTTGATACTGGTATATGAATTACCAGTTTACGTTGTATGTTTTGATTGGTAATGGAACTGGGTTTGAAGAAGTTGCGTAATTTAATTATCCAAAGATATGGAAGGACAAGGTGAAATGTAATATTACGATAAATGTGTTACATTTTGACATTAATGAGCATTTATGAACAATTTAATTATCCTATAAACATATATAAGGGCGATTCTACAAAAGTTGGGCGACTTGATGTCATCAGTCGATAAAACACATATTCTTTTAATTATATAAAAGCTTTCTTAATATTTCAATTAATCCAAGTCCCTTTTAGCTGTCCACAAAATTTTTGTTTTATTTCAATATTAAGTTATTGAAAAAATGTAACCGTTGTAAATGTAAATGTTCAAATCGTCAGTACTGTGGCGTGTCACAACTCCCGAATTACCCAATAGACCGTATTTTTCTCGAGAAGTATATCATTTATTATAAATTTTGCTTCTACAATGCAAACTAGAAAACATTTTGTAATGTATTTTCCATATTACAAAATAAACTCAATTATTAATAGTTACAAAAAATTAGTCTAAACTTTGTGTTTGTTTATACTCATCAGTCCCGTGTGCAATATTAAAATTAAAAAATCCCGCGAATTATCTAATTTCAAACATCAATTCTTGGATCTATCTATGGTCTATGTAGTGAAGTTATCTACAGAAGCTTCATTGGTCAAGCCTGCATCATAAATACAGTGTCAGCGAGCCGGCAGTGGTCAGCGAGTGTGTGGTGCCAGTCAATATATCAGTACCGTGGTGACCAATTATTTCCTTATTTTAAAATATTTTCCTTTAATTTAATTTTACCTTCGTGAGTTTTTTTTTAATAATGCATCCTACTCACGAAATTGACCAGAAAAAACATTGATTGGCATTATAACTTAGAATTTGTGACTAATCCATCAGTACCTTGTCGTCAGTCCTATGTCCGATACTTCGACAAGGGACTGACGTATTACCACGGTACTGATGACTTTATGTGAGGGCCTTTAAATTTGCGTATATACTGGTAGGTAAACAATACTTTTATCATTTCTGATACAAACAACATGGCACCAGCAAATAAAAATCGAAAATTGAACAGAGAAAAGGTGTAGAAACAGAAGAGGAAGTGTGATAAGGCCCAGTTGGCTAGAATAAGAAATGACCCTGTAAAATCAGCCGAGTACAAAGAAAACGAGCGTTTAAGATATTTGAAAAATAAGTAAATACAACAAAGAAAAAGTATAAAAGAGACGACACTGAGGGAAAAACGCACAACCAGAAGAAAATGGAAGAAATATTCTATAGATTATAGACGCGAACAATTGTTAAATCGGAAAACGGATAATTTCGTCAAAATACAACACCATCCACCACTGATGAAGCTGAAGATCTTGACACAAGTGCGCCAAAATTGTTCGTCCATTCAAGTAAATGTTATGAAAGTGTCAGCAGTATCAATGCTTTGGTTGAGTGCCCCTCACAAATCAGTCGCATTTTTAAAGGACGCTAGCAGTGCGTCAGGTTTCAGGTTCTGGGATTTCACAAAATCAGTTTGTATTGGCAAGGTTGTGAGCAGTTTCAGCCTGGAACTATCAAGCACAAGTCCAAGGTTATTGACAAGGCTGTAAATATTTTTACGATATTTACGGATTCGGAAGAAGAAGATAATGTGCATCGTCGCCTGGAGGTAACGATGTCCTGAAGGTTCAGAGTATGTTTACTGTCTTGGAGATTATGTATTACGCTGCACCAAAAACGCAACGGCAGAAATCTGTTCATTAGTGGACGAGGAAAAGTGAGAGCTGGGTCACATTCCTCCAAGTCTGCAATAAGGACGGTACGCTATTTAACCTGGACGAAAATGACCGTCAAATATACCAATAGAGCAGATACTAAAAAAGCTTCCTGTTGCACGACTTGTAATGAAGGGAAATAGGATATTTTACGAATTTAATGAATCTGTTGATGTTTTTGAAAAGTGATTATTGAATGCTAAGTTTTCTACATTCCGTGTGGTGACGGATTAAGAATACGGAATGTCACCACCCTATATCATCCCATGGATGTCGTAAGAGCCGACAGAGGTAGCATATTATGCAGAGAAAAGTACTGTAAGAGAAGGAAAACTTGATACAAACCCAATACCAACCCGTTTGGCCAGCGTGGTATAGTAGGCCAATTCCTCTTTTCAAAGGAGAGGCCTAGTCCAGCAGTGGAGTGTTAAAGGCTGATGATGATGAAGTTTTCTATTTTGCTAATGTGTTTATTAATAACTAATTAATATATTTTGTTGTTTTATTTTAAAGACACTGCCTCGGTTTGCACATACTTATTTAGTTGTTATTTTTTGATAACATTGAAAAGTTTATGACTAAGATTTCTATTCTGCGAATTTTCTTTTATGACAAAAAGTTGTTCGTTAAATATTCCATAGCTAATACTTAGTATATTATATATATATTGAAATGTGTAATAAAAATAAATACTTAGTATATTGTCAATTGATTAGAAAACTACCTCAGTACTAATAAAATTTCAGTGAGACTGATTTTTTGTAGATAGTAAGTAAGCAAACTCGAATTTTGTTAAAGTAAATTAAATACTCAGTATTGCTATAAATGTCATTTGAGCCCAAGACATAAGTGCCATTATTAGATATCATGATATTTGCGATAAATCTAAAACTTCCTAAGAATTGTGGCTTTTAATCAGTACCGTGTTAGTCTCGTCAGTCCCCTGGCGCTCAATTTTACAAAAATCCAGATATTTCAAAAACTAATTAAGAAAGTTACTGGCCCCATTTAGAATAGATTTAGAATAATATTACCCACCACCCCATATAAAAAGAAAATCTACTTTTCTTCAAAAAATGGGTAAACAAAATGAAGGCAAAAGTCGCCAAACTTTTGTAGAAGTACCCATAAAACAGCAGATATGTACTTATCTGAATTTAGATAATCGTAAGCACAGAATAGGTATTAAACTTAAACATTTATATTTCAAATAAAATATTTGATTTATTAATTATTTAGTTATTCATAATTTCATGACAGATGCACACAAAACGTTTCTCTTGGTAAATGGAAACCATATAATTTAAAAACAATCGAATAGTTAGATAATGCTTTTACATACAGTATTCAACTAAAGCTTGTAAATTAAATATCATATCATAAAGTTATACAAAGCACGACACAATAAACCTCCATAACTCATAGCTGCACATACCATGAAGCGATAACGCCTATATATTTATATGTATGTAGGTATGTATGTATCCACATTACCCATTGTTGTGTTAGTGTATTTGAATATCGTTTTGTGGTTACCACTCAACGACCTAACGCAGATTTGTATAGAAATTATTGATGTGTGTTGTTGTTGTTTTACTATTTTGATATGTGAGAAAATATATTTGACATCTGCTAGGCATATTTTTAGATTCATCATTTAGGAAGTTCTATTAGTAAATGGCCATTTTTGACCTAAACATGTCTAGAGATAAAACTTATTTTAAAATTAAGGTTATTTTATAGTGTAATGATTTCACTAACAATTATATTTTATAGAAGCCTAGGTAAAAATAAAAGTTTTGGGTTGTAAAGATGTTCTAGAACTCGTGAACGCATCCTTATCAAAATATTTTTTATTCGGTGCATTGTTATATTATCTGTGCCCGATAATACTCCATTGTTTAGCTACGTTCCATTTCACTTATACCACATCTATATAGACTGGTTTTGTCAAAACCTCGAGAAAACTTAATTTTATTTACAAATTAAATCAAGTTGTTAAAATCTGATCATAAATGAATGTTTCTTTTTATGTTAAAAAATATAAAAAGATAAATATAAATGTATTTCTGCCGTTGAAAACATTGGATAAGGATGCAACGGAACGTTTTTGACGTAAAGACGCCGCCGGTGACATTGGACATGGGAGAATCTGTCAAATTAATACGAACTAGTTTCTGTGTATTATGTAATTCCTAGGCCTTTATAAGAAAAACTGTCTTTACAGTATACTTTCTTGGTCATAGAGTTACTTGTTTTTGTACATTTTATCTATAGACGCAATAATTCATTATCAGGTCATTCAATGTATGAGAAGTGGCCATTGTTCTTTAGTTTCCGATAAGTTTGAATTATTCCAAAATCTAAGATGGTTGCCTCGTGCTTTCGCCAAGCCAAGAGCTTTAGGAGGACATTATAGTCGTAAGTTTATATCCGTGACAGAAATAAATTCCAAACATAATGATTATAGACATTATAGCATCACAACAGAGATATAAATTCTAAATTTAGATGTTTTTATGGTGAGCTAAAATATGAAGACGTGCAAAACATGTTTTTATTAAAATGAAATGAATTTGACTTTGTGCAACTCGGGCTTTGAACTCGCGAGTTCGCGATCGTCTTAAACATACACGGTGATGAGTGCACATGTACCATTGGGAACAAAGGATCCCAGATTCGAAACAACAATTAACAAATTACGCAAAGTCTTATCCCCTGAGAGGATCAAACCTACAACATTCGGCACAGTGCTAAACTGCGAGGCGACCGCTTTAACCACTACGCCATCCGTGCAAACGTCAGTAGAACATTATTAGCACATTACGGAAGTTGAGTTATGTAAATACATATAAATCATATTAAATGCTATTGAAATAACTGGTGGCCTTCGCGTTTGTTTTGTCGACCGAAATAATGAGCATCGGTGACCGCAATGTTAAATATAAACTTACCTTTATATTTGTTTACATTTAAATGTATTTATATGTATTTATAGATGTAGGAATACCAGCTGCGGCTAATGATAGTGCCTATAGTCATGTTTATCTAAGCTATTGTTATAATCGACAATACAAAGAGGAAGGAATTGTGGAAAATTATGTTTTATGTATTATTGTGTAGTTTTTTGTATGTATTTATATTGATATTTTAAGGCAGCGAAAGCCTAGTGGAGATACCAACAGACTGCCATGCAGAGGGTATCGGGTTCGAATCCTAGGCGCGCACCAATGACTTTTCGGAGTTATGTGCGTATTGAATTATTAATTATCGCTTGTCCCGTGCCTCGGAGAGCACGTTAAGCCGTCGGTCCCGGTTGTCATAAAGGTCTTTGACAGTCGTTATAGGGAGTCAGTACCTAACTCTGAATAAACTGACACTAGTCTAAACTATGGAATATCGGTATCCCTTTGGGTTGCGGAGGTCAGACAGGCAGTGGCTCCGTGGAAAAGCTAATATTCAGTCGAATCCGGGGCGCGATTCAGAATCGTTCGATATCTCATTTGACATTCGATTCCGTTAATTGTCAAACGGGCTACCTCATTTTTTGTCAAATCTATCGCATTTCCTAACAATTTTATGCATTCAGTATGAAGTAAATTAATAAATAAACCGAATTCAATGAATATTTGTACAAAATATCTCTGATAGGCGGCTAAAAGACGAGGACAATAATTTGACATATCGTACGATTACTTATCGTGACATTCTGAATCGGCCTGCCGGTTAGACTAGTAAGCGGACCCCGGGTTGAAACTGGGATAACGCTAAGAGAAAGATTTATATTGATATTTTAACGACATAATGGTAAACACTTACTATTCGCATGAAGGGAGGACAGTAGTACCAGTCCAAGGTATCGACCACATATTCTATGTCACCTATCGATAAATAGCTTATATGTCACTTACTATTACATAGCTAATCGTTACCATAATTATACTTTCTGCCTCTCTCATTAGACTGCCTCGTTGGTCTCGCGGCATAAATGCGCGTGGGATTGGGAGGTCTCGGGTTCGATTCCCGGGTCTGGCAAAGTGTTGTTGGGTTTTTCCGTAAAGAAATTCTCAGTAGCAGCACGGAGTCTGGTAATGTGCTTGGTGCGGCAATAGGCTCGCCCAAAAGTTGCTAAATTAGCCATAGGATCAATCATCAGCCACAATATGACAACTGTCATTAATTGTCAATTGTAGTTCTTGAATTTGCCGTGGGACTTCAACGTTGTGAAGAGAGGTTTCACCAAGGAAAAGCCTTTTAAGGTTGGAAGAAAATTGTTACCTTGGAGGGCTTCAGCTTATCCAACATGACCGTTTCAGGCAACAGAGGCTCGCCCCCTATTACGTGGGACCTAAAAATTCATGGCGAAATGTGGGTGTAATATTACACCTCTGCCTACCCCTAAGAGGATACAGGCGTCAGTCTACCTATATAAAAAAATACTTTCTCTTGCTTCCATGCTACTACACTCTCTACACACTACATATACATGACCTACATTCCGTGACATGTCAACGTCATGTCGCCGCCATTTCACCGCTATCAGGTCACGAACGTCGTCCCAAAACCGCTAAACATTTAAACCGCGCATACCGCACGACATGCAAGATTTACAAATGACCACAAATCTAGTATATCCTGACCCGCCCATTGTGCATCAAGTCTATGAAGTGGTAGATCAGCTTCTTCATGATCCTTGTCTTATCCCAATAACTATCCAACTAATCATCCACTTTAAAACCAACCGTACTAAAACGAGTAAGATTTTGTCTTAGAATTATCAAAACGTTTGTACTCTACAGCAGATAGCGAGTATAGTGCTACCTACAATTCTACTTTTACTATATACATAGACTCAAGCCTGTTCCCCCGGAGGGTTAGGCAGAGGCATATTAAACGCCCCCTTTTCGCCAGTGTTTTGATTCCACGTAATAGGTGGCGAGCCTATTGCCGCTTATCGGGATATTTTGTTTGCCAGAGCCTCGTCCGTTGATCGGCAGGTGCACCACTTGCAGGTGAGGTTGGCTTGGGACGCTAATTGGGTTGGGTGGGAACAGTGTTACCAACTGAGATTTTCAAAAAGACGTAGATCGGAGTTAAAAAATACGTAGATTTACGTACTTTTTAAATCCGAAAGTACGTAGATCTACGTACTTTTAATTATATCTAAGATAAAAATTATTTTTAAATAAAAAGAAACCGACTTCAAAAAACACTAAGGAACTAAAAAACAAAAAATAATTGGTTTTTGAGGAACAATTTTTGGAGTCGGTGCCAAGCCAAGTATTTCTGATCTGACTATAAAATCTCTACTCATTTTTATACAACTTTTGTTGTTGATGGAATAGGTAGTTTGTAATTTAGTAACTTTTTGCGTAAGTGCTTGGCACCGACTCCAAAAATTGTTCCTCAAAAACCAATTATTTTTTGTTTTTTAGTTCCTTAGTGTTTTTTGAAGTCGGTTTCTTTTTATTTAAAAATAATTTTTATTTTTTGCTTTTTAGTGGTATACTAATAAAAAATAGTAATAGGTGGTAATTAGGTACATAGGATAGTGTAGGTGGTAAATGATGGGGAGGCCTTCTTTACGTGCTTCAATTCTGAAATGTAGACCTGTAACTTTTTGGCAATTTGAAGTATTTTTTTGTTATCAACTAACTAGCCTAAACACGTTCGTTTCAGTTCCATCATCAGATCCCGGAAATCATCCAATACCAAAGTGTTTGCCAAGATAAAACAAATGAGCCTAAACACGATGAGATTGCGTTATTGTATTACAAAGATCCCACGGCCACCTTCCTGCTCTATCATCAGAGTTTGGTAAACATTCAGCACTAAAGTCCATGTAAAGACGAATCAAACGAGCTCAAACTCAATGGGATTGCGTCATTGTATTACAAAGATCCCATGGCCACCTTCCTGCTCCATCATCAGACTCTGCAAAACATCCAGTACCAAAGTACATGTAAAGACGAATCAAACAACCCTAAACTCGATGAGATTGGGTTATTGTATCACAAAGATCTCATGGTTACCTTCCAACTCTATCATCAGACCATGGAAATCATCCAGCATCAAAGTCTATGTAAAGACGCCTCAAACGACACTAAAGTCCATGTAAAGACGAATCAAACGAGCTCAAACTCAATGGGATTACGTCATTGTATTACAAAGATCCCATGGCCACCTTCCTGCTCCATCATCAGACCCTGCAAAACATCCAGTACCAAAGTACATGTAAAGACAAATCAAACAACCCTAAACTCGATGAGATTGGGTTATTGCATCACAAAGATCTCATGGTTACCTTCCAACTCTATCATCAGACCATGGAAATCATCTAGCATCAAAGTCTATGTAAAGACGACTCAAACGAGCCCTAACTCGACGGCATTGGGTAGTGCTCGTCAAATCACTCCAAGTGTGCTTATAAAATTTGAAGATTTCCTTCGATTTTTCAGGACTCCATGATCATTACCTGACCTGATGATCATGGGACCAACTAGAAGGTATACTCTTTCAATCAAAACAAGAATTTTAGAAATCGGTCCAGGCGTCTTAGAGAAATCGGGGAACATACATAAAAAAAAAAGATTCCGACGAATTGTTAACCTCCTCCTTTTTTTGAAGTCGGTTAAAAAAGAGAGTAAAAATGAGTAAAACAAGTGTTTCCAACACCGATCCGAGTGTGTAAGCAAATGTTATTAACTTATATTGGTCGAAATGTTTTTAGTTTGTACTTGTTAAACTAATTCGATAGGAATAAACATGGACCGAAATATCATCGGGTCCATTTTTACGTGTGGTTTGTCTTTAATAATGCTTCTTTCTTAGTAAAATCTCGTTATTTTGCTAATTTGGTTATCTGTTAAAAATACGTAGATTCTGGGCCTGAAGTACGTAGGTTCGCGGGAAGGGTCCGAAATACGTAGATCTACGTAAAAAGACGTAGAGTTGGCAACGCTGGGTGGGAAGCTTTATGTAGTGCCTAGAGTCTTCATGTGAAAAATAAGGGAGTAAGTTTTCAATCGTTAAGTTTTTTGCAAGAGATTTCGCAGAGCGAGCGCTGTCTAGCTTTTAACCCTAAAGAATACATTCTATGGTTTACAATGGTAGGTCAGCTTGTACTGGACATGTTTAGCTTGATGTGTGGAGCACTCGCGTGCGACGTCACATCCTGCCCACACGCTCACGTTGGCATTCCTGAATAATAACACGCTAATGATGGTACGATTGTTCGCTGGTTATAGACGGTATTGTATGATTGGATATGTTCAATATATAATAATAGTATTTGCTTGTTTCAAACAAATTCCATTGGGAAAGAAAGATATAATAGGTAGACAAATCAATAGTTGCTCTAATGTGGTCCTAGGGATTTTGATATTGTTGCCAGAAGCTTGGGACTTCACTGACTGCTTAACATCAGGCAGCATGGAGTCAATTTGCTCGGCAGGCAGTAATAAAAAAGAAAAAAAAAATCTCTGCTTCACAAAATCCACTTTGCAAGGTCCAGGCACGCTAATACCGTACTAAGAGGCAGTTGACCGCATTTAACTTACTTACTTTAACTTGACTATTCACTAGACCCAGAAAACTAAAGTGTTTTACTCAGCACATTCCAATATTTGCATTTTATTTTAACCCTGTCATGTTATGGTCATTGACTCTCCTAAATTGCCGTTAATTAGATTTTTGTGGTTTCATTTGGTATAAAATTTCAACCTATAGTATTCTACGATCAGAAGTTTTAGTGTCCAACTTATTTGTCTCCAAAAAACATGCTGCCTCTCAAACTTTGGTTTGTAACCACAATGATATCAAAATAGAAGTATTATCGGTATTAAAACTTCAGTCTATACCCAAAACTACATACAGAAGTCACAGGTATGTGTACTTAGGATTAGTCCAGTAACCCAAATCGTACGAATTTGGGAGCGTCCCGTATCTTATCAGCGTTATCTCACTCTAATATGTTGTGGTGGCGTGGAATGCCACGATAAGAACCGATAAGTATTGACAGTTTAAATATGTCTCGTATTGTTTTATATAAATAGTGTTTAAATACAAGTTTATATTACTTAAAGTTTACCTATATTTAGTGTCAAAATAAAGTCGAATTACTGAAGGATATGAAACAATTGTACAGTTTTGAAGTAGGTATTTATTCTTTGCTTAATTTTTTTTTTAGCTTATCTCATGGGTGTCGTAAGAGCCAGCCAGAACAGAGGGAGCATATTATGCAGACAACAGCACTGTAAGAGAAGGAAAACTTGATACAAAACCTATACCAACCCGTTTGGCCAGCGTGGTATAGTAGGCCAATTCCTCCTTTCAAAGGAGAGGCCTAGTCCAGCAGTGGACTGTTAAAGGCTGATGACGATCTTCTTAGGAAAATGCTGCTCGTTTATTTCATTTTGCTTATTCACATTTCCAAGTCTCTGTATTAGTAGGTTACATCAAGGTGCCTGTATTGGTATACCAAAAGTTCAGATAAAAGTAGCATCATTAATTGTTCAAGGCATTGAATCTATTGAATCAACGAGAATATAAAAATTTTCTTGCTTTTATGAAAGATAATAGAGTTCTTTTGAGATGGTAGGATACATTTATCTCCTAAAATGCCGTCAGTTCCAAAACACCATACTTAAGAAAATATAGTCCAAGATATACTGGTACTCATCATCCTCTTAGCGCTATCCCAGTTTCAATCTGGGGTCCGCTTCCTAGTCTAACCGGATTTGGCTGAATATTAGCTTTTCCACAGAGCGACTGCCTGCCTGACCTCTGCAACCCGAAGGGATAGCGATATTCCATGGTCTGGACTAGTGTCAGTTTATTTAGAAGGTACTGACGCCCTGTAACGACTGTCAAAGATCTTCATGACAACCGGGACCGACGGCTTAACGTGCTCTCCGAGGCACGGGACAAGCGATAATTAGTAATTCAATACGCGTATAACTCCGAAAAGTCATTGGTGCGCGCCGTGGATTCGAACCCGATACCCTCTGCATGGCAGTCTGTTGGTATCTCCACTAGGCTATCGCTGCCTACTAGCGTATATTAGTAATAGTCCAAGATTACTCTAATAGAAAAAGGACTAGTTCTAATATCACACTGTAGAGTTGATGAAACCAAAGTTGTCCAAGTCAGCGTGCAAAGAAACTATTCCTAAGTACATATTTAAAAGCTGAGAGCGTGATTCATCGACTATTGAATAAGATTGAGCTATTTACGTATCCATTAGTAATAGGGCTCGTTAACAATCTGTTCAGTCACGATTCAGAATATTTAACGGAATTGCTAATGACTTAATTGCTTAACCTTATCTAAGTGACTTTCATTCATGCCATTTCTTGTAGAAAGCTGATAAAAAATCTTCAAAGAACAGTTGAGCTATCTTTAGTAACTAGGAAATAATAACTCAATCAATATAATTACTACAGCATGTCACTACCACCCATCGTTGTATTTGTGCCTTGTTCGAGATCGGATTGATGCAAGGGACTTTATTTTCAAAATGAGACAAATACTCTGCAATATTAGGAAATCCAAAAAAACTGATCAACACGCTTAATGCCTATACAAATCAATTTAGTCCAGAACTATACAGAAAACGCAATTAAAACATTATATGGCTGAATTGGTAGAACCATAATGGACTCTGTAAAGGATACTTGTATATGTATATATTTATATATTATTTTATTATAATTATCTATAACACTTGTATATGTATTTATATATAATATAATTATCTATTATACTTGTATGTGTATATATGTATTATATTTTGTATGTATATATTTATAATAATATGTTACTGTTAGTATGCCTATTATTACATATTTATTTAGTGTGATACCCATTATTTATGTCGTTTTAAATTAATATTATTTGTTAAATTACTCCCTCTTTAAGCACCTACTTCAATCATCTCTGCATCACCCAAAGGTTGGCTGGTAGAGAATGCCTCTGGCATTAAGCCCGCCTTTGTGCATTACTTTTTGTAATTGTGCAAGAAGTTTAAAATAAATAAATAAAAAAAGCGTATGCTATTTCTTCTATCGTTCCTCTATATATCGCGATAGTGGTCTATAAACATTGTGAGCGCCAGATGGCACATTCCACAGTAGCCCTCTGGCCGCAGGGCGTCGGATATAAATATGTAATACAGGGATGTTGCGTCACCGCGATTGTGAAACGTGAGGCGTGGGTATGGCTAATGGCTTGTTTATCGGATGTTAATGGCACGGGGAAGGACGGCGAGTGCGGAGGATGATGCTGAAGAGGAATATTTGTGGGCTTTTACGTAATAGGAGCAGTAGAAAGAGATGAAAGGTTATACGTACAGGTGGTTGTTCAGACTGTATGTCAGGAGTCAGGTACGCAGGACATATTACTGTGCCTATCTGGGTGCACTACTATTAATGTGCGCTCTCATCCTTACTCCTAATAAAATGGAGAACCTCTATGATCGAAAGGTGGCAGGATGCAGTATGATGTTTGCAGCATGATTTGTTTTGCCTTATCAAGTACATAAACTGGACACTCATTTTTTAGCATTTCTGCTTTACCGTTACTAGCTGATTTTTCTCGCATACACAAATAGCAAATCGAATTTTCCTGAAATATACATATATGTATCTATCTAGTTGCAGTTGCAGTTAGCAACACTTTTCGTACCGGTTCTGCTCGCAGTTCATTCCCACAGGTCAATAAGTTTCGCAACAGCTTTTAAAAATACGTTACATCTATTATACAAGTAGGTATTTACTCTCAGTGCAAATACTGGGTCGGCGGTCCAACACCCTTTCTCCAAGTATTTAGCCTTTAGACCATGCGTGCGGTTCAACTATGCCAGTTCGTGTATTAAGAGTTGCATAGTAATACGTTAATTTGTGAGATTCGTTTCACCGTTTATGCTGAGACGAAGTGATAGGTACGCTATGACGGACGGGATTGGCTTGCCGATGGAGTTATTCATGAGGGTTAAATTACTGTTATATCACCTTAGCGGAAAAGCACCCACTGCTGAACAATAAGATCGTCGGTCCACCATGTGAGAAGCATGCGACTGCTGCGCTCACTAGCTGTTATTTACTTCACTTTTTTTTTTTTAACATGCGCCAAAATTTTCAACTTACCTGTTGATATCCAAGACACTTAAGTTTCTTAAATTATATTTATCTTAGATCTTCAGTAATCTTTGTATCATTAGCCGTTATGAATGCAGCTGATATATCAATGTCTTGAAAGTTGAGTCGTTTGGAGGAAATAGCTAGTAAAATATCAAACGTAAACGTTTTACTTATGTGCCTATACCTAGAATGGTCATAATTATCAACACCTGTCGCCCATTTATGTGGCTGATTAAATAGTGACTTGATGTAGTTGTCGACTAACTATGAGTCTTATTTGTGATAATATAAAAAGCAGTTAATCTATGGATGCAATCGAGCCCAGTGGCGTGCCATTTTCATGTCTTTTGTTTACTGCCATGTATCAATTTTAATCGATTTACCACCAGAGATTTTCCTTAGACCGGTTGAGGTGAAGGACATAAGGCGGAATAGCGGATCCTGGGTTCCGAGGGGGAGGTGTCTTAGAGCCTGATCGGGACAGGCGCTAGGATAATGACGATGTATCAGGTTTAATTATTGAGCAATTAAAAAAATAACAACGTTGTCTTAAAAGAGACTCCTGACTTGTTAATTAGTACGACAAACAAATAGCCCGATCCATGTTCCTAGCACAAACATGATACTTATTTGAAGGCTTTGAAAAAATAATTGCACAAATTGCAAGAGAACCAAGAAAATACCACGGTCATGCAAGGCTTTGAAAAAATAATTGCACAAATTGCAAGAGAACCAAGAAAATACCACGGTCATGCAAGGCTTTGAAAAAATAATTGCACAAATTGCAAGACAACCAAGAAAATACCACGTCATGCATCTCCATTTCCCCCCTATGAGAACATGTGACATGCGTATTATTGAATACTCGACACGAGCAGTCACACAATGTCTCTAATATCGCACGGCCATTATCTCGTTCCCATGAGTTTATACCTGACTGTAATGTTTTACACTCGGTTGACCTGAATCGCACAGTTTATGGCCTGCGGGTTTTAAACTTAATGGCTTTACTGTAGGCAGTTTGGTAGGCCATTGGCTGAAAGGAAAATCGGTACCTAAGTGGAATTATGCGAGATTTTCTTAGGTGTTAGGTCTTTTGGATTTTAATGGGAGTTTCGGAATGTAAAGAGTAGTGAAAGTGTTTTTTTCTCTCAAGAAAATTAAAATTACTAAACAAGATTGTGAGTATTTTCGTAGCTACGGCTGAGATTTGGGTTCTGTCAGGATTTTTTGTACTGTCCGGTTTTTTACAGAGATCATCATCATCAGCCTGCAAGAGTCCACTGCTAGATATAGGCCTCTCCAATGGCACGCCACTGAGCCCGATTTTCGGCTTTTCGTGTCCAGCCGCTGCCAGCTAGCTATACGTGCTATAGTGGTCGCAATTTTGTAAACTTCTTTGTAATCTCCGGTTAGACAGACCTTTGTGGCTATTCAAGGAAAATCTTTCTCAGCAGCAATGGGCCATTTCTTCTGGTTAATAAAAATTAAAGAGCTACTTTGTACCTCATTTTATGTTTTAAAATCAGAGTTTTAAAAGCATCGAAAACTCTTTTAAGCGTAAATGGTTAAATACTGTGGATGCGAAGGCACAATATGTGGGCCACATTAGCTCTTATCGTGGCTTCTGATAACACTAAACGTTATTTCACAAAATGCGTTTGATGATCGATAATATCGATTTGTTACGTTTTGTATATGTCGGAGAACTCTTTCAAAAGTTTTAATGATAATACACAGATGTTCTTTAATGCACTTTAGGCTGATAGTAGATGTATGTAGAATACAGTAAGAGGCTGATGAAAAAACTACCTCAAATTGCAGCAGTCAAGCTTAGGTAGATCCTACAGAAAATAGTTGCTAAACTTACTGCCTTGAGGTACCCAAGGCTTTTTAAGAAATTTGTACTGTGTGTAAGGAAAGAGAATTTGAAAAAAGTAATGTGATATTTTGCAGTTTAACAGCAGATGAAATGAAAAATCTTGCACACTTAGGACTTCTTTAAATTCTTGACGGTACACATGCACACTTGGCTAGGTCTGTTAGTACAGCAAGAGTCCGCCTTTTAAAATCTCTTATTTGTGTCCTATAGACATACCTACACTTATGTATGGTAGTTTAAGTTGGGTATGGCAGAATAGACATGAAAGTAGAATAAATGCCGTAGAAATGAGAGCGCTGAGAAGTATGTGTGGAGTGTCTTTGAACGACAGAGTAAAGATTTGTGTAATAAGAGAGTGTTGTGGGTAAAAGAAGATGTAGTGACAACCATTGAGAAAGGTATGCCAAGATGGTTTGGACACATGGAGAGGATGGATGACGAAAGACTGACCAAGAAGTTATAAAAGTCAAGTGTGAATGGGACAGGAGGAAGGGGAAGACCTAGACGGACGTTCTCTGACTCAGATTAGAGACATCCTGAAAAAAGGACAGATTAGAAGTACTCTTAACCGAAGAGCATGCATGAGAAATTTAATGGGGACTGAATGAAGCAAGAGAGATATGTCAGGATTGTTGCATATGGCGTTCCGTAGGCTCTACCTACCCCTCCGGGAGACAGGCGTGAGTCTAGGTATGTATGTATAAACATACTTACATCACAGTATAAAGACATACAGTAGTTTGACGCCTTTGATCTCGTAGAAAAAGCCGACAACGTCTAGACAAGTGTAAGTAGGCTAGGGCTGCCACATGTAAACAATACCTTTTTTTTTTTACGTGGGGAAACTCTTTTGCGAGTCCCTCCCAGTGTGGCGGGCAGAGAGGGTATGTCGGACTCCCAGGTCGGAACCGGGTTTACCGACTAAAACCACCACGATAGCCGCCTCAGCGCTCAAAAGAATGGGGCACAGGGAACGCGGGTGTGCTGCTCCTGGATGTAAACAATACCTACTTATTCAAACACCGTCTATTTATTTTAGAAAAATATTACAATTGCTACGCTACATGAATAATATAGTGTAAATCACTTATCTATAAATAAAATTGGAGAGTCTGTTTGTAATATTAAAATAACCGCTTTTTACTAAATGCATCTGGATGTATACACGGTACATACACCGAAATTACATTATTTTCAATTTTTGTCTGTCTGTCTGTTTGTTCTCGCTAATCTCTGGAACGGCTGGACCTATTTTGACGGGACCCTCACTGGCCTGATGTACCAAGGAGTAACTTAGGCTAAAAATTAACCGGGTACGCGAAGAAGTTCCCTCAGGACGCGGGTGAAACCGTGGGAAACAGCTAGTTTATTATATTACAATAAAACACGTTGCATTTTTAGTGCGGTGACAGATTTGCATACAAACTGTCAGTCAGCATCTATTTCATCCCGCAGGTGTCGTGGGAGGCGGTTAAAAATATAAAGCATTTTTCGTACAAACCAAGTTAAAATAAAGCGATTGCCATAGCGGTGGTTTAATGGATGCGTAACCTTGGGATCAGCTTGCAGAGCCTATGTTATCGATATGAAGTATTTTGCAGATTGTTTCGTGCAAACTACGTTAAGGTAAAGCAGTAGACATCACGGTCATTTTATGGATGGGTGACCGGGCTATGAGATTACGGAGAACTTGTGTGGGGTTTATAAAAGGGGGCCAAAAATATGGTTATTTTTGAGCTAGGATGCGCCGTTACCAAGATGCATAATAATATGTGATAGGTACTTACCTAATGCGAAGGTACTAGGTACGGTACTTATTGAATGAAATTAAAATCACACCAGAATCGAATATTACCTTACAACGCATATTTTCTTACATCTGCCATGTTTTTTACGTAAAATAATTGCTACTTTATTCTGTGATTTGGCCAGACATGAGATATTGTAAAAAGTTTGTAGATTAGGAGGAATGTGCACATTATTTTAAGTGGTTATAGGTACATCCATTTAAAAATAATATAAATAATTATAATTAATGAAATGTTCATTTTTGGTATAAGTAAATTGATGAAATCGCAGATTTTTAAATCCTTATTTATTTAAATCTTTAAACAGCATAAAGCATTTCAATGTCTCACAGCACAAGTCTAATGTACCATCTTAATTAATATTCATAAGTAAATAAATAAGTAACGATCAAAAAACAAGCACGTGCCAGCCCCCAAAAACATGTACCTAGTTAGGAACTAAGGCGATATACGTAACTAGGTACCGCTCTTCCCGCGTCTCACCTCTTGGCTCCCGCACGATTGACCCGTCTAGACGCGTTCGTCGAACGACTGTATGGATTATTTGACTGTGCTTACATAGTCAGCTACAATCTCGGGAGCCCCTATTACATTGGGACCAAAACATAACTGGCGAAGTGTGGGTGTGTAACACACCTCTGCCTACCCCTTCGGGGATAAAGGCGTGAAGTTATGTAATATGTTATGTAATCTCGGGAGCCTTATTATCTTCTCATATATTTATTTACGGCAATAGGCTCGCCCCCTATTACGTGGGACCTAAAAATTCATGGCGAAATGTGTGTGTAATATTACACCTCTGCCGCCTCTGCCTGCTCCTTCGGGGATACAGGCGTGAATCTATAAAAAAAATATAATATATATTTAGTTCTGTATCATATTTTCACTCATTCGCCAGTACTGAAAAAAAACCTAATATCCAGGACCCCCAGCACGTAGCGACGTCACCCTATAAAAATGCGCGTTCGCCGCGAGTTTTGGCAAAACATCGTACACTAAAATACCACGGCGTTGTTTGCGCGCTTGTATCATTGTGTTACTGGCGTTGTTTGTTTATTACTTGTTATGTCATACGGCAAATTGTTTGGCGTACAAATGCTGAATTATGTTTTTGAAATGTGTACATAGTAACTTGAAAAGAAAAGATTGTTTTATGGCTGTACTTACTTGAAAAAATAATAAACTAGTTCCAATGAACTGTAAAGCGTCGAAGAACCTTTTAAGTTAAACAGAATTACGGTCAAACTGCCTTTCTTGATCTGCCAACATCCAGAATTTTTACAGATGGGCAAGTCCGTGTGGTGACGGATTAAGAATACGGAATGTCACCACCCCATGTCATCCCATGGGTGTCGTAAGAGCCGACAGAGGGAGCATACTATGCATAGAACAGCACTGTAAGTGAAGGAAAACTTGATACAAATCCTATACCAACCCGTTAGACCAGCGTGGTATAATAGGCCAATACCTCCTTTCAAAGGAGAGGCCTAGTCTAGCAGTGGACTGTTAAAGGCTGATGATGAAGTCTAAAGTTATATAGGTGATGTATGTGTGTCTGATGTGTTTATTTTCTATTACTGGAGTGAGTAGGGCACCAGGTCCTTGGGATACGCAGTTTTTGCAGTAAGGCCAGCCTGTTTATTGCGGGCGATGACTGCATAGTAGCTTCTTTAAAAGGTTTTATACTATGTTTTTCTAAAAAGAATCAACTCATGTCTTCACTCTAATGAGTTTGTTATTTTATTAACCTTGAGCAGCGACCATTTCCAATATTTTAATCTTCCAATTATTCCCACCAATAAGTATTATAAATTCACCAATTATTTCAATTTGTAACTAATCCCATGTACAAAGAGAGACGCATCAAATGCTTCACCTAAAACGTTCAATAAAAATCTTGTCATATGGCCTCGATACGGGCACCACAATAGATTTAAACTGGTCACACAAAGGCGGCAATTGAGCTACATAATAGTTATACACGGCTGCATTCGTCACCAGATGTCATCATCGCAGTCAAGGCCACGGCACGCGATATTGCTCGTGAATACCGCTGATATGGGTCTGACCGTCATTCTGCTAGGAATTAGGTTGTGTGTGGGACGATAGGCGACTGGGATGTATTTTATTCAGATTAATTTTCGTGTAACTTGATATGATATCTAATGTTCAGAGGCTCTGTGGCCCTTTGATGTTCTATTATTTGAATCAAGCCTATTTTTTGTCTATGGGCACATAATCTGTCTATGTTGAGTTTTATCCAGGGGTGATTGCGATCTAAAAACTCATACAAATGTAATTTATAGATTGGGATTAAATTCATGTGATCTGGGGTCCAATTCTCCTAAATAAATACAGTTTCGATATAATGTCAGTGTCATACTTGCGTCACAAAAAGCGTATTCTTCTAAATTATCTGATATTTGAATGAAATTGTAACGGGATCGTAAATTGATACAAGTGTCAAAATATGTGTCAACGACGAACTGTTTATTTCAAATTATATGATAATGACATTAGGTTATCAGAATACAGCTTCTGAGTCAATTCAAAATATAATTTCAATGTCATATAAAAATACGACAATTGGTCTGCTGAATAATCTACTGCATAAGTTTGTGGTATCAGAAACTTTATGAGCTTAGCATGAGTAATCGACTCACGTATATAAACCGCGCGATCACTGCAGGTTTGAGTAAATAGATAGGCTACTCAAAAGTGCACTATACTATTCAGTATCTGCATTGACCTCCTTCATTACAAGTAAAGGCTGCATCACCCAAAGGTTGGTAGATAATGCCTTTGGCATTAAGTCCGCCTCTGTACTATTTATGTGCACAAAGTTTATAAATAAATAAATAAAGGGCCTATTGACCTTAAACATAATCGCTAATTTATGTCACGGAAGCTTGGAAGTATTTCATGAAGTAATACTCGGTAACGTGTATCGTATTACTGTATAAAATCTCATCCATCATTCGCATATTGTGTCACTTCCCGTCGCGATGTGCTTGCAACATGTGACGCCTCATGCAATACAAATGCATGTGGCTTTTGTGTATTTAGGCATCTCTTTTATTTTATATACATTCGTATCTGTTATATTGTTAGTTAGAATTGGGAAATGTTTTGTCAATTTGTTTCGTCGATTGATCATACGGGTAGTAAAGATTTGCTTGTGTGATGTATTGGACAAATATGTTACATTTTATAATCGCATTACTGGCCTTTGGTAATGATTAGTGGTCTTATTTTGACTGGTCTGTTGGTCTTGTTATTTGAGACCCTGGCTGGTACACCTGCAAGGCGTTGGTTCTTTTGCCACGCAGCGCAGGCGAAATCTTTGTGTTATGAGCACGATGGCTTAGTTTGTCTGAGTGTAAGTTATCTACATTAACATATGTAACTATAATCATATTTGTTTGTGAGTTGTTAGATTGCTATAGTACAGGCTGTGTATAGTTTTTAATCCGATGACCTTATGTGAATCGACACAGGATATTATATCCATGATATATTCATACCAGAACGCAAAAAGTTGCATAAATATAAGCTATATCAATATCAAACGGAACTATTTGACAATTCAAGTGACTCACAACGACGTTCAGTATTGAGTAATTGAATAATTAACTTGCATTCGACACTAAAAACGTAGGTAGCCAGTTTATATTAATAGACTAGAGAACGCCAGCAGCTACACCTGCATTTTTTTAAATTTACCCGTTTTGGCCGATCCCGTGGGAATTTCGAGAAATCCCTTCTTAGTGCACCCCTACGGTCCCCAAGGAACACACATGCCAAATTTCAGCTTCCTGCGCCCAATAGTTTCGGCTGTAGCGTGTCTGTCAGTCAGTCAGTAACGCAAGGATTTTATATATTAAGATAATGATATACGTAGTCTGTTGGTTGTCTGTTTTATCAATTCAGAATAATTTTTAGTACACTCATGGAACTTGCTAGTATTTGCATCTTACATATGTACAATTATTGCAAATTGGCACGGAAGACCTAGGTTGAAAGTTTTTGACTCAGTATGCTATATGGGCTGTATCTAAATACCTTTTTTGAGGTATATTGTGACCTATAGTTGAAACCATTATAGCGATAGACATAATGTTATACCAGGCATCGTCGTTTCGAGGTACTTACCAACATTTCGGCACTATTGGAAGAGCTTTCACGGATGCTCTGATATACATAATACAGTTATAATGCTGTTCTCCTAAAATGTATAATCTATATATTAAAAACTTCTGACAAGTTTCTTGCTGTTGAGGCCTCTGTGTTAATGTGTCTATATCTTTTCTAGTTATATTTTCTCGAGTGCCTTGACACACCATGTTTTTCTTCGCTATGTACGCCTGTCTTTCGTCTCATATAAAAACGCACAACATAAATCAGATACAAGTAGTATATATCAGTGGCGTCTGGTACATAAATCATATGGTTCTTTATTACATTATACGTGCCAAGTATACATACTTGGTCTATATATCTATCATGGCAGGCCTGTGCCAGCGAGACGGCTTGATAAAGTTCGTTTCTTATCAGCTGTATTGTAGTATCATCATCATCAGCCTTTAACAGTCCACTGCTGGACTAGGCCTCTTCTTTGAAAGGAGGAATTGGCCTACTATACCACGCTGACCAAACGGGTTGGTATAGGGTTTGTATCAAGTTTTCCTTCTCTTACAGTGCTGTTCTCTCCCTCTGTCGGCTCTAACGACACCCATGGGATGATATGGAGTGGTGACATTCCGTATTCTTAATCCGACACCACACGGGCCACGGATGGTGTTGTAGGGTGTGTAAGTGCATTTTTACTCATGACTGCGGATACTTTTACTATATTTCGATATCAATAATAGTTTTTGTTAGTAGTAGCATCAATGAAAATTCAGGAGACGATTCGGACAGGTAATGAAAGTTGTAAAATTTTAAGATTTACTTTTTTGCCCGATCGCGTTAGAACTTTGGGAAATCCTTTCTTTTCACAACCCTACGTTCCCTTAGGAACATACATGCCAAATTGCAGCTTCTTGCGCCTTATAGTTTTGGCTGTAGCTTGTCTGTCAGTCAGTAACGCAATTAATTTAGATTAGCAACAGTACTCGTAACTGTTGAAGGCATATTTTGGCATTCGTGAAGTTAGGAAGAAAGGTAACCTGTTTCGGTACCTACCACGAATTCCAAAAACGATATTTGAAGAAAACCTCATTTATATTTGACGGCCGGTTGGCGTAGCGGGAGTGTAAGCGACTGCTACGTCGATGGTCACGGGTTCGATTCCCGCTCCAGTCAAACATTTGTGTGCATGAACATAGATGTTTGACTTGGTCTGGGTGTTTCTATGTATAATATGTATGTATTTACAAAAAAAAACATACAAACATACATAGACTCACGCCTGTTTCCCCGAAGGGGTAGGCAGAGGCATATTAAACGCCCACTTTTCGCCAGTGTTTTGATCCCACGTAATAGGTGGCGAGCCTAATGCCGCTTATCGGGATATTTTGTTTCCCAGAACCTCGTCCGTTGATCGGCAGGTGCACCACTTGCTGGTGAGGTTGGCTTGGGACCCTAAGTTCTTGGTGGGAACCCTATGCACCCAAAAAAAAGTACATAACGTATGTTTATCCAGTATCTAGTACCCATAGTACAAGCTCTTGGTGTTGTGGGAATGTGGTAGAATATTACTATTATATTATATATTACATTAAATCAATAAATTCAAAGCACTGTTGCTGCAGCACCATAATTGGTGTCCATTCGACTTCAAACAATGCATCACAACTTCACAACTAACCGGACGAACATTGTTATGGCGTTGATTATAACTTATTAAGTATAAATAACTTCGTTTAGCTTTATTTGTCTTTTTGATATGTACTACGTGATATTAATTAATAATGTAAGAAATAAGGGTTGGCGCAAACGGGCCACCAACCACAGCCACTGGTGGCCAGCGACAGCCACTTAACACACTTTTTGCATATATTTTGTATAGACGCGCCGCACACGTGGGGCCGGTGGCCGGTGGCCACTCGCTACAGAAGTAAAATATATGAAAAAGTGTGTTAAGTGCATTGATTTAAATTCTAAAGATACTTGCGACCGAACATTTGACAGACGCAGTCACCCTACAAAAAAAAATAACGCCATCTATTAAAACTCGTATGAACTACGATGTAAATCGGCATCGTCTGCTCCTAGACATAACCTTGTAAGGGATGAGGTATTTTTCGAGGTACAAAAAAATATATATTTTTTCATTTTGGATTCGTACCTAATGTTTTTTGACGTTAGTGTATCTTTAAATTTTAAGAATCAATTAAAAATAATTTTATTGGAACATTATTTAATCTTATAGTAATAATAATAAATCTTTTCATTTCATCGGGTACAACGCCCGCAGCTTCAAAGTTATGTCGCACTTTTACGCGGCTTCGCGCCGTTTTTACCAATATGAAAGAAAATTGCTTTAAATAATTTTAGAAGTTGATTTAATGACATATTTTTAAGTTACCGGTGACATTAAATGTTATCATATTTTTATTATGTTTTTTGTCGTAGTTCAAGCAACCTTTCACGGCACAATTGGCATTTTTGTTGTCATTGTAACATGCGGTCCGCCCAGTCCTTACGCAGTAATATATATGTCAATGGTCAAGTGGCTGTCGCTGGCTACCAGTGGCTGTGATCGGTGGCCCGTTTGCGCCGACCCTAATTGATTTTAGTTAGTTACTATTATTATCGCCTCAAAGAGTTTAATTGTATGGTATTGATTTAGGTAAAGGCGTTGGTACTGACTATTCGTGTCGATTACGTAATTTAAAACTTAATTTAACTTAGCCTTTTCACGCGGAATTTAATCAAGTGGGCCTTACATATTTCAGGTAGACGGAATTTGTGCTTGAAGGCTATATTTCTTTTTCATTTGCATACTCGGGGAAGCTCTAAGCTCGTGCAGTCTAAAGTTAGAGCACCTATATTAGAACATGACCGTTGTGACAATGCTTCGAAGTGTACGTACAGCCATTTATTTATACCGATTCTTGTCTCATCATCATCAGCCCTGTATATAAACTGTCCCACTGCTGGGCACGGGCCTCTTCTCACTACGGGAAGGGTAAGGCCATAGTCCACCACGCTGGCCAAGTGCGGGTTGGCAGACTTCACATGTCTTTCAAGAACATTATGGAGAACTCTCAGACATGCTGCTTTCCTCACGATGTTTTCCTTCACCGTTTAGCAAGCGATAATTAACAATTTAATATGCATATAACTCCAAAAAGTCATTGGTGCGCGCCGTGGATTCGAACCCGGACCCTCTGCGTAGCAGTCTGTCGGTCTTGCCACTAGGCTATTTCTGCCTTTCTTCTCTATCGATTCTTGTCCCAGGAAAAGAATAATTAGGCTATGTTGGAGACCTTCGGTGGTCTTACAAACCCCAACATCAGAATTGGTCACAGACTTAAGAGGTAGTAATAGAGCACCTATTTTCAGAGCTATGATGACAAGTTACACAACTTTCATTGTGCCTAGCCCGCTAAATCTGTCAGAGCAACATTTTTCTACGCAAAGCATAGCTCGTAGACTTGCAAAACATTTCATTTGAATGTATTTGCAAGTTCAAGAGAACCCGTTATGCATTGCTAAGGGTGCTTAAACCAATCAAAGCACTTACTTTTAAAAGGAAAGTCTTTCTTTTGCATACTATACGTTTCTATGGATCTGTTGAGTCATCGATACCCGATACCTACCGAAGTGTCGACTCCCAATTAGCGGAGAGCTTGTTTCATGCCCTGTGTTCCATAAGGCGTAGGTTTCAGTGCATACCTTCTTTAATTTCTAATTGGGTGAAATGTACTAAGGTTTACTTGTAAAAATATTTTAAAGCCCTAGATTCTGACTGCAATGCCGCTTCCGTAGGTGTCGCGACCAAAGGGGTAGCCTATGTGTTATTCTTAGGCGGGTTTTCCTGTCACGCTGATCGCACGCCGGCGGTCCGCGCTGATGGGTCAATGTATGAAGTACTTCTAGCGTTTTTGAGTCGCGCTGGCCGCTCAGCGCTGACGACCGACAGCGCTGAGCGAGTTATTACTCCATACATATTGACATTATTGACATATCAGCGCGGACCGTCAGCGTGCGATCAGCTTGACAGGAAAACCCGCCTTATGTGTTATTTTGCTGTTAAGTTTCATCAATGTCCCTTCCTTTTTTTCCATTTTTTAGGTCATAGAGAAACAGTCCATCCTGCCGCACAAACTTGTTGATTAGTGTTCAGTTCTGAAGCAGTATATACTCGAATTTATGTCCGTGGTGCAATTTAGTGTAACTTTATTATTAGGCATTGAATTTAAAAAAAATCACGGGGCAGACGTAAAAACATGCAGCAATCTAAAATCGCTTGTATTCAACTGGCATAATTTCTCCAAATACGAAACAATGTTCAAAACAAGCCAGTATATTACTTTCACAGCACAAATCTTCTGTTCATTGTGGTTTGTCCGTCTGTTTACATTGCCTCGGTCGTATCGTCCAAGGGCGAGAGAAATCCGGCGTATTGGAGAAAAATGGCTGAGTCGCTCACGTCCCGGCCTTAAACGAGTTAACGTGTTGGATTTGGATTTGTACGGCTGATTGTTCTGACACATGGTTTTGGTAGACAGGAGCGTATTATGAAAATAATCTGTGTTCTACGTGCGAATATTTTTTATAAAGCTAAATTGTCAGTCTCGTTTCGACACGCGTGCGAATCGGTCAAGTCCTTATTTAATAAAATAAAATCGTATAAATTCTCGGAATCCTATTGTTATCGCGGCGGTCGCGGCGGGTCGGCCGGCCGACTACCTGCGCCAGGTGTGCGCCCGCGCGCGCTCGCCTTGTTTACGTAATATGGATGTTCGCGATATTCTAGGCGACGACGACATTGCGGAGGAAGACAATGCATCAACGTTGAGTACTGATGAAAGGGAAGGGTGTGTTGGTCAGGTCAATGTTAATGGGAAGAGGAATATGAGGGAATCGGATGAAGAGTGGATTACCGTAGGGTCTAAAAAAGGAAAAATAACTAAATGGGAGATTACTTTGACATGCAATGAAAAGTTACCGAAGGCATTTGCTTTAGCAAAAATTTTAACACAGTACAACATAAACAAAATTGCCAAAGTTAAATACCTTAACTCATTTAAAATCCGACTACAGTTTGAGGATGAGGAGAGCTTGAACACACTCTGTGCATGTGAAGATCTTATCGCAAAGGGATGGCGGTTTCACAAAGATATGGAAGTTAGTCTATCATATGGAATTATAAGAGACGTTGAACTAGATTTGGAGGAAGAGAAGATATTACAAAGCATAAAATCTCCGGGATCAGCTGAACTCATTTCCGCAAAGCGACTGAACCGTCGAGATTACGAGAAACTTGGATGGACACCCTGTGAAGTAGTTAGGCTGTGTTTCAAGGGCTGTAATTTGCCGCCATATGTTTACGTGGATGCGCTCAAAATCAGTGTGGAACCATACATCTTCCCCGTTTCACAATGCTCTCGATGTTGGAGATTAGGCCATACAATTAAGACTTGTGCGTCTAATAAGACTATATGTCCCAAATGCGGCGGCTCCCATGCGAACTGTGAAACGAAGACCTTTAGATGCGTCAATTGTTCTGGACCACATATGGCGTTAGCAAAAACATGCCCTTCATATAAAAAGGAAAGACGGTTACGAGAACTAATGGCAGAGTTCAACTGTACGTACAAAAAGGCTCTGACTATGTATGTTGACCCTACGGAAGAATCTGCACCACCAAGGGTTGTCATAGACCAGACTGAGCTTCACGTAAACAGTCCCATTTCTTCATTGAACGCAGCAGGAAGCTTCGCGACACCGATGGATACATTAAATGATGTACAGGAACGTGACAAACGCCCTACATATGCTCAAGTTATGCGGAAACCTTCCAAACAGAAGCATACATCTAAGAAGAAGCCACGAACACACTACCCTGCGTCACGGGAAAATCATCTTACAGAAGAGTCGGATACGTCGCAGTCTGACGGTAATACGCAATCACACGGGCAAAATCAAGACCTGGAGTATGGTAAACATAAAACTACGTTTATGGAGTTGTTGTCGCGTATATACGAAGTAATATTACTTAAAAACATTGCATCGTTGGTTAAAGTTAAAACTATTTCTAAGTTATGTATTGATTGGGTATTACAATGGATGATAGGAAATACGTCTGAAGCGCCGTGGTTGGAATTATTTAGGCAATTTCTTAATGGATAAAAGTAATATTAAGTTAAATGTGCTTCAATGGAATGCCCAAAGTCTTAGACCTAAATTAGTAGCTCTTACGCATTTATTAATTCAAGATAAATATCAAATAGCAATAGTTTCTGAGTCTTGGCTAGAACCTGACACTCCATTAAAAATAAGTAATTATAATATCTTTCGTCGAGATAGGGCTGACTCATATGGAGGAGTCGCCGTAGTCGTACACAAGTCCGTAAAAGCACAAATGGGTAGCTTTCAATCACAAAATTTAGGAATTGAGACCCTCCATATTCAAATTTTTAACCATCCTTTTTTAGAAAACCTAATAGCAGTATATTGCCCGCCGTCTGTTAGAACAAGTCAAGCCGATTGGAACTGTATGTTTGCGACCTTCGACAAAAAATCGATGATAATTGGAGACTTCAATGCTCACCACTCTAACTGGTCCAATAGGACGGACTACAGAGGAGTGCAAATTTTGGATTCAGTTGTAGACCATAATTATGTGGTTTTAAACAATGGTAGCTATACTCGGATAAAACTAGTAAACGGCATCTTACAGGAATCGTCACCTGATATATCCTTACTAACGTCAGATATTGCATTAAAATTTAACTGGGCAGTAATAAACGAAACTTTGGGTAGCGATCATTTGATGATTAGGCTAACTTCGGAATGTATTATGAATAATAACCTATTAACAAAGCGTAATTTAAAAAATGCGAACTGGCCCTCGTATAAAACATGTCTTCAAGAAATGTTTACTAACTTTCAACTTTCAGATGATCCTCAGAAAGCGTATGATACATTTCTTGATTACATATATTTGGCAACAGATATTCATATTCCGTTTATCAAAATATCACAAAATCCATCTTCTAAATTTGTCCCGAAATCTTATTGGACTGCTGATCTGTCTAAGGCTGTTGCAGTTAGAAGGTTAGCCTTATCTAAATTTCGGCGAAACCCAACTCCCAGAAACCTAAGTATTTTAAAAGAAAACATACGGCTAGCTCAAAAATTGATTCGTCAGGCTAAACGTGAAGAGTGGGTTCGATTTTGTGATTCAATAGACGAATCAACCTCAGCCGTGACCATGTGGCAGAAGATGAGATGGGTTAAGGGTTATAGATCACATAAACAATTTGTAGATTCTATAAGAGCCAACAAGCTATTAGTAAACATTACGCCTGACTACGTTTTACCTGATCAACCACAGTTTCTACTGCCTAACATACGCCTTGAGTCTAAAATCTCCATGCAGGAGCTAGTAAAATGTATTAAATCAAAGGATACATCTCCTGGATGTGACGATATCTCATATTCTATGATCCATCACCTTCCTAGTAATGCTAAAAATATTTTACTTCACATATTTAATTTATTTTTTTCGCTGAGCTTTGTCCCAACACAATGGCGCAATATTAAAATTATCCCTATACCAAAACCAGGCAGGGAACCCAGCCTTGTATCGTCTTTAAGGCCTATCTCCTTAATTTCTTGTCTGTGCAAAATTTTTCACTCGATAATTAATAAAAGACTGGAATGGTATTTGGAAAATAATAATATGTTTTCTGATAATATGGTAGGCTTTAGGAAGAACAGAGGTTGTCTAGATAGCTTAAGTTGTTTGGTATCGCGTATTCAGAGCGGTTTCTCAAGGCGATTGCCTACTATTGGTTGTTTTATTGATATAGATAATGCGTATAATAACATTGACATTAAAACTTTACTTAACATTCTACATGATTTAAAAGTTGGCTCAAAAATATGTCAATACCTATGGAATTTTTTGAAGGAAAGACACCTAATCATAGAAACAGAACATGGCTGTATCTCTAGAATGACTAGTCGTGGTTTGGCACAAGGAGATCCCATTTCCCCTTTATTATTTAATATTGCAACCATTAACGTTTGTAATTTGATTGAAAGAGACATTCATATATCGCAATACGCTGACGACTTCGTAATATATTACACATGTAGATCGATATCAGAAGGTACTAGGGTATTACAAAATTCACTAAATAAGTTAAATAAGCTTTTTATTAATTTAGGCTTAGATATTTCTCCTGATAAAAGTAAGATCTGTGTCTTTAAAACCAACTATTCGAACGCTATGGTTAATTTGAATATTAACGGAGAACCTTTAGCATGCGTACCGTTTGTTAAATATTTAGGCGTATGGCTAGATGAACATTTAAGATGGACCAAAAATATTAACGAAGTCAGAGAAAGAACATTAAAGTATATTAATATATTTAAAGTCTTAGTCGGTCCTGGATGGGGCGTGCACCCCTGTCATCTAAGAAGATTGTACATTTCCCTCATTCGCAGTCGCCTAGATTATGCTAGCTTTTTATATGATAATAGTAGTAAAACTCACTGTACAAAACTAGATAGAGTGCAAAACCAATATATGCGCATAATAGGTGGGTTCATAAAAAGTACGCCTATTCATGTCATGGAATCGGAACTTTTATTACAACCTCTATTTGTCCGACGCACGTATCTAGCTGCCAAATTCTGGTTAAAATCCAAATCTTATGCTAGCAATAAAGTTATTGCAATATTAAATGATCTTTATAACGAGTGCCAAACCTCTTACTGGCGACGTAAGAAGAAGCCGCTCTTGGTAATAATACACGAACACCTCAACTCAGAACCAATACATACAAGCACTCGACTTGAAATGTTTAGTTTAAATACCTGGATGAGTAATATAGATACATCTACTTTTCTAAGTACGCATATTGATAATCTAGATAGACCGAAGCGTCAATATGATTCCCAAAATCTTCTCTTAATGTGTAACCAGTTCTTATCCAACAAATATATAGGCTATTATAAAATATATACAGACGGCGCTAAAGATTTGCATGGTGTGGGTTCTGCATTCTTTGACATTCAAATGAATATTTATATGAAGTTTAAAATTAATAAATCTATATCGATTATGTTCGCGGAGCTTATTGCTATTGCCAAAGCTGTATCATATGTTAAAAGTATTCAAAATTGTTATAAAGCTGTAATATTGACTGATTCTATGAGTGCCATACAGCATTTGGAACTTTGTACTCGTAAGGCTAGGGGCATTCCATTGGCATACGACATTTTAAATGATTTATTTCACATGAACAACTCAAATAAATGTATAATTATTCAATGGGTGCCTTCCCACATTGGTATTATAGGTAACGTTACTGTGGATAGGCTTGCCAAGGAAGCTTCTGTGAGTGGGGTTAGTTTGGATTGTTTACCTTTTTATACTAACTTATTAGGTAATGTCAAAGCATATTGTTATGAATTATGGTCAGAATATTTTGATAAAAGATCGCTTACGAAGGGTATATGGTATAAAACCATACAGCCAACCTTACCTCGTATTCCATGGTGCAGCACAACCAATGTGGGCAGGCATGACATTGTGACTAGTTTTAGACTTCGTTCCGGACACATACCATTAAATAAATTTGCCTTCATGATGAGAAAGACCGAGTCTCCTAATTGTAATGAGTGCGGTAGTGTGGAGGACGTGTACCATATTCTCGTGGAATGTGTACGGAACGAAGCATTCAGACGACAAATATTCCTGTCGCAAAATGATTTGTTGATTTGTAATATTGGTTGGTGTAACAGTGCCTTGGCCTTTCCTCTATCGGATACGGCCAGGCTCCTGTACAAACTAGTACAAATAGGATGTAAGAATCGGGTGTGATTAAGTTAATCAATTAACTTGATGTAATTATAAATGTTTAATTTGTGGTTGGTTTTACGGGGCTTATATGTTCAAAAATGAACCTGCCCCTTTCATTAATAAAAAAAAAAAAAAAAAAAGCTAAATTGTTGAAGGATTTTTTTTTGGGTGGCTGGGTTTTGTTATGAGTTTTCTGTAAGGAGAGTGGATGGTTGTAGATCTTTAAGTTTTTTCGTCTGCTTGTTTAACGTGATGTGTAGGTATAAGTTTTAGATTTTATACGTTTAGATTTTATACCATTCTGTGATGTAAGTCGTTAGTTGTATAATGACTGGAAGGGATATAGGGAATAGGGAGAGTAAATAATTAAATAAGTACTAAACCATTTGTTACTGACCTTGTTAATGTAATGTTTCCTAAGTTGACTATAATATACAAACTGACTTATTATTAATTACATTTTAGAATTATCATGATCAATATCTGTATACTGTTAATTAAATTATATCTACCTTATAATTTGCATGCTTATTTTCAGGCAGAATGTACCTGGCTTCAATGTTTCTTTGACATATTGTGTAACATCTTTTTCTATGTACCTACATTCTATGCAAAATTTGAATAAATGAAATGAAATGTTGTTAATTACAAAAATTAGAAGATTTATGATTTTTTCCAGTCATCTATTTCTTTTTGTCGTAGAAGTAATAAATATAGCTGATCATTTAAAAAGTGATGATGAATGACAGCTTTCTAATTGCTAACCTTTCCTCTTGTTTTTGTTTTGTATTAGGTTTTCTGTTTTATATTCCTTAAAATTAAGACTATTTAAAACCCTGAGTCGTGATTTCCGTTGGTAAAGCAATTGCGTGTTGATTATTCAATGAGTAAGCCGTACTCCGACCATTATCCTAATGACTTAATGTTTCTTGTTGCAGGTAAACTCACCGATACGTTCGAACACCTCTTAATCAGCCACCGTGATGTCAGACTCGTAATCAGGTATTGTTTGTTAAGAAAAAAGTGTGATCAGGTGCTAATTATGATGAGTCAAAACTAGCATTAAAAATGAAATGAATTATGATACACAGTAGGATAATGAAGCGGATTTTATCGTAATATATAAGGTTTTACTGACCGACCACGGTTCCTGTAAAGTAACCGAAAAGTTGGATCAATCAGTTTAAATGTTATCTCAGTAAACCGCGATAAAATCAGATCATGATGAGCCCTTTATACTGTCCCACTGCTGGGCACGGGCCTCTTCTCACTATGAGAAGGTCATAGTCCACCACGCTGGCCAAGTGCGAGTGGCAGACTTCACATGTCTTTCGAGAACATTATGGAGAACTCTCAGACATGCAGGTTTCCTCACGATGTTTTTCTTCACCGATAAGCTCGCGATAATTAACAATTTAATGCGCACATAAAATCCGATAATAGGGGTTTAATTTCAATGGGGTGTGTTGTTTGTCTCCGTTGCTAAGTAAGTATTCGTTAAGTCCCCCCGCGATACAAGATTGATAAACAAGGCGAAAGTTGTATATTGCCTTTCGATAAACAAATTTCATAAACAAAGTTACGTGGTATATATCCCGAAACATAATATACAACTAATATTAAATACCAAAAAGTTTAAATTCATAGAAATGCGGAAGTTGTCTTAAAAAAGTATGAAATGTTAATTACACACTTTGATTGATTTTTACATAACCCAAACATAGACTTACCTTTCACAAGATACCATGACTTATTTTTTGCTTTCGTGCTAAACTTTAAATAAACAAGTATGACCACTTGACCCAGTGTACAAATGACGCAATACAATAATTATTTTAATGGAAGTCGGGCTGCTTATTAGGCGTGTCGTGACTGCCTGTGTCCCGACGCATATCTCGTAGATATATACCTACGGGCTTATGTCGCCGGAATAACACGAAGCTTTATAGTAATTAAAACCTCGCCTCATTCGACTATATTCTTTATTAACCTCTTGAATGCCGCAATACCAGATACAATAGAAAATCGATTGTGTCTCGCACAGATCTGTGCATCGACAGTCGAAGAGTTAATTTAGTTTCAGTTGTGTATTTGAAAACAATTTTAAACTAATTATTAAAACTCGCCAAACGCAATTAAATTGTTTATCGGCGAGATGCGCTTTCACAATCGTACTATACCTACTTACTTATGCTACAAAACTATTGTGGATATAATTTGATGAAGTTTGTTTGTCGCAGTGCAGGAATCTAGTTTCATCTCTTTTTCGGATGTTTTATTAAACTACGGAAAACATATTAGCCTCAATAACTTTCCAATTCATACGTTTTGTTTATTATGAATGTATAGAATTTAATCGGTGGCCAAGCTGAGTAAAACTAGATTTTTGCAATACGACGCCATTCCCCAAGGATATGAGAAAAAGAGAAAACAATTCGGTATATGTATAGAGAATACATTAGTTTAAGCAACTCGACGAACCCAATACCGTTGTTTGTTTAATATCAGACCAAAATCCAATAAGCTTACCCTGAAACCTTATGCAAGTCGCCACTAAGCCTCTTTATGGATATAAGAGATAATATAGGTACCTATACGATTTATTCATAAAGTATCGTCCCCTTCCTTTATGACGT
Source organism: Euclidia mi (assembly GCA_944739405.2). NCBI lineage: Eukaryota > Metazoa > Arthropoda > Insecta > Lepidoptera > Erebidae > Euclidia > Euclidia mi. Next base: position 1,793,638 of record OX123206.2, read on the forward strand.
TTGTAACACGATAGTAAAAAAAAATTGGGCAAGTGCGAGTCGGACTCGCGCACAAAGGGTTCCGTACCATCATCTATAAATGAAAATCACATTCGTTGTATGTATACTTAAATACTTTATAAGTTTCTACCTGTTTATTAAGATCGAGTAACAAATTGCCTAAAAATTACGTTTGTTGTATGGGAGCCCCCCTTTATTATTTACTTTTTTTAAATTTAATTTTTTTATTTTGAAAGGTAATAATTATACAACTACATATTCTGTAAAAATTTAAAGCGTCTACCTGTAACAGTTAGTAATTTTGAGCAAAATATACGAAAAAAACACGTTATTTGTATAGGACCCCCCCTTAATTTATTATTTTTTTTTATTTTTATTATTTGTTGTTATAGCGGCAACCGAAATACATAATTTGTGAAAATTTCAGCTATCTAGCTATCATGGTTTATGAGATACAGCCTGGTGACAGACAGACAGACAGACAGACAGACAGACAGACAGACAGACAGACAGACAGACAGACAGACAACGGAGGCTTAGTAATAGGGTTCCGTTTTTTACCTTTTAGGTACGGAACCCTAACAATGCCTTCCTCAATTTACGTCAATAAAGGCATTGTATAAAACACCAAATGTTTAAAGAAATCTTACTATTGTCTTGTTAAAGCAACACTTATAAGAAGATATCTAAAATCCATATCACCGACGGCTTATCTATCTCAAAGCCGTATTCTTCCCGATCCCCCACTCGCAATACCAATCACAAAAACGTACATAGTATAATCTTTATTCATTCCTGAGTAAACAGAAGTAAATCGTCAAGGTAACTGCGATCCTCCATAAAAATAACATTGATTATCATTACTGCGCACTATTTACGAGGTAATTTGTAACTATAACAATCACATAAAACTAGTAGACGTAAAACCACCATGGGTTCCCCCCATGAAAGTGCCTCCACAGGAGATTGCATGATACGTAGTTACATACCCTGTTGCGGTCTATGTCATTTATCCACCCTTATCATGGGAAATTCTACCTTAAAGTTGTACCCTTAAAATATGTTTTCGTGTTTGAGGGTAGTTGATAGTATGCGTGCTTTCAAGCCACGTAGGTTTCGTTTTATCATAGTACTCCCCAGTTTAGGTACGTGCGCTATAAATTCATGTAGTTTTTGTTGAATGAGGGGTTACGTAGATAGTTTTTGTGTATGCTACTTTTTAATTAATGCTTTGCGAACATTTTTGTAGGAATGTTTTTTTTTTACTTTTTTTAATTAAGTAGCTTGTTAGTTTTTGGTGAATATTTTAATGATGTGATGTTTGTGAAATATCGTTTCTTGATGAGTTTTATGATTTTAATCATAAACATTTGTTGTATTGCTTGCACCTAACAAAAAGTAATGTGTTACGTAGATGCGCTTTAAAAAAAATTATGAATCGTTATTATAAATCTACAATTTTTGTTGTATATTGATTTATTTTACCCGCCTACACAGGGTATGATTTTATCGCTTTGTATGTTCGTAGTATCCCTGCATATCTTCTGAGCTATCCATGATGATATGAGAAATAATAATAATAATATTCTACCACATTCACACAACACCATCTAGTCCCAAACTAAGCAGCCTAAATGCCATGCCACTGCGAAAATTATCTTTTTAAGCACATATGTTTTCGGTATCAATTTAAATATCATAATAACCATATTCAAATTGTTTTATGTGTACATACATATATTGCAGTCAATTTGTCGCTACTACGCTCGAATTATTTTTAATTTTATTAATATTCAAGTAAGCTATAGAACTTTATCTTGCCATGTCAATTTATTTATTTTGCCACCGAATTCACAACATCATCAACTAACCATCGGCTTATCCATGCTACATTAAGCCGCCGTTCCCCGTGGATTTAGACAATAAAACAGCAGTCGTTTCAATACGGCGACGATTTTGCGTCGAAAATGAAAGTTATCTACAGTGTGCTGAGTCAAACGTCACGTAGCGAAAACAAACAGTCTCGAACTGAAGGCCTCTCGCAGTGGAATCGATCGTGCGTGGCTAACGGTCCATTAGGTAAACAATCACTGAGTTTACTTGAGCCTCCGGTCTTGTAAAGCGGCGTATCTGTCAAAGATGTACGAGCAGTGTTTTTGGGGTTCCACTCATCCAAAAAAAGGGGTGACACCCAAAACTCAACTTAGAACAATGTACAAAAATATAAAACAACATAGATAGGGGAGACCGGGTATGGTTATCACACTGGTTGGTTGTCACAGAGGCCATAACAGACAATTAAACGGCGTGGTAGGAGCGAGAGAGTAGCACATCCATTTGTACCTCATGTCAGCGTACTCCGACATGCAGTTTAATGGACTTATTCGACCACTCGATATTCTATTATGACCTCAGTGACAACCAACCCGTGTGACAATCATACCCTGTCTCCCATACTAGCTTAGCACCCTCGAGAGTTAGCCTGGAATTGTTAGGTATCAAAAAAAAAAAGAAAAAAACTGCCACCCAAGCTAGCTACGCCACTGTGTACGAGACAACTATGCTGAGTGGGTAGTCATCTAGTATCACTTTATTGATTATATTTTATTGTACCGTTAATCGTAATATATATAGTCCTCTTCACCGTGTCCGGTGACAGCGACCCAGACTAATTCTCCCTTCTGTTGTGAGCTCTTAGATGACTAGCAAATCCAAACTTGGTTTTGAAAACCCGGTCACACTGTGGACAGAAGAGTTGACCGGCATCATTGAGAGTGTAGTCATAAGTAGGTTTCGGACGGCTTTTGACTAGGTGACGCTTCCTGTCCAGATCTGCTAGACGACTTTCCTCAAAACGTTCGGTTGCCTTATAGGTTGAAGTTCGCCAGTTTTCGCGATTCTGAGCCAGCACTTGCCATCGATCAACGGGAAGTCCACAGGCAACAAGGTGTCGCTTAAAGACATCCTTGTACCGCAGGTATTGCCCGCCCTGTGTTCGCTTGCCTTGGGCTAGCTCCGCGTAGAAAACGGTTTTAGGCAATCTATCGGATCCCATGCGCTGTACGTGACCACACCATCTCAGCTGGATCTTCATTAGTATTGCCTCCATACCCATCATACCAGTGCGTCTTAGAACTTCCGTGTTGGGAACATAGTCCTGCCATTTTATGTTCAGTATCGACCGCAGACATCGTAAGTGAAACTTGTCGAGCTTTTTAATATCACCTTTGTAGAGACACCAGGTTTCCGCGGCGTAGGTGAGTATAGGTAGGACCAACGCTTTGTAAACGCATATTTTAGTTTGCAATTTGAGGTCGTGAGATGTCCATACCCTTTGCTTAAGCTTCCCAAATGTAGCAGCTGCCTTAGCGATCCGTGCTGCAATTTCAGCAGTCAGCTTATTGTCTTTGCAGACTTGGCTTCCGAGGTAGTTAAATTTGGCTACCTCTACTAGTGGCTCAGAAAGGAGCTCTATTGAACCGCTGTCAGCCGAACATCCCCTTGGTGGTTGTTTAAGGATTTGGGTCTTTTCCACACTGATAACCAGACCAAATCTGCGACAGGCGCTCTGAAGTGCATTCATGTAATCCTGAAGTGTATCTATACGATCTGCTAATAGGCACACATCGTCGGCATAGAGAACCTCAACTATGGGGACCTTAGACATCCTAGACTTTGCCTTAAAGCGTGATATATCGAAAACACTTTTGTCAGAGCGGACGTTAAGCTCGATTTTTCCCACACTATGCTTGAGCGCATCATTCATTACGGCCGAAAAGTATAGCGCAAATAGCGTCGGAGCCATGACGCAACCCTGCTTCACACCACTGGTTACTTGAATCGGGTCCGAGAAATCATTTTCGTGTTGAACACGCGCCATCATACCGTCGTGAAACTGGCGAATTATGTTGATGAATTTCTCAGGACATCCAACCTTTTTCAATACAAGCCAGAGAGCATCACGTGGCACGCGGTCAAAGGCCTTTTCTAGATCGACAAAGCACATGTACAAGGGCCGGTTTTGTTCGAGGCTTTTCTCCTGGATTTGTTTGACCACGAATATGCTATCAACTGTTCCTCTGCCAGGTCTAAAGCCACATTGCGACTCAGGAAGCATTGTTTCAGCAAGATCCACCAAGCGCCGATTTATAATATGGGCCATTATCTTCCCAGCCGAAGATAGAAGGGAGATACCCCTGTAAGAACTACACCTAGAGACTTCACCTTTACCTTTATAAAGTTTGCAGATGAGGGCATCCTTCCAATCTTGAGGTACCATTTCGGTTTCCCATACCCTAAGAACTATACTGAACAGCCTATTTTGTATGTAAGGACCGCCGTATCTGTAGATTTCCGATGCTAAATGATCAATACCTGGTGTTTTGGCATTCTTTCATCTCTTGATGGCTGATATAAACTCATCAAAAGATGGCGGATCAGCGAGGTCTTTCATAACAGGTCGACTTTCTAGATTTTCAATGTACGCTATGTCAGTTGTCTGCCCGCAGGGATTCAGAACGTCATTGAAATGTTCAGCCCATCTTTCCAGGATCTGTTTATGATCTGTTAGTCTGCAGCTGTCATTACGAGATAATATTGGTGCAGTTATTCTCGTCTTGGGTCCGAAGATGGATTTAAGGCCTTCGAAAAATTTTCCTGTTTGATTTGTGTCAGCTAAAAGCTGTAGATCTTTCGCTTTGTCCAGCCACCATTGATTTTTGAGCCCACGGATTTTGGATTTTAGCTCTCGGTGTATAGATTTCCGTCTATCGGTACTTGTAACAGATCTTAATTCTCTTCTGTGACTTGCCAGTAATGATCGAATTTCGTCGTCCGAATTGTCAAACCAGTCCTGATTTTTCTTCTGCGGCTTTGGTATGGTGCATGAGACGCTGTCCTGAAGGTGTTTTGCATATGAGCGCCATGCTTCGTCTGGGTTGTCACCATCCTGTATGATTTTGGTGCCAAAATTATTGTCTAGGTCACGTCTGAGGTTTTCGGACTGAACAAGTGGAGCAACAAATGCACTTACTGACCTTTTATGTCCTGCACGACGAGTAGGCTTAAATTTTAAGCGCATCCTTATTAATCGTAATAATAAATAATCAAATGGCCGAAAGCCTGAAACACCATCATAAGACACTCGCGTTTCTATCTTCGATAAAGGGCTGTATACAGGACAGGAGGCGGTACACTGTACTGTTGCATACGTCGCACTTGACACCAGTAGTTTGGAATCTGGTACCGATGGGTTTAATCAGAATAATTTGTGAATGAACTGTTGTTTATATCATTTATTTAACGCACTTGTCACACAAAAATTGGTTCTGGCTTGCAATTGCTCACGAAGTCTCGATCGCCGATTCTTACCCGGATTCACTAACCTTTAGTAAAAAAGGCGAGTTAAACTTTTACATAATTATATTTATTCTTAGCCTCCCTTTGCTGAATGTTTTTCTCGCTCATCTACCACGTTCATTTCAGCTGGTTACACAACCTAAAGGGTAGATATTGTGACCCCAACTGCGCAGTACGGAATTGCGTGTTACATCTATCTCAAATGTGCCTTGCGTGCTGCTTTATATTCACAAATATTGTGGCCTTGTTTTGCTTGTCAATGGAGCCTGATAAAGCTTTCGAAAATGTAATCAAGTCTTATGTACTAGATTTGTAGGATGTTTACACCATATAGGGCAATGTACTGACATTTTTCATATAAATCATGTTTCATATCAATACTGATGAAATGGTCAATAAAAATCAGACTGGGCAAATAAAGTTAGGTCCTTGTCTTGTCCAGAGATTTACAACATACTGATGTTGTAAATCTCTGGATCTCTGGTTGTTTCATCATTATTGATATGAAACGATCTAAAGAAGTGTCCTATCACACAATGTTACATCGGCCACTTACGTAATTTACGACCCTGTAGACATATTTTTCTGACTTATTTTGCTTCCACAGGGAAAGAACCGGAGGAAATGTTTATTATTTTAATGTCGCTTCTGAAAAGAACACATCATCTTAATGAGTGCTCATTGAGATGAAAAAGGACTATGATATCATATCCGCAACGTCTCCCTACACAATCACCCTCTTTAGAGCTCCATAATAAAGAAGTAACATTTACTTTTTCATAATACGTGACGTCACCAAGTGACGTAATTTACGAATGTGAGGGTAGTTTCACATTGTTTGATTTTGTCTTCGGGGAGGAGGCATTTCCGCTGTCTGTTTAGGGGAATCAAGGAGTTCTTTAGGGAAACAATAATTTTCTTTTGTCGTGTGCTACGATGTTATAAAATGGCTCCCCTCTTTTTTACGCGACATTGGGAAGCGACGTGATGCCAAAGCGTGACTAATTGCAATTAGCAGTGACAGTACTAAAAGATAATTTATTATTTTTCATCGCTTTTTTATAAACGCTAAGGCAAAATGTCTAGGGTGTCTTATTCAGGTGGATGTCGATGCAAAAGTGCAGCAAGGTTGGAAGGTCCGGCAACGCTTATCTGAAGTTAATAATAACACCGGATTTGGCTGAATATTAGCTTTTCCACAGAGCGACTGCCTGTCTGACCTCCGCAACCCGAAGGGATAGCGATATTCTATCGTTTAGACTAGTGTCCGTTTGAGGAACTGAAGCCCTATAACTACTGTCAAAGATCTTCATGATAGCCGGGACCGACCGCTTAACGTGCTCTCCGTGGCACGGGACAAACGATAATTACCAATTCAATACGCACATAACTCCGAAATTTCATTGGTGCGCGCCGTGAATTCGAACCCGATACCCTCTGCATGGCAGTATGTTGGTATCTCCACAAGGCTATCGCTGCCTAATTATTATATCTTTCATACATAATTATGTATATTAAACAGTTATTACGAATAGACGCTAATACAAACGGTAGTAAAAAAATAGCATCTTAAACAGGTATGCATTTTAATATCCTTGATGCCGGGTAGTTAACCCTAACAAATAATCTCCAGCAGCAGTAAGAAACTCCTCATTAATCAAAAGATCTATGTGTCATAGTAGAAGTTCATAAGGTGTACGATCTACCTAATTTGAGGTCACTGTTCCGCAAATAATCTCGTATATGGACATTATAAACTTTTTGATTAATCCTATTCCGTAAAGAAAATTTAAAGATAAATCTATCGGAGAACTTCCGTCGTGATCTCAACTTTCGGTCCTAACTTTACTTATCAGGAAAACTTTGTCGTCCAAAATATAAACCTTGAGCAAAATCAGATTCTCAAGGTACTTCAATAATGTGAGCTGACGATCGCTTTCTTCTGATTTCTAACTTTTTTAGTAATAGCTCACTGTCATGTGATGATAATTGATAAGTTATGACATAAAATTGTCTATATTTCATTTCAGAAATATGTTTCTACGAATAGATAATATAATTAAAGCAATTGTTCCACTTCCCAAAAAAACCTCATCTCTACATAAAAATACAAGAGCCTCCATGCTAGTGATGGCATTTTTCGTATTTTCCTCTTCCACTCCAGGCATAATGAGGCATACCTTTATTCATTTACACGTTCATGCCTGTTCATTACCGTCAGACGGAGTGCGTCATTAGATGAAGTGTGTTTTTTATGTTTATCTGCCCTGTATGCCTCAGCCCTGACCTACCTGACGAGACGTAATTGGGACTTATTCAATTGACATCGACATAATATGTAGGTTCTTTAATAAAGAGGGTCCTGGGCGACGTATTCTGAAATAGACTGGTTCGTTTTGCGACACTGATAAGAATTAAGTGATAGTGTAGTTTTGGACGGAAGACATTATGTATGAATCTTGTGGTGTCCGAGGTTGGAGCGATGTACGATGTATCAAAATACATCGTTTAGGTGTAAATGTCTAATTCGCAAAAGTGCCGTAAACGAAATATTTAATAGATAGTAAAGTTCACGCGCCTTTCTAATAAGAAGTAAAAGCATCATTGAATAATTTTTATACAAAAGCAAACATAATTTCCTATTCTTAGAGTTGTTTGTTGTTGAACAGTTAATCTCACGTAAAGAACAAAACAACATAAAAACAAGTACTTCTATAAATTATCCTTAGTGTATTCATATTTTTACTCTAACCCAAACAAAGCATTAAAGTTTATACAAACTGGCTATTTCTCCCGCCGACAATTGCCTCTAAATATTATTTCTGTTGCAAGAACCTCATAATTTGGCAACAAAATATCTAAGTTTCCCCTAGGCGCCAGAAATCGTCGTGAACCCTAATAAATTGCGTAAGTAAACGGGAAACGTGGTCGCATCTAATTCTGCCCTTCAAGACTTTGAGGGGACTGTGGCTTTGCATGGAATGTCGCATTTATGGAGCAAAAATAATGAGGAAGTACCACTGTTAGTGTTATTGACGATTCTTTTACCCCACCTGATTTTAGGCGATAGTGAAACCAAAACGATTATTATTTTTATTTACTAAATTTGGGTATCTCATAAAACCAAAAGAGCTGAAAGAAAGAGATCGGATATATCATTAAATTAAACTATCTTGTACTCATAACATTACTTTTAATCGGATAACTACTTAAACAGATCAAATAAATACGCAGCTATTGTTGCATGCTGAGGAATATTTTCTTGTCTTAAGAAACCAGTTTAGTAGGTTGAAACAAAATCCAAAATCTATTTTCTTGGCGAAGCTTTGCAGAACTTTCGCCTTATATTTGGCTATCTTCCATGTTATCACCATCTTTCACTGTGTTTACCCTATACCTTATTACGTTAAATTGTGACCTTTTCCACCCTCCGTCTGAGGCGAGCCATGGCATTTCGCTTCTCGATACCCTCCTTGCAACCACCTCATTCACCCTTCTATTTTGTTGAGTGAATTTTCGTTGTTTCGATGCTCTCTTGTATGTCTGTTGATCGAAATGTCCCGTGTTATTATTGGGTCGTGCAGGAGTTATTTGCTTTTTCTGTGAAATTGTACGCTACCGGGAACTGTGTCGAGATGCGGCTTAGTGTAAGTCATAGGTAGCTAGAGAAAAGTACTACTGCCACTGTTTATCTACATCTTAAGAGGGCGTAAATGCAAAGGTATCCGTACAAAAATACATGATTATATCGTTTTACACAACTCAGTGCTTTTTCCAGTTTTCCGATTGGATAACGATCGCTTCCAGCGTAAGATTTACTTTTACCTCAACCCCTATTTTCGTTCTAGCTTCTGATACGAAAACATCAATTAACCCTCTGTTAATTCTTACAAATGGAGCCGTAATGATAAGCGAAATCCGATATAGCTCCATCCCAAATCGAGATGTAAACAAATCTCTGGCTATCTGTAAAACCAATTTGTTTATCTATCCACGAAGTTATCTTCGACCCGTATTATTATCCAAACATATCAGTTTCAATTAACGTGTTCATTGAATCGGTAATCCGTTCCTATGCCCAGGGTTGGGTCGGCTGTAGGCTATGAATACATAAATATTCTTTTGCTTGTATACCTAAATAGATAAAAAGAAATTGGATCCACAGTTCTTTGGGGTCAAATTTTATCGAGGGCAATTTTTGCGGTGCAGCTTGTAACCATTTCTATTCGTATCGGTTAGTACAGTACTAGGTTAATTATAACCTGATGAATATGTATGGTATCGGATATAAACAACATTTTGGATAGACAACTCTTCAAGGACAAAATTTGTCGAGTTAATTTTTCGTGATGCAGCTGGTAACTATTTCTATTCGTGTATATGTATTAGTAACAATTAGCCTGCAGTATGTATAGTGTATGTGTAGATGGCGCGATGATTTGGACAATTTTATTAAAGACTGGCAAGATATGGTAAAAGACAGGGACCAGTGGAAGAATGTGGGGGAGACCTTTGCCCGACATTAGGACAGCAATGACTAAAAAAAAAAAAAAAAAAAAATGTATAGTGTCGGAGATAAGCAGAATTTTGGATCCACAACTCTTCATGGCCAAATATTTTCGTAAATTTTCCGCGGCATAACTTGTAACTATTTCTTTTCGTAACTATTAGTGCCAATTAGCTTGCTGTATGTATAGTGTGGGGAATGTTTGGCCTGGGCCGCGTGACCTGGATCGGGCGTGACCAGCAGGTTGTCGACCGGGTGAACCCCGTTACGCCGAATCCCGGCCGCGCGGAGATGCGATCGATGTTGCACTTACACACTATATGTTATTTTATTACCCGCTTGGCACTTTGTTGTTTATATTATGAGAGAAATGTATTACAAAAGAGACGGATGTAAAATGTTTTATTTTCTGGTGGAAGTTTACGAGATTTATTGACCAAGCTGACATCAAAGCAATAATATACAGGCAGCAGCAGGTAAATTAGGAAAAAGCTTGGCATTATTTATAATGCTGGTTTTCCCTATTGGAGGAAGGGAGGACGTTACGGAAGAGTATATAGCCTGGCTAAAATTGATTTTCTAAACAGATAGTTGTGTTACAGTAATCTAAGGTGTTTTTCAATGAGAGTAGCATAGATTAAAAAAATATTTGGAAACATAAGAGAATATATTATGGTCAGCTCAGGGTCGTTCGGATAAGGGTTTGGGCCCAGAGAGTCAAGTTGAGGAAAGATTGTTCTAAACTTGGATTTAAACCTATGCACACGCATCAAGTCTTTTAAGTTTGCATACATCAACTCAGTACCGATTTATTTAATGTAAATATGTCCACTTCTTCGGGATATAACCGTACTATAAAAACATCCTCGAGACTCTTAAAAACCTCTTCTTCGTCTTGAATTTTCAACAATACTCGTTTGTTCAAAATCCATTCTTGGTAGTATTATGTGTAAGGTAGGTATAATATTTTTTTATTACGGCGTTCTCGTCAAGGCATCTTGAGAAAGATTGTTATTTTGGTATTGTGTGAGCGCTTTTGTAAGCTCGCAATTTGAATATTCCTTGGAGATTGAAAATCTTGCAAGATTATTTCTTTTCTATTTTTACTTAAAGAACCCGTTACCTGGCAGCTACTTTTACTTATAAATATGGTATTATCTATAATATTTTACGTTGATTTACTATTTAGTTTTACTATAGCCCAATATTGGGCTATAGTAAAACCAAAAATATTTATTTGCGCCTTGGCAAACGTAGTGTAGGACGCCCTCCGGCTAGGTGACGATATACGCAAAGTGGCTGGCAGCGGCTGGACACGAAGAGACGAAACTCGGGCTCAGTGGCGTGCCATTGGAGAGGCCTATATCCAGCAGTGGACTACGGCTGACTGATGATGATGATGATAGCCCAATATTAAAATGGTTTTGTTTATCATTCGATATACCTACTAGTCGGCGTCGTTTCAGACCAACAGCCGCTAGATTTTCATACAATAAGTACATAATAATATCAAAGAATAGTAAGTCCCATGTCTTCCAGCCAAGGGTCTACCCCTTGGCTGGAAGACATGGGACTTGGAGCGTAATCGGAAAAGCTTAAGAGCTTTCTCAGTTGCGATCAATCATTGTGGGACGATGATGATGTATGAAAATATCAAAGGTAACAAACACAGCATAAGTCACTTCAGTCTAGCATTCTCTGACATTAATCTGACAAATATAGCACCAACATGGCTCTCGGCTGTCGAAACATTAACTTTACGACGCTAGTGATGAATTGTAAACCAGTATTTTGATGGGCTGCCAGGCTTAACGCTGAGTTTACACTACACATCGGTAATGTTGTCTCTCGGTAAATCTCTCACGGGTGTTACCTATTTCATGGAATTATTTTTACCAACGTTACGTGTGCCCAACGTTCCTTTCTTTATGTTATTGGGAAGACTTGGAATGTTGCACCAGCTAGAAATGTTGTCATCGACCTACTGAAATCCATGAAAGAAAAATAAATAGTAAGGCTTTAAGACACTAAGTTCATTACGTTTGACGACCGGTTGGCGCAGCGGGAGGGTAAGCTACTGCTACGCCAAAGGTCGCGGGTTCGATTCCCGCTCAAATCAAACATTTGTGTGCATGAACATGGATTTTTGTCTTGGTGTTTCTATGTATAATATTATTATGTATGTATTTACAAAAAAAAGCAAAAGGAAATAAATAAAAAAGACTTTAGAAAACATGAATCAATGCGCATTATGAATGGCGTGCAGGCCAAGCTGGAGCGGTTTGTATAGAACCCTTTGGCCGTTGGAAGGGGACTATGTATGTTTATCCATTTTCTAGAACCCATAGTAGGTACAAGCTCTGCTTAGTTTGGTACTAGATGGTGATGTGTGTATGTGGTAGAATATTATTATTATATTATTACGCGTAAGTAGTAACACCAAAATTGGCGTTCAGACACTTTCAGTAAATTCCAGTTAACACATCTGAATGAATGCTTGCTCTGTTTTTACATTAGGTACCACATGTCGTGTCCTTCATGCGATCGAAACATCTTAGATTCTCTCTGATCTTAGATTACATTTACACATTTGATTTTGATTATTACCTAAAAATTAAAATCAACTGTCAAAATGTAATCTACATATCTATTATAAATAAAAATGAATCATCGAAATGTTTGTACGCGCATAACTTACAAACGACTGCACCAAATTGGATAACTCTTTCTTTTATGTGTTCGTTATTGACAGGAGGATTGAATGAAAAAAAAAAAATGGAAAATTAAATATGCGGTAAGAAGTTCGCCGGGTCGGGTAGTTATTAATATAATTATATTACAACTGCAAAACCAGCCGTAAACAGCAGCTAAACATCAATACCCAACATTCGCTAAACATACGACAAAACACAAACACGCCACGTCAAATTTTACCTCGAACCACGAAACTCCATTTCCGTAGGTAATATCTATACGTCTAGCACACGTTACAGCACAACAGGTATATGATAAAGAGCCAGTGAACTCGGTAATTGATTCAGAAGCCGCTGGCACGCTGCCATGTCCCTTGCCCCTACCACGGGTGTCGCGCTGCACTCGCAAATGTAGCTAGTTTAGTCGAATGCAGGTGCAACTTTGCTCGCCGGTTTATCACAGGTGAATTTGGCAGCGTACGAATATCAATTTGAATTGGGTTATTTCAGTGAAGTTTTTGAATGTTGAGAATTGAAATTTGTATTTGTTATTTGGTTTAGAACATTTCTGTAGTTTGTTTTTATGTATGAAATGTGAAATAGAATGAGAATTATATTATACCAGAGGACGCCAGCAGCTACACCTGCACATTTTTTAAATTTATCTGTTTTGACCGATCCCGTGGGTATTTCGGCAAATACCTTCTTAGTGCACCCTTACGGTCCCCAAGAACCATACATGCCAAATTTCAGCTTCCTGCGTCCAATAGTTTCGGCTGTAGCGTGTCTGTCAGTCAGTCAGTAACGCAAGGATTTTATATATTAAGATGATGATAATAATAACCAAGATGAGATAGTAATCGCTTTCATATTGAGCTAGTTCTAACTATTTTACTATTGCCAATTAGATAAAGCTGACGTGGGTTCGATTCCCACACGAGATAACACTTTGTGCGATCCACAAATTGTTGTTTTCAGTCTGCGTGTTTTTTGTATACTTACGTTGATTGAATGTTTGTGAAGCACGTTTTTCTCAGACACATGATCGTTTTGCAAAAATAATATAAATCGTAGATATTAATTTAACAAACTCTTTAAAAGGTTGATTCAGGCTTATTACATCGATAGCTATTTGCACGAGAAATTAAGTCAATAACAAGGAAAAATAATTAAATTTAACGCTAAACCGCATAATATTTACATCCATGTAAATAGATTGTACGCTGTAATATTTCCTCTTCTGATCTATGGATTGCAATGGAAGTGGAACTAAAATAACTTGGTGGTATGCGTCACAAAGTTGAGTAGCCATGCCACATTTTTGGTTCTATTTAAATGCACCGCACTTGCAATCAGATAAGAATAGTGAGGGAAGTGATAAACTGAGGAAGGATGAATCTGCGTTTGAAATAACTTAAATGAATTGATTTATGTAGTCATAAGATTACATTTCAGTAAATGCGAATAGTTTTTTAGAGATCTTTCTGTCATATACGGGTATCTGTACATCTTTCGAGAAATGTTTAAATTAGTTTAAACGTTTCTTAGTTACGGAGTATCTTATGACTATGTAAATACTAGCTTTTGCACCGCGATTTCGATGGGAAGTAATCAGGAGTGAACCACGTTCTATTCTAAAGTATATGCTATATTACTATTAAGTTTTATCAAAATCAGTTTCCTGGGTTTGCGTCAAATAATGCATACATACATATACTCACGCCTTTTTCCCGTCGGGGTAGGCAGAGACAACAGAACGCCACTTGCTCTTATCCTTACAAACCTCACGCGCTTCCTCTACACTCATTACTCTTTTCATACATGCTCGCCGGTTGCGGGTACTTCGGACCTTTCCGTTTCTTAGGATGTCTCCAATTTGGTCGAAGAATGTCCGCCGAGGTCTGCCGCGACCGACTTGCCCACTTGTCAAATAATGACAAACATTTAAACGTCAACCCTCGCATTCTTAAGCAAAGTTGTAACATGTATCAGTCATGGACCCTGTCGGGCACAGCATAGTAGCACATACGAGCATTTCAAGCGTTTCAACTCCCTTTATAATTAATACAATATTTCGTTTGACCTAGTCCAAGGCCTTTCCTTTTTCACCAAAGCTTATCAACAAACAGTATTTTAACGAACGCAATCAACGGCAGGCCAAATTAAAAGTCAGTTCGTAATCCCTTGCCCACAGTTAATCCACTTTACGTTCCGGCTAGTATTAATTGTCAGAGTTGTCCAGGGATCAGCTAAGTTATCGTTATGTACCCAGTTCGTGATTGTTGAAGGGTGAAGGGGATTTAAGTTGTTGTTTAGAATGGGTCATAAACTGCTAGATTGATTATTTGTTGAATTTTGGGATTGTTTTGAATGTCATTGTAAGATGTTAGGTGTTCGTTATGTTTGTATGAGATAGTTGATTTATCAGCAATGTAAAATTGTTAAAAGACATGGTTTTGAATGCACGTTTACCATATCGTTATGCTAAGTTGTGTAAAGTTTTTACTATCTTTCCATATCACAAATAAAATAATAGGGTTGTTTCCAACTAGTCAAATCAAGCACTTTTAATGAAATGTCAAAAACTACCTTTTCTACAGCGTTTGTATGAAATAAGACCTAGTGACGTCATAGGTTTTTGCTGTCAAATAGAATACTTATTATCAATAAATTGTCGATAAAAAATGTTAAATAAAGTTTTAACATTAATTGATGAATGAAACTATCATTAACTTGACATATTTCACTGGATAAAAATACTTGTATAATTTATTTCACTTGCAGGAAACTTCCCTATTCAAAGAGATCATAAATCTCTTAGGAAATACTCGTATTGCATTTATATATAGATATTGATAGCAGATGTTGGATATGTGGAAGCTTGTGATCTTTCACGTAAAAACTATTGAACATCAGAACAGCACATGAACTACGTGTCGTCTAAATAAACGACACCATACGTGCGAAGCCGCGGGCGAAACTTATACACATATTCGAAACTTATTCACTTAGGTA
This sequence comes from Euclidia mi, assembly GCA_944739405.2. Taxonomy (NCBI): domain Eukaryota; kingdom Metazoa; phylum Arthropoda; class Insecta; order Lepidoptera; family Erebidae; genus Euclidia; species Euclidia mi. Next base: position 1,809,211 of record OX123206.2, read on the forward strand.
TGCGCCTGAAATCATAACTGACCTTAGTCGGGTCCGCGTAAACAACAATGAAGTAATGGTAGTGGTTTGTGTCGAGTATCACCCAGCAAAGAGGCCTTGTTCGCAGACCTTGGTATTGACATAATGACACCAGACTGATGTCCTATGAGTTTTATATTATGAGTACGTATTGTTGCTCACTTCAATGCTTTATATTTCAAGAACAGTGTTTGTATTTATCAAGGTAAAGTTTAGCAACTTAAACTAAACTACTATTTAAATTGAATTATATAAAAAAGCTGCATGAAATTCGATGTAATGTATATATTTTTAAGTTTCTGAATGTCACTCAGAGCATTTAAAAATATGTTTGGTTAATTTAGAACTTATCTCATCCTGAGAACACAATATTGGGTTAAGTGATGTCACATCGTTCAAACGATATGTGGAACGGAAAAGATTATTCACACGACGACACCTGTATTTTGATAGCTATTAACTCTGCTTCAGTCTCTGTATAAGTGATTCAAATATTAGGTACTTCACGTTGAAAATCATCTGGCATGAACGATTGTACTCTGAGTAGTATGACTATTAAGAAATAAGATACCACTGGTAATTGCCATTCTACATTTTGTATCGCGAGGGTCGTCACTATACAAAGCATACCTGGGTATGCTTTGTATATTTGTAAAGACTCCCGCCCAGAATGTGTTATCTCTTGCTTCTAATCTATCTATAGGTACATATATAAAATAAAATTGGAGTGGTGTCTGTTGTAATATTGAAATAACCGCTTTTTACTAAATGCATATGGATGTATACACGGTACATATACCGCAATGATTTTTTTTTGTCTTTCCGTTTGACCGATTTTGGCGGGACGTTCACTGGCGGATAGCTGATGTACCGAAGGAGCAACTTAGGCTATAAATTAACCGGGTACGCGAAGTAGTTCCCTCAAGACGCGGGTGATACCGCGGGAAACAGCTAGTTTGAAATATAAACGAGGTATTTTATCAACCTGTATATGTTTTGTCACACACCGTTGACCCTGGCCGTCGCCGATTTGATGAGGGCGCCAACTCCAATGTATTTTAGATAACAGTCGAACGCAGGGGTCCCAAGTATTAATTATAGTGAGGAAACGTGATGCGACTCGTAATTTCCGCTGTCGGAATTGATAATTAAGCATGCGTGCATTTGGTAACTGCTTTTGGAGTTTGTTGCGACCAGGGGTTTGTTTCTCTATCTTTCAATCACGTACTAACGTGCTACGTGATCATTTTTTATTGTGTGTACATTTACTACGTCATCTTGTGAGGCTAAAATCTGATGTGGTCAAGGATATATGAAAAAAAAAAGTAGCAAATTGCACAGGAATGTTGTAATGATTTAGGTGTCTAAAGCGTGCAGTTTTGTGGTTTTAAACTATATGTTGAGTGTTCAGACGACGGTTGTGGTAGTTTAACCCTAGAGTACTAATCTTATTTGTTTACTGCTTAATATTAATGATCGCTCGGGAGGCTACTTCATAAATGATACAAGATTTTAGAAAGACTTTTCTATTAAAAATTGTAATAAATTTAAAAAATTATGAAGAAAGACCTTGTTTCTTTAAATGCATTTTCATAATTATAATTTTAGTCTTAAAATCAACCTTAAGTCTAACGTAACCCTTGTTTGAACAGTCTTTAGAATAATAATAATTAAAAATAAAAAGTCAAATATAGCCTCTAATTTAGTATCTAAATTAAGTATTTTTAAAATGTTATATCACATAAAAGTAAAATTACCATTGTAATTATAAGATTACAATTTGGCTTGACAGGAAATTAAAATCAGACTATATTTTTCTATCAAAAATTACAGCAGTTGGGATCGAGATTGGGTTTGTAGAGCGGCTTCTAACTCTGCGCTTGTGCTTGCTTGTATTTGAGATGTTTGAGGAGGTAAAACCAGATTGTTCGCAGCATTATATTGAAGATCATCTTCAAGCTGGTACGAAGTACAGCCACACTGTCGTCTGAATCGTAATCCTCAACGTAATCTTCAGTTTCCCTGTCCGATTCTTCGTTTTACAAGTATTTTTTTATCTGGTACCCATCGAGATTCATCTATGAAACAAAATAACCAATTATCAGTTAAATAAAACAAATAAAGAAAGAGATAATTGCAAAAAACTAAGAAACGGGTTTGGTAAAAAACTTACCTTTAATACTAATGATCGCCTCTCAGGCGAACGTGAAGTCAATAACTCGATACCTGCGTATTCTCCGCTGAACCCGTGACCACTCTCCACTGCGACACGGAGTGCACTGTATTGGCGCAAACGCACCCCGTAATACATAGACGCAATTTTAAAATATTCTTAAAAATCAACCGAACGCGGCCTCTCAGGCGATGATTAGTATTCTAGGGTTAAGCGTGCTTTAGGCGACTGCCGCGCGTAGCAATTCGCCGAATGTTGTGGGTTAAATCCACATACGAGACAACACTGTGGGTTTTTTTTTTATAGTAATAGGCGACAAACGAGCAGACGGATCGCCTGATGGTAGGCAATTACCGCCGCCCATGGACACAAGCAACACCACAGGAGGCATAAGTGCGTTGCCGCACCTTGGGGTTGGGAAAAGGGATAGGATGAGGAGTGGGATGAGGGAGAAGGATTAGGGGATAGGGCCTCCGGCACTCTCACTCACCGATCGAAACGCAACAGTTTAAATACTGTTACGTTACGTCGATTTTCTGTGAGCAATAAATTATTGTATCGGGTCTAGGTGTTCATTGTGACTCAGAATTAATTTCTAGTTTGGGTGGTATTTAAAAAATAAAACATTAAAGCAAAATATAAAAGTTTCATTAAGATGAGCCTTTGGAACCTTGATTGGATGCATAGCAACTTTTTAAATTATATTGAAAGAAGACGAGTCGTGTTCGAGTTGCCGTAGTTATTCACTTAAGTGACCAGCATATTGATTTCACTATTTGTCACTGTGCAGAGGGCATCTCAGACACGCGAACAATGCACATATTTCTTCTACTTACAGTGGGTCATCTTAGCGAGCTCTTGTAGGGATCAAGTTTCAGGCACGTGGGTGGGATAGATTGGCAGTAACGTGAGATGTAATAGGATATTTCAAAGTAAATGACATTAAGCTTGGTAGATTTAAGTGAAATTTACTCTTACTCTTTATAAGAGAGCCAGGATGGATAGTGACGGTTTGTCTCGATTTTCTTAAGATGCGTTTTACGTTGATACAGCAAGTTGTATGTGAATAGGTGCTAGCTTTACGATAGCCAGATTGAAAACGGCAACAAAAATTACTTAGGCTTCTGAGGTAAAGGAAAAGCCTAAGAAAAGCACCTCATTTTCCCAACCATTGCAATATTTGTAATTTGTATATGGTATTACATAATCCGGCCTTGTGTGTAGTGAGTACAAATGCATATTTATTCCGCGTAGGGAAAGGATGGACCCTTCCTGTGGCCGTGGCTATGGAATTCATTTATTAACGCATGTATTTCTATGCAAAACATATAAAATTTAAAGCAAGGCACAAAGCGGTTGTGTTATTACTTGCTTGCGAAAAAAGGCTACCTTGTCGGTGCCGTGCTATAAATTGCTCTACCAAATTCCTGATTTTCTTTTGAAAATTGCTCAGGAATGTGGTAAAAGGAAGATAATTTTGTAAAAGCCGCAATGGTTGGTTCAAACTAACATTCACTCGGATAAACATATTTTTCGGGCAGATCGCCTTTCGGGTTATTAATGTAAGTTCACAAAGATTTTCCAGTATAGATCTCAGTAAGTCACACGATCGCTAATCACGCGTATATTTAACCGAATGATAGCCTCATTACATAATATAGTTGTATTACGCCTATATTTAACTGAATTATGCAAGTAATAGGGGTAAAAGACAAGTTTCCATATAAAAAGAACCCAAAACGGCTGCATTATAGTATACGAAATACCAAACATATCATGCACAGAATTTAATATAATTTCGTACATGCATAACTTCGTAATGGCTGCGACACATGCAACTGTTGTGTCAAATGTCACGCACGTCCGTGTCGTAGTATAGTTTGATATTAGGCTTATACACGCATGCAAAATGTCTATGACAATAGATAATAAGGCGCCAAGCGTACTACGGCTATGACTTTGGTGACGGACTACGCGATAGCGATAGGCGACTAGATGACCATGACTTATTCTTCGCCATCACTAGTGCTGGCACCACAGAGTCTGTCTACATCTGGAGATCGTTACATGTCAGTAGATCTACTCCGTCTGCGTCTGGAGCACGTCAGCTACGAACAGTCTTGCATCACACATAGTCTCCAAAGGTGTGTGAACCAGGACCCACAGAAGTCCCAAGACTCAAAGCTATAACGCCATTTTAAAAATGCAAAATAAAAGAGAATCGCAGTAAGGTACTATTATATTTTCTTTCAAAAAAAAAAGGTTCTATATGTGGATCCGATGCTATTGACGATTCCTATGACGACAAGTTGCTTCGCAAAATATGGAACCGGGACTATAGGCCTCAAGGCATTTGGTTTTCTTCCACAGACAAATTACGTCTTAGTATTTTCTGGACGAAACCCCCTTTTCAGCAGATTACAGCCCCCCAAACAAAAAACTCTTTTCCTTCCATTCCCTCTACGTAAATCGAATCCCGAAATTCTCGAAATCCCGAAACGTAATCCTGGAACAGTCATTACTTAGGCAGCCAGCATAATTTGTCGCATTGCTTCTCACTAAACCAAAACTCCTGGCCGGTATAAACGTGTTGCCGGTTTCGCTCCAAAAAGCCAGTTACCTACGAGGGTCAAACTGAAAGTTCTTAGAAAATCAAAAACTGATTACATTAGCCAGTTATTAGTTTTATTATATCTTTTCAAAATATTGTCCATTGACGTCAATACACCGCTGCATGCGATGGAACCACTGGGAAAAGCACTTTGCCCACTCGTCCTTAGGGGTCTCTTCAATGGCATCGCGATACGCAGCCACCGCTTCTTCAGCATTCATAAACCGCTTTCCTTTAAGTTTTTCTTTAATTTTTGGAAATAAATAAAAATCACAAGGCGCGAGGTCGGGGCTATACGGCGGGTGACCCAGTAATTCAACGTTTGATGTCGCCAAATAGTCGATCGTTCGCTTGGCGGTGTGCGACGAGGCGTTGTCGTGGTGAAGGAGGATCCTACTGCGAGGTCGTTTCTCTCGAACTTTTTCCAAGACAAGTGGCAAACAATTGGTAGTGTACCATTCTGCAGAAACTGTTTTTTGATCCTCTAACACAATTGTTGCGAAATGACCTATCCTTCCAAAGAACGAGGCCACCATTTTTTTTCCCGCACTTCGATCTCTCTTCACTTATGTCGAACACAGCATTTGAGTCACCTCCGTTAAATCTTTCAATCATTTTACGGCACCAATCCACACGATGGAGTTTTTGAGCCTTAGTCAAATTATGAGGTATCCACCGGGCGCAAAGCTTCCTGACCGCTAAATGTTCGTGGAGGATTTTGTGCACTTGACTCATACCGATGCCTAAGCTTGTCCGAGTCTGCTGATAGGTCACTCTTTTGTCAGTCTCTATCATACGCCGCACAACACAGATGTTATTTTCAGTCGTCGCCGTAGAAGGCCGTCCCTCACGTACATCATCAGTGAGATTAGTGCGACCACGTTTAAACTCATTAAACCAGTTGTAAACAGTCGCACGAGATGGGGCTTCATTGTGAAAGGCCAATCGTAGTCTATCATAACTTTCTTGTTGACTTAAATGACATCGAAAGTCATAAAAAATCATTGCACGAAAATTTTCTCGTGTTAAATTCATGTTGACGTGACACAGACAATTTTCAATTTGCCGCCAAATCGTAAAACAAATGACAAATGAATGAAATATATACTCAGTAATATTGGCAAAGAGTTCTATTTTCAAATTTTAGAATATTTTTTTTATTATATTGTTTATAAGTGGCCAGTTCTAAGAACTTTCAGTTTGACCCTCGTACTTCCCTTTGAGACAGTGCCCGCTGTCTTGCAGCGCGTTATAACTTCGCACTTCACTTATATTAAAAGTCTTCCCCTTTCAGTGAACTCGTTTTGCATTTTCTTTTTGGCACTGGAGTGTTGAGATTTATGACTCTTTTAGTAAAATTACAGCCACAGACAATTTAAAGAACCGTTTTTATTTTTGGTGCTACGAGGGAATTGTTGTTATCATTATCTACTCGTGTAGTAAACCCAAACATTTGTGATGATGGATGTATGTATAAATGTTTGATACTCTTTGATGCAGAATCTATTGAACGGGTTTTGATGAAACTTTGCAATAATATAGCTCATTTACCCAAGTAACATATGGGCTACCCTCTTTCGTGTAAAGAATAAAGTCAAAGTGGATTGAAGGAGGCCAATACAAGATTGCTTGTGATGATGACTGTTTCAATGTTATTATGTGTTAGTTCCTTGTGAAACAAAACAATAAAATGAGTGTGTTATACGTCAAACCGCATAGAAAGGAATTGCGGTTGAGTGGCGCTATGTAATAAATTCTCAGCAGGACAACGGACGCAGCAACATAATGTGGCATTCTATAAGGATAGCTATTGTTGCGGGATATTCTATTATGGTGGATACATAAATATGTTTTGATATTTGACTGTGGATGTTGTTAATGTAGGTAAATATAGGTAGGCATACTCGATCATCCGGCAAACGCGGTTTTGCCTTTAACTCGAAAAAAATTTTAACCGTATAATTAAATAGCTTTTGACTGCTTCTCAGTGCTCGGCCACAGTGAAAGGCGGGCGCGGGTGCGGGCGCGACGCGGGAAACTCAAACATATGGAGCTCTATAGGAGTGTCCGTAGTGGACGAGCGGGGCGGCGAGCGGTGCAGCGCGGGGAGCACGCGGGCAACTCAAACCATAGGACTTTCATACAAGTGTCCGTAGTGAATGTGCGGGCGGTAAGCGGGAAACAATGCGGAGCGTGCGGATCTCAAACTTTCATGAGCAATGATATTATGAGTAATTATTAAATCAAGTGCAAGTCGAACTCGCTCATTAAGGTTAACGTAGTAGAGGGATTCACTTAACATAAGCATCACATAGCCCCCTAGCCAAATAACACTATCAATTTTTCGCCAGTAAAAATAACTTTGCTTTCCTTAGTGTTTGTATACTTATCGATATTGTTTATTGACATTGAGCACCGAGGGTTTTGGGAAGCAAAATTTAAATTTAAAAATCTCCATAGGCACCCCGCTAGTATAGGAGAGATATATATATTTTGTATATAAACCATAAAGCGGTTCACATAATACATCTACTTACCAATTTTAAAATTTGTAGTCTTAATAGTTTCGGCATAAAGTGGCTGTCACATAGAAACGGATACATAGATAGACATGGCGAATCTATTAGGGGTTCAGTTTTAAGCCTTTGGCTAGGGAACCCTAAACATAGGTTACTTACATATCAGTCAATCTTCAGAAATACTCTACTAATATTATAAATGCGAAAGTGTTTATAGATATAAATTCGGTACCTATATATGGTAGATAATGTCATGGATACTGACCGAATTACTTTGTACTCTAAAGAGTTTCTGAACTCTTTAGACTAATCAGGAGTCTTCCACAACTTGAGACTGAAAGTAAATTAATGTTACCCCAACTTCAACGCGCGCAAAGCCGCGGGCAAAAGCTAGTATTATATAATGATGAACTTAAAAATGCAAAGTATCTACATAAATTCTAATTTGTTTTATTTATTTACATTACCACATATCTCTTTATAACCCTTCCAGTCGTTCCTGAAGTTACTAGAATTTCCAATTTTTATTCAAAATATTATTTTTATTTTTAATATTTGCCAAATATTTATAAACATTTTCCAAATATCATAAAAAGCAAAATTATTATAACAGTTACAAATGTGATTTGAACCCACGCCTTCAGACCGTGAGGCGATTGTATTATCCGCACGGCTTCAGCCTTGTTATCAGTTAGTTGCGAATTTGGTGAACAATTGACATAGTGTTACTATGGTGAGTGTTAACGTCATCTAACTGAAAACTCATATTCATCTAGCCGCGATCCTAAATTTGACAAACACTGTTCACCGCACCCGCGAACGCGCCACTACGGACACACGAAGACGCGCGCGGCCCGCGCGCGGGCTGCCCGCGCTACTATGGCCAAGCACTCAGACCTACGATATATATGTATATACCCGACATAATATACATAACCGACAAGCATGCATTATGAGGTTAATTAATGTTGAGGAAGCGAAAGAGGTGTGAATGAACTGGAGAATTTAGCAATCCAGAGTCCCTGTCTACCATTGAGGAGACAGGCGTGACAGTATGATGACAAACAAATTCTCTGCCTTTTAACGCCAATTGTAACAATGTAACTCTTCCTTATTTGTAACGAACAACATCAATTTGTCGCCGAATATTCGAAGCACAAATACGTTGAGAAAGTTTACGTTTGATCGATTCGTTGCGTATCTTCGTGACGATACGCGGGGCTTGATTTGCATTTCCTTATGTGATATTGAACGTGGATTATGTATATTTGTTTTGTTTTGGGTGCTGTCAAGGTTGGGAAATAACTTGTAATTTGACGGAATAGCAGTAGGTGGGTAGGTTTAGAAGTGACCCGATTGGGTAAACACACTTCATAGCGGTTTATTGACATACTTGCCGTTGCCCGCGGTTTTACCTCCGTCCTGAGGAAACTACTTCACGTACCCGGAAAAGCTAAATATCTTACGGACCCCTATTTTTCCTAAAATAAATATATTTCCTAATATAAATATAGCCTATGTTACTTGCAGATAATGTATCTTTCTAATGGTGAAAGAATTTTTAAAATCGGTCCAGTAGTTTTTGAGTTTATCCATTACAAAAATGCAAATGTTTCCTCTTTATAATATTAGTGTAGAAGGGAACAAAATTAGTGCGTTTTGTTCGCCGAGTCGAATCAATAGAATCTCATCAGACTTCTGACCGAATTACCAGACGTAAATGAGTTTCTTACTTTTTATGCTAGCGTTTTTTTGTTAAATTGAACAAAAGTTAGGAAAGATACATTTATGGTAGCTTAAACCATACGAAAGCTCAGTCACTCTATAACTTTTTTTTTCTTTTTTTATACGAGGTGGAAAATTCCTTCAGATCTCCAGCTCCTGGAGAAACGAGAGCCGGAGTATGTGGTGTTTCCACTAAAAACCACCTCGACTGCCGACCGAAGCTACCTTCGACACAATTTTGATCACGTCGACCGTTGCATCATTGAATCAATAAAAATGTGATGTATGTTTGAAAGTAACCGCGTTTGACAGATGAACAATGAGTAGATGACACGTGAAGCATCGCGGCCATTGTGTGCTAATGCGACGCAACTTGGCGACGGAGCCTCCATGGCGTTTGTGTACACTCGACTGCGTAGTACATGCTTAACACTGCGAGCTTACATTCAATATTATCTTCTTTATGTTCAGACGCGGAATTTTGTATCATAATTAAATTATTTAGTGCCTACATTCCTACAGCTTCTTTGTGCATATTTGATCGTATTTTAGATTGAAATTTTAAATTAAAGCCATTCGCACGTTCCGTGGTTTGACTTTAAAAAATGCTATTAAATATTGTGTTGCAATCAATAAATATTGACCTTTGGTGATTTTACGAGAATACTTAACAAGGCTTACTGCATAGTGTAGTGCCACAGTTTATCAATAATGTTATTGTAATTATTAATAACCTAGGTTAAAAAAACACTACAATCTGCGGTTAAATAACGCACGCATCATAATAATAATTATTATGGTAGGCATTTATCGTCCAGGGGAAAGTAAAAGTATTGACACACGTGTCAGTGACTAATTAACCGTTTCATCAATTAGTGTCACCTCATTACGTAATGTGCCATCATCGTTTTGACAGCGTTCGCTTTGCACGTATGCGCGTATGTTTACTCTTGGGTTCCATATCTATGATATAGAATACAAAAAACAAATAATAGACATTAATTTCTTATGAGTTACAAATTATATGGTTATTGGTTAACCTATATGTAAAGTACTATGTAGATGGGAATGGTGTATTTTACGCACACAATTTGCGACCAGACCATCTATATCTACTTAGCAATCCAAACGCAAGAAATAATATACTTGCTTGAAATTAATCAAAATGTTTAATATTAATTGAAATAGGATATGTTATACGAAATAGTAACGTATTTTATATGTATAATGTAAACGATTATGGCAACTTTCAGTCACAATTAGGTACACAAGTTGCTACATGATTTGAAACATATCAATAAATTGTTACTTTCATTGCATGACACTAAGGCCCACTTGCGTAACGTTTGACTTAAGTCACTCCTTAATTTAAATTTTTTGAACAGAATTAACAGCATAAAATAATTTAACTTAAAAGTATTTAGCGTCCTCTTGCACAACGACAACAACGCTTAGATTTAGTTAAACATTTTATGAGGTCGGTAAAGTAGTTTCTACGTTTTGTTTCATGGCATGAAGCCTTTTTGTTACGATTTTAACGATGTTATGCGTATGGTTTCGCATAAAACCTTAGACTATATATACTTTGAGCATAAAACAAAACGCATTGTCGTCGCCTAGCAACGAAATGACAATTGACAAATAATAACTAGAAACTTTGAAGCATTAACCGTAGAACCCTACATGGGGTGCATGTGCACCCCACACCGATTTGTTTTCTAAATATCTCAATTTCTTTAATATCCACGAATTCGCGCGTCGGAGTATTTTAGTTTCGTGTCAACCGCTCGCGTTACGTCAATACCGTGACGAGGGACCGCGTTGTGTGGTCGCCTATATATGTAAGTGCTCTGGGGTACGCCAGTACCCCAGTGTAGTAAAATTGTAAGATTATTTATTTATTACGATTGATGCATTTATATGTAATAAGTTATTAAATTTGATTATTTATCAAAACAATAGTCTTAAATGAATTAAATACAGGTATTTTTAGATATTATGAAGGTAAAATTCAATGAAGTTTATTTATTTTGTTTCGGATGGCTGTCAGAGGTTTGAATTACGAAGAAATAAGCTCTATTCTAGACCACAAATCTGGCGAGGAAGAAATAGAAGTTGGGACCAGTTGTAATTCTTGGGTTCTTTACAAGTGTTCAAGATCAAATAATAAGCCAAATATAAAGTTTCAGCAGACAGTTTTGAAATTAGGTTTGGAACTGATACATGAACATTTGGAGGACCGTCACCGGATGTCAACTTAGTCCATTGCAGTGATCCTCAAAAAAGGACCAAATCCTACAAACGCTGTTGCTCAAACTACATTTAACTTCGTGTAATAAGGCTGATTTGTGATCTCAAGTTACCGATTCTGTTTAGTAAAACGTATTTTCATGAATTGTTTTTTTTATTTTAAGGATTACAGTCCTTTTAGTATGGGGTGTTCCAGCACCCCAGTGTAGGAATAATATGTGCCCCAAATATTGTAGAATTCTAGGGTTAACAATAACGCAAGTAGGTACATTGTTATCAGTTATATCATCATCATCATCATGTCAGCCTAGGGACGTCCACTGCTGGTCATAGGCCTCCCCCTGCTGCGTCGTCCGGTCCAGTTATATAATTATTGATAATTTTCGTCGCTAATGACAAGATGCCAACATCAGTGTGACAGTTCTTAAATGAAATTAGCCACTAAACAGCCGATTTTCGGTGATTAATTTTGACAGTTCTTAAATCATATTACTCGACAAATTTTTCGTTGTGCAAGACGCTAGTGGTGTTTAATATTTTTTTTCTCGTTAAATACATCTTAATTCAATTTAAGAATCGTTGTGCAAGTGGGCCTAAGGCCCACTTGTACAACGCTTTGTCCAGTAATATGATTTAAGAACCGTCAAAATTAATTACCGAATATCGGCTGTTTACTGGCTAATTTCATTTAAGAACTGACACACTGATGTTGGCATCTTGTCATTAGCGACGAAAATTATCTATAATTATATAACTGGACCGGACGACGCAGCAGGGGAAGGCCTATGTCCAGCAGTGGACGTCCCTAGGCTGACATGATGATGATGATGATGATATAACTGATAACAATATACCTACTTGTATTATTGTTAACCCTAGAATACTACACTATTTGGCGCACATGTTATTCCTACACTGGGGTGTTGGAACACCCCATACTAAAATGACTGTAATCCTTAACCCTTAATTTGTCAGGATATTTTATCTTTATCTCAAATATTTTTCTTAAATTATATTATTATAATACTTGTAAAAGGACTGTAAAAAATATTTAAAAAAATATTCACCCCCCTTTTACTTAGAAACCCTTAGTATAATATACTATACATAACTTGATGTTCAGAATTGTACTCACCTGTTTGTTTGTATAATATACTATACATAAGCGACAGGGGATGATTTGTGGGAAAATTAAACAGACAATTAAAGCTCAAAATTTAATGAAAATCAATCTTTGTGCTAACTGTAAAAGCAATTTGTCGTATTTGGTATAAAACACAATAATTGACATTTTGTACAAAAAAAGTTTGTCTGTCCCTTCTTACAGTAGAGTCAACCACCGTATGTTGTGCCAGCTTGTTCATGGCCAATTTTATCACGTCGGATGTTATCAGAAGAACGGCTTCTTTTTGGCGCGGAAATCTTTTGATTTTCTTTCTGTGGGACATCTTTGATACGCTGTGTTGATGAGTAGGTTAGTGTAGGAAACGGTTCAGAGAAAAGAGAAGATATATTTGATGTAGGCATGAGACCGATATATCAAAACGAAACTGAAATCCGATTGCAGTCAGAAATCGTATCGTATCGATATTCCAATATGAGAAAACCGATTTTAGAAAACGCAAAACAATACCACGATAACGCAAACAATCGAATACGAACCAAACGAAAACGGTGTAAACGCAACCAAACTACAAAGTAAATCTAAAGCTTACGTTTCGATAGTTTTCATATTCATTCGTTCTCTTTCACACTACCAAACGACTAGTTAGTTAGAATGAGAGAGAGCGAATTTAATTTCCCTTTCTTTCTAACTTACTGATCCGTTGAAAGAGCGAAAGAGATGAAGCGAATTTTATTGTCGCCAAGCAAGCGAATCGTTTTGGATTTAGGCGGTTTTATGAATTCCAGAAGGATTGAATAGATAAATAAAACTAAACATCGAGGCTATAAGATCTAATTCAGATTGCAGCTATTTAATGTTTGTTTTGAAAATTGCAAATAGTTTTAATAGTTATTAGAGATTTATGTTTGGAGAGTTTTGACTTGATCGATGTTTATTTGTTCACTTGACCTAGGTGACACGTGCAGTGCGGTGCGCGCGTAATAATAATTAAGTACCTATATTTGGTTTTCGTGCAAGTTATAATATTAGGATTTAAAAAGTTTTATTGTTACGTTGTTAGGATTGTAATGTGTAAATAAATAGAAACAATTCGTGTTGTGTAATTTTAGTTTGTTTGGCGACTGAGTTTTTTAACAATTAGTTTTAGGTAGTTAGCAGGTCAGGTTAGGATTGTAAAGTGTAAATAAATAGAAAAAAATCGTATAGTGTAATTTTAGTTTGTTTGGCGACTTAGTTTTTTAACAATTAGATTTAGGTAGTAGTAGTTTAGGATTGTAAAGTGTAAATAAATAGAAACAATTCGTGTTGTGTAATTTTAGTTTGTTTGGTGACTGAGTTTTTTAACTCTTAGTTTTAGGTAGTTAGGAGGTTTTCTTTTTCAATAGGTATGTCACGCAAACCAAGCGAAATATGGACGCATGACATGACGATACATTATGAATTCGATTGTTTGCGTTTGTCTACGCAACTAGTAACTACGCTCGTCGCTCTGACATCCGCTACAGAAATCGATTTCTAAAATCGGTTTTTGAAATCGATTTCAGTATCTGAAATCGAATTTGTATCGGTTTGTGGAAAAATCTGAAAACGCCCATGCCTAATTTGATGGTACAGATGGTAAATCTCCATCCCAGGATGAACACGACGGCATTACTGCAATAATTGGTGAATAAGTTGGCTCTCTTGTAGGTGTTTCAGTAGGTACTATCTAGAATAATCAATGGAGAATTCCTCAAGTCATCATCACTGTCAGGTATAGTACATTCCTGGCGAAAGTTAGGTGACAAATATTCTTGTTCTGTATTTGACGCTGGTACGAGGTAATTATCATCCGATAGCAAATTCATTCTTTCGAGTGGCGAGTCAATAGAGGGAGTGTCAGTCTCCGAAGACGAGTCACGCAGCATGTCTTTACGAAAAAGCATTTTCATCGCCTGACGATGTACCACTATCATCAGACCTACCATCTTCTGGAGGAATAAGAGCCAGAATGCGATGAGACCTGGTTGATAGTCTGCGCTGTTAAATAAAAAAAGAAATACATGCAAAAACCGCAAACCAAGATAATAGAAAAATGCCCAAACATAAAACAGCCCGGTATTACATGCACATTAGCAGGATTCGAATCAGAAATGTATAGCCCATTATACTAAAGTTAATAAGCCCACTTTGTTGAAAATAGCGAAATGTATAAACCCGAAATGTATATACATAAGACTTTGGTGTCATTTTTCACACAAATTATTGAATACAAATTAGTAGTTTGATAGTTATCTCAATTATCAATCATTCTGTAATAGAACTGGAAGCGAAATAAACATATTTTTGAATAAAAAATAGGAATGTATAATAACTTACAGAGAGTGGTCGTTGACGGTCCATTTTCGAAAACTTTTTCGTACTATATGTCACTGTCATTTCTAAATACAGACGTCCAAAATATTTTATTTGACAGGTAAAATGTTGCCTTAGTGAACAGTGTAAATCAAATTTAGAAATATTTGAAATCAAGTGCAGCAGATTTTTTTTTAAGTATAAGTATAATAGGTTATACGTTGTCGAATTAAGGGTTAAAATAAAAAAAAAACAATTCATGAAAATACGTTTTATTAAACATAATCGGTAACTTGAGATCACAAATCAGCCTTATTACACAAAGTTAAATGTAGTTTGAGCAACAGCGCTTGTAGGATTTGGTCCTTTTTTGAGGATCACTGCAATGGACTAAGTTGGCATCCGGTAACGGTTCTCCAAATGTTCATGTATCAGTTCCAAACCTAATTTCAAAACTGTCTGCTGAAACTTTATATTTGGCTTATTATTTGATCTTGATCAAGTTGTAAAGAACCCAGGAATTACAACTGGTCCCAACTTCTATTTCTTCCTCGCCAGATTTGTGGTCTAGAATAGAGCTTATTTCTGCGTAATTCAAACCTCTGACAGCCATCCGAAACAAAATAAATAAACTTCATTGAATTTAACCTTCATAATATCTAAAAATATCTGTATTTAATTCATAAAAGACTATTGTTTTAATAAATAATCAAATTTAATAATTTATTACATATAAATGCATCTTACTTACTTACTCCGTTGGCTCAGTGACCCGAAGTGAGTCTTGGCCTCCGAAACAAGGGATTTCCATTTCGCTCGGTCTTGCACGATTTCTCGCCATTCACTGACCCCAAGCTCACGCAGATCCGACTCCACCACATCACTTATCTGTACTTGGGACGACCCACCGGTTGTCGTCCGGACGGCCGACCCAGATAGGCTTTTTTGACACCTCGATCTTCTTCCATGCGTTCAATATGTCCAAGCCAGCGCAGCCGGTGTGATTTTATGATGCCGATGATATTGGGCTCAGCCACTAGGTCTTCAATTTCAGCGTTTTTGCGAATTCTCCAGCTACCATCCTGTCTTTTTACTGGACCCAAGATCTTCCGGAGAACTTTTCTTTCTGTGAAGCGTAGTTTGTTCTCCTCCCTAAGGGTTATTGTCCAAGCCTCACAGCCGTACATCAGTATAGGTCTTATTACGGTTTTGTAAATGCGAAGTTTTGTTTTTCTACTGAGATGCTTGGACACCAAAACCCTATGTAAGGCTGCACTGCATCGCAGGGTGTTCTGGATGCGGATTTCGATCTCTTCTTCCCTCGTGTTTGTATCCGTTAGCATACATCCGAGATATTTAAATTTCGATACACCTTTGTACGTCGTGTTAGCCACCTTAAGGTCTTGTCGCTTTTCTCTGGTGTTCTTGTATCGTTTTAAGTGAAGGTATTCAGTCTCGTCATGGTTGATCTCGAGTCCAACTTTTCGTGCCTCTTCCAGGATCTTAGCAGCGTCCGCGACTGCTACACTGTTGTCCGCCAACAGGGCTAAATCATCTGCATACCCTATCACTGTATGTCTCCCATTCAGTTCCAGTCCTGATTCCAACGTTAATATTTTCTTAAGAACGTATTCTAAAACTAAATTAAAGAGCATAGGCGACAGAGCATCTCCCTGCCGGTAAGTACAGCAAAATCGTCGCCAAGCTCACCACCCACTTTTACCCGCATTTTGCTCTCACCCGTAGCAGCCACGACCATGTCAACCAGTTTTTTAGGAATTCCAAAGTTCCTCAATATGATGAACAAAGATCTTCGGTCCACGCTATCGAATGCTTTCTTAAAATCTACAAACAGCGAGTGCATACTCTTGGCGTATTCCCATTTCTTTTCCATTACCTGTTTAAGAAGAAATATCTGGTCTACTGTACTGCGATTTCGCCTAAACCCACACTGATAGTCTCCTAAGATCTGTTCCGCGTACGGTTCCAGCCTTTTTAAGAGTACATATGATAAGACCTTATACGCTGTCGGTAGTAGAGCAATTCCTCGATAGTTTGTGCATCTCTTCTTGGACCCTTTTTTATGAATGGGAACAATAATGCCCGTGTTCCACTCTTGTGGTTGTTTCTCTAAATCCCAGACCTTTGACAGAAGTTTAAAAAGTTGAGAGTGCACTACGTCTCCTCCATACTTCCATAATTCAGCTGGTATGCCATCAATACCCGATGCCTTATTGTTTTGAAGCCTACTAATTGCACTTCGGACTTCGCTAAAGCTAGGGTGTTCTATCTCCTGCCGATTATCCTCAATCAGTTGGCTTATAGGTTCCTCTGGCGGATGGCAATTTAATAGCTGTTGAAAGTATTGACGCCACATGTTACCAATCTCTGCCTTGTCAGCGACTAGGTCTCCATGGTCGTTCTCCAATGTTTGGGTGGATGGTTGGTATCCTTTCCTTACTTCCCTGATCTCCATATAAAACTTTCTAGAGTGATTTGCCCTTATAAGCTGTTCCATCTCCCTCACAATGTTATCAAGGTGTTGTCTTTTGGCTCTTTTTATTATTTTCTTTGCCTCCAGTCTAACCGTATTGTATGTGCTTTGCCAGTGACTGTTCTGTTCTGACATGATTTTATATTTTCTTCTTGCCTCTATTACTGTTTCACATTGCTGATTCCGCCACTTTTCCCCCTTTTTGCGTTTCTTTATTCCAACTATACTTGTTGTAATGCATCAATCGTAATAAATAAATAATCTTACGATTTTACTACACTGGGGTACTGGCGTACCCCACAGCACTTATACAGGCGACCACAGAACACGATCCCTCGTCACGGTAATGACGTAACGCGAGCGGTTGACACCAAACTAAAATACTCCGACGCGCGAATTCGAGGATATTAAAGAAATTGAGATATTTAGAAAACAAATCGGTGTGGGGTGCACCTGTACCCAATGTAGGGTTATAGGGTTAAGGCTCAAAAGTTTCTAGTTATTATTTGTCAATTGTCATTTCGTTGCTAGGCGACGACAATGCGTTTTGTTTTATGCTCAAAGTATATATAGTGTAAGTTTCAGATTAGCGTATTTTTCTGCGCGTATACGGTCGTTTCTGCATACGCGCTTACACGCGCGCTATATTACGCGCTTCAAAAACCAGGCTCACGTAAACGGGCGTGTTCGCTCGAAACGGCAGTGACGTCTTGTCAGTGTCAACATGGATTCTGACGGTTGGTAGTTATACGAGCTTAGAAGCGCGTCAACGCTCGTACGAGTTGCGCGTGTGCCAAAAGGCGCGCCTATACGCGCCTACACGCGCTTCTAAAAACGAGCTTATACGCGCGTATAAAACGCTAATCTGAAACCGCTCTAAGGTTTTATGCGAAACCATACGCATAACATCGTTAAAATCGTAACAAAAAGGCTTCATGCCATGAAACAAAACGTAGAAACTACTTTATCGACCTCATAAAATGTTTAACTAAATCTAAGCGTTGTTGTCGTTGTGCAAGAGGACGCTAAATACTTTTAACTTAAATTATTTTATGCTGTTAATTCTGTTCAAAAAATTTAAATTAAGGAGTGACTTAAATCAAACGTTACGCAAGTGGGCCTTAGAATAATAAATTACTATACAACATTAGTTCAAAGAATGGGCGGAAAATGAAAGCAATGGCAATCGCTCCACCGACATGAGGACTTAAATGAAAGAAGAAGAATAACTCATATTAAATAAAAAAATATGGTGTAGTTTCCTTTTGCTTATCGCCAATATTGCAAATTTATTCATACTCATTTATATTGTGAAAATACGCGGCTTTTGTTTGTATCATGAATAGCAAAATTAGGCAACGTTTCCTTTGCCATAATTCTAATCATAGTTTAAAAAAGCAAGATTATGTAAATAATAAATAAATAATCTGTTTAATGCGAATAAAGCATCATAATTATACAATTTAAAGCGCTTAATCTAAATATAAAAGATTGTGTGCGCCCACTCAGTTCCACAATGCCGCACAGAGACTTAAGTTTTACAAATTATTATTTTTAGGTACAATAGGTAGGTTTATGTTACATAATAATTATAAAGGCTAATTATACACTATGTATATTGTGCATAGAGGGGTGTTAGTGCCTACCATTATGTATGGTAGTGAAAGTTGGGTATGGCAGAAGAGACTTGAAAGTAGAATAAATGCTGTAGAAATGAGAGCACTGAGAAGTATGTGTGGTGTTTCTTTGACCGACAGAGTGAAGAATTGTGTGATACGAGAGTGGTGTGGGATAAAAGAAGATGTAGTGACAAGCATCGAGAAAGGCATGTTAAGATGGTTTGGGCACATGGAGAGGATGGATGACGACAGACTGACAAAGAAGATATATAAGGCAAGTGTGAATGGGACAGGACGAAGGGGAAGACCTAGGCGGACGTTCTCTGACCAGATTGGAGACATCCTAAAATAAGGACAGGTCAGAAGTACCCTAAACAGAAGAGCATGCATGAGAAACTTGATGGGAGTGAATGAAGCAAGAGAGGTATGTCAGGATCGTTGCAAATGGCGTTCCGTAGTCTCTGCCTACCCCTCCGGGAAACAGGCGTGAGTCTATGTATGTATGTATGTATGGGCGTTTTTAGTGTCATGCGGATTTGCTCACGCGGGTCACGCGTTCCGCGTGCGTATTCCACACATTACAATAAATACTTGTATGAAAATGACATTTGCGGGGTTTACGCAGAGGCGGGCCAATCCCGCGTGCGTGACCAAATCCGCATGACACTAAAAACGCCCTATGTAGGTATGTATCCGCAGACGCATCGTTGCAACTTTGTTTGATAAAATACCCTTTTTTGTGCTTGCTTTGTATTTTTACTATGAATAATTTTATTTCTTATGTTTATTGGTAAGTCGTTCATTATGGATGGAAGGATGTATAGATACGATAGTCGACTTATCGATAATATTCTTGCTTGGTATACGCAGTCGACTCGTCTGACTACAGCCTTATGTCTGCGTCGGCCCACTAATCCCTCACTTTTGTAATTCTTTTATTCAGATAATTGTATGGAGCTGTGGGGTCTTAAGTTCAGAACCGGTTCAGTCAGTTTCGGGTCCCGTCAGTATTAGAAGTTGCGAACGCGACCACTACTTTATGGGTTTTACAAATGAATTTAAACATGTATAATGGTACAAGTAATGTTCTTCATTGATAATTCTTTCTTGTTAAAATATGATTTATTTGATGAGAAAGGGGCGTTATGGATACGTTTGAGCTTGTAGACTATTATTCCGTGAAGTATACAAATAAATCTCTAATGTATAGAAATATTTGTAATGCGTTATATTCAGAAGCGTCAGAGCAAATAAAAATAAACATACAAGAAGTTCTAAAGCAGTTTTTGAATGTATAACGTTTAAGAACAATGATTTTACTCCCTTTCTGAATGTTCCATCCAGTTCCATCTAACTGTTGCTATAATCGACAGCCCAAGTGCTATTCTGGTGTGGGTAATCTATAGTGTAAAGTTTTATAAGTTGTTTTTGCGTGTCGGAGTAAGAAACACCCATAATTCATCTTTACAAACTTTCGCCTTTACTATATAAGGTACTAGAGGACGCCAGCAGCTACGCCTGCATTTTTTTTAAATTTACCCGTCTTGACCAATCCCGTGGGAATTTCGAGAAATCCCTTCTTAGTGCACCCCTACGGTCCCCAAGAAACATACATGCCAAATTTCAGCTTCCTGCGCCCAATAATTTCGGCTGTAGCGTGTCTGTCAGTCAGTCAGTATCGCAAGGATTTTATATATTAAGATTAAATGTAAAACCACAACAGTTCACGCTTTGGGTGCCTTAAATCATTACGACACACCTTGCTTGCTATACAATGTGTGTACATAACAATAAAGTATTAACTCCACATACATTATTCGCTACTAAAATTACTTAAATATGCAAAACCAAACGTTAATGGCCATGTTAATGACGTAATTGTTTTCTTGTTACAGGTAAATACGAAGACGAAGATTACTGATGTTGTGGTGCAGTTCATATTAACTCTATTATCGGTGTGAAACGGAGAAACTGGGCTGCAAAATCAGGTTAAGAGTATACCTTTTTGATAATGTATTGATTTTAAGAAGTGAATGATAGAGATCTAGCATGCAGTTGCAAGGGCTATGGAATGTAATGTCTATTTTACATCCACAAAACATGAATGATGGTCGTAAATATACTCATTTTACTTACAAAACACGCACAAGCACATTCATCATCAGCCCTTTATACTGTCCCACTAATGGGCACGGGCCTCTTCTCACTATGAGAAGGGTAGGGCCATAGTCCACCACGCTGGCCAAGTGCGGGTTGGCAGACTTCACATGTCTTTCGAGAACATTATGGAGAACTCTCAGACACTCAGGTTTCCTCACGATGCTTTTCCTTCACCGATTAGCAAGCGATACAATTTAATACGCACTTAAAACTCCGAAAAGTCATTGGTGCATGCCGTGGATTCGAACCCGAGACCCTCTGCGTAGCAGTCTGTCGGTCTCTCCACTCAGCTAACGCTGCTTTCTCTGCTATCGCTGCTCAAGCTCATTGCCAGCATCTTATTTTAGTTGAAAGCGTAGTGAAAATCGCGCAGTTTTTAAGTTGCTCATATTATAAGGAAAAAGAAATTGAAAAATAACATGTTATTTACTTTTGAACGTTGTTTGTTTTAAGTCGTTAGCTATATTATCAGTACCACATAATTAATTGAAATTTTTCTAATATGTATGTTAAACGCCATTTTGCCTTTACCTCGCCTAGTATGTGAACACAATGTTTAGTAATTTTTCCACAACAGCTTACTACAACCCGTTCCTCCTGCGAGGTAATAGTGCGGGTTGTTGACCCCATGACGTCACAGCTAACTGTGCAGCCTTGTTCGCCTACCTTGATTATACCCGGTACTATACTATGTAGTACGCTTTGTACTGCTTACTGTTTTGTTAGGTGTAGGGAATTTTTTGATGGACACGTGTTGATTGAGGTTTGAGTGTAGTTTAAGGTAATTAAGAGTATGTATAGCTCATATGTACACAGTGTTGTGTGGTTTGTGTGCGTGTGTGAGTGAATTTTAAGTTGTATGTGTTATTGTAGGGCAGATAGGCGGCGATAGCCTAGTAGATATACCGACAGACTGCCATGCAGAGGGTATCGGTTTCGAATCCACGGCGCGCACCAATGAGTTTTCGGAGTTATGTGCGTCTTGAATGGTTTATTATCGCTTGTCCCGTGCCTCGGAGAGCACGTTAAGACGTCGGTCCCGGTTGTCATGAAGATCTTGGCAGTCATTACAGGGCGTCAGTACCTTCTAAATAAATTGACACTAGTCTAAACCATGGAATATCGCTATCCCTTCGGGTTGCGGAGGTCAGACGGGCAGTCGCTCTGAGAAAAAGCTAATATTCAGTCTTTTCTATGCACACCTGATCAATGTTGATTTGATGCTTCGTATGGAAGTTTGGTCGGTATACAAAATTACAATTCTCTCGCTTTTGGGATGTAAAGAAGTAAATTCATAAAGAATATTCTACGAATTTATGTGTATTTTAGGTGATATACCTATGCCTAGTTCCTTATATACATATATATACCTTCAGTTCTAATAAAATACATATACCTACAATAACCAGGTAAATTCTAAATTTCTTCAAATTAAAAAAAAATACAAGATTCGTTCGCCTAACAATGTGCCCGGTAGATGGCAATAGGCTCGCCCCCTATTACATTGGGATCGAAACATATCTGGCGAAGTGTGGGTGTGTGTGTAATACACCTCTGCCTACCCCTTCGGGGATAAAAGGCTTGAAGATATGTTATGTAAGTACATCAAAAATCCAATTACTCTACATGTAAAAAATGTCTATTTGTATGGAAATTACAGTCAGCACGATTTTAGCATCTAAAGGCGACGCTGAAATTATGTGTTAGAATGCAATAATAAGCTGTTTGCACGCAAACTGCACAAGATTTGGACTATTACAATTCCACGTGCTGTAATGCTAATAAAAATATGGCGAGCTTAATTTCTTGGAAATCGCCATATGAAACACGCTAGTGGTTTGTTCCTCCGGCGATTTAATCGCGCCCCATTGTCATGCGAACGTGGCGATTCGGCGATTAACCGCTAATGTGCTTTGTGTTCTGTTGGTCGATGATCATAATTTGCATAGACGGTATTCATATGCATAGTGATCTTCAAAGAGCTCTGATAAGGCACATGAAAGGTTTGGGTACACTTATACTGTATCTACATACATACTTAAATATGCTCACGCCTTTTTCCCGTCGGGGTAGGCAGAGACAACAGATCGCCACTTGCGTCTATCCTTGCAAACCTCACGCGCTTCCTCTACATTCATTACTCTTTTCATACTGTATCTATAGACGGGATTTTTCCCGTTAGGTTCCTGTTATAGTGACTGGAATTTTATTTTATTTGGTTACTCGCAAATTGGTTTTTGCTACAGAAAATCAGTCCGTAACTCGTAACGTTAAACTCTAATGAATAGAATTTAAACAGGAGGCAAAGAGATGCTTGAGGAAGAATCACGTTTCAAGTTGCTTGAAAACTCTGACCAATAAACCGATACTCCAACAAAAATAACATGTCCGTGCTAAGTCGAACAGCACAATCCTCTCTTCTCGTAGTCTCAGCATTTCTATGCCTGTATTTACAACAAAATTTCTTTCACTGGCATTCTGCCGAACTTATTTCATTAGGTATGTATAAATTATCTAGAGACACCATCTTCTAGGTTAATAGCCTGAGACATCTCGTCTAGCCTTGAGGCAGCTAAGGCTGCGTGGCGATTAGATAAGCCACTTAATATGCAAATCGTTTCGCGTCAGGCTTGTCGCTAATAGTAGGTACCAACTGCTTCTAAGTGTATGACTTGAAAAGTGTGTAGCCGAAGGATAAAGTAGATATGCATATTAAAGATACTGATCTATTGACAAGCGATATATCTACGAGGTAAGGAGTTTTCGACACCGTTTGCTTTATAGATGGGTAGACCACTAAACGTGCAATAGTAACAAGAATGTATACCTCCACCGTTCTTAACACTTTCACGGACAGTAAACAAGACACAATTGAAGTTTTTTTGTTATCACGCCTATAGGCGTTTACTGTCCGTGAAAGTGTTAAGAAAGCACGAAAATTCGTCCTCTGTGGTGATGATCTGTCACTGTCGTTGAGAGTAAGAAGAAACAAGTAAATTTTTCTTGCACGCTTTAGCTCTAGGAATATGCCTATTGTAAGTAAAATAGGAGTCTTTCTTAAGAAAATGTCTAAGTGTGATTTGAACTTGATTGACAGAATAGGGTACAGAACATTATTTACATTGCCTAAACTAGAATCTAAGTTAAAATATGTAGTACTTTATAAAACACTAGACGCTGCCCGCGGTTACACCCGCGTTATTTAAGGCCACTGCTCCGCTCCCGTAGCTCATAGCGTGATGTTATAATTATAGCCCATAGCCTTCCTCGATAATTGGGCTATCTTACACTAAAAGATTTTTTCATATCGGACCAGTAGTTCCTGAGATTAGCGTGTTCAACCAAACAAACAAACTCTTCAGCTTTATATATTAGTACTAGCTACTACCCAGCGAACTCCGTATCGCTTTTTTAAGAATTTTTATTTAATTCCCTTTTTTCCAAGCCTCTTTTTCAAAGTTACCATTGACTTAGCGCTTAATCTCTTATCATTTCAGAGTCTACAAATGATGAACAAACAAACATAGATTTTTATATAATATTGAATTCCCCATTCCTTAAAATATCGGAGACGATACCCATATCGACTTTAAAAAACATCGCGTCCGCCATCTTTGAATTCCTATCCGCCATCTTTGATCACGAAATAGATGTTGTATTTGGATTCACCATCCCTTAAATCATCAGAGACGATACCCATATTGATTTTTAAAATTTTTCCCATACGCCATCTTTGATTTCCCATCCGCCATCTTGAATCACGAAATAGATGTTGTATTTGTATTCTCCATCCCTTTATACATCGGAGACGATATCCATATTGATTTAAAAAAAAATCCCATCCGCCATCTTTGATTTCCTATCCACCATCTTTGATCACGAAATAGAGGTTGTATTTAGATTCGCCATCCCTTAAAACATCGGAGACGATAACCATATTGATTTTTTTTTACTTTCCCATCCGCCATCTTTGATTTCCCATCCGCCATCTTGAATCACGAAATAGATGTTGTATTTAGATTCCCCATCCCTTCAAACATCGGAGACGTTACCAAT
Organism: Euclidia mi; assembly: GCA_944739405.2. Taxonomy (NCBI): domain Eukaryota; kingdom Metazoa; phylum Arthropoda; class Insecta; order Lepidoptera; family Erebidae; genus Euclidia; species Euclidia mi. The sequence goes on from OX123206.2 coordinate 1,834,296, forward strand.
ATTGATTTTAAAAAAAAGTCCCATCCGCCATCTTTGATCTCGAAATAGATGGTGTTTTTGAATTCCCCATTCCTTAAAATATCGGAGACGATACCCATATCGACTTTAAAAAATCCCGTCCGCCATCTTTAATTTCCTATCCGCCATCTTTGATCATGAAATAGATGTTGTATTTAGATTCGCCATCCCTTAAAACATCGGAGACGATAACCATATTGATTTTCTTAAACTTTCCCATCCGCCATCTTTGATTTCTCATCCGCCATCTTTGATCACGAAATAGATGTCGGATTTGGATTCCCCATCCCTTTAAATATTGGAGATGACACCCATATTGATTTAAAAAAAAATCCCATCCGCCATCTTTGATCACGAAACAGATGGTGGATTTGAATTCCCCATTCCTTTAAATATCGGAGATGATACCCATATTGATTTTTTAAATTTTTCCCATCCGCCATTTTTGATTGCCCCTCCGCCATCTTGAATCACGAAAAAGATGTAGTATTTGGATTCCCCATCCCTTTAAACATCGGAGACGATACCAATATTGATTTTTTAAAATTTCCCATCCGCCATCTTCGATTGCCCATCCGCCATCTTTGATCACGAAATAGATGTTGTATTTCGATTCTCCACCCCTTAAAATATCGAAGGCGATACCCATATTGATATTTAAAATTTTCTCATCCGCCATCTTTGATTTCCCGTCCGCCATTTTGGATCACTAAATAAATTTCATATTATTAATCAGCGTCCCGAAAATCTCGAAAACGATACCCATATAGATTGTATCCTATTCGTTTAGCTTTTTTTTGCCTTTGACCCAACCCTCCCCCCTCTCGTTTGACCATTTTATTATTTTTGTCTGGCCCCTAAAAGTTGTGGCGTAATTTTATATAGCCTATAGCCTTTCGGAATAATTGGGCTATCATAGGCAATAACAATTTTTAAAACCCGACTGCTAGTTCCTGAGATTAGCCAACATAATGTTTTAGCCTTTTTAGCCTTTTGCCCGGCCCCAAAGGGTCGAAGCGTTATGTTATATAGCCTATAGCCTTCCGGAATAACTGGGCTATCGTATGCAAAAAGAATTTTTCAGATCCGACCGGTAGTTCCTGAGATTAGCGCGTTCAAACAAACAAACAAACAAACAAACTCTTCCGCTTTATTATATTAGTATAGATAAGATATCCTTGGCGAGTAGAACGTGATACATCTATATTTCAGGAAATATTTAATCAAGTAACAATTAACTATTTTGACTTGGACGCTTTGCTGGCTTTGCTTTAGATGATTATGCTGCTAGCTATTTGTTCAATTTAAAATTTCAATGAGACTTTGATAACCAAGCTGCTAATAAACCCAAATTCGTAATTCTCCTCCAAAGTGCACCAAAAATATGTCCGCCAGTGACATATGGCCACTAGACATGTGTCTTAGCTAGCACATGACTTGTATAATATGCCACTAAATACGTTAAATAGTCGTAACCGTGGTAAACTCACACGTTCATAATATCCAACGTGCTTGGAGCTCGAATGATGTCACTTGCACATGACACACTGATTCAGGGTGACGTCAGTGTCACGTTGCATGATATAAGAGTTCAACTTGTTCTGAGTTTTTATGATTTTAAGTCATTAAGGCTAACTAATAATATCAGGCTAGCAGTCCTCTTTGTAAACTGCCTCACTGCTGGGCACGGGTCTCTTCTTATTATGAGAAGTGTTAGCCCTTAGACCATAGCTCGTTTAAATTAAACTATGGAGTTGATATATCCGACGGAGTTTTGACTTAGAACTAAGTTATAAAATTTATATACGGCTGTGTTTTATCGTATCACAGCTCAGTTGCTCCTTCATAATTTTTTCTCTTTTGAGGCTAAACTAAAATATAATGTGCTTGCGTATTATACACTACAAAAATATTTTGAACAAATAAACTCTTCTGCTTTATTAATAGCTAATATAATTATGTAACAACTACATATAGGTATCTAAATGAGGCTACCACATGTGGTTATTATGTCAAATAAGGCTAAAAGTAATAATATTTATTACAGCCATTCCAGTTTTACATGGCTACAAAATAGTCAACTCTATATTATAATTATTATAAAACTGTCTCGATCAAATTTTAATGTATTCCTGTAAGTATACATCACTGCTAAAGTAATTATAGTGTCGGCATTAGTCTCAAGTCTATGATCGCTCTATTTTGTAAAGCTTTGTTTATGGTGTAGCTCTACTGCCTATGATACGATTTGAACTTTCTTGTCCTTGACGAAAGTTTAAGGGTAACAATGTGACCGAGAACCCCATTGTTCAATCTGTTAACTGCCTCATTTTATATTGAATTTATTATAGAAATAATAAAGGTAAAATTACATTATAAACAGAGTCATTTATTTACGATAATAGTGACTGAAGTTTGAATAATGAAGAGAGAGAAAGGTTTTTTATTTTATCAACAGCATAATACTTCTTCATGTAGAATTGTAGAAACTTCTATGTAAATAATAAAAGGTGATATATAAGAAAACCTATGAAGACTGTATTTTAAGCTGATAGTATTGATACTACTTTACTAACTTTTAAACGTTGAGCCAAAGTTTTTTTGTACAGTCTAAGTTAGAAAAAGCCCACTACAAAATTTCGTAATGAAATACCAGACCTATGTAACCAGCAGAAAACCGAAACCAACCCGTTCAATACAGAACTTCAACCGGGCAAAAGTAGAAATAGGACAGTATTATATTCTCGTTTGTGCCAATATTTAGATAGTTTATTTCGGTGTAGCACCTACAAATAAAGGTGAAGTACGGTGGGCAAACAGGCGGGGTTGGCACGTTAATGTCCCGAGTTGCGGGCCGGGCCGCGCCCTTGCGATGTCGGCCACGGTTGCGCTCAAACAACCCTTTTAGTAAACCAAGTTATGTAAATAATGGGATGGCGCCTGAAATTAGAGTCGAATGGTCTTGGAAGGTATTTTTGTATGTTGTAATAAATAATAAAGGAAAATTACCTTTGTTTGATTTTGCCAGTAGCGTCGAAATCTTTTAGCACTTAGGTCACAAGGTGGCGTTTATGAACGACAAATTTATAAATTTATTAATTAATCTTCTACAATTACTTTTCAGTCGTATTTATATATTGTCTGTGTGGTGACGGATTAAGAATACGGAATGTCACCACCCCATATCATCCCATGGGTGTCGTACGAGCCGACAGAGGGAGCATATTATGCAGAGAACAGCACTGTAAGAGAAGGAAAACTTGATACAAACCCTATACCAACCCTTTTGGCCAGCGTGGTATAGTAGGCTAATTCCTCCTTTCAAAGGAGAGGCCTAGTCCAGCAGTGGACTGTAAAAGGCTGATGATGATGATGATGATGATTTATAATATATAACAAGCAGCGATAGCTGAGTGGAGAGACGGACAGACTTCTACGCAGAATCCACGACGCGCACCAATGACTTCTCGGAATTAAGTGCGTGGTAATTTGTTAACTATCGCTTGCTAATCGGTGAAGGAAAACATCGTGAGGAAACCGGCATACCTGATAGTTCTCCATAATGTTCTCGAAAGACATGTGAAGTCTGCCAACCCGCACTTGGCCAGCGTGGTGAACTATGGCTTACCCTTCTCATAGTGAGAACCGAGACCCGTGCCTAGCAGTGGGACAGCATAATAGGCTGATGATGATGATGCATATACCTAGGTGCAGGTCATGTCGTTTCACCGATATTTAAATATCACATAATAAGAGAGGCATAACTGTAAAAAAAAATATTCCTACATTATTTCATTTGATCTGTATATATAAAACCTGTCCAAAACATCGTAGTGTTATGCCTACAAACTTAATAATAAAGTTGGTTTAAACCCAACTTTATTATTAAGTTTGTTTTTCAATTGTGCTTTTGAGCTTTGGATTTTAACTTCCTACTTAGGAGCAGTACTTGTCATTCACAATTACACAGGAGATGATATAAAAAAAGTCACCAAAACCCCTTTTACCAATTATCAACGGAAAATGTTCGCAAACTTACTGAACCCGAAGGCACGGAAACAGGTCTGCTTGTAACTTTGTAAATAAATATCGCAACATTCGAGCCCTTTCGCCAGGTATTTCGGGACCGGTTTTCCGTCTATACCTGACGCTGTATTTTATATTTAGACGCGCCGACCGCAGTCTGACCTCAACCTAATTAGGGGTGGTAGATAGGTCGACAGATTAGTTAGGTAGTTTTAAGGCTTCAAAAAAAGGTTGTCATATGTAAATACTTACATTATATTCACGCCTTTTTTCTTTCGGGGTAGGCATATACAACAGAACGCCACCTGCTTCTATCCTTACAAACCTCACGCGCTTCCTCTACACTCATTATCATTATCAATTTTTCTAATATTTCAAATCATGTCTGTTAATATCAATTTGATAAGTTCAGAGGCGTCAGATCGTCTTATCAGCTCATTGTAAAGTTTCGTATCAGTTTCTTGAAAATAACGATTAGTAGATTTTGTTAGGCAATACGCAGTAGGAATAGTGATACGGATTCTTTAGGAATGACATTAGAAAAACACAAATGGTATACACTTACAATCTGTGTACCAAGTTCTATTAAATACTAATTATTGGATTGCCAAGGCGAAATACTAACAAGGACGATCAGTTTAGGGACCGAAATCAGAGTAACATCTGTAGATCCCCCTTTCACTTGCCATCCCATATCCCCATTTCCTAATTAACCTTACAGTAAAAAGTACATACCAAGCCCATTTTAATTAATAAGTAAATGTAGGGCAAGTGCGTCAAATGAACTGAATTATTCGCTCGCGTGGCCTGTCCAAGGCTACTCCGTTAAATTAACGCATTTCTGACATAATTGGGTTATGTTGTTAAGTTCGCACATGTGTTTTCGCTGTGACATCCTGTGTGGATAGTACGATGGTTGTGAAGGTATTTCGTTGATTTGTAAGCTATCGTTGTGTTCTATTCGTTGGGTAAATATTTATTTAAGGCTTGTTGGCGCCCAGCGTGTTGCTACTGATAATGACTGAAAAATTACAGTTTTTATCGTAGTTTTTTTTCGTAAATTTCTTAAAAATATGCTTTTAATGCTTTATCGTCAAAGATTGAACGACATGGACATAGTACATACATACATATACTCACGCCTTTTTCCCGTCGGGGTAGGCAAAGACAACAGAACGCCACTTGCTTCTATCCTTACAAACCTCACGCGCTTCCTCTACACTCATTACTCTTTGCATACATGCTCGCCGGTTTCGGGTACTTCGGACCTTGCCGTTTTTTAGGACGTCCCCAATTTGATCGAGGAATGTCCGACGAGGTCTGCCGCGACCGACTTGCCCACACACATTTGCCTTATAAATCTTATTCATAATTCTTTCTTCACTCATTCGCTCCACGTGTCCAAACCACTTTAGCATTCCTTTCTCAATCCTAGTCACGACATCTTCTTTCAGACCACTGCTCTCTCGTATAGTTACGTTCGGAATTCTATCGATCAGTCTCACCCCACACATACTACGCAGTGATCGCATCTCAACTGCGTTAATTCTACTTTCATGCCTTTTCTGCCATACCCAACTCTCACTTCCATACATCAACGTGGGGACAAGCACTCCATTATGAACCGCCAATCGCGCCTCTTTCGGCACAGTCTGGCCGTTCATAAAGGCATACAGTGCTCCATTTACACGTTTGCCCGCAGTCACTCTCCTTTCAATATCTACTTCACATCTTCCGTCTCTTGTAAACACGCTACCCAAATTTACAAATTCTTTTACTTGCTCTACTTTTTCATCATACATGGACATAGTGTTACAAACAAACAGAATTGTTATGACTGAATTGAGCATGCTTTCTTTGCAAAACTGTTCACAATACCCCGAACTGGTAGGCGTGAATGCCCAATAAATATCTAATGAATGACGTATGAATAAAATGTATTATGTTTCAATAATCTTGTACTCTTTGCCTACTTATTTTTGGCGAATAGCGTGAATACATAAATAATGGTTCTGCTTATTTGCCATTTATAAAGTTGCACAGAACGGCTTCTAGATATCCGACATGTTTTTCTTATGTTTGGAATTGCCGATCATAAGGGGCGTATTATAACTACCAAATTGAATGATACCAATGAGAATAATGCCTTCTGATCGTTGCGGTATTACAAATGCCATGACAACCTGTTCCCCTGTTACTTAGCAGAAATACCCATATATACTGAAGCTTTATAGTCGTCAAAAAGCCCATAAACGTCCCATGCAGCACGGGGTGCCTCATGGCTCGCCGCAAACTACAGGGGGATATTGCCGTAATGACGACCTTTGCTAGGAAACCTCCAGGGTTTTGTACTTTATAACTGTGAGGTGGATTGATGAGAGGCATATGGCAAGTTTCTATGCTTTTAATTTTATTGTTACTGCGTTTAACATTATGTTTTAGGCATCCGAATAATTCAAAGCTGAAATGTCAGGTCAGAAATTATTCTTTGATGTAAATGAGATCTTCACGGTCGTGGAGAGGTAGGTAAGGTATCTATGGTCTTGTGAAGACCATCTAGAAATTGGTTATTTTCGTAATACCTAGCCTGAACGTTCTATGAAGGCTGTTCTCTCTTTCTTGAACGTCAAAGTCAGGGATCAAAAAGTGTCAGCATAATGATGTTTTCGGTTTGTCTCATTCTTACTGAATGGTTCGTTTTATGATTTTGTGTCCAACAATTGCAAACGTGTGAGCATTTTGCTAAAGTATTTATTTTACAACCACATTATATTTTATTAATAAAAGCTTATATAAATAAATTTTATAGTAAGAATTTATTTCCCTGCACGTTATAGGGTGGTCTCTTTAGTATGTTTAGAGTACGTTTAACTATATGCTAATGAAATTCCAAGGAAGCTCGTTAAATAGTGCGTTCGCTGCACTTTTATGACCTGGTGAACCTGGTGAAGGTTTGTTTACAACCGTTTAATACGCCATTACGATGCTGAAGCGCGGAGGATTCCGATTGACATGTTGTCATGTACCTAAGGATGTGGCAACGGTAAAAGACAGTGATTAGACGTCAGTAGAATATTGTTACGGTGTTCTTTAACGCACAATATTTGTTCTGTTCATGGCTTTGGTTGCTAGAGTTACATATTTGACATAAGGTCCATAAAATATGTCAAATATACAGGGCGTCACAAGACCCATCACCGAGCTGAAATCTACTCATTTTGGACATCAGGCCAAGTCATATTAAACAATAATAAAACTTAGGAAATGCTTTTATTTAATAAAATCAGATTTTTTAAACCGCAATTAAAAGTGTGCGCGTGCAATTTTTCGAAATACCTACTTATCCATGGGTGCATAAGACATCCATAGAACAGGCTGGTGGGGTATTGCATCGATTTTGTACCTAATTATAAGAATTCCATACTTTGAGCCTCAATATCTCCTGAACCAGTAATTTCCCAAGTATGGTGCCCAAGTAAAAATGTGGGTGTTTCCGTTTTCAACCCATCTTTTCAACCCACGAATATTTTTTTCCGTTTTTAACCCAATTCTTATTCCGTTTTCTACCCGCAATAGAATTAATATATTTTTTCCGTTTTCTACCTAAAATTTATACCGCTTTCAACCCACTTCATTTTATCATTATTTTGTACAGACAGAAAAAATATTGTAAGCTCTTTAATATCGTTACTTGTAATTTAGTGCAAGAGTACCTGTGGCGTCATTTGTTTGGCAAATCAAAAAGCAAGTTTAATGGATGATATTGCTATCTCTTTCTATTTCATTGGGCCCAGTAGGGGGTGAAAGATAAAGCTAATTTGTAAAGAATACGGCTAATCTACTATGCCCTTAGTTTTTTATCTTAGTTACCCAGAAGTGCGAGACAGTACTGGTACCTGTTTTGTAGATAATATTAAAACATTTAAAATGCATAATTCAAGTACCAGTTAAGATGTTAATACAGTCGGTGAAGATTTTTATTTTACTTTATCAAAGAGAAACAAGCCAGTTTTAGTTTGTGGTGGTAGAGAATTCTATAAGAAAAGAACCAATAAGGACAATACCATTACATGGCGATGTGCAAAGGCGCCTACTTGCTTTGGAATCATAAAAACATTGGACAGTGTGATTACTAAGATAATTAAGTGAACACAACAATAATTGTCAACCTAATACCAACAAACTCATAATTAAACAATCAATGAATAACATAAATAAAAACAAGTGAAATCTTCTAACGGTCGTCCTGTTCAACAGATCTACGAAGAAGAAGTTTTTCTAATAAAAGAAAAAGGTTTGGATTTAATAGAAGAAATCACGAAGTTTTCAAGTGTGAAGACAGTATTTTTCGATGCTCGAAATAAAAATCAAAATGTTTCAAGAGATAGATAGATCATAGAGGGGTATGGAGAAGGAGGAGAGATAGAGGAGTAATGGAGGTTTTGGATTTTTACACACAAGATTTTTACGAGTTGTGAAGGCTTTCGACTTATCGAGGTTCGGCTTAACGAAATTCTACTGTATATTGAGAACATTTCCACGTAGCATACACGCAATTATTTTCATATTAATATGTTCTGTTAAACATTTAGTGTTTCATATTTTATAGAAAGTTTGAAACAATTTGATTTTTTACAAGTTACCTATGGCTATTTTTTACATTTAGATTATAATAGTTTCTACGAATCTGTGATTTTTCGTTGTTGATACGTTATACTTTAGAATAGTATATTAAATTTAAAATTATTGGCACATTAGTGGTGTTTTAAAAGCCATGATGTGATTTATATTTTTTCTATTTAAGATATGAGTGATTTTCTACCATTTTTATTACCAATAATAAATATTATATAATATATGCGGAAATATTCCACGTAGCACACATAGAATATTTTTCATATTGATATAATGTTCTGTTAATGATTTAGTGGTTCATATTTTAAAGAAAGCTTTAAACGATTTTGACTTCTATTGTTATCTATATTTTGTTTAATTTGTTAATTCTAGATAATCTTAAGCTCAGTTACTTACTTTCTGAAGTGCATTAATAAATAATTTTATCAACGTCAAATCTATTTTTTTGTTGATGCTACCTTAAATTAGCCATCGGGTTGAAAACGGAATATTCGAAAACATCTTTTTTGTACAATTTTGTAATGGGTTGAAAACGGAACGTTTATTATTAATTTTAGCTTGTGGGTAGAAAACATGGGTTGAAAACGGAAACAATCTAAAATGTTCGTAATGATTGGTACAATATGGGCTTTCAGTTTTCGTTAAGGGTTTTTTTACAACCTGTATATATCTGGAAGCCAAATCTTGATCTCTTTTATAGAGATCAAATATTGCCACTGGCCGTAGCCAGATACTAGTAGTCTGTAATCACTGCATTGACATGTGATACTAAAGTTGATATCTGTCTCCAGAAATGACCAGTTTTCGCAATATTTTGTTGATTGATGGCAAAGTATTTTGACACAAGATATTTTTTTATAGATGCTTATGAAATGCTATTGAAACTACACTATCTGCAGAAGTCGACAACGACTAGTAGGTACCTGTGCTATAACCTAAATAAATAAGTAAAGCTGATATGTGGGTACCCACATGAAAAAAGTACATACCACAAAAAAAAATACTTGAATATTTTAGCCGTCAATATTTTATAGTCATACATTTTAAAGCTTTGTGAAATGAAGCAAATTCAAAATAACGGTTACAATGACTAAAAAAAGGAACTACTCCAATAAAACCCCCGTGACTTGTGCCTCTACTCTGTGATTCCCGTTGCGTGCAGCCACGTTAATGGTGCTAAAACTTCGACTGTCGATGGGAATAAAAACTCGGAGAGAGCCTGCATACAATTTCAAACTCCACCTACCAACTTTGTTAAAAAAAATAATCAATGAAAGTTCCCTGTTTGTTAGGGATCACGTTTGAATTATACTTCAGAAGGTACGAGTTTGGAATCTGATTTGCATTTAATTTTGTGTACAAAATCCACCTTTCCTGAGCTCTTTCGAAGTAAGTAGATTAGTAAACTTTGAAAGGATATTAGAGATTTGCATTAAGTAATGAGGGCTTGAAAGTAATGGCAGTGAGGCAAAAAGTACCTAAGTATAAGATAAGGTTTTTATAAATTTTGCAACTTTCTAGATTTCGATACTGTTATCTAATATACTATACCTAAAGCTGTTAAGTTTGTTTGTTTGTTTGAACGCACTAATCTTAAAAAAAGCCCATTTATTGAGGAAGTCTATAGGCTATATAACATCACACTATGAGCTACGGGAGTGGAGCAGTAGCGTTAAATGACGCGAGTGTAACCGCGGGCTAATCTAGTATCTAAATATTTCTGCAAACTGTCCCAAAAACATTAGGAATTTTTTCAAATTCGTTTTAGTTTTCTTGTAGCACATTTGTAGAAGTAATTGATGTAAGGCGAACGTAAAAATAGTCAAGAGTTATAATCTGCTAGAATTTAATTGTCTTTCGGGATATGCAAGGTGCGATCGAATACTCAAAGTAAAAGGAGGTACATATATTCCGAAGGGCAATTTAAAACTAAGGTTAGTGTCTTGTTCGATAGTCTATGGCACTTCGTTCTCTTAGCTCTTATTGTTCATTCCATTATTTATAGCTTAGAACAGCAGGCGGGCACTTAATGATGGCTCTATGTCTTATTTATAAGGTCTGTCTTGTTTGTCTTTTCGTTTTGTATCATATCATTTAACATTAAAACTTGTTTATTAAATGTCGCTGGTAAAAGCTTTAGTTCGTCAAATTAATGATGTGTTGTGTGTAAGTGAAAATTGAATATTCTGTAGTAGTTGTAATATTAGTGATAATAATATGATGTACGGAATGTCACCACCCCATATCATCTCATGGGTGTCGTAAGAGCCGACAGAGGGAGCATATTATGCAGAGAACAGAACTGTAAGAGAAGGAAAACTTGATACAAACCCTATACCAACCCGTTTGGCCAGCGTGGTATAGTAGGCCAATTCCTCCTTTCAAAGAAGAGGCCTAGTCCAGCAGTAGACTGTTAAAGGCTGATGATGATATGATGTGACATTTACAGACGATCATCCAGGACCCATCATCCCAAACTAGGCAAAGCCTATACAGAGGTAGCCATACATCAAGCCAGACAACTAAGAACAATACTTATCTCATCACCATAACATTTAAATGTCACCACAATTTTTTGTTCAAGAAACAACTTCACAAGTTCGGAAAATTGTGACAACTACAATGCAATATCCAAATAAATACACACAACAGTCGCATATGTGGGATATTAAATTCTTCATCTCGCGTCCCTATTTGTGTATCTCGCTCGTGTTGACTCGAGTATCAACACTGCCTACCCGCACGTTGTAGCTGCCGTGAATTATGTATGCGTCGCGACCGTCCGTCTGTGTGAATCGATCGGTCATTAGGGCTTGTATCCACTGGAGGTTGGAACCAGTTGACAGATTTGTGATCACAACATGATCCACCAATAATAATATTTTGTTTAATTACCTAGTTTAGCTCAGCGCACGTTCAGCAGCTGTTCGGCTGTTCTCAATATTCTATCAATCGATGCTTTTGATTGACATTTATTTTGTACTAGAGGATGCCCGCGGTTACACCCGCGTTATTTAAGGCTACTGCTCTGCTCCCGTCGCTCATAGCGTGATGTTACATAGCCTGCCTCGATAAATGGGCTATCTAACACTGAAAGAATTTTTCCAATCGGACCAGTAGTTCCTGAGATTAGCGCGTTCAACCAAACAAACATACAAACTCTTCAGCTTTATATATTCGTATAGATGATGCCCGCGGTTACACCCGCATTATTTAAGGCTACTGCTCCGCTCCCGTCGCTCATAGCGCGATGTAATATGGCTTATAGCCTTCCTCGATAAATAGGCTATATAACACTGAAAGAAAACAAACAAACAAACAAACTCTTCAGCTTTATATATTAGTATAGGATAAGATAAAGCTTATGTCAAATATCCATCTAGAGCCAAATTCATCGATAGATAAAACATTAAAAACAGATGTTGTGTCGTGGATTATGTTCCTTCTTTTTTGTGTTAGATCTATGAATGCAACTAAATTAATAGTATCATTATTATAAGATACTAGAGAACGCGAACAGCTACGCCTGCAATTTTTTTAAATTTACCCGTTTTGGCCGATCCCGTGGGAATTTCGGGAAATTCCTTCTTAGTGCACCCGTACGGTCCCCAAGGAACATACATGCCAAATTTCAGCTTCCTGCGCCCAATAGTTTCGGTTTGAGCGTGTCTGTCAGTCAGTCAGTAACGCGAGGATTTTATATATTAAGATTTTTCTCGCACACCGCTGACCATTTCTTAGACATTTAATTTCTTAGAAACCAACAGCATATTTTCACACTGAACCTAATGCACTTTTGGTTCGGTGTCGATTTCGTCAAATATTTTTCTTTCAAAAAGCAAAGTGCTGCTTGTCTCGGAGAGATTAATGGCAAAATGTACTTTGATCATTTTAATTCAGCTTGAAGATATTATCTTACAGTTGATGTTGAGATTTACTTACCTATTGTCTGTTAAAGAATGCATTAAGCCTGAGAATACTGACGTTATTCTTAATGCTCATCATCTGATATTTATATTTTTTATATTTTGATTGGTCTTAAATAGTATCTGTGTATTGTGTTTCAATTGTGGTTAGCTTTAAGGTCCACAGTTAGGTTAATACTGTTTCGCTAGTTCAAATCCTCGTGAACATCTAAAGCTTTTTTGTAATATCCTCTACATACGTACAGTAAAGCCGTAATAATAGCGTTTATTAAAGTTTGTTAATGTGCGCTTTTTTAATTTGTGACATAACACAAGACAGGGATGCATGGCGATCCAAGGAACGCCGTTCCCAGCAGTGGGACACTGACAGGCCAATAAAAAACTGTTTTGATGAACTTCAGCGACTCAACAAGTTATATTAATATATATCTTTCGATCAACTAATCCTTTTACCGAACCGTCACCGGAACAAGTGCGTCACTACGATGTACAGCAAGCCTTATAAAGCAAGGGTTACACTTACAGGAAGGGATTGTCGGCTTCGTTTTTGGGTACCCGTTTTCCGGCTCTGAGGTGAAAGGTTCATTTGTACGTGTGTCCCTTGGGTGCGGGTTCGAGTCTGTTTAGGGACGTATATGGACGTGTACCGGTTGTGTGAGTCTGAGTGCGACGAATATAGCTATACTTAGAATGATTGGCTGGGGAATCGTGGTTGGAGAATATTGACCATCTGTTTACAATTTGGATAAAATTATTTGCATTAAATACAATTAGATAAATATTAACAATGGGTTTTAATCGCTGTCCGTGTGTTGACGGATTAAGAATACGGAATGTCACTGCACCATATCATATGGGTGTCGTAAGAGCCGACAGAGGGAGCATATTATGCAGAGAACAGCACTGTAAGAGAAGGAAACCTGGATACAAACCCTATACCAACCCGTTTGGCCAGCGTGGTATAGTAGGCAGATTCCTCCTTTCAAAGGAGAGGCTTAGTCCAGCACTGGACTGTTAAAAGCTGATGATGATGATTTAATCGCTTGAAATATTTTCGAACACATGGGTTTACTAATGTCGCGAACCGGCCTAAATACATGCAAACTAGCATTGTCTTAGTAAAATGTTATTTTCTAAGGCTATTCGCCTGCCGGTTTAAGTATTACCATTATTGATTATTGTTTGTTTTAGAAGTGGAATCAGATATAAAGTCATTGCGTAGCGAAATTATTACCACCTATCCATTCCTCGCGATACGACCAAAATATACTGACAGGCAAACTTAATATTCCACTCGCAGCCTTCTACTAACTTTGCCATTAATACAATCTTTCCCCAATTTTATTTTAACTTATACCGCTGGCAAATTAAAGCCATGGCGGAAATATAATACGTCTGGCGTCTCGATCGAACTGAGACTCAGTTAAAGCGCTCGTGAAAGCAAATCATAAAGACGGTCGTCTCGGTTTGGCGCCAAGGATATATTTGCGGAGCGAAACTTAACTGTAAAAATGTCGCCTGTCTGCTAATGTATACCAAAAGCTTGCTGTATTGAAGGGTAGTGCTAGAACATCTATATAATCAAGTCTCCTTCTGTGTGTGTATGAACGAGATAAACTCAAAAACTTACTTTGTACGGTTTTCATCAATAGATAGGGTGATTCGTTAAAAATATTAAGGTGTATACATAGTTCTCGCGGGCCGTAGACGAAAGTCTCGTAACCTGTAACTTCCCCAGATAATTTTGAATTTTGGCACCTTTTTTTACATTTATACAACACCATCTAGTCCCAAACTAAGCAGAGCTTGTACTATGGGTACTAGACAATGGAGAAACACCCAGACCAAAACAAACATCCATGTTCATGCGCACAAATGTTTGACTAGAGCGGGAATCGAATCCGCGACCTTCGGCGTAGCAGTCGCTTACACTCCCGCGCCAACTGATCGTTAGATCTTTATACAAAGTCATTGATTTTGTGTATCATTTTTACAGAGATACATGTTGATTTCAGTCGAATCTATTGTGCCCGTATCTTGAATGTTTGAAGGTTCCTCGCGAATACTGAGATACAGGATACAACTATTCCTAATGCAAGCTTATAAAAGAAAAAATGTCCTATCAGGTTGAACATGTCTGTTTCTGTTTCAAAAGATAGAACTTAATTACAGTGGTTGTATAAAATTATTTTTTCAATTGAAATACATATCTATATTGAGTCCAGGTTGTAAACTATTTTAACTGACATATTTATGGTAATTGATAATCTTCCAATATATACTAAAATGAATTTGAAAACGGACTTTTATATCTCATAACAGTAAAATATAGAGCGATTCTATAAAGTGAAGATTGAGATATTGAGTGTTAAAGTCGTGAATTTTTATTAGAAATGTATTCAGAACCGCAAACATAAAAGTAGAAGTACTATACTACGAATGTGAGGATAATAGCTTTACTTACGGTTCTGATGCTGTGATTTGTTGAGAGATAAAATAAATGATTACTCATCATTAAGTAGTATCTAAAGCAATATACCTCTGCCTACCTCTTCGGGGATATAGGCGTGAGACTATGTATGTATGTAAGGAGTATCTACTTAACTCGCCAGCTTACTTCAATATCAGCGATAGCTTAGTGGAGATACCAACAGACTGCCATGCAGAGGGTATGGTGTCGAATCCACGGCGCGCATCAAAGACATTTCTGAGTTAAGTGCGATAATTGCAGCGATAATATAATTGTTAATTATCGCTTGCCTCATGCCTTGGAGAGCACGTTAAGGCGTCGGTCCCGGATGTCATGAACATATTTTGACAGTTGTTATAAGGATGGCAGTACCTCTGAATACACTAACACTAGTCTAAACCGTGAAATATCGCTATCCCTTTGGGTTGCAGAAGTCAGACAAGCAGTTGCTCTGTAGAGAAGCTGATATTCACTCAAATCCAGTTAGACTAGTAAGCGGACCCCGGGGGGCAATTGGGATAACGCTAGGATGAAGATACTGCAGTATCTATTTTGGTGTACAAATGTGAGAACGTTTTGAGACAAAGAGAAACATTTATAAATACATATGTAGACTCACGCCTGTTTCATGAAGGGTTAGGCAGAGACAAAGAGATAAATAACCTTTATAGAGTATCAAAAGCAATTTTACGAGCTCTTTACGCCATCAGCAACCAAAACAATTCTTCAAAGTATACCACCCAGCGTGTTCGTTAAAACATAAAAGTGTTCAAACAGTTTCTCATGTTAAATCTTGTGGCATCAATATATTAGGCCGTTGCCGAGGCTGATCCGACGGGTGCGCGGTATAAATCACATTCGTGGCGTCAGCACACGTCTCCTAGCGTCTGACGTGATTAATGACAACGAATTTGGGCTACTGTTTCTGCCCTTCGTGGTTGTCTGTGAGGTGATTCTAGAGATGTTTGAGTTTGTATGCGAAGGTTTACGTACGCATAATGGTAGATAGCGGAAAGTAGGTTATAGGGCTCAAGCAAAGCAGCTGATTTGTACCAACATTTCCAAAGACAAATTACTTTTAAGTGTTTCCTTTGATAAAACCCTGCTTCACCAGGTTCTAGTGATGTTTTAGATGGAGAGAAGGTGGGGTCCTGTACGTAGACGGGTCGTGGGTGTCCTTAGCCACCGTGTACCTTGGCCGGCCCCTTTTTTATGTCGTTTAATATGTAATTTGTCATGGGAGGGTTGAGATGCTTTTAAGGAGAAGGACGCAGGTTCTTAAGCCCTTACGTATCGCATCTGACCCCAGTAAGTAAAGTCTGCCTGCCTGCAACAATCCATTGGACAATATTTATCCCTTTACGCAAATCTAGTTACATTAACTATTTAAGATTGTACCTATTACTTATTTCTTTACAAGTTTTCTTGTTAACGAAACGTCTTTTAAACAAAGTTCGAGATTATTGTGTATCTGAACTTAAACTACAGTTTATGGATGTTATTGCGATACTGAGATTACCTAGTTAAACCAATATGTATATCGCGATTAAATCCGTTATCTGTAGTTTAATTTCAATGGAACTCTTGTCCTGAACCTGGGGTACAAAAATAACTTAACATGTAAGTCTCTATAACACAGCTTGTCAGGAATCGTATTTTAGTATTGTATATGAGTAGAGGTAGAAAAACGTTCTGTAAAACAAATACTTGACTCATCCCACGCGCAATATTTCAATAGCATTTGATAGTAGTACAGATTTACGACGGCACGTGGTCCAGTGATTCAATACGATTATTTGTATAACATTGTTTTATATTTATAATACGGGCCGGCTGAATAATCCTAGCAATAAATATATGGTGTGGTCTTATGTAACGCGTCACGGTTATGAGTTAATGTTTAGAAATAAAGGTATTATGGAATGTAAATGGGTGCCATATTGGCCTAGTAGAGTTGATGTTCTGGTTCTGTTCTCTCTAAATTTGTTGTGGCCTTGCATAGTGTTTCGATAGTTACAACGAACCTTGTTGAACGATCTGCTGATCAGAATGGACAAAATGTGCTCTTAAATTTTAATAGGTTTCCTCTCTAGGTTCGTGTCGGGATAGGCAGCAAGTGGAAAATATCAGTACTTGCCATTGTTTAGCCAAAAACGAAACAGATTGCTGGTACATTTTAACAGACAACAAGGTTAAGTTTTATAAAAATGAATTTAAATAAATTTCGACGCACGCTTTTGACCTGGTTCCTTAGGTTACCTAAACCTTATACTTATAAAATAACATTGCAAACTAAAGATGCAGTAGGTATATAAATGATATTATATTTATACTCATCTCGAGTACATCTACCATCTCACAATCTAAACAAACCAACAGAAATGAAATCACATCACATTCCACATTCAGTGCTCCGACAATCTAGTTACTGAGCACGAATAGGACAGGCGGCGACTAAATTAACTAATAAAAGAGCTAAGTGGTTCCCTGGTGACGCCATTCAGGCGCCTGTCGCCCGTAATCCTCGCCTACGAGCGCGATGTACCTACTTGGGATAATATATGGACTCCGACCATATGCTACTCTGTACTCTATTCCTACGGCTTTGTGCTAGTGTATGTTCTGTAGCTGCGAATTTGATGTTGGTTCTTTGTAGTCTTGCTAGGTCAGAGATTTTTGAAAGCTCACTGAGTCGTTACTGAATGGTTTTGTGTGATATTGAGCAGGTCACCAACCTTGTATGCTAGTTAAAAGCTTAGTGAATGTAATGACCGGTTTCAATATTCGATTTATCCATAGATTTGGCTACTAAAGATAGATGTTTTACATAAATTCCATACAAAATATGTATCCATGGATCGATTTGCATCGGTTGCGTCTATTCCGTCAAATTAGACCTGCTACATTACGCGTCTAGTCAGTTTCTGCGTTCGATAACTACAGTGTGGTTGCTTTGTGTGACATTTAATTTTAAAACGTCGCCCAACGCGTCAGTCAAAATACACGTGGTGCGTGGTGCGCGCGACGTCGACCTCGTCGACATACGTTGACGGAAACGGAACTGACGCTGTACGCTCGACGCACTAACGCACCATCGGTTAGGTGTGAAAAGTTGAATGATTTATCATATATTCGGCTGTTTTGGCGTTACGCGACGGATGATACGCGACGCACCTTCCGTCAGATATGTACGGACCCTTAGGCAGGTTTATTACTAACTAGAGGGCGCCAGCAGCTACGCCTGCATTTTCTTTTAACTTAGCCGTTTTGGCCGATCCCGTGGGAATTTCGGGAAATCCCTTCTTAGTGCACCCCTACGGTCCCCAAGGAACATACATGCCAAATTTCAGCTTCCTGCGCCCAATAGTTTCGGCTGTAGCGTGTCTGTCAGTCAGTCAGTAACGCAAGGATTTTATATATTAAGATGATACTTATACGAAATAGGTCAGTTTGTCTGCTAGCTTTATAAGATGGAGGTACTTCCGTAATCTGTCCCAGATTGAAACCTCACAGTTAAAAAAAATATTGCCGCGGTAGTGTATCTTTCTATTAATTTTCTTTTTCAAATCGGGTTCAACACGTATTTTGCACGATAAGCAATTATGAGATATCGCGTGTAACGCTAAATTGTAATAAGTAATACGAGTTCTACCTTCCACGGTTTTTTGTTTTTCCTACGGCAAAAGTGTGAACAAAATAGTGATATTAACAAAAATGTTGACACCATTATAATATTTACTTTCTTTCATAAGTGCGTCGCCTGCGAACCCGCGCAAACACAATTTGCTTATCTAGTCCACGCAGATGTTTTGTGGGGTCAATGCCCTCGCGTCTGGTTTTCGTAATACGTTGCGCTATTACCTACTTTTACGTCTTGTGTGTACTTTGTAAAAGAAATTATTTATAAAGTAAGAGAGTTCTTGGCTGTGTTTGGAGCTGACGTATTAAATTTATTTATATACCAAAAAGGGTTAACTGAGTTATACACTAGTCACAAAAATTAAGGGATATAAAAAAATATCCAAATTTTTGGATGATTTTTAACGAGCTGTAACTCCGAGGAAAATGGTCGTACAGAAAAAAGAAAAAACGAAAATTGTAGCTCCAAGTGTCTAATTCAGATATGACTATGAAAATTTTTTGTCATGTCCAGGTCTGGAGAAATCCTAAGAAAAGTACCAAAAAAAAAATTTTTTTTCTCGTCTAAAGAGTCTTTTAGATAATTTAATACTCTTTAATTTGACGACTTTAAAAATACTGTACGACGATTTGCCGCGGCGTTATCGTCAATCAAAGCAAAAAAGTTCTTTTTAACTTTGATAATCAATAACTCCGGAAATAATGATCGTATAGGAAATTGAAGGAGGGTTTTGAAAACTGGACGATATTCTCTATTAGAAAATGTAAACATCTGTTAGAAAAAAAATTTTTGAATTGGAAACTCAGGCTGAAAAAAAGACAAAAATTTGCATAATTAAGGATATTTGGATAACTTGGTATAAATTTGGATAAAATGGATGAACGAAGGATATCGTCGGTAAT
This sequence comes from Euclidia mi, assembly GCA_944739405.2. Lineage (NCBI taxonomy): Eukaryota > Metazoa > Arthropoda > Insecta > Lepidoptera > Erebidae > Euclidia > Euclidia mi. Next base: position 1,853,913 of record OX123206.2, read on the forward strand.
TTTTTAACCTCAGTGTCCCCTAAAATCCCTCAAAAATTCAAAGCGCTTTTTGGTAGTTTCTTAGGATTTCTCCAGAACTGGACATGACAAAAAATTTTCATAGTCATATCTGAAAATAAGACACTTGGAGCTACAATTTGCTTTTTTTATTTTTTCTGTACGACCATTTGCCTTGGAGTTACAGCTCGTTAAAAATCACCCAAAAATTTGGATATTTTTTATATCCCTTAATTTTTGTGACTAGTTTATTATGTCAGAATTGTACTTACTATTATTTCGAGATGATTCGATTAGCATACAGACAGGTTCTCCTAAAATGCCGGCCTCAATTATTTTTGGGCAACATGTGGCTTAAGCCCATGTCTGCATCGTCTGCCTTCCTACCTCATTTATTCAGGTGCCAAATAAGGAAACCCAATGAACCCAATTTGTCTCTTCATCATAATTATAAACCATCAACACACAATATTGATTACTTAGCATACATACATACATAGTCTCACGCCTATATCCCCGCAGAGGTAGGCAGAGGTATATTGCTACATCCATTTTTCGCCAGCAATATCTTAGTCCCACGTAATAGGGGCGAGCCTATTGCCGTACCGGGCACATTACCAGACTCCGAGCTGCTACTGAGAATTTCCTAACGGAAAAACCCAATAACACTTTGCCCGACCCGGGAATCGAACCCGAGACCTCCCAATACGACGCACAAATTTATGCCGCGAGACCCGCTAGCTAGCTAGCATGCAATAACTATGACCTAAATCGCAGTAAGCACACTAATTTGAAATACCAAAGTCCCAAATTACAGTAAGAGTACTAACTGCTATATGAATAACCACACAGACACACCTAAGTGTCTTATGACTATCTCCATTCACAACCGAGCAATCAATCTAATTAGCTGTTCCATTTCCTTGCTCTCACGTCGATAGTTACTGGCTCTAACAAAGTTATCCGAAGATGGCGATAATTGCATTAGCAGCGCAGCTTAACCCGCCATTATCGGATAATTAGACGAAAGCTACTATCGTACGGCGTCTAATGTATTACAGACTACGTGAATGGATAGATTGAGGCTGTTTAACACCTGCTGCCTATATTCGATCTATCGATGGATTGGACTACTAGTATGTTTTGTATGAAGCTTATGTCAAATTGTATATCTAGTAGCCAAATTCTTGGATAGTACAAATGTTGGGACCAAATGTCGGATTATATCTTCGATTTAGAGCTAGGATGTGCGATTGGGATTGAATAAGACATAATGAAAGGATGTGATAGGTAGAGTTTGAGTGTCATATTTCTACTATCATAATATCATATATACAAAATAACTTGTAACAAATGAAATATTATGTAAATATAGGCATGTATAAACGTCAAAACGTATTCAATTTGATGAATTTAATATGACGTGGATACAAATAATATAAAGTGTTTCATAAATGTGACACTTTTATAAAATTAGTAGGTATATATGTATATTCAGAAAGGCAGACGGTCGGCGGGCATCTAAGTTCTACTTTTAGGCTACGGAACTAAAAATCTAAAAATAAAACGAATAATACCCACCCATATCTTCCGTATAAACTTACTAACAGCTTCACAAACAACTTTGAAGGCTCTACGAAGCTCTCGATACTGCGCCTCGCTAATTGACGCGCTGCAAGTTTGATGCCCGGCTCTTGAACTTTTACTTGTGAACTCATAATAGACGTGCTGTGAAGTGTGGCTGAATAGAACCCGTTATACTACGCGCATGTGATGTTTCGTACGTTGTTATGAATGTTGAAAAGTTTCATTGTTAGTAGTTTAGTATGTGTCTATATGTTGTCTGTGTATGTAAAAATATTCCGTTACCGACAACGGGCAGCCGAAACTATTGGGCGAAGGAAGCTGGAATTTGGCATGTATGTTTCTTGAGGACTACTGGATTGCCCAAAATTTACACGGAATCGGGTAATAACTGTTAAATTAGAAAATCTATGTGAAACTCGTTGTCTTCAGTAGTCCCTGCTGTTAAACCTGAGTATACATGTTTGTGACACATTTAGTGAAAATATGGCTGACACTAGTCCAATAAAAATACGAGATACTGGCAGAGGCTTTATTTGCTGAAAACAAGGACTTAATAAAGCTCGAAGTTAAAGCTGTGTCGAACTTATTGCTTACAGACATTAGGCCAAAAATCGTGAAACATTTGTCACGAAAATTCGTTGGAACAAATGTCTTTGTAAAATAAATGATGCCACTTCTTTAAAAAATCTATTTAAAGGTCTAGATGTAGGACAAGGTCGGTGTCATCATAGTCCTTGTTATTTTATTATACCAAATTATGCTTGCCAATTTAGGAAATCGATGCGAATCTGGAAATAAATTTTAGCATTAATTAATGTTTAAATTAAATTCGGTAAGTGTAATTACGTAACCGTCAAGAATTAGTTGTTACTAATTAACCACTAGTTCACTTACTAATTCTCTGTTTCTGTTGGTAACTGAAGTTAAAAATAGGAACAATATCGAAATTACTTCATTCCGACATACACGTACTGCCATACCTACTTAATTATGCGTATGGCATCACCTAATTAAATTAAAAAGACTTGGCAATGGCCTCGAAAGCTAATTACAGCATAATGGTGACCGTAGCGATATATATATATAAAGTATGGGCCCTGACCGATCGCTGGTGACATCATCGCACTATGCTGGTTAGATACAATGGTCTCATTAATTCAGTACTAGCTGACTCAGGCGCAACGTAAAGTAGGATAGTGTTAGGATCCTTGTTCACTTTCTGTGAGAATTGCTGTAGATTCGCCGTGGAAATTCCTGGTGGACTGGATATGGAGCAACATGGAAGCTTTTTCGGACATGGTTTGTTTACGGCATAACACCGCCGTTGCAACTAAAGCGTGGCGTCGTCTCTTTATGTGTTTAATTACCGTCATTGGTATGCTGTAGTATTTACAGTCCTTTGTAGATTTTTCTAGAATTCCTAAATTGTCTAAAAGACTAACTTTAAAAGCTTTCCATTTGTAAAAGTAATTTAATCTAAGAATGACAAGTTACGTGGCAACAACATTTCTGACGCATGTTAAGTACAAAATCTTCGAATTATCTGTACCTATCTTGTTTATGCAGTTAACAACACATGGCCTACCCATGTGTTTTTACTACGACGCGGTGAGCCTGCCGTCGTATTAAACAGTTGTGAAACCGACTCGTGCACAAGACTCCTTAACATTGAATATATTAAGAAGGAACCTTGTGGCTGAAAGGGAAAATCGATGTATATGGAGGTAGACCGATAAAGTTATCACAGCAAAAGCGACGAGTTTTTGCGGAGTTAATTTCCAAAGACAAGTCACTTCTGAAAATCTAATTTCATTACTCAATTGACAGATACATTGTTAATATAGGTAACCTAATAAAAGTTTATTATTGTCTCCTGTTCTATTTTTTACTGTTTTGCAATAAAATTGATGGCAAATGCTGGCACTAAGACGTTTTCGCGTTTAATTTTCCTCAAGCCATCAACCAAAGCTAAACTGATTCACTCCCCATTATCAGAAATTCTACAAATATCTAGTGAATCAAATCATAAAATATTTATATCAAATATCATTATTAACACAAGAAATCGATAAAGTGCAATAAACTTACCGATATCTAAACATATCGTTGGATTTCTGAGTAGAAATCGTAACAAATCGAGCGATTCTGTGATTCACGCTGGCTTAGCGCCAGACACTTGTATATAACCTAGCTCCGACTGGATGTCTGGACGAATCAACCTACTTAGGTATTATTATGAATGAGGTTTGAATGGGCGCTTGTTACTTAATCAAATGTAGTGACAGATCAAATGGCGGATATTTGAAACTGGGAATTGCTTGATTAGATTAGTTTGGAGTTTCCAAGAGCTGGAGGCCGCGGCTGCTATGATAAATTATTCGCATTTCCTGGCGTAAATTGTGCACTTTTTATCTAGTATTCTCTCTACGCGCCACTACTTTCTAGAATTGGCTTAGCAACTTAGTTATGTGTTATGTAAACAGTAAGCGGCGGCACTCGTAAAATAGTTATGCTAACTTTTACGAAATGAAAGCCAGTCTGTAGAATATTTATGAGGTCAACCTTTTGGACCCTTCCTGCCTTTCAAATGTATAGAGCCTTCAACAAACTTCAACCATCTAAGAGCGTGACCAATGTCTTACCGAAAAGATGTGACTATGTGCATTTATTCACTTTTGGACTGCTGGCTCGTATGCTGGGGATAGACGGCAATGAATTGTAAAGTAATGGGTCTGACGAAGCCAAAACGAAAAACACTCAGTTGAAAAACATAGTCCAATACTGTAGAAGTTAGCCTGATAAAACGCCAAATTTGGATCTACTCAAACTAATTAAAGTTGAGATCACAGGAATCGGAAGTCACGTCTGGCAGAAACAACATCGCTTAATTAACTTAGCAATTAAGTTAAGACGATCTGTCTTTGAATCTCTGTAGGTAGGTACTATTTGAATGTGCATGTAGGCTTTCAGCCTTAGTACCACGTATTGCATAAAGTACCGAGCCATTAGTCCGATAGAATACGTGCAGGGGCACTATCGGAGAAAGATTGCTCTGATGCCTGGACTTTAAACCAACGAAGAAAGCAACAGATACTCGAGGATTTACAATCTTGAAAGGCTAAGATACGTCTTTTCGTGGAGTGCAAGTTTATTCTGTAGTGAATTGCATAACCATTATTTGTCCTGTAATAGACAAAAGTAAGGTAACAAACAAGAGAAACTGCTCAAATTTTGCTTTCACAATAATACCGTGATCAATGCAGCAGTAAAAGTTTATATCAAAATCAAATCTAAACATAGGTACTCAGAATATGACCAATTCCAGAAACACAAGTACCTATCGTACGAAACTCTGCGGTTGTTAAGATCTCAGTTTTAGTACTTCTCAAGATAGATGTTTTGATGGCAATGCTATGTTATACGCGTGATTCCTGCTTTATAACCGAAAATATGGTTAATAGGATATTGCAACATGAAAGGAGATGTTGATGGCTTTCCTGTGGGGTTTGATTTATAGGAATACTTTGATCAATTAGACATGCTTCAGTTATTACCGGGTTGGAATTATTGAGGAAATCGCGCGAATTCTTAAAGCTTTTTCCGATTCTGGGATTTGAAGTAGTGATTTGATTGATGTTCAATTTGTCCAATCAAGTGTTGGTGGGCCATTTCCTAACCTTTGGGTAGTGAATTATTTCTTGTAAGTGTGTTTCTTTAAGCGTATAATTTGAGCACTGCTTTGAATTTCCTCATTACTGATACTTTTTTTATTAATTGAAATTAATTCGAGTAAATAAAAGTAAAGTTCATTAATGAAAAATATAGGGCATCCGAAAGCTGGGTCTAATTTGTTGGCTTGTCCATACATTCATGAATTCTGTTATCAATATCGAATGGAGAGTTATTTATTTATTTATTTATATTGGCACACCAACAGCTTTTAGACGAATAATACAATAAATTATCTTTTAATCAAGTCTTAACTATCTAGCCTAAGAGCTAATAACAGGTGTGAGACAACATTTACCATAAACAAGTATTTACTTTACAATACTATGAGACAAAGCAAAAACAATAATAAAAGAAATAATAATTAACAACTTACTACTAAACATGTACACCAAAATAACAAATCGAATCACGTTTGTGGTTGCAGTACTTGACGCCTGAGTTGCGATGGGGTGTTATGAAAAATGTCCAAATTAAATTTATCTTGTAGTGTGTTATAATTTCTTTGTAGTCTTTGTAAGGGCGAAAATTGCCCGACATTTGTTCTGTTTCCACGTAACACGAACGTGTTGTTACGTGTAACCCTACTATTAACCTTAGGAAGGTAAAAATCTAAATTGGACAGAAGATAAGGTTCGGCAATCTTTCCCGTAATGACCTTTTGTAGGAATATCAATTCAAGATAAGAACGTCTCTTCTGCAGTGAATCCATTTTAAAATATTTGAGTCGCTCATTATAATCTGCTCTCCAATTAATGCAGCGCTTATCGGTATTAGCTTGCTTGTGTACAAGGTACCGAGTAAAAGATTTTTGCACCCTCTCCAAGCGATCAATATGCACCTGATAAGATGGGTTCCATACTTGACTGCAATACTCAAGACGGCTACGGACCAACGCGAAGTAAAGAGTCTGTAATGTCTTGATGTTTCTAAATGTTCTGCCCACGCGTTTTAGGTATTAGACCGAGCATTCTTTGACTATCACTTACTACACTATTAATATGGCTAATAAAATTCATTTTGCTATCCATAATGACACCCAGATACTTGATAGAACTAACCTCATCTAATGTAACATTGCCTAGCTTATATATCGTAGAAACTGGTAGTATTTTTTTCGTAAACTTAATATGATGACATTTATTAGCGTTCATTGTCATCCTATTTGAGGCACACCAGTTATTAATACGCGACAAATCCTCTTGTAACATATGAGCGTCCATATCCGAGTTCACCATCTCGACACCATCCCTTAGTTTATTGCCATATGTTGGCACGGAGCTCACTCGAATAAATTGTATTTTATAGACGAATATTTCAAACTGGCCAGCATCCAAATTCGCGGGATATAATCAATAATAGACTAACTCTAACTTGTGGAAGATCAGCCGAACTGATGATTTCAACTAGGGCAGTTCCAATCATCATCATTGTCTTGCCCTAGTCCCAATTTATTTGGAGTCGGCGCAGTATGTCCTTCTCTTCCATACTCCTCTGTCAGCAGTCATCCGATCATTTACCCTTTTGTCTTTCATATCCATCCTCACAGTTCCAATAGATGCATGATAAATCTACTTTTATTGCAATTGAATTATTTCTGACCTCTTTAACCTTTCCAAAGTTTTCGTCTTCTAAACAGAACAAAGTTTTGCGACAGCTGTTTAAAATCTGCATAAGTACAAATTGCTTCAAATGCTGCCGTTCCAAGATAAATCTCATGTGTTGTTTAAATTGCCACCTACTGTGTACCTTCTGTTGGTACGCGGCGTTTAAATTCAATTGTAGGAATTGAGGCCGCTCAGACGAGACGCCTCGGAGCAAGGAAACCGCTAAATTGTATCCAGTATTTCCATTTTGTGCGGGATATTGGATTTTATGGAGTAAATACATGGATGGGACCTCTTTGATGTTGTCGATCGGATTATGGCTCGGATTTTAACTTGTAATATGTTGTTGATTAAGTTGGGTGCTTTATTCATTGTGCGAGTAAAAAGCTTTTGATTTTAAAAGTAACATAATAAAATAAAAAAAGTTAATGGTGTTCCTATATTATCCGTAAATTGATAGCAAGCAGTAAGTGAATTCCAATAGTCTAGCAAACGTCATTACATTACAATTCTCATTTCATTTAGGTATAATTATCAATTATCGCCCATTAGCTAAATGTATTAGTTACGCCGTTTTCTTAGGTTTTAGGCAGGTTTAGTTGTCAAGCGAGTTTACGAGAAAGTCGACAACTTGTTGAAGTGTTACTGTAGGGTTAGGTATGTAAAGTGACAGTGTCCCCATAAGTCCTGATATTCAGTTTTAAGTGATAGATACATTTTCAATCAAGGAACGATCCTTACATTTTACAGTATTATAAGCAATTTATAAGTTTCTACGCATCAACAACACAAACCCTGGTTGGTGTCTAGTTGAACGGTAATCGTCGGACAGTTGGACGGAGAAGTTTAATTGTATAATAATACCATTCGGTATGGAATGGTCCTCGTAAAGAACTAGAGACATACGCCGTAACTTACTTATAAATAGTAGATACAAGAATTATTTTGTAAGTAAGATTATTATTAAGCTGGACGTAATTTTCATAGATCTAAGGTACAATTTTTTATTTTTATAGACTCACGCCTGTATCCCCGAAGGGGTAGGCAGAGGTGTAATATTACACCCACATTTCCCGATGAATTTTAGGTCCCAGGTAATAGAGGGCGAGCTTATTGCCGTTACCGGGTACATCACCAGACTCCGAGCTGCTACTGAGAATTCTGAAAAACCCAGTAACACTTTTGCCCGACCCGGGAATCGAACCCGAGACCTCCGATCAGCAGTCGCATACGCTATCCACTGGACCACGGGAACTTGTCGTTTAAAATAGATTGACGAATGCTTTGATCTACTTTAATAGATCTAGTTATTTTAATTTGTATAAGTACATATTATAATTGAGAAATGGTGACTGATTTATCTGGGACAGTCGTTAAATAATATAAGTGAAATAATATTTATTAAACGAAAAATATTGTATGTTTGCCACTGAGCGAAATTCCCTGTGGTAATTAAATATGTATTATATTAAACAACTTGCTGCGTTTAATCAACAAAATTATACAAAGTCGCGATCCTTACTTTACGTTTAGTACCATTATTTTAAACGCCTAAGGCCTCAACGAAAAAAGCTGCGCATTTTTCTTTTTATAACTGGGTATCAAATTGGTTTTATGTTGCTTGATCGTAAGCTGTCAGCAAAGTTTTGAAGTGATGGGCTTTTTCTAACTGAAGACTGCCAATGAGACATGACAGTCTGCACTTTGAATAGAGGTTCAATATATTTAATTCATCATGATATCATTAGTGTGAGTGGTGTGACGAATTTAGGGAGTGCCGAGCATGAGTGATATGTCTGAAATTGATTCTGAGCCTACAAAAAATCCATTTTGTAGTACGCGAAAATGTATTTCGTTTACGGCCAAATAGAGAATATTATAGAGTTGGGTATTCTGCGCAAATTATTTTTATTATGTTACCTTTAGGTACACATATTTTTTTTTTGTAAAACGTGAAGAGATAATTTTGTAAACGTTTTAATAGATAGATACGTGTGTTAAGCGAAGTAGTGATAGAACGATATGAGACCAACAGCATAGTGATCGAATTTCGGTAATTACAGGACTTATACCAACAACCCTAGGACATGTTTCCTTTATTTTCGCGGTACGTCTAAATGTGAATCATCATCATCCTCTTAGCGTTATCCCAGTTTCAACCTGGGGTCCGCTTTCTAGTCTAACCGGATTTAATCGATTTTAAACTTTCGCGATTTGTATACATCATACAAAATAAATTAGCGGGTCTTAATCGCGTACAATTAATTTATTTAAGGTATAAATACCTATTTGTTTCCGACGTTTCGCTCGTCTTGCACCGAGCCTGGTCGCGGAGAGACTGATGAGAGCTCAGCGCCGTCTTGTGGAAGTGCGGGTTTCGGCACCTACCCTCACTTGGTCTTTATTTAAGTTCGCACTGTCGGTACTCCGACACACTACACTAATGACGTCTACACACTGTTGAGATTTATCACTGCGGCGGTGTTTACATTTGCTGATGACTGGATTCCGGAAACGTCGGAAACAAATAGGTATTTATACCTTAAATAAATTAATTGTACGCGATTAAGACCCGCTAATTTATTTTGTATGATCTAACCGGATTTGGCTGAATATTAGCTTTTCCACAGAGCGACTGCCTGTCTGACCTCTGCAATCCGAAGGGATAGCGATATTCCATGGTTTAGACTAGTGTCAGTTTATTTTAGAAGGTACTGACGCCCTGTAACGACTGTCAAAGATCTTCATGACAACCGGGACCGACGGCTTAACGTGCTCTCCGAGGCACGGGACAAGCGATAATTAACTATTCAATACGCACATAACTCCGAAAAGTCATTGGTGCGCGCCGTGGATTCGAACCCGATACCCTCTGCATGGCAGTCTGTTGGTATATACGTCTAAATGTGAATACTGTCACATAAATTGTATTGCCATTGGCATGTCTTTTTAGTTTCTTTAGTCGAACCGAGGAAACAGGCGATCGGTATCAGTGGGAACAAGCTCTAATGCTTCCATTAAAAACTCCAAACACGTGTACGTCATTTTATTTTATAGTCTGTGGAGTAGTTAACACGGCGACAATCAACCAAATAGTCCTTAAAACCGTACGCTCGTCAATACTGTACTTACTACTTACAATAGTTTCCCACGGCTCGTACTCGATTCACTCGCATTGTGATGCGACGTGGTTGCGCAACCGCCAGCTGTTCATTCAACGCGAATTGTGTCAAATCGCTCACTCGGCAAGTACAGATAACAGCAAAAGGAGATACATACTGAAGAATCTTCGAAACTTACCTATTTTCATACACACACACGACGGAACTTAAGTAAACTGTTACGTTATGTTTTGTATAGTTTTCTTATCATCACTTTCGTCATTGAGGTTCGCTTTACCCATCTTTTTGTAGCTTAGGCTTTTTACAGCGAAAATAATTATTGAAATCCGGTACCAGCTATTGGATTTTAATAATTTCTGTTAAAATTAATACATTCCTGAGAACTTTGCATTGAACGCACGAATTCAAACAAGCAGACAAACTTTTCAGCTGATTCTGTATTAGTAAGAATTCTATCTATAGCGCTAAAACAATTCAAAATCTCTCAAATGTGTATTAACTTGTGTGATTGTCTGTACCGTGTCACTCCTCGTGTGCGGTCTGTGACTTCAAGTGGTATAATTGATGGTGAATTGGTCTCATGCCTTAAGTACGTTTGGCTTATTTTCCAATTTAGTTTTGGTGAATTTGAAGCAAATTTAAACTCCCTTATAGAGGACAAAGATAAACAAGTTTAAGAAAGTACCTAATAGATCGTGATGAGTCGGCCGATCGTTCTCTTTACCTACTATAGTGAATTGTTTATGGTCTGTGAGATTTCAACTACGGCAAAATTGTCTGGTGCCTGAATGAATGGCTTGTTTTTCAACTAGGGTTTGAATTTTAGATTAGAATAGTGTTATTTAAAAGACAATTTAAGACGATTGCCAGCTTATAAATGGACCTAATGCATGCACTTGGCGGGTTAGGGCAAACAAATCACAAATTGTTATTAACTGAAAATAAATAGCCTGAAATACAATTATTCTACAAATCTCCTAAAATTAAAATATAAGTCCGTAGTCTCTGCCTACCCCTGCGGGAAACAGGCGTGAGCCTATGTATGTAAGTATGTATGACATGTATGTAAAATATAAGTTTAAAGGTACGAGTTGGAAGCCGGCCGCAGACGACAACTGCAAGCGACGTATCGCCGCGAACTGCTGTTTTCTATATATTTTTACCCGACTACGGCGAAGCCAAACGGAAGGGTAATGTTTTTATGAAATACCTTCCGTCCGGGCGACACGTCGCTTGCAGTTGTCGTCTGCGGCTGGCTTCCAACTCGTACCTTAACTCTCCATCATAATTTGGAAGCTCATTTCCTTCAACAAGTATAGCTATATTAGCTACTAGACAAAATAAAATCTTGCAAATCGGAGATGTATTCCCGTCATATACACGATGAAGCTCATCAAAGCGTAATTATCTCGTACTCATTAGCAGTTATATTTAGTATAAAGGAATAAAAAGAACGGTTCGAGTCTGTGTGGGCATGTTCACTGCCAATAAAGTGACCTCAGAGATTATGGCAGTTTGACTCATCGCTAATGGTTTTATTACGTTAAATAGTTTGACTATTAAACAGCCTTTTGAATGTAATGTCGGATGTGGCGATAATATGCTCTTTGTATATTAGACATGCTTCTTTGGCTCGTTTTTTTTTAATTTGAATGTTGAATCTGATAATTTTTAACAAAAACACGGTGTTGAGCCATGACAATGGGCATTTAGTCTGCTTAGCCGTCTATTACCTAAGCTCTTATTTTTACTTTACCACTTATTTTTACTTTACCACTTTAATCCGCATATTACCTAAGCTCTTATTGGACGATTATTTCATGTTAAGGTTGGGATGAGTTACAGTGAAACACTCAATTAGTTAGATTAGGAGAATTATAAATGTCTACTTAATTGTCCTTACACATTTCGGTACCATCGTCATGCATGGAAAATAGAATATTTCATTCTGAGGACTAATTGTCGTAATTATAGTTAGCAGAGTATCAAATGTGAGTTAAATTCAAAATCTAATCGCATTTAGTTCAAAATACATCGTCGATGTCCGATAAAATATGAGAATCGCCTTGTGGTCATGTCAATATCATCATCGTCTTTAGTTCTATTATTTTATGAAACTGAAACTATCGTCAAACTGAACCTTCAACTGCTCAGCCAAAAACCATAAAAAGTCGCATTAACCATAAAATCTAATTAATAATATTGTTTGTTTGTTCCAGTGTGTGACGGTCGGCAGGATGCCGGAGAGCGTGGCCAAGGAGGGCAAGGACGATGGCAAGAAGAAGGAGGGTTCGCCGAGGAGGAGGCCCGCGGGCAACACCGCGCACGTCAAGGTGGAACTGCTGGATGGCTCCACTATGGAGCTCGACGTCGATGTAAGTATAGCAACTAATAACTAATTAACTAATATGGGTAACGACTGCACGGTTGGCGTAGTGGTTTAAGCGGCCGCCTCGCCGCTTGACAGTGTGCCGCGTGTTGTAGGTTCGATCGACCCACACGAGACAACACTTTGTGTCATTCATAAATTGTTGTCTCGAGTCTGGGTGTTCAACGTTAGTTGTATGTTTGTAAATACCCCTGCGACACAGGATTTAGTCCTAGGGTGGGAGTTGTCATAAAAAAGAAAGAGAGAAAAAAATATATACGAGATAAAAATATAACGATAGCTTAGTAGAGACCTTGATCGTGATCCTTTGTGACCATCACCTTGTAATTCAGAAGAATGGGTTTAATTTTTTTTTGCAAACAGAAAGTTAACAAAAATATTTAGGCACCGGTTTACCTTAATTAATACGATCCTGCAGATAAATATGCATCTATAACTACGAGTGGAAAAATATTATCAAGAATAAGAATTTCATTTTAGTATGAACTTTATTTTAGTAAAGTAGAAGTATTTGAAAGGAGAATGGGCAACAATATATTATGATGTCTGGTACTCGGCCCAATAGCTATAATATACATGGAAAGGTTTTTTTACAAGGATTAATGATAACTAAGTCGCTTGTCTCCATTTGCTGTCGGAACGGAGTTATTTTGTGTTGAGTATTTAATATCCGTGTGGTGACGGATTAAGAATACGAATTGTCACCACCCCATATCATCCCATGGGTGTCGTAAGAGCCGACAGAGGGAGCATATTATGCAGAGAATAGCACTGTAAGAGAAGGAAAACTTGATACAAACCCTATACCAACCCGCTTGGCCAGCGTGGTATAGTAGGCCAATTCCTCCTTTCAAAGGAGAGGCCTAGTCCAGCAGTGGACTATTAAAGGCTGATGATGATGATGATGATTTAATATTTATTTTTAGGTTTTTTGTTTTTGTTAAGATAATGGTTATATTATATCGTTGTCTTGTATAGAATCATGTGTGTGTTAATCAATAGGTACTAAAATTAATAAACGCTCAGGAATAAAAAAGAAAAAAAATAGAAAAAGTAAGAAAAGTTATTTATTTTTTTAAACATTATTATCAATAATGACATTTTTGAGGAACGCTGCAGGAGTAGTGAAGCCTTCATGCCTGGCAAATCCTAGATACCACACTATTGAAACTATATGAGCACAAGTTCCGAATGTGCGACGTCCATTCAAACACGTGCAGTAATAATCGCATTTTTTTTTTCATTAACATTGTTTTTTACCAATACATAACAATAATAAGTTCTTGACCGTACGTGACGTGACTGTATGCGTCCGCGTAAAAGCCAAGCATCTTCGTTCATGCCATATTCATTTAAATCTTGGGGTGCGCTTTCTCTATATGTTTCTAAAATGTGTATACATTTGATAAATGCTCAATGCAGTAGGATCGGGCTAGCTTCAGTTGATAGGTGCCCAAAGAAAGTAAAATAATCTGTTCTTCCGTCAGTAGTGGGAAGTTCTGTATTTCGTGACTTTTTATTCTTTGAAAATCCGCTCTTCGGCTATTCAAACGTTTTCTTTCTACATAATCATAAAGTAGATTCGGGGAATCTATTTACTGCCTGATTATTTTTCGTATTTTCAACCATGATAGGTATGTATATGTAATATTATCGTAATTGCAGTTATGATATCAACTAAAACTGAAACTTTGGAGGTTTCCCGTGGTTTTCTGACAACGATTTGGGACAAGTCGTCATATTAAATATTTTTAATGATTAAAAGACCTATCCAATGACACCACAATGATTGCTATTGGAGCGAGTACCAAAATGCCCATTCTCCTTTATCATACAATAACGTAAGATCACCCCAAGCCCTGTGACCAAGTGTGGTATTGTACAGACCCGCACATAGAGAACATAACACGTAGTGTGAGTACGTTTCCTAAGTGCCTTATATATTAAATTGTCTATTAGTCTATTATGTATTAAATTGTCAATTATAGCTCGCTAAATCGTAAAGGTAAATATCGTGAGGAAACCTGCATGTCTCAGAGTTCTCACAGTATTCTCAAAAGTCATGTGTAGTCTGCTGGCCGTGCAAAAGCATGATCATTTGACACGCAGCGTCTCTATGCAACATGCTAATGACTTCCTTAATATTTCAAGTTTTCAAAGGCTGTCAATTCCCATATTCATTAGGCAGACTAAGCACGTTTTAGATAGTGATATATTTATTGAAACTTGTGCGTCGTGGTTTATCTTAATACTAGTGAGATGGTGATTTATCGGAGAAATTTCTAAGCATAATTGTCTCGATGATCGACGATTTTACTTGCTTTCCCTTGTTAATGATTTTATTGACAGTTATATGAATACAGTGACAGGTATGAACTGTGTGGATATACGGTAAACAGACCACTTACCTATAGAGTGCTATAAGAAAACTAGAGAACGTAAATTTAACGGAGTAGATGTTGTCAGCACTTTTAAGCTCTGGCTTCAAAATCAGCGGCTTTTCAACTTTCAAGAGCTATTTAACGGCCATATTTGAATGTTGAAGAATATTTCTTCAGAGGGTGCCTATGACATTAAAAGAACCCGTCACTTGATTATGCCTAAATTGAGTCACGATTCAGATTCAAAGAACTTGGCTAGCCGATTATAGATTAGTTTTCTTATAATCCGGTTTGCTGTTCTTTTTATATACCATACTTTATAATGAAAGACTCCAGAAAACAAGCCAGGCCAACACTGCGCCTTCCATTCATTCTTTAATGAGATAAAGATAAATAACCAATGACTCTGAGTTTGTTTCGGCCTTTCTTCTCAAGAAGTCATTTAGCTAGGAAAAGTCGGCATCATCTAGAATAGGGTTTTGACATTTATAAGTGTTGTAAACAACCAAAATGCAGAAATAAATATGTCTTTATGTCTTTAACCCGTGTGTTCTTTTAACAAAAAACACCCGTACCTACTTTCACAATAATTTTACATAAAAGCATTATTTAAAACCTCTCTTGAAGAATCAATATCCTAACTTGTGCGTCCAATCACCACGTATACTGACATGTTCGTCTGATGTTCCAGAGAAAGACCCGCGGCCAGGAGCTGCTGGCGAAGGTGTGCGACAAGCTGAACCTCGTGGAAAAGGACTACTTCGGGCTGCTGTACGAGGACAGAGGCGATCCGCGCGTCTGGATAGACCTTGAGAAGAGGCTCTCCAAGATGCTCAAACGTACGTATACTTTTTTATGATGTATTTAAGAGTGGAGTCTAAAAATAATGATGTAAAAGAAAAGTTACGAGATTGAGGCCCTGTTTCAACACTTCGGGATAGGCCTAAGGGCGGTTTCAGATTAGCGTTTTATACTCGCGTATAAGCTCGTTTTTGGAAGCGCATGTAGGCGCGTATAGGTGCGCCTTTTGGCACACGCGCAACTCGTACGAGCGATGACGCGCTTAGCCGTCAGAATCCATGTTGACACTGACAAGATGTCACTACCGTTTCGAGCGAACACGCCGAAATATGCCCGTTTACGCGAATCTGGTTTTTTGAAGCACGTAATGTAGCGCGAATGTAAGCGCGTATGCTAAAACGACCGTATACGTGCAGAAAAATACGCTTATCTGAAACCGCCCTTATAGTCCAGATAAATTCAAATTTGGAACGAAAATTGTATAAATTATCCGTCATATAATTTTAACAGGAATTAGTCACACTGCGGTCTAACTGACCCTGTGTATATAAATAAAGATAATCTACATAACTAATTACTTTGATAAGATAACAGACGAGAAGACATTGGCTTAAGAAGGATTTGACTAAGGTAGCACAGCATACTGAAAATAAAAAATAATAATTGACGATTACCTGATCATCATGAAAAGCAGCGATAGCCGAGTGAAGAGACCGACGGACTGCTACGCAGAGGGTCTCGGGTTCGAATCCACGGCACGCACCAATGACTTTTCGAAGTTAAGTGCGTATTAAATTGGTAATTATCGCTTGCTTATCGGTGAAGGAAAACATCATGAGCAAACCTGCATGTCTGAGAGTTCTCCATAATGTTCTCGAAAGATATGTGAAGTCTGCCAACCCGCACTTGACCAGCGTGGTGGACTATGGCCTTACCCTTCTCATTGTGAGATGAGGCCCGTGCCCAGCAGTGGAACAGTATAAAGGGCTGACGATGACCTGAACATCATCTTCAACCGTAAATACGACTATAAGTCGTCTTTATCCTCTGAGCGGTTTTTTTCATAGCTTTTGTTTATATCTAAAACCACTTATATTCAATATTACTATTTCATACAATACAATGTAGCGCTCATAGCGAGACTTAGCTTGCGGTTCGTAACAGATCGGCAAAGTTAAGCATCGCTTGCACAGGTCGCCATTTGATGGGTGACTGTGTGGGACATTTACATCTGAGCGCTACCGTGCTTCAAAGGGCACGTAAAGCTGTCGGTCCCGGTTCTTGTCTAAGGATAAGGATCGTTAGGCCATGTCGGAGGCCTTCGGGCGGTCTGAAAACTGCGACACCAGAGTTAGCCACACACTCACACGAAAAACAAACAATACAATACAACATACTGTAAAGGTTACATTTTCTCACGCATAGTAATAAATTTAGAATGTTAACTCTTAATGTTGCAGACGAACCTTGGCAAGTGAGGTTCTCAGTGAAGTTCTACCCGCCGGAGCCAGCGACACTGCAAGAAGAACTGACCAGGTACCAGCTGGTGCTCGCCGTCAGGAAGGACTTGCTCGAAGGTACGTATGGTTTGAGTTAAAAACCTTTAGATGAAGCCTGGCTGTTCACTGGAGTAGAGTATGCTAGGGTTTAATAGACGTAATCGAAATGATGAAATGCAGCAGCAGAGTTTTAATACATGTTTGTTACGCTCCAGCTCCTCTAAGAGACAGGCAGCCTTCAATGTGTTTCTTGTAAGATGTTCTGAGTTGATCTATTGCGATGGTAGTTGATGTTTCACTTTCGTTCATTGTTGACGACACCCCCAAAACGACACTCCTGGGGTGTCGTTAACAAAAAGCATTTGTTGACGACACCACCGTAATGTTGGGATAACATATCGCTTAAGATTATCGAGCTAGTATAGGGCTAGTATATTCTCAATGGTTGATATACATATGCATTAATATCTTTTTATCTGTTTCTCTAATGCACCTGCTGATAACGTTTATGAATAGTGAATACCTGCGGTAAAAGAAGACAATTTATGTTTGAAATAATAAGGATTATTGAGCATCGTTCAAATTAAATAAGAATTATCTTTATAAGTTCTTTTTATTTTATTTAATATTTTGGTATCCCACTAAGTTTAACTTTCTACTATTAAGTTTAAAGAATCTATGAAAAAAATATTAAAATGAGGGTAACAACACTATTTATTACCCCCAAAACGACACCCCTGGGGTGTCGTTAACAAATGCTTTTTGTTAACGACACCCCAGGGGTGTCGTCAACAATGAACGTTCACTTTCTGATGCTTATGCTGTCCGACCGATCGTGAGTTCCTTTATTCAATTTCGGGATATTCACTATAAATTATAATGTTGACAACAGGCTGGCGTCCGCAAAATTGGAACGACTGATATTTGTTACCCTATCTCCTATGCTTGAAATTTTATGAAAAAAAATGGATATGCCGTTCCTTCAGGTCTATTAAATTTTTCATGCCTGAAGGAATGACATATCCAATGTTTTTCTCTTCTTTTTCGTGTAGCCAACTCTGGTGTCAGAGTTTATCTCGAAAGCCTCTATCGAACATGGCCTGTCTATTTATGTCCTGACAAAAGAACTGCGTGCTCTCCGAAGAACGGTAGCGTTTTAATGTAAATTTCTGTAAAAGTTAGGATAGTTTTGACAGCCTGGAGAACTTTATCATCCGTCATTGACTCATAGGTGTATTTATGTAATCTGATTTTTCTCTCCAGGTCGTCTCCCCTGCTCAGCGGTAACCCATGCCCTCTTAGCGAGCTACCTCCTCCAATCAGAGCTGGGAGACTACGAGGACAAAGAAGTGGGTGCTGGCTTGTGCAAGCAGCTGAAGCTGGTGCCGGCCGCCGCCTGCACGCCCGAGCTCGAGGAGAAGGTCGTCGAGCTGCATAAGACGCACAAGTGAGTTGGACACTTACATGGTTGTAATATATATCGTATACAAACAACGTCCGTGTGGTGACGGATTAAGAATACGGAATGTCACCACCCCATATCATCCCATGGGTGTCGTAAGAGCCGACAGCAGAAGCATATTGTGCAGAGAACAGCACTGTAAGAGAAGGAAAACTCGATACAAACCCTGTACCAATACGTTTGGCCAGCGTGGTATAGTAGGCCAACTCCTCCTTTCGAAGGAGAAGCCTAGTCCAGCAGTGGACAGTTAAAGGCTGATGATGATGATACAAACAAGTCGGTGCCGACTGATCTGTCAGAGTGTGTCATACCAATCTAATAATGCGACCGAAAGTGCATTCGTTGAAGTAACCATGCCAAACTTTCTGTGTTTTTTTTTCAGCAGTGTCATAAAAAGTGCTCAAAGTATTTGGCAAAATTCTATTACTATGTTGTGTCAAAAACCCTAAATTTGTCCTAGAGGCATTTGTCAATAACCCTTTGGATTCAAATCAATAATAATTATTGTAATTAGTTGTATATTTTGTCAACAGATAGTTTCATCACATTTTTATAATTCTGTTTAGTGAGCATAGCATGTATGTGTTCAGAATCTGGGTTAGAAGGACTGGGTTGTTTGCAGAAGGCAGTGGAAGCGATAAATTCATTCAGTCTTTAGCCCAGGGCAAAGGTCTGACATATATACTATGATTGCACAGTGATTATATTTCAACTTACCTGAGATCTTCACTTATGTCAGGCTTGAGCTAAATTAGACAAATCAAACAAATATATTGGCCAAAATAGATGAATGAAGTATCTTATAGCTACCAGGGTCCAGTTTGGCGTCTGGTTCAATTCCAATACAATTCGCGAAGCGACAATGTGCTTTCCAAAGGGCGATATTTCCAATATATGTCACTAACTTTATCAATCGCCCACAACCGTGTCGGCAAATCCAATAGCGACTGTTGCAACAAGACGGCGTATATGTGCGCAAGACAAATTTTTTTTGCGGAAGCCACGACAATGAAAGAATGATTTGACAGTTCATAGTGTGACCATAGTCAAAATTTACAATGGACAAAGTAACACGCTACTAAACTGATATAATCGATTTAACTTATCATAAACAACATTTCTATTTCAAACGATATGATATGGTTACTTATCATCAACTACTGCCAGTTACTTCATCTAGTTCAAATACTAACCCAAGCACGTTGTTACAGAGGTCAAACGCCAGCCGAGGCGGAGCTAAACTACTTAGAGAACGCTAAGAAGCTCGCCATGTACGGCGTGGACCTGCACCCCGCCAAGGACTCGGAGAATGTGGACATTACGCTGGGAGTGTGCTCCTCCGGACTGCTAGTGCATCGAGAGAAGTGAGTAACATTACCATAATTACTTTCCTTAGGAAGGGGAAAGGGGAACGCTTTAACCTTTTTATTATATTCTCCCACATACACGCAACGCCATCTTGTTCCAAATAAGCAGAGCTTGTAGGTACTATGGTTACTACTTTTACATACAGGGTGTCACAAGACCCATGACCGAGCCGAAGTCTACTCGTTTTGCACATCATGCCAAGTCATACTACGCGAAAATAATACCTGGGAAACGAAATATTTTTGTAAGCAAAAAAACTAGACACATTTTATTAGCCGCAATGAACAGCGCGCGCAAGGGAAATATTTAAAATTTTGTTTATGTTTATTTGGAAGAAAGTTTACATTTACTATTCAAAACACTTTTTTGGAATATGTAATTAGAAAAAAAAATGTCGTCACTTTGAGCCTCAATATCTCATGAACCAGTTATTTCCCAGGTATGGCTCTGAAGTAAAAAATTTTCGTAATGATTGGTACAACATGGGGTTTAAGTTTTCATTAAGGGTCTTTTTACATTCTGTACATATACTAAAGCTGAACTATGAACGAATGTTAAGTGGGTCCTGAAATGTAAGATAACATCGACTGACCAAAGCTCTCCAGCCCTCCCCTCCACTTTTTGTGTCAAAAAAACTGCTAAGAAGTGGGTATCAAGATCGCAACTTTTGTTTAATTGGTCGGAGCTCAGACTACTTTGGGAACTACTACATACATACATATG
Source organism: Euclidia mi (assembly GCA_944739405.2). Taxonomy (NCBI): domain Eukaryota; kingdom Metazoa; phylum Arthropoda; class Insecta; order Lepidoptera; family Erebidae; genus Euclidia; species Euclidia mi. The sequence goes on from OX123206.2 coordinate 1,874,578, forward strand.
CTCACGCCTTTTTCCCGTCGGGGTAGACAGAGACAACAGAACGCCACTTGCTTCTATCCTTGCAAACCTCACGCGCTTCCTCTACATTCATTACTCTACATTCATTACTCTTTTCATACATGCTTGCCGGTTACTTTTCCGTTTTTCAAGACGTCCCCAATTTGGTCGACGAACGTCTTACGAGGTCTGCCACAACCGGCTTGTCCACACATCTCTGCTATATATATTTGATTCGTCAACCTTTCTTCACTCATTCGCTCCACGTGTCCAAACCATTTCAGCATTCCATTCTCAATCCTTGTCACGACATCTTCTTTCAGGCCACATCACTCTCGTATTACTTTATTAATAAAGTAGATTAATCTTGGGAACCGCAGTGGTAGAATATTATATTTTATCATTATTACTGTAATATACAAGTACAGTTAAACAAAGATAATGCTAGAAACTACCTGGGAATATGAACCAACATTAATTCACATAATTTTCCAAACCAGACTCCGCATCAACCGTTTCGCGTGGCCGAAGATCCTGAAGATCAGCTACAAGCGCCACAACTTCTACGTGAAGCTGCGTCCCGGAGAGTTCGAGCAGTTCGAGTCCACGGTCGGGTTCAAGCTCGCCAACCATCGCGCCGCCAAGAAACTGTGGAAGACTTGCGTTGAACACCATACTTTCTTCAGGTTAGTTACAGTCCATTAGTCTGAACCCTTATTCAATAGTAAATGCGTCTCGATAACCTTGATGCAAAACGCTTAGTACAGAAGACTCGACCGAAACCTAATCATAATATACATACAACTCCAATAGCCAGCTCTACTGTACCATCTGTGACCACGTATTTTTAACAAAGTTTACCGTTTAAAGGGTCACCGTCGACGGACACGTCGAGGACATCATTATCAATTGTAAATTATCGTTTGCCCTGTGCCTCAAAAAGCAGGTTAAGCTGTCGGTCCCAGCTGTCATGAAGATCTTTGACAGTCATTCAGTCGGGGTTAAGGTTTCGAAATACGTCGCCGTTTTTAGGGGTTGTGAGTGATTCAGAGGGGAGAGGGGTAGGTTTCGGAACCACCCCTCACCATTTTCACTTGCCGGAAATACTTGGTTCCCTCTGGAAAAAAAAATATCTCCAAACATCGGTATGTATGGCACTGCCAACTTCCACATTCTTCACACTAAGCCTACCCCACGAGACTTGCAATAGAAGGGCACCGTTGTCTGTCGCGCATGTGTGCAATTGCACCTATATCTTTGAGCACGAACCCGCGCTCGTTCAGTAGCGACCAGGAAACAGATACGTAAACTGCGTTTTCAAACTGTATTAAAACAAATAATAATATACGAAAACAATGCCGAATTTGTGCTATAAAGTTGTGTGGGAGTAACAGTCGGAATAATAATTTCAAAAAAGATAATATCACATTTCACCGGAAAGTACAACATTTATTTTAAAATTATTTAACAGTACTGGCCAGAGTTCTAGTAATAATGGTTGCTAATAGGTACTGAATCAGTGGTTGTCCTTGTCTAACACGCTATAATTACAGACTATCTCTCTCTTACAATAAGACGCCACGTGTAAGTATTGATGCGAAGAAAACTTACCGATTGTTCGATATTTATCGATTTCTAATACTGAGATTTTTATTGATTTGAATAATTAATTTCAAATCAAAAATTTAATGAATTAGACAGGTGACTGTAAATAAAAATACAGCCTGCAAAAAAGAATTGTTAGGTATTTTATTATTACTAGCTTTTATTTAGGTAGTTTCACCTGTTTGTCAGTATATATACTGACAAACATATATGTAATCAAATCTTGCAAGTTGAATTTGATGCACTTCCCGATTACCGATTGAGCTGAAATTTAACACGCATGTGTAAATCGGATGAAAATGTAAAATTATTATGACATGGAGCTGATCTGATGATGGAACCGGAAGGGATAGGAACTCGGTAATTAAACGACACAGCCCATCGAGTTTGGGCTTGTTTTATTTATCTTGACGAGTACTTCGGTTCTAGGTGGTAACCAGGGTCTGATGATGGAGCTGGAAGATGACTATAGGAACTCAGTAATTAAACGACATAACCCTATAGAGTTTGGGTTCGTTTGATTTGTCTTGATGAGTAGTTTGGTGATAGATGGTAACCAGGATCTGATGATGAAGCTAGAAGGTGGCCATAGGAGCTCAGTAATTAAGCGACACAACGGTGTCGGGTTTGGGCTTGTTTGATCCGTCTTGGTGAGTATTTTGGTGCTAGATTGTAACCAGGGTCTGATGATGGAGCGGGAAGGCGGCCATAGGAATTTGGTAATAAAATGACACAATCCCATCGAGTTTGGGCTCGTATGAGCCGTCTTGACGAATAGTTTCTTGCTATATGGTAACCAGGGTCTGACGATGGAGCTGGAGCTGGAGCTGATGGCCATAGGAACTCAGTTAGCCCCATCGAGTTCGGGCTCGTATGATTCGTTTTGATGAGTGCTTTGGTGATAGATGATTACCAGAGTATGATGATGGAGCTGGAAGGTGGCCATAGGAGCCCAGTAATTAAGCGAATTAACGATGATATTATTATAAATTCATATTTCAAAATAAAAACTTTTGCTTGGATTATTGTTTATTTTCTTGGCATTCTTGGATCAACTAAATGTAGACATACCAAATGTGATTTATCGATAAACGATATTGACATGCCTACATCCCTATTACCCATCGTACGTGACGTCACCCGCGCCGCCCGCGTACGTCTCATTCCTCAAAGTTTGACAGAATAGTTCGCCTAGAAATTGGTTAACATTACGTGTCTCGTGGGGTAGGTGGTCTGCGAGAGAACTTAACACAACCTATTTAATTACTTTCACATAAAACCTAAAATTACGTTCCGTTTTGCATATTTGAATGAAGAATTTTTGGAAATAGTTTAAAAATATTTAGACGCAACTCCGGCAGCCAAAATTACTTCAATACCCTCAAATTCGGGCGACGCGTTTCGAAACCCGACCCTCAGTATCTACTAAATAAACTAACACTAGTCTAAACCATGCAATATCCGTATCCTTTCGGGTTGCGGAGGTCAGACAGGCAGTCGCTCTGTAGAAAAGTTCAGCCGATGTCGGTTAGACAAGCGGACCCCAGGTTGAAACTGGGATAACACCAGGAATTATGAGTCTATCTTTCTTTTCGCATGTGTCGCCAACTCTGGTTTCGGAGTTTTCAAACCGGCTTAAGGCCTCTGACATGCCTAAGGATCCTTGTCCTAACACAAGAACCAGGACCGACAGCTTTACTTGCCCTGCGAAGCACGGTAGCGTTCTGATGTAAATGCCACACGCGGTCACCCATCCGAATGGCGACCTGTGCACGCGTTGCTTACCTTTGCCGATCTACTACGATCGGAAAGCTAAGTCTCGCCATGAGCGCTACTAACGTTACTGTTCAGGTTACTGACAGTCGATTTAGTGCGTTAAGGCGCTACCTAGAAAATATACCTATGCCATATTTGCTTAACCATTTTGAAGCAGTGAGACACACTAGCAAAGTGAAACTTTAGTATAATATTTATGAGGTATTTATCTAATAGTATAAAGCAGCGATAGCCTAGTAGAGAGACCGACAGACTGCTAAGCAGAGGGCCCGGGTTCGAATCCACGGCACGCACCAATGACTTTTCGGAGTTACGTGCGTATTAAATTGTTCATTATCGCTTGCTAAACGGTGAAACATCGTGAGGAAACCTGCATGTCTGAGAGTTCTCCATAATGTTCTTGAAAGACATGTGAAGTCTGCCAACCCGCACTTGGCCAGCGTGGTAGTATTAGCGCCTAGTAGGCTTAGTGCCTTACCCTTCCCATAATGGGAAGAGGCCCGTGCCCAGCTGTGGGACAGTATAAAGGGCTGATAATGATGATTTATCTGGGACACCAAAGATACATCATTTTAAGAATTTTGCTTGATAGAATTTTAATTTGAAAAACATGCTTTCTCTAAATATATTCTCGATATTTTAAATAATAACTTTTCGTTTTGAAATTATTACTCACTGTAAGAAGAGCTAGTCTATTAGTCATTGTTAAGAAGAATACAATTGTTACTATAAAGATTATTACATGAAAAAAGCTGTCGAGACATTTTTTTATTTTGCGTACAATGACAGAAATCACGCGATATTAAACTTTATAGCTAACGTTATGACCACTGAACCGTTTTCAAGATAGCTTCTTAATACACTAGCAGCTGGCCACAGTCTATGCGGTCCACAGCAATCGTATTCAAGAGCTTAAGCCTTAGCTGCTGACCGCATAGATACGTTGGCCGTAAGTCAGTGTGGTTTCGTTAAAAAAATTGAAGTGCGGTTTAAATCGTTTTAGCGCTTGCAACTCGCCACATTGCGGCCAGCAACACAGGATTTCTGCGTAGCGATGTATTTTTTATGTCAATGCCATTTTCGAAGCTCTGTATTATCAGTTATAGTATTTTCGCTGTATGATGAAATGCATGACAGTTCTCATTTTACATATCACGCATACTTTTTTCAACTTATGAAAATAAATTGGCAAAGAAAAAACAATTATTAAAACAATATCTATTAAAAATTACAAAGTAAATTGATACTAGTATGTCTCTCTCTATTTTTATAATTAATATTAACTGTAAATAAATTATTTAAATATAATAAAAAATAATCCTCAAATTGTCAGATGCATGAAACGAACCCTCTCTCAGTAGAGATTGACACCATTGAATCGACATGAAATCGATTAATAGGAGCGGCCATCTTGTGATCGAATACGTCAGTACGAGCGCCATGTATGCGGTTTGTGATTCTGCCTGTTTGGCATGTAATTTTTTATTTTTTGTTGTGTTTTATTTGGTACGTACAATGCCAAAAACATCAAAAAACATAGTTTTAAACTCTTAAAACTGTGAGTTAGTGCTTCGTTTGAGGACCTTCTTTGAACGAGAGCATGCAAACGGGGACCCGGTAATAACGATCGACAATGTTGTGTACAGAGTTGCGGCAGCTCTAGTCATCGGCAAGGCTTCAGTTTTTCGAATAACCAAAGAAAAAATGAGAAAAGAGAAACTAATTTTGAAGACAAAAAGCTGTCCACTCCGAAGAAACGTGTGCGTAAAGCTTCAATAACTGACATAGATAGTTCCGATGTGGTGGCAATACGAAATCCCTACATTGATAAAATAATCAGTCGTAGAAATAACACAATTTACAATATTTACAGACTGGGATAAATATGTCCACCTCGACCGAATTTGAGATCAGCAATTAATTATCTCAGTCGGAGAAGATTCTGATTCAGATATGAGGTTTTATTTCGAGTGACAGTGATGAATAATAAAAAAAAAACATTTTAAAATTACTGCGTTTTATTTGTGAATATATTTGCCAAAACACTTTTAATATGAATTTATTTCGAAGATGCAAAATCGGTAACTACGTACGATTGCATGTCATTTGCCAATTAATTCGATATTTATAAATAATCGCTTAAATTGCCTTAGGTTACATCACTATAATTGTCAGTCATGAACTGTCATGCATATCATTATACAGTGAAAATACTATAGTTTATAAGTGCAGTCAAAGAGCTCAGACATTTGCATAGAGGCGCGTTTCTTATGGGCGCTCTGTAGACAAACTTTCTGTTACCAAAATTGGCGCTTGGTGGCGTGGCAGTGTGCCAGCGCTGTGACAGCTGTCTCTACGAGTGCAAGAGAGACGAACATTCCTTCTGTGTATCTTAACTACAAGAGCAAGAGAGACGGAGAACGACGCCAACTACGAACTACACTGGTGACAGTTGCCACTTGGAATCGGCACACGAAATCCTCAAGAAATGCGCTTCTATGTAAATCTGTATTCAATGGTATAGTATATGTGAGGTACCTATTTGTTTATAGAAATCTATGCAGGGTGTTTTTTTTTGGAATGCGTGTGATCGTCGTCCTCTTGGGATTTTAGGCTATGTTATTGTCACGAGCTGGGATTCAGTAATTAATGAAGTAATACACTTTTACCAGTTAATCGTACCTACTTTATTCCACAATTTCCAAGATAAAGTACTCAATTTTTCACTTGAAGATCACATCCAATTTGTTTTCTTACCTGTACTGTTCTCATTTGCTTACTTATTGGACGACTTACGATTACCTATCTTCACGATTCGATAGGTGACGTTGTTTATCCTGGCAATTACGCGATATGGCCCGTCCCATCTGCCTTCTACCTTAGGCGATTTACCTTTGCGTTGAGTAGAACACCAATGACGAAGCCTGTATTTTTCGTCTGTCGGTCTTCATCTTCTCAGATATCTGTTGCCCTGTTTCTATGAGGTCACGGATCTTGGTTAGGGTCTCCTTGACTTCCATGTGACTGCCTTATGTTCCATTGTGATGAAGCCGCAAGATTTCCGGCTCCTTCGCTCTGGGCACTGCCATTTGCAGATGGCACTGGTCACCGCGAGCGTTGGCCCCTTTGCAGCAAAGTATCCCATCCTGGACAACCATGCTTTTCCAATATACCCCATAACTCTTGGTGATAGAGTTAATGGCTCCAATATTATTCAAGTTGGCCTTTACATGCTTGTCGTCTTGTTGAGCACTCTACAAAGTTTCTTTCCACTCCTCGTTAGATCCGTCTTCAACATCCTCATTAGTGCTGACTGCCTTGCTTTCTGTCGGGCACATTACTTGCACTGGTCGGGACACGGTCTACGCGATAGAGCATCTGCGTGCCATGGGACTTGTCGGTGCAATGTTGTACCCTCAACCTTCAACCCATCTCGCTACTTTTCCTAGGTTCTTAAAGTAGCCATTTCAATGCAACGTGGCCGGTTCGCAGGTGAAATTGCCACCCCAACAAATATTTACTGAAGTATTTTCTTTCGGATTTGCCTAAAGTCTTGCTGAAATACTGAATAACAATCCCTTGATTTTTTTTCTTTGTCACTGTACGCCACCAATTCCAGTGTTACTGGCATCTGTGTCAACTATAAATTCCTGCTCATTGCCAGGGTAATGGGTGCAGTACATAGATGTGCCTTTAGCTTCGGAATGTAACGTTATAGTTCTTATCCAAACACAAATAGTTTATGAAGAGGTCAAATAATGTCAGCAGAGTTCTTCACGAATCATTGATACTAGCAGCGTAAACAGAGGAATGCTCTGACCCACGTCTTCTTCTCTGGACCGGACCTTTCCTTCATGCCATTGATTTGATGCGGAATGTTGTTTACATGCTTTTCTCAGAGAGCACATGTCCTAGAAGGTTCACTTGGCGTCTGAACGTCTTTAAATTGGCTCCTCGTATCTTCAACAGCACTTGCTTCATGTTTCTAAAGTGATCCTAGAAAGTGCGCCCACTATAATAATGTCATCAAGTTACACAAGGCAGGCGAATAGGTCTTGACTTAATCTCTGGTCCGGGAAGATTACTGACATCAGTTCAGCACACATCAGCACTTTGACTATAGTGTCTGCAGCACTGAACAAGTTTCGATCTAATCGAAAGATTTCCTATGGTCGACAAATGCCGAACGTGACAGCGTGGTTATACTCTTCGGACTGTTTAACCTGCCACAGCGTATGCACGTGGTCTATGATGTATGGTCTTATGGTCTATGGCTAACTCGCTCTCAAGACGATACGAAATTACTCTAGAAAATAGCTTATTCACGTAGCTCAAAGATAAAATGGATCTGTAGTTACTAAAGAACGTTTTAATGCTCTTCTTAAATGAAAGTACCACTACACTTCTGTACCACGCCTTTGACATGACGACATTAAGGAACTTCCGTTGCATTTCGACAGCGTGAACGTCGCCAGCTTTTCGAAGTTCTACGGTAATTCCATAGACCCACGGCCTTGTTGTTTTAGCTGTTTTAAGACTTTGTGCACTCTGGCGTCCGGAATATCTTCAGTATAGTGTCGGGTGAATCCAGCTCTAGAAAATATATCAGCTAGCTCTATAAAATCGATGGATCTTCGCGAAGTCAACGATTACACGATACTAAACTCCTCTTCACTATGGTGCCGGCACCTCCTGTGAATGAAGTTAAGAGCCTTCGACGCGTCAGCGGCACTAGAAAATTATATTCAGCGTGATTTCCATTGATTAATATTTCCTGAATCCTGCCGTTGATGTAACAAAAATAACCGTATTTCATCTTCAGAATTATTTCTGCAGCTGACTTCTATACTGAGCTGGCGATGGCTACCTTCGAAGTTGGAATGTCGACGGCGGCCGTCGCCGTCTGAAAGACTGCCACTTTAGCGTCGACGTTTGCAGTTATGCTATGTGCGCTGTAGCATGGTGCGGGTGGCAGTTTCAGTAACGTTTCATTTCACTTTTGAAAGTTGCCGCGATTTACTAATTATGACTTAGTAGTTCATTTGTACCACATTCGTTATATTTTAAATCATTAAATACTGTAGTACATTAAATTATACCCAACCAGAATGTTCTAGTTTCCAAATAAAATTTAATGGAAAGAAAAATTAAGCTAAACGTTTTGCGTATAGCGTAACGCTATAGACGTATTTAGTGATGGGATGTACTGCTACGATGGATATTCGATGCTTTTATAATAAAAAAACGTATATTGGGCGTACTTCAAATCATATTGTAAAAAGTCTATAATTTATATTATCAACGTGATTGTGACGGATATTATCAACGATGACACCATTATATTGTCAATGTGAATGTCACGATCCCAATCAGACATAATGTCCATCTTTGTTTTATTCACAACCTTCGACCAGTCTTCAGGTTGAACATTGTTGATGGCCGCTTACAATAGGACCAACATTTTATTTGCCGTAAATGGCGGCGAAGTATTATTTCTTCCGGCATGACCTTTTATTTGGACCCAAATCATCTCTATAGCGTTATACTGGCAATGGTAGGGTGGTAGTCGAAGGACCTGGTGGCCTTGCTCTTTTGCCATTTCGTCCAGAGCATAGGTAGGAGTTGGTGGCTTATGACGCCGTACTAGCTCTGCCTTTAACATTTTTATATCTGCTGTAAGTAACTCCGTTTTCATTCAGCCACTTCACGAACTCACTTTTGCGGTTGGATTGGTTTGGGGGTTTATTCACTTGTACAGAATGGTAGGGTGCCAGCTAGTTTTATATAAGTACAAAGATATTATTATGTAGCCATAACATATATATATTGACAAGTTTATACACGTAGTAAAACTGCAAAACCGAATAACACTCAAATTTTGATAACACTATTAATGTGAACTAGATTTATGCTGTGAGTATCGTTAGATCGATAAAAATGAATTGCATAACGTCACATCCCTAGTCATGTGGTACTGACGGATGTCAACGTCATATAGGCAACTATCATCCGCACCATGCTATAGCGCACAGGGTATAGTTAGGTACCTCTGTCATTAGCAACATGCTGCTTACTATGTGTTGGCTAGTACAGCGTTCTAAATGGTGTCGGTTGTTCCAGGCTGATGTCCCCCGAGCCCACTCCGAAGAGCTCCCTGTTCCCGCGCCTGGGCTCACGGTTCCGCTACAGCGGGCGCACGCACTACGAGTCGCGCGCGGCGCCGCCGCAGCGTCCGCCGCCGCACTTCGCGCGCACGCTCTCCAACAGGAAGCTCTCCTCGCGCTCCATGGACGGTGAGTACCTTAGTACCCAGTACCTAGTACTCTAATACCCAGTACCTAGTACCTTATTAGGTACGAGGTACTGGGTATTGGGGTACTAGGTACTGGCTATTAGTACTTAGTACCCCAATACCTAGCACCCCAGTACCAAGTACCTAGTACCCTAATACCCAGTACCTAGTACCCCAGTACCTAGTACCCCAGTAGCTAGTACCCCAGTACCTAGTACCGCAGTGCCTAGCTATAACATAACTAGTAACAGTACTCAGTGAAACATTAGGGCCTATCACACAGAGAGCGGTCACGCGGTCTATGTAACGTAATATAACACAAAGAACAAAAAACTGACCGCTTGAACGCTAGACCGCGTGACCGCTCTCTGTGTGATTGAGCCCTAATGTTTCACCAACTAGAGAGAGATTCCCCAATCATGTTACGTGATTGAGAAGTACTCGAGAACTTGGCCTGAGTGCATACTTTTAGAAAAAACACTGGCTTTAAATACATTGTGTATACAAGGTCGCCAAGACCCATGGGTACTTAAATGGACAAAATATACCAAATGGGCTCAATGTTCAATCACCTGCACGAATGGCAGCGTCACGGTCGCATTATATTCCTTCATTCCGACTGTACGTATCTAGAGGGCGGCGGCGGCACAGACGTATAATAAAGTTTATTTACACAAAGTCAAAGTCAAATCATTTATTTGTTCATAGATTCATTAGAAACACTTAAACCAAGTCATACTTTTTTTTTAAATTAAGCTAGATGAGGCCGGTGTTTCCTAACTGACTGCGAATTCAATGTCCGCATCCAAGCATATAAATTGAATAAATGCTAAAATACTTCTAAACAAGTATCAATAAATTGATAATATTACCGTGAATGTCATGGCACAAATTAAAACGAAGCATAAACACTATTCTATTTCGACATCCAAAAATCGCTGTCCTGTTATACAAAGAAAAAGAAACACTAATACTAGGTATCCAGATTGTTTATGCAATAAACATTAGGAATACTGTATTTCAGTTTAATGAAATCTGTCTGACTTTCTTCTGTTTGTCCACGGAATCTCTGGATTTGCTGAACATATTTGAATGGGCCTTTTACTGGAAGATCATCATCATCTTAGCGTTATCCCAGTTTCAATCTGGCGTCCGCTTACTAGGCTAACCGGATTTGGCTGAATATTACATTTTCCACGGAGCGACTGCCTGTCTGACCTCCGCAACCCGAAGGGCTAGCGATATTCCATGGTTTAGACTAGTGTCCGTTTATTTAGAAGGTACTGACGCCCTGTAACGACTGTCAAAGATCTTCATGACAACCGGGACCGACGTCTAAACTTGCTCTTCGAGGCACGGGACAAGCGATAATTAACAATTCAATACGCACATGACTCCGAAAAGTCATTGGTGCGCACCGTGGATTCGAACCCGATACCCTCTGCATGGCAGTCTGTTGGTATCTCCACTCGGCTATCGCTGCCTCGGGCCTTTTACTGGAAGATAGATGACGAATTTGCTGTTGTCGAGATACGCAAAATACCGCCAATAAAACCGCAGCACAACAGCTAGTATCGAACTTATCAGTAAAAAGTATGTTCAATAGCCGAGTTATTTCAGTTGATGGTAATACACAAAAACCACACTGACTCACCGTTCGTAATAAAAACACCTGTGCGAATTCAAAGAAAACACAAGATCATGCTTGTTTATATTTACTTTGAGACAAGACGCGAAGTCTACCCCTGACCGATAATGTATAAATAGATATTACTGCAAGTTCACACGCTTGTATGTGTATGTGTCATTACGATGTCGTATTTCGGATGATATGACATCTAGTTGACTCTGAGTTTGATTATATCGATGTGTAAGAATGAGTTTTGGAAGTAATTTTATGCTTTCTAAGAAAAATTGTTCCAATTCATTAGGTAATTTGGTTACGAATATAGTGATGATGATGATTAGGTATTGCTAATTGCACTAGGGATAGTCTCTGTATTTGAACCAGTTTATAAATATTACATAGATTATTATTTATTAAATTATGATGTACATGTCTTGCACAAAAACAAAAAAAAACGTGTAATAATATGAGAGTAACAAGCGAGCTAAAACGGCTACTGAATGAACCCTTTTACGACATCGCGATAGGACAAAGCTTGACTCCTTAAAGAAGTCTTATTTAAGGGTATAAATATGTAATCAGGGTCCTCTTAGGTTTATTAACGTTTGTGGAATATATGCCTTCCTACGAACAGCGATATACAATTCAACAGTCTTCATCATCACAGCCTTAAAACCTCCACGGTTGAATATATTCAACAGTGGAGGTTTTAAGGATGTGATGTAATGTGGCCTCTAAGGATCAATGGTCAATTTAATAGAAATGTTAAAATATTACCGTGAACATTATTGATAGCACAAATAGAGTAGTGATCGAATCATGATCGAATACTAAAATATTATGACCCACAGACTAGTTGCAGACAGACATTGACACTGCGAAAAATTTTAAGAAATACCCATTCAATTAATCATCTGAACTCTAATCAAATTACATAGACAAGTCACGGCCGCACCAATAAAAATGGCGCCCAAAACCGTCAATATATTTCGCGGAAGAAGAAATTGGCGTCAATTACTAGCCATCCCAAATACAGCAGTTACACCATACGGGGTGATAGACTAACATACAAGCGGCCTTGACTGTGTGACGATGCGGTTGACTCATGTGCTCCTATATGATTGTCACCTTGCCAGATGCACTGGATAGGTTTATGCTGAATATAAAAATGTTTTGCATTTTCTTCACGACGCGATGTATAAAATGCCGGTTGGAATTTTTTGTCTACATAGAGTGATATTGATGGTCCTTTGCTATAGATCAACAGTTCAACTTGATTGGTAGCGCTTGGCAAATCAGAATCGAATCAGATTTTTTGCTTATTTCCGTAAAATTCTTAACGTAATTATGTCCGTCTTCAAAATTTCAACGTGATACAATGTAATCGTTATTTTTGAAGCTCTTGCAAATCTTAATATTATTCAGATTAAATGAGAAAGATTTATTTATGTTACCCATATATACTTACCTTTCGCAGAGTGTAAGTCAAAGCAAATCTTGAGCCCAAGACCCTAATTTTGAACCTTTGTCTCTGCTTTGTAGTTTGATATCTATTTAAAGATTTTATTGACTGATATTATAACAACATTTCAAATTTTAGTATGACTGACCACACTAAGATGTAATCATAATACGCATTTAAAATATTTATAACCCAGATATTAGCATGCTAGACGCTCCGCCGAATGATGCAAATTGATCAATATGAACGTCGTAAATGCATTATGTGGACTGAGATCATCGCTCGGCAATCATTCGTATTAATAACTGCCGGATATATTTTGATAATTCGTGTTTATAACTGTTAGATATATCTAAAAAACCCAGACTCTCTCTCTAAGAAACCCAGTCTCACTTGGATCGTAACCGAGAAAACGGTGAGATGATGATAAAGAATTTGTAGCTAGATTATGGTATTTAGTTACACTTTTTAAAGTAATAATATAAGTAATAATAAATTTTAAAGTAATAATGTAGCCCATTATACTTACTGTACGGCTAATCAGCCGTACAGTAAGTATGTGGATCGCCACAGATCAACAAAGTCTTAAAAATCGGCAAATCTTAGCAGGAATGAGACAATCCACGAAACAGCCACAATGTCTCTCGATGATATCTTTAACATTTTGTTACATGCATGAGATTTTTTTTATGGTTCGGGACGTGCCTACAAATCAATTTCAATTATCCGCTTAGATAATGGTGATATGATGCTGGTGCAAAAACAAATTAATCCAGTATAGCGGTGTACTTGACAATTATACATACAAACAACAGACATAATCCCGTGTAAGGCTCGAATTTACGACACTCAGTACAATGCAAGAAGCTAGACAGCCGCTTAAACCATTACGTTATCGGTGCAATAGTTTTCTTACCCGATATTTTTTAAACTATAGATAAATAAATACCAATTCTATTCTAAGTGCAATTCGTCTGCATTCTCGTAAGTCAATATTGCCAAATGTTGTTTCTAAAAGCACACACCCGTTGGCAAAGTGGCGTGTTGATTTACTTAATGCTGCTTTTAAAGAATTGAGAACATGGTTCAAATGCCATTCATCCCTACAAATAGGTTAGCTGCTCCTCTGCTGGATAAAAATATTCGTGTATATATAGGTTAGTTACGTATTCAATGGTACGCTCGTAAAGTATGAGGTATTTCTAAATATAAATTCGATAGTAACTGAATATAGAAATTGATTGTTTCTTGTGTAATAGCTAGTTGGCTCATGTCTTCCGGATTCAATATACCTGCGTACCCAATAGTTCTTTTATCGATGACTCGTCGTTTTAAAGTTAATTGTCATCATCACCAAATCTTAATATATAAAATCCTTGCGTTACTTACTGACTGACGGACACGCTACAGCCGAAACTATTGGGCGCAGGAAGCTGAAATTTGGCTTGTATATTCATTCCTTGGGGACCGTAGGGGTGCACCAAGAAAGGATTACCCGAAATTCTCACGGGATCGGCCAAAACGAGTAAATTAAAAAAAATGCAGGCGTAGCTGCTTGCGTCCTCTAGTATAAATATAAAATAACTTCTCTCGATTGAAATATCACCAGTCTTAACTGCATTACTTTTACGCAATAAAAGTATTTTTAATATTTCACCTCTGCCAGGCCAAAATATGTATACAGTTTGTTTACAAATTCGTTACATTTGAAGTTTTCAGAATGATTTCAATGAAAGCTTCACGTACATACTACCTACCTTAGATTATAGTAATCTAGTAATTGGAGTTTCTGTAATAAGGATTGTGTAGAGTCTGGGACAAATTGATCTAAAGAGAAAGGGCATTTAAGTCTTGTAATTTAACATCGGATATTCTTTTCATGGATATTCTTCGCCATTCAGCCTTGGATCAATGATATTAATAAAAAATGTACTTGCAAAACATTTCAGCTTTTGGCTCGCTTATTTTCCCTTTGACGCAAGTTCTTTGCTTCCTAAAGCATGCTGAAATTTATTTCTTACTCAGTACCTCGTTGACGCCACTGTAACCAGTTAAACTGGCATAAAATGTGAAACATTTCACTCATAATTCTTGACGGATATAGCAAATATAAATGAGTGCTAAATTGTTTAGGTAACGCTCGATAATAACTTGAGTGATGGCTGCTGGCGATCGGCCAAGCAAATTACAGAAACACCGATGTTGGTATGGTGGTATGGTGTTTTAGACGATCATGGGTTTATGTACACTATGAAACGAGCGATGAAATTTGAATGAGACACGGGAAGTAAAGTGAGAGGGAATATTTATCTGAAGGTATAATCCAATTTAATAGAAAGTTTGTGTCTTGGGTATCCATAGCTTATAGATCAAAAGCCGCAAACCTTAATACCCTCTCTAGAATAGATTTCTTAATTCCTTCTAATGTGAACGATAAGAAAGGCGTTGAAGTTGTTTCAATAATTGAGAAAGGTGAAATAGACATCTTTTACTCTTACAAAGGCTTACAAAAGGCAAATTAACCATGTTAGTTAAAAATACAAAGGTCTGGTATATAGCGCAATAGCTAGGGAGATCACCAATTTTTTTTTAAGAAAGTAAGCCGTGATCTTGTACAGTTCACAAAGAATGCCCGTAAGAATTTGTGGCTAACATAACACTCAGAACCTAGCGGCAAGGCAGCTGCTGCACTACGCCAGCCGCGCAAAGTTGCTTCGATTTTCCTCAAAATATAACATTTATACACTCTAACATAAACCATCCACACTAGGCCAAATGCGTTTTCGCATGATATGAAGTAGTCGTTATTAATAAAGTGTGGTGTGCGGACGTATACGCGGTTCTATTCCCGGCCAGTGCTCGTATCAGTCAAACCATGGTGTTCGGGGATTGTTGGGGCAACCACTGTGCCTCTTGTATGTATTCGGTGTATTTTTAACAAGTGTGGTTTTAAAGTGATGTTGTTTCTGCATGTGATTTGTGGATTAAGTGCTTTTGGGAATAGTATTTTTCGGTAGATGTGTGTGTTTTTGGATGCTGTGGTGGACAGCTTTCTCATCCAACCGGATCGAATCCTGGAGTTTCCCTTATTTTGTAATAATGTTTAGTGTACAGAAATTAGCACTAACAAACCCTTTTTAACCAACCAAGTTCATAGCAGTTGTACCAAGTTCATAGTAGTTGTTTAGCTAGTAATATTAGTTTTTTTTATTTTACTACACTGCGTCTTCCCAAGTTCCAAGATATTTTTTTATTGACTTCGAACTGTAGCAATATTTTTGTTGTATATATCAGTGATAAATAATTAAATTTTCTTTCTTCTTCTTGCATAATATACTACAGCTGTAGTTGCGGACGCGAATACTAATAAATATTGGTTGTCACATTCGGTCTAGTGTTTTAATGCAGTCCATTAATTTTCTCACATATCTGAAGATTTTTCCATTCATAAAAATATCTGAGCATTCAGTCGTCATGACCGCACGGTTGGCGTATTGGTTTAAGCGGCCGCCTCACTGCTTGACACCACACCGAGTGTTGTGTGTGGGTTCGATCCCCACATGTTTGTGTGATCCATAAATTGTTGTTTCGAGTCTGGGTGTTCATTGTGTCCGTTAGTTTTATGTTTGTAAAGTCCCCCGCGACGCAGGATTTAGTCCTAGTGCGGGAGTTGATGCTGCGATAGCGCAATTCGGAACAATAATTGGTCATAATTTAAGCGATTGTGAACCAAATATTTGGCGTTTTCCGAATTAGCTTCCCATTTATAATAATTTTCTGCTATGTGTCTTGTTGTGTTCTTGTATGTAATATATTAGGCGTTTTTTCTTATCTGCGCCCAAAATTTATCTGTTTTGTAGCCCGGGATTCGCTTTCTGATCTGAATATATGACAGAATATTTACTTTCCTGCAGAGTTACCATCTGAATTTCGCAACCCAAAGCTAACTGCTATGCTGAAACTAGAGCAGCATATTTTACGGCTCTGACTCCTTGTATAAATTTCGGCACTACCAACGACTCACTAACATACAAGAGATAATTCTTCTTCTTCTTCATCGTGTCACTGGTTCAGATTTTCTGTTCCCAAAATTTGGCTACGATAACGGCATTGTCTGACGCCACTTTAAGATCCTGTTTACTGCAGGTAGATGGGCAAAGAGGGCATGAGAGCAAATGCGCCATGGATTGTGATGGAGCTCCGCAGTCGCACTGGATCTGTGAGTGTTCTATGTATCCCCATCTTGCCATGTTTTCCCTACAGCGCCCGACCTGAGTTCGCAAACGATTAAGTGATCTCCAGGTCGACCACTGCAAGTTATGAGTTAGAGATAATTGAACTCAACATAACTTTGAGAAGTCATTAGTACGTGCCATGGATTTGAACCTTAGATACTCTGCATGGCAGTTATACACTTCCATGGTCTCTCCATTGGGCTGCTGCTCCTTAATAAAATGTTTATTATTACTAGCACGCCCATTGTGTCCTGTAGATGGCAATAGGCTCGGCCCCTATTACATTGGGACCATAACTGGCGAAGTGTGGGTGTGAAATACACCTCTGCCTGCCCCTTCGGGGATAAAGGCGTGAAGTTATGTTATGTTATGTGTTACATTGTATTTAAACTTAACCGTTTCTGCCGGATCTTGTCAGAATTTCGAAAAATCCTTTTCTTAGTGCACCTTTACGGTCCCAAAGGAACATACATGCCAAATTTCAGCTTCCTACGCCCAGTAGCTGTGCGTTGTCTGTCAGTCAGTCAGTAACGCAAGCACTTTATATATACAGAAGATATAGTATTTACGTCAGTAGAACTCTATATTTACGATGTGAACAATCAATCAATCGTTTCCAGTACATTACAATAAATCTAGTTCAAATCGAGGAATGGACAGCTCTGCATAATTATGCAAGTTGGCAGCTGCAATTCATAACCAATAATGATATCAGCTCTGTTTATAAACTGGTAGCCCACTGCTTACTCTTCTCGTTATAAGAAGAGTAAGGCCATAGACCATCACTGTGGCCAAGTTCAGGAGGCCAATTCTCGTATTTTTATATGACATTGAAATTATATTTTGAATTGACTCAGAAGCGGTATTCTGATAACCTAATGTCATCTTAATATATAAAATCCTTGCGTTACTGACTGACTGACAGACAAGCTACAGCCAAAACTATTGGGCGCAGGAAGCTGAAATTTGGCATGTATGTTCCTTGGGGACCGTAGGGTTGCACTAAGAAGGGATTTCCCGAAATACCCACGGGATCGGTTAAAAACAGATAAATTTAAAAAAATGTGCATGCGTAGCTGCTGGCGTTCTCTAGTTATCGTATAATTTGAAATAAACAGTTCGTCGTTGACAAATATTTTGACATATATTTCAATTTACGATGTCGTTACAATTTCATTCAAAAATCAGATAATTTAGAAGAATACGCTTTTTGTGCCGTAAGTATGACACTGAAATTATATCGAAACTGTATTTATTTAGGAGAATTGGGCCTCAGGTTACCAGTCTTCACGTGTTTTTAGGGTTCAGTACCTAAAAGGTAAAAAACGGGACCCTATTACTAAGCCTCCGCTGTCTGTCTGTCCGTCTTTCTGTCTGTCTGTCTGTCACCAAGCTGTATCTCATAAACCGTGATAGCTAGAAAGCTGAAATGTTCACAAATTATGTATTTCGGTTGCCGCTATAACAACAAATACTAAAATAAAAAAAATGAAAATATTAAGGGGGGTCCCATACAAAAACGTGTTTTTTTTTTCGTATTTTTTGCTCAAAATTACTAACTGTAACAGGTAGACGCTTTAAATTTTCACAGAATATGTAGTTGTATATTACCTTTCAAAATAAATAATGAAATTTAAAAAAAAGTAAATAATAAAGGGTGGCTCCCATACAACAAACGTAATTTTCAAGCAATTTGTTACTCGATCTTAATAAACAGGTAGAAACTTAAGACGTATTTAAGTATACATACAACAAACAAGATTTTATTTTATAGATGATGGTACGGAACCCTTCGTGCGCGAGCCCGACTCTCACTTGCCCAATTTTTTGAAAACATAATGGAGAACTCCCAGACATTGAGGTTCCCGATGTTTTCCGTCACCGTTTAGCAAGCGATAATTAACAATTCAATACGCATGTATGTAGGTTCGATGTGAAGTGGAGTACTCTGGCTAGGTGGTGTGACGATATACGCTAAGTGGCTATGGCAGGCAGATGATGATGACGACGATACGAAAAGTTGTGGTGCGTGCGTGGAGTTTGATCCCAAGACCTGGGCAGCAGTCTGCTAGTGTCTCCATTAGGCTATCGCTACCATATACCGATTCATCATCATCTTCACCCCTATGTATATAAGTACTATCCCACGGCTGGGCACTAAGGCTTTCAGTCTCGATACATTTTCGAGTCCCGGGAAAAAAAATCGAGACTCAGCCCGGTCTCGTCATTCCCGGGAAAAGTGAGACTTTCGAGACTCTTTAGAAAAAGAGTTTTATACTCATAGGTTAGGCATTTAGGCAGTTAATACAATGTTTAAATAATGTACTTTATTAATCAAGATACTGTTATGTATAATTAATCAAATACATACAAGTTTTTTTTGTAATAGTCACGTAGGAAGCAAAATCCATCCAATGTGTTTTCAGATAGAAAGGATCTGATTATAGCTGGTTAATGGATGGAAAGTATTTTATATCAAATTTTGCATGTAAAAAATATATCGCGAATGAGTTGGCAAAAAAATTCCTGTCCAGACTGGGAAAAGTATTAAAAAATTGACTTTTTATTTAATATACGAGTTTAATGAATAAAACGTTATACGCAACGGCAGTTCATACAAGAATGGGCATACTCCTTTAGTACTAACCACATGTATGAACCCTAAAGGGTACGTAAACATTGGATTGTCTATTTTCTCCTTGGCAGGTATTAAGACTTCGACAGTTAACTTGATACTAGTTATATTTATTAATTTGTTTAATAGACAAATCTTATATACAAATGAACGCTACTTCACTGCGAACACGATGATATAGGGTTGCCTGAGAAAATCCTGTCAGGAAAAGCTGTTGGCAAGTTCTTCTTTAGCCTGAACTGATTTTTTTTGCCAACACCGGTAATTCACGAGATTTTTTAATAATACATACATACATAGTCTCACCCCTATAACCCCGAAGAGGTAGGCAGAGGTGTATTTCTACACCCACTTTTCGTCAGATATACTTTAGTCCCACGTAATAAGGGGCATTTTCAATTTTTAATAATGGTTATTATTTGACTAAGTCTCAAAAGTCTCGATAGTCTCGAAAACTGAAGGAAGCAGTCTCGAGTCTCGAAAACTCAGCTAAATCGTCGAGACTCTCGAAATTTTCGAGACCGAGACTCCCGGGATGAAAGCCGTACTGGGCACGGGCCTCTTCTCTCTATGAGAAGCGGGTTGATAGACTTCACGTCTTTCGAGAACATTATGTAGAACTCTCAGACATGCAGGTTTACTCACGATGTTTTCCTTCACCGGTAAGCAAGCGATAATTAACAAAGTAATACGCACTTGGAAAAGTCATTGGTGCGTGCCGTGGATTCGAACCCGAGACCCTCTGCGTAGCAGTCTGTCGGTCTCTCCACTCAGCTATCGCTGCCTACCGACTACATACCGACTCGTTGTAGTTAAAATGTTTATCCCAAGTTCGCATAGAAATAGTATCGCCTTACGTCCAA
Source organism: Euclidia mi (assembly GCA_944739405.2). NCBI lineage: Eukaryota > Metazoa > Arthropoda > Insecta > Lepidoptera > Erebidae > Euclidia > Euclidia mi. Next base: position 1,895,070 of record OX123206.2, read on the forward strand.
AAATGTAAGCGGGGTGATCTCAGGTGTTAACTATTTACCACACGTGTGGGTTTCCCGGTATTCGTTCATACTCAAATACCGCGCGGTTTTATATATAGGTACTCCTACTACTGAACTACTCTGATTTAAATTGTTGATTATCGCTGTTGCTATGCCTCCGAGAGCACGCTAAGTCGTCGGTACCGGCTGTAATAGAGATATTATAACAGTCGTAAAAAAAAACCAACGATAACCGAGTGGAGAGCCCGACAGATTGCTACGCAGCGGGTCTCGGATTCGAATCCACGGCACGCACCAATGACTTTTCGGAGTTAAGTGCGTATTAAATTGTTAATTACCGCTTGCTTATCGGTGAAGGAAAACATCGTGAGGAAACCTGCATGTCTGAGAGTTCTCCATAATGTTCTCGAAAGACATGTGAAGTCTGCCAACCCGCACTTGGCCAGCGTGGTGGACTATGGCCTTACCCTCCTCATAGTGAGAAGAGGCCCGTGCCCAGCAGTGGGACAGTACATAGGGCTGTTGATGAAGAAGATGAACAGTCGTTATCGCGAGTCAGCTGTCAGTACCCTTGGATAATCTGATTAAATGTTCTGACACTAGTCTAAACCATGGGACATTGCTATCCATCCCTACGGGTTTCGGACGTCAGACGCCAGTTGCTCATTGGAAAAGCTACGATTCTCTCAAATCTGGTTAGACCCGTAATTGGACCCGGGACTCCAAGGCGAAAAGTAATAACTTAGATGCAATGGGATAACGCTAGGACGATGATGATAGTGCAATAAGGCAGTGATAATAGCCAAGTGGCGATACCAACGGACTGCCATGCAGAGGGTATCGGGTTCGAATCCACAGCGCGCACCACTGACTTTTTGGAGTTATGTGCGTATTGAATTGTTAATTATCACTTGTCTCGTGTCTAGGAGAGCACGTTAAGCCGTCGGTCCCGGCTGTCATGAAGATCTTTGGCAATCGTTATAGGGCGTCAGTACCTACCTCTAAAATAAACTGACACTAGCCTAAACCATGGAAAATCGCTATCCCTTCGGGTTGCGGAGGTCAGACAGGCAGTCGCTCCGTGGAAAAGCTAATATTCCGCCAAGTCCGGTTAGATTAGAAAGCGGACCCGAGGTTGAGGCTGGGATAACGCTAGGAGAATGATGATGATGATGTGCAATGGTTAATTCGCGACATATCATAGTATCTATCGGTTTTATTCGCTATGCAGAGTTAGAATACGCGTGACTCACAATCTGTTTGGACAGCGAGAGTTGATTATAAATAAATATACGGTAAAAAAGTTTATCACTACGTAAGTGGATTGTACATCATTATGTTTACTGGAAAACCTGCAACTGAAAGCAAACACATTTAATATCGCTATTGAAATCGTAAAACGTAGCGTAGTGTTGGCACTTATGCTTTATTGATTTATAGATTACTAGAGGACGCCAGCAGCTACGCCTGCATTTTTTTTTTATTTACTCGTTTTGGCCGATCCTGTGGGAATTTCGGAAAATCCCTTCTTAGTGCACCCCTACGGTCCCCAAGGAACATACATGCCAAATTTCAGCTTCCTGCGCCCAGTAGTTTCGTCGTAGCGTGTCTGTCAGTCAGTCAGTAACGCAAGGATTTTATATATTATGATAATTACCGTTGCAATGTAGGCATATATTAGGGTAATTAGGTATGGAAGGACCAACCAAGTCACCTCATGACCACAGTTGATGTAACCCGTGCTGAAATAGAGGGCATTTTATCTTTATTGTCAAAATGATTTACGCGATTGAGAACCGTTACTTAATATTATTATAATAGAACTCCGTTCTGAATAGAATGTGTAGTCGATCTAAGTAGGTATAAATGCCGGCAAACTTCTTGAACACTACCATAGACCAAAATGCATGCGCAGGAGACATTTCTGTTCGTAAAATTGCTACTGCGCAGCTCTTTTGGTCTATGGTAGTGTTCAAGAAGTTTGCCGGCATTTATACATTATTATATTAAGGGCAGGTTTTTATTTTAGCCACTTTCCGTCATCACTGTCTCTTTTCATCATCAGCCTTTAACAGTCCACTGCTGGTCTAGGCCTCTCCTTTGAAAGGAGGAATTGGCCTACTATACCACGCTGGCCAAACACGTTGGTATAGGTTTTATATCAAGTTTTCCTTCTCTTACAGTGCTGTTCTCTGCTTAATATGCTCCTTCTGTCGGCTCTAACGACACCCATGGGATGATATGGGTTGGTGACATTCCGTATTCTTAATCCGTCACCACACGGAATATTTAACTGTCTCTATTGTGACTCAAGAAATAATGACCTTTTATCCTCAAATCCCCTTTCTACTCTAACTTGATTTGACTATAAATTGGCTTTGCCTACCACCTGACCTTGGTAGTCCGCAGTCCCATTTAACGTCAACATATTATGTCACAGTAACCTTATTTAACAACTGTTCCGAAGGTCACCCATAGTATTTGAGTAACAGGATACTTGCAGTGTCCTTAATAAACGGTATGTAATCTATGCGACACAATGATGCCTGACAATTGGTCTTAATAGTAAAATATCGTGATTGGAACTTGCAATTATGCCGGTTCACAATATCAACGGTTCTGTTCCATTTTAGAGGTTAAGTAGAGCGGTACTCGGGGGGTAGGCAGGTACCCAGTTTGAACGCGATGAACACAAAAAATAGCCGAACGGATTTTCGTACGGTTTTAATAATAGATATTCCTAAGCAAGGTAGTATTAAAAGATATTATGGACTGTTTGAATTATTCATTAATAAAATTTTTGGGCAGTGTTGCAAATGATTTGGTAGTAGAGCCTTGCTGATTTCAGCATGAATGGGCCGGCTCGACCGGGGAAGTACTACCCTCTCACATAAAATCGACGTAAAGTAACAGTACCTAAACTGTTGTGTTTCGTTCGGTGAGTGCCGGAGGCCCTATTCCTTTTCCCTCATCCCACTCCTTATCCTATCCCTTTTCCCAACCCCAAAGGGCGGCAATGCACTTGTGACCCCTGTGGTGTAGCTTGTGTCCATGGGCGGCGGTAATCGCTTACCATCAGGCGATACATCTGCTCGTTTGCCGCCTAATACTATTAAAAAAAAATAATCTTTAAACGGATTTTGGCTTCATCTCAGAAATACCTGCGAAATTCTGCCCAAAGGTATATTTCTCTCTTATAAAGTTGCGTCATCATCGTCAGATGTTATAAACTGTCCCTCTGCTGATAAAGATCCAAAAAAGAAAACTTTGTGGACAAAATGCTTCTAAAAGATGTCACCTTTTCTAAATCGAGATCTATCGTATCTTCTTAATATATAAAATCCTTGCGTTACTGACTGACAGACACGCTACAGCCGAAACTATTGGGCGCAGGAAGCTGAAATTTGGCATGTATGTTTCCTGGGGACCGTAGGGGTGCACTAAGAAGGGTTTTCTCGAAATTCCCACGAGATCGGCCAAAACTGGTAAATTAAAAAAAATGCAGGCGTAGCTGCTGGCGTCCTCTAGTCTTTAATACTCATACAACATCCTATGAGCTAGACACAATATGACGTAAACCTCTTTATTTAGGCATGACTTTATATTGTTCTGTTTACAAATAAAGATGATAATTACACGCTAGTAAAACATGTTAATTTTTACGTTTTTTGCTGCAAGTCTAGACATCTGGTGTGCGAAATAGGTCGTTACTAGAATACGAAGGTCTGCCGGTAGTCGACTGATTTAATTAATTAGTATCATTATCAAAAATATATATATTTTTTTAAAGACAGCACTAGGAATAAATCCTGTGCTGCGGGGGACTTTACAAACATACAACCAACGGACACAATTAACACCCAGACTCGAAACAACAGTTTATGGATCACACAAAGTGTTGTCTCTTGTGGGAATCGAACCCACAACATTCGGGGCAGTGTCAAGCGGCGAGGCGGCCGCTATAACCACTACGCCAACCGTGCAATCAAGATTATTTATTTAAGACTAGAGAACGCCAGCAGCTACGCCTGCATAAATTTACCCGTTTTGGCCGATCCCATGGGAATTTCGGGAAATCCCTTCTTAGTGCACCCCTACGGTCCCCAAGGAACATACATGCCAAATTTCAGCTTCCTGCGCCCAATAGTTTCGGCTGTAGCGTGTCTGTCAGTCAGTCAGTAACGCAAGGATTTTATATATTAAGATTTCTGGTTATTTGTTTGCTATTTGCTATGAAGCGTTGTCATTTTGCGTTTGTAGGAGGGATTGATATATGAGGGCCATTGTTTTTATAAGGTTGATTAAATGGTGTCTGAAAGTTTCGAAAAGCTCTTTTCTTTTTATCTTGTAACCATTATCCGCGATTCATTAAGTGTTAGATATTTAATTCATTAAAACGCGATGAGTAAGCTACCTCTTTAATTAATACAAGCGTATAAATTTTACCATGTATTATTTTATTGTTTGGTTTTACACTGCAATTTACTTTCTTTTATAAACTTGCCTTTACAATTTTTAAAGCTCCGTAGCTATGATTTTAATTAGTATCTTTGTATGGCCCGTTTGTTATTTTATCGCCATTCCTTTTCTCCATAAAAAAATTAGTTTTATGCCTAGGTATTTAGGATAGTAGGTACATATCTGTGCACTAATATAGTGCAGGTAACAAGCAACTTCAAATACCTTGTTTATGTTGAACCGATGAAGCATTACATCCTGAGGAAATATAATCAATAATAAACTCTAATAGACGCCAAAATAGCTATTGGATTACAGCTTCCCGCGTAAATATAGTTCGATCGAGAACAGAAATATTCCCTTGTTGCTAAAACAGAATATACCAATTCTGCGTAACTAAATGCCAAGGCCAAATATACGTGTTTTATTAAATAAACAATTTGTCGAGTGTGTACTGTATTACTATTAGGACTCTTTGATGTCAAATTATTGATATGATAATGTCAGCCTTTTAGTATGATGTACCTTACCATAGTCACTGAATACAGATTTACATAGAAGCGCAGTTCTTAAGAATTTCGTGTGCCGATTCCAAGTGGGGACTGTCTCCAGTTTAGTTCGTAACGCTGGCGTCGTTCTCCGTCTCTCTCGCTCTCGTAGTTAAGATACACAGGAGGAACGTTCGTCTCTCTTGCTCTCGTAGAGATAGCTGTCACAGCGGGACTGCCACGCTGCCAAGCGGCAATTTGGGTCATAGAAAGTTTGTCTTCAGAGCGCCCATAGGAAATGCGCCTCTATGTAAATATCTTAGCTCTTTGCCATAGTCTGTCAGAATGTGTGCATCACTAGGATTCTATTGACTGACTTGATGGAAATGTCTGCAAGGAGCTAATTAGGCATGCTGTCATTGAAAGTGATGATTGGTTCATGTATGTCAAGTTCTGCATGGAAGCAGATAACAGGATCATTAAATGTTTATCAATGTGTATAACCGTAATGATTCAGTTTGCCTAGCTATTTTAGGTTCAATATCCAAGAAATTCTACGTCCCTTACATTTTGATTATGTACATATACTTCAACTTGAACACTTTTTCCATATGCTTAAACTCCATATAATTTGGTTCCAGCGTTGGCAGCAGGCGACAAGGATGAGTCCATGCCACCAGACGCGACCAAACGCCACACCATGCCGCCGCAGCCCGCGCCGAGACCTACCATCAAAGACAAGGTAATTGCCATACACCATGAAATACACACATTACTACACATTCATACAAATATAATTATGTAGACTACACAAGAGACCGATCGAGCTGTATTTTGCCAGTTTAAGGGTCAATTCAGATCGAAACGCGACGCGACGCGACGATGCGCGCACAGCAACTCAAAATATACTTTATTTACGGCGTCGCGCTGCGCAGCGCCGCGAGATGCATCGCGCAAATGCGTATCTTTTCGTGTTCGTCGTGTCGTAAATAAAGTATATTTTGAGATCACAGATTTAACAAACAAGAACCAGATGTAGCGTATTCGTCCAACTAAGTGAGGCACGTTGACAGCTATGTGTGCGTGACATTTGGCGACTGGCACTATACGGACACGCGCGTCTATGTGTGTGTAAAGTTGCCAGATTATGAATAATCTCCCACTATTTTGCATATAGTTTTTGCAAACGAATATAAAAATATTACATAGGTAATATTTTATATTCGTTTGTGGTTTTGAAGAATTTACCATAGATTTAATTAATGCTTTTAATATGTAATGCTGTTGTGAAAATTATTCAAATAAAAGATACCATTAAAGTATGCTTTTATAAATACATTTCTTAAAAAATGTAGGCTCCGAGTTAAGTTTTAACTAATTTTATTCGTAAATTGAGAAATAAATAGATAGGCTTGCGTCATAAATATTAATTAGCTAAAAACATTTTGTCATGCATACAATAAATTATGAATATCATAATCATAAATCGTAACCAAAAAAAATTGCAATTAAAAATAAATAATGGCTACAATCAATAATTTCTGTTTCTGTACTTAATGTACACACGGCGCCAAGTCAAGCTAAATAGTCGAAGTACGATTTTGATACTTATTCCCTACGCCATAAGAACGGTATAAAGGTCTAACAACGGTACAAAGGTCTAAGTGTATAGCTTGACAAGTAGCCGCGTGTACACGAATATTTTGATTGTTTGGGGATCGAACTCAAAACAATGTATATACTAATGGAAAAAATATAATCTACAATATACTTTTACAATACGTTAATGTATTTTTCATTAACAGGACAATCATTATTACCTACATAATCAATTGACAAGTGCATTTTCCTTAATTCAGGGAAAACGGTGTCGACGTAAACTGGCAACACTTACATATTTTCTGCAGAAATACGAATTTTATCGAAATAATATTATAAAACGGGCAAATAATCCATAGTTATCTGTAAGAATATATTCCATCTTCCCGTATTTGCTTTTAGAAACAACTTTTACAATGTTTAAAAACGCAAGACGGCATTTTATGAATTTAAAAGCAGGATCGATCGTGGCGTGTGAACTGTGCGATGCTTCGCAGCGCACTGAGTCGAGTTTGTATTCGCTTTTCAATTTTGTATTTGCTTTAGCGGCCTCACGCAAGTGTTCCGCGCGCTCTGTCTGCCTTTTATTCTATAGTCTTAGTTTGAGATGCTGTGCGCGCATCGTCGCGTCGCGTCGCGTTTCGGTGTGAATTGACCCTTAATTGAAATCTCATTGCAGATGTTGACGTAAAGCTAGACAAAAATATATCAGTTTATACTCTAAATAAATATACTTACATATATGTATCCATAAAATAAAAATGCCAATTATCAGTACTTTGAGCAGATTGAACATGTAAACTTGACCAAGCTAACATATTTCTTTGATATTGTATTGCAAGTATTTGGTGTAGTGGCAGAAAGTTTGCAAAATGTTTATTAATAAAATTAACACAACATTACCAATGTCAAATTCTAAATAGTTTTATATTCAAAGACTAGTTTACATTTCATTTCAAACGGATATTTCAAACACTTCTCATCGTTTATGCACTTTGCATTTCTTAAGGTCAGGCGTACTCCGTCATTGCAGAGTGAAAACTCATATAAACTGTTGTTGAAACATGTCCATTGCCGCTAACACTTTCGATCGTATAAACTTTTACTGAAGTTTATTGACAATAAACGTAGAAAAGTTACTTACTTTATTTATTGTTGATTGTAAAATTTGCTTATAGGTGATTAAAATTGGATTTATAAAAGTGGCTTTAGTGTTTTAGCGACGGATAGGCCATCATTGAATTATATTATACCATTATTTTTACTTTATTATTATTCGTCTTCTTCACAATAAATTACTTTAGAAAATCAAAACTAGTATAATCGTCAATCAAATTAAGCAGGTACTTAGCAATACCACCTTACAAATAGACTCTGTTCAAGATGTGCATGTTTTAAATGCAAGATACGTTCGGTTTAGTCTTGTTTCAGTTAATATTGCTTCGTGGAAGCTCTTCGAATAATAGCCTCTCGCCCATTTTAATTCAGTTTAATGTTTCATCTGAAAGCTATGTCGGTATTGAAGATGGTTCTCACCTGAGAAAAATTACATCAACCTGTGTTTATACAGGTATCGATGAAGTTTTTGAAGCTTTGTTTATATTTGAAACTTATTTTTAGTATGCTAATGTAATGGTTAGTAACTGTTACTTTATGTTTATGTTTTATATTTATCTGTCTTTGGGATTTCTTGTCATGCTTGTAAATCACACAGCACCATAAAATTTATTCCAAGACAGTTATCTTCCTAAATAGAATAAAATAAAGTATGACGTATTTGGTCCTTTCATATTTAATTTGATATGCTAAATGCTACCAACGTCTTATTATGTTAATATGTCTGTCACGACAATAATACACATTTCCTTAAAGACGATGTTCTTACAATTTCTTTTCAGAAGTCACCTCTGTTCTGAATTGGCGATAGTGTTTGAAAAAAATATTTCGTATGCACTCGAAAAGTTAACACGAAATAATGGATGTCACTTTACAGTAAAAAACTGATTTAACAATAGCCGAACGCATCTTACAAAGTGCTTTCATATTTGAAACTATTAACAAAGAAATCAATTATAAATCTCACCAAGAAAATATAAAAGTTACCAAAGAAATATGATTTCAAATGTGAAAGCTGATAAACAACTTAAACTAGCAACAACTTTAATTATAATTAATTAATGATATAATCTTTATTATAATAATGTTGTGTCCTGTATTGAGTTTAGTGAACACATCTAGATGGCATGATCTTGTACCATGGTGAATTATATTATGATCATAATATTATCGTGTACCTACTAACGAATTTACATTGTCATACTTTCATACTAACTATGTCATGTTTCATTATGAGTTATCGTGTCACATTTACGGATTAGAATTGACGTATGATATAATAGAAGATACTGCCCTAGCTGGGAGAGTCTTCCTTTTTGTTAAATTGTATTGAATCTTTCCGGCATTACCGTCGCCTTTCATTGGTCTTGTAACAATAAGCAAGGATACGATTTCAAATAATTACTTCCTTAATATTATTCATGTACATACAGTAAATGATTTAATAATTCGTTCTTGCTCGATATCAAAACGACTTTATTTACCATCATCTCAGCCGAAAGACTGCTGGAAATATGCATACTTGCATAGGGCTCCCCCAAGGGTCTCCGCATAGACCGATGCTTTTTACAGCTGCCCGCTATACTTTCTTTTCCACTATTGATCAGCGTCCATAAATTATAAAATACTCGTCGCCTATAAACACTAGAAGAATCACGAGTGCGTTGCCGTCCTTGGGGTATTTATTTTCTTTTTTTTTAAAGTCGACTCCTTCAATGGGAATAAATCCTGTGCCGCGGGGGACTTTACAAAAATACAACCAACAGACACAATGTTGAGAAAAGATATCTATTTTCCCTCCTATCAGAGGAGGAGTGAGATGAGGGAGAAGAAATAGGGAATGGGGCCTCCGGCACTCTCACTCGCCGAACAAAACGCATCAGTAAAGGTGCTGTTGCGTTTCGTCAGAGTTACTTTAGGTCGATTTTTTGTGATAGGGATGTACTATACTTACTTCTTTCTTAACTGTTCGACCCACTCATGCTGAAATCAGCACGGCTAGGGCTGCTAGGGCTGATTCTAAGAACGAGACAGGTTTTTTGACGCGATCATATGTATGTGTAAGTAAATGTGGCACGATGATTACACTGTGGTGTTGCGCACGCTGCGGGAGTAGCTGCGGCGCGTGTCGGCCGGCACCAGCGCCTCGTCGGCGTCCTCGCTCGAGGGCGAGTACTCGGCCGCCGAGCGCCTTGAGAAGGTGCGCCAACCGATACCACCACCACCTACGTCACGGCTTGACAACCGCCTCATTCGGCTGGCCTGACCATCGGAGAGGAGTGGAGCTGTATCGATACAAACAATCAATTATTTTCGTTGAGCGGAGGTGGTTTATTTGATTGGTTTAGGGAAGTGACAGGAGGTTTGATTGGTTTAGGAAGTGAAGGCGGCGATAGCCGAGTGGATATACCAACAGACTGCCATGCAGAGGGTATCGGGTTCGAATCCACGGCGCGCACCAATGATTTTTCGGAGTTATGTGCGTATTGAATTGTTAATTATCGCTTGTCCCGTGCCTCGGAGAGCATGTTAAGCCGTCGGTCCCGGTTGTCATGAAGATCTTTGACAATCGTTACAGGGCGTCAGTACCTTCTAAATAAAACGGACACTAGTCTAAACCATGGAATATCGCTATCCCTTCGGGTTACGGAGGTCAGACAGGCAGTCGCTCCGTGGAAAAGCTAATATTCAGTCAAATCCGGTTAGACTAGAAAGCGGACCCCAGATTGAAACTGGGATAACGCTAAGAGAAAGAAGCAGAAGAGAAGGGAAGTGACAGGAGGGGAGTTTTTGACCCTGCCATGCCCTTTTTATCAAGGGAAACAATAAAAAGTCATTCTTCTTTAAAATAAAGGCTCACTCCTTCAAATTCGTCTCTGCAACCAATAACAATCCAAAGAGGCATTTTTACGTATTTCTATTGGTTGTGTTGATACAGCGCCGCTCTTCTACACTCCGGTGGAAAAGCAGCCTACATGCTAGTCTACTACTACCTAGTCGAGGCCTAAGGTTTTGATCCGTAGCTGAGACTCGACCGTGCTTTAGTTGCATTGGCTACTGATGAAACTCGGCCTTAAGATGCGAATGACAATTCCAAATAGCGGTCGATCTGTACAAATATGGAGAAACTATACAGAGCAGTCTTTTCTTTTTATTTAAGTTCTGGAATTAGGTTAATATTACTAGCATCCTAGTGCCTTTAGTTCAGTAAGTTTCGATTTCAACAACATCGGATAAAAAATCACGATATCCAGATGTTTACAGTTTGATCTCACAAAACCCTTAACGATGGTAATTTTAAGGGGGCTCATGAATGTACGGCCTCTACCATTGTATTTCCCCTTCTCTATATTCACTATCTGTAATTTTCAACAGTATGGGATAATTTTCTTTCATTGCTAAGAAAAGCCTAATGCCTCCAAGTTTTCCCCTGTCACCAACCCAAGCATATTACTAATGAATAATGCAGTACGCGTCAAATATGCTTCAGTATTTTCCCCCTTAAATTCCGCTGTCCATTGTCCGCGATTATGAATATTGCTCTACGTAATGGTGGGGATACACATAACCGGCACAATCATCTAAATTAATAAACCTATCAATCTAGATGATTGTCGACAAGGTTCCTCTCAGCTGTAGCACTTGCTCTCCAAACGGCCAAACTACATTTTATACCAGTCCAACTGTTCTCTTTATCAGAAAGACTTTTCAACTTTTCTATTTTTCTTTTGGGATACATTATCAATCGAAAGAGCTGCTAAAAGTAATTCTTCAAATGCTCCCATCTTGGCGTAAAATTCTTCGCCCGAATTGATTATGCCTGATGTTCTATTGACAGTCAAAATGGCATTATATATCTATAAATACAATTATTCAAAAGCATAGAATATGGCTACGAATTTGGTATCATATTCTGTCAAATCTGGTTACACTAGAAAGCGAATCTCCGCCTCCAAGTCGATAATCTTCGATGCAACTGAGATATTGATAGAATGATGATAATACGTAGGTATGATCGAAATTATCTGGAATTGCATTCGAATCTATTATTTGTAATCTCAGCTCAAACCATAAAGTTTTGCTGCTGTATCATGTGATAGCTATTATCTTTGATTTCAGGGCACTGCTTATATACATATTTATAATTTTTTTGTCGTATAATTCATAAAAACAGTGTTCATAATCATCTTCCATAAACATCTTACTTCAGCAAAAGTAGCATTTGAATCAGTTAGCAAATTTGATGTCGCTTTTTAGATTTATATCATGTATAATCTATTATAGTTTAATCTATAAAAAACTAACTATTTAACTAATATATAATTGTATTTTGGCTTATATATCTATTTCTATTTGTGTAACTGTGAAGATAGTTTGATGATGATGTTGATGTCATATTTAATGTGTTGACAGAAACCACCCCCGGGCGCCGTCAAGGTGATGCCTACGGGCCCTCCAGACAAGAAGGAGGAGGTCAAGAAGGTCGCTGAACAGAAGAAACCAGCGGAGAACGGTTAGTATTCATATCTTTCATCATACAGCCTTTCGCAGTCCACAAATGGACATAGGCGTCGACTAATTCCTTTCACAGTAGCATCGAGTCAACAGCTGATTTGGCTTGCTATATCACGCTGGCCAGACGGATCGGCATAGGGTTTGATGTCCCAGCTGTCTGTTTTTTCCTCATGGTACTATTTGCTTCGTGTCCTGTCCTTAGTCGCCTCTTACGATCCCCACGGTGATACTTTAAATTCTTAATCCGTCACCACACGGAGCACCAACAGTGTTTAATAACTAATCTTTCTTTCCAGGTACAGACACAACCAGTGATCCCGGCATCACTAACAATGTCGAAACGACGCCTAAGAAGTCCAAAGTGAGAGTCTTTCTATTAAACACGAATATGATCTCAATTCCAATCTGTTTCATACGTGCAAGAATGGTAGACACAATGGCATTTTATCGATTGTGACGTTCCGTAGTTGAAATTAGTGTATCATACAAAGACTCAATGTAAATATGAATGTTAGACAGCAAATAGACAGCATGCGATGCATATGCAAATATTTTTACTATTCTGTTCGCTGTGGCGGTATAATCACTGTTCGTAAGTGGCGTACTATCAGCCTGCCGATTATCGTCTTTTTAGACCTTTTGATCACTCTCTACAATCTATAGGCTGACAATGCGCCACGTATATACAGTTAATACTGCAAGCACTTGTAATTTTGTGTTAATTTTTATTTTTTTTGTTCCTCCTACCCCTTTTCCCTAAAGACCGGAGGTTTCGGGCTGTTCGGTAAAAAGGAGAAATCACCTAAAGAAGAGAAATCGCCCAAAGAAAAATCGCCTAAGACGAAAGACAAAAAGGTTAAGGACCCCAAGGCCAAACCGGTGGCCGTGCTCGATACGTCAAACGATAGTTCTAACCTCGATAGTTCACTGGAAAAGAGTCCCACGAAGGGCGATGAAAAGCCTTCATTCACTAAGCCTTACGAGTACACTGATACAGAAAAGAGTCCAACCCGGACTAAACCCTTTATACAGGGAGCATTCAGCTATGAAAAACCAGTATCCGAAGAAAAGCAGAGAGCTCTTGACGAAAGTCAGAGCCCAACTACTAGGAAAGCCGGTCTTGCATTCAACTACGCTCCAGGTGAAGACAAAAAGGTCGCCGAAAGCGCTGAGAAGCGTAAAACTCCTGAAGATCCTAGCAAGCTTAAAACGCCAGGCATTGACTACGTGCAGTCGGCAGTTTTGAAAGAACAAGCTAAGAACTTGATCGACACGACGTTGGCACTTCTCGACTCAGAGAGAGCTCACCATGAAGCGCCTGTAGCCGCCGCAGTTGCAGTTCCAGTCGCGGGAGCGAAGCAAGATAACGAAATTCAAGTAGTTATAATCACTGGACGCTATAACCCCAAGAGCAAGAAGCTTGACGATGCCAACGGCACTGTCCTCGTCACTAAAGGCACATTAAACAAAGCCAATGGTAAGATCCAGACCGATAAGGAACTCATCAACACTAAAACAGGACAGGTTAATTACACCGATCCTGCTACTGGCAAACAAGAAGTAAAGAATGGTCATGTGGATAAATCTGGTCACATACTATTCACTTCCGGTGTCATAGATCCTAAGACCGGCAAGATTGATCCTACACTAGCCCAACAGTACTGTTTCGTTGAAAAGTCAGCTGATAAAGTAGGAGCTAAACCGGGTCGTGAAGTAGACTTGGTTGTTATCACGGGTAAATATGACGGCAAAAACAAGAAACTTGATGCTTCACATGGCCATGTAGACGTTTCTAAAGCTATCGTCGGACCTGACGGAAATGTTTCATCAAATTATGGTGTCATTGATCCGAGGTCAGGCAAGATCGATTATGTTGACCCCAAAACCGGCAAACAGGAGCCTAAACAAGCTTATGTTGATCAGAAAACTGGTAACATCTTGGTTACCACTGGTGTGTTGGATCCCAAGTCTGGCAAGGTTGATTCTTCACTCGGCCAGCAATTCAGCATCGTTGAAAAAGATGCCACTAAGGCTAATAGGCAAGTCAGGCTAGTAGTGGTTACAAGCAAATACGATTTGAAGACCAAGAAGCTAGATCCAACATTCGCTCACGTCGACTCAGTCAAGGGAGTGCTTAGCGGTACTGATGGTAAGATTTACTCGGAATATGGCATCATCGATCCGCGTACCGGCGAGATTCAAGTCACAGATTCTAAGACGGGCAAACAGGAAACTAAAAACGCTACCGTTGATCCTAAGACCGGCAATATTCTGTTATTGTCTGGTGTAGTAGACCCACGATCCGGTGAATTGGATACATCATTAGGTCAACAATATAGCATTGCTGATAAACCTACTGATACCTTTGCGGCGCTGCCTGGCAAGGAAGTAGAAGTTGTAGCAATCACTGCTAAATACGATTCCAAGAATAAGAAATTGGATACTCCTAACGGATTCGTTGAAACTTCTCATGCCGTTATCAGTGACAAAGACGGTAAAGTCCACTGCAACTTTGGCGTACTTGATCCTAACAATGGCAAAATATACTTCACAGATCCAAAGTCAGGTAAACGTGACTCTAAACAAGCTCATGTTGACCCACGCACTGGTAGTTTCGTGCTCACTTCTGGAGTTATCGATCCTAAGACCGGCAAAGCGGATTCATCCCTTGCGCAACAATTGACAGTTGTTGACAAAGATGCGCCAAAGGGCATCCCTGAAAGACTCGTCAACCTAGTAGTAGTCACATCCAAATATGATCCTAAGAACAAAAAATTGGATATCACTAACGCTCATGTTGACAGCTTCCCTGGCAAATACAATAATGACGATAAAGTCCACACAGACTATGGTGTAGTAGATCCCGCTACAGGTGATATTGTTGTCACAGATCCTACCACGGGCAAACAAGAGACAAAGAAAGCTGCAATTGATCCCAAGACAGGCAATTTGCTTTTGACTTCTGGTGTTGTTGATCCTCAAACTGGCAAGGTGGATCCAACTCTTGGACAACAAATAACAGTTGTGGACAAAACCAAGGATAGGTTTGCGTCCGTGCCAGGTAAGGAAGTTCAGTTGGTAGTTATCACAAGCAAATATGACACGAAATACAAGAGGTTGGATAGTCCTAACGGACATGTAGAAACATCCCGTGGCGTTGTTGCTGCCGATGGCAAAGTGCACACTAACTTTGGTGTTATTGATCCCAAGACCGGCAAGATTGAGTGTACCGACCCTAAAACAGGTAAACCTGAAATCAAACAAGCAGTCGCTGATCCTAAGACTGGACACTTGATCGTTTCTACTGGAGTAGTAGACCCGAAAACAGGCAAGGTAGATTCATCACTGGCACAGCAAATAGCTATTATTGACAAAGATAGCAAAGCACCTGAACGTTGGGTCAACCTGGTTATTGTGACATCTAAGTATGATCTGAAGAACAAGAAATTAGATCTTACAAACGCTCACGTGGACACAGTCCCCGGAAAGATCGAATCAGATGGAAAAGTACACACGTCGTTAGGTGTTGTCGATCCGAACACAGGTGATGTTATTGTCACAGATCCAGCCACTGGTAAGAAGGAAGTCAAGAAAGCCTCAGTTGATCCTAAAACAGGTAACTTACTTCTCACGTCATCGGTGGTTGACCCAGTAACTGGTCATGTTGATCCTACATTAGGTCAACAGATTAGCGTGGTTGACAAACCTAAAGATCAATTCGCAGCGGTACCTGGTAAGGAAGTACAACTGGTTGTCATTACCAGCAAATATGATCCAAAGAACAAAAGATTGGATAATCCTAATGGTCAGGTTGAGACCTCCAAAGCAATTATCGCGTCTGATGGTCGAGTGCACACCAACTTCGGAGTAATCGACCCGAAGACTGGCAAGATAGAACATGTAGATCCTAAGACCGGTAAGCAGGAAACAAAACAGGCTATCACTGATCCTCAATCAGGAAACCTGTTCTTGACATCTGGAGTCGTTGATCCTAAGACAGGCAAACCCGATTCGAGCTTGGCACAACAATTTACTATTGTTGACAAGGACGCACCCAAAGAACGATTCGTCAACTTAGTTATAGTGACTACTAAGTACGATCCTAAGACCAAAAAATTAGATCTTACCAACGCTCATGTTGATTCAGTGCCTGGTAGACTCGGCGCTGACGGCAAGGTTCATACTGAGTTTAGTGAGGTGGACCCGACTACCGGTGACATCGTTATTAAAGATCCTGTTACTGGCAAAAGAGAAACTAAAGTGGCTACACTCGACCCCAAGACTGGTAACCTTCTCCTCACGTCAGGAGTTGTTGACCCACAGACGGGCCACGTTGATCCTAACTTAGGCCAACAAATAAGTGTTGTTGACAAACCTAAAGATAACTTTGCACCAGTTCCCGGTAAAGAAGTACAACTTGTTATTATCACTTCCAAATATGACCTTAAAAATAAGAAGCTTGATAATCCCAACGGTCATATTGAGACCTCAAGGGGTATTTTGGCTGCCGATGGTAGAGTACACACCAACTATGGTATTATTGATCCCAAGACAGGCAAAATTGAATACGTCGACCCTAAGACCGGTAAAAAAGAAACTAAACAAGCTGTTCCTGACTCGACGGTTGGTTTCAAATCTAATAACCTTATATTGACTTCAGGAGTCGTGGACCCCAAGACTGGTAAGCCAGATTCATCACTAGCACAACAATTCACCATTGTAGAGAAAGATACTAAGCCAGTCGAAAGGGAGATTCATCTTGTCATCATTACTACTAAATACGATCCTAGAACTAGGAAAATTGATCCAAGCCAAGGTCATGTGGATACTATTAGTGGAGTACTTACCAGCGATGGTAAAATTCGCACAGCTGCTAGCATTATCGATCCAGCCACTGGCGAAATTGTTGTCACTGATCCCAGGACAGGCAAACAAGAAGTTAAACGCGCTCAAGTCCATCCAGAAACTGGTCATATGTTAATTACGAGCAACGTTGCCGATCCTAAGACTGGAAAGCCAGACCCGTCTCTTGTACAAATGTACAGCATTGTAAACAAACCAGTCGTGCAATATAGCAAACCAGTATCCAAGGGCGAAGTACGCCTTGTCATTGTTACTAGCAAGTATGATCCTTATACCAAGTCGGTCGATGCCGGCGAAGCCACCATTGAAGCATCTAAAGGCTACGTTGGTGCTGAAGATGGCAAAATCCACACCGACTTTGGTATTATTGATACAAGGTCAGGACAGATCTTGTATAAGGATCCGATTACTGGCAAGCAGGAGCTCAAACAAGCTGAAATCGAACCTAAGACTGGTAATCTTATCATAACCACATCTGTTGTTGATCCCAAGACGGGCAAAGTAGACCCGACTTACGCTCAACAACTGGCTATCGTCGACAAACAGAATGTGTTGGCTAAAGTAGCGCCAGTATCTACCAGATCTAGTGTGTCACCGGCTAAGCAGACCCCATCACCAGTCAAGACTCCAACTACAACGCCGATTCAAACACCATTACAATCTCCCATCCGTACATCATCGCCGATTGCGGCATATGCTCAGAAATCAGCACCTCTCACACCTACTCAGAAGACTCCTGTCAAACCTACTACCGCACCACCGGAGCCTCCTAAGAGGAAGATCGTCAAAATCATGGTTATCTTCACCAGGCTCGACCCTAAGACAAAGAAACCTGATCTTAATACCGCAGAAGTGGAACATCTTACTGGCATCCTTGATCCTAATGGCCAGATTGAAACTAAATACGGTATTATTGACTCACATACTGGTAATATTGTTATCACTGATGCTGCTGGTCAGAAACAAAATCGCGATGGTATGCTTCTACCTGAAACGAGTCAAATCTTCATCCACTCGGGTGCTATCGATCCTAAGACAGGCAAACTAGATCCCAACTTAGGCATGATTCTGAGTGTTGCCAAACAGGAAGATCCTGTAGTAGAAATTACAACAATTACCGGTCCTATTGACCCCAGGACAGGAAAAGTTGATATTGAAAAGGGCACAGTGGAACATACTAAAGGCAAAGTTGATGCTGAAACAGGTCATATCTCAACTAAATACGGTGTTATTGATCCTTCAAACGGCGTCATATTCGTCACAGATACATCTGACACTAAACCAGTACATATTGACGAAAACAATGGCCTTATCACCGTTAGAGGTGTTGTAGATCCAAAGACAGGCAAGCCAGATCCTAATCTTGGACAAGTAATCGTTGTTGGTACGCATATCGACCCAGTAGTTGAAGTAACTACGTTCGTAGGCAAGTTAGATACGAAGAAAGGACTTATCGAGCCTAAGCATTCCCTTGTTGAAAGTACTACTGGTCAATTGAACCCCGACAACAACAAGATTGACACTAAGTATGGACAAATCGACCTTGTTAAAGGCACTGTCACCTACAACGACCCCAAAACCGGTAAATACGAGAGCAAGGAACTTAAAGTAGACCCAGTTACTGGTCAATTCTTACTCAAGACTGGACAAGTTAATCCAAAGTCAGGCAAACCAGACAAGGACGTTGCAAGAATGATCTGCTTGAGAATCATTAAGAACAAAATCGATCCGGTTTCAGGCAAACAAATCGTATCCAATGATCCTAAGAACGTTAAAGTGGATCCTAAAACCAACCAGATTTGGATCGCTGGGCCTAAAGACCCACAAAGCGGCGAAGTCATTTACACGGCTGGACAGATCGACCCAATTACTGGTTACATCATCACCATTTACGGTCGTCTTGACCCGAAGACCGGCACTATCGTCAGAACAACTGACGTCGATAAGTCTATCATCAAGGTTGATCCCGTTAACGGACAAATTTACACAGCTACCGGAGAGGTCGATGAAGACAACCAACCATTATACTCAGCCTCTCAAGTTGACCCTGGCACAGGAGAAATCTACACCAAACTTGGTAAGATTGATCCCAAGACAGGCAGGTTGATCATCATTAAAATATACATCATCACCCAGAAGGATGACAAAGGCAGAGTCAAGGAAGTCGATCCAAAGGAATGCACAATCGACGAGACCACCGGCAGAATTATCACAACAAAGACAGTGTACTTGTACCAAATCATCGATCCTATCACTGGAGAAACTATCGATGTGGATCCCGATGATCCAAGGCTAAAGGGCGCTCGAACAACTGTGACACAGACCATGACACTATCAGGCAAGATCGATCCAGTTACTGGCAGGATAAAGACCGAATACGGTGACATCGACCCAGATACAGGAGATATCGACCCGAGCACGGCTGTCAGAGACCCAGTCACAGGACAGTTGATCCTCCACTACTCACAGATCGATCCTTCTCACTTCGAAGACAAGAGTGGCAACTACACGATAGAGAAGGAAACTCAGGACTTACCAGCGAACATCGACATTCAAACAGTGAACACTCATAAGTTCTCTACTTTCGGCAAAGACGAAAGTCCGCTGAGAGGCGATGAGCCGAAGACGTTCACTGAGTACACGACAAGCGAGCACATCCGGCACCAGGGTTACGTGTCGTCCACTACCCCTCTGTCCTCCAAGATCCCGATTTCGCAGCGCTCGAAGAAGACCCCCACGCCACCCGTCGTAGTCAAAACGACTACGAAACAGCTGCTGACGAAAAATGACGAGGGCGTCACCCACAATGTGGAGCAAGAGGTCGAGAACCTCGGCACCGGGGAGGTGACGTTCTCGACACATACCAACAAGGTGCGTGCTATTCTATATGTCTTACCAGTAACCGGCAAACGAGACGCCACCCTGTTTTAAATGTCTGTTTTTTAATTATTTTTGTACAGCGTGTGGTCTAATTTATTTTTTTCATTTACTTTCATTCACACGAGCTTCTAGTATCAATGTTAGATTTTTTGTGTACATAGTAAATGCATGCTAGTGTTAACCTAACTAGGCGGAAAGCCTTGAGCCGATGGAGACCGGCAAGAGTCCTTACGTGACGGCGAGGGCGGTGACGACGCGGACGGCGACCACGCACCACGACCTCGACACCAAGGCCAAGACACAGCAGATGGAGGAGAAGACCGTAGCGCACACGCTCACCTCGTCTGCCACCCGCCAGGAGCAACGCGTGCTCACACAGGAGGTCAAAACCATGGTCACCACCGGCGATCAGGTGATTCAAACCCCCTTTATAAACACCTGAACATTCTTGTTTTGATATCCATATCATTTAGCATGTAACTGGAGTTTTGTTTCATTATTAGTTTTATTTTCTTTTGAATTTTAGTTTTCTTTATTTGATGTTTTTATTTTCTTTTACGCTTGACTATGGCAGCTTTTTTCATAGCATCACTCAATGTGCCTGAACTGAGATAAACGATGATCGTTTTAAGTGACACTGTGCTATAAGCCCAGCATATGTCTGCTTCCAATGCAACAGTCTCACAGCCATGCATGACAAAATCGCCGCTTGAATGCAACCATAGGCGATATGAAGTAGACTATGTTACCATAAAACAAAATTCAAGAAACATTACTCTTATGTAAATTGGCTGCAATTTTGAATTATTTGGTGACAAAGAGAAATGTTTTTGTCACTGAATAAAATCGATACACTCAAGTTCAAATCCGTAATCTTAATATATAAAATCCGTGCGTTACTGACTGACTGACAAACACGCTGCAGCCGAAACTATTGGGCGCATGAAGCTGAAATTTGGCATGTATGTTGTGTAGGGGTACACTAAGAAGGGATTGCCCGAAATACCTACGGGATCGGCCAAAACGAGTAAATAAAAAAATGCAGGCGTAGCTGCTGGCGTCCTCTAGTATCAATATAAGGCAACATCTAAAAGTAAATGAACAAAAGCTGTCATATAATTTTGATTGCATGTTGAACTTTGTTCTAATTACATTTTTTTTCTTTCCTCCCCATCCCATCGACGGACGTGAACGGTATCACGACTGGCATGTCATTAACATCCATAACATTTGTGTTACACAAACAACCTTACATTTTCACTTGTGATAATCCCACCAAAAAAATACACATACATGTAACGCCTTTTTGGGTGATCTCATGACCTTGGTAACATTTTCGCCATGACGGCTACATCTCATTATGGTAACTTTCCCTTCACCTGCCATCCATTTGTGTGTACCACGGCCAGCAGTTGACCAGGCACGGCTCGGAGAGTTCGCTCAGTAGCGGCGACTCCGGCACTCCGATCGACTTCGAGGAGGGCGCAGGGGAAGGACATTACTATGTGACGGTGAGTGATTACTGATGAGAGACACTGCGACGCGGCGCGGAGCTTTGTCGCTTGTAGGACGGCAAGGTTATTATGTATGGGAGCTTCAGCACTAAAGACCTTAAGAGGAAAAAGAAATTGGACGACTTGTAGTTGATGTTTGAGATTGTGATTTCTTGAACATCGTGATCGACCTACCGCTTCGATGCGGTTTTTTTTTTACTGATTTGTATCTCAATAATTTAAAAAATAACACTCATTGTCTGTCTGCCTTCAGGAACTCTTTTATTTTGTTTAAAAAAATGTATTTTCTTTCAACTAATAGTCTCCACAGGGTAAAAGTACCAATAAACTTGTAAGGGCACTATGCGCTTAGGATTATAATATTATATGCAAATGTATTTATGTATTTTTCAGGCTTTCTAAAGGTGGTAGTGTGTTTTTATAAATTGAATTAAATTTTTATACAACAGATTAGTATATTACACAATTGATGAGAAAATGTTTTACCCATACAAAATATGTTTGTAGCTTCAAGAATTTAAAACATTTGCCAGTTTTAAACATTTAGTTGTTATTGAGATTCTTCATATCATGAGCGAATATAATGGTCAGAAGTTTACTGTGCTGCTATTCATTTAGTTTGTATGGGTAAACCACGAGTAAAGATTTAGAACGAGTGTGTGCAAAATTATCTTTAGAGTGTGGCATGCGTGTATGTGTGTGAAAAATTGCATCAGTGTTGCATGTTGCATTCAAATGTGATGTGATATTCCGTGATCTTTTCTGATATGGCATTTTAGATTCAAAAACATTTAAATTCTTAATTCATTAAAGTATCAACAAGGTACAGTATAAGCATTAATTATGTGAAGAAATGTGTATTTCCAAAACATTGAAGTGTATTTATCATGGGTTTTATATTATCTAATTATAAGTTGTTCTTAAAATGTCTTTATATGAGAAATATGCTTTATTTTTTATCAAGTGTATAAAATGCATTTTATTTATGATATACTTATGTTAACCCCTCACCTGATCTATAGTCATATTATGACCGAAGAAAGTAGGGCGATTTTTGATACGTAGTCATATTATGACCATTTTTTATGTTCGCATTTCAAGTCTGTTTTCTCTGTTTTACCGATTTGTAGCGGCTTGCGATTGCGTTAGGTTGGTAGGACAATAACACGCCTTGCGTATTGTAAACGAAAACAGACATGCTCCAAAAAAAAAAAAAAAGTTTCGTCTAATCAAAAGAAAGTTCCCGCGTCGCTGTGCGTGTCCTGTCGCAATAATAAATTTGGATACCAAAAAAACGCTGCAGCATCAGTCCGAAGCAATTTAATCATGCCTTAGTAAGTATTTTTTCGTTTTATGTTTAAGTTGATAATATTCGTAGTGTAATTTAAGATTAAAGACACTTTTCCTTAGGTAAGAACCAATTCGCCCCGCACCCGTATATTTCATATGATTTTACGTATTGTTTCTGCACTTGTTGGTATTTTTTTTGTTGTATTGTTTGAATAATTTCATAAATAAATAGTATATAATATGCAGAAGTCCTTAAATTCATGTATTTTCTAAATATTCACGAAAAATATAATGCAGGTAACAGTCGGTCATTTTATGACCGGCTGTCAGGCCGAGTCATTGTCCTTTGTTACTGCAATTTTTATTTAATTAATAATTATTTACAATAATTATAAGATTGTCATTTGTTGAAATTTAAAGCTCCTTTTATACTCTTTAAGACTCATAAGTCTTTATTTTGTATTTTGGTTTTATTTTGTTATAATGAGCATAGTTTTAAATATGCCCTGCTTTGGACCGCCTAAAACGAGGGTCTTGATAATTTACCATTTGTTTAAAATTAATGCAATTCTGTCGCCTAAATTTATTGTGATTCTTTTAACCATCAAACAAGCTTTCTAAATATATATATATATCTCATGAGTTTAATGAAATATGTTGAACAAAGTGAAGGTGCAAAGTTCAGACATTTTTATGCACTTTTTACGCGTACGGTATGAAAACGACAAAAACCGCTTATGGAATTTGTTGATTTACGTTAGATATTATTATGAAAAGGTGTAAATGTTTTTCAATATGCTTATTCCTTTATAATAGCAGGTTAAATAAAAAGGAAAGAGAAAACTACAATTTGTTTATTTTTTTATATATTTCATCAGAAAGTCAGAATTTACCCAATTTCATTACATTTTTATTTTTCTCTTGAATACAGTTCGGTCACAGTACGATATAATGTTACGGTTGTACTGTAACATTGTAGATAATTTATCAAGGATTCCATCAATATATAATGTGTCAGGTATTTATACACAGAAAGGCCATAAAATGCTAAATATGTGACCCACTCAAATCGCGCCGCGGCGCGTCTCAATTCGGCGATCAAATTACGGCAACATAGCCGCCGCGACCGTATCAGGTGAGGGGTTATACTGCTTTGTACAAATGTAATGGAATTGGAAGGATTACTTTGACATCATTGCCACACAAATAATTTTATTTTTATTTACTTTTAAATTGCACAAAACAAATTACAATATTATTATAAATTAAAAACAATCGAAGCTTATGTTTAGATCTAGATTGCAACTCAACACATGTGCATACATTGAAACAATTAAACATCAAGTTAACAGACAGAAGAGATGTACAAACATACACATGTTAATTATTCTCTATTGATTGTTATTGCCGTGAAATATAATTACTTAGTCTTAGTAAGTAATAATAACAATTTTCTGGTCAGTTACCGAGTTAAAGGCTTAAAATTAAACAAAATCAAAAGACAGTTGGAATAGTATCAGTAAATTTATGCTTTTTTTTAAAACATAGGGTCATAGAAACATTTTGAAAACTCTGCCATGAACAATGACCATAAGTGTAGATAGTCTTCAAATTCCTTTATTCATATAGGTTACAAGGCCATTTTTTACAACATAATTTTTACATCGTCTCGGACTTCCAAGCCTTTCGGCTTAGAGCCCGGGGTCTACTTTACCAGTCTGTAATCTGTACATACCTGGGGCCCAATTCTCCTAAATAAATATAGTTTCGATATCATGTCAGTGTCATACTTACGTCACAAAAAGCGTATTCTTCTAAATTATCTGATAATTGAACGAAGTTGTAACGAGATCGTAAATTGAAACAAGTGTCAAATATATGTGTCAACGACGAGCTGTTTAATTAAAAATAAACGATAATGACATTAGGTTATCAGAATACCGCTTCTGAGTCTATTCAAAATATAATATCAATGTCATATGAAAGTAGGCGAATTGGCCCCTGATGTCAAAGTGATCCTTCCCATGTGTACACTATATGTACGTGTATGTGTCAACGTGTGTCACGTGTATGTGTCCACGTATGTGACGTGTGTGTATGCGCAGGAGCCGGGCTCGTACCGCACCACCACCACGTCGACGGTGATGGGCAACGCGCCCTTCGGCAGTATGGTACACGGCACCACCACCAGGGTTAGTATTTATTGTACTTGTAAGAACTATAGGTGGTTGTAAGAACTATAGGTGGTTGTAGAAGGGCCTATTAGAGTTGGCAAAGCGAGCTAACACATTAGGCAAAGGTAAAGTCAATTTTTTTTACCCATTCTCTGTCTAGCCAGACAAACAAAAGAAAATAATTTAGAAATATAACTTATGAAACTGCACTGAAGCTGGTCCTAAATAACAATAGGGTTGTTCCCAACTAGTCAAAATAAGCACTTTTAGTGAAATGTCAAAAACGACCTTTGCTACGGCGTTCGTATGAAATAAGACCTAGTGAAGTCATAGTTTTTTGCTGTCAATTATCAAGAAAATGTCGATAAAAATGTAAAATGAAGTTTTGACATTAATTGATGAACGAAACTACCAATATTTTGACATATTTCATTAGATAAAAATACTTGTAGATATAATTTATTTCACTTGCAGGAAACTTCCCTATTGCTTACAAGGCTACTGTAACTTAGTCTGATCATGCTTTAATAGATTTATCTAGAAGATTTTTCACACCCATACTTAGAGGGCTAAGTAAATTCAATACAAAATGCCAAAACCAGTAGCATTTCATTGGTAGCATTAGTATAAGTTGTTATGAGCATGGTGTTTCCAGACGAGCACGGGCCCAGCGGCCGCTAGCGCTCCGGTGGAGTCTGTGGAGTCGGTGGAGGAGCACGAGGTGGGGCCGGACGGGGAGGTGGTCTCCTCGCAGACCATCAGCTCCAAGACGCGCACCGTCGAGACTATCACGGTGAGACATACATACACTATCTGCTTACTACTTGTTGTAAATGAGACAGTTTGTGAGGATGGATGGATGGATAGACGCGCACCCGTCGAGTATAGATATCACGGTGAGACATACATACTAAAACAGCACAGAATACACTAACTGTCCAATTTCTGGGCACGGGCTTCTTCTCACTATGAGAAAGGCAAGGCCATAGTCCACCACGCTGGCCAAGTACAGGTTGGCAGACTTAATATGTCTTTCGAGAACATTATGGAGAATTCTCAGATGCAGTTTTCCTCAAGATGTTTTCTTTCACCGTTTAGCATGCGATAATTTAATTAATAACTTAATAAGCACGTAACTCCGAAAAGTTATTGGTGCGCGCCTTGGATTCGTACCCGAGATGCTCTGCGTAGCAGTCTGTCGGTCTCTCCACTGGACTATCGGTACCTTATGGAGATCATCGATGGTACAGATGATGGTTTTGTTTATCTGTGTGACGAATCAACACAAAATGTTACTGCCACCCCATTATGTTCCGTGGGTGGTAGTAGGGAGCAAATAATACACGAAGAGGTAGCACGAACAGACGGAAGACTTGGCATCAACTCTATGCCAACTTCGCCTTGGTTAGCGGAGTAACATCATCATTCGCCTAGCGTTAATCCCAGATAGAACCCGGGGTCCACTTTCTAGTCTAACTGGATTTCACTGATTATAAGCTTTTCCACAAAATAACTGCCTGTCTGATCTCCGTTACCCAAGGGATAGCCTTCCCTAGTTAAGACTAGAAAGCCTGACCATCATAGTATATAATATGTATATGCCAAATCGTCTTGTTCATGATGCTTTTGTTTATCAATCTAGGCAGAGAGTAATATATTGATTGACATGTTGCAGTACAAGACGGAACGCAACGGCGTGATCGAGACGCGCGTGGAGCAGAAGATCACCATCCAGTCCGACGGAGACCCCATCGACCACGACCGCGCACTCGCCGAGGCCATACAGGTACCTCGTCACTCACACATATATACTATGGAGCAGAAGATCACCATCCAGTCCGACGGAGACCCCATCGACCACGACCGCGCACTCGCCGAGGCCATACAGGTACCTCGTCACTCACACATATATACTATGGAGCAGAAGATCACCATCCAGTCCGACGGAGACCCCATCGACCACGACCGCGCACTCGCCGAGGCCATACAGGTACCTCGTCACTCACACATATATACTATGGAGCAGAAGATCACCATCCAGTCCGACGGAGACCCCATCGACCACGACCGCGCACTCGCCGAGGCCATACAGGTACCTCGTCACTCACACATATATACTATGGAGCAGAAGATCACCATCCAGTCCGACGGAGACCCCATCGACCACGACCGCGCACTCGCCGAGGCCATACAGGTACCTCGTCACTCACACATATATACTATGGAGCAGAAGATCACCATCCAGTCCGACGGAGACCCCATCGACCACGACCGCGCACTCGCCGAGGCCATACAGGTACCTCGTCACTCACACATATATACTATGGAGCAGAAGATCACCATCCAGTCCGACGGAGACCCCATCGACCACGACCGCGCACTCGCCGAGGCCATACAGGTACCTCGTCACTCACACATATATACTATGGAGCAGAAGATCACCATCCAGTCCGACGGAGACCCCATCGACCACGACCGCGCACTCGCCGAGGCCATACAGGTACCTCGTCACTCACACATATATACTATGGAGCAGAAGATCACCATCCAGTCCGACGGAGACCCCATCGACCACGACCGCGCACTCGCCGAGGCCATACAGGTACCTCGTCACTCACACATATATACTATGGAGCAGAAGATCACCATCCAGTCCGACGGAGACCCCATCGACCACGACCGCGCACTCGCCGAGGCCATACAGGTACCTCGTCACTCACACATATATACTATGGAGCAGAAGATCACCATCCAGTCCGACGGAGACCCCATCGACCACGACCGCGCACTCGCCGAGGCCATACAGGTACCTCGTCACTCACACATATATACTATGGAGCAGAAGATCACCATCCAGTCCGACGGAGACCCCATCGACCACGACCGCGCACTCGCCGAGGCCATACAGGTACCTCGTCACTCACACATATATACTATGGAGCAGAAGATCACCATCCAGTCCGACGGAGACCCCATCGACCACGACCGCGCACTCGCCGAGGCCATACAGGTACCTCGTCACTCACACATATATACTATGGAGCAGAAGATCACCATCCAGTCCGACGGAGACCCCATCGACCACGACCGCGCACTCGCCGAGGCCATACAGGTACCTCGTCACTCACACATATATACTATGGAGCAGAAGATCACCATCCAGTCCGACGGAGACCCCATCGACCACGACCGCGCACTCGCCGAGGCCATACAGGTACCTCGTCACTCACACATATATACTATGGAGCAGAAGATCACCATCCAGTCCGACGGAGACCCCATCGACCACGACCGCGCACTCGCCGAGGCCATACAGGTACCTCGTCACTCACACATATATACTATGGAGCAGAAGATCACCATCCAGTCCGACGGAGACCCCATCGACCACAACCGCGCACTCGCCGAGGCCATACAGGTACCTCGTCACTCACACATATATACTATGGAGCAGAAGATCACCATCCAGTCCGACGGAGACCCCATCGACCACGACCGCGCACTCGCCGAGGCCATACAGGTACCTCGTCACTCACACATATATACTATGGAGCAGAAGATCACCATCCAGTCCGACGGAGACCCCATCGACCACGACCGCGCACTCGCCGAGGCCATACAGGTACCTCGTCACTCACACATATATACTATGGAGCAGAAGATCACCATCCAGTCCGACGGAGACCCCATCGACCACGACCGCGCACTCGCCGAGGCCATACAGGTACCTCGTCACTCACACATATATACTATGGAGCAGAAGATCACCATCCAGTCCGACGGAGACCCCATCGACCACGACCGCGCACTCGCCGAGGCCATACAGGTACCTCGTCACTCACACATATCTAGTTTATACCTGCTACATTATGTACTACGTATCTAGTTCATACCTTCGGCGTATAGCCGGGGTTCATGGCTCTTCCTTCGTATTGCTTCCATAATGATTGCACTATAGCCTCATACAAATGAATACACGAATAGTACAGAGTACAGGGAGACGTCAATTTTTTATTGTTTATTTTCCCTTTACTTTTTTTTAAAGACAACTCCACAAAAGACAAAAAAATATTTTGTTAATTTATTTTTTATAATAATAAATCTTGATCAATTTTTATTTAATTCCAGGAGGCAACAGCAATGAATCCAGACATGACAGTGGAAAAGATCGAAATCCAACAGCAGAGCACGCAACCCTAACGTGACGTAGACACACGTCACGGGATACTGCGTCACCGCTGTGCGAGCGAGAGGTCCGACATCACACACAAGTAAGACAGAGACAAAACACCCGCACAGTCGTGACGCAGCCTAGCTGTAAGCGATTCGCGAATAGTAATCACTAAGTTATTTAATTATATTAAAATGTTAATTATATTTAATATTTGATGTTGTCACGTGTAGCACTCTATGGTAACGTGGGGAGTGGCTGGTTGCGAATTTTGTTATAAATAAAAAATTTTGTAAAAATAACATATGTATATCGTGGTATTGATATTGAGTAAATATTATACACAAATATAGTAATATCTGTATGTGTAGAAATATTTTTGTGTCTACTCTATTCCTTTCAAACTCTAAGATATTGCCAATCAAATAAATATATTCAATTTTGACGTCTTGTGTCAAAATGGTGGCCAAAATTCGCAACTATGCCATGTTCGTTAATATATTCTAAATATTAGCTATTAAACGATCTATATCGGTGACCTACCCTCACGTTAAAAATGCAATTTTGTAATGTAAAATATTATCATTAAGTATTGCAGCATTTTTTCATTTTTTTTAATTAAGCTTAGGCTAAGGCAATTCATACAATCCGGATCAGCATCGGGCTTCGTAGAGATATAAATGTTGCCATAGTAAAAAAATATAAAAAGTGTTTTTAATATCTTGTCTTTTAAATATGGCTGGATGTTATCGCACAGATTGCTCAAATATAAAATTTTCACCTTCGGGTTACGCAAATAACACTGCCATTTAATAATTCCGAAAAATACTTACGTAATATTTGTATAAATATCAAAATGTCAAACTACTTACTTAATACATTAAATCTCATATTTTTTTAGGTTAAGTACTAAAATTTTTGAATCACCAAGTTTCAAATAAAAATAGCTTATACATTAATCCAGCCATGTATAAGACACAAGAAACAATTTTGTCTATAACGGAATAGCTTTAAATCATTGTCACACGAGTTAGACCACCGTTTTTAGATATAAAAGAAAGTTACAAATTAATAATTTTTCCTCCCTTCTATTTAACGTTTCGATATACAATGTAGCGCGGGACTAATTGGTTATTTATCGATATACTTGTGATTATTATCGTTATTAATACTTCACAGATCACTGTTATTTGTCACCGTGAAAAATAATATTCGAAATCACAAGTATTATTGAGAACTACAAAAATATATGTTAATAAAGATTGATATTGACGTGTTGCTATGGACTATATTATATCTGCACACTCTAATATTAGGTACAGATCAGCTGTTTAAGTAATACTAGTTTATCAAATGAGTTTCTTGACATTTTATCGTACAGTAACAGATATATTAGCTGTTACTTTAGTGAGTATTTTATAACAGGTGTTGTGTAACTAGTATGTGGGTGTTATTTCACCATTAGGTGCTACTACTTAGTATGTAGTTATGAGTACGTTGGTACAGTTTACAGTACGTTTGTAAGCGTTTTGTGCGCACGCGGGCGCTCCATTTTATATGTAATGTTAGTTGGCAGCTTCGGCTAGATGGATGGGTGATCGGCTGAACTAAATCTTTTACTCACTTTACCTTATAAACCTTCTCTTCTTCAAAAAGCTTAATCTTTTCCAATAAAACGCTTATAGATTCAAACGCAAGTAAAAAATCACAGGTATTTATAACAGTGATTTTAAAAATAACAGCTACTTTAAAGTAACATTGTGTTATTTGAGTCGATCACCCCGAAAGTATAATGCTTAGTCGGTCGATGTTAGAGCTAAGGGCCAGAGAGCATTTGTTATAGACGTTATAACTGCGCGATCGACGACAGGACATTCCATAGTTCACAAACTTAATATAGGAGTTCGCTACTCGCTAGATCATGACACTGAGTGTTTGTTTGTTTATTATTATATTTTAAGATTACTTCTAAAACGATTTAGTCGAATTTGCGAGCGAAAAGTCACAGGACAAAAATATATTTTGTATAGTTTGACTACGCACAAACTCTGGCCACAAAAAGTGAAGCTCGCAAACTCAACGAAATCTGAAATAAATAAGTTGAAATGATACTGATACTGTACAATTTATTATTATTATTATATTATAATATTAATATATTTCATACACGCTAGATGTAACTTTTTATTTTAGTAGTTAAGTTTAATGCTGGTTTAAAATCAGGTTTTATGTATGTACGGTTACATTTTGTCATATTTACTTTAAAATAATTATTAACAATGAATATCATTTGTTGATTATTTGTTAAAAAGTATGTGTGGCAAAATTTACCCCCCTTTTTTATAAATTTGACATTTTATTAATATTTTTTTTTGTTCTTGAGTATGCCGTCAAAATGTATGGATTAAATGAAATTATAACAGTTTATGTCAAGTTTCAATGTCGCCTGACATCATGGATTGATATTATAGGTGCGGGCAGAGAGACTTGTATCTGTCGATGCTATATCAGTCTATCTGTCCGTCGGGATATTCTGTCTTGTGTTAACTTGTGACTCTACTTGTGTACATTGTTCTGTAAATAACACACTTCTTGCACAAATTCTTAACTATTTTTGAGTGTAGAAATTATGTCTGAAAATATGTGTCAAAATATTTCTCTGTTCCTTACGATAAGTCTTCCATTTTTGAGTCATCACAAACTATGATCATAAGTTATTAATCTTCATTACTAGATGTCGCCACTTTGCTGAAAGACACACCAAAAAGTAAATCGTGTCAAATGATTTATATAAACATAATTATTTTTCTTCGATGTTAGCAGAGGAAAGAAAATATCAGTTAGTGAGGAATAACTTCTGCTTGCAGTCCATGTGGTACCCAATGTGCTATTATGTTATGTAAGCTATTGTACTGCAAAGTTTTATCGAAATCCTTTCAGTAGTTTTACGTGAGTGTCACAAATATATAATCCTCACTTTCGATTTTATACCTATTTATTAAGATACAGCATCTAGTGAAAAGTAAATTATCTTAGTATTTGTGCAGTGTATATTCAGTTGTTTACTGACAGTGTATACAAGTGAAGTGTTGATTATATTTATTGTAGATGTTTATTTTTGTATCGAGTGGCTCTGCAGATCGAGGTGACGTGAACAGTTAGGTATTACAATAAACAGCGCTTGTTTATAACATGGGTTTTATTTCACAACTATTACCTTGTGTATATTTATTTCAGATTAACAATAATGTTGATAAAATTATCAAAAAAGGTAAAAACAGGGGTTAACCACTGTGATTTAACAAATAAAGTAATCAGGATCAATAAATTTAACAAAGAAATTGTATAATATAGGTTCAACGGTAAAGACTTACAAGTTTGTCTGTGTTAATGTTTGCGGCGGACAATTTGAGCGAAGTGCATTCTTTTGCACGTTATTTATTGATTAACATTATACATATTTTGGTTTAAATGTACAACCAGAATAAGATCCTTAAATAGTACATCGATGTGTAACATTAAAAGACAATACG
Source organism: Euclidia mi (assembly GCA_944739405.2). Lineage (NCBI taxonomy): Eukaryota > Metazoa > Arthropoda > Insecta > Lepidoptera > Erebidae > Euclidia > Euclidia mi. Next base: position 1,927,671 of record OX123206.2, read on the forward strand.
ATAACATACAATACAATGCAGAAGTAAGTACAATATATACGCAGAAAATTCTAATACGTCTCGGTATATGCATAAGTCTACATAATTATACACGAGTTTTCGTATACGCACAAGTTTACGTATACACGTAAGTCTTCGTATACGCACAAGTTTACATATACACGTAAGTCTTCGTATACGCACAAGTTTGCGTATACGCATAAGTCTACGTATATGCACAAGTTTACGTATACGCATAAGTCTACGTATACGCATAAGTCTACGTATACGCATAAGTCGGTAGACGCGTTCGCCTAGGTATACGCATAAGCATAAGACTATGTATAATTCTGCGTATACATACCCGGTGTGTTTTAGTCTTAAAACAATACATTTGGCACATGAATCTTACAGTTAAAGGCAAGTGTAAACACATACATATAGGCGACGTTATCTATCTTCGCTCTCTTCGTTCAAGTACTTGGGTTTACTTATATTATTCAAGACATACTACTCAAGTAATCTAAGAATGGAATTATATCTATGTAAACGTAAGTAACTGTTACGATAAATACGCCTAACTTCTACTGCACTATTGTTGCATAGCAAGAAAGAGCTTTAGAGAAGACGACCATCAAATGTAGTCCCAGAGTTTTCGCAATAGACGCATCAAATTCTTTTGAAACATAAATTTCGTGTTTCGACTTTTTATATATTTTCGGGTCTGATTAGGTAAAATTATTATTACAGATATATTAATCTTACATGACTCAGTCAAACCATGGAATATCGCTATCCCTTCGGGTTGCGGAGGTCAGACAGGCAGTCGCTCTGTGGAAAAGCTAATATTCAGCCAAATTCGGTTAGTACTAGTAAGCGGACTCCAGATTGAAACTGGGATAACGCTATCAGATTTCACATACCTACCTACTGTTTTTGTGCTTTTGGTAAGTAAGAACGGATTTGACGCTGAGGCTAATATTGCATTATTTGCTCCCTCAGATCCAAAACACAAAAATATTTGAGAATGGCTGACATGTTAAAATCTATTTAGGTTTTGGTCCAATGGCATCTAGCAGTTTTGCAATATTTTAGATTGTCCCTTTTGAGATGTAGTAATATGTTGGATTCTTATTAGTTATACCTAAACCTTCATAAGGAACCACACAATTTGTTTATGAAAACCGTTTAAAGATCCGTTCGGTAGATCTTGAGTGTACCGCGTAATTACACACAGAGAGGATAGAAAAGCGTATTCTTTTTATGGCACTGTTTAAGGTCGTCAAAAATTTCTTGGCGTCTAAGGGGAGGGGAATAACACTTCTTTAAATGTGTGTTTAGTTTAATACTATCTAAAATTAGTGTCTTATCTGTCGAGGAGAGGTCAGTTAGGTTCGCTTGACTAGAAGCCAGTTTGGGATGACATCTGACAATATTCCTTTGCTCATAAAATACGATTATAGTGGCAAAGGTTCTCAAACTGTTTAGATGACGCAAGAGGTCCACGTTTCTTTGATTTTAAAAGAAGTTCATAAAACTAATAGTTTGAGCAACCCTGCCTAAGTCTGACATCGAATTTGTTGCTATCAATTTTCTATGTGTTTTTAAAGTCAGTTATTCTACTTCATAATTCCATTCTCCAATCACTTAAGTAGTAAAACGCCAACCGATACTAATAAGTATATCTATCGTTTCCACAAGTTGATGTGGTCCCGGATGCCTCTGACGATGCCGTCGTTCCTGGTGTAGTTGAGGCCCGCCGCGTACAGCTGGAACGGCGAAGTTTCGGCCGTCATCAAGAAGTACTTGCCTTCAGGACCACCCGGCCGTGCGCCGTAACCCATGTACCTGCAAATAGAAACATTAAGAACAGTTGCAATGTGCTGATTGACTGGTTTGATCTTTCATCCTCTTCATCATCAGCCTGCCATAGTCCACTAATAGATATAGGCCCTCTAATGGCACGCCACTGAGACCGATTTTCGGCTTTCCGTGTCCAGCCGCTGCCAGCCACTTTGCTTATATCGTCACTCCACCTAGCCGGAGGGCGTCCTACACTACGTTTGCCAAGGCGCGGTCTCCACTCTAGAACATGACTACTCCAACGGTTATCGGTTCTGCGACAAATGTGACCAGCCCAATATCTTCACTTTTGCTTGAAGAATTTGGACAAACATAATTAACAAAAATTAAAGGAAGTATGTAGATATATAATTCGTGAAATGACTAAGTACCTATACAAAGTATCACTATCCAATACACTCTGTGTCGTAAGAGCAACTAAGGAAATACATGAAACATTATTAGTTACAAGTGAATGAATAGGTGTATAAGCACCTTATGAAGAATAATCTGTTTCTTCACAACGAAGTTTTTGAATGGGAGTCCAGCCCTCCAGCATAATAGGTAATCAAGGTCATTAAACTAATAAACCAAACACGACGGTACCTGATATCACTATAATCGCAGTCGCCCTTCTTGAAGGCCTTCCAGCTGTCGCACCTGACGGCGGGGAAGCCGTCGGGCGCGAGCACGGAGTCCGCGAACAGCTCCCAGGCGCGGCTGTGCGAGCACGTCTGCAGTATGCAGCCTGGCTGCTCCGACCCGCTATTCGGGTAGAAATCCATGTGACCTAGAACACAGGACAAACATAATTATAGTATAGACTCACGCCTGTATCCCCGAGGAGGTAGACAGAGACGAAATATTACGCCCAGATTTCGCCATAATTTTCTTAATATACCTATATAAAATCCTTGCGTTACTGACTGACTGACAGACACGCTACAGCCGAAACAATTGGGCGCAGGAAGCTGAAATTTAGCATGTATGTTCCTTGGGGACCGTAGGGGTGCACTAAGAAGGGATTTCCCGAAATTCCCACGGGATCGACCAAAACGGGCAAATTTAAAAAAATGCAGGCGTAGCTGCTGGCGTCCTCTAGTATACCTATTATAATTTGCCCCACGTACCTAATAGACGGCGAGCCTATTGTCGTTACCGGGCACTTTGCTAAAGTCCGTGCTGTTACTCAGAATTCGGAAAAACTCAGTAACTTTTGGCTCACCCGGGATCAGCAGAAGCATACTAGCAACTGGACCACGGAGTCAGTCTCGATAAAATTATCCAATATAAATTATACAATAAATCTCACTAAGGGCAGCGGAGTACCTAGTGGAGATACCGACACACTGCTATGCAGAGGACAACGTGTTTAACCGCGCAACGCACATCACTGACTTTTCGAAGCCACATGCGTCATCATCATCATCTTAGCGTCGTCCCGGTTGCGATCCAAGACCCTTGCCTTGAAGGGTTCCGCATAGTTATGTGCGTATTCAATTGCTAAATTATCACTTGTCGGTCATAAAAGCCTTTAAGTCTAATAGAATAAGGGTTGAGCTACACCTATCAGCACCGTATCGCACTTTCCTATGCTTCTATCCTTTTCTGTCACTTAGGACCGTCATTTACTAGAGCGAGTAAGAGAGAGCACGCTGACGCTGAACGCATGGTTCGCACTCCGCACCACACAAATACGATCGCACGCTATAAAGTGCTGCAGCACGCGTAAGCACGGTATAGCGTGCTGAAGCACAGACGGAACAAATGCGATTCCGTGCTGACAGATGTAGCTCAACCTCTAGTTATAATGATAATCCTCTAGGGCAGCCATACAATATCGCTATTGCGGTGGTCAAATGGCAGTTGCTCCGTGAAAAATCTAATATTCTAACAAATCTGGTTAAACAGACCTCAGACTCTTACCTAAGTAAAAGTTTGGAATGTAAAGTTTGGGGTATTGCTAGGTCTAAGGTAGGTGCGGCTATTAAGGCCTGTCGGGTAATAAAGCCTAAGTATCAGAAGAGCAACTAAAAATAATCCCAACCGACTGAAGTCACAGTCATAGGTAGCTAACTATCCCAGATGGTGCCATAAACTTGTCACGTCTCACTAACCCGCGTGCTGCCACCGCTGCTGCGTCATTTGTCGGTGGTTGATGGACGCTCAGCTTGAATTATAATATAAGGGCCGAACCAAACGTAAGTTATTTTTAAAATATTACATTTTTGTACATGATTTTGCAGCTTAATTTTCTATTAGTTCATGGTTTAGAGGCCTGCGTTGTACGAATGGTATAAATTAGACCGAACAGTGATATTTTAAAACTTTTCTTTACAAAGTGGTCGGTGGTTAATAAGGCCTATAAGATTCGACCTTAGGCCTTATTACACTCTTCTATGGCATTATCAAGAGAATATGTTCATTTTATACCTTTAGAAATGTAATTACAACTGTTTTCTAATTGATTTATGGCTTTTAAAGGCTACTTATAATTACTATGACTGTCCAGCGAGCTGTGTATGTGTGGCCTGATGAAGACGTGGTTGCGGCAGTCCGGGCAGTAGGTAAAATATGGACGGCTATTTCAATAAGCAGTTTGTCAGAGGAAGACGATGATGATTTTAAGTGGCCAGATTATTCCTATTTAAAAATAAATATGTAATTTTTACGTCTTTGCTGTCATTATGATCTTTGCTATTATTTTATGGAACTCCATTACCAAATATATGAATTTGAAGTTTTAGGCCTTATTATACCTACTGTTCCTTTACGTTGATATTATGTGAGACGGTAGTAATTTCCCGGTCGAGCCGAAGCTTCAAAACGAACCTTTACATCGGAGTTCAACACAGGGATGATGATGATACCCAATGATATTCATTAACTATATGAATGATTGCACAGAATGTTTCCACTCACCAACTTGCTCATCGAGTCCATACACGCCGGCGTCTGCGTGCATAGCGTCCACAAAGGTCGCATCAGTCTTGCTGATCTTTAATTCCGCTTCGACGTTAGCGAAGCATGGCCCGGCGGGGTCGAGGGCCGAGATGCGACCAACGTGCTTCCCCGTCAGATTGTAAACGGTCTTGCCGGCGAAACTGGCGATGTGGCTGCCCAGACTGTGTCCCACGAAGTGCAACGATGCTGGGTCTAGACCCTCTGTATAAATTTGAGGCTCCTTTTTAAAATTACATTAGTAGATGTTCTAAAATATTTAAAAAAGTTTGTACTCTAGCTAAATCAAAATTTATTAGCGATACAATCAAAAACTCAAATAATAAGATAAAAGCTTCATGGAAAATTATTAACACTCAAATGGGTAAATGACATTGTGATAATAGGCTGGTAATAAAACATAATGACAAAAATATAACAAATGCAGCTGATGTAGCCCAGTTATTCAACGAGTTCTTTACAAATATACCCGTAACAACCACTTGCTCCTTAAATTCATCACCCACCGCGGCCGAAAAACTGATGAGGGACAGCGTACCTAATTGCAGTTCCACATTTAGATTTGCACATATAGGGCCACATGATGTAGTCAATGCCTTCAACTCGCTAAATCTTAAAAATACCGGTGACTTCTGGGACATATCTATTAAACTTTTGAAGCATATAATAGATGACGCTGCCTCCTATGTATCTAATAAGTGTATTGATTTAGGTATCTTCCCCGACCTCATGAAGTTTAGTAAAGTTCTACCTTTGTTTAAGTCTGGCAGCAAAAATCAAATCAGTAATTTTAGACCTATATCGATACTGCCAGCGTTCAGCAAAATATTTGAGAAGTTGATGCTAAAGCAGCTATTAAGATATTTTAATATAAATTGTCTGCTTTATGAGGATCAATATGGTTTCACGAAGGGCCGTTCGACAACTGATGCGGGAGTTGTTTTGCTGAAACACATATTTGACGCGTGGGAGAATTCGAAGAATGCCATTGGTGTGTTCTGTGATCTGTCTAGGGCGTTTGATTGCGTCTGTAGGGACACCCTTATACGCAAATTGCGATATTATGGTATATAAGATATGGATCTGCAGCTGATTGCATCTTATCTGAAAGACAGGATGCAATGTGTAGACGCTAATGGCAAGAAATCTTCTGGTCTGCCGGTCCAATTAGGCGTGCCTCAGGGTTCAATATTGGGCCCTTTTTTATTCTTGGTGTACATTAATGATTTGCCTCACTGTTTAAAGGATATTTGCGATGTTGTACTGTTTTCAGATGACACCTCTCTAATTTTTAAAGTAGACAGAAATAGAAATAATTTTGACGACGTAAACAGTGTACTCTCGCAAGTCACACAATGGTTTACTGCAAATAACCTTGTTCTTAATGCCAAGAAATCGAAATGTGTTAAATTCGTCATGCCAAATATCAAAACTCTCGGGCCCAGCTCTGTGCTCGGGCCCGATCTTATTCTTAATAACGAAGTTCTGAAAGCTATTGATTCTACAGTGTTTCTCGGGATAACAGTAGATAGCAGGCTACAGTGGGGTCCCCACATAACCTGCCTTGCGGGAAAACTCAGCTCTGCTGCTCATGCAGTCCGTAAAATTAGACAGTTCACTGATGTGGAAACAGCTCGTCTGGTTTACTTTGGTTACTTCCACAGCGTGATGTCCTACAGTATTTTGCTGTGGGGCAATGCTGCTGACATAAATAACATTTTTGTTTTACAGAAACGGGTTGTTAGAGCAATATACCAGCTGGGAGCGAGAGTGTCTCTAAGAGAACGGTTTGGGGATATTGGTATTCTCACGGTTGCGTCTCGATTTATTTTTGCTAATATAATGAATGTTAGGAAAAACATCCACCATTTTACTAAGCATAGTGAGTTCACAATATTAGCACTCGGAATAGACACAGACTGCATGTTCCTTTCCACCGACTGTATAAAGTACATGACTCATTTGTGGGGCTTGGTATCCGTATATAAAATAAACTACCCATTGCCTTGCTACAATTACCTTCAAATATATTTGAAACGAAAATTAAAACTATTTTGCTGAAGAAAGCGTACTATACAATTAATGATTATATAAATGATAAGACAAGTTGGCCAAGTTGATGTCGCGGAATGATGTCTGCAAATATGTGCACAAATTATATTTATTTCTACTGAAATTTTCTTTTTTTTGTTGTTGTTTTGTTGAGAATATTTGTAATATTTTAATATTTAGTTAATTTGTTATGATTATGAACAATTTGAAAACCTCTCTATATAATTTATATTTTTATTGATTGATAATGTAATTAATTTATACCTACAATGTTTTCTTTTTTTCAAATGTAATTATTATTTATGTATTATGAGTTATGACGTTCAAAAGTGCCAGGAAATGGTCTATTTGAAATAAAGAACTTTGATTTTGATTTTGACAAACCGCCATGTGAGGACAGAATACGAGTGTATGGGGACAAACCAAATAGTTCCGATTTCCGAGAACAGAAATGAAATTTTTAATAGTTTTATCACTTAGCAGACAACGTAGCACGATGTATGTTCTAATTTTGAATTCAAAGAGGCAGCAAAACTGGGCCCTAACTTCAGAATGATAAAAACAGAACCAACTTTGGTACCTAAGTATCTCTTTTGCAAAGTTTTGTTCAAAATTTTGATAACTTTTGAGGCAAAGCTCCTTCGTTTTCTGTCTTTTGATGTACTTAGGTATCTAATAGGTATACTAAGAGTAGGTACAAGAAACTTCAAGTAGATAATTGTAACTTCATAATGACAGGTAAATACGTAAGTAGGTACCTACTATCCCAGCAATAACAAAGGTGTTGAGATAATAGTCGCACATCAAACCGCATCGCGTGATAACAATCTTGTCTGTTGTCATTTCATAATAAGTAGCTCGGTGTTTGTTACATTCCGGTTCATTATACCTACCTACTTAGTTACCTACGTACCTATATTACGTCCTCCGCGAAATGCCTTCCTTGTTTACTTACTATTTAATAGATTGTGCAGATTTTGTCAAACGTTTCCATCAAATGTATGTTCGTTGATTTTAGAACTGCGTTGTTATAGACTAACAGGAATCCATGAACAATCATTTAGGTTGTAGTTTTCAGAGATACTTACCTAATTGCCTTAGGTATGCTCCCGACAAAATATGTCAAATAACTATGTATATCTAGTAACCAAATGCATGGATAGATCAATCGGAATCGGTCGATATAGCTCTTGTTTAGTGTTATGGATTTATGTATTTCATTTAAAATGATCTTAAAAAAAACAAATTAAAATATCAACTTTTGTACCGAGGGAGCTATTTGCCTATCATCGTACCACAACATTCTCGTGTTAGATAGATGTAAGATCAGTACAAACATAGCCTTACCGTCGATCATGGTAGCGCAGACCTTCCCGAGCACTTCTCCGATGAACCGCACCAACGTGGTGGCGCGCACGTAGAAAAACTTGATGAGGGAGCTCGAGTCCAGCGCCAAGATATTGTAGTTGCCTGAAACATTCATACGTAGTAGATCTTCTATGGTATAGGCAGTAGTTTTGTAATATTTCAGTTATGTTATTAGGAAATTTCCTAATGTACATTAGGGAATTTCCTAAGATTCCCTATCGAGAAATGAAGAAACTCGATCAAACTGGAACTAGACCTTCAGATGAACGTGCGTAAAATGTCTTAAAATGTTATCATTATTAGAAGCAGTTAAGTTGTTTGATGAATAAGGCAGCGATAGCCTAGTGGAGATACCAACGGACTGCCATGCAGAGGGTATCGGGTTCAAATCCACGGCACGCACCAACGCAAATTTTTCGAAGTTATGTGCTTATTAAATTGTTATGCCTCGGAGAGCACGTTAAGCCGTCTGTCCCGCTTGTCATGAAATTCTTTGACAGTCGTTATAGCAAGTTAGTACGTATGAATAAAACTGGCAGTAGTCTAAACCATGGAATATAGCTATCCCTTTGGATTAAGGGGGTCAGACAGGCAGTCGCTCCGTAGAAAAGTTAATATTCAGCCAAAACCGGTTAGACTAGAAAGCGGACCCCGGGCTCTAACTGGGAGAAAGCTAGGAGGATGATGAGGTTTAGGTACCTTGTTTGATGAATGACTCGCTGATGCCTGTGTAGCTGCTCTTGCTGGGGTCATCAGTGAAGCCGTGCATGTAGATGGTGAGGCCCTTTTTGCGGTCGAAGTTCGGCATATGAGGCAGCTCCGTTATCGTCGTCAGATTGTATTGGATCTTGATCGAGCTACAACATACATTTTACTTGGTTTTGAAATGGGTTTGAATGCTATTCGTGTGATTCAAATACAAGTGATATCAATACTGTAATAATATCAAAAGTAGGTATATTATTCAGACATATTCTAAGAGCCTCGCTTTTGTCGGTTGAGCAATTGTCATTCCTTTCGGTTTCCTGCTCTTTCTCTGACCTTTTGATACAACCAGACCCTATTTTTTTCCTGCAACTGTTCCACATAGTTTCGTTGATCAAAAAGCAGGGGTAACTTATTGCATTAGACAGAACATAGACCGACATAATCTACACACACAGACCACCTACCCCAGGTGGTCTGTGTCTACACAGTTTTATATCACTACTAGTCGACGTCAGCGGCTTCGCACGCACATATTTTCGAATTTGCCGTTTTGCCCGATCCCGTGGGATTTTCGGGAAATACCGTCTTAGTGCACCCCTACGGTGCCCAAGGAACATACATGCTAAATTTTATCTTCTTACGACCAGTAGTTTCGGCTGTAGCGTGTCTGTCAGCCAGTCAGTAACGCAAGGATTTTATATATTAAGATGCCTTCCTTGTTCCTCCTTGCGTGTTTGCGTGCTCCCTGCGCCATTTTGTAAATCCCGTGAAAGACCAAATTGACAAGAATAGATGTTTGTTAAATGTAATGATGGTAGCAGATCCAATGAAAACCACATCTTTATTTCTTCTTAACTTTTTAATATTTTGACTTAAATGTCCATGGCATATTAATTAATAAAATCTCTAAAAGATGTTCTTGATTTAAGTAACTATACAACGTTGAATTATGGACGAATGAAAAGTATATTTCTTGTTTAATTTTAGCATTTTATTAGTTTACTAGAGGACGCCAGCAGCTACGCCTGCAACGTTTTTAAACTTACCCGTTTTGGCCGATCCCGTGGGAATTTCGGTAAATCCCTTCTTAGTGAACCCCTACGGTCCCCAAGGAACATACATGCCAAATTTCACCTTCTTGCGTCTATTACTTTCGGCTGTAGCGTGTCTATCAGTCAGTCAGTAACGCAATTATTTGCCTGATGGTATGTCATTGTTGCCTTGGCAAATGGGTAGGCCATTGGTGTGGGACGCAACCTGCGTAGACACCCTCGCGCCATCACATGTTCCAAGCACGGGAGGCCATGCTGGCGATGCTGCTGCAACTGCGGAAACCCTCAAACGGCGCAAATACAGTAATTTAGTGAGTAATTACGTGTTTGAGCCGTTTGGGGTGGAAACGCCAGGCTCATGGGGTCCGAGCGCTCGTTCACTAGTCCGGGAAATTTTTAAACGTTTAATCGACGTCTCACGTGACCAGAAGGCTGGTTTATTCTTTCTTAGACTATATATATTTTACTTCCCTACTTTATGTATTCTTTGCTCAGAGAATCAGGATTGCCATCCAGCGTGGCAATGCTGCCAGCCTTCTGGGCACGTTACCCGATGACATTGATGCGGAGGCATTTTACGACGAACCTTGTAAATATTTTCAATTTTTTATTTCTTTTTGCGGTTTTTTGTACATATACTACTTAGACATGAAGATTAGATTAAGCTACATATAGATTACAAAATTATGTTTATTTAATGTATAATTAAAAATAAATTGTTTGACGCAAGGATTGTATATATTAAGATTTTATGAGTATTAGAAATTAAAAACGTACAAGTGCATACTCGGAATTCCGGAATTGTCACTCCAATATCGTAACTCAGTACCGGCATATAACTTTCCGATATTGCATGCCCTAATTGTAACTGAATTAACGCTAGCAAGGTGATGGTCGATACAGTTTTACTTGTGAAAATAAAGATATATTTATTTATTCAAAAAAAAACTTACGTTGTGATAAAGTTGAGTGTCAGTTTGCTGAAGTCTGGCTCTTCGTCATACTGGTCGTATTCTACTCCTAAGATCTTCTGCACAGGCTTACCTGAGAACATGATAAGGTATTATTTTTGCTTAGTTTATCTTGACATGATGTGCAAACGAGTAGACTTCGGCTTGGTGATTGGTCCGTTGACTCGGTCTATTGCCTGTCGCAGTCCACTGCTGGACATAGGCCTCCTAATTTGCGTTACGACAGCATTGTGACTCAAGACGAGAATTTGGCCTATTAGGTATAGCACGCTGGTAAGACGCGTTGCAATTCCAACCCACCATCCACATGGATTAGCCTACTACAAATGCCACTTTATGGTTTACTGCCATAGCCCATTGCTAATATAGGCATGCCTCACCGATGGCACGTGACTGCGGGCGGTGAAAGATAGAGATATAGATAAGAAAAAAACAGCTGAAAATCGGAGGCTAGCCATTCCACCAAGCTGGAGGACGTCCTCATCATAGGTCACATTACACCTATAGCAGATGATTAGAAGAGTTATCGCAATATGTTGGTGACTTTACAGACCGATTTGGGAGCGGTAGGAATGACCAGACCGTTGGCAAACCAGGCCTTGATTTAATGGGAGGGGCGATTTGATGTCCAACGCTATCTAAAAACCACTTAATGTCATACACCTGCCATTATCCACTACTGGATATAGGCCTCTCCAATGGCACGCCTGTAACCCCAATTTCTTCATGTCCAGTCGCTGCCAGCAACTTTGCGTATATCGTCAATCCACCTAGCCGGAGGGCGTCCTACACTACGTTTCCCAGAAAACAACTTACACTGGCTGAATGCTACCGACACGACGGTTTTGTCCAAAGGATCCTTGAGGGCGGCCAATTCCTTGGTGGCGATGTTGCCGAGCGATCTGAAGCCGTCGCTGATCTGAGCAGACGCGGTCGACAGCCACAGGGCCGTCACCATCGAGATCCAATTAGTCATGTTGCGAGGAGACTGCAGAATAAACAAGATTTAGTTAAAAATCAAATCTATGTATATAAAATCATCATCGTCCTAGCGTTATCCCAGTTTCCCTCTGGGGTCCGCTTACTAGTCTAACCGGATTTGGCTGAATATTAGCTTTTCCACGGAGCGACTGCCTGTCTGACCTCCGCAACCCGATATTCCATGGTTTAGACTAGCGTCAGTTTATTTAGAAGGTACCGACTCCCTATAACGATTGCCAAAGATCTTCATGACAACCGGGACCGACGGCTTAATGTGCTCTCCGAGGCACGGGGCTAGCGATAAACAATTCAAATCTATGTATATAAAATGAATCACCGAAATATTTGTATGCTTTTCAACGACTGCACCAAATTAGGTACACGTTTCTTTTATGTGTTTGTATAAAAAATAAAATAATAGGCTTTTGAGTCCAAGCAGATTAGATAGAGTATTAGCTGTGCACAGCGCATTGGTATTGCCGTCTGACGTCCGAGTTCGGGAGTTTACAATAGGGTAGTTTCCAGGGTCAAAACAATTACATTTTATTTAGTCCGTATTTTAGATTATAAAAAAAATATTGGACACGTATTTTTTCTTTTTTCGATTAAATAAAAAAGAACAAAGATATAGCCCATTAAAGTTACGTGTGACGTCATCTAGTCCGAAAAAATGCAGCACGGCGTGACGTTATACGTAACTTTAATGAGCGATATCTTGGTCATTTTTGGTTTAATTTACAAATAAAAAAACACGTATCGCTTATTTTTGAATAATCTAAAGGACGGACTTATAATTCTTTTTTTGTCAACTAGCCTATTACTTTACATATAAAACTGACTGCCTCCGTGCTTCAGTGGATAGCGTATGCATGCGTCTGCTGATAGGGGCTATAGGAAGGTATCAGGGTACCTACTACGCTTCATTACAAGCATAGATGACAATATAACGATGGTGCTATAGAGATAAAGATAAAATATAAAGATTTGTTTATTGCATAACTCTGTAGAGTAGTTCTTAATTATTAAGCATAAAGGAATAGACACAACAGTTTATCCATATCAGACATGCAATATGTAAAAACAAAAAATAGGAAATTAATAAAAAATAAAAAATTTAAATTCTTAAGTAATTAAGAAAAATATGCTCTATTTTTCTTAATTACTTCAATTTTTTATTACAAATACATATTTTTTTATGGACTACATGCATTACTGTTTACCAAAAAATTCGTTTAAGTTGTAAAATAAATTTTCAATTAACCATTTTTTTTTATTATATTTTGAATTTTCAATTTAATTCTTTGAGTTCGGTTGGTAGCCTATTAAATACTGATGGCAGTAATGTGAGTATGTACTCTTATAATATATCATGTGGTTTATTATAGGTAGGGTTATATTATACTTATTACGTATATTTTGTTTTACTGCAGATTTAAAGTTAAAATATTGAACATTATTTTTCACAAATAGGTTCCAGAATGAAAATACCAGTAGGTAAGTGTAAGATAACCGTTAGTTCTGAAAACATTTCTCAAGGACTCTGTGGTGTGTATGTTATAATTACATTGTCCTAACTCCTAAGGTATTCTTTTGGAGAATTAATGTGGATTGAATATTTGTAGAGTATAAATAATACCGTACATTAACAGCGGATTTTCAGCGGCGAACAGCGAACAGTTTTTTCGCTAGCAAGCAAAATAATAACTTGTATTTAATTCATCAAAATATACATGGTGTACTGTCAAAGAAAGAACTTATAGAAATAACATTAGTAAATATCAAGAGTCAAATTAATCCAGACGTTATATGCTTTACGGAGACATTTGTTAAAGCGGGCAGTGAAAAAAATATTAGTTTTACAAATTATGAAGTCGCATCATATTATCACAGTCAAATAATCCATACAGTTGTTCGACGAACGCGTCTAGACGGGTCAATCGTGTGGGGGCCAAGAGGTGAGACGCGGGAAGAGCGGTACCTAGTTACGTATATCGCCTTAGTTCCTAACTAGGTACATGTTTTTGGGGGCCGGCACGTGCTTGTTTTTTGTTCATTACTTATTTATTTGCTTATGAATATTAATTAAGATGGTGCATACGACTTGTGCTGTGAGACATTGAAATTCTTTATGCTGTTTAAAGATTTAAATAAATAAGGATTTAAAAAATCTGCGATTTCATCAATTTACTTATACCAAAAAAGAAAATTTCATTAATTAGGTATAATTATTTATATTATTTTGAAATGTATGTACCTATAACCACTTAAAATAATGTGCACATTCCTACTAATCTATATCGCATGTCTGGCCAAATCACAGAATAAAGTAGCAATAATTGTACGCAAACAACATGGCAGACGTAAGAAAATATGCGTTGTAAGGTAATATTCGATTCTGGTGTGATTTTAATTTCATGCAATAAGTACCTAGTACCTTCGCATTAGGTAAGTACCTATCAAATATTATTATGTATCTTGGTAACGGCGCATCCTAGCTCAAAAATAACCATATTTTTGGCCCCCTTTTATAAACCCCACACATGTTCTCCATAATCTCATAGCCCGGTCACCCATCCATAAAATGACCGTGATGTCTATTGCTTTACCTTAACGTAGTTTGCACGAAAAAAATCTGCGAAATACTTCATATCGATAACATAGGCTCTGCAAGCTGATCCCAAGGTTACCCATCCATTAAACCACCGCTATGTCAATCGCTTTATTTTAACTTGGTTTGTACGAAAAATGCTTTATATTCTTAAGCGCCTCCCACGACACCTGCGGGATGAAATACACACATCAACAAAGTCTAGGGATATCTTAATCCTAAATTATTTACGAGTTTATAGTTTAGAACCTTGTTAGTTTCCACAAAAAGTTTATATACAGATTAAAACCTCTTTTATTCTATTTTCAAAATTTGAACATGGAAAGAAAAAAAACAAAATAATAAACAAAATATGGCGGCAAATTTGCTAGTAATTCGTTACATTAAAGAAAGTTAAAACTGTTTTATTATAATTATTAATGAAAAGGGTTTTTAATTGTTTTTCTTTTTTAATTTAACGTGACGTACGAACTTTAAAAGTCATGTCACGTCGTCATTTGAGTCGAGATGAAATGTTACGAGCCGTGGGCATGTTAGAAAATGGTGCAATTCAACGCGTCGTTGCTGAGGCCCTACATACCAGTCAAAATGTGATATCAAGGTTGTGGTCACGTTATCGCAGTACTGGAAATGTGGCCGAACAGCACACAGGTAGATATCGTGTTACTACGCAGAGACAGGATCGATTTCTCCAAATGACCGCCAGAAGACAACCCAATATCACAGCGCTGCAACTAGTGCAAAGGCTCCAGGAGGACCACCAGCTGCTGGTAAGCGACCAAACCGTGCGAAGAAGGTTACATGAAGTTGATCTTCATGCTCGAAGACCATTGCGTGTTCCAGCATTGCGACGTGGCAATCGCGGTCGGCGGCTTTCGTGGGCTCGGGAGCATTTACCATGGAGTGGCGAACAATGGTCTTTGGTGCTGTTCACCGATGAGTCCCGGTTTGGGTTTCACCCGGATTCACGAAGAATACGCGTTTGGAGAGCTCCAGGGAGAGTTAGCCGTCTACGGCACCCTCAGGAGGTCCACCCATACCAAGGCGGGACAATCATGGTGTGGGCAGGAATTCGTCTTGGCGGACGAACCCAACTCGTTTGGATCCAAGGCAGCATGACTGCACAAAAATACCACGAGGAGGTAGTAGAGCCCGTTATTGTCCCACACAGAACTCAAATAGGCCATGAATTTCTACTCATGCACGATAATGCTCCTTGCCATACGGCGCGGCTGGTATCGACCGCTCTCCGAGAGCACGATATTCAAGTTTTGGATTGGCCTGCACAGTCGCCCGACTTAAATCCTATCGAGCATGCCTGGGACATGTTACAACGAAAAGCTTTAAGAGATTTTCCACCAAATTTGACGACTGAACAACAACTTTACGAACACTTGCAAAGGACATGGGACCTCATACCGCAGCAAGACATTGACAATTTAATTTTAAGTATTAACAATCGATGTCGATGTGTAATCAATGTAAGAGGTGGCAACACTGATTATTAATGATTAGATTTTACAAGATTTTTTCCATTTTTATTAAAATTAATAGTTTTTTAAGAAGAAATGTTTGTTGTTATCATACTAATTTTCCATGATGATTAAAAAAAATAATTTTTTTATTTAAAACAAAAAAAAACACGAAATGTTTTTTATTTTTATTAAAGACCTTAAAATAATCTATGATTCTTCTATTTACTGTATCAGAAAATTCTTCATAGATTTTTAGATATTTGATGAAATATAAAATATCCCTAGACTTTGTTGATGTGTGTAGGTGCTGACTGACACTTTGTATGCAAATCTGGTCACCGCACGAAAAATGCAACGTGTTTTATAATAATTATTTATCGTTAATTATTGTAATATAGTAAACTAGCTATTTCCCACGGTTTCACCCACGTCCTGAGGGAACTTCTTCGCGTATCCGGTTATTTTTTAGCCTAAGTTACTCCTTGGTACATCAGGCCAGTGAGGGTCCCGTCAAAATAGGTCCAGCCGTTCCAGAGATTAGCGAGAACAAACAGACAGACAGACAAAAATTGTAAAAAATGTAATTTCGGTGTATGTACCGTGTATACATCCCTATGCATTTAGTAAAAAGCGGTTATTTTAATATTACAAACAGAAACAGACACTCCAATTTCATTTATATGTATAGATAAATGACACATACACACGTATAGATGAATTTACACTATATTATTCATGTAGCGTAGCAATTGTAATATTTTTCGAAAATAAATAGACGGTGTTTGAATAAGTAGGTTGTTTGTAAAAAAAAAAAACAAACAAACAAAATAAGTAGGTATTGTTTACATGTGGCAGCCCTAGCCTACTTACCCTTGTCTAGACGTTGTCGGCTTTTTCTACGAGATCAAAGGCGTCAAACTACTGTATGTCTTTATACTGTGATATTATTCTAGACAGAATAAAAGGGGAGGGGTTTGTATTCTGATTAGGAGGGGAATTACATATAAAAAATTCACTTGTTTTGACGAACTTCAACTGATACACCACTTTGAATTTTGTGCCATACAGTTAACTGTAAATAATGTTATAATAATCAGTATATATCGAATACCGTCAAAAAGGAAATTACATCTTGATTGTTTCTTTGAACGCTTGGATATATTGTTGCACAAATATGTAACTAAACATAATAAAAATAAAATAATTTTAGCTGGTGATATGAATATTAAACATTAATATTCATATCACCAGCTAAAATTATTTTGACACAAACATCCACACAGAGCGTTTAGTGGATATTTTCAAAAAATACAATCTCACAGTACACATATCAGAACCGACCAGGGGAAAATCTTGTTTAGATTTAATTATCGGTAATATAGATAATGCAACAGGTACAATATTGCCATTAGGTCTATCTGACCATGAAACAGCTCAGGCATTTAGTTGCCCAGTAAACTTTAAAAACGTTGCCCAAAATACATATTTAAGTTCAGGAGATGTTACTCAAAAGAAAATATTGAGAAGTTTAAGCAATATTTACCAAGTATAAACTATTTAAAACTAGAACTGCGAACTGACTTCAATTTAGCTTTTGATGATTTTTATACTTATTTTTGTCTTCTCTATAGACTTTGCTTCCCTGTAAATAAAATAAAAGTAAATATATCTAGGCAATCAAACTGGTTGTCAAAAGGGCTCAAAATTGGGTGCAGACATAAGCGAGACCTACGTTACAAATTTTATTCTACGAAATCTAGTCATGATAAAACGATATATGTGAACTATACTAGACTATTACGAAAGTGTATTTTATGCGCCAAAAAACAAATGAATCAAAAATATGTGGCAAACAGTAAAAATAAATGCAAAGCTACGTGGAACATTATAAAAACTGAGACAAATGACTTACCATACAATAACTACATATCAAAAATATGCACATCAGATTTAACAATAACCGATCCATCTGCAATTGCAACAGCGTTCAATGAACATTTTATATCAACTACCAATGTATTAAATTATGAGCTGACATTAACAAATAGTAAAACCCAAGTGCAACATTCTATGTTTTTAACGCCAGTCGATGAAAAGTACATAAAAAAAATAATAACTTCATTAGCTAATACGACAGCAGAAGGGTATGACTCTATAAATACGGGTATTATTAAAGCCTGCAAAGACCAGCTCTGTCCAATACTAGCTTTTCTCATCAATCTATCCTTAGAATGTGGTGAGTTCCCAGAAAAGCTTAAATACGCAATTGTAAAGCCTATACATAAAAAAGGAGATAAACAGGACATCTGCAATTATCGACCAGTGACATTAGTACCCATATATTCTAAAATTTTTGAAAAGGTTATGCATGACAAACTAGTGTCATTCTTTAATAAAAATAATATAATAAAGGATCATCAGTTTGGCTTCCAAAAAAAGAAGTCCACTAGAGACGCGGCTTTCAATCTTTTAAATGATATCCTATGGAGTGTAAATGATAAAAAATATACTACTGCCTTGTTTTTTGGATATGTCGAAAGCTTTTGATTTTGTATCGCATGATCAATTGCTTAAAAAGCTAGAACACAATGCTATTAGAGGACTGCCCCTAAATTGGTTGGCAACATATCTAAGGGATAGATACCAGTGCGTTCATTTGATGCGGCTGGATTCAAACACAATTCAAATTTAGAAATTGGAGTACCAGCGTAATGAATTTGGTGTACCCCAGGGTAGCGTGCTAGGCCCTTTGCTGTTTCTTGTATATGTAAACGATTTGCCTGAAGTTACAGAACACAAAACAATACTTTTTGCCGATGATGTATCAATTATTGTAACATCGAATAAATCAGTAACGTTAGAGAATCATAAACTTGACATTAATAATACTTTGACAGCGATTATAAAATGGTTAAATCATAATAATTTACAAATAAATTTAATTAAAACAAATTTAATGAATTTTAATAATTATAAAAATAAATCTATTGACATAAATTATGAAGGACATGTTCTGAAAAACTCTAATAATGTAATTTTCTTAGGACTTACAATTGACACACATTTAAAATGGAAAGAACAGATTCATAAGCTTTGTGGAAAAATTAATAGGTTCGCATTTGCGCTTCATAAGCTTACACTCGTTGCAAACAAAGATACAGCTATAACAGCTTATCATGCTTATGTTGAGTCAGTGCTCAGATATGGGCTGTTAATCTGGGGTAATGGAACAAACGTAAATAAAGCATTTGTTGCTCAAAAACACTGTTTACGATCTATAGCTGGTGTCGCCCCTGATGTATCTTGTCGACCCTACTTTAAATCTTTAAATATATTACCATTGCCTTGCTTATATATACTGGAAATTAGCAAATTTGTGAAACAGAATTCAGATATGTTCAAACAAGCCAAAGATGTCACAAAGCGAGCTAACATTAGAAACCCAAATAGATTGGTAATGGAATCTGTTCCAAAAAGTACAAAATTACAGAAAAATTGCTATTACATGTGTAAGACAGTTTATAATAAGATACCAGAAGAGATAAAACTACTACCATTTAAACAATTTTTGTATGCACTAAAAAAATGGCTTTTAGAAAAAACCTTCTACTCAATTAAAGAGTTCTTAGATTCTAAATGAGTAGGTACATAAGAATACTATTTGTGCTCTGTTGTAAAAAGGAAAGACAATAAAAATGTATAATAATCGTGGTACCTACTACAACAATACTAAGCTAAAACTAGATAATCTAAGGCCCACTTGCGTAACGTTTGATTTAAGTCACTCCTTAATTTAAATTTTTTGAACAGAATTAATAGCATAAAATAATTTAACTTAAAAGTATTTAGCGTCCTCTTGCACAACGACAACAACGCTTAGATTTAGTTAAACATTTTATGAGGTCGGTAAAGTAGTTTCTACGTTTTGTTTCATGGCATGAAGCCTTTTTGTTACGATTTTAACGATGTTATGCGTATGGTTTCGCATAAAACCTTAGACTATATATTATACTTTGAGCATAAAACAAAAAGCATTGTCGTCGCCTAGCAACGAAATGACAATTGACAAATAATAACTAGAAACTTTTAAGCATTAATCGTAGAACCCTACATGGGGGGCAGGTGCACCCCACACCGATTTGTTTTCTAAATATCTCAATTTCTTTAATATCCACGAATTCGCGCGTCGGAGTATTTTAGTTTGGTGTCAACCGCTCGCGTTACGTCAATACCGTGACGAGGGACCGCGTTGTGTGGTCGCCTGTATAAGTGCTGTGGGGTACGCCAGTACCCCAGTGTAGTAAAATTGTAAGATTATTTATTTATTACGATTGATGCATTTATATGTAATAAGTTATTAAATTTGATTATTTATTAAAACAATAGTCTTATATGAATTAAATACAGATATTATGAAGGTAAAATTCAATGAAGTTTATTTATTTTGTTTCGGATGGCTGTCAGAGGTTTGAATTACGAAGAAATAAGCTCTATACTAGACCACAAATCTGGCGAGGAAGAAATAGAAGTTGGGACCAGTTGTAATTCCTGTGTTCTTTACAAGTGTTCAAGATCAAATAAGACAGTTTTAAAATTAGGTTTGGAACTGATACATGAACATTTGGAGGACCGTCACCGGATGCCAACTTAGTCCATTGCAGTGATCCTCAAAAAAGGACCAAATCCTACAAGCGCTGCTGCTCAACTACATTTAACTTTGTGTAATAAGGCTGATTTGTGATCTCAAGTTACCGATTCTGTTTAGTAAAACGTATTTTCATTAATTGCTTTTTCTATTTTAAGGATTACAGTCATTTTAGTATGGGGTGTTCCAGCACCCCAGTGTAGGCATAACATGTGCCCCAAATAGTGTAGAATTCTAGGGTTAACAATAACAAGTAGGTACATTGTTATCAGTTATATCATCATCATCATCATCATCATGTCAGCCTAGGGACGTCCACTGCTGGACATAGGCCTCCCCCTGCTGCGTCGTCCGGTCCAGTTATATAATTATAGATAATTTTCGTCGCTAATGACAAGATGCCAACATCAGTGTGACAGTTCTTAAATGAAATTAGCCACTAAACAGCCGATTTTCGGTGATTAATTTTGACAGTTCTTAAATCATATTACTCGACAAATTTTTCGTTGTGCAAGACGCTAGTGGTGTTTAATATTTTTTTTCTCGTTAAATACATCTTAATTCAATTTAAGAATCGTTGTGCAAGTGGGCCTAAGTAATTTTAACTGAGTAAAGTATGATGATTAAATAACATATCAATATTATGTATATGTAATGAAGATTAGCAAGTTTCTGTTTTTATTATTCTATTTTATAAATATTATTTAATGAGTTGTTATCTCATCCATGACTTGCATGCTATTAATATTATAGTTAAATAGTCCTGACCTGTATTAATACTGTACTGTAACACCAATGTAAAATAACCCTATTTACTGCAAATAAAGATAATTTGAATTTTAATTTGAATTTGATAAACATTGCCATAGTAGGTACGCAATTCTTGTAACCGCGATATTTATTGTATATATAAGCTGACCTGTCTTTCAATATAGTAAGCCTAAGTATATAATCATCAGTCAACTTATACACAAATAACACAACGAAATTACAGACAGTTAATAACACGACGTGCGTTGAGACTCTCCCACAATGAAGAATAACCACTATAATAATTCATGGCAATACCACAGTCAATGTTTATACTGTGGCAAAACCATGGCTTGTCTTTGAATCTGTATAACGTCGTAGTTTGGTGTGTGTTCTTTTGATATTGTTGTCTGAACAGACTGCAGTACTGCACACGTCAATTGCTCTTGTAATACCTGCAGCTCTATGAAACAGAGAATAAGTCGTGATACATGCTCACTGTAAGATACAATAGGTACTTTCATAATTTTCTACGGCGAATGCAAATAAACGTTTACAATCAACAGTTGTCGTAGTATTTAATGTATAAAATTAAATAGAGATCAATACTTGTATGTAATAATATGTATCTCATTCAAAAGTCGTATGAATAAAATATACCTACTTAGGTACCTATATGAATTTATCTACTTAATATATTTGCCTAAACAACCGTACGGAAGGTACTGTTATGAGAAAAGTCCAATAATACCTTTTGTTTAAAAAAAATAAGTACTAAAGTAGTACTGAGTACTTTATAAAAATTACTAATTTGAAGATAGAAGCGCAGCGCGATTTCGAAATAGTTGAAAATCAGTTATCATACTTAGTTATTTCTACATGTGCGTGCGTCTTGTAAACATTCATATTTTAATTGATTTTGGACATTATTTCAAGTGAGAACAATGACGAAAATAGTTCAACAGTGAAATTCATGATATTCTTTAACAAAAAATAATCAAAATTACGACCGCGACACAGGAATATGTTACAGGATGTAAAAAGACCCTTAACGAAAACTGAAACCCCATATTGTACCAATCATTACGAAAATTTTTTGCTTCGGCATCATACCTGGGAAATCACTGGTTCAGGAGATATTGACGCTCAAAGTTAATGGAAGTTTTGTAATTAGGTACAAAATCGATGCATTTACCCCGCTAACCTGTTCTATAGATGTCCTATGCACCCAAAGATTAGTAGGTATTTCGAAAATTGCACGCGCGCATTTTTTATAGCGGCTTGAAAAAAGTGAAAACTTAAAAAAAAATGTCGTTTCCCAAGTTTTATTTATGGTTAGTATGACTTGGCATGATGTCCAAAACGCGTAGACTTCGGCTTGGTGATGGGTCTTGTGACACCCTGTATGTATGTAGTCATCATACGAGAGTTGCCTCTATTTGTTTTAGATAAGTGAGTGGAGAGACCGACAGACTGCTAAGCAGAGGGTCTCGGGTTCGAATCCACGGCACGCACCAATGACTTTTCGAAGTTAAATGCGTATTAAATTGTTAATTATCGCTTGCTAATCGGTGAAGGAAAACATCGTGAGGAAACCTGCATGTCTGAGAGTTCTCCATAATGTTCTCGAAAGACACGAGAAGTATGCCAACCCGCACTAGACCAGCCTTACCCTTCTCATAGTGAGAAGAGGCCCGTGCCCAGCAGTGGGACAGTATAAAGGGCTGATGATTATAACCACGTCTTGTGGTACACGTGTATCAGTAATTACTGATTACTAATTCATGTCAACTGCTCAACACGTCATTTCCAACCACAACGCCAAGTGGTCGGTGGGTAGCGACTATGATTCAGATCCGTGAGAACCAGTCATTTACTTATTCCTTACGAAGTTATTTTTATAACCATGACAATATAAAAATGTTTCAAAAATTAATTATCATCGTTTTAGCGTTATCCTGATTCCCTCCAAGACTTATATGCCTTGGAGCGCGGGCTCCGCTTACTGGTTTAACCAGATTCAACATCAACTCTTCCACAGAGCGGCTATCGTCTGATCTCCGCAACCCAAAGGGATAGCGATATTCCACGGTTTAGACTTATATCTGTCTATTTGAGGGCACTGGCTTCCCGTAACAACTGTCAAAGAGGGAAGTTATGGCAAGCGATAATGCAAAGTTGAACAGGCACATGACTTAGAAAAGTCAGTGGTGGGCGCCGTGGATTCGAACCTGATAGCAGCTCAGTCTGCTGGTGTCTCCACTAGGCTATCGCTTTTTTCCTATGCTACTATTAATGATCATCATCATCAGCCTGCAAGAGTCCACTGCTGGATATAGGCCTATCCAATGGCACGCCACTGAGCCCGATTTTCGGCTTTTCGTGTCCAGCCGCTGCCAGCCACATTGCGTATATCGTCGCTCCACCTAGCCGGAGGGCGTCACTATTAATATTTACATAAAATTGATAGGTACCATAAATACTCACAGAATCATTAAACGGATCAAAGAAATTACTACTTTCCGCAACCTGGGACTCCATAGCGACTTGTTAAAATGTTTATTCAACTAAAACGAAGTAAACGTTTGTACAATATGTCAACAAGTAAAATAAGAAGCCTGACTAATTGTTGTTATACGCGTGCAATAACAATTACTTTGCAGCAAGATTGTAGTAAAGAAATGAGTTTTTATCTGTAAACATTGAGCTAAATGTGCTCTCGGTCGATTTAGTGTAAGTTAACGAGCAATTACGGGGACCCAGTAATATATGCGCCTATAATTATGATAACGTTTTAAATTGTACCGTTTGCTCGATGAATTTGGCAAAAATATTTAGCCTTGCTTCTTACTGTGGCTCTCTCGCGTGCGTAGCAATAGGCAGTCTATGTCGTATTTTGATGTAAGAATAAACAAGTTTTGTTACTAAAAAAAAAATAGGCAAAATCCGTTCCGTAGTTTTTTGCGCGAGAAAGGGTAAAAACATCCTTAGCAAAGTTTCACCTTTATCACATTGTAATATCTTCTTTATGCCTAGAACGAGGAAAACTAAGAGAACGCATCTAAATATCAAAACAATAGACTTCTTACAAAGTTGCCACGATTCAAGCGATTGCGTAGCGGAGATGAGAATGTGGAGTGACGAGAAAGGACAGAGTTAGGAAAGTGGCTTCCGTAGACTGAGAGCTGGGAATCTTTTTTTTTTGTATGAACTTGCTATGCGAATAGATTATTTGAATGTAGGTAAACAAGTGATTGCGGGAAGCGGTTGGATGCTGGCGGCTCAAAATCGGTCTGTGTGGAGAACCTTGGGGAAGGCCATGTCCAGCAGTGGACATCTGTAGGTTGACATGATGAAACAAGTAATGAATATGAAGGTATAGGAATGAAAAGGGAGCGGGCGGTCAGAAAAGATGGAAAATTAGATTGTCGCACGAGTGATTGATTTCCACGGGGTAGCCGGGATCGATCACTCGCCGAGCAATTAAAGAGAGATAATTAGGTTGACTTACGGGAAATAAATAAAAAATATCACCAGGAAAGTTTAAACTCGCGTTATAATTCCAGTTATTCGTTACAAAAAAAGAAATGACGGCTAAGGTTAACAGAAGATACAATTATCCAGGGCGTGGTCGACGTTGGCCCTTCACAGGTCTTTAGATGGTCTTGTACTCAACTCGGTGGTGCTGGCCGGAGCAAAAAGGGCCGAAGCCTCGTGTGTCCCCGGTATTTATAGGGCCGGCGCGGAGGGGCGCGAGGGAGCGGCCCACTGCTGTGCGTCACTCGTAGCGAGGCTCGCGGCGCAGGGGCGCGATGTGACGTCACAAGATGGATAGATAATGTGAGAGTAGATATGAAAGAGATAGGGTCAATGATCGGATGACGGGCGCCTGAGAAGTATGGAAGGATTATATTGCGCTGACCATAAGTTTAAAAATTGTTAATAATTATCGCTTGCTAAACTGTGAAGGAAAACATCGTGAGGAAACCTGCATGTCTGAGAGTTCTCCATAATGTTCTCGAAAGACATGAGAAGTCTGCCAACCCGCACTAGACCAGCGTGGTGGACTATGGCCTTACCCTTCTCATAGAGAGAAGAGGCCCGTGCCCAGCAGTGGGACAGTTTATATACAGGGCTGATGATGATGATGACCATAAGTTAAATACAACCAGGGCAAGAGAATGAGCATCATTTCAATGTTGCCACGAAAATTAATAAGCTACATGATATACCTACATATATATTATGTAAAGTAATGCTGTACCTACAGATGCATTATCCTTACATGACGTAAACTCTATAGATGGCTTGTATATTACGCACAGGTGTGCATACTAATTATTGACTATTAATTATAGCATTTAATCATTATTTAATAATATTTTATTTACAGGATGTGTTAGGAAGTTTACTTAAATTTATTTCGTGCTGGTATTACCTACTGAGCAGTTGCCAAGAAATTTTAAAATGCGTCATATATGGTTCAGTCTAGAATTAGCTAGTAGTCGTGGCCGAAAACCAACGTCACAAGCTTTGGCGTCTTAAATAGCTTTTTAAAATTGCACTAAGTGTATTCGTAAATACTACGCGGGCTTACAAAAAGCTTAACCTATCTATTCCACTCTTAAGTCTTGTCTGTTTAGACTAGTAAGCGGATCACGGGTCGCATCTGTATGATGATGAAATATCGAAAAATATTGCTTTTATTGAGTCAAGTAGGTATCAATCAACTTAGGACCCCGCATTTCATTTCATACAGGGTGTAAAAAGACCCTTTAACGAAAACTGAAATCCCATGTTATACCAATCACTACGACCATTTTTTACTTCGGCACTATACCTGTGAAATTACTGGTTCAGGAGATATTTGATTCTCGAAATTAACTACTATATTTTTTTAAATAAGTACAAAATCGATGCATTAACCCCGCCAGTATGTTCTATAATGTCCTATATGATCTCCATGGATAAGTAAATATAGGTATTACAAGCATTGGACGCGCGCGCCTTTAATTGCGGTTATCTACTTAAAAAATCGTTTCCCAGTTATTCTTTTTGCTAAGATGACTTGGCATGATGTCCATAACCAGTAGACTTCGGCTTGCTGATGGGTCTTGTGACATTCTGTATAATAATCTTAATATATAAAATCCTTGCGTTACTGACAGACACGCTACAGCCGAAACTATTGGGCGCAGGAAGCTGAAATTTGGCATGTATGTTCCTTGGGGACCGTAGGGGTGCACTAAGAAGGGATTTCCCGAAATAAACTAAAAAAAAATGCAGGCGTAGCTGCTGGCGTCCTCTAGTATGTTATAAAATGTAACTGTTTTTACATCGCCTTGTTTATAATATTTCCTTCGCAGGTATTAATATGACTGTTTATTTATAGATATTACAACTTAATTATAATATTATGATCAATTTATTAATAACAAGTCATTAATCATTAATCCTTGATTAACTAATGTGTGCATTTAATTAGACATTAGTATTCAACACCCATATATTTGTATAATAAAAAGGGTTTTTGTTGATATTATTAAGTTATTCAATAACAAGGTCAAGAACTTTATATAGATTATGATTATTTATGACAGCGAATTTAGTATTTTTACCATGTTTATCTCAGGTTAACAAATGTATCGTTATCATATTCAGATCTGAATATAAACTGTCCCACAACTGAACACGGGCTTCTTCTCACTATAAGAAGAGTTAGGCCATAGTCCACCACGCTAGCCAAGTGAGGGTTGGCAGACTTCACATGTCTTTCGAGAAAATTATGGAAAACAGACATGCAGGTTTCCTTATAACATTTTCCTTCACCATAATAGAAAAGGAAAATGTCATGCACGCGATAATTAACAACAAGTGTTTAGGCTGCCGCATTTTTTTCATTAATATAGCCGATAAATTATTTCCTTTTTAGAAGGAATATCCCATCATGCGAGCACATCATTCTGACAATGCTATAACATAGCGCAGAGCATAGAGCAATATATTTTATTCAAGGATTTTCTTATAGGACACATGACAGCCTATGAATAAACTGACACTAGTCTAAACCATGGAATATCGCTATCCCTTTGGGTTGCGGAGGTCGGACAGGCAGTTGCTCTGTGGAAAACTTATATTGATTGATTTGATTTTGATTGTTAGACTAGAAAACGGACCCCGGGTTCTAACTCAGATAACTAGGAGGTTGATGATAGAAGAAGTGGAAGCATTTATTGAAAGATACTTTGAAAGTATTCATCGGTGCGCGCGTGGACTCCAACCCGCGACCCTTAGCGTAATAGTCTGCTGGTCTTTCCACTTGGCTGTCGCTGCTAGAATACTACCTAAAAACTGCGACCTGAGAGGATGGATGTTTGTAAACCTACCACGCAGTAGCATCTGGACGGATGGTTGATTTCACTACAACTTTGTAGTAATTTCGCATTTAGCTATAGAATAACACAGGCTTACTCTCGCCACGACAACTGATTCATATAAGTGTCGGAAGCCGCGGTCACCAGGTTTTCTAAAAGGTCGCTTGTCGGTCCTATAAATGTCTGTTTATTTTATGTGTGAATTTGATCTCTTAACAACTAACGTAGGTCAGCAAGATATCGTATAATTAGAAAATAAATTGAGTTGGTATTGGTTCCTTTTTAATTTGCTTATTGTTCTTGGCTGTATTATGTACGCGTCGTACTCTCGCAAGGTTATGAGTAGGTATTCCTATTGCTCCGTATTGTTCTGTGAGTATGAGCATGAGAGATCTAAATCCCTTTTCCCATTCTCTCTTTTAAGAAATGGCGAAAGAGAGCGAGTTTTGCAGAAGTTGTGACAGAGGAAGTCAAATATAGATTTGTCTACTTCCTTTCCCAATGGTTGGCAAAGCGCGGGTGACATCTGGTTTATATTGATAACGTCTAAGGACGGTGGACTGAAGGTAAACTGAAATCATGACACTGGCGATTAAAAAGAGTGGCCACGAGTTTTATTGCCCGTTCTTTCTCGTGGTTCTACCTATTGCTTTGCGAACGAGGCAGTAAATGTAGGTAAATGTAGAAGCATTAAGTAAGTAATTTACTTTCAAATTTTGAGGTTCATAAGCGTCATCTTATGACCTAGATGAATAAATGATTTTGACTTTGACTTTGGTGGTAAACCACGTTTGTAGTACACATGATATAGCAAGATGTTTTACAAATAACAGTTGGTCTATAATAGTAGAAACATGGACACCGCGGTGCGTGGTTCAAACTAAACACCTACAGAAGATCTACTTCAGAGAAAAAAAATGGCAGATCAATGAAATTTCGTGTCACGCAGGATCAGTATAAATGACAGAATTCTCACTGTTTCGGATTCCGAACACTAGATACTACTACTAAACAGGGTCATACACCAGCAACCAACTGACACGGCCGGCATTCGAACTTGTCGAGTGTAACTTTGTCTAGAGAATAAAAATGCAACTCTCTTTGTTGTAGTAAGTTGCATTTTTATTTACTAGCCAATGCATTGCCCCGCCCCATCGATATGTCTCGGAATTGATACACTTAGATCTGGCAACCAATAAAAATAAAATTCATGGCAAAATGTGGGTGTATATATTACACCTCTGCCTACCCCTTCGGGGATACAGGCGTGAGCCTATAAGAAAAATGATTGGGCAACCCTAATCCCAAGGCTATGCTAATTGATTACCTAAAGAAATGTCCTTAAGACATGTTGCTTTTTCACTTATTACCATGACTTGTCATTCATTCAGTTTTCTTTATTTACGCACAAGAATGCCGCGCTTACGAACATACTTTGAGAAACTACTGTACTGAATTTGTTTTTACAATTCATGTTGATTGTATAATCTATGTATTTATAAGATAATTCTGTGGTACCGTTTTTGACAAGTCCGGTCATGCTTCGCTGCTAACGATCACACGATTAATATAAAAAAAATATTTTCACCACAGCAGCTCAAACATGCCGCTTTTGCTGCGAGACAACAGTGAACAAAACGCGATTTTGATTCGAGCGTGAGGCAAAGTAGCTTTTTAATTTTTCAATCTTCTGTGCCACAATTGACATTGTTCAGCCACAAATTTGAAACATTCGAATTTTACTGTGCTCTGTCTCTTTCACATGCATATAAAAAGTGAGTGATAAAACAAACCCCTTCGAATTCGAAATTCGATTTTGGAATTCGACCTCAAAGAAAACACCTACGGCAACGCAAAAAAAAAAGATATTTGTTTTTTTTTTATATGTTATTGTTTACATGTTTAATTTATTATTGTATTTTAATAAATATAAATTTTAATAAAACTAATTAATAGTATAAAATTAGTATTTAGGTAACCAATACATTTTTATTTAGAATTACAACAATGATACATTTGAAAAATAAACATCAGGGACGCGGTATTAAAACGCGATTTAAAAAGTAGCGGGAATAAAAATTTCGCTGATGCTGATACAGTAGGTACCTAAAATAATCTAAAAAGATGAGTGAAACTAGCGATGATGACTGTACTTTAACACCAGAGTTAAATCAACAAGTGATTATGCAGAATTCAATCTATTCATGTTCATTTCTATGTCTCCTAAGTAATATGTGTTCTCACTGCTGTGGTTAAAAGCTATGTGTGCTACACGAGAGCAAAGTTTTTTGTATCTCGTGCTGTCGAGTCCCTCACCACGCTCAGGATTCTAACTTTGATTCACTCGCTACGCTCGTGAATCAATCATAGAATCCTTCGCTTGCTCGGGACTCAAAATAAGCACTCGAAACAAAAAACAACTTTGCTCTCTTGTTGCACAAATAACTATTGGTTTGCTTATGGGCTGTTTATGTATTTTACATATGTGTGCGTATTTTAGTCAACATTTTATAAAGATCTTAGAGCAGGAAATAAAAATCTTTAGTCCTTATTAGTAACTTTAATTTTTGCTATATGGTAGTCTCATATGATAAAGCTCTCGGTAGGTATATAAAAAACATTGGCAATATATAAAATTAATTTCCTTACGGAAAAACCCAATAACACTTTGCTCGACCCGGGAATCGAACCCGAGACCTCCCAATCATCAGCAGACTGATTTTTATTAAGACCAAAGAAAGTCTAGTAGTACTCAGTTATTAACAAGTAAATCATTATGAATGGTTTTTACCAATGTTAAGAATCTTATGAGTAATAAGTAGTAGAGCCTCATCGCAAGCAGATCGCTACATGTATTTTATTAAACAACTAAGTTACTTATTTTGTATTTGATAAGATTGGCGTCAATAAATGTAAGAAACGAACTCGCGATCTTTCGACAGCAAATTACCACCAAAGTAACTAGCTGTTGTTAATATTTATGTAAGCTTTGCCAGCGTGGGATATTTTTTACCCCCTTACAGGAAAAATTTTAAAAAAACCTCTTCAAGAAACATACATGCCATATTTAAGTATTTTGCACCCAGCAGTTTCGAAATTTCGGATGTGCGTTTTCTGTCAGATGTCAGTCATTAACGGAAGAGATCTAGGTATAAACCTAGGTATATTGGTTTAGGAACTTATTTTGGTACTTTTTGTAAAAATTAAACGTAGGTAGGTTCTATAACCTACCTACTACAATGAAAAGTACCTATAAAAAAAGTTACAAACACTTCTGTCACCATTGTTTAACACGCACCTATGCAATTTGCAGTTGTATTACCATGTAGTTTTACAGATCTACTCTGTTAATTATATTTGCTTTAATACGAGCTATTTAATATAGAGATTCCCTTGCTATGTTTTCGGTAGGTACATATATAATAAAGATGTTTAGTTAAAAATATAAATGTTATTTTAGAAACAAATAAACAATTGTTGTGGTTTATTTCTACACGTTACACGTATAGTTTAAATTAATATACCTACGACCACCACATAGGTATAGTTTTAATTTAGGTACAATGTAATTAAATTTTGCTAGACTTCCACCGGATCATCATATTGGATACAAAAATATTTAATTTCAATTTCTACCAAACCATCAAAAGTGAAACCAAAATTTTCTTTTTGATAGCACTTAGTTGAATAAGGTAGTTATTCATATTTCTACAAACTGATCAATTTATAAGATGACATTGGTTTGCCAAATCCTATTTTAGATCGAAAATTTTCTCGAAATATTTTTCGCGATCTTCTATACGGGGCTGTATGACAAAGTTTTCCTGTTAAACTAATAGACAAAATTTTACTTACGTGTTTCCAAAGACAAAGAGGTGTCCGCGTAGCGTTCGATATAAACGCTACCTTCCGACTGACCGCCTCTACAGATCGCTCGTATAAATAGGAAAACTTTACCACGTTGTAATAATAACACTCATCTTAAAACAGACAACGTAAACAAAAGAAATTTCATTATTTAAGTATTTACTCTACATGTTTATATAAGAATAAATTACAATAATAAATTTTGATCGCTTTTGTTTTGTACGCAAATTTTTCCTAATGACGGTGTTAATTTGCGACAGATGGTGACTTTGTGAGTTCATCTGTAGAGTATGTATACAAAGAAATGCTATATGTATAATTTTATATACATCCATAATTTTTAGCTGAATTATTCACGGATAGTAATTTAAAATTATGAATATTAGGATGGCAACTACAAAGGATAGCTGTGAAACAGCTGTTGTGAGATAAGTTGGCAGAAGTATCTTTAATATGTTTATGTATATTGGTATTTAATGTATATATTTAATATTATCATATTTAGATATGTAAGTATAATAAGTATATCATTACTATATATTTTGTATACTTAATTATTAATCATCTCATCATCAGCCTTTAACAGTCCACTGCTGGACTAGGCCTCTACTTTGAAAGGAGGAGTTGGTTGTTACTATACCACGCTGGCCAAGCGGGTTGGTATAGGGTTTGTATCAAGTTTTCTTTCGCTTACAGTGCTGTTCTCTGCATAATGTGCTCCCTAAAGACATAAAGACATATTTATTTCCGCATTTTGGTTGTTTACAACACTTATATATGTCAAAACCCTATTCTAGATGATGCCGGCTTTTCCTAGCTAAATGACTTCTTGAGAAGAAAAGCCGAAACAAACTCAGAGTCATTGTTTTTTTTGTCACTTCAATTTCTTTAGTCTTTTCTTGATCTTTTCTTCTACACCCACATTTCGATAGATATACTTTAGTCCCACGTAATAAGGGGCGAGCCTATTGCCGTACCGGGCACATTTCCAGACTCCGTTCTGCTACTGAGAATTTCGTGACAGAAAAACCCAATAACACTGCCCAACCCAGGAATCGATCCCGGGACCTCCCGATCCCACGCGCACATTTATGCCGCGAGACCAACGAGGCAGTCGTATAGGGTTTGATGTCGAGTTTCCCGTCTCTACGCAAAGATGGTATTTGCATCGTGTTATCCCTTAGTCGCCTCTTACGACACCCACGGGAAGATAGGGAGTGGTGACACTTGTATTCTATGCCGTGTGGTTGACGCCAATTATACATAATATATAATTTTATAATAATCACAATGGCTGTAACATATGTAGATATCTAATATGTTTATGCTACAAAGGTCCTTCTTCACTCAATTCTACAATACACCTACTTTTAATCTCTGCAAGTCTACACCACTCTATAGACTGGGAGAGAATGCCTAAGGCATTAAGTCCGCCTTTATACGCTTCCGTGTATTTATACCTAGTTATTAAATAAATAAAAATAAAATAAATATATCTTAATATATAAAATCCTTGCGTTACTGACTGACTGACAGACACGCTACAGCCGAAACTATTGGGCGCAGGAAGCTGAAATTTGGCATGTATGTTCCTTAGGGACCGTAGGAGTGCACTAAGAAGGGATTTCCCGAAATTCCCACGGGATCGGCCAAAACGGGTAAATTTAAAAAAAATGCAAGCGGAGCTGCGGGCGTCCTCTAGTATTTTTATAAAATTAAGGTACCTACCATAGGTACAAAGCTAAGCCAAGATGAAGGAGGCCTACTAAGCCGGCTGCTACCTATAATAAATTAATTTTACACAGTGATCGCTTATCTGTAAATTTGCTTATATCGCGTTCTACAACCAAACTGAGTATGCGGAATGATATTGTCAGGATAGCGGGAAGCAGGTGACGACTCAAGATTAGAATCTGTCCATGTCATCTAAAGACATATTACTTATTTCCACATTTTGGTTGTTTACAACACTTAACACAAAAACCTCAAAACTCTATCCTAGACGATGCCTGCTTTTCCTAGCTAAATGTCTTCTTGAGAAAAGTAGCCGAAACAAACTCAGAGTCATTGCATTCATTTTCCTGTCATTTCATTCGCTTAACGACTTTTGTCCCCGAAGGGGTAGGCATACACACCGACATTTCGCCAGTTATGTTTCGGTCCCAATGTAATAGCGGGCGATGCTATTGCCATCTACCGGGCACATTATAAACCGAGCGATAATTAGCATTTTGAATGCACACATAACTTCGAAAAGTCAGAGACCCGAGACCATCGTCTCGGCAGTACGTTACGTACACCATAGGTCATCATCATATCATTCGCTTTATTTTTTTCTTATTTAAAGTTCAGACAAAATGGATTTAGCATGTACAATGCAGGATATCGTCTGATGCTTATAAGTGACTCATCTGCTGATGGCCCGCATTCAACGGGAGCCAGCACGATCTAAATTACGATGCCTCTACGCACTCCACCACACACGTCTATTGGCTGCGACACAAGTATGGGAGGCTGAGTTTGGTCCTGCGGAGGTAGGTATATTTCTCTCTCCTCTAGAATGGTTACACTCGCGTTGTTTAAGGCTACTGCTCCCCATTCGTAGCTCATAGCGTGATGTCATATAGCCTATAGCTTGCCCAATAAATGAGCTATCCAGCGTAAACCATAATTGTTAAAATCGGCTCAGTAGTTCCTGAAATTAGCGCGCTTAACCAAACAGACAGAAAGCAAACTCCTCAGCTTTATTATATTAGTATATATATATTGATGATGTAGGTAGAAGAGTCTTGCTGATTTCAGCATGAATGTGCTGGCTCGAACCAAGAAGTACTGCCCTCTCACAGAATAGTAATCTATAGGTACAGATGAGTTTCCTTCGGTGAGGAATAGTGCCGGAGGTCCCATCCCTTTACCTTTGCCCCTATACCGCTCCTCCGCATTTTTATTATTGCCCTTTCTATTGCTTTCCCATCCAAGTCGGCAACGATCTTGTAGCCCCTCAGGTGTTGCGGGGTTTATTCCACTTTGAGCACCTGGGTGATATCACCTGGGTGAACAAAGTAGACTTCTTGGTGTCCTGATTTCACCTCGGAATGATTTCACAAGGTGAAATAAGTCGACATAAGCCGAGGACTTTGTTCACCTAGAAATTAATTCAACCAGGTGAAAAGCGGCCTTTTTTATTCATCTTGTGGACTTTTATCAACTGAATTTGCCTGTCCGTCATTCTGATTGTTGAGATTTAAGTTCAATTTAGTATAGGGTCATCATCACCCTCTTAGCGTTATCCCAGTTTCAATCTGGGGTCCGCCTACTAGTCTAACCGCATTTGGCTGAATATTAGCTTTTCCACAGAGCGACTGCCTGTCTGACCTCCGCAACGCGAAGGGATAGCTATATTCTATGGTTTAGATTAGTGTCGGTTTATTTAGAAGGTACTGACGTCCTGTAACGACTGTCAAAGATCTTCATGACAACCAGAACCGATGGCTTAACGTGCTCTCCGAGGCACGGGACAAGCAATAATTAAAAATTCAATACGCACATAACTCCGAAAACTCATTGGTGCGCGCCGTGTATTCGAACCCGATACCCTCTGCATGGCAGTCTGTTGGTATCTCCACTAGGCTATCGGTTCCTTTTAGTATAAAGTAATTGTCAGCGTTAGCCTAATGGGGATCCAACAGACTGCCATGCAGAGGGTATCGGGTTCGAATACACGGCGCGCACCAATGAGTTTTCGGAGTTATGTGCGTATTAATGGCAAAGCGTGTAAGTCTTGGATGCAACCGGGACAACGCTAGGGCAATGATGATAACTGTTTAGAATCTTATTTATCCTAAAAGATATGTAATTACCCTCCCTAAGCATAGCCAATCTATCTCTTTTCATTTGAAATCTTACCAATTTCCTCCATCTTCTTCTTCTTCCATCTCCCATCATAGATATTTCCATAGCTATCGGATAAATTTCATCGAACTGTTCCTTCGAAGTCTCCTCAACATTGTAGTAGAATGCACTTGTCATCTGAACCTTCCCAGGCAAAAATAACACAACATTTATGGTATATAACACGTTTAAATCCAAAACTGTCATTTTCATAACTCTATTTTCTAAATGCTGTCCAACAGTACACTACACTTAAACAGTCATCCCGTGATAACGGTCGGTGTTACCCACGCCGACGTACAGTCGAACAACTTCCCGCTCGACCACCATAAAGTCGAGAATCGCTCAGCAAGACATCGTCGCTTCCAGTGCTACTTTACACGCACATTGACACTCGTATACAAAACCAGTTCCTAGAATGCCGCGACTCTGAGCGAGCCAAGGGCCTTTTTTACAAACTGGTCCAGCGCCGACTTGTTTGATTGTAAGTCGCGTAATATTTCACTTTTATTTTTTGAGATCCGTTGCATCAACATAAGTTTGTGCACTTATAATGTTTAAAATTTTACGATATAGCACCCAAAGCCCAGTCCTGTCAACAGGTTACAATAATCCGTGAATTGTGGTACAATTGTGTCTTTAAGACGATAATCTCTAATAATTCCTAGCTGGTGACTAGCTACGGAATGAACTCTAATGTTTTATGTTTCACGGTTATTATTAATTTTGCGTTATTGCGTGTTTTCAATTGCCGATAAAGTTGTCCTAATGTAATGTCTCGTTGCCATCGTCACAAATTATTGTAAATACATCACATAAACATGAATCTTAATGTGATTTGTATTTTCACGCAGTAGTACGTTAACGTTGCAATTGCTTGGGTGGTGTAGTTGTTTTTAGGGTCGGCACATATCTGACGGAAGATGCGTCGAACGTATCTACGGTCGCGTCTATTCCGTCACATGAGTCGGTACACATCTGACGGAAAATGCGTCGAGCGTAGGTATCTACATCGGTCGCGTCTATTCCGTCAAATTAGACCTGCTACATTACGCGTCTAGTCAGTTTCTGCGTTCAGCAACTATAGTGCGGTTGCTTTGTATGACATTTAATTTTAAAACGTCACCCAACGCGCCACGGCGTCAGTCAAAATTGACGTGGTGCGTGGTGCGCGCGACGTCGACCGATAATGCGTTGGCGGAAACGGAACAGATGCCGTACGCTCGACGTACTAACGGATCATCGGTCAGGTGTGAAAGGTTGAATGGTTTTCTATATATTTGTATGTTTTGGCGTTACGCGACCGATGATACGCGACGCATCTTCCGTCAGATATGTTCCGACCCTAAAGTTTTAAACGGTCGCCACGCTGTTGTTCAACACTGCGCCAAGTATTGTAGGTCCGATCCATATCCATAATTATTATCCATTCACAAGAGTAGTTGTTTTTATTGGTCTTAATATTTTAAATGTCTGAAATAAATGGATTGTGCGAATGAAAAGGGAGTGAATGTTCAGATGACATCTGATAGGAGAGGACGGAAGAAAAAGATATTCTACACGCCGACTCCAAGTAATAGGAGAACAGGGCATCCAGAAGAAGAAGAAGTAAATAGGCCTAATAAAAATTAAAGCCACATTTTATGCGGTTTTCTGAGCAATGCTCGTTTCCCTGCGAGATCGAATCAGAAATGCGGAGATCAGTAGGAGAAACACAGTCACCAACATAGCTCTCTGAATAGCCAGGCTGAAGTGGCAATGGGCAGGGCACATAGCTCGAAGGACCGATGGCCGTTGGGGCGGGAGGGTTCTGGAATGGCGATCACGTACCAAACGACACAGCAGGGGCAGGCCTCCCGTAAGGTGGACCGACGAACTGGTTAAGATCGCAGGAAGGGGTTGGATGCGGGTGGCTTAAGATTGGTATGGACAACCTTGGAGGATGCCTTTGTCCAGCAGTGGGCGCCTCTAGATTGACATGATGCTGCCGTTTGAAATTCAGGAATCTCAATTTATACTGATACCCAGACTCATATACGATATATATTCGTAACTCATCCCACAAAGTCTTGACTGGGGGTGTAAAAAGACCCTTAAACGAAAACTGAAATCCCATGTTGTACATTGGTACAACATGGGATTTCAGTTTTCGTTCGGTTCCGAAGTAAAAAATGTTCGTAGTGATTGCACTACGAACATTTTTTACTTCGGAACCATACTTGGGAAATTACTGGTTCAGGAGATATTGAGGCCCAAAGATAGTATGGATTTTTTCTAATTAGGTACAAAATCGATGCATTTACTCCACCAATACGTTCTTTAGATCCATGACCCCATGGATACCTAAGTAGGTATTCGATCATTGCACGCGCTTTTAATAGCGGTTTAAAAAATGTGAAAACTTAAAAAAATATCGTTTCCTAGGTATTTTTTTTGGTTAGTATGACTTGGCATGATGTACACAACGAGTAGACTTCGGCTTGGTGATGGGTCTTGTGACACTCTGTGGTATGGTATGGTAATTAAATAGGCATAATCAGAAATTGGGTTTATTTTAATAATCTGTTATGCGTTCGTGACCTTACGCATAATATTTTGTGAACAAGACAGAGCCAATGTCAATGATAAAATTGAGGTAAAATATTATCAAATAATTTATTTTTTTCTCAGTAATAAGTTGCACAATGCATTATCGCTTCGGTATTATAATGACATCTTGTTCGTTAATGTTTATAACTTGCTCTTGGGATCGATTGCCCGTCTTGTTATGGGATTAAGCTCTTGTTGTTTATGGTGAAATTAGAAAGAGATGGAACAAATCACGTCTATTTTCCTACATTTAACATTCAGCGATAGTATAGTAAAGAGACTAATAGACTGCTCCAACTAAGTTAACAGCAGCGTTAACCGAGTGGAGATATCAACAGACAGCCATGCAGAGGGTCAACACCAGCCTTTAACAGTCCACTGCTGGACTAGGCCTCTCCTTTGAAAGGAGGAACTGGCCTACTATACCACGCTGGCCAAACGGGTTGGTATAGGGTTTGTATCAAGTTTTCCTTCTCTTACAGTGCTGTTCTCTGCATAATATGCTCCCTCTGTCGGCTCTTACGACACCCATGGGATGATATGGGGTGGTGACATTCTGTATTCTTAATCCGCCACCACACGGAATATCCGTCACCACACGGAATATGCAGAGGGTAACGGGTTCAAATCCATAGCGCGCACCACTGACTTTTGCGCAGGTATGTGCGTATGAAATAGTTGTTAGGCCGTGGATCCCGGCTATCATGGATATCTCTACCATATCTCTACTGAGCTCAGTTCCTTTGGATAAAACTGACACCGGTCTAAACCATGGACCATAAGTCTATCCTTTTGGGTCACGGAGGTCAGGTGTCATTCGCCCTGTGGAACAGACAATATTCTGTCAAATCTGGTTGGACTAGTAAGCAGACCCCGGACTCCAATGCGAAAAGTTATGGATACCACTGGGATAACGCTAGCCCGATGTTGACTAACAGCTTGCTAATCAAAAGGAGTCGTCATGAATTTGGACCATGAAGGTTTAAATTCAAGAGGAATCCTGCATGTCTGAGTGGTCACCAAGTCTCCATAGTATTCTTGAAATACATGCGACGTCCAGAAACCCGCACTTGGCAAGCTTAGCCCTTCGCAGAGTGAGAAGAGGCCCGTGCACAGCATAGGAGCAGTTTATGTATTGACCTTATATTGTGACCTCGTCATGTGACAACTAGCGGGGTTTTTTCACGAGTTGGATAAGAAATACAAATAGCTTCAAAGGTGCGGTGCGCGTCCTTCTGCAACTTCAAGCACCTTGGGTAGCCGCCCTAAGAAGTATCTAATCACCGCTGAGTTCGTTAACTTGTGAGACTTAAGAAATGTGCGTTACTTAGACATTCAGTTTGACGACTCCGCGTTCACGCGGCATAGCGCGAAATTTCAAACACTGTATCTATATTATTACGTTAAGTAATAGATGTCCACATATTATACAGTAACAAAATCATTAGAACGTTGATGTGTTGGGAATATGTGCATCAATTAACCGAAGCAAATCTTAATATAATAAAATCCTTGCGTTACTGACATTAGTGACCACAGATGATATACTATAACCATATTAGTGACTAACTTCAGACCTGCCCACACTAAATGCGCGAGGTGTAACTTACAACTCTTTAACTTCGTTTTCTATTAAAATCCCATAACATAAAAATATTCTATAATTACATTTTACTTAATAGGCCTTAGATCTATCTTTTTAAAGTATTTGTACTAATGCTCGCGAAGTCTTAATGCGACACTGATAATGTACGGTGGTTTGCCATTGTTCTTTGGCATGTATGTTCCTTGGGGACCGTAGTGGTGAACTAAGAAGGGATTTCTCGAAATACCCACGGGATCGGTCAAAACAGATAAATTAAAAAAAACGTGCAGGCGTAGCTGCTGGCGTCCTCTAGTAATTAAATAAAAAACATGATATTTTAGACATGTCTCTCATGTCTTTATATATGTACACGTAGGGACCGTCGATATACACAAATATAATAGATAACTACTTATATGACACAGAACCAAGATCTATATTATTTATTTATTTTTATTTATAGTCTCACGCCTGTATCCCCGAAGGGGTAGGTAGAGGTGTAAATATTACACCCACATTTCGCCATGAATTTTTAGGTCCCACGTAATAGGGCGCGAGCCTATTGCCGTTACCGGACACGTCACCAGACTCCGGGCTGCTACTGAGTATTCTGAAAAATCCAGTAACACTTTTGCCCGACCCGGGAATCGAACCCGGGACCTCCGATCAGCAGTCGCATACGCTATGTACTGGACCACGGAGGCACAATAATATTATAACAAACATAATGTCCGTGTGGTGACGGATTAAGAATACGGAATGTCACCACCCCATATCATCCCATGGGTGTCGTAAGAGCCGACAGAGGGAGCATATTTTGCATAGAACAGCACTGTAAGAGAAGGAAAACATGATACAAACCCTATACCAACCCGTTTGGCCAGCGTGGTATAGTAGGCCAATTCCTCCTTTCAAAGGAGAGGCCTAGTCCAGCAGTGGACTGTTAAAGGCTGATGATGATGATGAATTATTAATCCAATCGTATTTGTTTTTCCACTGGTCGACATTGAGAGCTTCCTATCATTTAAATAACGTTAAACACAACTAATTATGGCAGTTATCAGAATGCCATGAGACTATTAATAGATATTACGGCACCATCAAGGGTTTTCTGCGGTGGAATTAATTACAATAATATGCGATTTGTCTGCGTGTCGCGTTTAAAGCAACAGGTAGGTATTGCAAGTATTGCAACTATATTTTTATTGTTAGCAACTAGCAGTTTCCCGCGACTTCACCCGCTCAATACTTTCAATTCGTATTGTAGCCTTAGAATATGAAAATATTTTTCTTTCGTGAGTGCCCATTAGTTAAATAGGAAACCAAATGTTCAAATAATTTAATACTATAATATTTTACCACATTCACACAACACCATCTAATAGTCCCAAACTAAGCAGAGCTTGTACTATGGGTACTAGACAATGGATAAACATACATATATACTTTTTTTTGTAAATACATACATATTATACATATAACACCCAGACCAAGACAAACATCCATGTTCACGCACACAAATATTTGACTTGAGCGGGAATCGAACCCGCGACCTTCGGCGTGGCAGTCGCTTACACTACCGCTACACCAACCGGTCGTCAAATGTCACGTTTCTATCTTCATTAGTTTTGGGTACTTACTGTGATGATATGCCAGTCAAGGCTAAAAAGGTACACGCGTTTGCGGTCCTGGTCTGGTAATTTATGCGCCTCTCCAAGGTCTGCGCCCTCTGAGGCCGACCTCACATTGGGCGACAGCGTTCCTCGAGCGTACGCCCGGCGTGCGCTCGGCGTTCACTCTGTAGTAATTCTACAATGTGAACGCCGGCAGCACGCCGAACGGACGCCGATCGTACGCTCGAAGAACGCTCATGAACAATGTGAGGGAGGCCTTACGGTACTGAATTCAAGCACAGTTCTTAATGAGGACCAGTTTCTCCGTTTCCATAGTTGTGGGCGTTGTGGCAACATGGTCGCCTGAAGCCGGGAGGCACGCTGCGAGGAAACCTCTCAGTCGGGGTACGAGCTAATTGTCAGGAACCTCGCTCAGCTAGGAATGCCGTAGGTCACTTTGGGAACGTTTTCTAAGTAATGGTCGAAGGAGTGGGCTTCGAAAGTGACGTGTTGTATGTACGGTCAGACAAGAAAGTGGTCTTTCAGTATTAACAAAACTTTCAGTGACATCAAATAGGTACTACTAACGTTGAGTTTAGAACTCAGAACATAATTTCGAAGGAAAATCAACATTGTTGTTTAATGACGTTAAAATATATTTGGATCATGTCATGTCATATTTTTTTCTGACTGTAGGTAGGTACTTATTAAATATATTTTTTTGTCTAATGTGTATTCAAACATGACGTACAACATATAATTTCAACGTAACATCATGTTGGTTTGGTTGTTACGACCAACAAAACTAGTTGAGGCAAAAAATATATGGAATCTGTTTTTTACATTTTTATGAGGCTGTGTACGCTCCGCATAATTGAAAAGACAACTGTTTTTTTTTCCTGTATTCTGCTATCTTAGTGATCTGTTTATCAACAATTATCTTATGCTGTCTGTTTCACAAACCGGAAAAAAGTCTTTATATGGAGAGAATTTTCCAGCGAATTTCCTCTCATTCTCTTTCACTGAATCGGTCCACGAGTGTCGGGGCTACATGTCTTTTCAATCGTGAAAATTGTAGGCTGCCACTGCCTTCTAACTGCGCGGCTAGTTCGTTTCTGTGTCTGTCCAGTCTAATTTGGTACTTTTTACTGCATGATTCTATTTCTTGTTTCACTGTTTTCAGGCCAAGGTCCATATAGATGCACAATATAGATGTTCAAGGTAGTACAGCCTTGCTGATTTCAGCATGAATGGGCCGGCTCGACCGGGGAAGCACTACCCTCTCACAGAAAATCGACGTAAAGTAACAGTACCTAAACTGTTGCGTTTTGTTCGGTGAGTGAGACTGCCGGAGGCCCTATCCCCTATTCCTTCTCCCTGATCCCACTCCTCAACCTATCCCTTTTCCCAACCCCAAGGGGCGGCAACGCACTTGTGACTCCTGTGGTGTTGCTTGTGTCCATGGGCGGCGGTAATTGCTTACCATCAGGCAATCCGTATGCTCGTTTACCGCCTATTGCCATAAAAAAAAACTTATTACTTATATAAGGTGGTATTTTCAGTATAGTTCTTAATGTTTTGCTTTGGAATCTTTCCAGTATCTGAATATTACTGGTACAGGCGCAGCCCCATAGCTGAATCCCATATGTCCAAATCGGTTTGATTATTGCTTCGTATACCGTAATTTTACTGTTGTCTGTTAGTTGTGATTTGCGTCCTATCATCCAATACAAACTGCGGAGCTTGTGATCTAGCTGTTTTCTCTGAGTCCAGATGTGTTTACGCCAAGTGAGTCGGCGATCTAAGTGCATTCCTAGGTATTTAGCATCTTCTGCTTGTGGTACATCCTCATTATATAGCAATACTGGCGGACAGGTTTTCCTTCTTAGTGTAAAAGTTACATGTACTGATTTGTCCTTATTTGCTTTAATGCGCCATTTATTAAA
Source organism: Euclidia mi (assembly GCA_944739405.2). Classification (NCBI taxonomy): domain Eukaryota; kingdom Metazoa; phylum Arthropoda; class Insecta; order Lepidoptera; family Erebidae; genus Euclidia; species Euclidia mi. The sequence goes on from OX123206.2 coordinate 1,970,928, forward strand.
CCATTCTTCCATTAGGGCCAAATGTCTTTGTAGGTGTATCTGGAAGCCGTGTCCGGGTCTTCATGGACAGAGAGTAGTGCTGTGTCATCAGCATAAGTGGCGGTAGTTGAATTCTGCAAGGATGGTAGGTCAGCCGTAAAGATTAGGTAGAGTATTGGTCCCAGAATGCTACCCTGAGGTACTCCTGATTTAGCCTCGTGGAGTTCTGATGTCTTTGTATTGTATTTGACTTCGTAGCATCGCTTGTCAAGATATGATTTAATAAGTTGGAAAAATGAGTGCGGCAGCATTTTCTTTATTTTGTAAAGAAGTCCTTTGTGCCACACGTTGTCAAATGCTTGACTAATATCTAGAAACACCGCCGAGCAGTACTGTTTGTTTTCTGACAACTGAATGAAAAAAAAAGCTCCGGTACTAAACCATATACATAAATACTTGTTTACGAGTGTATTTATAACTAACATTGACCGGTTCAGTTTGTTTAAATCTTGTTACATAAGCTAGGAATGCATAGATTAGAGGTGGCGATGACATTTTACTGATGACTATATTGCAGTTGTATATTATTACTGGAGAATGCCCGCAGCTACGCCCACACTTATTTATTATTTAAAGGCTGACACAGCGCTCGGCGGTACACAAAGCCGCCGGCCTGGCCGCACGAATGAGCCGCCGCCGGCATGGCCGCCCGGGTAGGCCGCCGCCGCCCGGCCGGCCGCGGGTTGCAACTTGCTACTTGTGTGTGGTCGATCTATTAGGGTTGTCAACCATACTTTATAATAACGTATCCTACTTTATTTTTGGCAATTATACTTTATACTTTTGTATACAAATAAAATATTTGAAAATACCTTATTTCCAACCCTTACTGTGGCGTGTAAAACAAAACACGAATTATGAGTACTTATCTATATAACGGTACACATAAGTTAAATGGACGATGGAAACTATTTAGGGTCAAAGAGACCTAAAAGAAATTTATCACTGATGGTAAAGATTTTTTACAGAAAAAGGCAATTGGCAATAGTATAGACTCACGCCTGTATCCCAGAAGAGGTAGGCAGAGGTGAAATATTACACCCACATTTCGCCATGAAAGGCAAGTTGATATGGAAAATGAGAAAAGTACTGAGAAAAGTATGAATTGTAGGGTTCTTTGAGTCTCTAGGGGCGACAGCTGCCCCCCCTCTGTCCCCCCTTGGCGACGCCCTTGGGCATACATTGACAATTACAGATCAATAATAAAATATATTCAAGTTATTACTTTTGATAAAGTCTAGATCATTTTGGAACTTAAGAGGAAACACAACGGCCGTTTTTCCATACAAACGTAGTCTCCTGTTTTCTCCCTGGATGATGCCAGTAGAGCAATTATTTTTTTCCAAAAGATGTATGGCCCCGATTGGCATGTCCCTATGTTTTCCTTTTTCTCATAAATTAAATATTAAAAAAGATATGATCCTTCAAATACCTCAAAAATTGGCCAGATTTTCCGCTGTGTTCAAACATCCAAAAAACAAATTTGGCTAGACTATTTTAAAAAAGGAAAACATAGGAACACGGCCAAAGCCTTTCTTTAATTTAATATGAAAAAACTAGTTAAATCGATGAAGTTTTGGAGAAGGAGTCAAGGGAATACGAAACGTTGATTTTGTGTACATTTAATAGGTATTTTTGGTCCAGCAGTAGCGTTGTCTCTATCGTGCTCGGCGGGGGGAGGCTTGAGGTTGCGCAACAGCAATAGATTTTACAAATACCTATTTGTCAATTCTCTCGCCCGTAGTGTTTCCTCTTAAAAACGTTTTTCTGTAAACCACGACTTTTGACATCTTTGTACAGAGTGTTGATTTGCATTTGCAAAATATTTTAAGGAGTGAATATACTACTATAACTGAATACAAATACAAAAAAAACAAGTCACTAAAAGTTAAAAAAAATGTTTTCATCGTCATACACTTTGAAAATTAACTCGGTGTATTGACCACCGCCGCCGATCAGCTGATCGCCATTGCAGGTGCCTAACAGTTCTTCTGTCCCTCGCAGTCGGGCGTGGTTGCGGGGGGTCAGGCGTGTCGGTGTTGCGTTGCCGCGCGCCCTATCTCCCACGACCAAATGCGGGCGCACCATCGTTGCGTCGCGGTGGGGCCGCAGAGGAAGAGGGATGCGGTGTTGCGATGCCGTCCTCCCTATCCTCTGCGGCCGCTGGGTGTTTTGGCGGCGGAGTCCAACACCTTAACCCGCCGCCAAGGGGGTATTGTCCGGGGCCCGCCTGATCATCTGGCGTGCCAATGCCCGTCGGGGGGTAGCGAGGAATGCTTCGGTGATACCTGACCCTCCGACACATGGGTAAATGAGGAACACGGGTTGGTTTTTTGTCAGTTAGAGTCTGACAGTCCCCTTCGCCCTTTCTCCAGGGCGGAGGGACTCCATGAGGATTTTCCAACCCGACACCAAAAAAAAACAAAAAAATTGGTGCCTAACACACACAAGCACACGTACCTACTAGTGTATATAGTGACTGTGCGATACACTCTTATTTTGCACGATTTAACAGTTTAGTCTGATTTACATACATACATACATATATTGTAGTACTTATATCTTTACATTCTGACATTTTTGATTTGACATTTGTAATTTTATTTATTTTGTTTTGACATTGTTATTTTCTTTTGACATTTAAAATTACTTAAGTAATATATTATTATTTTATTTTTTAGACATTCTTAAATTGACATTCAATAATATTTTTTGACATTTAAATATATGACATTTTATTGTTTAAATTTTTATAATTTTACATATTGTTTACAACATGTATTTTACTATGTATTAGCATGTAAAGTTGTGAGTATGATGTGGGCATTATTAAACATATAAGCAAATAGTTGTGGCAACCTGTCTGATGGCTTAGGCTGACATGCTTATGCATACACCTTCTGATGGCGTGGAGGCATAGTGATACAGATCGTGCTGGCTCCCTCAATCAAGGTTGAGCCGTACGATTGCTGTTGAATGCGGGCCATCAGTGGGCCGAGTCAGTCAAAAGCGTCAGATGATTTCCTGCATTGTACTTGCATACTAAACCCTTTTTTTGTCTGGACTTTAAAAGATCAAGAAAAGACTAAAGAAATTGAAGTGACAAAAAAAATAATGACTCTGAGTTTGTTTCGGCTTTTCTTCTCAAGAAGTCATTTAGCTAGGAAAAGCCGGCCTCATCTAGAATAGGGTTTTGACATGTATAAGTGTTGTAAACAACCAAAATGCAGAAATAAATATGTCTTTATGTCTTTATGTCTTTACATAGACTCACGCCTGTTTCCCCGAAGGGGTAGGCAAAGGCATTAAACGCCCACTTATACTATACACTTACGCGCCTATTGCCGCTTATCGCGATATTTTGTTTGCCAGAGCCTCGTTCGTTGATCGGCAGGTGCACCTCCGGTCTGATTTACAATCTAAGTAACATTTATTGAAAGTAGGGTCTTATATCATCGCAAACTGTTTGAAATTATTTTAGGTTAATAAGTATACTGTATATGTTTTAGGTATTATCATTTTAAAATATTTTGCAAATGCTGATCAACATCTCTATATATAAAATCCTTGCGTTACTGACTGACTGACTGACAAGCTACGCCATTTAAAAACTATTGGGCGCACGAAGCTGAAATTTGGCATGTATGGTGCACTAAGAAGGAATTTCCCGAAATTCTCACGGGTTCGGGCAAAACGGGTAAATTAAAATTAAATGTGAAGGCGTAGCTGCGAGCATTCTCTCGTATTGTATACGTAGTGACCGTCGATATGTTAGCTTTTTCACACGCGATTGAAACTTTCTATACATTAAAGAACCAAATATATTATCCCTTAAAAACCGGCCAAGAGCATGTCGAGCTACGCACAATGTAGGGTACCGTACCCCTTACCTTAAGACTCAGCACAATATTGATTTATTCGCTCGCAAGAAGAAGTTTAAGCTAAAGTCTAATTAGGCGTTTTAGGACTCCCTCACATTGGTCATGAGCGTTCCTCGAACGTAGGCACGCTCGCCGTTCACTTTGTACTACAGAGCGAACGCCGAGCGCCCGCGGGGCGTACGCTCGAGGAACGCTGACGCCCAATGTGAGATCGGCTTTAATTTTCATTTTAAGAACTATATGGGTACCTTGTAGCTTACTATATTTTATCACTTTCTTGCAAAACGCTAAATTGTATGAGGCAACCACAGGTTAAAAAAGATTGCAACAAGTGACGTCAGTACAGGACTAAAAGGTCATAAGTCATAAACTCATAACTCCTAAGCCAAGGGCTTTTTAGTCTAAAAGCGACAAGAAGTTATTTTCACTAAGTCAATATGAATGAAATGATGTGTTTTCACAAATGAATTACGCTTTGGCAAAATTTTTAAATATTTATTGAAAATAAACCACTTGTTAAAATATAAGTGTAGTTAAACAGCTGTGTAATAGACATTATTTGAATTTAGCTACGTTTTATTTATAACCATATGTAAAGTTATTTAATATTAGCACATGCGTAGGTAATTTTCCACATTGTGTTTGATGTTCCAAGAATCACGCATTGCACGCATGCTACTTGTCAGGTTTTTTTTACGAGGTGGAATATCCTTTCGGATCTCTGGCTCTTGGGGAAATGTAAGCCGGAGTATGTTGTGTTTCCACTAAAAACCACCTCGACTGCCGACCAAAAAACGCCCTACGGGAAGAAGACAGGGTGCAGGTCCTGTCAAGTCTTCCTCCCATCCCTCCAACCCATTCCCAGGGAAACTTGTAAGGACCTACATACTTATGGTGTAGTGGTTTAAGCAGCTACCTCGCCATTTAACACAACGGAAGTATTGTGGGTTCGATATCCGCACGTCACAAATTTTACTGATCTAGATTAAAGGCTTTTCGTGTCCATATCGTCACTCCACCTAGCCGGAGGGCGTAGGTTAGCGTCGTAGGTACTACGCTACGTTTGAGTGCGTCGCCGTCTCCACTCTGGAACACGACTTCACCACCCGACGACCAGGTGGTGATGGCGTAGCGGGAATGTAAAGGACAGCCACGCCGGAGGTCTCGGGTACGATTCCCGGGCTAGTGCCCATTTGTGTGTATGAACATGGATGTTTGTCTTTGTTTGGGTAATAACAAAACTAAAAAAATGAAATTAAGCATACTCATCATCATCATCATCATCAGCCTTTTATATTGTCCCACTGCTGGGCACGGGCCTCTTCCCATTATGAGAAGGGTAAGGCCATAGTCCACCACGCTGGCCAAGTGCGGGTTGGCAGACTTCACATGTCTTTTGAGTTCTTTCGAGAACCTTATGGAGAACTCTCAGATAAGCAGGTTTCCTCACGATGTTTTCCTTCACCGTTTAGCAAGCGATAATAATTAATACAGATGCATATTATGCAGAGAACAGCACTGTAAGAGAAGGAAAACTTGATACAAACCCTATACCAACCCGTTTGGCCAGCGTGGTATAGTAGGCCAATTCCTCCTTTCAAAGGAGAGGCCTAGTCCAGCAGTGGACTGTTAAAGGCTGATGATGATAATGATGATGAATAATTAATAATTTAATCGATTATCTATATATATTTTTTTTTATTAAAAAATACCACTCCATTAGGACTAAATCCTGTGTCGCGGGGGACTTTACAAACATACAACTAACGGACACAATGAACACTCAGACTCGAAACAACAGGTTATGGATCACACAAAGTGTTGTCTCGTGTGGGAATCGAACCCACAACACTCGGCGCAGTGTCAAGCGGCGAGACGGCCGCTTGACCACTACGCCAACCGTGCAGTCAACCGTACCTACAAGCTCTGCTTAGATGAGATTATGTGTACCTATGTTACCTATGTAATAAAAGGCTCTGCGACTAAGGACAATGCCAGATTAAGTACCTATGGAAACTTGGATAGTGTTTTTTTGGGCGGCTAGGTAGGCAAAGACAACAGAACACCACTTGCTTCTATCCTTACAAACCTCACGAGCTTCCTCTACATTCATTACTCTTTTCATACATGCTCGCCGGTTACGGGTGCTTCGGACTTTTCTGTTTTTCAAAAACTTTTTACTAACGCAAAATAGTGTAATAAACCAAACTTACTAACATGTACTCTAAACTCAGTTCAGGCAGGGTCCAGACTGACCATTTTCCGTCATTGCCTTTTGCCTATTCAGTCCTCATTCTTCACTTACCTTATCTGATACACTGACAGCTCGTGCCACTCGTGACATATCCGGGATCAATAAAAAAAATCATGGAAACAATTATAAATGTGGAATTTCCTTAAACAGTTAGTAGAACGGGCGCAGGAAGTCTGTGAACTCTGCATAATGTAAGGACGGATATGTTAATTAGTTATTATGAACTTGATCTCACAACTTTATAATAGGTATCTACAGTCATTGGCGTATCTAGAGCTGAAAAAGGGTGCAGTTTCTAAGGCGCCCAGCCAAGAATGTCAGTCAGTTGAGACAGTGACCAAAATTCAAGGGCAGTCACTAGTCCATACTCGGTGGGCACGTCCCACCCGGCCTTCAAACTCAAATAATTGTTTATTTCCTAGACAAATGATTGGTATCGCTTCGAGAGCAGAGCGAGACCAATCTAGTCTAATCAATTTAAATTAGCCTATGGTTTACAAAGAGTATACAAATACTACGTATGGTTTAATTAAAAAAAATAAAAAAAAAATTGAACACGTCAGAAAGACATAGATAATAATATAAGAAAAAGAAGTAAATACCCTAGACAAATGATTTATATCGCTTCGAGAGCAGAGCGAGACCAATCATTAGTCTATGGTAAATACATATAAATGCATATTTACATAATTGAGCATTGAAAAAAATGGCTGTTCAGAAAGTAGAGCCTCTGAGAAGAATCAGGCAAGAAACTCAGGGCCACTCTTTTCATCGTCCAATTTTATACAATTAAATAACTAAGTACCTAACTACATTGCATTTTTCATATATGAGCTGGATTGTCCATAATGTTGTCGTTAATTTTAATAATATGGTTATTTAAAAAATAATATAAACTTTCCTGCTATATACGCCTAGGTTTAGGGTACAGAATACAGGCGATATTTTGACTCATATTATGAAGATAATTCCTAGTCCAAGCATGGCCTTAAATGTAAATAACAATCGTGACGACCTGAAAGTGTTTAAGATGGGTGCGTAATAGAATAGATATCAAGATAATTATAAATTAAGTATAATCATCATCGTCATCTCAACCTGAAGACACGCCCACTGCTGGACATAGATCTCCTCCAAGGCTCAGCACACAGGTCCTAACAAGATCGTCGGTACATCTCCCTTACCCTGCTGCGTCTTCCGGTGCATGGCCGTCCCAGAACCTTTATGCTCCAACGACCATCAGATCTTCGAGCTATCTTTTTTGAGGTGTAATATTACTCCCACATTTCGCCATGAATTTCTAGGTCCCACGTAATAGGGGGCGAGCCTATTGCCGTTACCGGACACATCACCAGACTCCGTGCTGCTACTGAGAATTCAGTAAAACCCAGTAACACTTTTGCCTGACCCGGGAATCGAACCCGGGACCTCCGATCAGCAATCGCATACGCTATCCACTGGACCACGGAGGCAGTCAAACTCGAGCTATATTATATACTAATGTAATAAATTCAGCTTTCTTTCTTTCTTCAATAGACTTTAGTTGTTTGTTTGTTTGTTTGGTTGATCGCGCTAATCTCAGGAACTATGTTGGATAGCTCATTTATCGAGGAAGGCTATAGGCTATATTTATATAACATCACGCTTTGAGCCACAGCGGAGTAGTAACCGTAAATAACAAGGATGTACCCGCGGGCTCATCTAACACATTACAGAAACGTGATTCAGCCACGTGTTATGAGAATTCCCACAACGTGTATTACACTCACTTATTATGTAAATCATTTGTCTTGTACATGTATTAATACGTGTAACACATTTATATGCGTCTGCTCTTGACAATGACAACGAATTGACGTCAGTTATGCGATCACGTTCATGGTGAAGTTAGTTATGCTCGTAGTTCAGATGTTCGTACTTCCACACTCCCCGTTATTGGTTTAGTTTGGTACACAGACATAGATCTACATAGATAACGCAAATGCATGCACTTCGCGTGTCTGAACTCCGACCAAGCGTCGAGCTTGGTCGCCACTAACTTCAGTCCCCGCGCGTCCGTTTTACCGTTAAGTAAACTTTATTCACATTACGTTGCCGCGTTTGCTTCGGACATTTGATCTGACGTTGTGTATTAGGAGACGATGAATATCGCACAAGCGATACTGTCGCGCATCGCTTCGACTTCGTGATACAGGCAACGTCACAGTAGGTATTAAAAAGTCGGCACGCTTGGTTTCAATACAAATCGTGATAATTGCGTTATCTATGTAGATCTATATCTGTGGTTTGGTATGAGGATCAAGAGTCTGCTGGCCTTCCTCAAAGAGCTGGGGTGGCTCGAGTGACAACACTATTCCCACCCGTACGCAAAATATACGCCAGGACGTGGAGTTGCGGAAACAGCCCGTGCTACCATACATTGGTAGGAGATATGTGGGTTTATGACCACGGCCTCGGCAGGGAGAAATGGGTTCTCAAATAAGATTATATTTATCTACTAGCTGACCCGGCGAACTCCGTATCGCCTTTTTAAGGTCTTTTTAGGGTGCCGTACCTAAAAGGTAAAAAAACGGGACCCTATTACTAAGCCTCCGCTGTCTGTCTGTCTGTCTGTCTGTCTGTCTGTCTGTCTGTCACCAGGTTTTATCTCATAAACCGTAATAGCTAGAAAGCTGAAATATTTATTTACTAAAAATAAAAATAATTAAAATATTAAGGGAGGTCCCATACAATAAACGTGATTTTATTTTCGTAGTTTTACTCAAAATTACTAACGGTAACAGGTAGACGCTTAAAATGTTCACAGAATATGTAGTTGTATATTACCTTTCAAAATAAAAAATTAAATAAAAAAAAGTAATTAAGTACTTAATAAAGGGGCTCCCATACAACAAACGTAATTTTTAAGCAATTTGTTACTCGATCTTAATAAACAGGTAGAAACTTATAAAATATTTAAGTATACTTACAACAAACGTGATTTTCTTTTATAGATGATGGTACGGAACCCTTCGTGCGCGAGTCCGACTCGCACTTGCCCATTTTTTTCTTATTCCTTTGTTTACAAACCACTTTTCCAGGAAATTCTGATCAAACTTACCAAAGCCATCAGTGCTTAATCTAAAATATCGGAGTTTATAAAGGTAGGTACACAATCAAACGAAAATTGATTTTTATATACAGTAGAATCCATTTAGTATAACGCCGGCTGTATTGACAAACTGCTTAAAAAATAATGTCCAAATAATATTTTTTTTTGTGTCGCCAACGCCTTACGATTTTGGTGGTTCGAAAAATAGATTACAACCGATTCTCAGGCCTACCGAATTTACATGCAAAATTTCATGCAAATCGGTCCAGCCGTTTCGGAGGAGTATTTTAACTAACACTGTGACACGAGAATTTTATATATATAGATGTATAGTTTAGATACAGTATCTAACCCATATATCAGATTTATCAGGCAAGTGTATGGATTGTATTCCGAAGGTAAGGTTATTCAGCGAAATGTTTTGCTCATTTTATTCTTATTTTTGTATTCACAGCCTCATTTTTACATCTTTGGAACCCGCTTATCTTTGGAGTGCAGAAAAAAGGTATCTATCCGGTCCGTATAGAGACCAATTTCCAAGCGAAAGGCCTTTGAGTGGGATATTCTCCTAGGCCCTAGGTCAACAAAACGATCAAAACTGACCTGCTTCTCTTGCTACTAGTCGTAATCATCGTCTTCCTAGCATTTATCCCAGTTAGACCGCAGGGTCCGCTTTCTAGTCTAATCGGTTTTGACTAAATATTAGCTTTTCCACAGAGCGCCTGCCTGTCTGACCTCCGCAACCCAAAGGAATAGCTAGATGCCATGGTTAAGAGTTTAGCAAGCGATAATTTACGATTCAATACGCACATAACTTCGAAAAGTCATTGATGCGCTCCGTGGATTCGAACCCTTTACCCGCTGCATGGCAGTCTGTTGGTATATCCACTAGGCTTTCGCTGCCTCTTGCCACTATTTAGTTTTATATTATGCGCCAATATTGACACAAGTAGGTATCTACAAAAAGGCGGGTTGCTTATTTGTCATCATAAAATAAAAACATTGTTGACGTAAGTACTGCATTACATTTGAATTAGATCGTATCGCGTGTCGTATTATGAATCAACTGACCACTCAGTCAGTGTTGTAGGTATCGTAGATGATCTGAACCTACGGGGTATGAATACTGAATGTAGACCACAAGTGCCTACTGAATAAGTGGTAAGAATCATGTAGTTTAAATTAGTATAACAGCTACTAGTCAGGTATTGCATCATCATCAATATAAGCGACGATAGCCCCCAGTGGTGTACGTAACGGACTGCCGAGAGGATAATGGTTCGATCCCCAGGTACCCCAGGCACACGCCTCTGACTTTTGTTATGTACATACATACATACATATACTCACGCCTTTTTCCCGTCGGGGTAGGCAGATACAACAGAACGCCACTTGCTTCTATCCTTACAAACCTCACGCGCTTCCTCTACACTGTGCTCTACACTCATTACTCTTTTCATACATGATCGCCGGTTTCGGGTACTTCGGACCTTCCCGTTTCTTAGGATGTCAATCAATCAATCAATCAATCATTTATTTTGCGAAAATGGGTACAGTATGGGTACAGTATTATTATAAAAAAAGAATATCTTATGTTTCTCTATAATCTACCGTTAAGGCATACAAAATTTATATAATTAAAAAAATGTCCATTAGAATTTAAAATAATCAATATAAATTAATGTCACAAATAATATAACTCAAAGATGTCAAAAAATAAAATAATCATAATAAAATAATAATAATACTTAATATATAAAATATGACAATTAATTAATTATACATTTATCTTCCAAGTATTCCTTCACGCTGTAATAAACTTTTTCTAGTAATATATTTTTTAATTTTATTTTGAAGTCTAATATGTTATGCTGACAAAGATTCTCTGGGATTTTATTAAAAATTCTTGATGCCATACAAAAAATGCTTTTATTTAAATATGTGGTTTTATTTGGTATATTTTTTATTTTGTATTGATGGCGGCTGCCCTGGAACTTAGTAAAAATATGCATATTCTTTTTTACAAATATAGCAACTTCTAAAATATAAATACTTGGAAGAGTTAGTAATTTAAGTTCCTTAAATATTGGTTTGCAACTGTCGGTTCTTTTTAACCTATAAATTGCCCTAACACATTGCTTTTGTGCTCTGAAAACATTCTCCCAGTCGGTGGAGTTTCCCCAGAAAATTATGCCATAACGCAGTATTGATTCCACATGTGCATGATATGCTGTTACAACCGTCGGTGTATTGACTGTTTTAGAAAGCATGTACAAAGCGTAAGAACTTCTACTAAGTTTAGAGGTTATGTATTCAATATGTGATTTCCAATTAACATTGCAGTCTATATTCAAACCAAGAAATCTAGTAGTGTCGACTTCTTTTATTTTAGTACCTAAGAACTCTGTCTCGCAATCAATGTGAGGTCTATTTCTATTTCTAAACAACATAAGACTTGTTTTTTCCAGATTAATTATTAAGTTATTGTTAGTTAACCAATTGACTATATTTGTAAGGGTTTCGTCTATAGTTCTTTTTAGGACATCATGATTTTTGTTAGAGAATACCACAGTGCTATCGTCTGCGAAAAGAAACATTGGAGAGTTAACGGCTTTTGGAAAGTCGTTTATATAAATAAGAAATAATAAAGGTCCCAAAACGCTTCCCTGGGGGACACTCGTCATGATGTCAACATGTCTCCAATTTGGTCGACGAATGTCTGCCAAACGTTTTGTTATGTGTGTATTACATACCTACATAGACTCACGCCTGTTTCCCCAAAGGGGTAGGCAGAGGCATATTAAACGTCCACTTTTCGCCAGTGTTTTGATCCCATGTAAGTGGCAAGCCTATTGCCGCTTATCGGGATATTTTGTTTGCCAGAGCCTCGTCCGTTGATCGGCAGGTGCACCACTTGCAGGTGAGGTTGGCTTGGGACCCTAAGTTCTTGGTGGGAACCCTATGCACCCTGCTATGCCATTGCTATGTATGTGTGTATTAAAAATGCCAATTATCGCTTGCTTAGCAATATGCTCGATAGATGGCAATAGACCTGGCCCTATTACATTGGAATCGAAACAACTGTGGGTGTGTAACACACCTCTGTCTACCCGTACGTACCCCTTTGTTACGTGTCATCATACCCCGTTTCACAGTCCACTGCTCTACGTTGGCGTAAATCTCGCGAGATCTCGCCAATTTCGAGATCTCGCGAGATTGACAGTTTTGTATGTTTTTTTGTAAATAATCGCAATACCTACTTATTTGAAAAAATTAGGACATAAATAACAACCATTTTAAGCATTATAACTTTATAAGATAAACATTACTGTTCACGAACTTTTCAATAGATTTTTATGCTTCAAAAATTGTTTGACGTACCTATCTGTCTAAATTTTTCAATAAACTTTTATGAAGTAAACTTTTATGAAGTAAACTTTTACGGACGGATCTGTCAAATAAGAAATGAAAGAAACAACAAGTCTTCGCTTCTAATATCAAACAAAAATCTTTTAGTAATAAAACATTTCTTTTATAATAAACAAAACAACGAGAGGTAAAAAAAATTACTTATCATCTATGTTGCTAAACTGAGGTATTATTATCAATTAGGTAAATAAAACAATATCTTCTCAGTAGACTTTTTAGATATTACAGATTAATTAACAAAATATACCAATCAAAGGGACGATTGGTTCAGTTCAAATCACAAGCCATTATTACGAATTATTTTCAAAGCAGCTCCTTCAGAAGCACAAAATGTCCAAAGAATCGTCTGCTAACAGCTTCCTTTTCTGTTGGCCAGATAACCAGCCGCTGAGAAGGCCCTTTCGGATTCAACGCGAATTGAAAACGCAGTTCTCAGGCAGACATCCACGAACTGCAAAATTTTGCCTATTGACCCCTCGGACTCGTATAAATTCATTTATTTTTTTATTAATGCCGATACCGACAGATTGCGATCCGTCCGTGTCAGTTCGCGCTACGAATAAGACGTTTTTATGCTCGAGTGCAATCAAGTAAATCTCGCGAGACCTCGGCCTTTTTTATCGACGAGATTGCATTCCCTAATGACACTATGTATTCTTAACCCGCCAGCGAACGGATAATGGTTGGGCTCTTATATTAAAAGCTTGAAATAGAATTTTAAGTCATCAATTTAGTGTAGGTACCTATAATTGAATACGCACGTAACTTCGAAAAGTGAGTAGTGCGCGCAATGGGTTAATAAACATAGTTGACTGCACGGTTGGCGTAGTGGTTTAAGCGGCCGCTCGGTACTGCGCTGAGTGTTGTGGGTTCGATCCCCACATGAGACAACACTTTGTTTGTGTGATTCATTAATTGTGGTTTCGAGTCGTTGTCTTTTTTAAAGGAAAATATATAACTCTGGCTCTATCTATGAGTTACCATACCTCTTCAGCTGAAGTTAATATTGTCAGCCTCTTCCTATTATTTTTATTGGAGTAAGTAGGCAGACCAGAAGCTCGTAAAGGCTCTTTATCTTATATGTTGTCGCCTTACATAACAAAAAGAGCAATACATTTGAAACCATATTCATAACTAGCTGGACCTGCGTTAATTCAGGCTCCTGCTCTTCGGTGGCTTATTGCATTAAGTTTTACATACAGACAAACATACATAGACTCACGTCTGTTTCCCGGAGGAATAGGCAGAGACTACGGACCGCCATTTGCAATGATCCTGACATATCTCTCTTGCTTCATTCACTCTCATCAAGTTATGTTTTATAGCCTATAAAATTATAAACACATACATACATAGACTCACGCCTGTGTCCCCGAAGGGGTAGGCAGAGGCATTATAAACGCCCACTTTTCGCCAGTGTTTTGATTCCACGTAATAGGTGGCGAGCCTATTGCCACTTATCGGGATATTTTGTTTGCCAGAGCCTCGTCCGTTGATCGGCAGGTGCACCACTTGCAGGTGAGGTTGGCTTGGAACCCTAAGTTCTTGGTGGGAACCCTATGCACCTTATAAATAGCCATCCCCTATAAATGAGCTATCTAATGAAAAGATAATTGTTCAAATCGAACCAGAACCAGAACTAAGTAGCGTCTGCCTCCTTTGATTAGTGCATACAAACTCAGCTTAACAAAACTTCAGCCTTACAATATTAGTTAAATACATACTAGAAAGAAAACAACACCGCTTCTTAGGAGACATCTCTACCGCACAGTGTTTTTAGGAATGCTCATCATCATCATCATCATCAGACCTTAACAGTCCACTGCTGGACTAGGCCTCTCCTTTGAAAGGAGGAATTGGCCTACTATACCACGCTGGCCAAACGGGTTGGTATAGGATTTGTATCAAGTTTTCCTTCTCTTACAGTGGTGTTCTCTGCATAATATACTTTCACAGGCGTTCAAAGATATTGTTTTTTCTTTCTCGTGGCCAGCCCCGGTGTCAGAGTTAGAGATTCTTGCCATCACACAAAATGTTGTGTAGACCCTTCATCTACAAAATACAACACGTTGTTGATATAATTTGATGATTCAAAAATACACTGCCCTGTCAATAACAGATCAAATCAATTTATTATTGCAGATTTATTATAACAGATCCACAATAACAATACAACAGCCTGCGTCGGGTTGATAAAAGGATTTTAATGAAACCACACAGGTACCTACCCAAATCTGTTCAGGCATTTAGCAGTTATAGTAGCACAAATTTCCTCACATACATACCTAATTATGTACCTACTTAAATACATACATGAACCCACAAATATTACACTGCTTTTCGGCAATCGTTTAAAACTTATGATAGACAATACACTTTCCTTACCAGTCTAAAGCCAGTATGCTGCAAATAGTTGTTAAGTTAATGAATGAGAAGAAAGGAAGCTAACGCCGGCTTTCCACGGTCCGTGGCTCTGTGATCATACCTTTGAAGTTACACCGTGAGTCGGGTAACTTCAAAGGAGCCGCGCGCGTCTGTCCACAAAACCACGCACCGTGCGCAGCGGGCTTAAGAATTTACACCGCAAGCACTGCTAATTATTATTATTACTTTTTTATGGTAATACGAGGGTCAAACTGAAAGTTCTTAGAAAATCAAAAACTGATTACATTAGCCAGTTATTAGTTTTATTATATCTTTTCAAAATATTGTCCATTGACGTCAATACACCGCTGCATGCGATGGAACCACTGGGAAAAGCACTTTGCCCACTCGTCCTTAGGGGTCTCTTCAATGGCATCGCGATACGCAGCCACCGCTTCTTCAGCATTCATAAACCGCTTTCCTTTAAGTTTTTCTTTAATTTTTGGAAATAAATAAAAATCACAAGGCGCGAGGTCGGGGCTATACGGCGGGTGACCCAGTAATTCAACGTTTGATGTCGCCAAATAGTCGATCGTTCGCTTGGCGGTGTGCGACGAGGCGTTGTCGTGGTGAAGGAGGATCCTACTGCGAGGTCGTTTCTCTCGAACTTTTTCCAAGA
Source organism: Euclidia mi (assembly GCA_944739405.2). Classification (NCBI taxonomy): domain Eukaryota; kingdom Metazoa; phylum Arthropoda; class Insecta; order Lepidoptera; family Erebidae; genus Euclidia; species Euclidia mi. The sequence goes on from OX123206.2 coordinate 1,986,665, forward strand.
CAAGTGGCAAACAATTGGTAGTGTACCATTCTGCAGAAACTGTTTTTTGATCCTCTAACACAATTGTTGCGAAATGACCTATCCTTCCAAAGAACGAGGCCACCATTTTTTTTCCCGCACTTCGATCTCTCTTCACTTTAGTTGGCAACTCCTCGAAAGGAAACACCCACTGAGCAGATTGTCTTTTGGTTTCAGGATCATAACAGTAAATCCAGCTTTCGTCACCTGTTAGTATGTCGAACACAGCATTTGAGTCACCTCCGTTAAATCTTTCAATCATTTTAGGGCACCAATCCACACGATGGAGTTTTTGAGCCTTAGTCAAATTATGAGGTATCCACCGGGCGCAAAGCTTCCTGACCGCTAAATGTTCGTGGAGGATTTTGTGCACTTGACTCATACCGATGCCTAAGCTTGTCCGAATCTGCTGATAGGTCACTCTTTTGTCAGTCTCTATCATACGCCGCACAACACAGATGTTATTTTCAGTCGTCGCCGTAGAAGGCCGTCCCTCACGTACATCATCAGTGAGATTAGTGCGACCACGTTTAAACTAATTAAACCAGTTGTAAACAGTCGCACGAGATGGGGCTTCATCGTGAAAGGCCAATCGTAGTCTATCATAACTTTCTTGTTGACTTAAATGACATCGAAAGTCATAAAAAATCATTGCACGAAAATTTTCTCGTGTTAAATTCATGTTGACGTGACACAGACAATTTTCAATTTGCCGCCAAATCGTAAAACAAATGACAAATGAATGAAATATATACTCAGTAATATTGGCAAAGAGTTCTATTTTCAAATTTTAGAAGATTTTTTTTATTATATTGTTTATAAGTGGCCAGTTCTAAGAACTTTCAGTTTGACCCTCGTACGTAGGCGGCAAACGAGCAGGCGGATCGCCTGATGGTAAGCAATTACCGCCGCCCATTGACACAAGGAACACCACAGGAGTCACAAGTGCGTTGCCGCCCCTTTGGGTTGGGAAAAGGGATTGGATGAGGAGTGGGATGAGGGAGAAGGAATTGGGGATAGGGCCTCCGGCACTCGCACTCACCGATCGAAACGCAACAGTTTAAGTACTGTTACTTTACGTCGATTTTCTGTGAGAGGGTAGTACTTCCCCGGTCTACCCGGCCCATTCATGCTGAAATCAGCAAGGCTCTACTACCTAGAATTTTAATTATTTTGTATTAAATGTGAGTTTCTAAATATGATGAATAAAATGTGACTTTTTATACACGAAGGTAGTCAGATTTCCACGCGAGCGAAGCCAAGCACAGCTAGTGTATAGTAGTAGTAATTGACTGCAGTTTCGCCTGCGTTAAACTATAATATCCTATTGTTGTGTCAAGTCCCATTCATATCGTCATATATAGGGAATGCAAATCTCGCGAGATTTTGGTTTAAGCGAGATCTCGCGAGTTTATGAAGCCAGTTTTGTATGCTTGTTTTGTAAATATTCGCAATATTTGAATAAATTAGGACAAAAATAATAACCTTTTTAAGTATTAGAAGATAAACATTATTTTCACGAATTTTTCAATAGACTTTTATGCTTCAAACATTGTTTGACGTACCTATCCTGTCTATAATTTTTTAATAAAATTTTATGAAGTAAACTTTTGACTTAATAAGGTTATATTTCTTTGTAAACTTTTACGGACGGATCTGTCAAATAAGAAATGAAAGAAACAACCAGTCTTTGGTTGCTTCTAATATCAAACAAAAATCTTTTGGTGATAAAACATTTATTTAGGGCGATTCCAGATTAGCGTTTTATACGCGCGTATAAGCTCGTTTTTGAAAGCGCATGTAGGCGCGTAAAGGCTCGCCTTTTGGCACACGCGCAACCCGTACGAGCGTTGACGCGCTTTTAAGCTCGTATAGCCGCAAGCCGTCAGAATCCATGTTGACACTGACAAGATGTCACTACCGTTTCGAGCGAACACGCCGAAATATGCCCGTTCGATTTTTTGAAGCTCGTAATGTAGCGCGCATGTAAGCGCGTATGCTGAAACGACCGTGTACGCGCAGGAAAATACGCTAATCTGAAACCGCTCTTAAGGGCTCTATCAGACAGAGAGCGGTCACGCAGTCAAGCGTTCAAGCGGTCAGTTTTGCGTTCTTTGTGTTATATTACGGTACATAGGATCCATCAGACAGAGAGCGGTCACGCGGTTTGACCGCCCACTATACCCACTGCCCAATTCGTTTCAAGCAATAAGGTAGGTGTGGCCAATAAGGCCTGTCGAGTAATAAGGCCTAAAAACAACTTAAAATAATCCCAACCGACCGAAGTCACAGTCTTAAGTAGCTAACCATACCAGATGGCACCCCATACTTGTCTGGTCTCGCTAACCCGCGTGCTGCCACCGGTGCTGCGTCATTCATCGTGGTTGATGGACTTTCAGCTCGAATTCGACAACCGGTTGGCGCAACGGTTGTGTAAGCGACTGCCACGCCGAAGGTCGCGGGTTCGGTTTCCGCTCAAGTCAAACATTTGTGTACGTGAACATGGGTGTTTGTCTTGGTCTGGGTGTTTCTATGTATAATATGTATGAATTTACCAAAAAAAAAGTATTTAAGTATGTTTATCCATTGTCTGTCTAGTACCCATAGTACAAGCTCTGCTTAGTTTGGGACTAGATGGTGTTGTGTGAATGTGGTAAAAAAATATACCTACCTTTAAAAAAAAAACCTATAATATAACGGTCGAACAAAACGTAAGTAATTTTTGAAATATTACATTTTTGTACATTATCTTGCAGTTTAATTTTCTATTAGTTCATGCTTTAGAGGCCAGCCTGCGGCCGAACAATTATATCTTAAAACTTTATTTACAAAGTGGTCGGTGATTAAGAAAGCCTATAAATACCCTCTTCTATAGCACTATCAAGAGAATAATTTTGTTTATTGCATGCCTTTAGAAACGTAATTAGAACTGTTTAAACACACTAAAAGGGCATTTTAGATATTCTGTTTTGCTCCTGCTAACTCTCAGACCATACGTTCTAGTGCTCGCGTCCATATGTTTAATCGTTCCTGCAGATCTATTGCTGTGTCGGCAGCTAATATTATATCGTTCGCGTATAGCATCGTCCACGGTAGAGGACATGGTATATGCTTCGCGACATAATCCATCACAAGGTTGAATAACAGTGGGCTTAGGGCAGATCCCTGGTGAAGACCTAGTTTAACCTCGAAAGCTGCGCTTAGTCCCGCTAGGGTACGGACTCTTATGCTCACAATCTCGTACATGTCTTTGATAAGACTCACATAATATTCTGGTACGTTTTGAGCACGAACGGCTTCCCGGACTAATTTGTGGGGTACTCGATCAATGGCCTTTTCGAGGTCAATGAATGCAAAATGTAGGTCTCTGTTGTTGAGCCTACATTTTTCCATCAGGATTCTAACCGTCTGTATGGCATCCAAGGTAGACCTGGATGCTGTGAAGCAAACTGGTTTGGGGACACTTTCAGCACAATATTGAGGCGATCAGTGATAAATCGTTCCCATAATTTGAGTGTATGGGCCATCAATTTTATGCCTCTATAATTTTCGCGCTGCGCCACGTTTCCTTTGTTTTTATAATATGGCAGTAGATAGCTTTGACGCCATGAGTTAGAGATACGTTTTGTGATCAAGATGGTGTTACACGGTTTTGCTAACCAAGTTTCGGCTGTTGTGCCAAGCCCTTTCCATAAATCGGCAGAGACTTCATCTGGGCCCATGGCTTTATGTTTTTTTTTCGAGCCAAGGCACGCCTCACTTCGTTCTCATTTACATTTGGTATTGGTCCTTGTATCAGTGCACAGGGTGGTGGATTTTCATTTGGGAACTCTTAATTTAAAAGCTCACAATAGTACTCTAACTCTAACAGTAATTTTTGATGTATTTATTTGCTTTAATGTCAACGGTGGCTTTATGTCTGCGTTTTGCTTTTGGCGGTTTCTTGTGCCTCGCATCTCTTTGCACATCGCTTCGCCTCTTTATATCGGTCCTTGTCTGCAACCAGTTTTGTCCTTTGCCATTTCTTGAACAGATCTTTCTTTTTCGCCAAGGTCTCTTTGATCTTATCATTCCACCAGCGAGGATCTTTACCGCGGTTGCGATTTCCTTTAGAGACTCCTAAGATCTCTGCGGCTTTTGTTTTGTTGTAGGTTTCAAACTTAGACCAGATCATTTGCGTTTTCATATACAACCTCCAAATCACTTTTAATGTAATTTTTTATCTCACTTTTTAGTGTCTCACCCTTAGGGCCGTCTTGTTCTTGCCACTTTATTCTTGGTGTTCTGACAATTATAGTTTCTATGGGTCTTGGTAGATCGTATACGGCTACAAGTATGCGATGCTGGGATGTAAGGTCCTCGCCAGGTATAACCTTGCAGTCTTTAAACTTGCATTTGAGAGTCCTGTCTATCTGTGATGTTCGACCTGCACACTTGTATGTGATGAGGTGTTCTGATTTTTTTGGAAGTTTGTATTTATAAGAGTCAGTGAGTGCCTTTCAGCAAATTCTAGTATCTCTTCTCCTTGTTTGTTTTATTCGCCTATCCCATACCCACCATGTACCCCACCACCGCTCCGTCTCGTGACGTCCCCCTTGCCCACGTGGCCATTTAGGGGACCTAATGGCCACGTCGGCAAGGGGGACCCCTATTATTTTGTATTCATTTGCTGGGATACTCTGTATAAGTTCGTCTAAATAATCCAAGAATTGTGTCTTTTCTGTTTCTCTGCGGCCCATTCGAGGTGCGTAAGCTGATATAATATTTGTAATATTATAGTAGGTACCATAGTTTAATAAGGCCCAAAGACAGTGATTTTTTTATGTTTAATTTAGACTATGTTTATGGCAGTAGTTACCGTTTTTCTATTACAATAGGTACATAGTTATTGGTATAAATGATTCATTTAAATTCAAATTTGTTGATACGTTTAAATAATTTTTGATTTATTTCAATTCCCGCTAACCTAGGCCTTATTGGCCGCACCTACCTTAGTAGCTGCGGCCAATTAGTGTTTCTTTTGATTTCCCTATATCAAATAATTCATGACAAATCTGGTAGGAATATTATTAATTTATGGATATATTTAAATGGGCTTTACTAACCGCATCAGTAATCTAAATCATTCTCCTCATCATCATCGGCCTTTAATAGTCCACTGCGGGACTAGGCCTCTCCTTTGAAAGGAGGAATTGGCTTACTATATCACGCTGGCCAAGCGGGTTGGTATAGGGTTTGTATCAAGTTTTCCTTTTTCTTACAGTGCTGTTCTCTGCATAATATGCTCCCTCTGTCGGCTCTTACGACACCCACGGGATGATATGGGATGGTGTAAATTCGTATTCTTAATCCGTCACCACACCGACAGTCATTTAATGTAGGTACGTGCATAGGTACACATCAGCTGGCGGCTAGTCTGCACCACAGTTTGGCGCGCTTCTATAATTATATTATGTAACTATATCATTCATAGGTATATTTATTTATTTCATTTTATTTATGCAACTAAGTATGTGTGTATATTTTCACTAATTAGATAATCTCTATATATATATATATATATATAAATCACTACACATCACACAATACACATTCACTGAAACACCTCACACGGATTGCATGTTGTGATCGGCACGGCGATGGTTGCGCATCCGGGATGTCCGGAAGGGGCTGGAAGAATACCAGCGTCCGGTATGAACTAGCATCACTGGACATAGTGCTGATCCAGCCACCTTTTTTGGCCAGCGATGGGACACATACCTCACTATATTATATTGTAATTGTTTTTTTGTTTCTTTTTTGTTTTTTTTGGTTTTTATTTATTTATTTTCTTTTATATAAATGTTCTATGTTTACTAATTGTTGTATATGTACCTACCTACTTGCTTTCTATTATGTGTCCTATGTGCTGTTTCAAAATAAATTTTTCTTTTCTTTTCTTTTCTTTTCTTTCTTTCTTTTCATTCTCGTGACACAAACCAATCTCGTCCCATTAAACATGGCACATCCATCCAGAACAATAAAGTAGGTACTGTTTGCAAATACTACAAGGATTGAGACAAGACTGGTTTTTAATGTAACTGATTATTCCAAACATATAGTCGACCGTACTCGTACTCAAGTTACACTATTACAGACCTTTGATGAATTTTTATCTTTTTCTATCTGTTCATAGGGTTCCCACCAAGAACTTAGTGTCCCAAGACAACCTCACCTGCAAGTGGTGCACCTGCCAATCAACGGACGAGGCTCTGGCAAACAAAATATCCCGATAAGCGGCAATAGGCTCGCCACCTATTACGTGGGATCAAAACACTGGTGAAAAGTGGGCGTTTAATATTCCTCTGCCTACCCCTTCGGGGAAATAGGCGTGAGTCTATGTATGTATGTTCTATCTGTGCAAAAAGCGAACTAGTATCGTTAATCGCTCTTATATGATCATTGCAATATTGCGTGACCAATCAGAAAGATTATAAAGTCATTAAAATATAAATGGATATAGTTACATTTAGGGATACTAAGCAGCAGTTTATTGTTTAGACAATAAACTGCATCTTAGTATCCCCAAATGTAACTATATCCATTTCACTAAGAATAATTCCATCGTTAACTTTAATTATAACCTTAATTGTATACCATTAAATAATATCTTTATAGTAAAGGATCTGGGTCTACTCTTTGATGCTAAACTGTCCTTAAACCAGCATATAGAAGCCATAGTCAATAGAGCCTTTAAGATGTATGGGTTCATGATGAGATCTTCCACTGAATTTAAGCGTATCTCAACCTATCTCTATTTGTACAAGACGCTCAGTTAGAATATGCGGTCCCTATTTGGGACCCCTTTTACCAAAAGTACGTGGTTGCAATAGAGAGGGTACAGCGAAAATACCTCCGAGTCATGTACCACAGATGTAGCAGGACTAAGACTTATCTCTCATACTCCCAACTTCTAGGTACAAGCTTATCAGCTTGGAGAATCGGCGCAAATACCTTGAGGCCAACGTTCTTCATGACATCATCCATAATCACATTAATCACTTTGATGCCACCGATTTGACGAGTAAACTGTGCTATTATGTCCCCCAAACGGTTCACTTGCGTCAGGTCCGTGCACGTACTCCGTTTAAACCCGTGTCGTATGAACTCTGGCTTACGTAGCCCTATTTATAGAATGTTGGAATCATATAACTCAAATTTCATTGATATAATTATATTTGCATGCTCGAAAAATAAATTTAAATGTAATATTATTAAAAAAGAAGATGTAGTGACAAGTATCGAGAAAGGCATGTTAAGATGGTTTGGGCACATGGAGAGGATGGATGACGAAAGACTGACAAAGAAGATATATAAGGCAAATGTGAATGGGACAGGACGAAGTGAAAGACCTAGGCGGACGTTCTCTGTCTAGATTGGAGACATCTAGAAAAAGGACAGGTCAGAAGTACCCTAAACAGAAGAGCATGCATGAGAAACTTGATGGTAGTGAATGAAGCGAGAGAGGCATGTCAGGATCGTTGCAAATGGCGTTCCGTAGTCTCTGCCTACCCCGGAGGGGTTGGCAGAGACTACGGAACAAAATTGTTGCTAGTTCGTCTTTGAAAGTAATTTTTTAGTACCTATTATATAAATATTTGTTGTAATGCTCGTCTAGTGGAAACCACTAGCCTTTAAAATAATGTAGTATCTGAGGATAATGTAGTAGACACAACATTACTACTAAGTTTTTGTTCGCATTATGTTATATTATATGTTGTAGTTGTTTATTATCCCTAACAAATAAATAATTTTTTTTTTTTTACATAACAGATTTTTTATTGTCTAAGAAAGACTTTCATAGAACCCTCTGTAAGAAAACTAGAATTAATATAACATTGATTGTAGTAAAACAATGATATTATTAAATTAGATTATGTTCTTCCTTGATGAGATCAGCAGCTTTTTCTCCAATCATAATGATTGATCCATAAGGGTTGCCTCTAGTAATAGTTGGCATCACACTAGCATCAGCTACACGTAAACCTTTTACGCCACGGACTTTCAATTGTCCGTCAAGAACTGTTCCCATGGGACATGTACTGGTTAAGTGACCCAAACCCGAAGATACACACATGACATAGCAACGCCAGTAATCTCGGCTACCAGCTTCAAACTCGTTACATTGGGGATACGCGTCCACCATTTTAGCACCAATAGACGTATAGTTAGCTGTATTCATAACAGCTGAATAATCTTGTATATAATCAATAAAGTTTTCAACATCAGTTTTGTTTGAAAAGAATCCACTGTACACAATAGGATCATCTAAAGGATCATTGCTTTTTAATAGTACCTTCCCTCTCGAAGCCGGATGAATATTAAGTATTTCATTAAAAGACTGTAAACTAGGATCATCATCTTTGAACATTGCATCACATATTTCATGTTTGAATCTGAATGCGAACGTACAGTAAAGCAACTGTGCTTGTGATGAAGCCAAGAAAGTTATAACTTGGTAATCAGGTACATTACTACCTTTATCTAATGAAACAAAACCGGTGAATGAACTTCCAGGTAGCTCATACGGAGTTGGGTGTGCCAAAGGTTCCTGTAATTCTTCAAAAGCATGTATAATTACTACAGATATATGATCTTGCAGGTTTTCACCAACAGGCAAATCAGATATTACTTCAATACCTTCACTTTCCAAATGTTCAGCCGGCCCTACACCCGATAACATAAGCAATTTAGGAGTGTTCACAGCTCCTGCAGATACAATTACTTCTTTATTTGCCTTCAGATTTAATACTTTACCATCTTCTGTTTGAACTACAACTTCAACAGCTCTTTTCTCGTCATCAAATAATATTTTTGTTGCTAATGTATTTTTAAGTACGTGTAGATTTTTACGATACCTGGCTGTCGACAAGAATGCATAGGCCGAGCCTTGGCGAGATTTGTCTGATATTGTAACTGTTTGTGCAGCATATCCCAATGGATGACATTCATTAAAATCCGAAAATATTCCATGTCCTAATTCTCGATAAGCTTGTAAAATTGAGCCTATTGCCGGTCGGTTATCTCTATTTATTCCAACGTAGCCATCAGTTCCATAAAATTCTTTGTCATGTGATGCCAATAACTGTGGATCTTCTAATCTGGTACTTTTAATGAAATATGGTAATACATTTTCCCATTTCCATGTATCATCGTTTGCAACTTCAGCCCAAGAATTGAAGTCACTTGGTTGGCCTTTGTGGTATATCATATAATTCAGAGAACTTGTTCCGCCAAGCATTTTGCCGAGAGTAAATTCAAAATAAGGTTGAAGATGACAGACATCATCATAGCTATCGATTATTGCTGTATAATTCCAGTCGTATTGGCTGCTTTTCATTAGGAGAGGCAAACCGGGAAGCTGTAAAAGAGAATGTGTGAAATAAGTAAAGTGCAATATATTTGCGAAAAACAAACGCCCTCTCACATATACTCCAAAAATAAAGAGAGATCCACATTTCGCCAGTTACGATATTGTTCCACATAGACCAGGGTATTGCAGGGTGCATCACTTCTATGGTTGTTAGACATGACTGCATAACCATGGGTCTCCTGAACCACTCATTAACATAAGCATTTCATTTATAAGACTCTTGCCTATGCTGTCGTTGTAATTTTCTCGTCAACATTGTTTTATTTTTTATTATTTCGTTAAGTACTTACATCGGATTCAAATGGTGGTTCACCACCAGCTTCAATAAGAAGAACAGTGACGTTCTCTATTTCTGACAGCCTGTTAGCAACGACGCTGCCTGCAGTTCCGGCTCCAACCACAATGAAGTCATAACTTGCACCATCTAAAATATACATATTACAAACATAAAATGTATCGTCATCATCATATCAGCCGAAAGACGTCCACTGTTGGATATAAGCCTTCCCGACGCATTATTTGGTGCAATATTTTTTATTTAAAGGTCAATAATTTTTGACCTGCACGAAATTTCAATAAAATCTTCCATAATTATCGTGCTTATGCTTCGAGTTTTTGGCCGATTAGAGCGTTCGCTAGAAAGACTATGAAAATGTTTGTTATTATGTTTGGCTAGTTGTCAGTTCGACAAATTTTAACCCTCGCGCGGTCTCTGAGATCGCACCAAGCGTATTTTTGTTAGTTTATTAACACTAATTTGTATTTATCGCATACCTAATTACTACCTTATATATTTCTTCGTAAGCTAGAGTCACTAATGATCAAAATACGCAATAAAACTAATAAAAGGATAATTATAACTGGAGATTTCAATATAGACCTTTTAAAAAGTTGTGAAGCGCTCAATGAGTTTCGTAGGATTATTCTAAATTATAATTTTATTATTCACATAACCGTGCCTACTAGACTCAACAGTTGCATTAATCAAATATTGAGTAACATTCCTGACGCAGCTGGATCCGTATTACCACTGGAGCTCCCCGATCACAACACAGGACAATTACTTTCCTTTCCTGTAGAAAATAAAAACCTTCCTTAATCCTTCGTTTTTAAAATAAAAGAGATATGCACAAAGACAACATGGAAAAATTCATGAATTGTTTGGAGCCACTCTCATGGTAAGACATCTTTACTGAAACTGATACTGATCTTGCTTTCAATGCATTTCACGATAATCTTTTATTGTTTTTTAATTTATGCTTTCCCACATTATAGAGTTAAAATATGTAATAAAACAAAGTGTAATTCTTGGATTTCAAAGGGCATAAGAATAGCTTCTGAAACAAAGCGCAAACTGCGTTATAAGAATTATAAGGGACACAGTCTAGTAAAATACTTTATTCTCGATACAAAAAGCTTTTTCGAAAATGTATTGTAATTGCGCAAAGACTAAGTTACCAAACCTACGTTACCAATTCGTCGAATATTTGTAAAGCATCTTGGAAAATCATAAATAATAATGTAAAGCCAAGTATCACCAAAAAAACTATACCGCAAATAGTACATAATTTATTTATTTTATTTATTTATTTATTTAAGAAACATGGATGACTTACAGCTAAAATATACATGTAATAACAGAATGGTAAACATAAAGCCAATAACAAGTCATCACGCATATGAATTGTATAAAGAAGGTACCTAGTGAACATGCGTAGATCAGCTTTAGATGCTAGGTTAATGGTACAACTAACATTCTACTATGGTAGCACGCATAATTATTTAAGAAAAATTAAAATAAACAGTAACATATATATCAGAACTATTGAGAATACAATCACACATCTATATTATTAGGTATCTGTAAAGAAAGTAAGGCTTAAGCACCTCGGTATCTGAGACACACTACTACAAAATGGGTCAAAGTTATGCTGTTTATGTAACATATTATAGTTTCTACTTGCACGGGCAATAAATGAATTTTGTCTGTAATTTGACGTGGCAAAAGGTATACGTATAGGTGGATTATAACGCGTAATCGAGGGAACATTAAGAGACAATTTGTCTAATAAACTAGGGCTATCAATGTCACCATGTAATATTTTAGTCAAAAGTACACAATCGGCAATCTGACGTCGAAAAGTTAAAGGCAACAGATGAAACCTTCTACAGAGGCTATAGTAATCACCTGGCTTATACGGTATCCCCTGATGAAAGGCTAGAAATCGAATAAATAATAATGAAATAATAGATGATCCTTATAAGATTTCATACATATTTAACGATTACTTTGTTAATTTAACCAATACGGCAGATAACTCTCAACAACAATACGAAATCAATCATAAAAAAATATTTATTTTCTTAGCTTCTACGGACATCACCGTGGTTCAACATGTAATACGATTGCTGAAAAATACGCCTTCGTTGGGCTATGACCAGCTTCCCACAAACCTTCTTAAAGCTTGTAGTAATATCATTGCACCAGTATTAGTATATATAATTAATCTATCTCTAACACAAGGTAAGTTTCCTGATAAATTGAAAACAACGGTTATTAAACCCTTGTAAAAAAGGTGACAAGAATATCACAAGCAATTACCGGCCTATTGCTCTTATCCCTACATTACCTAAAGTGTTCGAAAAAATTATGAACATTAGATTCATATCTTTTCTAAACCACTTCCAAGTTTTGTGTCCAGAACAACATGGATTTTTAAAAGGAAAGTCTACTTCATTGGCTACATTTAAACTTGTAAAAAGTATAGTGGACAATACTAATTCAAAAATCAATGTAACAGCCATATTCTTTGACATGAGTAAGGCATTTGATTTTGTGTCCCATAATTTGTTATTAAATAAATGTGAACTATACGGCATACGTGGCATAGCACAGAACTGGCTAAAAAGTTATTTGAGTGATAGAACACAATTTGTGGAGATCATAAATGTTAATTTAAAGTAAATAGAAATATCGACAAAATCAAATCTAAGATACAATAGAGTCGGTGTTCCCCAGGGAAGCATATTAGGTCCGCTTCTAATTATTCTCTATATAAATGATCTTCCTTCTATAATAGAACATAGATGCATTCTTTACGCGGCTGATATATTCGTACTAGTACCAAATAAAAATAATGTAAAATACAACTACAGTGACATACTCAATCAAACTATTTCTAATACTATTAACTGGTTACGCAACAATAATTTAAGTGTAAACATAGATAAGACAATATAATACATGCAATTTCATAATAGAGGCGCTAAGACACTTGATATTACTTTAAATTACAATGGACAAATCATGAAAGAAGTTACAGAGTTTTCTTTTTTGGGCATAACTTTAGACGACAAATGTAATTGGAAAGCACATGTAGAAAAAATTTGTAATCGAATCAACAGATTTGCTTATGCGCTATGGCGCCTAACAAATATATATCTAATATACAAACAGCCTTAAAAGCTTATCACGGCTTCGTTGTGTCCAATATAAGATACGGCATTGTGCTTTGGGGCAATTCCGTAAATATAAACAGGGTATTTGTTGCCCAAAAGCAATGTATAAGAAGTAGGTATGTGTAATAAAGCTCCTTGGGAAACCAGCAAACCTTTATTTCGTAAAATGTCACTTTTAACTGTTCCATGTCTGAATGTGTATGAAATGTGTGTTTTTGTAAAATGCAATGCTGATTCACTGGGCCGTTCCGACCCAATGCAGCGCCTGTGTGCGAAATCTATGAAGCGCCTGTGCAGTGGCGTAGGGCGGATGACCTTTTTTTTTTAGTCGTTACCTAACAATTCCGGCCTAAATTGAATTTTATATTTGCCTTTCCTACGCCACTGCGCCTGTGTGCGAAATCTGTGAAGCGCCTTTTTTTGCATCCTTTTTCGAAAATAAGTGTTATAGGATCATTTCGCCTGTTCGCGTCCATTTAGTGCAGTTGGCAAGTTTGAAGGAGAAAATAAAAATGTTCCAGCAAATTGATTCAATTAAAAATTTATGTAATGCGTTCATTATATAGTCTATTTTAATAATAACTTTCAGTTTTGTTTCAAACTTGTTGTGTTTTTTTTTTGAAATAGACAAACTTCAAAATATGTCATTTTACCCAGTTTGCGTCCAAAAAATCCTAATTGCGTCCACCTGTGGACCAGTTCGCGTCCACCAGCTTAGTCTTAACAATATCAACCTTATAATCCTTCATATAAGGGTGATATTGTTAAGACAATCTAAAGAAAGATTGGCTTTTAACAATTTCTACATTTAAGATTAAAGTTATAAAAAATCTACATTATTATCATTATTAAATCACTTTATAGAAACCGATGGAACTTAAAATCAAAGATAAAAAAATAACGATACATGTTGTCCAATATTGTGGTCTTCGGAATAGCATATTTTTTACATAATTATGTACATATTTGTCTTATCGATTTCTTCTTCTCACTAATATCACAAAACGCTTTCTTTATTTAATCATCTTTTGTATTTTTTTTCCTTCTTCTTTCTTGTCTCCTAAGAACTCATCTTGAATAGAAAAAATATAGAATAAAAGAAATTAAATGTAATAATTCAATTTTAAACTCAGTCTTAATCAAAAATGCATTTTAAATTATAAAAAATATATATATATAGAATGTATTTATGCGATCATTTCTATTTCATGAAAATATGGACGCAATTTGCTATAATATTATCCCTTGCAGGTATAGTTTGCGTCCACTTGTGATCGATTATTATATCGATTGTATCTTTTACTACAATCATAATAATGTGGACGCAAATTGGTCATTACAATTGCATACTATTAATGTTAAAATAAACAAAATCCCAATTTCTCTCTCATAATTTAATCACATAAAAATAAACAACTAAAGAAATCATAAATAGACGAGTTCGCGTCCATTGTGGACGCAAACTGGAAGTTTTATAAATTCGGTGTTGTAATTCGCGCCCACCTTATTTTAATTGTTAACTATAAAAAAAACAAGCTAATTCATAATTCATACTATTCGTCTTTTCATTATTAATGTCTAATTCATACTATTCGTCTTTTCATTATTAATGTCTAGAAAGAGCTATGTATCCCAAAATTCCCATAAAACAATAAAATACTAACCGTCAAACTCGCCGCTGCACACTATTTTTTTATTAATGGGATATAAATAAAAAAATAGTGTGCATCTGCACTCTTTTGTCAAACAACCGAGATTAACTAATGTTTTTAAACAGGATAAGCTGGGCGCACGGAACTTTTGTCTATTTGTGCGTGTCTCTTATACGTCGAGGTATTGGCGATACTGACTTTTCATTTTATTAGTGTGTTAGTATACTTATTTCCGAGCATTTTTAAAGGGAGGTCCGCAAAATGGACGCGAATAGGGGGATGGACGCGAACAGGCGAAATGACCCTAATTAACGCATATCTCGGCGCGCGGCGCCCCTGTCACCCTGGCGCCTGTGTGCGCCGCACACATTGCACATAGGGAAGGTTCGGCCCTGCTGATTCAATTATTCTTAACAAAGATAGATGTAATTTTAATACTCGTTATCCAAATAAACTTGTACTTCCTGCAATAAAAACTGATCAATGTAGTCGAAACAGTTATGCAATGGCGGTACGAATTTATAACCATTTACCACAGCGAGTTAAAGAATGACGTATAAATAAGTTTAAAGTTCAACTTTTGCGATGGTTGTGTGAAAAGTGTTTTTACACTATAGACGAATATTTCAAATGTCACTTTTAGTGTAGTTAGCATGTTGAAGTATTTATATCAAATTAGGTTAACATTTAATTGCATGCACATTCTTATTTGTATGCCATATATTTAAAATGGTTAATGTTGGAACTACTCGTAAATTATTCTGTGACACTTTTGTACACCACATTTATACAAATAAACATTATTCTTATTCTTATACTACAAACAAAAGACGGTTGCGCTATCAGGATAACCTCGAGGGCATGGTGTACCTATTACATAATATCAAAAGCCCTATCACATTCTTAGCGTGAGCACGTGGTTTTTTTGTGTTTGCGGTCTCGGAGACCGCGCGCGACCAATTATGTACGAGGAAATCAGTACCTAAAATAAAATCGACGGTCCCTACGTATATAAAGACATGTCGAAAATGGCATTTATTTTTTTTGCATCATTGGCTTTAGATTATCTATGCGCACATACTGACATACGATTTTTTTAAACTTTATTTATTTACCTTGTTTTACAAATCGTATAAGAGAACAAGTACTATAAATAAAACGAATAAGTGTCGTAGATACGGACATCTGTTACATATCTTTTTGTACGGTGTTTTAAAATGCGTGCCACTCGGTACGAATGCGGTCTTGTATAGGGGGTTGGTATAGGGTTTGTATCACGTTTCTTCTCTTACAGTGCTGTTCTCTGCATAATATGCTTCCTCTGTCGGCTCTTACGATGATATGGGGTGGTGACATTCCGTATTCTTAATCCGCCACCACACGGACAGCGTATAAAAAGGTATAGGTAATAGACATGACTGACATTATTATCGGCGTAGAAACGGTCATCTATCAGTTTTTTCAAGAAAAATTAAATTTGTGTAAATAGCATTATAAATCTCTTAAAACTGTTAAAATATTGTAGAAAGAAAATATTTATTATTGGTCATAGAACTATTTCTAGGGCGTGTTGAACACAAATTACGCTCTCCTGTAAACCTCGATTTTTGACTTGACCTTATGTACGTAGGGACCGTCGAAATGTTCAAGTTATTTTATACGTTACGTCAAAGTCAAAATATTTTATTCATTTAGGGTACAAAGTGACGCTTATGAACGTCAAAATTAAAGTTAATTCGCAATGCAATAAGTAGAAAGAACCATGAGAAAGAACGGGCAATAAAACTCGTGGCCACTCCTTTTAACTGCCAGTAGGTATAAATGGTTTTACATGTTATCTCTGTAAGGAGCTGTAACTGTTTCACATTTGTGAGTTAAGTATCTACTAATGCAAAAATTAATAGTTATTGATATCATACTCAAGCAATAGGTAAATTATGTTTATTTGGTCGTCAATTTAAACATTTCTT
Source organism: Euclidia mi (assembly GCA_944739405.2). NCBI lineage: Eukaryota > Metazoa > Arthropoda > Insecta > Lepidoptera > Erebidae > Euclidia > Euclidia mi. Next base: position 2,003,176 of record OX123206.2, read on the forward strand.
AAGAAGAAGAAGAGTTACGAAGACTAAGAATGTCAAAATATCTTTCTTGTAAATGGAGGCGGCAATAAAAGATTATGTTGAAATTAAACTACAGTTTGCGGATTTTATCGCGTTGTATTGGTTTCACTTAGGTATTGCATTTATTAAACCAATTAGCGAGAATGATCTAGAAACTACATTTTTTTATTAATATATTACAAGCGGACATTTCGAATTCTTTACAAGATTCATGGTCACGGCAGACTGAGGTGATATTTGTCTTTTTCTTGAATGTATAAGTTATCTCAAAGTACCAGGACATTTTCTAGATAAAAGATTAATGTTTTACTACAGTTTAAAAATAGATGAAATCCCTTCATTTATAGCATAGTTATAAAGTATCTTTAATTTGCAATATTTTTTAATGTTTTAGGATTCAGATAATAGCTAAAACTTCATGAAAATATTTGAAAATTAAGTGTAGTTTTCAAATTCTGATAATTTGACGTTATTGATAATAAATATTGATAAATCTCAATAAATGTTATGGTTTATTTGTTACTTATCAGGAATAACGAATAAAAATAACTTTCTTTGGTTTTTCTAGCTTAAGTATAAAGTAGGTTTCTAAAGAGTAAAATATTGAGAATTTATGGACTTTCGATTTAAATACCTACCGTGTAAACTTTTGAAATAAGAATTAATAAGTAACTTATTATTATTCATCATCCTCCTTGCGTTATCCCAGTTTCAACCTGGGGTCCGCTTACTAGGCTAACTGGCTGAATATTTAGCTTTTCCACGGAGCAACTGCCTGTCTGACCGCCGTAACCCGAAGCGATAGCGATATTCTGTGGTTTAGACCAGTGTCAGTTTAATTAGAAGGTACTGACGCCCTATAACGACGGGATCGACGTCTTAACGTGCTCTCCGAGGCACGGGGCAAGCGATAATTAACAATTGAATACGCACATAACTCCGAAAAGTCATAGGTGCGCAGACCACGCGCGACTGCTCGTGTTCGTCGCAAGGGAGCGACCGCTGAAGGGTTCAAAAGGGCGAATGCTTGAAGTGTGTTACAAGTGTATGCAGAAATCTATCAGCACCTTAAAGCTAAGAAGAATTATTTACCGTTGACAACAGCTTGGGGTGGCCAGAGGTAGCTAATCATATGTAACGCAGTCAGTAGTTTGAAGGCTGCCTGAAGTCCCTCCACGAACTTGAAAGTTGCGGCCGCGTCCAACATTATCTAAAATAATAAAATATGGTAGTAATAGTAAAAGTATAATAGTAAAAACAATAATATTAGGCTGTTCCATTGCGCCCAATAACGTTTCGTCACGGTACTAGTTTTAGCCACCTCTCTCCATTCCCGTCGAAGAGAGTTACTCTTTAGACGCTCTGGAATCGGTTTCAGATCACATCACTACAAAAAATGTACTTACGTAATTCCAAGGACAAACTGATTTGCGTATCGTTCGTTATAAGTGCTAATTTCCGACTGACCGCCTGCACAGATCACTCGTATATATAAGGCAGCGCTACCACGTTGTAATAATAAAGACAATAACCGAAACTAATTCTATAAGCTAATTTCCACATTTGGGGTTATTCACCAACCCGACACAAGAGACTGGACACACGTGTGTCCAGTTGGTGAAATTCAAAATTAGTACTATAGTTCATAAAAGATAGCTTGATCTCTGCGACATAATTATGTCAAACTGACATTGCTAGGGTTGTCACGATATAAAAAATGACGATAGAAATTATTGACGTTTCTTACTATTATCAATGCTAATGGAACGTATAATTAGGTTTAATTTAATTACAAACGATACCTACTAAATTAAACGAATAGGTATATAAAATACATTTATTCTCTTAAAGGAGTACACCCCAAATCCATATCTGAATCAGTTTCTGAATCGCTAGAACAATTTTGTAAATCTTAATATATAAAATCCTTGCGTTACTGACTGACTGACAGACACGCTACAGCCGAAATTATTGGGCGCAGGAAGCTGAAATTTGGCATGTAGGTTCCTTGGGGACCGTAGGGGCACTAAGGAGGGATTTCCCGAAATTCCCACGGGATCGGCCAAAACGGGTAAATTTAAAGAAAATGCAGGCGTAGCTGCTGGTGTCCTCTAGTTTATTATAAACTCTTGTTCACAAATTTTATCATATCGGACGTCCCGCTCCCAATCTTCTTCCATTAGTTTTCTGCACCTGGTTACCACCTTCTTCCAGTCTTCTGCAGATACATTGTCGACCGCACTTTTTAATAACTGCAACATTTTATTTGCCATGAAAGGTGGTGTTGTGTTGTGTCTGGCAGCGTAACCTTAAAAGAAAACATATTTTTACTAAGATTAATTATACAGTAATTGTTAATACTTAAAGTACCTATCTAACTGAAATTCAGGCAAACAAACCTTTCACTTGCGCCCAGATAAGCTCGATAGGATTATACTGGCAGTGGTACGGGGGTAGTCTTATGACGGTTTGACCCTTTTCGCGGGCTATATCATCTAAGACATACGTTGGAGTATTAGGTTTGTTGAGATCAACCAGTCTTAATAATTCATTTTTGAACATAGTTTCATTGGCCTCTATTCCTTTTTCTTGAAGCCATGCAATAATTTCAAATTTTTTGTTTGCCGAAGTTGGTGGTTTGTCCTTTTGGACCGAGTGATATGGGGCGTTATCCATAATAATGCAATGTGGCTCCTTTAAATTATCTAATAATTTAAAAAACCACTCCTTAAATATTTCAAAATTAATTTCTGCGTGATATTCAGTAGTTTTAGTTGATTTGAATGCCAATAGGCAATTAGGCACAAAACCAGATGACGTCCCAGCATGAGTGATGATTAATCTTTGACCTTTGCCTTTGGGTACTTTGGTGGTTGATAGTGCAGTATCATCAGTCCAAGCTTTGGATACGGTATGATTGGCGTTTAGCGATGTCTCGTCTAAAAACACAACTTTGTCCCAATTCGTATATTTTTTACATTTCGGAGAAAATTCACTCGAGCAAGAGCAATGTTGGTTCCTTCCATAATCATTTTTCTTTTGTCACTTTTTTATAGGAAAAACCAATATTTTTCAATATCTTCGCTAGAGATGGCAAGCTTCCTTTGAACAAGTCTGCGTCTTTAAGGGACGTGGCAAGATTTTTCAATGTGGGCAATTCGCTCCGTGCATAGTAACCATATACATGGTTGCGAATCGCAGCGGCGTCAAAGTTGTCAATGTTTGTGACAGGAGCAGCCTTTTTCCTTTTTTTATTTGGCGTTGCCAGTTTTTTGTCCTCGTCTTCAGTCAATGATGCGGTTGAAGATTCACCATACTTTTCTTTGCTGATGCGAATTACTGTCGCATGTCCAATGCCAAGAGCATCTGCAACTCTATCACATACTTTCTCCGTGGGTAATAGCGGCCCGCCATTTTGGTTCTCTCGGTCAAAATATTCACGTAAGCGAATCAGAAACTCACGACTTTGACTGTTCAAAACAGTTTTCTTCGTTCGCTTCGGCATTATGCCAACAAGAAACTAACGATAGTAACAAAACTCAACAAATTAACAGAAATAGTAACAAAAACAAAGTAATGAGAACTGAAAACACGTAGCGTATACAAGGCGTCGGCACTCGTACTGCTGATGATGACGATGAGAATGGAGGACTGGAGGTTCAAATAAAACAAGATGGCGGCGTGTCTTTTTTTTGAGTTTATGGCCTGGTAACACGGCCTTTGATCCAAACGCGGCGTGTCTTCTCCCGAAACCCTCTTGGTTTTCCTTGGGTTTCGTTGCAGGATGGAATGTTACAGGAATAGATGAGAAATTAGATTTTATTTACTCACTATTATTTTAGATCAAGTGTGTAGAAATGTTAATAATATATGATATTTAAAATATACAATAAAATTAAAAGATAAATTAATTTTTGATTAAGTTTTATTTAAAATATCGATAGTTTATAGTTTGTGGTCGATGAATCATTGCCCTATCACCAATTAGGTCGACATGCCCATAAAGTATGACAATGACTGGTATGTCTGTACCATAGTCTGAACTATTAAGAAATTCAGGACTTCATAGGCGTGATTTTATTGACAGCTGTCGCAGCGCAGAGATCAAGCTATATTTTATGAAGTATAAGTACTAGTTATTTCGTCATGTGGACACGTTATGATTTTTACGCGTGTCCACATGGTGAAACTTAAATTAAATCACTTTAATGTATGACGTCGCTGTAACGTCGCGATGACACCGTCCGCCCACTCCACTTAGCTGGCCGCTCCCCCCTCGCCACAGACACCACACCTCGGGCGGCAAATAAATACGGAGACGTTGGGAGGTTGGGAGCCTTCTGCACTCACCCATAGTCCGCGTAAAGTTGTCAAGGCCATCAGCGGCCAACAACTAGTCCACACACACAAAAAAAAAAAAAAAAAAAACGCGCTCGCTCCTATTGGATCGGCTGAACAGCGGCGAGAGAAGCTAAGTACACCTCTGCAACTCTGACCGACGCCGGAAGCGGAGTCATGGGTAAATGTTACAATTAGTAAATCAGTTTAATTCGTCAAGGAAATCTAAACATCATTTAGCAACGCATTAAATTGAAAATTAATATATTTATGCTACTTAAAGAGATAGAACCAGGGCCGCGTGATTCGACTATAGTAGGGAATCTCGTTGAAGGTCCGCTTCCGGCGTCGGTCAGAGTTGCCTCTGCAACTCGATGCGGTTTTTAATTGTAACATTTGACCACGATTTTCATTTAGCCACACCCAAGTAGTAGTATAACGTTACAGTGGCTTAATATTCTCATTTTACCCCACCCAAGTAGTAGTATAACGTTACAGTGGCCTAATATTTTCATTTAGCCACACCCAAGTAGTAGTATAACGTTACAGTGGCCTAATTTTTTCATTTAGCCACACCCAAGTAGTAGTATAACGTTACAGTGGCTTAATATTCTCATTTTACCCCACCCAAGTAGTAGTATAACGTTACAGTGGCCTAATATTTTCATTTAGCCACACCCAAGTAGTAGTATAACGTTACAGTGGCCTAATTTTTTCATTTAGCCACACCCAAGTAGTAGTATAACGTTACAGTGGCTTAATATTCTCATTTTACCCCACCCAAGTAGTAGTATAACGTTACAGTGGCTTAATATTCTCATTTTACCCCACCCAAGTAGTAGTATAACGTTACAGTGGCCTAATATTTTCATTTAGCCACACCCAAGTAGTAGTATAACGTTACAGTGGCTTAATATTCTCATTTTACCCCACCCAAGTAGTAGTATAACGTTACAGTGGCCTAATATTTTCATTTAGCCACACCCAAGTAGTAGTATAACGTTACAGTGGCCTAATTTTTTCATTTAGCCACACCCAAGTAGTAGTATAACGTTACAGTGGCCTAATATTTTCATTTAGCCACACCCAAGTAGTAGTATAACGTTACCGTGGCCTAATATTTTCATTTAGCCACACCCAAGTAGTAGTATAACGTTACAATGTTTCCGTCCACTGGACACACTCAGTATTTTTGCAATAAAAGGTAAAGTTAGGCTCATAATCGCCTCGTTCATTAAATTATTAAACGTGGCGATTTCATAATAAAGGTCGCGACACAGGGTTAAGAGCTAGCTCGATCGATTTGCAAAGACAAGCGACTCCACCGCCGTATGAATTATGATGGGTGTTCATATATAAAAAAATATTCCGTGTCTCGGAGTGCACGTTTCGGTCTCAATTGTCATTATCATCTAACAGTTGGTATAGGTTGTCAGTAACCTCAAATAATCTGACATCTAGTTAACCTTAGAATCTCGAATTCCGCTTTGTGAAAAAAATATTAGGCAAAGCCGAATTAGAAAGTTCAATGTAATTTAAAAACAATAATGCAGGAGGATGTACTTACAATATGTCATGAAAAATTTGCTTTACTTTTTTATTGAATACTAGAGGACGCCAGCAGCTACGCCTGCATTTTTTTAAATTTACCCGTTTTGGTAGATCCCGTAAGAATTTCGGGAAATTCCTTCTTAGTGCACCCCTACGGTCCCCAAAGAACATACATGCCAAATTTCAGTTTCCTGCGCCCAATAGTTTCGGCTGTAGCGTGTCTGTCAGTCAGTCAGTAACGCAAGGATTTTATATATTAAGATAACTTTTATTTAAGACCAAATTTTGAAATAAAACAAATCATCATCATCCCCTTAGCGTTATCCCAGTTGAAATAAAGCAAATACATAACAATTAAATAATATAATGATTTATTAATATGAAGAAAAATAATTATAACTACTTCTGAGTAGATATCTTTAGATACTTATATTACAACAGCATTAAAAATATTCAAAATACTTAATCTAAATATATCTTAATGGTTTAAAATAATCACTTTAATAATGACAATAAAAAATCTAATAAAGACTTTGATAATTCACCATTAAAAAATATTTTTGAAAGAAAGTTAAATGCAACGACAAACAAACTTGCACCGTTCAACCTCGAGTTAGTTAAAAAAACTTTATTGGAGCATAACAATACATAAATTGGTATTTTACAAAGAACTATCAATCTACATAGCTCTGTAACAACAATATTGGACTCTTCGGAAATATAGTAATTACCCTTAATATAATTAATAATAAATATCACAATCATTTTAATACGATTAAGATAATATCAAGAAAATCAACAGCTAAACGTTACAAGAAAACATAAAATATAAATATACAAATATTTTAACTTACTAAATTTTTTCGATACTGTGACTGTGACCGATGCCAATTTCACCTGATTCAAACTCTCTTAGGTACAGTGGCTGCGATCATATTATTAATTCTGATTGTTTCAATTCTGTCGATCTCCGATATAACCCGCAAGCAAAATGTCTTGAAACTACTCAGGTACAACGGCGTCAGCTATATTATTAAATGACTAGCTTTTGCCCGCTGCTTCGCACGCGTTAATTACGATTAGATAAAATATTTTGTACAAACACCCCTACCCTCCTCAAGGAACATACATGCTAAATTTAACCTTCTTGAGCCCAGTAATTCCGGTTGTAATGTGTCTGTCAGTACTGACTATATAAAATTCTTGCCTTACTGACTGCAGTAACGCAAGGATTTTATATAAACAGATTGAAGTGATTCCATTGAAAAAATAATTGCGGATCCAATAAACAAAGTATGGAGTTAATCCCTTGAAAGCATAAAAGGTTCTATGCAAATCATGACTCCCCTTTTTATCCACTTAGGGTAAGAATTTTCAAAAAGAGTTTCTTAGTGTTCACTAACTTTATTTGAGGAACCAATAGGTAAGTATATTAAGTTCAAATTTAATCCATTGAGGAAATAAAAAGTTTCATACAAATTCTGACAACCAGTTTAACTTTAGGCTGCGTTTCCACCAGAGATATGCGAGGGAAATGTGTCGTGCGAGGATATCTAGCTGTGCCGTGAAAATGTGTGTTCCACCAAAGTTGTGCGAGGATGTGTAGCAGAGCTGTGAATAATGTGTGGTGCGAGAATGCGTTGCGTAGCTGTGAAAAGTGTCGAGATTGCTGAGAGCTGTGAATTATAGAACTAACAAACTCTGTATCTTCTGCTTAAATTTCTTCATCGCAAATGGTTAAATATAAAAGTATCTTCTTTTTCCAATTATCCATACCTATTTTGAGCACTTCGACTTCCATCAAACTCCGTCTATGGACTGGCTGGTACATTATGTCGGAAACCTCGCAACCCGTCATCCCTCGCAACGCAACACATTCCTCGCGCACATCCCTCGCACACATCCCTCGCTTGTTTTGTATGCGTAAAAATCTAGCTGTGCTGTGCTCCAGAGCTGTGATGACCGAGGTGAGGTAAATGAAGCGATAGTATTGGTTCTTTAAAAACGCATCCCTTGCTACGTATCCTCGCACATCTCTGGTGGAAAAGCAGCCTTAGGGGAGGAATTTCCAAAAATCCTCTCTTAGTGTGCCCCTACACACCGCAAGACAAGGAACATACATGCTAAACTTCATCTACTTGCGCTCAGTTGTTTCGGCTGTAGCATGTCTGTCAGTCAATCAGTAGGTAACGCAAGGATTTTATATACAGACAGATTATATCTACAAATAAATAATATTTGACTGCCTCCGTGGTACAGTGGATAGCGTATGCGTCTGCTAAACGGGAGGTCCCGGGTCGGGCAAAAGTATTACTGAAAGTTTTGCCGAATTCTCAGTAGTAGCACGGAGTCTGCCAATGTGCCCGGTAACGGCAATAGGCTCGCCCCCTATTACGTGGGACCTAATATGCAACATGGCGAAATGTGGGTGTAATATTACACCTCTGCCTACCCTTCGGGGATACAGGCGTGAGACTATAAAAAAAACTGTCTGTAATCTCAAAATAACTGTATTGCATATTGTTGCAAACCCCTTGCCAGTACCTCTATGATTTATTTAGATTGTTTTTCTATCTGTCTAATTATTCAGGGTAATCTTAACAATGGCTGAATCGATTTAGATGTATTAGTTATGTGCAAACTATGAAAATTTCATTTAGGCGTAGCTGCTTGCTAAAGCTAGTTAAAATTAAAATAGTCAAGGATTCTGTAGTAGTATACATTTGTATATCTCAGCGACATTGTAAAAAAATGTAAAATAAATTATCCAAGTTCAAAAACCCTTTCTTAGTATTTTAGGTTAAAGAAATGAGAGAAGCTTTGGTCAGCAGTTGGACAAAGCAGATAACTGATAAAAAGTGCTTACCTGCTTAAAAATAAATAAAAATAGCAAAATAACGGTTCTAAGTATTTTGGCTTCTATTGCTTATATAAAAAAACTATCCTATATTTTAGTTAGTGAAGTTGAAGAGCGCTTAGATGAGAGCCAGCCGCATAAATTAAAATTAATGAAAATTAAATGCACATCAGGGACGATGAAAAAAATCAAGTTAAGGAATTAAAAGTTTCATACAAATTGGGAGCCCTTTTTGAACTCCCCGTTACAGTGGTGAATTCCCTAACGTCACTTGAGGACCCGATATACAAAGTTTCAAGTAAATCCATTGAAGTTTTTTTTTATATTACAGAATGGGACACCCTTTCTTAACCCCCCCATAGGGGAGTGACTTCGAAAACTCCTTTCATGGTGTTCACTAATGTCATTTGAGGAACCTATATACAAATTTTGAAGTTAATCCAATGAATTAATTAAAAGGTTTCATACAAATTCTGACTCCCCTTTTTAACCGTTTAAGAAATTCCAATAAGATTTTCTTAATGTTTACTAAGGTCATTAGAGAAACCAATATAATTATGTACAAAGTTTGAAGTCAATCCACTGAACGAATAATATATTATATTTCGTTTAATACACACTTTGAACCTCTATCTTACCCCTGAGGGTAGGAATTTTCAAAAAACAAATTCTTAGTGTTCACCATCGTCGTTTGAGGAACCAATATACAAAGTTTGAAGTCAATCCATTAAAGGAATAAAAAGTTTCACACAAACTTTGACCCCTATCTTACCCCCTTAGGGGAGGAATTTCCAAAGAAACAAATACGTAGTGTCCACTATCATCATTTGAGGAATCAATATATAAAGTTTGAAGTCAATCCACTGAAGGAATAATAAGTAACATACTTTGACCTCTATCTTACCCCCTGAGGATCGGCATTTAAAAAAACAAATTCTTAGTGTTCACTATCGTCGTTTAAGGAACCAATATACAAAGTTTGAAGTCAATCCATAGGAGAGATAAAAAGTAACATACAAACTTTGACCCCCTATCTTACCCCCTTAGGAGAGGAATATCCGGAAAAATAATTCTTAGTGTTAACTGTCGTCGTTTGCGGAACTAATTAATATACAAAGTTTGGAGTCAATCCGCTGAAGGAATAAAAAGTTTCATACAATCTTTGACCCCCAGTTTTACCCCTTCAGGGGTGGAATTACCAAAATTCCTATCTTAGTGCTACCCTACACTCCTCAAAGAACATATATGCTAAATTTCATCTTCTTGTGACCAGTAGTTTCGGCTGTAGCGTGTCTGTCAGTCAGTCAGTAACGCAAGGATTTTATATATTAAGATATGCGTCGAAGACCCGATGATCTGTTCCTTTTTCTATGTTTGGCGGGACGTTTAGTAGCCGTTGATAAATATGTCATAAACATTTATCTGCGTGACTGTACTTTGTCAAAAATTCGGGTAAAATACGACCGTATGTCCAGTTGATGAAAACATTAAACTGATTTAATTTAAGTTTCACCATGTGGACGCGCGTAAAAATCATTACGTGTCCACATGACGAAATAACTAGTACTAGTACTTAGTACTAATGTTGAATTTCACCAACTGGACACACGTGTGTCCTGTCTCTTGTGTCGAGTCTGTTGTGTCGAGTTGGTGAATAACCCCACATTTGAAAACAGACTATTTAAACAGTTGCAATGAATAAATATTGCAACAAAATAAACATTACGAAATAAAACTACTTTTCTTATTTCCGCAATTTGCTCAAGTGGCTCACAATTCGCGTTCGACGGAAAACTCACATACTTTCTTTACTTTATAACATTATCTTTATTCCTTCTACTACTTACTTTACTAAAAACGCTACGAGTTCCTTTCTGTCACGCATCTAGGTAGATCTCTGAGGTCATGGGTGAATCTAAGACTGGCAATACCAATTAGCAATGCATTCAGGTAGATTTCATTTGATTTGACAGCGATAGCACAGAATATATACAAGTACTAAAGTAGCGATAGCCGAATGGAGAGACCGACAGACTGCTACGCAGAGGGTCTCGGTTTCGAAACCAATGCACGTGATAGATTTGTTGAAATGTATTGTAGAGATATTCAAAAATATATCAAAGTTCTAGCTTTCGCCCGCGGCTTCGCCAGCATAATATTGTTATAAAAAGTGGTCCATGTCCCCGGGTTTCAGACTATCCATGTCAAATTTCATCACAAACGGCTCTGTAGATTAGCCGTGTGGCATACATATAAACAGATTATACCGAAAAAAAACTTTTGTTTTCATAAACGAACCTCAGGTAAAGATTAGTATGTAGGTATATTATCAAAGTTATGAAGAGCATCATATGAGAGAGCAGGTATATAAATACCTACTGAATATAACAGCAGCATAAATAAAATCTGAAAGCATTTGGTACCTCAAAGTACATATCAGACAATCAGACCGTCCCTCCGCCTAGCTGTGCTTAAGCGCACTAATTCATAGAAAGCTCTTTTCATGACGCTACGCTTAGGCCAGATATTATATCGTGATAACTTTTAACTATTCGTCCAAACTACTTACTGTAAAAGACAAAGTTAAATACTGAAGGCAATAAATCTATCAATTTTGTAAACAATTTTATAACTACTCTAGACTGAGCATTGTAGAAAATATATATAATATATATATATATATATATATATATATATATATATTTTTTTTGATCTTATACTGTTTTATTACAATAAAAATGATGTAGTTAGGTTATGTACTAAAAGCTAAAAAGTAATTCGGTAAGTTCTAGCCAGCAGATCGCACCAATCTTCTCATCAATCTGGGTATTGATCAGTCAAATATAAAATCGTTAGGCAAGTGAAATTTCTATCATAATGTTTACTCTGGATACGCTACGCCCAAAATTAATTTTTTCAGTTAATAATTTTTTTATGTTTTTAGTTTTGTTGTTAGTTGATACTTCTCACTCTATTTTCATAGTGAGCCCTTTCCTGCCAATCAAGCCCTTTCATTCGATACCCATATTGAGGTATTTGTTGAAAATAGGTAATCTGCCATTTTGCGGCGTCAACCATCTTGGATTTTTCATAGTGAGCTCTATTCTACGAATCAAGCCCTTTCATTTGATACCCATATTGAGGTATTTGTGGAAAATAAGTAATCCGCCATTTTTTGGCGGCAGCCATCTTAGATTTTTCATAGTGAGCTCTATTCTACCAATCAAGCCCTTTCATTTGGTAGCCATATTTAGGTATTTGTGGAAAATATGTAATCCACCATTTTGCGGCGACAGCCATCTTGGATTTTTCATAGTGAGCTCTATTCTACGAATCAAGCCCTTTCATTCAATACCCATATTGAGATATTTGTGGAAAATATGTGAACCGCCATTTTGCGGCGACAGCCATCTTGGATTTTTCATAGTGAGTTATATTCTACGAATCAAGCACTTTTATTTGATACCCATATTGAGGTATTTATGAAAAATAAGTAATCCGCCATTTTGTGGCGGTAGCCATCTTTGTTTTTTAATAGTGCGGTCTATTCTACCAATCAAGCCCTTTCATTTGATTCCCATATTGAGGTATTTGTGAAAAATAAGTGATTCGCCATTTTGTGGCGGCGGAAATCTTGGATTTTTCATAGTAAGGTATATTCTACCAATCAAGCCCTTTCATTTGATACCCATATCGAGGTATTTGTGGAAAATATGTAATCAGCTATTTTGTAGCGGCAGCCATCTTAGATTTTTCATAATGAGCCCTATTCTACTAATCAAGCCCTTTATTTTGATACCCATATTGAGGTATTTGTGGAAAATAAGTGATCCGCCATTTTGTGGCGGCGGACATCTTGGATTTTTCATAGTGAGGTATATTCTACCAATCAAGCCCTTTCATTTGATACCCATATTGAGGTATTTGTGGCAAATATGTAATCAGCCATTTTGTGGCGGCAGACATTTTGGATTTTTCATAGTAAGCCTATTCTGCCAGTCAAGCCCTTTCATTCGATACGCATATTGAGGTATTTTTGGCAAATATGTAATCCGCCATTTTGCGGCGACAGCCATCTTGGATTTTTTATAGTGAGCTCTATTCTACGAATCAAGCCCTTTCATTTGATACCCGTATTGAGGTATTTGTGGAAAATAAGTAATCCGCCATTTGGGACGGCGGCCATCTTGAATTTTTCATAGTGAACTTTTTATGATAAACAATTTCACCGTACATTATCTTCAAGTAACTTTAACGGTTTAGGCAACGCACGCGAAGACAGCTTTCAGAGCTCAGGATTTTTCCCGACTTAGTTGATAATTTTCCTTATATTATGGCAACATTATACAAAATCTTTATAAATTGTAGCCTATGTGTTATTCTGATGTATAAACTATATTACTGTAAATTTTCATCCAAATCCGTTCGGTAGTTTTTACGTGAAAGAGTAGCAAACATCCATACATACATCTTCACAAACTTTCACATTTATAATACTAGCTTTCGCCCGCGGCTTCGCCAGCATGAAATTTTAATAAAGGATAGCCTATGTACTTCCCCGGGTTTCAAACTATTCATGTCAAATTTCATCACAAACGGCTCTGCAGATTAGCCGTATAGCATACTTAAAAATGATTTATGTTTTCATAATCGTCGAACTTCAGGTACAGATTCGTGTGTAGGTATATTATTGAAGTTATGAAGAGCTTATATACCTACTGAATATAACAGCAGCAAAAATAAAACTGAAAGCATTACCTACCACAAAGTACATATCAGACAGTCCCTTCACCCAGCTGTGCTGAAGCGCGCCAACTCATAGAAAGCTTATAATGACGCTGCGCTTACTTAGGTCAAATATATCGTGATAACTTTTAAACTATTCGTCCAAACTACTTACCGTAAAAGACAAAGTTCATCTACATTAAACACTGATCTGGCAATAAATCTATCAATTTTGAAAACAATTTGATAACTACTCTAGAATGAGCATTGTAAAAAACATAAATATATCTTATATATGTTATACTGTTTTATTACAATAAAAACGATGTAGTTAGGTTATGTACTAAAAGCTAAAAAGTAATTCGGTAAGTCCTAGCTACCAGATCGCACCAATCTTCTCATCAGTCTTGGGTATTGATCAGACAAATATAAAATCGTTGGGCAAGCGGTTTTTTTTTAATAATGTTTACTCTGGATACCCTACGCCCAAAACAATGTTTTTTACTTAATTTTATTTTCAAGTTTTTAGTTTTGATGTTAGTTGATACTTCTCATTATTTTTACGTAGTGAGCCCTTTTCTACCAATCAAGCCCTGTCATTCGATACCCATATTGAGGTATTTGTGGAAAATTGTTAATCTGCCATTTTGTGGCGGCAGCCATCTTGGCTTTGGCTCAATTCTACCAATCATGCCCTTTCATTTGATACCCATATTGAGGTATCTGTGGAAAATATGTTATCCGCCATTTTGTGGTGGCAGCCAGTTTGGATTTTTCATAGTGAACCCTATTCTACCCATCAAGCCCTTTCATTCGATACCCATATTGAGTTCTTTGCGGAAAATATGTAATCCACCATTTTGCGGCGACAGCCATCTTGGATTTTTCATAGTGAACTCTATTCTACGATTAATACCCTTTCATTAAATACCCATATTGAGTCATTTGTGGAAAATATGTAATCCGCCATTTTGCGGCGACAGCCATCTTGGATTTTTTATAGTGAGTTCTTTTCTACGAATCAAACCCTTTCATTTGATACCCATATTGAGTCATTTGTGGAAAATATGTAATCCGCCATTTTGCGGCGACAGCCATCTTGGATTTTTTATAGTGAGTTCTATTCTACGAATCAAACCCTTTCATTTGATACCCATATTGAGTTATTGGTGGAAAATATGTAATCCGCCATTTTGCGGCGACAGCCATCTTGGATTTTTCATAGTGAGCTCTATTCTACGAATCAAGCCTTTTCATTTGATACCCATATTGAGTTTGGTGGAAAATATGTAATCCGCCATTTTGCGGCGACAGCCATTTTGGATTTATCATAGTGAGCTCTATTCTAGGAATCAAGCCCTTTCATTTTATACACATATTGAGGTATTTGTGGAAAATAAGTAATCCGCCATTTTGTGGCGACTGCCATCTTGGATTTTTCATAGTGAGCTCCATTCTACGAATCAAACCATTTCATTTGATACCCATATTGAGTTATTGGTGGAAAATATGTAATCCGCCATTTTGCGGCGACAGCCATCTTGGATTTTTCATAGTGAGCTCTATTCTACGAATCAAGCCCTTTCATTCGATACCCATATTGAGTAATTTGTGGAAAATATGTAATCCGCCATTTTGCGGCGACAGCCATCTTGGATTGTTTATAGTGAGCTCTATTCTACGAATCAAGCCCTTTCATTTGATACCCATATTGAGTTTGGTGGAAAATATGTAATCCGCCATTTTGCGGCGACAGCCATTTTGGATTTATCATAGTGAGCTCTATTCTAGGAATCAAGCCCTTTCATTTTATACACATATTGAGGTATTTGTGGAAAATAAGTAATCCGCCATTTTGTGGCGACTGCCATCTTGGATTTTTCATAGTGAGCTCCATTCTACCAATCAAACCCTTTCATTTGATACCCATATTGAGGTTGTTGTGAAGTAATATGTGATCCGCCATTTTGTATCGGCGGCCATCTTGAATTAACATTCATTTAAATAATTATTATCTTTAAATCTTGATGACAATTTGAGTGTATACCAAATATCAGATCAATCATCAGGAAGGGGGTAAAATTCCAATTACTAAATTTGACCCAAGCAAACAAATAAAGATAATATAGGATTTTTGCCGACTTAGTTAATACTTTTCCTTATAGTATGGCAACATTATACAAAATCTTTATAAATTGTAGCCTATGTGTTATTCTGATGTGTAAACTATATTACTGTAAAATTTCATCCAAATCCGTTCAGTAGTTTTTGCGTGAAAGAGTAACAAACATCCATCCATCCATCCATCCATCCATCTATCCATCTTCACAAACTTTCACATATATAATATTAGTAGGATAGTAGGATTAGTAGGAAGTACGTCTAAAGTATGTGTGTCCCGTTTGTAAGTACTTATTTATTATCCCAGCAAAAGCTCGGATATCAACCTGTTATAAATCTGGCTAGAATTTTTATCATTGTTATTTCTACGTTAGGTTTTAGGTTAAGTTACAATAAGATAGATTTTAGAATTATTCACATATGTCTCTAACAAGATATAACAATGTATAGCCTAAACATATTGTAATGAACATAAATGTATTGTAAGTTTTAAATTTATAGTGTTGCCAATTCTAAATAGACAAATGGGTTTGACGTTTGACAGTTGACACGCATAGAGATATAAGAATAGAATGGCAGAGTAGGGCCAATTCGTGTCCGCCGGTGGGAGAGAACGCAACAGTTAAAGGCCCCCTGCATTTCTCTCTAACAGTACATGCACAACATCAACATTACGCAATGGCTATAAATATAATAAACTGATATAAATAATCGTTACAGGTAGCACGCCATTGCGTAATGTTGATGTTGTGCATGTACTGTTAGAGAGAGATGCAGGGGGCCTCTAATTGTAGCGTTCTCTCTCGCACCGACGGACACTCATTGGCCCCACTCTGCCACTCTATCCTTTATATCTCTATGGAACAGACTCTGTTCAACGTTCAGTTTCGCTCCGGAAACGGCTAACTAAGGTACGATATAATTCTGACTATTATATTATTGTGTTTCACGATTCTATATTGCTTCTGTGGTGTTATTTAGAGTATTGTCAATAGAAATAATGCAGAAGCAATGTAATATAGTGTAGCTATTGCTATTGTATAATTGATATTGTGGGTGGTTTTGTCAGTTGCGAGATGTTAAGTATAACGTTAGGACTTAAGATATCATAATTATAATAGAATCGATTCATATGCTGTGAGTAACAAGCCATATCAATTAGATGTATAGGTAAATTCACGAAAGTTGACCACAAATGGCGGCCGTCGCGCATATGTACATTCGTGCACCAATGGCGTTGCTCCATTCTTGACGCATTTAGGGAATGCGTCAAGAACGGAGCCACGCCATTGGCACTCCACCCGCGCCTCACCCCGCACCTCCACGGGGACCTAAAAAATGATTTCTGCGCAGTGGTCATCTTTCGTGACACACACAATGGTAAATATTGAATAAATCCATAGTAAATATATCTAGAATAATAATTAAAGATATACCGGTGGTCAATATAACAAATTAATTATATAGTTGCTAATCCAGTGTATTAATGTTATATTTGATATATTGAACTACCCACAACCTTGCTACCCAATATTAAAAATATGATATAGTTTGTACTGCTTTTATAAACAATGACTATGACTATTACAAGAATGGCCAAGGGTGGCGGTAAATGTAAATGTATCTTTATCTAAGATATATTCTTGTGACAAACTGAATAAACGACAGTAAGAATTGATAGTTGTTTCTTTTATTTTTCAAACCATTGACAAATAACTATAACTAAAATACTACATATAGGCCATATACCTTGTACCTATACATATATATATATATATATATATATAATAACCTTTCTATTACACGCACCAATGGCTTTTCGAAGTTAAGTGCGTATTAAATTGTTTATTATCGCTTGTTTATCGGCGAAGGGAAACATCGTGGGGAAACCTGCATGTCTGAGAGTTCTCCATATTGTTTTCGAAAGACATGTGAAGTTTGCCAACACGCACTTGGCCAGCGCGGCAGCGTGGTGGGCTATGCCCTTACCCTTCTCATAGTGAGAGGAGGCCCGTGCCCAGCCGTGGGACAGTATAAAGGGCTGATGATGATGATGACTAGGTTGTCGTTAGATATGTATTTACACCAAGGATTTGCTTTAATCGTTTTTTATACAGAGATCCGACTGCCTACTATTTAGCTAAAGCACCATTGGGTTAACCACTATAGTTGTGAGTGTGACTATAGACCTGACCAGGGAGGATACCATTATTATGAGACCCAGCTTTTCTAGTCATAATAAACTTAAACGTTACATTAAAATTACTAAATTAATAAAAAATATCATAAATCTATTAGGAAATATAATGTGCATAGAGTTAATTTAAATCTTAGAAAGGAGCGCATAAACTTAGTTAATCAACTTTCTGAGTATTCTAGAAATTTGGAACATAGCAGATCAGTGTATGATATGGACACTCATCGCTTAAGGGAAGAGATATTACTTAGGGAAAGAACCTTAAATGACTAAAACAAATACCAAGCTTCTCAACAAGAACTGAGCAAGCGTATAGTGGAGGCAGGTGAGCTCGTAGACTTTGTGAGGTGTAATGCAGAAATGTATGAGTCTCTGATCAATAGCCTCTCGTGTTCTTGTACTCATACTCTAATACCAGCAGAGCCATTGAGTACCATACTATTTTTTTTTTGTAGACTCACGCCTGTATCCCCGAAGTGGTAGGCAGAGGTGTAATATAACACCCACATTTCGCCATTAATTTTTAGGTCCCACGTAATAGGGGGCGAGCCTGTTGCCGTTACCGGGCACATCACCAGACTCCGTGCTGCTACTGAGAATTCGGAAAAACCCAATAACAATTTTGCCCGACCCGGGGCCTCCGATCAGCAGTCGCTTACGCTATCCAATGGACCACGGAGGCAGTCCATACTACCTGAGAATTTTCTAACAATCCACAAAACTCACACTCATTTCAATCAAATTTAAATAAATCTAGGCTTCCAACATCTATTAATAAAACTTTAATTTTTCTGATAGGCTAGGTCACAATTTTGGTAGTGTTCTCAGTGAATATACAAATCAGTGTGTTATAAATTATTGTAGGCCAGGGGATAGTTACTGTAGTTTAGTTAATCAGATTAAGTTACACCCCTTAGATGAGAGTAGTACTGCAATATTATTGTTTGGTAACAGTTTAACTGTAAAGAGACAGGATATCATAGAATGTGTTGAATTGTTGATAGAACTTAATTCTAAATTTAGTTGTAAATTTATTTTAGGTGCTTTACCTTACTCAAACAACTTAACACACACAAAATATGCACATACACTCTTTAAATATGTTATTGTATAACATAACTTGTCGTCATAGTGACGCAATATTGTTTTTTGACGCTAATAAATTTATTAGTAAATTTATTTTAACTAAAGATACAATGTATCTGCCATTTTATATTAAGCAACAAATTGCTAAGTTATTAGCATACAATTTACAGCAAGGCAGAGAGCGTTGTGTTGACAATTTATTGGATAGGGTTAGTACTTGTACTAACAACGTTTTTATTGACACGTCTTGTGATTTAAACTCCAAGATAGGACAACAGTTAGGCTGCAGTATTTGAATATAGTACACCAAAACATGCAGGGCCTATCTGGCAAAGAATTAGAGTTAAGTTTATTTCTAGAAAAATATGATGTTAAGGTTTTGTGCTTAACTGAACATTGGTTAAAGAATCATGAGCTTATTGTTATAAATGAATATTACACAGTGCAGAGTTCGTATATAAGAAAGCAGGCTATTAGAGGCGGTTCTCTCATAATGACTTCAAATTTATTAAAATGCAAAGAACGTAAGGATATTGTAAACTTATCTACTGAGCGCACTATGGAGTTGTCCTGTGTGGAACTAGACTTATATATTGTAATTTGTGTATATCGACCCCCTTCTGGTGATTATAATCTACTAGAGGACGCCAGCAGCTACGCCTGCATTTTTTTTTAATTTACCCGTTTTGACTGATCCCGTGGGAATTTCAGGAAATCCTTTCTTAGTGCACCCCTATGGTCCCCAAGGAACATACATGCCAAATTTCAGCTTCCTGCGCCCAATAGTTTCGGCTGTAGCGTGTCTGTCAGTCAGTCAGTAACGCAAGGATTTTATATATTAAGATTTGAGACTGTTATGGAAGATGCTATTAATAAAATTATAGGTAGTCATAAGAATATTATAGTATGTGGTGATTTTAATATTAATATTTTAGAGAATTCTTCACAGTGTACTAGATTTCTGAATCTTTTGAAGTCATATAATTTATGTAATTTATTCTGTGAACCTACTAGAGTCTCTGCAACATCTTCTATTTGTTTGGATAACATATTTAGTTCTTGTGTTGCTAAAAACCCAGTAGTTATTAGTTCTCTTCCTTCTGATCACCAGGGACAGATAGCTAGTTTTTCCTGTTCAACATATGATAAATCACATACAGTAGAATGTAGGCCTCAAACTACCAATCGTTTTATAAACGTTTTAAAAACAATATTATCGCTAAACTCAATCCCTCAATATTAAACTCAGAAAATCCAAATACCTACTATTTATAATTCACTTTTTGGAATAGTAAATAATGAGTTTCAAAATACTTTCAAGAGTAAAACTGTCACATTAAAGGGTACTACGTTCCACAAGGTTCTATTTTAGGTCCTTTTCTATTCCTTGTATATATTAATGACTTACCTTTTTATTTAAAAAACATCTGTGATGTCATGCTTTTTGCAGATGATACGTCACTTATTTTTAAAGTAGATAGGAATAGGAATCAATTTGAAGATGTAAATAATGCACTTATACAGGTTGCACAATGCTTTACAGCAAACAACCTAGTACTTAATTCTAAAAAGACTAAATGCGTTAAATTTGCTTTACCTAACGTTAGACAACTGGGACCTAATATAAGGCTAGATACACAGTTGACTGGACAGTGTTTCTAGGCATTACACTAGATAATAAGTTACAATGGGGTGCACATATAGCATGTCTTGCAGGTAAGCTCAGCTCTGCTGCGTATGCTGTCAAAAAAGTAAGACTACTTACTGATGTCGACACAGCTCGTCTAGTTTATTTTAGCTATTTTCATAGTGTAATTTCCTACGGCATTTTGTTATAGGGCAAAGCTGCGGATATTCAGAATATCTTCGTTCTACAGAAACGAGCGGTACGAGCAATATACATGTTAGGTGCAAAAGATACTCTTAGGGAACGCTTTAAGTCTATAGGGATTCTTACAGTAGCCTCGCAATTTTTATTTGCTAATATATTGTATATTAGGCAAAATTTAGGTTTATTTACTACAAAAAGTGATATACATAACATAAATACGCGAAACAGGCATAAGTTATATGCCCCTTATCATCGTTTACATAAAGTTAATAATATTTTGTAGGGCTAGGTATTCGTATATACAATAAAATACCAATTAGTCTTTTAGAATTACCATTTAGACGTTTAATATTAAAATAAAAGACTGCCTAATTAGGAAAGGTTATTATACCATTAATGATTATTTCAGTGATAAGGATAGATGGTCACTTACACTAGCCAACTCATGATTATTTTGAATTTATATAGATACCTAGCTTTTCAGTTTTTTTTTAAATATAATATCTATAGTTCTATTAATTTAATATTCATGTATTATTAGGTCATTCAACTTACTACATTTACATTTGCATTGTTGTTCCACTAATGTTATTAAAATAAGATAACTCGTTGTCATGGGCTGGATACTAACTTTTTTGTAATTTTTGTGTATTCATATAGCGTCACTTTCTGTAACATACTTTTCCACCATAGTTCTGAACATGATCGCGAGTTGCCTACATTATAAGGCGTACCTACGTGGATGCTCCTGTTACACAAGATTCACATTGGAAGGCTACTACAACACTTAAACAATTGTTTATATATTATGTATGTTCTTATTTACTATTTACAAGTAATTAATTACAATGTGAAACAGTTGCAGCTCCTTACAAAAACAAAATATGTAGGTACCATAACACTGGCGAGAGTGACCACGAGTTTTATTGCCCGTTCTTTCTCGTGGTTCTACATATTGCTTTACGAACGAGGCAGTAAATGTAAATGTAGAAGCATTAAGTAATTAACTTTAAAAATTTGACGTTCATAAGCGTCACCTTGTGACCTAGATGAAAAAATGATTTTTGATTTTTTGATTTTGATTGCAAAGTGTTCCCCTCACCTCTATTTTTTAAGCCGTAGTATGTATTTAGGTATATTTAAACATTTTTAACTACGCTAAATTGCTAAATTTAATTTCCTAGTGTTAATGCTACTAATATACAGGTTGTAAAAAGAACCTTAACAAAATCCCATATTGTGCCAATCACAACGAACATTTTTTATTTCGGCATCATACCTGGGAAATTACTGGTTCGGGAGATATTGTACCTGAAAGTTACTACAGATTTTTTCTAATTACTAATTAGAAAAAATCTGTAGTAACTTTCATAATTAGTAATTAGGTACAAAATCGATGCAATTACCCCGCCAATATGTTTTACAGATGTCCTATGACCCCATGGATTCGTAGGTATTTCGATAATTGTACGCGCGCGCTTTTAATTGCGGTTAAAGAAATACCTACTCGTTTCCCAGATATTATTTTTGGTTAGTACGACTTGGCATGATGTACACAACGAGTAGACTTCGGCTTGGTAATGGGTCTTGTGACACCCTGTATTTTGTTTTGTGTGTTTGTTACTAATGTGTTTTTATGTATGTGGAAAGTTTAACATATATGTAGGTAAATGATTATTATTATAATTATGATGAACTTTCAATGTAATTTAAAGCACGTCATTATTAACGAGTAATAATCGATTAACTAAAACTTACATTTGCAAGCGATACAATTAATATTATGAATGTCACTGCTAATACGGAACCCTACATTGTGCGTGGCTTGACATACACTTGGCCGGTTTTATATAAAGTTATTTAAATTAAGCACAGGCGTAATTTTGCAGATGTTGTTTGATTTGTTTCAAGACCCACGCACGAATGCTACTTAACAGTGAGGTGCAGTGGTTTAAGCGGCCGCCTCGCCATATAGTATTAGGGGCTCTATACCCACACAGGCTTGAGGGTCTCTAAAGTACCTACCACTGGGCACAGGAATTATTCCTAGTTCGGGCGCAGTCTTTATAAAAAAAAAAACAAAGATTTCTACTTAGTTATTGTGCTGATCACACAATGGGCTTGTACAAAACTAAAAATACATCTGTTGGGAGGATAAATAAGGTACTCGTAAGTACCTGCGTTAGTTAAAATACTTTTGTTTATACTGCAATGCTGATGTAGCGGCAGCCTAGCTACCATAGATTATACAGATATACTGGTATAGATGCGCAACTCCCTCTAAGGAAAAAGTTCAATAGGCATCCTCTACGCTAGATGGCGTACAAACAATTTTATCTAGCTACCTTGCAATGAAGCCATCTATCGGACGACAAGGAAAACTATCAACACGGCGCCATTTATCGGACGACAAGGAAAACTATCAACACAGCGCCATCTATCGGACACAAACCGACAAAATCAAAGTCCTGAATCGCGCAAGCAAAGCCTTCACAAGTTCACACCCGATCCGTATGGGTATTATTGCGTATAGTTGACAAGTTCTCAAATACGTCCGTTGGACTGACAGTCCATCAGGCACGATCACCCAGCCTGGTTAGAGGATCCTCCCTCCAGTTATAGGAGCACCACACCGTAATTCACCCACACTGAATTCTCACAAGGTTAAGCAATTTAGTACATAAAAACTGATGAACAGAAAAAATGAAACAAAATTTACAAAACAATACTTTATTAAAAATACTCAGAGCTATATATTTGATACCTCAATTATAAAAATAATACATCTACTTAAACAAAACAGTCATTTCTATCCTAATAACTAAGACGGCAGCCATATTATTTATTTTAAAACACCCATTAGAAGCATTAGTCAACAATTTAGACAGAGAGACAAAAACTAGAGATATATGAACGTCGCCAAAGGGGTGCCAATATAGATTCAAAATCCCTACAATTTATACTTTTCTCATAATTATTCCATATCAACTTGCCCCCCTCAAAGCCATCGACTGGCGTTCTTGCCCCCTCTAGGCAGTCGGCTGGCGACGCCCTTGATGAGATACATACCTACCTACATACGAGGGTCAAACTGAAAGTTCTTAGAACTGGCCACTTATAAACAATATAATAAAAAAAATATTCTAAAATTTGAAAATAGAACTCTTTGCCAATATTACTGAGTAGGTATATATTTCATTCATTTGTCATTTGTTTTACGATTTGGCGGCAAATTGAAAATTGTCTGTGTCACGTCAACATGAATTTAACACGAGATAATTTTCGTGCAATGATTTTTTATGACTTTCGATGTCATTTAAGTCAACAAGAAAGTTATGATAGACTACGATTGGCCTTTCACGATGAAGCCCCATCTCGTGTGACTGTTTACAACTGGTTTAATGAGTTTAAACGTGGTCGCACTAATCTCACTGATGATGTACGTGAGGGACGGCCTTCTACGGCGACGACTGAAAATAACATCTGTGTTGTGCGGCGTATGATAGAGACTGACAAAAGAGTGACCTATCAGCAGATTCGGACAAGCTTAGGCATCGGTATGAGTCAAGTGCACAAAATCCTCCACGAACATTTAGCGGTCAGGAAGCTTTGCGCCCGGTGGATACCTCATAATTTGACTAAGGCTCAAAAACTCCATCGTGTGGATTGGTGCCGTAAAATGATTGAAAGATTTAACGGAGGTGACTCAAATGCTGTGTTCGACATACTAACAGGTGACGAAAGCTGGATTTACTGTTATGATCCTGAAACCAAAAGACAATCTGCTCAGTGGGTGTTTCCTTTCGAGGAGTTGCCAACTAAAGTGAAGAGAGATCGAAGTGCGGGAAAAAAAATGGTGGCCTCGTTCTTTGGAAGGATAGGTCATTTCGCAACAATTGTGTTAGAGGATCAAAAAACAGTTTCTGCAGAATGGTACACTACCAATTGTTTGCCACTTGTCTTGGAAAAAGTTCGAGAGAAACGACCTCGCAGTAGGATCCTCCTTCACCACGACAACGCCTCGTCGCACACCGCCAAGCGAACGATCGACTATTTGGCGACATCAAACGTTGAATTACTGGGTCACCCGCCGTATAGCCCCGACCTCGCGCCTTGTGATTTTTATTTATTTCCAAAAATTAAAGAAAAACTTAAAGGAAAGCGGTTTATGAATGCTGAAGAAGCGGTGGCTGCGTATCGCGATGCCATTGAAGAGACCCCTAAGGACGAGTGGGCAAAGTGCTTTTCCCAGTGGTTCCATCGCATGCAGCGGTGTATTGACGTCAATGGACAATATTTTGAAAAGATATAATAAAACTAATAACTGGCTAATGTAATCAGTTTTTGATTTTCTAAGAACTTTCAGTTTGACCCTCGTATCTTTCTGTAGAAAGAGACAACACGATTAATTGCGCATGTTGTGTCTTTTTGTAAAGGTCATAATCATCACAGCTTAAAGCGACTCTATTTCACAGGATTAGTTATAACTATTTTACAGATTTTATGGGCATATGTAGTTAAAAACACTTTTTACAAGCTTTATTTATACAATATTAATCTGTCTTCCTATTCAGCAAGACTTGGCTTGCCGTTCGTAACAGATCGGCAAAGTTAAGCAACGCTTGCACAGGTCACCAATTGGATGGGTGACCGTGTGTGGCATTTACATCTGAGCGCTACTGTGCTTAGGAGGGCACGTAAAGCTGTTGGTCCCGGTTCTTGTCTAAGGATAAGTATCGTTAGACCATGTCAGAGGCTTTAGGGCGGTCTGAAAACCCCGGCACTAGAGTTGGCCACACAGTCACACGAAAAACAACAACAACAAGTTTATACTGACTGAACTTATGTTCAAAGTTGTATAGAGAAGTCTCAGATGATCTGAGAGAGAAGTGGATATCAGAGGAGGAAGGAATTAGAGGATGACATGGGGCAGTTGATAGGATTATTAGACAAGTTAATAGGATTAGATGTGAGGCCACAGATGATGAGAGAATAAGGAAAGAGAAGGAGTGGACGAGAGAACTGGAATAACGAACGAGACAGAAGGAAAATATGAAAAGGAAGAAGGGAGAAGCAAGAGACTATGGAGGTAGGCTGGAGAGGAAATGGAGGCAGGAGGGAAGCGAGGGACGATGGAAGAGGAAATAGAGGAGGACTGTTGGTGAAGGGTGGTAATAAACTCTTTACACTATGGTCGCCGGTATACATTGAGGCCACTGGTTTTATGCAACTAAAGGTACAAAAAATGTTTAAATATAAAGTTCTTAGACATTATTATTTACTTATATTAAAATATCTTCGATCTGTTTGTTTATTGGGGTGATAATGGCACTTAAATATTTATATCTAACTAACCATATTTTGCTTTCGTATTATGCAAAATAGGTTATTTTTATTTAATTATACTTTCTTATAATAATTAATGTTTCAATACAGCACACCTTATTACAAAATAAGGACTTAGTTTAACACGAGACTTAGTCTGACCTTTCCACAGGCTTACAATAGTCCATCCGCAACCACGACCATGGTAAGACGTTTGAAACGTCGCAGAAAAACAGAGATAATTATGCCTTCAATTGTAGGTATTTAAACCCTTAGTGGTTGCCGTGGGCTAATAACCGATGTAAGACGGTTATTAGTCCCTTAATTCGTTTTTGTTCGCGATTTGTTTTACTTACGATGCGATGTACCAACATAAAATGTTGGTAACACTAGATTACATGTTCCTAAAAACAAACGACATTTATCTTTTTTTTATCTTTATCTTTAACAAAAGATCTACGCTTACGTTTATTCTACTAAAAATTCAATCTAAAAATATAACTATTTATATAAGAATTACGTACTGCAGATCAGAATTTAGCCTACTACTCGCCTGTTGAAAAAGCACATGCTACGCGAAGTGAATTTTGTGAACCTTTTTGTAAAATAGCCGCTTTTTAATTTGTCTGGCACGGTTCCGTCTACCCTTGATGACAACTTTGTGATATTATATTGGAACTATTGACATTTTGTAAAATTGTGAATTGTGTGACATCGTGCCTCGTGCCTTGAAGACATCACGTTTGGAATACAGCAGCTAATTAGATATATCATTCAATCTATCGTGGCCACCTTAGTTTTGTGTGTTAATCTGGCTTGGCTCCAGGACTGACTGATTTTTAGCGCTGAGTAACTCAGTCAATATATGTCAGACTCTTGATTGCCCTGGTCAAGTGGATCTAAATTAGCTTCCACTGCCTTCTGCAACGAATCCCACCTGTCTATGGTAACTCTAGAACACCATGCAAATGTGAATCTAAAGTATAGTACAGAAGGCTGACTTTACTTCATCAGCAGTAGTAGTGGCGAGTATAACGTTGTCGCTGGTGGTGTACACGTGTATGAGGTGACGTCACGCGGTGAGGGGCGCGGGTGCGTCGGGGCACGTGTCGTGTCGCAGCTGACGCAGTGTGCGGCGGCACGACACGCGGCGGGAGCCCAGCCGCGACAGGCCCGGGATGCGCGCCACCAACACTGGGGACTCGCGCCTGCAAGTGAAATTAGATTTTAAAGGTAGTAGAGCCTTGCTGATTGACTAATATAACATTTACTTGATCAACTGTCTAAGTACTCTAGAAGTTTAGAACATAGTAGGGTAGTGTATGATACTGACACTCATCGCTTGAGGGAAGAGCTAGTACTTAGGGAGAGCACCTTAAATGAAATATTTAACAAATATCAAGCTTCTCAACAAGAGCTGAGCAAGCGTATAGTAGAGGCAGGTGAGCTAGTAGACTTGGTGAGATGTAATGCAGAAATGTATGAGTCTCTTACCAATAAGCTCTCATGTCCGTGTGCTCACATTCACACTCCAACCCCAGCAGAGCCATTGAGTACCATACTACCTGAGAACTTTTCTGATAATTCACAAAACCAATCCTCTTCACAATCAAATAGGATTAAATCTAGGTTTTCAACATCAACTAACAAAACCTACATTTTTTCTGATAGGCTAGGTCATAATTTTGGTAGTCTTCTCAGTGAGAATACAAACCAGAGTGTTTTAAATTACTGTAGGCCAGGGGATAGTTACAGTAGTTTAGTTAATCAGATTAAGTTGCACCCCTTAGATGAGAGTAGTACGGCCATATTGTTGTTTGGTAACAGTTTAACGGTAAAAAGACAGCATATCATAGAATGTGTTGAAATGTTATTAGACCTTAATTCCAAGTTTAGTTGTAAATTTATTTTATGTGCTTTTCCTTACTCAAATGACTTAACACATACACAAAACATGCACATACACACATTAAATATGTTATTATATACCTAATATAACTTGTCGTCATAGTGACGCAATATTGTTTTTTGACGCTAATAAATTTATTAGTAAATTTACTTTAACAAGAGATACAATGTATCTGCCATTTTATATTAAGCGACAGATTGCTAAACTATTAGCATACAATTTACAACAAGGCAGAGAGCCTTGTGTTGACAATTTATTTGATAGGGTTAGTACTTGTACTAACAACGTTTTTATTGACACGTCTTGTGATTTAAACTCCAAGATAGGACAACAGTTAGGTTGCAGTATTTGAATATAGTACACCAAAACATGCAGGGCCTATCTGGCAAAGAATGAGAGTTAAGTTTATTTCTAGAAAAACATGATGTTAAGGTTTTATGCTTAACTGAACATTGGTTAAAGAACCATGAGCTTATTGTTATAAATCAATATTATACAGTGCAGAGTTCGTATATAAGAATGCAGGCTATTAGAGGCGGTTCTCTCATAATAACTTCAAATTTATTAAAATGTAAGGAACGTAAAGTTATTGTTAATTTATCTATTGAGCGCACTATTGAGTTGTCCTGTGTGGAATTAGACCTATATATAGTAATTTGTGTATATCGACCTCCTTCTGGTGACTATAATCTATTTGAGACTGTTATGGAAGATGCTATAAATAAAATTAAATGTAGTAATAAGAATATTATAGTATGTGGCGATTTTAATATTAATATTTTAGAGAACTCTTCACAGTGTATTAGATTTCTGAATCTTTTCAAGTCATTTAATTTAAGTAACCTATTCTGTGAACCTACTAGAGTATCTGCAACATCTTCTACTTGTTTAGATAACATATTTAGTTCTTGTGCTGCCACAAACCCAGTAGTAATTAGTTCTCTCCCTTCTGATCACCGTGGACAGATAGCTAGTTTTTCCTGTTCAACATATGATAAATCACGTACAGTAGAATGTAGGCCTCAGACTACCAATCGTCTAATACGTTTCAAAACCAATATTATTGCTAAACTCAATACCTCAATATTGAACTCACAAAATCCAAATACAATTTATAACTCACTTTTTGGACTAGTAAATAATGAGTTTCAAAATACCTTCAAGAGTAAAACAGTCACACTAAAGGGTACTATGGGATCTTTTAACCAGTGGGCTTTATAGGTATATACAAAAGTAGAGCCAAGTTGTTTGAATTATATGGTATGAAACAACATAGATTTGACACACCTTTTCGAGATTATGTAAAAAAGCACTCAAAAATTTTTAAACAAGTTTGTATTATGGCAAAATCTAAATTTATTAGTAGTAAAATTAAGCATTCAACAAATATAATTAAAGAAACTTGGAAAATTATAAATAATGAAACAGGAAGAGCACGACCACGGGAAAACCAATTTGAACTTAAAGAAAACAATTTATTAGTCACCAATAAAACTCAAGTAGCACATATGTTCAATAGTTTCTTTGCGAGCATACCTTTAACAACTACTAGCTGTTTACAATCATCATCTTTAGACGCTGGAAATGTTTTGCTTAGCAGTGTACCTGAATGCAAGAGCGTGTTTAGATTCGAGCACGTTACCCCGCGAGATATATTGATCGCATATAATTCAATTAATATTAAAAATACCGGTGACTTTTGGGGCATTTCAATTAAAATTTTAGGTAATATAGTTGAGACTGTTGCGCCTTACCTATCTATAATTTTTAATCAATGCTTTGACCTAGGCGTATTTCCGGATTTGATGAAATTAAGTAAAATTATACCCTTATTCAAATCTGGCAGTAAAAATGAAATTAATAATTTTAGGCACATATCTATCTTGCCGGCATTTAGTAAAATATTTGAAAAGATTCTTTTAAAGCAGCTACTGGACCACTTTAATTTAAATAGTCTGCTTCACAAGGATCAATACGGATTTACTAAAGGTAGATCCACTACTGATGCGGGCGTTGCTCTCATAAAACACGTTTATAGTGCTTGGGAGTCATCAAAGAATGCTATTGGAGTGTTCTGTGACCTATCTAAAGCATTTGACTGCGTTCAGCACGACACGCTACTGCGTAAGCTCCGCCACTATGGCGTAGAGAAAACCGCACTTAGTGTTGTCGATTCGTACCTGCGGCAGAGATTTCAGTGTGTCGATGTAAATGGGACTACATCCTCTAAATTATCTATACAGCTAGGCGTTCCACAAGGCTCAATTTTAGGTCCTTTTCTATTTCTTGTATATATTAATGACTTACCTTTTTATTTAAAAAACATCTGTGATGTTGTACTTTTTGCAGATGATACGTCACTTATTTTTAAAGTAGATAGGAATAGAAATCAATTTGATGATGTAAATAATGCACTATTACAAGTTACACAATGGTTTACAGCAAATAACCTAGTACTTAATTCTAGGAAAACTAAATGCGTTAAATTTGCTTTACATAATGTAAGACAACTGGGACCTAATATTATGCTAGATAGGGAGGAACTTGACACAGTAGACTCTACAGTGTTCCTAGGTATTACACTAGATAATAAGTTACAATGGGGTGCACATATAGCATGTCTTGCAGGAAAGCTAAGCTCTGCTGCGTATGCCGTCAGAAAAGTTAGGCAACTTACTGACATCGACACGGCTCGTTTAGTTTATTTTAGCAATTTTTACAGTGTTATGTCCTACGGCATTTTGTTATGGGGCAAAGCTGCGGATATTCAGAATATCTTCGTTCTACAAAAACGAGCGGTAAGAGCAATATACATGTTAGGTGCAAAAGATACTCTAAGGGAACGCTTTAAGTCTATAGGAATTCTTACAGTAGCCTCGCAATTTTTATTTGCTAATATTTTGTACATTAGGCAAAATATAGGTTTATTTACCACAAAAAGCGATATACATAACATAAATACTCGAAACAGGCATAGGATATATGCCCCTTATCATCGTTTACATAAAGTTAATAATTCTTTTGTGGCTAGGTATTCGTATATACAATAAAATACCAATTAGTCTTTTAGAATTACCATTTAGTACATTTAAAACTAAAATAAAAGACTGCCTTATTAAGAAAGGTTATTATACTATTAATGATTATTTCAGTGATAAGGATAGCTGGTCACTTACGCTAGACAACTCATGAT
Organism: Euclidia mi; assembly: GCA_944739405.2. NCBI lineage: Eukaryota > Metazoa > Arthropoda > Insecta > Lepidoptera > Erebidae > Euclidia > Euclidia mi. The sequence continues at coordinate 2,034,327 of OX123206.2, forward strand.
CTTTATACCTAATTAGAATTATATAGATACTTTGCATTTTTCAGTTAATCTTTATATAATATTTCTAGTTCTTTTAAATTACTGTTCATGTATTATTAGGTCATTCAACTTAGGTACTACATTTACATTTGCATTGTTGTTCCACTAATTTTATTAAAGTTTTACTGCACTGTAAGATGAAGATAACTCGTGATTATGGGCTGTAAACTAATGTTTTAGTAATTTTGTGTATTCATATACAGTCACTTCTGTAACATATATTTCCACCATATAGTTATGAACATGGTCGCGAGTTGCCTACATTATAAGACGTAAGTGGATGCTCCTGTTACACAATATTCACACTGGAAGGCTACTACAGCAGTTAAATTGGTAACTGCATTAATTATTTAAGTATTATGTATGTTCCTAATTACTATTTACAAGTAATTAATTACAATGTGAAACAGTTGCAGCTCCTTACAAAAACAAAATATGTAACATAACACTGGCGATTAAAAAGAGTGGCCACGAGTTTTATTGCCCGTTCTTTCTCGTGGTTCTACCTATTGCTTTGCTAATGGGCAGTAAATGTAAATGTAGAAGCATTAAGTAATGTATATTAAAATTTGACGTTCATAAGCGACACTTTGTGACCTAGATGAATAAATAATTTTTGACTTTTTTTTTTTTTGACTTCAGCATGAATGGGCCGGCTCGACCGGGGAAGTACTACCCTCTCACAGAAAATCGACGTAAAGTAACAGTACCTAAACTGTTGCGTTTCTTTCGGTGAGTGAGAGTGCCGGAGGCTCCATCTCCTATTCCTTCTCCCTCATCCCACTCATCCCTTCTCCTAACCCAACGGGCGTCAACGCACTTGTGACTCTTCAGGTGTTGTTTGTATTCATGGGCGACGGTAATTGCTTACCATCAGGCGATAGGTCTGCTCGTTTGCCGCTTTCGATATAAAAAAAAAATATTGTTATATAATTAAGTAGAAGAGTTTAAGGCAGCGACAGCCTATGGGAGATACCAACAGACTGCAATACTAAGGGTATCGTTCGAATCCACGGCGCGCACCACTGCAAGTAGTTATGTGCGTATTAGATTGTTAATTATCACTTGCCCCGTACCTCGGAGAACACGCAAACTGTTGGTCCCGGCTGTCATGAAGATCTTTGATAGGCGGTATGGGCAGTTCTTCTATCTATCTATCATGAGCCTTTAACAGTCCACTACTGGACTAGGCCTCTCCTTTGAAATGAGGAATGGGCAGTTAGTACCCTCAAATAAACTGATGCTGGTCTAAACCAATGAATGTCGCTATCCCTTTGGGTTGCTGAGGTCAAACGACAGTCGCTCTGCAGAAAAGCTGATATTCTGTCATACCTGTTTAGACCCGTAAGTAGACCTCGGGCTCCAAGGCCTAAACTTTTTGATAAAGCTAGGGTAATTATGATGGATTGCGATAACCGAAAATATAAAGCTGGACTTCTTGAAAATGTGTTCGTTATTGATTTCAACACAAGTAAGCTGCTTGATGAAATTGCAGGAAGACAAGTAGTGTCAACTCTATCTTCAATTTAAGTTGGTCGGAGTGCTCAACTCAACCCAGAGATGATGTGGAGTTAACTAGAGAATTTTGACCTAACCAAATTGTTTTAAGGTAAAGGAGTAATAATTAACGCAGTTGAGATACGATCAATGCGTAGTATGAGTGGTGTGAGACTGATTGATAGAATTCCGAATGTAACTTTACGAGAGAATAGCGGTCTGAAAGAAGATGTCGTGACTAGGATTGAAAAAGGAATGCTGAAGTGGTTTGGTCCGTGTGGTGACGGATTAAGAATACGGAATGTCACCACCCCATATCATCCCATGGGTATCGTAAGAGCCGACAGAGGGAGCATATTATGCAGAGAACAGCACTGTAAGAGAAGGAAAACTTGATAGAAACCCTATACCAAACCGTTTGGCTAGCGTGGAATAGTAGGCCAATTTCTCCTTTCAAAGGAGAGGCCCAGTCCAGTAGTGGACTGTTAAAGGCTGATGATGATGATGATGAAGTGGTTTGGTCACGTGGAGCGAATGAGTGCAGGAAGAATGACGAATCGGATCTATAAGGCAAATGTGTGTGGGCAAGTCGGTCGCGGCAGACTTCGTCGGACATTCCTGGACCAAATTGGGGACGTCCTAAAAAACGGCAAGGTCCGAAGTATCCGAAACCGGCGAGCATGTATGAAAAGAGTAATGAGTGTAGAGGAAGCGCGTGAGGTCTGTAAGGATAGAAGCAAGTGGCGTTCCGTTGTCTCTGCCTACCCCGACGGGAAAAAGGCGTGAGTTTATGTATGTTTGTATGTATTTATGAGTAATAAGTATATTTTTTTAAATCTTGAGTCCCTCAATATTTCTCTTAAAGCTATTGAATATTCTGCACTGTCGGGAATATTGATGGTGTAGTGATCTTACCTACAATATAATATCAAAGCATAGTACCTGTACTGTAAGTCCAAAAGCATTTGTCACCGTGACTAAAGTTCTCAAAATATGACTGGTAAGTAGAGATAATTGATTTTATACTTTCGCGATTTCTATACATCGCGTAATAGAAAGTGGTCTCAATGTGTTTCCTTGAGTTACTCCAAGTGTGTTTTAGTATATTTTGGTCTCATTTCTTATTACTTTTAAATAATGAAAATGATTTAAGATATTAAAAATGAATATGTTGCCAAACTACGAGTATACAAAGAAAAGCACTATTCTAAATAAGAAAATATCAATAATAACGATGTCAAAAGCTTTACTAGCTCCAAAAATAACAATAATTTGCCAACCACAGTTCTCTGCTGGACTTGATGAGAATTTAGCGTACTATGAATCGCTGCTTGGACGACTCGTGTCTGATTATCCGTCCGATTTTCCATCTCCTCGGAAAGATACCATTTTCCTCAGTGATCTTATGACACCCACGGAACGAAATGGGGTATTGACACTAAGTATTCTTAATCCGCCAAGTATGTATAATCGTATATCCCTTTGAGTTGCGGAGGTCAAGAGTGGAAAGCTAATATTCAGTCAAATCCGGTTAGATTAGAAAGCAAACCCTAGGTTGCCACTGGGATAACGCTAGCAGGATGATGACGTATAATCTATTGTTCCCATACTATTTGGGCTCGGCGCATAAAGTATTTCTGTTCCATTCTCTTCTATCAGATGTCATCTGAACATTCACTCCCTTTTCATTCATGTCATCTTTCACACAATCCATCCATCTTTTCTTTGGTCTCCCTCTTGCTTTATGTCCCTCTATGATAGATAGACGTACCTATAGAACATATGGTGTTCAACGGCTGCGCGCCACAGTTTCTTGCAGGCGGTGGTGGCTTGTGTCCTGAAGCTCAGGCTCGTCTCGCACTCGGCGAACTCGCTCGCGCGCAGCCGCAGCGTGAACACGCGCGCGTTGTAGCAGATCTTCGTGATCATGGCCCACGGGAAGCGGTTCATTAGCGTTCTGGAAAGTAATATATTTTAACTGCAAAGGAGCATAATGAAAGACTATAGCAAACTATTGGCGATGCTAACATACTAACTAGCGTCTCTAGCGGCGAATTTGGAAGTTGTCCGGGTTCCTACGACACTTTTGACAGCTCAATATAATTACCACTATAACCTCGAAGCAAAGTGGTATTGAAAGCGGTCAAAAGTGTCGTACACGGACAACTTCCAAATTCGCCGCTAGAGGCGCGCGGATAGTCTTTGCATCGCCAATAAAGTATAGATTAGATTAGATATTCTTTACTGCACACCAAATATAATTGAACAGTACAATAATTCATAAATAACTTAAACTATGGTATAATTATGTACAATCGGCGACCTTATCGCTAAGTGCTCTCTCTTCCAGGTTACCTTTGGATTAACAGGAATGATGTTAGCAATTTTGTAGCGATGGTGTAGTACTGGCTGACATGGATAGCAAGATAATTTAAATAAAATGCATACAAACAATTTAATAATCATATAGATATATACACATTACAATACATACATAAATAAACACATATCATAGATATTACTGTGATCATACTGATCATATATATAAACATACTCAGAAAAAAACAGATACAGTGAAAAAGGAAACAAAAAATCAGACAACCGTTAAATCAACAAGTTAGTAAATTTACCAGATTTTTAAATTTAGGAAGAAAATTTGCCCTTTGAATTTCTGAATAATAAACCATTCCACAGGTGGACAGCCTGAACAGCAAAGGATTTGGCGAAGTAATTTGTGGAATGCTTCTGCATCTCCAGCGTTAGATCCTCAGACGACCTGAAGGACCTTACATTTTTAGTATAGTCAGGCCTCCTTCACTCGGCCGTACCTACAGCGATAAGTGCCTACACTTTCGCGCGGCTTCCAAGCCCGCGTCCGACGCGTCGCGCAAGGATTGTCGACTTGAAAATTTGATTTTATTTATTTTACGAGAGCAACTTGAAAATTATTTTTTTTGTTTGTTGAGATATTCCAACGATTATGGTGTCAAATTAAAGATCTAGTTCAAAAAGCATTTTTTCTGCTTGAATCATGTAAATCGGTCCACGCGTTTAGGAAATAACTAAGAATTAGTATAGTGAAAATGTAAACGACCAGATTTATTTGTGGTTTTTGTTCTACAAGCTCAAATAGTGGGATAGGATACTTATAGGATGATTATTTATTATTAGGTACGTGGTCAAGTAGGTAGATAGACGATGAATAAATATTATAGTAACAGCGGCAAGTCGACAACCCTAGCGCGACAGCTAGCGCGTCACTCCGCGCCAGACAGCGACAGCGTTATATGTTAGAAAAGAGCGGGAACGGTTAGGTGAATATCGCAGTAGGCACTGAGTGCTTATGCGAGCTGAATTGCTCTTTGTTGCTTAGTAGCAAGAGCCGCAATTTCAATGAATTGGTTTGACAAGTGGTGCTTCTGTACGTAAAGGCCTTGCCACACGGCACAATTTTACGTCCAACTTGACTAAATCACTTGATGATGAAATCGTGACGTGTAGACGCCAGTCGTCCAACTCAAGTTCATCGGGTGGGCGGTACCACCAGATTTTAACCAATCGAGTGGACGGAATGAAAATCAGTGATTTGATTGTGTCGTGTAGACGGGCAAAGCCAATTCGATTGAAAATTTGATCAGTGGTAAAATTGTGCCGTGTGGCAAGGCCTTTAGTACTGTTTATTCTGTGGTATAGTGACCACCTATACTTCTAGTATAGTGACACAGCTGCGGCAGCTACGGCACCGAACGTTCGATTGAATTTGCTCGCAGTAATTTTCAAATCCCCTATTTTTCATCGCCCAAAATTACATTGCATTCGCTGATCGCTGATCCTTCCAACAAGCGACTATTTAAGCAAAAAATTAATTTAACGTATTTTGCATAAAAAGCGTCACATGTCCCAACGCCTTTTGTTGCCTAATTTGTTTTATTTGTTGTCGCATAATTCTGACTGTTGGGATCGTTTGGTTTTTCAAGACAATCGAGTTCTACAGTTAATAATTATTTCTTTCTTTAAAGTATCGGCATCTAACTTTCAGCAGGTATGTCGCAGTGCAGAGGACCGTATGAGCTACTTTTTGTGAACAAAAAATCCAATATAAATATACACTCACCCGTCCCTGTAGACGGCGATGCCAGCATGTGCTATAGCGAGCGCGATGGCGATGTTGTCACTGTCCATCACCGCGTGTACCTCTGCACCGTATAGTGTTAGGCGCTTGGCGCTCTCCAGGTAGTTTAGCTCTGCCTCTGCTGGCGTCTGACCTCTGTAAGGAAAATATTCTATACCTACTATTGACATTGTATTGTTCATACGTGAAGGGTATACATTTAACAACTAGCATGATTTCTGTTGGAACAAATGTACGAATGCTAGGCAGAATGCAAGTTCAGTTTTGGTAGGTAAGTGTAATATCAAATGATGTCGAATACACCGTATCAAAAACTCTAGGTACCATAATGCATCCCTGAGGCAGTCTGCAACTACTTCCGTAGTCCGTATAACATAATAGAACCCATTTATTTAAATTTGCAAAGTAATTGCCTTTCTACACATTACTTTTAATGTCCTGCATTATTTAAATATTGAAAAACATTTTTACACAAAAATCCACGATCAACGTAGTCAAAGGCTTTTAAATAAACATTAAATTGAAAGGAGATTCTTTTAAATTTCGACTAATTTTCCTGGTTCAGCCACCACAGAGCCATATTAGGCCATATTTATTTTGACTGCGTGGTTGGCGTAGTAGTTTAAGCGGCTGCTTGACAGCCGCTTAAACCAGGTACGGAACCCTAAAAAATAGTGAACAATATACAGGCTACGTAACGGTAGGTACTGAACCCAACCCATAGAACGCTACCCATAAAACTGCACGGTTGGCGTAGTGGTAAAAGCGACCGCCTCGCCTGCGCCGAGTGTTGTGAGTTCGATTCCTACACGAGACAACACTTTATGCAATCCATAAATTTTAGTTTCTAGTCTTGGTGTTCAAAGTCGTTAATACTATAGTAATATTCTTTGTTCCTAAATATTTTTAAATTTAAAGATTTGTATTCTTTTGGGAGCTTTTTGAAATTTTCGCCATACAAAATATACTGCTACGCAAATGAGTTGTTTTGGCCAAGTGATCTTTGTCTCGTCTGTTGCGTTGGACAGTGTCTGATAGTCTTGGGAATAATGACGGATTAGTTTTAACAAAAACACAAGTTTCTAGAATGTATAATGATGCCAGTGTTAAAATGTTGATTGTATAATTATGAGGTCCCTCGTGATACTGGATTTATTGCTACTGCAGGAGAAAATACAGAAACTTGCTAAAGTATAAGTGATCCTAAATAACTTACTTATGCTTCTTATAGAGATCTTCGATCCGTTCCTCCAATTCTGGTGTGATGGCTGACAGCGGTGCGGCGCGGTACTGCGACAGCACCGCCGGCGTCAAACACCCTGTTTCATAGTCACCTAGCTCTGCTTGTAGCACGTACGACGACAGGAGCGCGTACGTTATGCCCGAGCAGGTTAGACGACCTGCAAGTGCGAGAAGGATTCCTCAACGACGTAAGTTGGTGTCACCTAGTTTCAATTTGAGACTGGAGATATATTATGTTGGATATTTGAGAGCACAGATTACATAGTTTTTTTTTTTATTTATATAGGTTTGCGTTTGACCATTATCATGCCTAATGGTAAGCACTGATGCGATCTACGAGGTAGCACCGTTACCTAGAAGATGCCTATTCACTCGCGTCTTGAAGACACCCAAATTGTACTGATCAGGAAACACAGATTCTAGCAGGGAGTTCCATTGTTTTGCAGTGCGCATGATGAACGAGGAAGTAAAACGTTTTGTACGTATGGTCGAAATATCGACCATGTACTGCGGCGATGGCGCTGGGCAGTGCGTCTGGTTGTCCGGTAGTGGAAAGAGGATGAGAGGACGAAAGGGTCTCTCCGAAATGTATACGGTAAATTACCGATAAAGCAGCAATTCGTCGTCGGTGTTCGAGGCTTTGAAGTTTTGAGGTAATTTCTTCATCATCAATGAGCCTCCTGGCTTTCCTCTCTATTGAGTTATTATAGATTTCAAATCAAAAATACATTCAAGAAAAAGGCAAATATCACTTCAGTCTGCCGTGACTATAACTTCTGTAAAGAAATAAAAAATGTATTATCTGGATGATTCGGTTTAAATATAATCTCAGTGAAACCTATTGGTTTGCGACAAAATCCGTAAACGTACAAACGTAATGGTCAGGGCAAATAACTTGAACCGATGGCTGTTGGGGCAGGAGTGTTCTGAAGTGGCGACCACATATCGGACGACGCAGCAGGGGTACGAGGACTCCCACAAGGTCCGCCTATGATCTGGCTGGACGGGTGGCGTGCGATCGATCTGTGTGGAGACCTATGTCCTGCAGTAGCCGTACCTGGGCTGTGATGAATGAATGATTGAATTTTGTACCTACCCTCAATGAGGTCTCTTCTGACGGCGAGTGCGATCTGGTACCTCGTGGCGTCATCCTTCAGTTCAGAAGGTTCTGGCGGGTAGAACTTTACTGCGAAGCGTACATCCCACGGCTCGTCTGGAAGTAGACAGAACGTACATTAGTAACCATGCTTTACGCCTACCAGCCTTTGAGGACTCCGTGCAGATGTTGACAATTTGAATTCAAGACGGCACAATATTTACTCTTTTAATTTCTTTCATATTATTTGAGCTAAGGTATACTCCATGGAGTTTCTTCTATCTAAAAAGCGATATTCAAGTAGAGAGACCAACAGACTGCTACGCAGAGGCTTTCGAAGTTAAGCTTGGCAATGACTTTTCAAAGCTATGTGCGTATTAAATTGTCAATATTCGCTTGTTGAACTATGATGGAAAACATCGGAAGGAAAGCGAGTTCGCCATCATAATGTTCTCGAAAGACATGTCAAGTCTGCTAACCTGCACTTGGCCAATGAGGCGGGCTGTGGCCTCATCCTTCTCTTAGTGAGAAGAGGCCCGTTATACATACAGGGTTGAGGCTGATGGTATTGGTAATACAGAGTGTTACGAGGGTCAAACTGAAAGTTCTTAGAACTGGCCACTTATAAACAATATAATAAAAAAAATATTCTAAAATTTGAAAATAGAACTCTTTGCCAATATTACTGAGTATATATTTCATTCATTTGTCATTTGTTTTACGATTTGGCGGCAAATTGAAAATTGTCTGTGTCACGTCAACATGAATTTAACACGAGAAAATTTTCGTGCAATGATTTTTTATGACTTTCGATGTCATTTAAGTCAACAAGAAAGTTATGATAGACTACGATTGGCCTTTCACAATGAAGCCCCATCTCGTGCGACTGTTTACAACTGGTTTAATGAGTTTAAACGTGGTCGCACTAATCTCACTGATGATGTACGTGAGGGACGGCCTTCTACGGCGACGACTGAAAATAACATCTGTGTTGTGCGGCGTATGATAGAGACTGACAAAAGAGTGACCTATCAGCAGATTCGGACAAGCTTAGGCATCGGTATGAGTCAAGTGCACAAAATCCTCCACGAACATTTAGCGGTCAGGAAGCTTTGCGCCCGGTGGATACCTCATAATTTGACTAAGGCTCAAAAACTCCATCGTGTGGATTGGTGCCGTAAAATGATTGAAAGATTTAACGGAGGTGACTCAAATGCTGTGTTCGACATACTAACAGGTGACGAAAGCTGGATTTACTGTTATGATCCTGAAACCAAAAGACAATCTGCTCAGTGGGTGTTTCCTTTCGAGGAGTTGCCAACTAAAGTGAAGAGAGATCGAAGTGCGGGAAAAAAAATGGTGGCCTCGTTCTTTGGAAGGATAGGTCATTTCGCAACAATTGTGTTAGAGGATCAAAAAACAGTTTCTGCAGAATGGTACACTACCAATTGTTTGCCACTTGTCTTGGAAAAAGTTCGAGAGAAACGACCTCGCAGTAGGATCCTCCTTCACCACGACAACGCCTCGTCGCACACCGCCAAGCGAACGATCGACTATTTGGCGACATCAAACGTTGAATTACTGGGTCACCCGCCGTATAGCCCCGACCTCGCGCCTTGTGATTTTTATTTATTTCCAAAAATTAAAGAAAAACTTAAAGGAAAGCGGTTTATGAATGCTGAAGAAGCGGTGGCTGCGTATCGCGATGCCATTGAAGAGACCCCTAAGGACGAGTGGGCAAAGTGCTTTTCCCAGTGGTTCCATCGCATGCAGCGGTGTATTGACGTCAATGGACAATATTTTGAAAAGATATAATAAAACTAATAACTGGCTAATGTAATCAGTTTTTGATTTTCTAAGAACTTTCAGTTTGACCCTCGTACATGATTTTGGACATCATACCAAGTCATACTAAGCAAAAATAAAACTTGGGAAATATTTTTTTTTTCAAATAGACACATTTTTAAACCGCAATAAAAAAAGCGCGCGTGCAATTTTCGAAATACCTACTTATCCATTGGCGCATAGTACATCCTTAGAACAGGTTGGCGCGGTAATGCTACCTAATTACCAAAGTTTTATAGTAACTTTGAGCCTCAATATCTCCTTAACCAGTAATTTCCCAGGTATGGTACCGAAGTAAAAAATGTTCTTAATGATTAGTACAATATAAGGTTTCTGTTTTCGTTAAGGGTATTTTTACATCCTGTATAGTTCTTTCTACACGTTCACACTTCGTCAAATGCGTTGATGGTCTATCACTCTACGTTGTGACTTGTGACCCTAATACTATAAACCAGCTTACTTTTGAAAGTCTTGGCGAGTCTCCTGTTGAAGTCCAGCCACACGCGGTTATCACCTCGGTGCACGTACAACATGCCGAAGTAGTCTTTCTCGAGCAGGTCTAGAGAGTCGCAGATTTTGTCCAACAGCTCACCTCCACGGGCCTTGCGCTGGAAAATATACACATAAATTCTTTAGCTACTTATTTAGGTACTTATTCATTTAGATCACAATGTGATGCGTATGATTTACTAATGAATGAATAAATGATGCTCCATAGCAATTTACGAAGTGACACATTCGACAAATTCAGAATGAAAGAGAGAAAGAACGGAAAACAAAATTTACACTCTCATACATATTACGCAAGTTACGTGAAAGTCGTAGAAAGGTTTTTAGATGATTGCCATTGCCATTGGGAATTTTTTATTTTAAGTTCAAAATCCACGTATGACCAACGTACAAACGACACATTTGTACATAGGACTCATTGTCAACATGGAATTGGTGTTCAAGGCATTTCCAATAAAACATCATCATCATCGTCTTCGCGTTATTCCAGTTCCATCGAAGTCTTTTATAAACTCTTGGATCCGAGGGTCAGCTTTCTAGTCTAACCAGATTTGACAAAGTATTAGCTGTTCTGCAGAACTACTACTGTCGGTCGAACACTGGTCGATTCTGAGGTGCCGTGTAAGATCGATGCCGTGAATGCTTGGAGAATGGCTTGTCCAAGCACCGACTTACCCCGAGACTTATCCTCTCAGAGGCTGTGTTGGAAAGTCCATTTAGTGAGAAAGGCTACACGCTTTGTGCTACAGGAGAGAAGCAGCTAGGAAGGATACCCTGTAAGGAAGATTATTTTGGTGTACTTAATGAACTGCCGAGATGATGGTGTCGGGTTAGATCCCCAGGTACCCCGGGCACACACCTCTGACTTTTCGAAGTTATGTGTGTATTAAAAATGTTAATTATCGCTCGCTTAACAATATGCCTGGTTAATGGCAATAGATTCGCCTACTATTACATTGGGACCGAAGCATAACTGACGAATTGTGGGTGTGTAATACACCTGTGCCTGCCCCTTCGGGGATAAAGGCGTGAAGTTATGTTACCTCCTACTCAATGATCGATTGTTCCAAAGTTTTGTTCCAAAAAATTGTTCTGTTTTCGAAGCTAACATTGTACCTACTTTAAAGATGCGAACAGCTATTTGAACAATAAATGTCCTTATGTGTACAGCGTATCAACTATATTACATAAAGGTTCTAAGAAGCCGAAACAATACATATAATATAATGTTTATTTATTAACGTATTGTTTATATTTGTTAACATAGACATCGCGATGTACAATTATGTGAGTGGAATGCTGGTATAACGCAAGTAGCTACCGGTCAACCGTTACTAGCTGTAGCTGACAGCGCCGTGTGTGTAGAATATGTTATACTGCCGCACAATTCATAAACCCAGTAAGTACCACTTACGGTGTTTATGGCTGTTTTAGGTATTTGAGATGCTGACGTTACGATCTACAAGCTTCAAAAACTTTTTTTTCTAGGCTTTGTGTACTAATATTTGCTTAACTAATTGTAGGCAACCTCAATCAAAATTTCAACTTTGAACGTGTTTTTTTCTTGAAGTCGTTCGAATGTTCTTTATTTCGTTTATAAATTTCGTAACTTTGTGATGATGATGTGATTTATCAATGACATCACTAAAGTCATTCGTCTTTAGAGTCTTCGTATTTAGAGTGCCGGATGCCCTATTTCCTATTCGTTCTCCCTCATCACACTCCTCATCCTATCCATTTTCCCAACCCCAAGGGGCGGCAACGCACTTGTGACTCCTGTGGTGTTGCTTGTGTCCATGGGCGGCGGTAATTGCTTATCATCAGGCGATCCGTCTGCTCGTTTGCCACCTGATAACATAAAAAGAAATGCAACTTTTTGGCTCAGGCTCCCTTCCTTGGATCCGGCCTTATGTTATGGCCATCTACCAAGATGCTAAGGACCTGCAGTCACAGATACGTATGATCGTATAAAGAAAGGTCTACTCTATACGATCACACATATGTATTGTTCCTATGATTTTGACGTGTATTCAACAAAACGTAAAAAAAATACAAACAGGTGGATAAGAGAACAATAACAAACTAAATTCCTTCTTACATATAAAGTTTAATAATCTGCGTCTACCTACTCGATCGTAAAGTATCGCTTAAAACAGAGGCCACACCGTGAGCGAACGGGCAGGCTAGCTTGGCTGGCAAGCATCGTTACACGTGTTTTCACAATATGGACGATGAAGCTAAATTACGTTGGTTACCACTTTTCATACATTGGTTGGAGTGATGCAAGTATGATAAGAGATGAAAGTCAGTTTAGCCTGCACTTTAGACTTTAGTTCGCCAAAGTTTTGCTTATGTGGCCCGCGCTTAATACTTTTGATCGTCAAAGGTTTCTCAATTCACATCGTTTTTGCTAGCTTAGACCGCCACCTCCTCTCAACGTGGCCTTGCCTTTGTAGGTAGTTCGCCAAATGTTCGCTTGGCTCACAACGTTACTTGCTACTTTACCCATCCGCCCGCTCGACCGCTCCCGGTGTGGCCTAACCTTAATCGCCGTATGTGCCTCGTCCATTTTACTGCGGCGTAAATCACTTTCTACATCATTGTATCGTAATTGTGCGTTGCAGTTTCCTGGGATTAGTATTTATTGTTTAACGAATATAGACGTGCTATGTTGCTTAACGGGCTATAAAAGTAATCTCCATAAGCTTTAATAGAACAAACTGGTCTATCGAGTGAGTGAAACGACACTCTATCTCTCTGACTCTCTCTATTATACACGACGTTTGTCGTGATTTTTCGCACTTGAGAAGTCTCTTTCTGATCTTAATTTTCAGAACATGCTTCCAACAAATTTATTTTCACCACAGCAGCTCAAACATGCCGCTTTTGCTGCGAGACAACAGTGAACAAAACGCGATTTTGATTCGAGCGTGAGGCAAAGTAGCTTTTTAATTTTTCAATCTTCAGTGCCACGAATTGACATTGTTAAGCCATAAATTTGAAACATTCGAATTTTACTGTGCTCCGTCTAAACACACACATGCATATAAAAAGTGAGTGACAGTGTTGCCAACATTACTTTTTAGAGGACCGTACCATAGACAAAAAAAGATAGTATTTTGCCATGATTTTCAAGGAAATAATAGTACGCAATGGAATTTCAATAAAACTACGTAAATCAAGTAAAGAACGGAATGTAATTATAATATTGAATTAATACTTATTTATCATGAATAAACACATGGCATTAGGATATTATTAAATTATACTCTTTTAAGTAGACATATGCATTATTTATTCTGAACATTGATAAAAACAACTTCAATACACATGTTAATTTACTCTCAAGAATAATAAAATGGCCCCATTTATAATAGAATAGAAAACTCTATTGCACAGATACATCATATACAGAAAATGGTATTAAACATAAAATTAAAATACAGGCAGGCGGTCTTATCACTAGAATCGTCTCTATCTAGGAGCGATCTCTTCTAGCTAAAGTGAAAATGAATAAATTGATGTAAACCAAAACAACTATAGGTATGAACATTACTTGAGCATCTCAATGCTTAAATTAAAACTTAACGCTGAAAGGTAATAAGTATCAGATGTTTTATTATATATGATATTGTGACATGTAAATTATATCTTAGTCTATTTTCCCTATTAGCACCACCCAAATTTTTAAAACTTAAAAACTTTAATTGACTTAGTCACTGTCTGAGTCATTAGGCACATCAGCAGACGCGGGAGTAGAAACATTATTTTTTTTATACATGGTTAAATTAAATTTGCTTAGCATTTCGGCAGATGGCTTGAAGTTGGTACAAGATCCATTTTCTTTAATGTGTTGTGCAGCCAACAAATTCCCATTCACTGTTTCTGTAAGCAATTTATTACGAACTTTTGTTTTTATTAAATTTACGTGACTAAACACTCGTTCACACTGTGCATTAGAATGGGGAATGCACAAGGTGTCTAGTGCAAATTGTGATAGTTCTTGATAATCTGCCAATACATTTAACTCGCTCCAGAATTTGTCAACGGGTAACTTCAAATCTAATTCATTGAATTTTGCTGGAATACTTCTCCACTGATCGTCAATTTCTTGTATTAAAGCCACATTTATTTTGCTACTATTCTAGGTAGTAACTCAATCAATGGAGATATTGAAGGAAAAGATTCACGAAACTTTGATGATGCAGCATTCTCAGGATTTAGCATATGAAGTTTTGATAAAAGAGGGTCACTCATACGGTAACGCTTTTTAATTTCTTTAGCACTTGTTACCAGGAAATTACGACAACTATTAAAAATCGATTAAGTTCCGATTGGTCTCTAGAATTTCCTAAATAATTGAGATCGTTCATCACTCTGACGCCGAGGTACATTTGTTCATTTCTCAAAAATTTCTCTTTATTTTCGAAATCAATTGTTTCAAGATCATGTCTCATGACATAATAACTGTTTAAAAAACTAAGTAGTATGTCACGGTATAAACTTTGAATTTTGTCGTTAAGTGAAGTTAAGACAACGTTTTCTGTCTGAAAAAACTTATTAAACTCTGTAAATTTTGGCAAAATCCACGCGAGAAAATTTAAATATAGTTTCATAACGGGATCGTTTAGAGTATTAAATATAATTTCTGTTGAAATTAGCTTCTCGCTAAGCCATGTCTTTGTGAAGAATAGTTTCAAAGCATCCCACTGTTCGATTATTCTTTCCACGACTGCAACTAGTGAGAGCCAACGGGTTTGTGACGGATGAAGCATTTTGTGTGGTTTCAAGTTAAGAAACTCCTGGAATTCAGCAAACTGACACTGTCTTTTAAAAAGCGTATATTTCTCGAGCTAAATCCTCGCATCTTCTAGGTAGCTCTTTACAAGCTGCTGATGCACAAAGGTGGGCAGAGTGACATACACATTTCATGATTATAATGCCAGGACAATGTTCTTTAAGGCGGCTGGACACGGAATTATTTTCTCCCATCATTACACTGCACCCATCAGCAGCAAATCCTATTAAGTTAGTGAGAGGAATATTTGCATCTTGAAAAGATTTTATTAGGGCATTAAATAAGTTTTTTCCCGTGGCTCCTTCGTTAGCTAACACAGTATTTGATAAATCAAAAATTTTCGACAGTTCCCAAAATTTACTGACGATTTGTTTTGAAGTCTCATCATAAAATCTTACAATAATACAAGAAGACTTTTGGGTACTTATATCAGTGGACTCGTCACTAATCGCACTAAACTTACTCCGTTTTAATTTAAATGCTAAAACTTCTTTTTCTGTCTCTCCTATGACTGTTGTGGCAATAGCAGTTGCTTTGGTTCTTTTCAAAGTAATTTGTTGAGCTATCTTTGAATCCGGGAATATGCTCTTTAGCAAATCTGTCAAATGGTCTGCTGTTTTAAATGCTAAATTATGTTCAACAAGAAATCCGGTAAGTTTTACTTCTGCGTTTTGAACGTGTGGTGGGTCTTTTTTGTTACAAAAGATGCCATTGCAGAAATTTGCTTGCTCGTTGACGGTAATCTTTTCATGGCATCAATGTGTTTTTGTCTATTGGCATGCATTTTAAGAACACCAATCTCTGCAGTTAAAATCGCGTCACAAACAATGCATTTAGCTTTATATTCATTAGGCCCTGGTTTGAGCCACTTTTTAAATATATCTAAAGCTTCCCAATCGGACCGATACTTTTGAACCCTATGTTTCTGCCGTTCTAATTTTGGCAACTCTTGTCTCTGTTGGAGTTTTTTCTTTGGTGTACTTTGCTTATTTTTAGATGTTTCTGCCATGTCTCTAAAAAAAACTTATGTTAAGAAACGAAAAGTAAGTAGGTACATACCTAATTTCTTCAGGTTAAATACAAAAAGATACCAACCACACTTCGTAATGACACCCACGGAATTAAACACACCAATACCACGTATTTACCTTTTTATCAAGCAGCACGAAAGAAAAGAAATTAAAATGAAATAAAGTTATCAGCGCCGAAGGTACGTAGGTCGTAGTGTAATATCGGTTGGCTTAGAATAACATAAGAAAAAAACTTTTAGATTGCGCGGGAATTCCCGCTTTGACATGAATGCGTTCAGATATTAATGATTATTGCATGCGTTCATAAAAAGAACAACGAATAAGAAGTTCAGCTCTAAGTCAAGTAAGTAAGTAGAAACTTGTTATTATTTGTTGTACCTATAGTAAAAAAATATTCTTATTGTACATTAATTTTTTCAGAAGATTTCATTGAAAAAGTCGTATATTTTGCGTACGATTTCGATAACTCGATCGTACATCGTATAAGAGCCAAAAAAGTCGTATAAATACGATTTAAATAGTATGGTTGGCAACACTGGTGAGTGAAAAAACAAACCCCTTCGAATTCGAAATTCGATTTTGTAATTCGACCTCAAAAAAAACACCTACGGCAACGCAAAAAAAAAGATATTTGTAATAAAGAAATTACTTTTTTTATATGTGTCATTCTACGTTAAGAGAGCATCTGATGTTAAGAAACGCGGCGCGACGTAAATGTTTAAAATAATGACTTTTTCCGAAACCGAACTATGTAATCAGGTATTTTGTACATTAGTTTAAGATGGCCAGTCAATTATTTTATTTTTACCAGAGTTTTCCTCGACCAGGGGAGATAATCTATACAGGGTAGAGACATGAAGGCCAGGGTAGGATACTTAAAAAGAAAACCGTCATTTTCGTAAGAATCAACTTTAATTAAACACTATTTTGTAATAGTTTGCAACTATCAAATAAGATATTCTTGGGTTTACGCTTATATTACATATTGAAATCAAACTACGGTTTACGGATTCTATACATTTAAACCGAATGATCTAGAAATATTTTCTTAATTATTACTAGCCGACGTTTCAGTTTCTTTACAGGAATCGTGGTCACGGCAGACTGAGGTAATATTTGTCTTTGTCTTGAATTTGAAACTTATCACAAAGTACCCGAACATTGTTCAACTATTGGTGTTACTATCTATGCAGAATTTGCTCACTGTGTTTTTGTGTCTTCTGTGTGACTTGTGACTGGTGACTTTGTTCTTCTTGGGTTTCATTAGCCTGATAACAGGGTCCCAAGCCAGAGGAACAATTCAACCATCTTCCTGTTGAATTTAGGGCGTTTTGTAATTTCACTAGCTTCATGGATCATCCTTGGAATAAAACGGTGTTCCTTTGTTGGTTCCTTGTTGTACATGTTCGCGCACAGCAAACTTGTCAAGCATTTGTGTTTAATGTCAGCTATGTATATGTTCCTTAAGTCGAATGTTTGTCCAATGTATGAGAGCCCACTTGGTACTTGGTAGCTCGGGCTGTTTCCGCAACTCCACGTCCTGGCGTGTATTTTACGTGTGGGTGGGAATGGTGTTGTCACTCGAGCCACCCCAGCTCTTCGAGGAAGGCCAGCAGACTCTTGATGTGGCCCACTGCCTCCCTCAGGGTGCTGTGTCTAGTCAGGTACTGCTATACTATACTGTGAGACCTCAGGGCAGTCGAGAAGCAGGGCTGCCGTCTCGTCTGCTGCCATACAGGCTATGCACAGCGGACTGTCAGTGATTCTTATAGTAAATAGGTGCTTATTAAAGTATTCGTGTCCTGTGTAGGCGGCCGTGAATGTCCGCAGTTGTTGTTTGAACAGCCGGAGGACTTGTTTGGCTATTTTACCGTCTGCTGCGGGAAGAGCCTCCTTGGCCTGCCTACATGTTTCAATACCAATCCAGGACTGATTGTGCTGAATCCTGGTTTTGTTTCTAACTAGGTTGCGATAAAAACCAGAAAGGAGGGGAATAATGGGGCCAGCTCCCACCACCTCTAAAGTGGCCCTCTTCTAGCAAGTATGTCGGCTGCCTGCGATGAGATCCCACACTCAACAGTCTATTTCGTAAACCCCGGCCTCTTGTAAGGGTAACTCACTTTTAACAGGTGGTAAGAATTGACTTATCTTCGTTGGTGGCTTGTAGTAATTTTTTATTGAAGCTCGCTTCAAGATGTAGCCAATCTTGTCGGTCACGCCCTTGACCATGTATGGGAGGACAGCAGGTTATCTTTCTACTGTAGCTGTTTTTTTCGGGGATCTCTGACGTTGTTCGCGCGGTTTTCAAGACGTTCCTCACGAGTTAGTTTTTTTCGGGGAGCAATGATCCAAAAAAAAATGAAATTCTTAAGCCGGAAGACATTATTTAGATTTGTTGATGGGTACTTTAATAGCAGACAATTACTTTAAAAATAAATTCTTTCGGATCATACTAACAAAATAACAAAAACTCAGAATATAAAACTACTATATAGGGTAAAAGTCAATTAAACACCATAAATCAAATTAAATAACGTATTGAAGTGAACATTTGTCGGCTTTATTTAGGATAATACATGTATAATACTAATAAAACACTAATATGACACTTCTGTATCCTACCCTGGACTTAAGGTATCTCCCCTGGCATCTCATGAGGCAGGGGAAATACGGCAGGGTAGAGACGTTTTCGTTAAAAAATGAATACAACCAGAAAAATATGTATTGTTTCAAAAAACAAACTAACACGGTAAACTAGGTAGAAATTAAAGTAAATAGAAATTACAAGCAAACTTATACTGTAAATACCGGGTAAATAAAACTTATCAGTGGAGATACTGCAATCACCGTCACATCCGCGCTAGCCGAGTGGCGTGATCGGACTTTCCGTTAATGAGAGCCCGCGAGTGGCTCGCGGGACCGTTATTTGCTAACTTCACTTCAAAACAAATGCTCCAATTTTAACCTTGCAAGGATAAAGTACTTTAACGGCATTTTGAAGCTGACGAAAGATGACCAGGGTAGGAGACTCAAAATACGAGGGACAAAATTTGAGATCTATAAAAAAAAAAAAAAGTTATCAGTAAGTTTATTTATGTATTTAACTTTGTTATATACTCCACTTTGTTTAATAAATAACGCTCGAATGTTTAATCTATTGGAAATGTTTTAAATTTTAAAGACTCTGTTACAAAATAGTAAAGGGACAGGCCAGGGTAGATACTTTTTTGAAGGCAAACATGCTGTTATAACCAAGTTAAGTTAATTTAGGTATTGCAATTTAGTAGCATGAAAGTAGGCATTACTTATTATTATATATGTTTGTTATTTCGTACAAATTTTCGAGTTATTCCGGTCGGATCCACCGTATTTGATACCCTGGGGGATCAGTTTTATTTTAATATTTTCTATTCCGGTCTGATCCACCATGTAGGGTATCACAAATATATTTAAATATTTTATTCCAGTCGGATACTCTAGTTACCTATTAACTGATTTTTGGGACAGTCAGCAACAAAATATATACATACAGGGTTTATTGAAATACATTATGTGCTTCGTATTTATCGTAATGGACACGTATATGTTAGTATAAAAAAGCAACTATTCTACATTTTCGTCTTGGCCAAACCACCGCACCCGGTTAGAACCCTTTTTAATAGTTGCTACCTGCAAAAATATGGGTGTGCATTGTGCTTTATTGTTATCGACTCGACTATTGTTTAACAATGTCGGAATAACGAATCACGGATGAGTGAAGTTTTTTTGACTGCGAGCAAAAGGTTATCAATGTGAATGTATTAGTCTATTTTTAACTCTGTTCTACGTAAAGTGTGTGTCAAGTAATAGTGTTCTTCCAAAAAAGTAAGTAGCTTTAGATTAATATTTTATTTTTGTTGTTTAAAATCTTAGGTACTCGTATTTTATATCAATTTGTACGATATTATATAATAATATACTTGTGATGTTATTATGATAATTCATATACTAAATATTCATATTATATTTATATCCGTTCCAGAATGTCTGAAGATGGTAATCAACCGTCAACATCCTCTGATATTTCTAATAGTTTAAAATGCATTAATAGAAATGGTGGCATAGTTTTACTAAGAGCTGGTCACCAGTACACTAAGAAAAAACAATATAAAACTGGGTGGAGCCTATGGCGATGTGTCAACTGGCGAAAGAATTGCTCGGGGTCTGTTAACATTAAGGTAGTTATTACGTGTAATGTTACTGATGGCGTCTTTTATTTATACGGTCATTAGTGTTAATTTATAATCATCGTTTATATTGTTTTAGGGTAATGCTATTACCCTAAAACAATGAAAAACATCATCAATGTGATCCCAGTGAATTGGATAATATTATGGCACAGAAGTTACATGATTGTCGAGAAAAAGTTCTATCATCATCATTTTCTCCAATACCGAATATTTACAATAATTTTAAAACGGAATTCAACGACACCGGCTTAGATCTAATAAGGAAGCTTCCGACGTTTACAAAAATAAAAACAGCATTGTACAATGCTAGAAATAAACAAGCTGGTATATCAAAAATAAGATGCAAAAAAGCTCAAAAAGTAGAAATTCCTTCTCAATTTGAAGATTTTCTACTAGTCAATCATTATGACGAGACCTCTGATACTCGAATAATAATTTTCGCAGATACAAATGTACTGAAATATATGCGATCGATTCAATTTTATTTGAGTGATGGAACTTTTGATTATTGCCCAACACCATTCGTTCAACTATACACTATCCATGGAGATCTTGGGAGTGATGAAGAGCACACACGAATAGTACCTTTATTATATGCGTTTCTAAATAGAAAAAATGAAGATATATCTACCTTAAACTATTCCAGTTATTAAAGGAATGTATCCCAGAATGGAACGAACTGAAATATATGACAGATTTCGAGCGAGCAGCAATGTATGCCATATCAACTGTTTTCCCCTCAGTTGAAGTAAAAGGATGCTACTTTCATTTGACTCATAACGTATGGAAGAAAGCTAAAGCGTGGAATTTAACTAAAAATAAACGATTTCGCAAGCATGTAGCGACTACAGCCTTATTGCCATTGCTACCTAGACAATATATCTCAGACGGATGGTGCTATATAATGGAAGACAGTCCGGAGTCAGAAGAAATCCAAACTTTCAACGATTACATAGTAACACAGTGGCTGGAAGATGAAAGTTTCGTGGACACTTGGTGTGCCTACCATCAACGTCATCGGACAACCAATGCTGTGGAATCCTGGCATAAAAAGCTCAACAGCTGTTTACCAAAAAATCCAAGTTTATACCGGCTTTTAAAAGCCTTAAGAGACGACGCAAATTTGCAAATTGTGAAAATCAATAGTGTGGAAACGTCAAACTCGAAACGACGGTTAACAAAAGAAATTGTAATTGATAAGTGGTACCAACGTGTAACTGACCAACTTCTCAGTGGGAAAATTACAGTTGGTCACTGTTTAGAAAAGCTTAGACTATAAGTAACTTGTCCAAATTAGAAAACGTTTTTTTTGTATCTAGTCTAGTATATTATTAAGAAATTATAATTTTATTTGTTATTTAAATTTTATTTAGCCTTTGAAGTTCTGCTTATGTTTCTGTTATCTGTTTAAATCGAAAGACCAATTGTCTGATTATCTATAATGATTTTAGATAGTGAGTTCTGTTTTATGATATTTAATTAATATGATCAAAAGCTTGATTAATATTTAGGTTTGGCCAAATTAAAAGACCAAGTATCTGACAATCTGTGATGATTTTATGTAGTAATTTTAAGTTCTGTTTTTGTTCGTTAATTAAGTACGACGATAAAAAAAATGTTTATTATGTATTAAGGTAAAACCAAGTGTCTAATTATCTGTGATGATTTTATATAGTAATTTTAAGAGCTCTTTTGTTATTTAATTAAGATGATCAAACGCTTGTTTATTATTAAAGATTGTCCAAATTAATAGACCAAGTCTGATTATCTGTGATGATTTTAAATACCTTAACAAATAAAAGTAATATTTTTTTCATGAACAACTGTTTTTCTCTTGACTGTACTTACCTGCCAACGAGTGTTAGGGGATCAGAACGGAATCACAAAGCCTTTAGTGGATCAGACCGGAATGAAAGAATAATAATAATCTGAAGGGGATCAGATCAGAGGATACGACCGGAATAAATCAAATTTTCAAATAACATATGATTTTTTTACGTTGCCACATATTGTACCTCTTAACGTAGAATCACCCATATGTTATTGTTTACATGTTTAATTTATTATTGGATTTTAATAAAAATAAGTCTAATTAATAGTATAAAATTAGTATTTAACCAATACATTTTTATTTAGAATTACAACAATGATAGGTACATTTGAAAAATAAACATCAGGTATAATAAACGCGGTATTAAAACGCAATTTAAAAAAGTAGCGGGAATAAAAATTTCGCTGATGCTGATACAGTAGGTATAGCGTAACGTGTTAAATTATATTAATATATAAAATAATCTAAAAAGATGAGTGAAACTAGCGATGATGACTGTACTTTAACACCAGAAGAGTTAAATCAACAAGTGATTATGCAGAATTCAATCTATTCCTGTTCATTTCTATGTCTCCTCAGTAATATGTGTTCTCACTGCTATGGTGAAAAGTTATGTGTGCTACACGAGAGCAAAGCTTTTTGTATCTTGTGCTGTTGAGTCCCTCACCACGCTCAGGATTCTAACTTTGATTCACTCGCTACGCTCGTGAATCAATCATAGAATCCTTCGCTTGCTCGGGACTCAAAATTAGCACTCGAAACAAAATACAACTTTGCTCTCTTGTTGCACAAATAACTATTTCATGTCATAAGGCTGAAAATAGCATGCCGATCATTTTCATATTTCTAAATATGACAGAAATAAATGTTATTATTACTAATTAGAGAAGATCAGGCCAATTGCGAAAGTGTGTTTTTGGTCCTTCGTTGATTTGTCTTTCCTACACGCTATCTGAATAGGTTGTCTCTTTTGCTAACATTCACTTGAATGGGCTCTAGTGTTTAAAAAGTACTACAATATTTCAACAGCAATCAAATAGTAACCTACCATATTTTTAAGGGAGAGAACGTTCGGGGGACCATATTTTAGCTTTTTAGAGAATATTCAATCAACATATTAATGCCTATAATGTATACTTACGTCGATGTCTAACGTGATATGCTCTCCATCAATGAGCACGACGTGCACCTGGCGCGTGCCGGCCCTGCGGCCGCGGTGCTCTATGCCCCAACATTGTTCTGTCTGTTACTGTATGCCCACGGTGTACTTACGTCGAAAGTCTAGAGTGATATGCTCTCCATCCATGAACTAGACGCGCACCCCGCGCGTGACGGCCCTGCGGCCGGGGTGCTCCATGCCCCAACATTGTTCTTTCTATTACTGTATACCTACGGTGTACTTACATCGATGTCTAGAGTGATATGCTCTCCATCAATGAGCACGACGTGCACCTGGCGCGTGCCGGCCCTGCGGCCGCGGTGCTCTATGCCCCAACATTGTTCTGTCTGCTAATGTATGCCTAGGGTGTACTTACGTCGAAGTCTAGGGTGATATGCTCTCCATCCATGAACTAGACGCGCACCCCGCGCGTGACGGCCCTGCGGCCGGGGTGCTCCATGCCCCAACATTGTTCTTTCTATTACTGTATACCTACGGTGTACTTACATCGATGTCTAGAGTGATATGCTCTCCATCAATGAGCACGACGTGCACCTGGCGCGTGCCGGCCCTGCGGCCGCGGTGCTCTATGCCCCAACATTGTTCTGTCTGCTAATGTATGCCTACGGTGTACTTACGTCGAAGTCTAGGGTGATATGCTCTCCATCCATGAGCTCGACGCCCACCCGGCGCGTGCCGGCCCTGCTGCCGCGGCGCTTCATGCCCCAACATTGTTCTGTCTATTACTGTATGCCTACGGTGTACTTACATCGACGTCACTTGACGTCGATGTAAGTACACCGTAGTCGACGTCGAGCTCATGGATGGACACTTGTCCATCCATGAGCTCGACGCGCACCCTGCGGGTGCCAGCCCTTTGGTCGCGCCGCTCCATGCCCCAACATTGCTCTGTCTATTAGTGTACGCCTACGGTGTACTTACATCGATGTCTAGCGTGATATGCTCTCCATCCATGAGCTCAACGCGCACCCGGCGCGTGCCGGCCCTGCGGCTGCGGTACTCCATGCCCTCGTCTGACGAGTGAGCGAGACGGCGGAGACTCTCCCGCATTGTACAGCACTGTCGACAAAACATTCAAATTATATGAATATGACTATACTAGTTGCTGCCCACAGTTTTGTAGGATGAACTTCAAAAGCTTAGGGATGGAATACAAAATAACTTAGTGGGGTCGTACTTCAAAAAGAAACTCACTATCTAAACATGTTTCTAGCTTTAGTAGTCTGTACTGTATATGTCAGTCAGGTAAAGTGCTTCTATGTATAAAATAATATAGATGATGATTATTATTTTGCAATATGATCTGATCCTACAGCCTCCTACAGATGCCGACCGACATTGTCCGTTCGTCCATCAGTCCTCAGGGCTCAGAATGACTTACAGCCAGTTTCAATTACGACAATGACCAGCTTTAAGACTATAAACGTCGATATCGATGCAAGCGAATCAGTGAGATGGTTAAACTCGTAGGAACACTGCCGGACTGAAGTGATAACTTTCGCACAAAATTAACATTCCGGTAGTTAAGGAAAGATTTCCCAAGACAGATAGTAAAAAAATATGTCCTCATTTGAAAATTAATGTTTACTAGAGGACGCCAGCAGCTACGCCTGTATTTTTTTAAATTTACCCGTTTTGGCCGATCCCGTGGGAATTTCGGGAAATCCTTTCTTAGTGCACCCCTACGGTCCCCAAGGAACATATAGGCCAAATTTTAGCTTCCTGCGCCCAGTAGTTTCGGCTGTAGCGTGTCTGTCAGTCAGTCAGTAACGCAAGGATTTTATATATTAAGATTATGGCTGTGGTAAAACTCCAGAAACTAATTCAATTTCGTAGTCAAAGTAATCTTTTTTTTTACATTACTCTTGAGTTTAAATAAATTCTTTACGTAAGTATTCCCAGTCTTTGACGTGATTTAGACAAGAGGAAGTGTCTCCAGCCAAGTTCCAAGAAATGTTACTAGCGACGCAACGCCGTATGTTATATTACACTAACCATATTGAGCTGCTTTTAATCCCTTCACAACTGGAAATCTATTTAAGATACAGATATGACATACCTATGGCACATTTATTAAACCCTTTGATTTAAAGTCAAATCTTGCATAATCTTTAGGAAATTCTATACAGAACTTTTCACTGATAAGTGTATTGTACACTTAACAAATAGATCATAAGAGTTGCTCTTAATTATTTTGCCACCGTAGGCGACAAAGATGAATTTTTCTCCATATCGAACTTGGGTACTTGGGCGGAGACTGGTAACGTGTCCGGTACGGCAATAGGCGTGGGAAATTCATGGCGAAATGTGGGTGTAATATTACACCTCCGCCTACCCCTTCGGGGATACAGGCGTGAGTCTATAATCGAACTTGGGCTCTCATTTCACATTTATGTTTGTGTTGGACTATTATTGTCTTTAATACGGGCGTGTGTATACATATGTATCCATTCACACGGTGCGAAAGTTCCTAGAAACTTCTCATCGCTGCACCTCACCTCATTCACCGAAGCTGACGCAACCTTACACATGACACTTTCTCACTCTTCCTAAACTATAAGCAAGTTGACTTTTGACTGATCGGATGACGTTTTTAGTTGCATTTACGTACGTAGGTACGTATAGTGGTTTGCTTTACGCATCATGAATAGGGCCTAGTTAAACCAGGGTCAAGCTTCGGGCTAGCATATGCTGTACAGTGTACTAGGTCCCTTTTCGTCGCATGCAAGGGATTTTTTTATAATTGTAATTATGCCGTGTGGTTGACGGCATAGAATACAAGTGTCACCACCCCCTATCTTCCCGTGGGTGTCGTAGGAGGCGACTAAGGGATA
Source organism: Euclidia mi (assembly GCA_944739405.2). Taxonomy (NCBI): domain Eukaryota; kingdom Metazoa; phylum Arthropoda; class Insecta; order Lepidoptera; family Erebidae; genus Euclidia; species Euclidia mi. The sequence goes on from OX123206.2 coordinate 2,060,591, forward strand.
ACACGATGCAAATACCATCTTTGCGTAGAGACGGAAAACTCGACATCAAACCCTATACGACTACCTCGTTGGTCTCGCGGCATAAATGTGCGCGGGGGATCGGGAGGTCCCGGGTTCGATTCCTGGGTCGGGCAGTGTTATTGGGTTTTTCTGTCACGAAATTCTCAGTAGCAATTCAAAGTATATCTGGCGAAAAGTGGGTTTAGAAATACACCTCTGCCTACCCCTTCGGGGATAAAAGTCGTGATGATATGTATGTATGTATGTAATTTAGCCTAATGTGCATAGTTATCTGTGGTTATAATTTGTATAACCGGCGTGTGTGTTTTATTTCTTTTGTTGTGTTACATGTATCTATGCTTCTTGTCTTTCTTGCGTGAGGCTAAATAAATGCATTCTTTTCTTTTATTGTGGTTAAAGTCGCCTAGCAATTTATTATCGAATGCCATTAAGTATTTAGCGTCGAGTGTTGTGGGCTTGATGACTTTGATCCCCACAGGACCGTGTCGCCCTACGCCCGTTTTCAATATTCTATCTATCGATGAATTTGGTTACTAGAGATACATGTATATTTGACAATACAGTTTAAGCATTTATTATTTTATGTATTTTCTGGGTAATTATTACAATATTACTGCCTCCGTAGTTCAGTGGATAGCGTATGCGACTGCTGATCGGAGGTCCCGGGTTCGATTCCCAGGTCGGGCAAATAAAAAAGTCATGGCGAAATGTGGGTGTAATTTTACACCTCTGCCTACCCCTTCGGGGATACAGGCGTGAGTCTATAAATAAAAAAATTGGTACAATATTATTCGATAAATATTTCGAATCTAATAAAACGCTCCTACCATTAAAAGGGAATATGCGTGTGATTCAGATATGAGCGAATATATTTTTATGACATTCTTTATCGGTAATGAAAGACAACTCTAACATTATTTTATATGTATTTAAACACTCTAAAATCGCGAATATTATTTAATAAAAGGTGGAAATTTTACGCGCGAAATTTACAACCTTTAAATGTCGAAACGCAACGCTATTGGCTAGACAACACCAACGTGACGACACGATTCGCAGAGGATATGTCAAAAGTGTCAAATCAATACCAGACATTTGACGGAGATGTCAAAACATTTGACAGAGGATATGTGAAAAGTGTCAAAACAGTATCATTTTTTTTTTTTTGGGATTTTATGACCTGGTAACTGGACCTTCATTTGACAGAAATGTCAAAACACAGACATTGACAGACTTGACAGTTAAGAACGCAAACGTTGAGAACGCTGACGTAACAAAGCGCGCTAAAATGGAGGTGTTTAAACCACTGTAAGAGAAGGAAAACTTGATACAAACCCTATACCGACCCGTTTGGCCAGCGTGGTATAGTAGGCCAATTCCTCCTTTGATCCTTTCAAAGGAGAGGCCTAGTCCAGCAGTGGACTGTTAAAGGCTGATGATGACATGGGGTGTTACCAGGTACATATAGGTACTACAGTCTAGAATCCATCAAATGAATCTTTGGAGAAAAATTCCTAAAGAAATATCATGAAAATCAAACCCGGCACCTTACAAACAGTTACACCGATGGAGCAATAAAGAACAAAAGGTTTTTTCTCAATTCCATCACGGTTTGTCGGAGGCTCGTCATCTCAGCAGTGAAAGCCCCGGCCCAATGGAGCGAGACGTGACCGTTGGACTGGCCAAGCGGAACCCGAGGCAAACGACCAGATGACTCAAGGCAATAGGGGCAAAGATATGCAACTACTAGTTATAATATTTTTTTTATGTAAAGTTAGGCGGCAAACGAGCAGACGGATCGCCTGATGGTAAGCAATTACGGCCGCCCATGGACACGAGCAACACCACAGGAGTCACAAGTGCGTTGACGCCTCTTGGGGTTGGGAAAAGGGATAGGAGGAGGAATGGGATGAGGGAGAAGGAATAGGGGATGGGCCTCCGGCACTCTCACTCACCGAACTAAACGCAACAGTTTAGGTACTGTTACTTTACGTCGATTTTCTGTGAGAGGGTAGTACTTCCCCGGTCGAGCCGGCCCATTCGAGCTGCAATCAGCAAGGCTCTACTACCTGGAAAAGATGAAGTGACTTGGCTTCCCGTTCGTAATAGGTTGCTGGGCAACGTTGCCCAGGTCACAAGTTGGATGGGTCATCACGAAACGTGGGGCAAAGAGACGCAATCTATAAGTTTTTATAGATACTACGTGACTTGGATTGCCGTTTGTAATAGATCCGCGAAGTTAAGCAACGTTCTCCAGGTCATAAGTTGGATGGGTGACCGCGCGTGGCATTTACATCTGAGCGCTACCGTCCTTAGAAGAGCATGTAAAGTCAATATCGAAATTATTTATTCACTTAAGTTCAATTTTTAAGTACTTTCTCGTACAAACTCCGACACCAGAGTTGGCCACTTACTCAAACGAAAAAGAAAGATAGATATCATAATTATTGTAGCACTCACAGGTTTTTAAACAAATTTTGATATTTCATATTTTTTTATTTCATTTAAAAAAAAGACAACTCCCGCACTAGGACTAAATCCTGTGTCGCGGGAGACTTTACAAACATACAACTAACGGACACAATGAACACCCAGACTCGAGACAACAATTTATGAATCTCAAAGTGTTGTCTCGTGTGGGGATCGAACCCACAACACTCGGCGCAGTGTCAAGCGGTGAGGCGGCCGCTTAAACCCCTACGCCAACCGTGCAGTCAAATATGTAAATACTGGTGATATTTAATAATACTTCGAAAATCTACAAGTAACACTCTTTCATCATCCATCATCCAGTTACAAACTCAGGTCCGCTTACTAGTCTAACTGGATTTGACTGAATATAATATTAAACAGATATTTTTCTCAGAGCGACTGCCTGTCTGACCCCAAAAGGTTAGCGATATTCCACGGTTAAGACTAGTGCCAGTTTATTCAGAAGTAATGACTCTCTAGACTGCCTCGTTGGTCTCGCGGCATAAATGTGCGCGTGGGATTGGGAGGTCTCGGGTTCGATTCCTGGGTCGGGCAAAAGCGTACTGGGTTTTTTCCGAATACTCAGTAGCAGCCCGGAGTCTGGTGATGTGCCCGGTACGGCAATAGGCTCGCCCCTATTACGTGGAACCTAAAAATTCATGGCGAAATGTGGGTGTAATATTTACTCCTCTGCCTACCCCTTCGGGGATACAGGCGTGAGTCTATAAAAAAAATGACTCTATAAGGACTGTCAAAGATCTTCGGGCGAGCGCTATTCGCACATAACTCTGAAAATTCAGTAGTGCGCGCCTAGGCTTGGAACCCGATACCCTCTGCATGGCAGTCTGTTGGTATCTCCACTAGGCTATCACTACATTATTTAGATGTAATATATATTTTACAAAATAATAGCGACAAATATTTATCATAACCAGTAACCTATCATAACATATAAACAAACAAAATTAAACTACTTATATAACTAAACTATCCTAAGCTAAACTACAAAAACTAAATAATTAAAGATAACAAAAGAAAAAGTAAATCAATAAAAAGAGAAAATTGACTACGACGCGTCAAGAAATTCCTTCGAAACGCTGTCGGCTGGTAGCGTGCCCAGAAGGCTGGCAGCATTGCCACGTTGAATGTTAATACTTAATCTTTCTGCAAAATATAAACCAGCCTTCTGGTCACAGGAAGTGTCGATCAGTCTTTTGGCTATTTCTTTATAAAGAGCGCGTGCACTAGGGCCCCATGGCCCCTTATTACATGGATGTAATATATGTAAGATAGCAATGTATATAGTTAAAATTAATAATCTGGTATGTTATTGTGAAAATTATTCAAATAAAAGTTAATAAGATTTAGATGTTTGATGAAACTGTATCGGTACAGAACTACTGAACGTCGATATAAATTGGAATGGATGTGGCAATAAAATAAACATTTCACGGCACTCAACAGTAACTACGTAAATCTGGCAAAACGCCCATATGGATTGTGATTGTAAGTATAAACTGAAACAATAAAACTATCAAACAACTATGTAGGTAAATATACACTAACAATATGAACATGAAGAGCAGTCGGTAAATGGACTATCCAACTCAAAAGCATCTAGCAGATAGCCGAGTGTAAAGACCGACAGACTGCTACGCAGAGGGTATCGGATTCGAAACCACGGCGCGCAACAATGACTTTTCGAAATTAAGTGCGTATTAAATTGTTAATTATCGCTTGCTAAACGGTGAAGGATAATATCGTGAGAAAACCTGCATGTCTGAGAGTTCTCCAATAAGTTCTCGAAAGACATGTGAAGTCTGCCAACCCGCACTTGGCCAGCGTGGTGGACTATGGCCTTACCCTTCTCATAGCGAGAAGCGGCCCGTGCCCAGCAGTGGGACAGTATAGAGGGATGATGATGAACTCAAAAACAACTTTTCAATTCGATCCAGTCGTTCCTGAGACTAGCGCATTCAACCGAATAAACAATCAAACTCTTCAGTTTTGTGCTATTAGTATAGATATTAAAATCGGATCTAGTCCAAACAAACAAACACTTCAGTTTTGTTATATTATAGCATTAAATCTGATATCAGTTTATTATTCCTTGAACCTGATATCAGTTTATCTATCTATCTATACTGATATAATAAAGCGGAAGAGTTTGTTTGTTTGTTTGTTTGTTTGAACGCGCTAATCTCAGGAACTACCTGTCGGATCTGAAAAATTATTTTTGTATACGATAGCCCAGTTATGCCGGCAGGCTATAGGCTATATAACATAACGCTTCGACTCTTTGGGGCCGGGCAAAAGGCTAAAAAGGCTAAAAGATAATGTCGGCTATTCTCAGGAACTATCAGTCGGATTTTAAAAATTGTTATTGCCTATGATAGCCCAATTATTCCGAAAGGCTATAGGTTATATAAAATTACGCCACAACTTTTAGGGGCCAGACAAAAATAATAAAATGGTCAAACGAGAAGGGGGAGGGTTGGGTCAAAGGCAAAAAAAGGCTAAACGAATAGGATACAATAATTAATCTATATGGGTATCGTTTTCGAGATTTTCGGGAGGCTGATTAGTAATATGAAATTTATTTAGTGATCCAAGATGGCGGACGGGAAATCAAAGATGGCGGATGAGAAAATTTAAAAAATCAATATGGGTACTTATCGCCTTCGATATTTTAAGGGGTGGGGAATCGAAATACAACATCTATTTCGTGATCAAAGATACTCTACAAGGACGGGAAATCAAAGATGGCGTATGGGAAAAATTAAAAAAAAAACAATATTGGTATCGTCTGCGATGTTAGATGGAGAATCCAAATACAACATCTGTTTCGTGATTCAAGATGGTGGATGGGAAAACAAAGATGGCGGATGGAAAAAATTAAAAAAATCGATATGGGTATCGTCTCTGATGATTTAAGCGATGTAGAATCCAAATACAACATCTATTTCGTGATCAAAGATGGCGGATGGGAAATCAAAAATGGCGGGCGGGATTTTTTTTAAAGTCGATATTTTAAGGAATGGGGAATTCAAAAACACCATCTTTTTCGTGATCAAAGATGGCGGATGGGATTTTGAAAAAAAAAACAATATGGGTATCGTCTCCGATGTTTAAAGGAATGGGGAATCTAAATACAACATCTATTTCGTGATTCAAGATGGCGGATGGGAAAAATTTTAAAAATCAATATGGTTATTATATTTTTTTTTTAAATCGATATGGGTATCGTCTCCGATATTTTAAGAAATGGAGAATTCAATATTAGGTATATAAAAATCTAATCATCATCATTTATAGACTCTGAAATGATAAGAGATTAAGCGCTAAGTCAATGGTAACTTTGGAAAAGGGGCTTGGAAAAAAGGGAATTAAATAAAAACTCTTAAAAAGGCGATACGGTTCGCTCGGTCAGCTAGTAATATATAAAGCAGAAGAGTTTGTTTGTTTGTTTGCTTGCCTGGACGCGCTAATCTCAGGCACTACTGGGCCGATTTGAAAAATGATTTCATTATAAGATACCCCAATTATCGAGGCAGGCTATAGGCTATAAAACATCACGCTATGAGCCACGTGAGCGGAGCAGTAGTCTTAAATAACGCAGGTGTAACCGCGGACTCATCTAGTCAGTTTATAAATCTACTAGAAACACTTATTTACACAGTATCTCCAATAGCTCAGTACCAACTATTTCCGTCAGAAGGACGCCAAAATATTTGCGTTCTAAATCCATATTGTTGTGTATTGACTGTAAATGTTCGCTTAAAGCGCCAACATTCAAAGCAAGTACCAACTGATGTGCGCACATAAGTACGTTTTATAACTCTTTTTCATCTTCAATAATTTGGATGAAAAACATACGAGTAATGCTCTTAGTTCTTGCGCAAGAGATATACACAACGTAATCTTGGCTTTCATAACGTTATTTTATAGCTTTCGAATTAAAAGTGGTACGAGGTTCCTCCGTGGTCCAGTGGATGGCGTATACGACTGCTGATCGGAGGTCCTGGGTTCGATTCCCAGGAAAAAAGTGTTACTGGGTTTTTCCGCATTCTCAGTAGCAGCACGGAGTCTGGTGATGTGCCCGGTAACGGCAATATTTAGGCTCGCCCCCTATTACGTGGGACCTAAAATTTCATGGCGAAATGTGGGTGTAATAATACACCTCTGTCTATCCCTTCGGGGATATAGGCGTGAGTCTACAAATAAAATAAAAGTAGGTTCCATTATCCTATTGAAATTTCGATTACTTTGCAGGCTTGGAGACAATAATTCGCCTTCTAGTCTAATAAGGTTTGACAGCGTACCAGGTTTACCGAAGAAAAATTGCCTGGCGATCTCCGACGATCTACTTTATGGCTGCTTTACCGCACCCGCGACTCAAAAGGTACTGTTATGTAGCCTATAAGCCTTCCTCGATAAATAGGCTATTCAATACAAAAATACTTTTTCAGTAATAAAATACTTTTTCGTTAGTCTGGTAATGTGCCTGGTTCGGCAATAGGTTCGCCCCCTAATACGTGGGTCCTAAAAATTCATGGCGAAATGTGGGTGTAATATTACACCTCTGCCTACTCCTTCGGGGATACAGGCGTGAGACTATAAAAAAAAATATATATATAATTAAGCCTATTGTGCAAAGTTAGTATTTGGATAAAAGGTGTGCTTTATTTCTGTTTTTTGTGTTATTATGTACCTATCTATGCTTCTTGTCTCTTGCGTGAGGCGAAATAAATGCATTATTTTCTTTTAAGGTAGAATTCCGTGCATCGCGATCGATCGCAGCCGCGCGCGGCCTACGACTGCTACGACTGTCGTCGATCGCTCGCGACAATAGTCAAAGTATGAAAATTTATGGCACCGCTGCCGAGGCCCGCGACTGACGCGCGCGGCCGACGAATGTCGTGAGCCGCGCGAGGCAGTGTCTTGGAATTAGTAGTAATGAAAAAAAATTCGGAAGTTTTGCCGACTATACAGGGTGTAAAAAGACCCTTAACGAAAACTGAAATCCCATGTTGTACCAATCACTACGAACATTTTCTACTTCGGCACCATACCAGGGAAACTACTGGTTCAGAAGATATTGAAGCTCAAAGTTAGTATGGAATTTTTCTAATTCGGTACAAAATCGATGCATTTACCCCGCCAATATGTTCTTTAGATGCCCTGTAAGCCCATGGATAAGTAGGTTTTTCGAGCATTGCACGCGCGCGCTTTTAATTGCGGTTTAAAAAATGAGAAAACTTTAAAAAAATAAAACGTTTCCCAGATATTATTTTTGGTTAGTATGACTTGGCATGATGTCCACAACGAGTAGACTTCGGCTTGGTGATGGGTCTTGTGACACTCTGTATAAAAACAATTCAATTTTGTATTATCGTTCCAAACTTCCAACATTTTTTTTCATTAGGTACAATATAATTGCTTTTGAATCAATATTTGCTAGGATCCTTTTTCATTTCTGCTTTTAAAGATAGGGTCGATTGGTACTCTAGTTTCATAATATAGCAACAGCAGCTCGTCATTCTCCTCTTCTTCTTCAAGGATGTCAATTAGCATTTCGACCATGATTTTGACTTCGCTAGACACACGTCTAGAGGGAACTGACGAACAACATCTACTAATTTCAAGACACTGCCGCGCGCGGTTCACGACATTCGTCGGCCGCGCGCGTCAGTCGCGGGCCTCGGCAGCGGTGCCATACATTTTCATACTTTGACTATTGTCGCGAGCGATCGACGACAGTCGTAGGCCGCGCGCGGCTGCGATCGATCGCGATGCACGAAATTCTACCTTTATAGTGGTTTAACGGCAAGTGGACCACCCACTTGTCATTTATCATTACGCCGAGTGATTTTGGTTTGATCCGCACACGAGATGATACTTACGTCCGATTTCAATATTTTATAAATATATTTGACAATACAGTTTAAGTATTTATTATTTTATGTATTTTCTGGGTAATGATATTTAGAATCTACTAAAACGCTCCTACCATTAATTATCTCTGCATCGCCCTAGGTTGGCAGATAGAGAATGCCCATGGCATTATGTCCGCCCATTGATCATAAACCTTAATAACTACCTGTTTATGTCCTAACAGGGAAATTAAAGTAAAAAAGGTTGTGAAGACGACCGCAAAATCATCGAAATTATTATCCCCTTATGTTTCTGTTGCCTCGTATAGGTAACTATCTTTTCCACCTTTTCTTTTTTTTCGTCACGTAGTGGGAAAATCCCTTCGGATCTCCGGTCTAGGCGAAATTCGAGCCAGAGTATAGGGTGTTACCACAAAAAAAATACCCCGTCTAGAATCCATCAAATGAATCTAATCTTATACTAATATATAAAGCTGAAGAATTTGTTTGTTTGGTTTAACGCGCTAATCTCAGGAACTACCGGTCCGATTTTAAAAATTCTTTCAGTGTTAGATAGGTCATTTATCGAGGAAGGCTACAGGTTATATAACATCACGCTATGAGCGATGGGAGTGGAGCAGTATCCTTAAATAACGCGGGTGTAACCGCGGGCATCATCTAGTTTAAATATCATGAAAATCAAACCCGGAACCTTACAAACAGTTACACCGATGGAGCAATAAGGAACAAAAGTTTTTTCTCAATTCCATCACGGTTTGTCGGAGGCTCGTCATCTCAGCAGTGAAAGCCCCGGCCCAATGGAGCGAGACGGGACCGTTGAACTGGCCAAGCGGAACCCGAGGCAAACGACCAGATGACTCAAGGCAATAGGGGCAAAGACACGCAACTACTAGTTTTAATAGATGAAGTGTCTTGGTTTCCCGTTCGTAATAGGTTGCTGGGCAACGTCGCCCAGGTCACAAGTTGGACGGGTGATCACGAAACATGAGGCAAAGAGAAATCCACATGTTTTGATAGATACTACGTGACTTGGATTGCCATATGTAATAGATCGGTGAAGTTAAGCAACGTTCCCCAGGTCATAAGTTGGATGGGTGACCGCGCGTGGCATTTACATCTGAGCGCTACCGTCCTTAGAAGAGCACGTTAAGTCAATATCGAAATTATTTAATTTTGTTTACTTAAGTTTAAATTTTAAGTACATACCTACTCTTACAAAACGCCGACACCAGAGTTGGCCACATCATCATGATCAGCCTGTAACAGTCCACTGCTGGACTAGGCCTCTCCTTTGAAAGGAGGAAGTTGAAGTTTGAAGAGGAGTTGGCCACATACTCAAACGAAAAAGAAAGATAGATATCATAATTATTGTAGCACTCACAGGTTTTTAAACAAATTTTGATATTTCATTCTTTTTTTATTTCATTTAAAAAAAAACAACTCCCGCACTAGGACTAAATCCTGTGTCGCGGGGGACTTTACAAACATATAACTAACGGACACAATGAACACACAAGACTCGAGACAACAATTTATGAATCTCAAAGTGTTGTCTCATGTGGGGATCGAACCCACAACACTCGGCGCAGTGTCAAGCGATGAGGCGGCCGCTCAAACCACTACGCCAACCGTGCAGTCAAATATATGTAAATACTGGTGATATTTAATAATATGCCGTGTGGTTGACGGCATAGAATACAAGTGTCACCACCCCCTATCTTTCCGTGGGTGTCGTAAGAGGCGACTAAGGGATAACACGATGCAAATACCAGCTTTGCGTAGAGACGGAAAACTCGACATCAAACCCTTTACGACTGCCTCGTTAGTTTCGCGGCATAAATGTGCGCGTGGGATTGGGAGGTCCCGGGTTCGATTCCTGGGTCGGGCAGTGTTATTGGGTTTTTCCGTCACGAAATTCTCAGTAGCACAGTAGCAGCACGGAGTCTGGAAATATGCCCGGTACGGCAATAGGCTCGCCCCTTATTACGTGGGACTAAAGTATATCTGGCGAAAAGTGGGTGTAGAAATACACCTCTGCCTACCCCTTCGGTGATAAAAGGCGTGACGATATGTATGTATGTATTTAATAATACTTCGAAAATCTACAAGTATCATCATCCATCATCCAGTTACAAATCGAGGTCCGCTTACTAGTCTAACCGGATTTGACTGAATATAATATTAGACAGATATTTTTCTCAAGAGCGACTGCCTGTCTGTCCCCAAAAGGTTAGCGATATTCCACGGTTAACACTAGTGCCAGTTTATTCAGAACTAATGACTCTCTAGACTGCCTCGTTGGTCTCGCGGCATAAATGTGCGCGTGGGATTGGGAGGTCTCGGGTTCGATTCCTGGGTCGGGCAAAAGCGTACTGGGTTTTTTCCGAATACTCAGTAGCAGCCCGGAGTCTGGTGATGTGCCCGGTACGGCAATAGGCTCGCCCCCTATTACGTGGAACCTAAAAATTCATGGCGAAATGTGGGTGTAATATTTACACCTCTGCCTACCCTTTTGGGGATACAGGCGTGAGTCTAAAAAAAAATGACTCTCTATAAGGACTGTCAAAGATCTTCACGTCATCGTCAGCCGGAACAGTGCTCTCCGAGGCACTGGGCGAGCGCTAATTAACTATTCAATACGCACATAACTCTGAAAATTCAGTAGTGCGCGCCTTGGCTTGGAACCCGATACCCTCTGCATAGCAGTCTGTTGGTATCTCCACTAGGCTATCACTACATTATTTACATGGTTCCCTTGAAACTTTACTAAATGAACATAATTTATTGCTTGAGTATGATATCAATAACTATTAACTTTTGCAATAGTAGATAACTCACAATGTGAAACAGTTGCAGCTCCTTACAAAGATAACATGTAAAACCATTGTACTGGCAGTTAAAAAGAGTGGCCACGAGTTTTATTGCCCGTTCTTTCTCGTGGTTCTACCTATTGCATTGCGCACGTGGCAGTAAATGTAAAATAATCATCTAATAATTAACTTTAATTTTTGACGTTCATAAGCGTCACTTTGTGGCCTAAATTAATAAATGATTTTGACTGTGACTCAAAGTCACAGTCAAAATCATGTATATCTTCAATATCATATCAATATCTGTATCGGTACAGAACTACTGTCGATATAAATTGGAGTAGATTTGGCAATAAAATAAACATTTCACGGTACTCAACAGTAACTACGTAGACCTGGCAAAAAGCCCATATGGATTGTGATTGTAAGTATAAACTGAAACAATAAAACTATCAAACCACTATGTAGGTAAATATACACTAGCATTATGAACATGAAGAGTGGTCGGTAAATGGACTATCTAACTCAAAAATAACTTTTCAATTCGATCCAGTCGTTCCTGAGACTAGCGCGTTCAACCGAATAAACAATCAAATTCTTCAGTTTTGTGCTATTAGTATAGATATTAAATTCGGATTACTTGAACCTGATATCAGTTTAAGTAGGTATCTTATCTTATACTTTAATATATAAAACTGAAGAGTTTGTTTGGTTGAACGCGCTAATCTCAGGAACTACTGGTCCGATTAGAAAAATTATCTCAGTGTTAGATAGCCCATTTATCGAGGAAGGCTATAGGCTACCCATCGATCGATATTTAACATCACGCTATGAGCGACGGGAGTAGATTAGTAGCCTTAAATAGCGCGGGTGTAACCGCGGGCATCCTCTAGTATAATATAGGTTATATTATCGGCATATTGTTTACTTGAACGCGCTAATCTCAGGAACTACTGGTCCGATTTGAACAATAATTGTTTCATTGTTAGATACCCTAATTAACGTGGAAGGCTATAAGCTATAATATAACATCATGCTATGAACCACGGTAGCGGAGCAGCAGCCTTAAATAACGCAGGTGTAACCGCGGGCTCATCTAGTCAGTTTATAAATCTACTAGAAACATTTACACAGTATCTCCAATAGCTCAGTACCAACTATTTCCGTCAGAAAGACGCCAAAATATTTGCGTTCTAAATCCATATTGTTGTGTATTGACTGTAAATGTTCGCTCAAAGCGCCAACATTCAAAGCAAGTACCAACTGATGTGCGCACATACGTTTTATAACTCTTTTTCATCTTCAATAACAAGATTTTAAGCGATTTGGATGAAAAACATACGAGTAATGCTTTTACTTCTTGCGCAAGAGATATACACAACGTAATCTTAGCTTTCATAACGTTACTTTATAGTTTTCGAATTAAAAGTGGTACTAGGTTCCTCCGTGGTCCAGTGGATGGCGTATACGACTGCTGATCGGAGGTCCTGGGTTCGATTCTCAGGAAAAAGTGTTACTGGGTTTTTCCGCATTCTCAGTAGCAGCACGGAGTCTGGTGATGTGCCCGGTAACGGCAATAGGCTCGCCCCCTATTACGTGGGACCTAAAATTTCATGGCGAAATGTGGGTGTAATATTACACCTCTGTCTACCCCTTCGGAGATATAGGCGTGAGTCTACAAATAAAATAAAACTAGGTTCCATTATCCTATTGAAATTTCGATTACTTTGCAGGCTTGGAGACAATAATTCGCCTTCTAGTCTAATAAGGTTTGACAGCGTACCAGGTTTACCGAAGAAAAATTGCCTGGCGATCTCCGACGATCTACCTTAAGGCTGCTTCACCGCTCCCGCGACTCAAAGGATGATGTTATGTAGCCTATAGCCTTCCTCGATAAATAGGCTATTCAATACAAAAATACTTTTTCAAATCGGACCAGTAGTTTCTGCGATTAGCGCGTTCAACTGAACAAACAAATTCTTTAGCTTTATAATATTTATACAGCTAGCTCTATATCAATTATCAATATTATAAAGCTATTACCAATGAGTACCTAGACCAAAATAAAAAAACACTCCTGCACATCTTACCGTTAAACAGTTCCGACTAACGCCACCCATTTCAAACTAAGTAAATAAATAATTTTATACTTTCCACTCACACGACTGTTCACTACACTCAATTGAATTTTTCTGTTCGTCTATCTCAAGCAGGAAAATCCAATTTAGTGAACCAATTTGACCACCGAAATGTCTTGCATCTTGAAATTAAACTACAGTTTACGAATTTTATCGCGTTATACCTATTGGTTTCACTGGTTATTAGTTATTACATTTAAACCGAATGATCTAGAAACTACATTTTTATAACTAGCCGACGTTTCGAATTCTTTACAGGATTCATGTTCACGGCAGACTGAGGTGATATTTGTCTTTGTCTTGAATTTAAGAGTTATCTCGAAGTACCCGAACATTTTTCAACTATTGGTGTTACTATCTCAGCAGAGTTGGCCACATACTCAAACGAAAAAGACAGATAGATATCTTAATTATTGTAGCACTCACAGGTTTTTAACCAAATTTTGATATAGGTACATACTGGTGATATTTATTAATACTTCGAAAATCTACAAGTATCATCATCCATCATCCAGTTACAAACCGAGGTCCGCTTACTAATCTAACTGGATTTGACTGAAATAATATTAGACAGACATTTTTCACAGAGCGACTACCTGTCTGACCCCAAAGGGTTAGCGATATTCCACGGTTCTTGGCTAGTGCCAGTTTATTCAGAAGTAATTACTGCCTTCGTGATCCAGTGGATAGCGTAAAGGCGATTGCTGATCGGAGGTCCCGCGTTCGATTCTTAGGTCGGGCAAAATTTTTTAGATAACTCACAATGTGAAACAGTTGCAGCTCCTTACAAATATAACATGTAAAACCATTATACTGGCAGTTAAAAAGAGTGGCCACGAGTTTTATTGCCTGTTCTTTCTCGTGGTTCTACCTATTGCATTGCGCACGTGGCAGTAAATGTAAAAGAATCATCTAGTAATTAACTTTAATTTTTGACGTTCATAAGCGTCACTTTGTGGCCTAAATGAATAAATTATTTTGACTTTGACTTTGACTGTATCGGTACAGAACTACTGAACGTCGATATTAATTGGAGTAAATGTTGCAATAAAATAAACATTTCACGGCACTCAACAGTAACTACGTAAATCTGGCAAAACGCCCATATGGATTGTGATTGTAAGTATCTACTGCTGAAACAATAAACCTATCAAACCACTATGTAGGTAAATATACACTGACATTATGAACATGAAGAGTGGTCGGTAAATGGACTATCTAACTCAAAAATAACTTTTCAATTCGATCCAGTCGTTCCTGAGACTAGCGCGTTCAAACCAGGGTTGTTGCGAATATTCGCATCCGCATCCGCAATTGCGGAACATCCGCTTCAATTCGCATCCGCATAAATCGATGCGGAGCATCAGCGAATGCGGATGTCAGTCACGGTGCAGGACATCAGTCCCGCTTACAGAGTGATCTTGCCATGATGCTCGATTCATCAAGTGAAGATGAGACACAAGCAACATCAGAAATTGTCAGCCCTGGCGCAATTCTAAGGAGTTACTTGCTTTCCGCAATAATAAGCGAAACGGTTTAAATGAGAATCCACTTAAGTGGTGGAGTGTTAATCGAAGCGAGTTCAAGCTTTTATCTAAAATAGCATGCAAATTCTTGTCAGCCCCACGAGCTAGTGTTCCAAGTGAACAGTGATTTAGTAGCGTAGGATTAATATACGAACCGTCGTGGAGTAACCCTACTCTACTAAGGAGTACTACCGTCTCACAGAAAATCGATGTAAAGTAACAGTACCTAAACTGTTGCGTTTCGTTCGGTGAGTGAGAGTGTCGGAGGCGCTATCCCCTATTCCTTCTCCCTCATCCCACTCCTCATCCTATCCCTTTTCCCAACCCCAAGGGGCGGCAACGCCGGCAACGGGCTAGTGAATCTTGTGATGTTGTTTGTGTCCACGAGCGGCGATAATTGCTTACCATCAGGCGATCCGTCTCCTCGTTTGCCGCCTATTACTATAAAAAAGGTAACTTTGCATTGGTATTTTGTTCACATCCGCATCCGCATCCGCGGATGTAGGTCTGCAAAAATCCGCATCCGCATCCGCGGATGTGAAAAAATCTACATCCGCAACATCCCTGGTTCAAACGAATAAACAATTAAACTCTTCAGTTTTCTGCTATTAGATATAGATATTCAAATCGGACCTAGTCCAAACAAACTCTTCAGTTTTGTAATATTATAGCATTAAATCTGATATCAGTTTATTATTCCTTGAACCTGATATCAGTTTATCTATCTATCTATACTAATATAATAAAGCGGAAGAGTTTGTTTGTTTGTTTGTTTCTTTGAACGCGCTAATCTCAGGAACTACCGGTCGGATCTGAAAAATTATTTTTGTATACGATAGCCCAGTTATAGGCTATATAACATAACGCTTCGACTCTCTGGGGCCGGGCAAAAGGCTAAAAAGGCTAAAAGATAATGTCGGCTATTCTCAGGAACTAGCTGTCGGATTTTAAAAATTGTTATTGCCTATGATAGCCCAATTATTCCGAAAGGCTATAGGTTATATAAAATTACGCCACAACTTTTAGGGGCCAGACAAAAATAATAAAATGGTCAAACGAGAAGGGGGAGGGTTGGGTCAAAGGCAAAAAAAGGCTAAACGAATAGGATACAATAATTAATCTATAATTATGGGTATCGTTTTCGAGATTTTCGGGACGCTGATTAATAATATAAAATTTATTTAGTGATCTAAGATGGCGGACGGGAAATCAAAGATGGCGGATGAGAAAATTTTAAAAATCAATATGGGTATCGCCTTCGATATTTTAAGCGATGGAGAATCCAAATACAACATCTATTTCGTGATCAAAGATGGCGGATGGGAAATCAAAAATGGCGGACGGGATTTGTTTTAAATTCGATATGGGTATCGTCTCCGATATTTTAAGGAATGGGGAATTCAAAAGCACCATCTTTTTCGTGATCAAAGATGGCGGATGGGATTTTTTTTTTAAATCAATATGGGTATCGTCTCCGATGTTTAAAGGGATGGGGAATCTAAATACAACATCTATTTCGTGATTCAAGATAGCGGATGGGATTTTTTTTTAAATCAATATGGTTATTATATTTTTTTTTAAAGTCGATATGGGTATCGTCTTTAAAAAATATTTTAAAAAATGGGGAATTCAATATTAGGTATATAAAAATCTAATCATCATCATTTATATACTCTGAAATGATAAGAGATTAAGCGCTAAGTCAATGGTAACTTTGGAAAAGGGGCTTGGAAAAAAGGGAATTAAATAAAAACTCTTAAAAAGGCGATACGGTTCGCTGGGTCAGCTAGTAATATATAAAGCAGAAGAGTTTGTTAGTTTGTTTGTTTGCCTGGACGCGCTAATCTCAGGCACTACTGGGCCGATTTGAAAAATGATTTCATTATAAGACCCCAATTATTGAGGAAGGCTATAGGCTATATAACTACATACATACATCTATCTTAACAGGAGCTTAGCCTAAGGCGACATTAACATCACGCTATGAGCCACGTGAGCGGAGCAGTAGCCTTAAATAACGCAGGTGTAACCGCGGACTCATCTAGTCAGTTTATAAATCTACTAGAAACACTTATTTACACAGTATCTCCAATAGCTCAGTACCAACTATTTCCGTCAGAAGGACGCCAAAATATTTGCGTTCTAAATCCATATTGTTGTGTATTGACTGTAAATGTTCGCTCAAAGCGCCAACATTCAAATTACTAAAATTCTATTTAAAAAAAATTAATTACTAAAAAAAATTCAAATAACTCTTTTTCATGTTCAATAACAAGATTTTAAGCGATTTGGATGAAAAACATAAGAGGAATGCTCTTAGTTGTTGCGAAAGAGATATACACAACGTAATCTTAACTTTCATAAAGTTATTTTATAGTTTTCGAATTAAAAGTGGTACTAAGTTCCTCCATGGTCCAGTGGATGGCGTATACGACTGCTGATCGGAGGTCCTGGGTTCGATTCTCAGGAAAAAGTGTTACTGGGTTTTTCCGCATTCTCAGTAGCAGCACGGAGTCTGGTGATGTGCCCGGTAACGGCAATAGGCTCGCCCCCTATTACGTGGGACCTAAAATTTCATGGCGAAATGTGGGTGTAATATTACACCTCTGTCTACCCCTTCGGAGATATAGGCGTGAGTCTACAAATAAAATAAAAGTAGGTTCCATTATCCTATTGAAATTTCGATTACTTTGCAGGCTTGGAGACAATAATTCGCCTTCTAGTCTAATAAGGTTTGACAGCGTACCAGGTTTACCGAAGAAAAATTGCCTGGCGATCTCCGACGATCTACTTTATGGCTGCTTTACCGCACCCGCGACTCAAAAGGTACTGTTATGTAGCCTATAAGCCTTCCTCGATAAATAGGCTATTCAATACAAAAATACTTTTTCAGTAATAAAATACTTTTTCGTTAGTCTGGTAATGTGCCTGGTTCGGCAATAGGTTCGCCCCCTAATACGTGGGTCCTAAAAATTCATGGCGAAATGTGGGTGTAATATTACACCTCTGCCTACTCCTTCGGGGATACAGGCGTGAGACTATAAAAAAAAATATATATATAATTAAGCCTATTGTGCAAAGTTAGTATTTGGATAAAAGGTGTGCTTTATTTCTGTTTTTTGTGTTATTATGTACCTATCTATGCTTCTTGTCTCTTGCGTGAGGCGAAATAAATGCATTATTTTCTTTTAAGGTAGAATTCCGTGCATCGCGATCGATCGCAGCCGCGCGCGGCCTACGACTGCTACGACTGTCGTCGATCGCTCGCGACAATAGTCAAAGTATGAAAATTTATGGCACCGCTGCCGAGGCCCGCGACTGACGCGCGCGGCCGACGAATGTCGTGAGCCGCGCGAGGCAGTGTCTTGGAATTAGTAGTAATGAAAAAAAATTCGGAAGTTTTGCCGACTATACAGGGTGTAAAAAGACCCTTAACGAAAACTGAAATCCCATGTTGTACCAATCACTACGAACATTTTCTACTTCGGCACCATACCAGGGAAACTACTGGTTCAGAAGATATTGAAGCTCAAAGTTAGTATGGAATTTTTCTAATTCGGTACAAAATCGATGCATTTACCCCGCCAATATGTTCTTTAGATGCCCTGTAAGCCCATGGATAAGTAGGTTTTTCGAGCATTGCACGCGCGCGCTTTTAATTGCGGTTTAAAAAATGAGAAAACTTTAAAAAAATAAAACGTTTCCCAGATATTATTTTTGGTTAGTATGACTTGGCATGATGTCCACAACGAGTAGACTTCGGCTTGGTGATGGGTCTTGTGACACTCTGTATAAAAACAATTCAATTTTGTATTATCGTTCCAAACTTCCAACATTTTTTTTCATTAGGTACAATATAATTGCTTTTGAATCAATATTTGCTAGGATCCTTTTTCATTTCTGCTTTTAAAGATAGGGTCGATTGGTACTCTAGTTTCATAATATAGCAACAGCAGCTCGTCATTCTCCTCTTCTTCTTCAAGGATGTCAATTAGCATTTCGACCATGATTTTGACTTCGCTAGACACACGTCTAGAGGGAACTGACGAACAACATCTACTAATTTCAAGACACTGCCGCGCGCGGTTCACGACATTCGTCGGCCGCGCGCGTCAGTCGCGGGCCTCGGCAGCGGTGCCATACATTTTCATACTTTGACTATTGTCGCGAGCGATCGACGACAGTCGTAGGCCGCGCGCGGCTGCGATCGATCGCGATGCACGAAATTCTACCTTTATAGTGGTTTAACGGCAAGTGGACCACCCACTTGTCATTTATCATTACGCCGAGTGATTTTGGTTTGATCCGCACACGAGATGATACTTACGTCCGATTTCAATATTTTATAAATATATTTGACAATACAGTTTAAGTATTTATTATTTTATGTATTTTCTGGGTAATGATATTTAGAATCTACTAAAACGCTCCTACCATTAATTATCTCTGCATCGCCCTAGGTTGGCAGATAGAGAATGCCCATGGCATTATGTCCGCCCATTGATCATAAACCTTAATAACTACCTGTTTATGTCCTAACAGGGAAATTAAAGTAAAAAAGGTTGTGAAGACGACCGCAAAATCATCGAAATTATTATCCCCTTATGTTTCTGTTGCCTCGTATAGGTAACTATCTTTTCCACCTTTTCTTTTTTTTCGTCACGTAGTGGGAAAATCCCTTCGGATCTCCGGTCTAGGCGAAATTCGAGCCAGAGTATAGGGTGTTACCACAAAAAAAATACCCCGTCTAGAATCCATCAAATGAATCTAATCTTATACTAATATATAAAGCTGAAGAATTTGTTTGTTTGGTTTAACGCGCTAATCTCAGGAACTACCGGTCCGATTTTAAAAATTCTTTCAGTGTTAGATAGGTCATTTATCGAGGAAGGCTACAGGTTATATAACATCACGCTATGAGCGATGGGAGTGGAGCAGTATCCTTAAATAACGCGGGTGTAACCGCGGGCATCATCTAGTTTAAATATCATGAAAATCAAACCCGGAACCTTACAAACAGTTACACCGATGGAGCAATAAGGAACAAAAGTTTTTTCTCAATTCCATCACGGTTTGTCGGAGGCTCGTCATCTCAGCAGTGAAAGCCCCGGCCCAATGGAGCGAGACGGGACCGTTGAACTGGCCAAGCGGAACCCGAGGCAAACGACCAGATGACTCAAGGCAATAGGGGCAAAGACACGCAACTACTAGTTTTAATAGATGAAGTGTCTTGGTTTCCCGTTCGTAATAGGTTGCTGGGCAACGTCGCCCAGGTCACAAGTTGGACGGGTGATCACGAAACATGAGGCAAAGAGAAATCCACATGTTTTGATAGATACTACGTGACTTGGATTGCCATATGTAATAGATCGGTGAAGTTAAGCAACGTTCCCCAGGTCATAAGTTGGATGGGTGACCGCGCGTGGCATTTACATCTGAGCGCTACCGTCCTTAGAAGAGCACGTTAAGTCAATATCGAAATTATTTAATTTTGTTTACTTAAGTTTAAATTTTAAGTACATACCTACTCTTACAAAACGCCGACACCAGAGTTGGCCACATCATCATGATCAGCCTGTAACAGTCCACTGCTGGACTAGGCCTCTCCTTTGAAAGGAGGAAGTTGAAGTTTGAAGAGGAGTTGGCCACATACTCAAACGAAAAAGAAAGATAGATATCATAATTATTGTAGCACTCACAGGTTTTTAAACAAATTTTGATATTTCATTCTTTTTTTATTTCATTTAAAAAAAAACAACTCCCGCACTAGGACTAAATCCTGTGTCGCGGGGGACTTTACAAACATATAACTAACGGACACAATGAACACACAAGACTCGAGACAACAATTTATGAATCTCAAAGTGTTGTCTCATGTGGGGATCGAACCCACAACACTCGGCGCAGTGTCAAGCGATGAGGCGGCCGCTCAAACCACTACGCCAACCGTGCAGTCAAATATATGTAAATACTGGTGATATTTAATAATATGCCGTGTGGTTGACGGCATAGAATACAAGTGTCACCACCCCCTATCTTTCCGTGGGTGTCGTAAGAGGCGACTAAGGGATAACACGATGCAAATACCAGCTTTGCGTAGAGACGGAAAACTCGACATCAAACCCTTTACGACTGCCTCGTTAGTTTCGCGGCATAAATGTGCGCGTGGGATTGGGAGGTCCCGGGTTCGATTCCTGGGTCGGGCAGTGTTATTGGGTTTTTCCGTCACGAAATTCTCAGTAGCACAGTAGCAGCACGGAGTCTGGAAATATGCCCGGTACGGCAATAGGCTCGCCCCTTATTACGTGGGACTAAAGTATATCTGGCGAAAAGTGGGTGTAGAAATACACCTCTGCCTACCCCTTCGGTGATAAAAGGCGTGACGATATGTATGTATGTATTTAATAATACTTCGAAAATCTACAAGTATCATCATCCATCATCCAGTTACAAATCGAGGTCCGCTTACTAGTCTAACCGGATTTGACTGAATATAATATTAGACAGATATTTTTCTCAAGAGCGACTGCCTGTCTGTCCCCAAAAGGTTAGCGATATTCCACGGTTAACACTAGTGCCAGTTTATTCAGAACTAATGACTCTCTAGACTGCCTCGTTGGTCTCGCGGCATAAATGTGCGCGTGGGATTGGGAGGTCTCGGGTTCGATTCCTGGGTCGGGCAAAAGCGTACTGGGTTTTTTCCGAATACTCAGTAGCAGCCCGGAGTCTGGTGATGTGCCCGGTACGGCAATAGGCTCGCCCCCTATTACGTGGAACCTAAAAATTCATGGCGAAATGTGGGTGTAATATTTACACCTCTGCCTACCCTTTTGGGGATACAGGCGTGAGTCTAAAAAAAAATGACTCTCTATAAGGACTGTCAAAGATCTTCACGTCATCGTCAGCCGGAACAGTGCTCTCCGAGGCACTGGGCGAGCGCTAATTAACTATTCAATACGCACATAACTCTGAAAATTCAGTAGTGCGCGCCTTGGCTTGGAACCCGATACCCTCTGCATAGCAGTCTGTTGGTATCTCCACTAGGCTATCACTACATTATTTACATGGTTCCCTTGAAACTTTACTAAATGAACATAATTTATTGCTTGAGTATGATATCAATAACTATTAACTTTTGCAATAGTAGATAACTCACAATGTGAAACAGTTGCAGCTCCTTACAAAGATAACATGTAAAACCATTGTACTGGCAGTTAAAAAGAGTGGCCACGAGTTTTATTGCCCGTTCTTTCTCGTGGTTCTACCTATTGCATTGCGCACGTGGCAGTAAATGTAAAATAATCATCTAATAATTAACTTTAATTTTTGACGTTCATAAGCGTCACTTTGTGGCCTAAATTAATAAATGATTTTGACTGTGACTCAAAGTCACAGTCAAAATCATGTATATCTTCAATATCATATCAATATCTGTATCGGTACAGAACTACTGTCGATATAAATTGGAGTAGATTTGGCAATAAAATAAACATTTCACGGTACTCAACAGTAACTACGTAGACCTGGCAAAAAGCCCATATGGATTGTGATTGTAAGTATAAACTGAAACAATAAAACTATCAAACCACTATGTAGGTAAATATACACTAGCATTATGAACATGAAGAGTGGTCGGTAAATGGACTATCTAACTCAAAAATAACTTTTCAATTCGATCCAGTCGTTCCTGAGACTAGCGCGTTCAACCGAATAAACAATCAAATTCTTCAGTTTTGTGCTATTAGTATAGATATTAAATTCGGATTACTTGAACCTGATATCAGTTTAAGTAGGTATCTTATCTTATACTTTAATATATAAAACTGAAGAGTTTGTTTGGTTGAACGCGCTAATCTCAGGAACTACTGGTCCGATTAGAAAAATTATCTCAGTGTTAGATAGCCCATTTATCGAGGAAGGCTATAGGCTACCCATCGATCGATATTTAACATCACGCTATGAGCGACGGGAGTAGATTAGTAGCCTTAAATAGCGCGGGTGTAACCGCGGGCATCCTCTAGTATAATATAGGTTATATTATCGGCATATTGTTTACTTGAACGCGCTAATCTCAGGAACTACTGGTCCGATTTGAACAATAATTGTTTCATTGTTAGATACCCTAATTAACGTGGAAGGCTATAAGCTATAATATAACATCATGCTATGAACCACGGTAGCGGAGCAGCAGCCTTAAATAACGCAGGTGTAACCGCGGGCTCATCTAGTCAGTTTATAAATCTACTAGAAACATTTACACAGTATCTCCAATAGCTCAGTACCAACTATTTCCGTCAGAAAGACGCCAAAATATTTGCGTTCTAAATCCATATTGTTGTGTATTGACTGTAAATGTTCGCTCAAAGCGCCAACATTCAAAGCAAGTACCAACTGATGTGCGCACATACGTTTTATAACTCTTTTTCATCTTCAATAACAAGATTTTAAGCGATTTGGATGAAAAACATACGAGTAATGCTTTTACTTCTTGCGCAAGAGATATACACAACGTAATCTTAGCTTTCATAACGTTACTTTATAGTTTTCGAATTAAAAGTGGTACTAGGTTCCTCCGTGGTCCAGTGGATGGCGTATACGACTGCTGATCGGAGGTCCTGGGTTCGATTCTCAGGAAAAAGTGTTACTGGGTTTTTCCGCATTCTCAGTAGCAGCACGGAGTCTGGTGATGTGCCCGGTAACGGCAATAGGCTCGCCCCCTATTACGTGGGACCTAAAATTTCATGGCGAAATGTGGGTGTAATATTACACCTCTGTCTACCCCTTCGGAGATATAGGCGTGAGTCTACAAATAAAATAAAACTAGGTTCCATTATTCTATTGAAATTCCGATTACTTTCAAGACTTTCGGCTTGGAGACAAGAATTCGCCTTCTAGTCTAATAAGATACACATAGAATACTCATAGAATTGTAACAACTTCAAAGTCATAGTTTCACATTAATTATTCCATTAATCATGATCGACATATTCCTGTGCGAACATATGATTAAATCAGATTGATTGATTGATCAGTCAGATTTGACAGAGTTACCTAAGAAAAATTGCCTGGCGATCTCCGACGATCTACCTTATGGCTGCTTCACCGCACCCGTGATTCATATGGTACTGTTATGTAGCCTATAAGCCTTCCTCGATAAATAGGCTATTCAATTCAAAAATACTTTTTCAAATCGGACCAGTAGTTTCTGCGACTATCGCGTTCAACTGAACAAACAAATTCTTTAGCTTTATAATATTTATATAGCTAGCTCTATATAAATATTATAACGCTATTACCTATGAGTACCTAGACCAAAATAAAAAAACACTCCTGCACATCTTACCGTTAAACAGTTCCGACTAACGCCACCCATTTCGAACTAAGTAAATAAATAATTTTATACTTTCCACTCACACGACTGTTCACTACACTCAATTGAATTTTTCTGTTCGTCTATCTCAAGCAGGAAAATCCAATTTAGTGAACCAATTTGACCACCGAAATGTCTTGCATCCTTTACTATTTATTTGTGGTAGAAAGAGATGGAGCAATTTCAACTTGTTGAGAAAAAGGATAATGGTTTGGTGTGATAATTAATTTGATGACAGGCAGTTGAAAGTAATTATTGGATAATATAACCGACAAGGATGAGTAAATATTAACTCAAATGTTGAACATTTTATGATAAATACCTACTTTGCAGTTTTGTTTATTTGTTGGCTTAAAAACAATTAAGAGCGATTGTACACTCTCTACATCATCGCTGCTTTCCGTAAGAAAGCAGTTAACGGAATAAGATTACGTTTTATTTTTATATATATAGCATTAGGCGGCAAACGAGCAGTCGGATCGCCTGATGGTAAGCAATTACCGCAGCCCATGGACACAAGCAACACCACAGGAGTCACAAGTGCGTTGCCGCCCCTTGGGGTTGGGAAAAGTCGCTACCCGATGGCCTAGGAGGGGTAAGTTGAAATGGAAAATGAGAAAAGTATGAAGGGTTTTTTTGAGTCTCTAGGGGGTGGAGCTGCCCCCCTCTGCCCCCTTTTGGCAAAGCCCTTGACGCTATGATCTAATATAGTCTATTGATTACTGTTTCTACCACATACCTAATATTCTACCACATTCACACAACACCATCTAGCCCCCAACCTAAGCAGAGTTTGTACTATGGGTATGGGTACCTACTAGATAATGGATAACCATACTTATATACTTTTTTTTGTAAATACATACATACATATTATACATAGAAACACCCAGACCAAGACAAACATCCATGTTCATGCACACAAATGTTTGACTTGTGCGGGAATCGAACCCGCGACCTTCGGCTTAGCAGTCGCTTACACACCCGCTGCGCCAACCGGTCGTCGACTTCTGGGCGACTACTTAAGCGGACATCTACTCATACTGCATGATGATGGGTGATAAGTTTGAAACGAATGAACAAGTGTACAACCACCCTTATGACTAGCATCAAAGCACACAAAGTAAGAATAATTCTCAACATAATTTTAAAACAACTGTGTTTAGAATCTGTAACCTGACATTGAAACCAATGACTGACAATATGTATTTTTCATATTTATATTATTTATGTTGAGAAAATATCCAAATGTTTACGGAATGTTGTAACACTATTCTGAAGCTATTGAACATGTGTATGGCCAGCGCCATACAAATCTGTCAACCCACATTTTATCCCCTTACGCACATACATACATACACGGAGACAACGGAACGCCATTTGCAACGATCCTGATGTATCTCTCTTGCTTCATTCGCTCCCATCAGATCTCCTTACGTATGAAATAATAAAAAATAAAAGGAACCCAGTGCCATGACCTTGGGTTCAGAAGCTCATATTAAAAAAAAACCGGCCAAGTGCATGTCGGGCCACGCGCAATGTAGGTTTCCGTAGTTGCCCATAATGGCCATTATTGATAATAACTTCTGTTTCACATGGGACTAAAATCGGGCATCTTTAAGATTAAGCCAGCGCTCCCAATGTAAACTCACAGAAATAGGTATTTATAAGTTAACCGACGATTACTCGTCAACTAGTGATATCTACTTAGCCGTGATAGTTTTCCTTTTAAATTCGTTATATGTACTACATTTGTGATTTTTTTCACCTCTTCCAAATTAATAGTTTAGCCGGCAGGGGGGGGGGACACTTGAGTCTAACAATTTTTTTCACTTCAAAGCTTGATATTTGACAAACCAATCACTTGATCGAAAAATTATTTAAACAAACTAATAATATTTTTTAAAACCTATCCAATGATACCCCACACAATGGGGTACTCAACCAAAGAAAAATTATACATGTTATGTAGGGGAGATACCCTTAAAAAAATATTTTCCTAAATTTTATTCTACAGTTTTGTTGCAATATCGTATGTCTATAATCATGTCAAATATCAGCTTTCTAGCACCAGGCGTCTTTGAGCTAGGCTGCGGACGGACAGACGGACGGACATGACGAAACTATAAGGTTCCTTGCGGACTACGGAACCCTAATAACCTATAGGCTGGTGTTTGAAGTTTTTAGTCATCTCAGTTTGATTTTCCAACGAATTGAGACTACAGATGGGCGGGTGGGTAAAAATTGGGAAGGTAAAAATTGGAAGGAAAGGGTAAAATAGGTAAAAAAGAAAAAATACCCTTTTTTACCGGGTATTCATAAAAAATACCGGGTAAAAATTAGTTATATCTTTATATTATTTAAATTCCTTCGCCATGAAATGAATACTGTTCTTATGTAATGTAAATGGCTTCGTCATCAATACGAGTACTACGATCTACCTTGTTAATTTTGACCTTGAACATTGAAGATAAAATATTGATTTTAAGTAAAACGAAGTTAAATATCTTTTAAATCTTTAATCAACATACATTTTCTATTAAAATAAACTGTTTAGAATAGAAAGAAATATAATAGATTGCACATGACTGAAAGTTAAATGAATGCTGCACACTACCTTATAGAATATATAAATAAGTAACATAATTATACACATGGGATGTGGACGACTTCAGTGACAGGTTCGTGGATGCTGTCCATACAACGGGCTTGAAGTTCTTTAAGCCCAAAACGAAGAAAAGAGCCAATAAAATCTCGGGTCCGACCCTCGAGCTCATAGAGGAAATACGTAGGATGCTTCCGCTATCCTCCGACGACATGCCAAAATATCGGCGTCTCAATAGGCGGATCTCCAAGTCTCAGACACTAAATGTATTTGAGAGGCAACCGAGCGGAATAAGGGTTCCAAAGTGTTCCAAGGAGATCTTTCTTTCGGGCAGAGTCAGCTGTCAAAGCTGAAGACGGAGTATGGCGGAATTGTCTCGTCCAAACCTCAGCTCCTGGAGGAGATCGAACAGTTCTATGGACAGCTATACATGACTACACGAACACCTGTTACTACTCCAGCCACAGACCCTAGAGCTGGATTGATCCGACACTATACCGAAGATATCCCGGACGTCAGCATGCACCAGATTAGTGTAGCCCTAGAACAACTAAAAAACAACAAGGCACCGGGTGATGACAGCATAACTACAGAGCTTCAAAAAGCTGGCGGCACACCTGCCGTAGAAATGCTTCGGAAGCTATTCAATTCCGTCATACTCGAGGGCAAAACGCCACAGACATGGCACAGAAGGGTGGTGGTGCTTTTCTTCAAAAAGGGCGACAAAACCCTTTTGAAGAACTACAAACCCAGTCCCAGACTAAACTACACCTCTGAGTCACGTCTATAAGTTGTTTCCTATGGTCATCCAAAAATCGTCTCGAGAGCAAGCTAGACGACTTCCAGCCTCTCGAACAAGCCGGATTCCGTAAAGGCTATAGTACCATATACCACATACATACGATGCGGCAGGTTATACAGAAGTCCGAAGAGTATAACCAGCCTCTATGCATAGCGTTTGTGGACTATGAGAAAGCCTTTGATTTGATCGAAACCTGGGCAGTGCTGCAGTCTCTCCAACGGTGCCAAATTGACTATCGATATTTCGAAGTACTGAAGTGTTTGTACGAAAACGCCACCATGTCAGTCCGCCTCCAGGATCAGAGCTCAAAACCTATTCGGCTACAGTGAGGGGTGAGGCAAGGAGATGTTATATCTCCGAAACTCTTCACCGCTGCGCTGGAAGACGTTTCCAAGCTTCTGGACTGGGAAGTACTCGGCATCAACATCAATGGCAAGTACATCACTCACCTTCGATTTGCTGATGATATCGTAGTCATGGCTGTGACCATGGAAGACGTCAGCACAACGCTCGATGGCCTCTGTAGAGTCTCCCAACAAGTAGGTATTAAGATGAACATGGAAAAGACGAAAATCATGTCTAACGTCCATGTCTTACCTGCTCCTATCCAGGTTGGGAGCTCCACACACGAAGTTGTCGACAAGTACGTCTACCTGGGACAAATGATCCAATTAGGTAGGTCTAACTTCGAGAAAGAGGTCATTCGTCGAATCCAACTCGGTTGGGCGGCGTTCGGGAAGTTACGAATAATACGTTATAATCTACGGCGCTGAGACGTGGTCGCTAATCATGGGCCTTATCCCAAAGCTCAGGGTCACTCAGAGGGCGATGGAGAGAGCTATGCTCGGAGTTTCCCTGCGAGATCGAATCAGAAATGAGGAGATCCACAGGAGAATCAAAGTCACCGACATAGGTCTCCGAAAAGCCAGGCTGAAGTGGCAGTGGGCAGGGCATATAGCACGAAGAACCGATGGCCGCTGGAGCAGGCGGGTCCTAGAGTGGCGACCACGTACCGGAGCAGGCAGCAGGGGTAGTCCTCCCGCAACGTGGACAGACGATCTGGTTAAGATCGCGGTGCGCGGTTGGATGCGGGCGGCTCAACATCGGTCTGTGTGGAGAACCTTGGGAGAAGCCTATGTCCAGCAGTGGACGTCTCTAGGCTGACATGATGACACATAGGTATATCTTGAAAACATTTCAAAACCAATAAATTAGACTAACAATTACTTAGATTTTTCATTTCAGTTCAATAATTACAATGCAACCTAGACAGTAAAAATAAAATATTAAAACTGCACAATTCGTTTGAATCCCTCATTGGACAGTTATAGTGCTATAACTGTTCTCTTGTTCTAATGAGAAAACAATGTCCGCGTATGTTGTTCTGACGACGCGTCGTCAGAGCAACATACGCGGACATTATTTGCGGACATTTGACGTCGCGATTAAAATCTTAATATATAAAATTCTTGCGTTACTGACTGACTGACAGACACGCTACAGCCGAAACTATTGGGCGCAGGAAGCTGAAATTTGGCATGTATGTTCCTTGGGGACCGTGTAAATTAAAAAAAAATGCAGGCGCAGCTGCTGGCGTCCTCTAGTAAATTATAAAATAATTGTTGTATTTTTTAATAAATACTTACATACAGGTCAGTATTTATTAAAAAATACAACAATTATTTTAAATTAAACTGATTTTAATTTTTACCCGGTATAAATTAAAAATGGGTATAAATGGGTATTTACCCAAAGTCTGGGTTTTTACCGGGTATATGCCCATCTCTAATTGAGACAGATACTTAGATACCTCTAAAATCTTCACTGCCAGATTCAATTGAAGTGGGTCTGTCGAATTCGTATTTGAGATCGAGGTGAAAACTATTACAGAATGATGTTCTGAGCCAAATTCAATGATGGATGGATTTACAAACATTTGAACACAAGATTGATGGAAGCGTGAAGTATTGCGCTTTGAGAATAATTTATGATTAACTGTTTTACTCGTGTGTACGGCTTACAGCCGCTTAAATGAAATGGGAAGGAAAAAAATATAAGTTGTACTGTCAAATATAGGCCATAGGCCCATAGCGATAGCCTATCTTTACCACGAATACCTACTGATAACAGATTAAAATAAAAGTTTGAAAGATAATGTCTTACTAAGTACCAACAATACTACTTACTACTAGTAAGTAGCTGTTGGCATTGTCGTAGCTAGGGTTATTTTTCAAGGCGGGCCTTCATAAAACAGTTGGATGAAGTTTTTAGGCGTCCAGTCTAGAATTTTGATTTGGTAATTAACATTCGAAAGCAGCGATAGCCGAGTGGAGAGACCGACAAACTGCTACGCAGAGGGTCTCGGGTTCGAATCCACGGCACGCACCAATGACTTTTCGTAGTTAAGTGCGTATTAAATTGTTAATTATTGCTTGCTAAACGGTGAAGGAAAACATCATGAGGAAACCTGCATGTCTGAGAGTTCTCCATGATGTTCTCAAAAGACATGTGCAGTCTGCCAACCCGCACTAGGCCAGCGTGGTGGACTATGGCCTTACCCTTCTCATAGTGAGAAGAGGCCCGTGCCCAGCAGTGGGACAATATAAAGAGCTGATGATAATTAACATTCTGGGGTGAGCACCAGACCATACTGGGGTGGACACGACTGAACCGGCACCCTTGCTTGTATACCTACGACTATGGCTATTGGGATCCTGTTCAGAACCGCAACAGCCAGTCCTACTAGGGTCTTTAAACACCAGTGGGTCATGCAACCGTTCAAAACATGTCTTCATCCTGTACAGTCTTTCACGGTCCATTTAACCCTCTTCTAATCCACAGTAGCACTGTTAGTTAAGATTTGGACCATACCACGCTCAAGGGCGGATCCAGGGGGGGGGGTCATGGGGGTCATGACCTCCCCCCCTGGGCTGGTTCCAGGACTTAGGTGGACCACTAATTAAACATAAAGATTTTATTTAAGTATATATTTTGTTACCATACAGATTTAATGTAACTACACACCTTCAATATTTAATTAGTTTAAAATATAATAACTTTGTATTATGGCAAAGGTTTTAGACCAGGGTAGATAATTTTTGAAACGATACAAAATTATAGTAGGATGAAACCCATTGGAAAAGAAAGAGAATATAGCAAAAATTTAAGGAAAAATAAATTACGGGCGATCTGAGGTCGGAAAGAGGATGGGGTTGCGATTTCAAGGGTAAAAAAGGGTTTATCTCGATTGCCAGCAAAACTTCAAGTCCTACTGTTAATTTTAGTTGTATATTATATCGATTTTTAAGTTCTTATTTATCAATGTAGCATGGAATCTTACGTTTTTCGAGTAATTAAAGTGTTAATTTTAATAAATATCTCAAAATTGTACATTATGATTAAAAAAATTGGTCTCGAGGTTGTTTCATTTCGTTACATTTTCTGAGAACGTTTACCTTAGTAATATATATTTTATTCACACCATCAGAAAGTAGAGATTTCAACGAACAAAACGCCGAACAATTTAAAAAAAGCTGATATATTGACGTGAGAATTTTCAATTGAAAATAAGGGTTTTATTTCGATTTCAGTCAAAATAAGGCGTAAAAATAAATACTTTAAATAAAAAACATAAACAGTGTGTTTGGAACATAAAAAGCCAAGTTTTCACTAAATTTCGTGTAAAAGAAAAAACTATTGTAAAAGTTAAAAATAAAAAACCAAAAACTTGGTTATTTGAATTTTTTACATAAATTATGACGTTGTGTGAATAAAATGTAAATACGAAAGTTGTAGATCTTTTTATTACCTACAACTTTGCCATCGACGTTTTTTCCGTAGGACTTGTAGTTTTGCTGGCAATCGAGTTAAACCCATTTTTACCCTTAAAATCGCAACCCCATCCACTTCCCGACCTCAGATCACCCGTAATTTATGTTTCCTTTAATGATCGCTATATTCTCTTCCTTCTCCAATGGGTCTCAATCATAGAGATATTGTCTCAACCTACTGTAATTTTTTTAACTTTTTTTAACTTTTTACCGTTTTCTAACGTATCTGCACCTGGTCTATTACGTACATTAATTAAATACTAACTTTTTACTTGTATCTATTGTTATCAAAATTAAATTATAAGTTTTTGACTTGACCACGACTATGTGACCCCCTCCTGGCGCCAAAGCTGGATCCGCCCTTGCCCACGCTGGCCAGATAGGTTGGTATAGGATTTCATGTCGAGTTATTCGTCTCTTCGCAAAGAATTTATTTGCTTCGTCTATTTTCCTTAGTTGCCTACGTCACCTACGGAATGAATCAGGGTGGTGAAACTTTTTATTCTTAATTCGTAATCATAAGTAGTTACGTTACTCGAAGTAAAGCTGAAAGGAAATCGTCTATCGTGGTATGGGCATGTGATGAGGTTGAAATCATGTGACTAGAACCACGTCACCTGATGAATATCGAGAGGGATATAAGGCAAGAGGAAGACCAAAGAAAAGATGGATGGATTGTGTGAAGGATGACATGAATGAAAAGGGAGTGAATGATAAGATGACGTCTGATAGGAGAGAATGGAAGAGAAAGACATTCTGCGCCGACCCCAAGTAATATGGGAACAGAGCAGGTAACAGTAATATAATAATAGTCTTTTATTTCTCAAATAATACAAACAATTCACACATTACAGTTTATCTCAGATCGAACATTGTTGTTGTATTTCACTTAAATGTACTGACGCTGTTTCCCCAAACTAGGCGAGTGCCTGTATTTTGGGGGCCAGTGTTCAGCCCTAGACATGATTATTTTACAAACTTGTTTTATTTTACTTTTTGTATGGTATTTTCTAATTTTAATTGGATTATGATTATTTGTAAGAATATAATTCATTGTTTCTAAAATAATTCAAAAGATCTTAGATAAGGAACCATAAAGACAAAAAATAGAAAATGGATGTTGTATAATCAATAATTACATTAAAAATTAAAAACTGGATTTGAAGTATAATAATTATTAGTTGGTAATAAATAAATAGAAAAAAAAAAGATTTGAAATAATTTTACAATTGGGTTTATATGTCAAAGGTTTTTAACAGTACCTACCTAGTTAGGTACTTTACTAGTGAGTAGATATCTGTGATTTCAAAATGAGATCAAACCACACTCCATTTCTGAGCAATGTTCATGTGTCTATACTTAGTGAGATAAGTAAAGTCAGTGTGTGGCCAACGCGTGACGAAACTGACCCGTGACCGCAGATCACAGAGCGGTGACCGAATTATGACGCCCGCCGTCTTAATTACGGGATTAAGGACACCGACGGGTGTATATTGTTCATAAGATGTTACACGAGGTTTGTCTAGGAGAATATTTTGGTGACAAGATAAATCTATCTACATACGTTAAGAATGTTTATATAAAAAGTGTTGCGTCCACACTTACTGCCGAGTTAATCGGTATTTATAAATCGTTATTTTAAAATAGACCAATTCTATAGTATCTTTTGAGAAGAGATGAAAAATTCGATAAATCCTATAGGTACTAACCATAGAATAACACGTCAGCTATAGGTAGTAGGGCAATCGTATTGACTCACAGTCCTACTGTAAGGCCAATTATTTTTACCAATTATTTAAGCCGTGGCTGTTCAACCTCTTCATGTACAGTTGTTTGCAAGATTTGAAAAATAGTGACTGTGGATTAAGGATGAAAGAGTTACTTGTCAAATGCCTCCTTTATGCTGATGATCAGGTTATACTTGCGTCTTTAGCGGAGGAGTTGCAGGAGATGGTAACAATCATGCATGGTGCGTTAGAGAGGAAAGGAATGAAAGTTAATGTAACTAAAACGAAAGTTATGGTTTTTGAAAAGGAGGAATGCGTTACGACTTGTAATGTTATGATCGATGGACAGCGAGTGGAGCAAGTGAATGAGTTTGTATATTTAAGTACGCTGTTTACAAGAGATGGTAAGAATGTAGAAGATATTGAAAGAAGAGTTAATGCAGGTAATAGAGTGAATGGAGCTCTGAAGGCGTTTATGAATAGCCAAAACGTGTCCAAAAAGGCACGTTTGGCTGTCCATAGAGGGGTGTTAGTACCTACTCTTATGTATGGTAGTGATAGTTGGGTATGGCGGAAGAGTCATGAAAGTAGAATAAATGCTGTAGAAATGAGAGCACTGCGAAGTATGTGTGGTGTTTCTTTGACTGACAAAGTAAAGAATTGTGTGATAAGAGAGTGTTGTGGGGTAAAAGAAGATGTAGTGACAAGCATCGAGAAAGGTATGCTAAGATGGTTTGGACACGTGGAGAGGATGGATGACGAAAGACTGACCAAGCAGATATATAAGGCAAGTGTGGAAGGGACAGGACGAAGGGGAAGACCTAGGCGGACGTTCTCTGACCAGATTGGCGACATCCTAAAAACAGGACAGGTTAGAAGCACCCTGAACAGAAGAGCATGCATGAGGAATCTGATGGGAGTGAATGAAGCAAGAGAGATATGTCAAGATCGTTGCAAATGGCGCTCCGTAGTCTCTGCCTACCCCTCCGGGAAACAGGCGTGAGTCTATGTATGTATGTATGTATTATTTATTATTATAATATAGGCTTAAGTCCAACGGTGGACCGTGATATTATGCTGTAAAGGAGAGTGAGATTTGATCTAATTCTCTAGTAAGATATGATTTCGATAAGAAATCAACAGTAACTTATATTCGTTTAACGGTTTGGAGGAATTAGGATTTATCGTCATTCGAATGAGTTTAGCGTTAATTGGTTAATTGTCCATACCGCGGTACAAGAAGATAAAAGACGTTAAATTCAATAGAGCCCAATAAGAAATTGTGTCCTGTCATCTGTAGTGACGTTCGGCTAAAAATAGTGCTTCCTATATGAGGAGGTGACTTTCATAACATGATTAAATTTGTCCTTTTGATATAGAACCGAGAAAAATCGCTTTTTTTATTCTGACAAATTGGGAAAACTTTTGTGAATTATTTCGTGCTGAAAATTGAAATGGATATAACTGAATGAAATTATTAAGTTACCAAAGATAAATTAGGTTTCTTTATCTTTATTTTTTTATTAAAAAAATTGACTAAACATATTTTGCATGACCAGCATGGACAAAACATGATTTGAATTGAAAACACATTAAAATGTAACAATTAAAGAGCTATTTATTATATATTTATACCTATAGCTCTACCATAGCAACGAAATAATGGTTTGAAAGGGGTTCGGGGTACTGATTGGCTTGCATTGAGTTAAAC
Organism: Euclidia mi; assembly: GCA_944739405.2. Taxonomy (NCBI): domain Eukaryota; kingdom Metazoa; phylum Arthropoda; class Insecta; order Lepidoptera; family Erebidae; genus Euclidia; species Euclidia mi. Next base: position 2,095,497 of record OX123206.2, read on the forward strand.
AAAAATTTGTAAATATGTGAAGGGGACAACTAGACAACACAAGGCTACTGCGATAGCGATTTGGTGGCGTACAGTAGCCATTATGTGTTTAAGACAACAGCATGGATTTGGTAAATAAACAATTATGTAACATATTGCCATCACTGTGTTTTCTAAACACAAAGAAACACACTCCACCCGACTCGATGTTTACAGAGAGGATGGAGGAACTAGGCACTCAAGTTCACTATTTTGCCATAAAGCGCACCAACTATCAGCTTGTAAAAATATACCTACCAATCAACCGGCAGTGACAGATGAAGCATTTTCAATTCTTTTCACGTACATTCTAATGGTTGCCCACTCTAATATAGAATCTATGACTTTTTTTTTATGGTAATAGGCGGCAAACGAGCAGACGGATCGCCTGATGGTAAGCAATTACCGCCGCCCATGGACACAAGCAACACCACAGGAGTCACGAGTGCGTTGCCGCCCCTTCGGGTTGGGAAAAGGGATAGGATGAGGAGTGGGATGAGGGAGAAGGAATAGGGGATAGGGCCTCCGGTACTCTCACTCACCGAACGAAACGCAACAGTTTAGGTACTGTTACTTTACGTCGATTTTCTGTGAGAGGGTAGTACTTCCCCGGTCGAGCCGGCCCATTCATGCTGAAATCAGCAAAGCTCTACTACCTTAAAACTGTCGCAGTCTAATTAGCCTATTCACACCATAGTAGGAACACGTTCCCTCCACCACCTCATGGTCCCTCCACCCATCAGGGTATATGGACCGAATCATGGGAGAGGCACACGGTTGCTGTATGCTCTTTCCCGCGCGCCCATTGAAGACTCCCTACAAATTGTGTCCCTACCATAGTAGGAACAGCCGCAATGTCTAGGTACTCATATAAAATAGTGAACAATATACAGGCGACGTAACGGTAGGTACTGAACCCAACCCATAGAACGCTACTCATAAAACTGCACGGTTGGCGTAGTGGTAAAAGCGGTCGCCTCGCCTTGACACTGCGCCGAGTGTTGTGAGTTCGATTCCTACACGAGACAACACTTTGTACATACATACATACATATCGTCACGCCTTTTATCCCCGAAGGGGTAGGCAGAGGTGTATTTCCACACCCACTTTTCGCTAGATATACTTTAGTCCCACGTAATAAGGGGCGAGCCCATTGCCGTACCGGGCACACTTCCAGACTCCGTGCTGCTACCGAGAATTTCGTGACAGAAAAACCCAATAACACTGCCCAACCCAGGAATCGAACCCGGGACCTCCCGATCCCACGCGCACATTTATGCCGCGAGACCAACGAGGCAGTCGTATAGGGTTTGATGTCGAGTTTTCCGTCTCTACGCAAAGATGGTATTTGCATCGTGTTATCCCTGAGTCGCCTCTTACGACACCCACGGAAAGATAGGGGGTGACACTTTTATTCTATGCCGTCAACACTTTGTGTGATTCATAAATTGTTGTTTCGAGTCTGGGTGTGCATTGTGTCCGTTGGTTGTATGTTTGTAAAGTACCCCGTGACACAGGACTTATATCGAGTGCGGGAGTTGTTTCATAAAAAGAAACAGAAAAGAACCCAGCGAATAACTTATCATTTAAATTTGACTGCCTCCGTGGTCCAGTGGATAGCGTATGCGACTGCTGATCGGAGGTCCCGGGTTCGATTCCCGGGTCGGGTAAAAGTGTTACTGGTTTTTTCCGAATTCTCAGTAGCAGCACGGACTCTGGTGATGTGCCCGGTGACGGCAATGGGCTCGCCCCCTATTACGTGGGACCTAAAAATTCATGGCGAAATGTGGGTGTAATATTACACCTCTGCCTACCCCTTCGGTGATACCGGCGTAATCCTATAAAAAAATGTATTAGATCGCTTGTCTCATAATACTAGACTGCTCGCAGTTCTGCCCATGTGAATTATACAATAAACCTTCTTTTGGAATCAATCACACTATCCACTGGTGAAAACCGTACAAAAAGCCATTCGGTTGTTTTTGATGTTATCGCATTCATACAGACGGAAAGGAAATGACTTTAATAAGTCAGTACATGTCATCATGGGGCTTCGAACATTGCCGAAATATTTTATAGGTACTCGAAGCAATAATATTAATGGAACGGTTTTTCATCGCGTAGGGACAAAAAATAAACGGTTTTACATCGCAAATAAAGGTAGAATACCTCTTATTTCTCACCCACGACTGGTGTGTCACATCTTCGGTGTGCTTTATGACAAAACGTTAAGCACGCTCTACACTACTCGCGAAGTTGAGCGAATAACGATAGTGTAGAGAGGCACTTCGGCTTACCTCGTCTAACCAAATCAAACAAACCTCGCCTCGGGCGACTTCGGGTCGTTGTCGGTTTTTGCGCCCGAGTCAAAGGGCCCGAAGTTGCGAAGTTCGAACACGAAGTTCGAACATAAACCCTACGTTCTTCTCGTGAGAGTATAATGTTCTGTGGCCGGGCGACTGAGCTCCTCGCGAGGTTGCACGAGTGTGTAGTCACATAGTTCGGACTTCGGTCAAATTCGACGCGTACTTCGTCGAAGTAACTTCGCGAGTAGTGTAGAGCGTGCTTCATAAATATTAGTATTGGTAAGCAGTTGGATGCGAGCGGCTCAAAATCCTCTGTGTGGAGAACCTTAGAGGAGGCGTATGTCCAGCAGTGGACGTCTCTAGACTGAAATCATGATCATGAAGTACTTATCAAAGTACGTTCTACCTAATTCTAGACACCAAAGCTAGGCACGCAAAGGTCGGCAAACCTAGGTAGCATCGGCCTGTCCTATTTCTAAATGTATTGATACCTTTATCTATGGGTCGCGCGTCGCACCTATTTCGTCAGATTTATGGCCACTTCCCATGATAAGGAGCTCAGTGCCGTGAGTAAAGGCATTATCTATTGGTGTGAGAGTTGCTAGATTACGTAAGAACTTAAGTTAATCAAAGTGAATTAAGTTATCAGTTGATTAGTTTGGTCTATTTGTAATCAATGTATTAATTCATTTGGTCTTTAGGTCTAGTGGTTAGGGTCTAGAGGTAGGTAAGCATACCACAAGTCGTGAGTTCGATTTTGTTCGAATGAGTGCCATGATTTGTTTTATGTCTCTGCTTCACTATTATATTTATGTCATCATCATCATCGCCCTAGTTATCGTTATTCCGGTTGCACCCAAGACTGGCACGCCTTGGAGCCTGAGCTTACTGGTCTAACCAGATATGACAGAATATCAACTTTTCCACCGAGCGACTGCCGTCTGACATCCGCAACCCAAAGTGATAGCGATATTCCATGGTTTAGACCAGTATCAGTTTATTTGAGGGTACTGACTCCCCTTAACGACTGTCAAAGATCTTCATGACAGCCAGGACCGACGGTTTAACGTGCTCCCCGAGGCAAGGGTCAAGCGATAAGTAACAATTTAATACACACTTAACTTCGAAAAATCATTGGTGTGCGCTATGGATTCGAAACCGATACTCACTGCATGGCAGTCCGTTGGTATCTCCACTAGGCTATCGCTGCCTTACTATTATATTTATGTTCCTATGTATAAGTATGTTTATCACTTGTCTTTCCCGACGACTAAACGGTTGAACAAACCTTAACGAAATTTGATTCTTATTGAACACGATAAATCCTATCCTCAATTAAAACTTGGGACTACTTTCCATCTTAAGAAGTCTTTTTGTCCTAATAAAGCCTATGAGTACCTTTTTAATACTTTCACAAAGAAGTGGAATTACACTAAAGCGCGATTCTCTTTGTCAATATCTTTTAACAACTTCTCCAAATCTTAAATCCGGTTTAGGTATGCAAAATGCAAGCCCAGTGAAACAGTTATATTTACGTGTGAAACGTTATTTTCGTTTTCTTTAAAACTGGTTTGATGACACCTTTTTTGTATTGTGCAGTACTTATGCATCAGCACAGAACCAAAAAACAGTGCCAATTCTATGCGAAGTGTCACTAGAATAAAAGACGAGAGGTGAGCAAATTAATGAAGTTTATTTTTTTGCATATGAGAGCACAAATCTTAATAATAAAATTGGGCAAGTGTGAGTCTGACTCGCGCACGAAGGGTTCCGTGCCTTCATCTATTAAACAAAATCACGTTCGTTATATGTTTACTTAAATACTTTTTAAGTTTCTACCTGTTTATTAAGATCGAGTAACAAATTGCTTAAAAATTACGTTTGTTGTATGGGAGCCCCCTTTATTATTTACCTTTTTTATTTAGTTATTTATTTTGAAAGGCATACAATACAACTACATATTCTGTGAAAATTTAAAGCGTCTATCTGTTACAGTTAGTAATTTTGAGCAAAAAATACAAAAAAAAAAAAAAAACATTTTATTTTGGGTTAGGTTATTTTGGGTTTTGGAGCTTGAAAAGTGAAGAAAGGTATTTGCCAGGAAACCCTAAAACGTCATTTGTTTTTGTGACAGATGCTGTTGGGAGGGCTGTAAATAATCTGTTTACGGTTGGCGATACCCTTAAAGTAAGGAGATAATACATAATATTCTAAGGCGATACCTGTTTCTGGTGTCATACCTACCTATGTATATCTCTATTTATTTATTTATTTAATGCCTTCTGCAAATATACCGCTTAAGGCGGATTTAACCATGCAGTGATGATCATGACAGGTGTGTTGTAGGGATAAGGAAAGTAATCTACTTTCCCTATAAAATCAAAATAAAAATTAGGTACATATTTTCATACGATAGTCTGCTAGCCACTGTCTACGTATTCTCATATTAAAAGAGGTTCGTGCCCAGCAGTGAAATAGTTTATGTGTATTATAGAAAGATATTAGATAGAGCTTATGCTGAATAAGAACGATAATCTTTCCATTAGCGCGGAAACTAGAAATGTCTTTTCTGTAATACGAAATGGTCAATCTATCTCGATTTATAGTACCGTCATCTCATCACACAATTGTTTCGATTGTCCACGCTTTCAAGACGCTCGACGATTTGTCGAAAAATCGATCATCGCAGTTAAATTAGTTTTACGGACGAAATCGACATTTAGCGAAACTCATGCGTAACAAAATGGTTATTCATTTATTGTTGATGGGTCGTAGTTGTGGTATTTTTGCGTGTAATGTGATGTTTTGTTATTAAAAATCTTTAAATGAAAATAAGATCTCCTACTTTTAACTCTGGCGAACACGTACTGGACGACGCAGCAGGGGTCAACCTCCCGTAAGGTGGACCGACGATTTGGTTAAGATTGTTGTACGCGGTTGGATGAGGGGGACTCAAGATCGGCCTGTATGAGAGCCTTAGGGGAGGCCTATGTCCAGGAGTAGAAGCCTCTAGGCTGCAACGACAGGTAGTAGAGCCTTGCTGATTTCAGCATGAATGGGCCGGCTCGACCGGGGAAGTACTACCCTCTCACAGAAAATCGACGTAAAGTAACAGTAAGTACCTACCTAAACTGTTGCGTTTCGTTCGGTGAGTAAGAGTGCCGGAGGCCCTATCGCCTATTCCTTCTCTCTCATCCCACTCCTCATCCTATCCCTTTTCCCGACCCCAAGGGGTGGCAACGCACTTGTGACTCCTGTGGTGTTGCTTGTGTCCATGGGCGGCGGTAATTGCTTACCATCAGGTGATCCGTCTGCTCGTTTGCCGCCTATTATTATAAAAAAACGACGATGATGACAATAAATATTTACGGAGACTAGTCAGATACCCAGTCATCAGATTGCATCCAAGACTTTGTTTTGAAGGCCGTAACCGTATTTCAGATTTGACATAATTTTGACATAATATTAACATACGGAGACTCGAATTAGCAAAAGAGTTATAAGTAGGTAGGTTACCTACTACCTAAAATACTAGTATATTTACAAAAAATCAGTAGTAACACAAAAATGCGCCAGTTTTTATTCAATACGACATACGTGTGCCAAAGTCATTAACGTGAGGGGAAATTTAAAATAAATTTAAATTGAATACCTACTTACATTTAGTTTTAGTTGCTCTATTTTCGGTCGACCCGCTGTCCAATTAAAAAAATTCAATGGGCTATCTAATACAGAAAGAATTTTTAAAATCGGACCAGTAGTTCCTGAGATTAGCGCGTTCTAACAACTCTTTAGCTATATTTAAATTAGTATTAGATAAGATAAGATGTCTACAGTACGGATGACCGGAAAGCTGTACAATAATTTTGACCTAAATGAGCGAAAAAGATATCCTTACAAAAAGGTGCTTTTCTCTCCTCTCTTTCTGGAATTCTAAAATCCACTTCAATGAAAAGAGACAGCACGACCAATTTATCGCTCTGTCTCTTTCTATAGTGGATAAATCATGCAGTACGTCTGTCCGTACCTAACTCATATCATACGTAACAAAGGGTGCACAGTAAGTAAACACTGGGCCTGACACATGTGCACGTGTTTTGTCAGCCTGCAGTATTATCTATAAGCCAGTGTGTCGAAGTAAACAAGCTGCATTATAAAGCTAAAATTCTATAACTATCCTACTAATGTACAATCAAACAAGTTGGCGGTGGTCCAGTATGAAAAAAATCCCTTGGCTTGCTCATAGAGTCGAGGCACAGTATAAACTGCTTTTGTATACGAGTGTCAATGTGCGTGTAAAGTAGCATTGGAAGCGACGATGTCTTGCTGAGCGATTCTCGCCCTTATTGTGGTCGAGTTCGACTGTACGGTGAAAATGTATGTGGATGGATGTTTGTTATTCCTCGCTAAACTACTGAACGGATTTGGACGAAACTTTACGGTTAATTAGTTGGTTCACTTTATAAATTAGAATAGCATATTATGGGCTACTATTTGTTGCTATGGCCGAAACCCACGCGGGCTGCAAGTAGAATCTAAGAAGTGTAATATAAGATTAGTGGTGATTGTATTAACTTGTGGTACAACATTCCAAAAAACAGTTTTCAATGGTAGGTAAACTATAGGTAAAATTGTATTTTATTGACATTTACCTGCCTCCGTGGTCCAGTGGATAGCGTATGCGGCTGCTGATCGGAGGTCCCGGGTTCGATTCCCGGGTCGGGCAAAGTGTTATTGGGTTTTTCCGTTAGGAAATTCTCAGTAGCAGCACGGAGTCTGGTAATGTGCCCGGTACGGCAATAGGCTCGCCCCCTATTATGTGGGACCTAACAATTCATGGCGAAATGTGGGTTTGATATTACACCTCTGCCTACCCCTTCGGGGATACAGGCGGACAATCTATAAAAAAAAATTAAAACAAACATGTCGAACCTGGAGCCTTTATCGGCCGGGGTTAGTACCTACTATCTATTCTGTGCTCCGGGTCCGCTTACTAGTCTTACAGGATTAGACTGAATAGATATTAGCTTTTCCACAGAGCGACTGCCTGCCGCAAAGTGTTGTAAAAATACCGTATAATACCAAAAGGCCATGTATTAAACGGGTATTTTATTATAACTTACGGAATTATTGGTGTTTTATGTATTTTATATTCTGATTCAGTTTTTAAGACCCTGCGATATTGCGACGAGTGCTAGTTTAAAACATAAAATATATTTTAAGTTTCGATTGTATTATTTGTTTTAGAATTACTAATTAATAAATTTGGAATTTTAACTTTTGGAAAAATTCATTGCAAAGCCCGAAATCTCTTAGACAAATGACGTGTTTCTAAATTGGTCTCACTTTACACGAATCTTCGTCTTCGTGACAGCACATTCGAAGTTAAAGAAAGTGGTGATGAAGATGATTCACCTGAAAGTACGTTGCTAGAATACATTATGGCGTCATCATCTACCGAGAACGTAACGCAACACAAGAGGATTTAGATATGGAGGAGAAGATCCTCTAAATCTCGGGTTTTCGAACTAGGAAGACAAAAGGCGTGTGCCACGTCTGTGCTTTTCTTATGGATCTTGTATTAAGGTACGGGCTGTACGTGTCTGCACGCAGAGAGGAACATAATTTAATTTTGAATAAATAGAGAGATGATTCAAATAAGTTACAGATAGCGATATTCCATGGTTTTGACTAATAGTGTCAATTTATTCAGAGCTTCATCATCAGCCCTTTATACTGTCCCACTGCTGGGCACGGGCCTCTTCTCATTATGAGAAGGGTAAGGCCATAGTCCACCACGTTGGCCAAGTGCGGGTTGGCAGACTTCACATGTCTATCGAGAACATTATGGAGAACTCTCAGACATGCAGGTTTCCTCAGGATTTTTTCCTTCACCGTTCAGCAAGCCATATTTTTTTTTTGTTAATAAAGACTAAAGACAACTCCCGCATTAGGACTAAATCCTGTGTCGCGGGGAACTTTACAGACATACAACTAACGGACACAATGAACACCCAGACTCGAGACAACAATTTATGAATCACACAAAGTGTTGTCGCGTGTGGGGATCGAACCCACAACACTTCGGCACAGTGTCAAGCGGTGAGGCGGCTGCTTAAACCACTACGCCAACCGTGCAGTCGATTGAAAGTCGAATTAACAATTTAATACGCACATAACTTCGAAAAGGCGTTGGTGCACGCCGTGGATTCGAACCCGAGACCCTCTGCGTGGCAGTCCATCGGTCTCTCCACTCAGCTATCACTGCTATTAGTATTATCAGAGACTAGTAAAGGTATTATTCAGGGCTACTAACTCTTTATAACAACTATCAAAGTCAGTTGTACGCGCTGTGGATTTGAACCCGATACCCTCTGCGTGGCAGTCTGTTGGTATCTCTAGTAAGCTATCGCCGCCTGGAGCCTTAGTGAGACTAAGTATACCTAGTATCTAGCTTATATCACACGAAGTATCGAAAAGTCGTCGAGTCGATCAGCCCACTTCGAGGTCAAATCACTGAGCCGCCTGACCAATATATTTTAAGGTTCTCGATCGACGTCAGAAATAGTCGGAATGTTTTAACTCCACACAAAGAGAAACCCCAGACAGATCCGTTTTAAGCATTCCTTGTTAGATTGCCATTCTGAGTGCTGAAGGTAACGCGAAACTTTTTTTTTTTTGTAATTTTGACGGCAGTGGCTGTTCCTGGATTTTAGCTGGAGGGACGAGGGGCTAATTTTGATAGGGTTGAGAGCTTATTTTAGCTCCAGGGGGAGCTTATCTTAGTTCGAAAGGGACTTATTTCTTGTGGGTGAGCTTATTTTGGTTCGGGCTATCCTGCTGAGGTTAGCTTTTATTTTATTTATTTGACTTCTTGCACAAAACAATATAATTTGTACAAAGGCGGACTTAATGCCCAAGGCATTCTCTACCAGCCAACCTTTGGGTGGTGCAGAGACGAATCAAGGTGGGTGCTAAAACTGCACGTAAACTACTAATCAAGATACATAAAATATTACGTATAAATATACATATCCTACTTAATATTATAAATGTGAAAGTTTGTGAAGATGTATGTATGGATGTTTGTTACTCTTTCACGCAAAAACTACTGAACGGATTTGGATGAAACTTTACAGTAATATAGTTTATACATCAGAATAACACATAGGCTACAATTTATAAAGATTTTGTATAATGTTGCCATAATATAAGGAAAAGTATCAACTAAGTCGGCAAAATCCTGAGCTCTGAAAGCTATTCATTAGAATTTTACCCCCTTCCTGATGACAGATTGATCTGATTTTTGGTATTCACTCATATTGTCATCAAGATTCAGATAATTTAAATGATTGTAAATTCAAGATGGCCGCCGATACAAAATGGCGGATTACTTATTTTCCACAAATACTTCAATATTGGTATCAAATGAAAGGGCTTGATTGGTAGAATAGAGCTCACAATGAAAAATCCAAGATGGCCGCCGCCACAAAATGGCGGATTTCTTATTTTCCACAAATACTTCAATATGGGTATCAAATGAAAGGACTTGATTCGTAGAATAGAGCTCACTATAAAAAATCCAAGATGGCTGTCGCCGCAAAATGGCGGATTACTTAATTTCCACAAATACCTCAGTATGGGTATCGAATGAAAGGGCTTGATTGGTAGAATACGGCTCACTATAAAAAATCCAAGATGGCTGCCGCCACAAAATGGCGGATTACATATTTTCCACAAATATCTCAATATGGGTATCAAATGAAAGGGTTTGATTGGTAGAATAGAGCTCACTATGAAAAATTCAAGATGGCGGCCACCACAAAATGGCGGATTACCTATTTTCCACAAATACCTCAATATGGGTATCGAACGACAGGGCCTGATTCGTAGAAAAGGGATCACTATGAAAGGAGAATGAGAAGTATCAACTAACAACAAAACTAAAAAATTGAAAATAAAATTAACACATTAATAAAAAATGTTTTGGGCGTAGCGTATCCAGAGTAAACATTATGATAGAAATGTCACTTGCCCAACGATTTTAAATGTGTCTGATCAATACCTAAGATTGATGAGAACATAAGTGCGATCTGGCAGCTATGACTTACCGAATTAATTTTTAACTTTTACTACATAACCTAACTACATAATTTTTATTGTAATAAAACTGTTTAACAGTATAACTTAAAAAAAAATATTTTAATATGTTTTTTACAATGCTCATTCTAGAGAAGTTATCAATTTGTTTTCATAATTCATAAATGTATTGCCTTCAGTATTTAATGTAGATGAACTTTGTCTTTTATAGTAAGTAGTTTGGACGAATAGTTTAAAACTTATCACGATTACATTTGACCTAAGTAAGCTCAGCGTTATGAAAAGCGCTTACTATTAATTGGCGCGCTTAAGCGCAGCGGCGTAAAGGAGCGGTCTGATTATGTACTTTGTGGTAATGCTATCAGTTTTTATTTTTGCTGCTGTTCTATTCAGTAGGTATATAAGCTCTTCATAACTTCAATAATATACCTACACAATGAAAACAAAAGTAATTTTAAGTACTCTCTGTTTATATGTAGGTATGCTACACGGCTAATGTGCAGATCCGTTTGTGATAAAATTTGATATGGATAGTCTGAAACCTGGGGAAGTACAAAGGCTACTCTTTATTTAAATTTCATGCGGGCGAAGCCGCGGGCAAAAGCTAGTATACATATAATTTAAACTTATAAAATAAATATAGTACATACCTACAATACATAAATACATATATATTCCTACTTAGGTATATACTTATGATATACATACACATAAATATGATTTTGCCGATTGTTCGAATAACTGCCGTCGTAAGCTAGCTTTAAAAAGTTCACGAGAAGAGGACATCCTAATTTCGAGAGGGAGTGCATTCCACAGAAGAATAGCCTGGATGTAGAAAGACGAGTGAACGAGAGTAGAGGTATGAGAAGGACAGAGAAGAAGAAGATTATTGGCAGAGCGGAGATTTTTATCATGGCTGCTGCAGAGATATTGAAATTGAGGGGATAGATAAGACGGGGCATTAGCTTTTATCAAGGGAAACAGGTGCTTTTGGGTTCGTTTCCTTAATGCCAGCGCTGGGTAAGCCCTAACGAGAGCACCAGGATTGAATCCAGTATCATTAGGGACTTCGTTGCTTAAATCACTATGCTATACTTCGTCTTCTGCGCAATTTGAGAATCAATGATTTGTCTCTCGCTTTCCTCGCAGGTCCCTATCACCCACTGTGAGGCTGCTCTAAGCGAAAGACTTGGTTTAGTAACGATAATGAAATTTATTTTCACCACAGCAGCTCAAACATGTCGCATTTGCTGCGAGACAACAGTGAACAAAACGCGATTTTGATTCGACTGTGAGAAAAAGGAGCTTTTTAATTTTTCAATCTTCAGTGTCAGGAATTGACATTGTTCAGCCATAAATTTGAAACGTTCGATTTTTACTGTGCTCTGTCTCTTTCACATGCATATAAAAAGTGAGTGAAAAAACAAACCCCTTCGAATTCGAAATTCGATTTTGGAATTCGACCTCAAAGAAAACACCTTCGGAAACGCAAATAAAAAAAGATATTTGTAATAAAGAAATTACTTTTTTTATATATATTATGTTATTGTTTATATGTTTAATTTATTATTGGATTTTAATAAAAATAAGTCTTATTAATAGTAAAAAAATGGTATTTAACCAATACATAAGAAAAAAAAACATCAGGGACGCGGTATTAAAACGCGATTTAAAAAAGTAGCGGGAATAAAAATTTCGCTGATGCTGATACAGTATTGCGTAACGTGTTAAATTATATTAATATATAAAATAATCTTAAAAAGATGATCGAAACTAGCGATGATGACTGTACTTTAACACCAACAGAGTTAAATCAACAAGTGATTAATGCAGAATTCAACCTATTCCTGTTCATTTCTGTCTCCTAAGTAATATGTGTTGTCACTGCTGTGGTGTAAAGTTATTTATGTGTGCTTCATGAGAGCAAAGTTTTTTGTATCTCGTACTGTTGAGTCCCTCACCACGCTTAAGATTCTAAATCATAGAATCCTTCGCTTGCTCGGGACTCAAAATCAGCACTCGAAACAAAAAACAACTTTGCTCTCTTGTTGCACAAATAGGTAACTATTGGACAAGGCATTTATGAACCTTAAAATCTTATCTTATATTCTGTTTTCATAGGAAATATAAAACCTCAATAAGTATAATTGTTCACTACGAAAAGTACTGCCTCCGTGGTCCAGTGGATAGCGTATGCGACTGCTGATCGGAGGTCCCGGGTTCGATTCCCAGGTCGGGCAAAAGTGTTACTGGGTTTTTCCGAATTCTCAGTAGCAGCACGGAGTCTGGTGATGTGCCCGGTAACGCCTATAGACTAGCCCCCTATTACGTGGGACCTAAAAATTTATGGCGAAATGTGGGTGTAATCTTACACCTCTGCCTATCCCTTCGGGGATACAGGAGGGAGTCTGTAAGTAAGTAAATAGTAAAACAAAAAGTACGAAACGTATAAAACTGCTGAGCCTTCGTATTGGCGAAAATAAATTCATTCAGCCGTAGTCCCGGCGGCGTATTTACAAAGGCTATACTATTTGAGTCACGAGTCAGACTCTAATAGAAGAGCTTTTGTTTATGCATATTACTCGACAATACCTAATCTATCTCAGTAAAAAAAATTATTCAAATGGATTAGCTTTTTGCTTTGATATTTTCAAAGAAAATACACCTACAAAACCTAGTACCTACTGTATTATTCATATTCACTCAAATAGATAAGCCTTTGTCGAGATATTTTCAAACATAGTTTTAGTTTGTTAGGTGCGACTGTGTGTGTGTGTGTAATTCAAGTAAGTAACTAAATAGGTTATGTTAGGTTCTCTGTTGACCCTTAACCCAAAAATAGGAGCCCTGCGAAGCAGGGCACCGTCAACTTAGTTTATTAAAAACTATTTAATTGGTCTATTTACCTACATATTATATTTGTGATATAATATAATATAAACTATGGACTAGTCCCATTCCAATTCTAATTTGTGAAGTAGATGTCTCGAACCTAAAGGTATTATTGAAGTTAACGATCGGTATCAAATTGAATAGCATTTGTTGCTGCAATGTTAGAATGAATTTATCTTACAAAGTCTACGCGATTTCGGTTAATTTCTGTACTAGAATAGGCTAGGGTTTCGTCAAGTTTTTGTCAAATAAAAGCTAAGCCAGTTCAGTTTGCAATTTCACTCTAATGGTATAGCCTTTGTAAATACGCGTCCCGGCGCGCGGCGTCCATTAGTGACAGATATTGAATTACTTAATATTGGGAAACCTTACACACTATTCTCTTTAGCTGAGTTATTGATGTGGTATTCCTTTGCCGATGACTGAGTACCGGCCCGTCAATCTTAATGATCGGCGTGAAGTTAGCAATAATACGATTGTAAGATGGCGAAGGACGTGAGTTTGATTCCCATCTAGGACAATCCTTTATCTAATATAGGCCACCTACTTATACCCCTTTATCATCATTTATGGAACAGAATTGTAAGTCTTGCCTCAAGTAGGAATAGTTTTCATGCTTTTTCTGTCTGTGTGAATACAAGTGTCACCACCCCCTATCTTCCCGTGGGTGTCGTAAGAGGTGACTAAGGGATAACACGATGCAAATACCATCTTTGCGTAGAGACGGAAAACTCGACATCAAACCCTATACGAGTTATACGACTGCCTCGTTGGTCTCGCGGCATAAATGTGTGCGTGGGATCGGGAGGTCCCGGGTTCGATTCCTGGGTCGTGCAGTGTTATTGGATTTTTCTGTCACGAAATTCTCAGTAGCAGCACGGAGTCTGGAAATGTGCCCGGTACGGCAATAGGCTCGCCCCTTATTACGTGGGACTAAAATATATCTGGCGAAAAGTGGGTGTAGAAATACACCTCTGCCCACCCCTTCGGGGATAAAAGGCGTGACGATATGATATATATTTATATAATACTAAGCTACTTGAATCAGGTAAGTTTATTAAACAATTTGGAGTTTGGGCCTTTAATATTCATCTGATCTATGGTGCTAATCATCTAAAGGAAATAGTGACTCATCTGTATTCTAAAATTCAATAAGCAAGCTTTGTGTATGCATCTCCGTATTCAAGTCTCATAAATGTTTGCAAACACTGTAATTTGTAAGATAGGAATCCTCAGGTAGACATGACCATCGACAGTTTTCATATCAAGTTCATTGCTATTCCACTAATCAAAGAAATACCTCACATAAAGCCATTCAAAAATGAACTTAATTAGTACTTAGATAAGGTTCTAAATTGATCAACTCCAATATGCCTATAGCGTGCCAACAGCATTCCAAGAATTGGCGGGGAATGAATTTAAAAACGTTGCTGTTTTTTTTTTTTTCGTTGCAAGTTCTGAAGTTGGACAGCCTATAGTGTTCCCGCCTTTATGAATCAGGTTTGCTTTTTATAATAATCGCAGACGCCTTTTTGTTCGTTTAATATTATTTTTAATGAGATGAATAAATAATTACTTGTTACAGTTCGGTATTCGTATGCATGAGCACATTAAAGGTCAATTATGAAGTGTGACCACTCGGAAATTTGTCCGGCTGATGGCGTAACATTGGTCGCTTAGCCGCTGAACACTACTCCGTGTGTTGCGGGTTCGGTGCCCCACACGAAAAAGTACTAGATGTAATGAAATTATTATGTAAAGATACACAAAATTGTTGTCTCGATGCTGTCTGTCTTTTGAGCGAGTTGGTTGAATGATTGTAAGGTCACCCACGTGAAGGATCTTATCCCATGTTGTCTTTAAATTCGACTCTACCTATATTACTTCGCTTACCTGGTAATTTACAGAATGAGTAACTATCTATTCTTTAATTTATTTTAGTAATAAAACATACATACATAGACTCACGCCTGTTTCCCGGAGGGGTAGGCAGAGACTACGGAACGCCATTTGCAACGATCCTGACATATCTCTCTTGCTTCATTCACTCCCATCAGATTCCTCATGCATGCTCAGTAATAAAACAGTCTTTATATTTTTTTCTAACTGGAATCTGACTTGACTGGTAAATAATATTATTACACTGTGATATAACTTTGTTTTGGTATTCGATTAAGTAGGTAAGTGCATAGAGTTCTGTTATTCTGTATGATTGGTACTACAAGTAAAGTAAAACGAATTCCTATTGAAAACAATAAAACGCATCTCCATACGCGCAAGTGCAATTAACGGAGTCATGCAAGAAAGTAAATATCTCGGCTCGTGTCACGATGCAGTGTGACTCGGCCGGTCAACGCCTTACCAACTAGTCACACAACTTTTTACAATAACATTACCTTAAATTATAATAACAGCCAGCAAAAAAAAACTCCAAGTACAAGGGTTCCAAACTTCCAGTCAAAAAGTATGCTATGCAAATATTAAAAAATAAACACTTAGGTATTAAAAAAAATAAGAATTAATATTCATGACACGGTCCACAGACAAAACTTGCGACACATTTTTAAATTTCGATCTTGAACTTTTTAATTTATTGCGATAGAATATGTTTTATCGTCCGAAAGTAAGCGATTTTACTCGTATTTTGTTGCAATCGCGCAGGCTTCAATATCGAGCGTTATCCCGGCCGGCACGCGGCGGCAAACTAGTTTCGTTCGCTTGCTTGGTTTCCCGCTACATTCACATTTCTCTGATGCTAGAAAGAAACGTCTATCCGCTTCTCCCTCTAGAGCTTTTTACGTCATTGTACTTTGTAGTCAAGTGCTTCGGCTCTTATCGTTTTGATATCGAAGCTGCTTTATTGGTAAAGAGAGGAATGATAAGACGTGTATTTGGTACCTATTCTGTTACCGTAAGAACAATGGAAGTCAAATGCGTACGCTATGCAAACGAGGCACATTAATATTTTAATTATTCTTAAAAATGCGTCACAGGAAATTCTTCGAACAGCCAATTACGATTTCAGTTAGGTATTCTTATTGGGGCATGTTACATTGTCAATGGGGCATGTTACATTGTCAATAATATCACGATACCGTGGTAATATTGATGGTGTAATAGGCTGTATCGCGGTATCGTGATAATATCACAAATTATTCAAACATCTTGAAATCCGCGATACTCAGGGGGCGGGGCTTCAATATTATTGAAATGTAAGCGCATCGAGATATTTTTCTGTCAGTATGCGTTCGCAGTAATGGCGAAACGACGTCAAAGTTGTGACGATTCTTATGTCCTTTGTCAAAGTGACGATTATGAATTACGCTCCATCGTTGATGCAGGAGGTAAAAATGGTCTGGAGGAATTACCTAATTCTTCTTCATGAAACATGCCCGTCCTTGTGGAACCCAAAAGATAAAAATTAATTAAATAAAATTAATAAAAATTAAGACTTCGGCAAGTTGTTGTTGTTGTTTCTGAATGTTAGTATACATACATATTACAAAGTCTCACGCCTATAACCTCGAAGAGGTAGGCAAAGGTGTATTTTTACACCCACTTTTCGCCAGATATACTTTAGTCCCACGTAGTAAGTGGCGAGCCTATTGCCGTACCGGGCACATTTCCAGACTCCGTGCTGCTACTGAGAATTTCGTTACAGAAAAACCCAATAACACTGCCCGACCCAGGAATCGAACCCGGGAACTCCCGATCCCACGCGCACATTTATGCCGCGAGACCAACCAGGCAGTCGTATAGGGTTTGATGTCGAGTTTTCCGTCTCTACGCAAAGATTGTATTTGCATCGTGTTATCCCTTAGTCGCCTCTTACGACACCCACGGAAAAATAGGGGGTGGTGAGTTGGTGACAATTGTATTCTATGCCGTCAATCACACGGTTAACTGTAGTATGTTAGTAAATGTGTATATTGATTTCGTTTTGAAATCCAGTCTTTTACCCACAGACCGTGCTTTTACCCAAAACTTCCTCTTTTTGCGCTTAGTTTTTAATGCGCATGCGCGTATTATTGCTATAGCGGCTTCCCTTTACAATCCATGTTCTTTTTAAAATTTGTTCAAATTTAATCTTGCACTAAACACTACTTTCTCTAGTAGTTTCAAACGCGTACTGATGGTGATATTATTGATAATGTAATAGCCCATATCAATACTTGTGGTATCGCGATACTAGGATCATGATAATATTGACAAGTGTAACATGCCCCATTAATATCACGATACCGTGGTAATATTGATGGTGTAATAGGCTGTATCGCGGTATCGTGATAATATCACAAATTATTCAAACATCTTGAAATCCGCGATACTCAGGGGGCGGGGCTTCAATATTATTGAAATGTAAGCGCATCGAGATATTTTTCTGTCAGTATGCGTTCGCAGCAATGGCGAAACGACGTCAAAGTTGTGACGATTCTTATGTCCTTTGTCAAAGTGACGATTATGAATTACGCTCCATCGTTGATGCAGGAGGTAAAAATGGTCTGGAGGAATTACCTAATTCTTCTTCATGAAACATGCCTGTCCTTGTGGAACCCAAAAGATAAAAATTAATTAAATAAAATTAATAAAAATGAAGACTTCGGCAAGTTGTTGTTGTTGTTTCTGAATGTTAGTATACATACATATTACAAAGTCTCACGCCTATAACCTCGAAGAGGTAGGCAAAGGTGTATTTTTACACCCACTTTTCGCCAGATATACTTTAGTCCCACGTAATAAGTGGCGAGCCTATTGCCGTACCGGGCACATTTCCAGACTCCGTGCTGCTACTGAGAATTTCGTTACAGAAAAACCCAATAACACTGCCCGACCCAGGAATCGAACCCGGGAACTCCCGATCCCACGCGCACATTTATGCCGCGAGACCAACCAGGCAGTCGTATAGGGTTTGATGTCGAGTTTTCCGTCTCTACGCAAAGATAGTATTTGCATCGTGTTATCCCTTAGTCGCCTCTTACGACACCCACGGAAAAATAGGGGGTGGTGAGTTGGTGACAATTGTATTCTATGCCGTCAATCACACGGTTAACTGTAGTATGTTAGTAAATATGTATATTGATTTCGTTTTGAAATCCAGTCTTTTACCCACAGACCGTGCTTTTACCCAAAACTTCCTCTTTTTGCGCTTAGTTTTGCGCGTATTATTGCTATAGCGGCTTCCCTTTACAATCCATGTTCTTTTTAAAATTTGTTCAAATTTAATCTTGCACTAAACACTACTTTCTCTAGTAGTTTCAAACGCGTACTGATGGTGATATTATTGATAATGTAATAGCCCATATCAATACTTGTGGTATCGCGATACTAGGATCATGATAATATTGACAAGTGTAACATGCCCCATTAGGTTTTGTGATAAACTGCAGTTGGTTGAATGGAATAAAGATGCACGGCTTTTGAACTAGTAGCCTGCGTGGTCTAGTGCTTACTGCTTACATAATTATTATGATAAATAGAGTCGCTATTATTAGAGTTACTGATACGATACTATGCAAGTTAATGTTAAGCCACGCATGTTAACTACAAATACAATGGGGTTCTGTGCCAGCTCTAGCTAATTAGCGAGTATGGTGTAACAGGTTTGATTCACAGGCATTGACTATATTAAATTGTTTTAAATAAACTCCGACTCTGTATCGATAGGCATCAGTGGCGTGCAGTCATAGTATTTTGGGTTCCCGATTCGATTCTAAGGTCAGACAATTTACGCTTCAATGAATATTTGGCTTGAACACTGCCTGCAAATTGTATATTAAGGACTAGGACTATAATTATTTTTTAAAATCTTAATATATAAAATCCTTGCGTTACTGACTGACTGACAGACACGCTACAGCCGAAACTATGGGGCGCAGGAAGCTGAAATTTGGCATGCATGTTCCTTGGGGACCGTAGGGGTGCACTAAGAAGGGATTTCCCGAAATTCCCACGGGATCAACCAAAACGGGTAAATAAAAAAAAAAACGCAGACGTAGCTGCGGGCGTCCTCTAGTTTATTATAAATAACATGCAACCGCTATGATAAAACAATCTGCGTAAGGTTTTGGTAGATCGTATGTGTTTTACCTACAGCCTATATCAAGTTTACTCCTAAATAATAATTGGTTTATGGAGGGTTCATCAATTTGCATGTAACCTTATCAAAGATTACCAAGAGACATAGTTATGCCGCAGTGAATTAAGCTTTACAGTAGAGCCTTGCTGATTTCAGCATGAATGGGCCGGCTCGACCGGGGAAGTACTACCCTCTCACAGAAAATCGACGTAAAGTAACAGTACCTAAGCTGTTGCGTTTCGTTCGGTGAATGAGAGTTCCGGAGGCCCTATCCCCAATTCCTTCGTCCTCATCCTATCCCTTTTCCCAATCCCAAGGGGCGGCAACACACTTGTGACTCCTGTGGTGTTGCTTGTGTCCATGGGCGGCGGTAATTGTACTATCAGGCGATACGTCTGCTCGTTTGCCGCCTATTACTATAAAACAAAAGCGATCACCTCCCTGTTTAGAACGAGGCCCCGTGTATTGGGTTCGATCCCACACGAGACAATTCTCGATTCACCAATTTGTTGTTTGACTGTACTTTGTGTGATGTGTTTTATTGCTAGAGAAGCACAGTAAAAAGATTTCTTATAGTAGGATTAGATTTTTTTGCTAATACATTGTTGTAGACTGCCGCTGTGGCCAGTGGATAGAGTATGTGTCTGCTGATCGGGAAGGTCCCGCGGTTCGATTCCCGGGTTGGGTAAAAGTGTTATTGAGTTATCCCCAATTCTCAGTAGTGTAAACCGGGCGTAATGACAATAGGCTCGCCCCCTGTTAATGAGACCTAAAATTCATAATTATGGCGAAATGTGGTGTACCTATCTAATATTACGCCTCAGACTAGGAACCTCTTCGGGGATATAGGTCTATAAAAAAATACAATGCTGTAAAATGGGCAGTAGAAGTTTATTTATTCGTATCTTCTACAATAATGTTTGTATTTCTATTATAAGGTTACGGTATAAATTAAATAGTAGTGATCTGTGGTATAAATTATCATCATCATCATTTCAGCCGACGGACGTCCACTGCTGAACATAGGCTCCCCTGAGGTTTCCCAATGTTCATACTCAATACCTCCCTACCTAGACGTTTCTCCTAGATAAGGGCGCAGTTACACCCGCGTTATTTAGGGCTACTGCTCAGCTCCCGTAGCTCAAAGCGTGATGTTATATAGCCTATAGCCTTGTTTGATAAATGGGCTATCTAACACCGAAAGAATTTTTCAAATTGGTCCAGTAGTTTCTGAGATTAGCGCGTTCAACCAAACAAACAGACAAAGAAACAAACTCTTCAGCTTTATACATATATTAGTATTAGATTAGATTTTGGATAGTTTATGTATGTGAGTAGGAATGCCATAGGTTCATAGGTTTGTGAATAATAATATTACGTAGAATATTTTTAAGCAGGTGATTATTTATATTTAAAGTAGAGTTCAAGGATTAATTCAACTCAACACCCTTTCAAAGGGCGTAGATTTAAATCGCTGACCTTTTTCCTCGCATTTGTTTATGGAATAAAGGTCAGCAGTTCAAAGTATAAATATTAATTAGGTAAATATAAACGAGAGCACTTAAGAACGTTATGGTTAAATTTGCCTAATATTAACGCATCGTCATCGTCCTAACTCCTAGCGTTATCCCAGTTGCAAGATACACGGTTGGTGTAGGTGCGTGAGCGGCCGCCTCGCCGCGCTGCTTGACACTGCGCCGAGTGTTGTGGGTTCGATCCGCACACGAGACAACACTTTGTGTAATTCATAAATTGTTGTTTCGAGTCTGGGTGTTTATTGTGTCCGTTAGTTACCTATATGTTTGTAAAGTCCCCCGCGACAAGGAACAGACGAAGTTGCCTTTAAAAAAAAAAAAGAAAAAGAAGATAAAAAGGTGTTGCAGACGTTTAACTTTCAGCCCCGGCTTCGCGCATTAATCTAACTAGATAATTATCTGACTTCCGCACTCGAAGCGATCAATATTGTTGAGTACCTATATTAATTAAAAAGTTCGTGTTTACATCATTTTTTAATTTTTTTTTTAATCTTTAAGTATGAAGTTTCGTTTTTGTCTCGATCAAACTTTTATCAACTGATTTTAAGTTTACCGCCTTGCAGTAACGACGGCACGAACACAAAAAAGGCGTAAAAGATAATTATAATTTAATTTTATTTATTACTTATAATTTAATTTTATTAAGTACCTACTTATTACAGATTATACGCGAATAAAATATGTAGTGGCTTAATTTGTAATTATTACTTATAATTTAATTTTATTAAGTACTTATTTCAGATTATAACACAAATAAAATATGTATTGGCTTAATTTTTAATTATTGGCGATTTCTATTTTTGTTCCGGTTAATATGCAGCGTAACATTATGTACAAAATTGTAAAACTCCAAAATACAAAATCTGAAACGCAGCCTTCACAATACCTGACAAAACCACATGAGTTTGACTTTGACATAAACATAACCTCAAAAATCAAAAACCACCTTGTGTTTGTGTTGTTTTGAAATTGTTTATTTCGCAAAATGAGTGAAGAAAACGCGAATAATAATCCAAACAAGAAGAGATCGCGTAAGAAACGAAAGAATTTTCTTTCTAACGCCAAGAAGTATGCTAAAAAAGGGCAGATGGGACGTGGGACCAAAATTCCCGAGGAATTGTATCAATATTTTGTCGGAATCTTAGATGTGATGAAGCAAGGCATAGAAAATGAAGAAGAGCGACGTAAGTTCAATAAAATTACCGTAATTTATGCTGCATATCTATCGCCTTTAGCTCCTATGTCGTTTATTAATTATAATGGGTAGTGGTTACCGACTACTTTTATGCGATCCTGTAGTGGATGCATGTCTTGCAGTCAAACTCAAACTCAAATATGTTTATTTTCATAAAAATGTTAAAATTTTTTGGACACGTCAGAAAAGTCATACAAATAAAAAATAAAAAAGTAACTTTAAAATTTAAATGCATATTAACATAATTGAGCATTGAAAAAAAATGCCTGTTCAGAAAGTAGAGCCTCGTGAGAAGAATCAGGCAAGAAACTCACGGGCCACTCTTTTCATCGTCTTGAGTCTATACAATTCAAAACTTAGTAACTATATTGAATTTTTTATAGGTATATGAGCTGGTGTGTCTATGTGTTTGTAAATTAATAAGGTGTTTTAATAATAATATAAAAGTACTAAACTAGCATAATATAGACAATAACTCACACTCACATAAAACTTAACAATAATCAAACATTAAGTAGCCTGTGGGACCGAGCAAATTAATCCCAAGCATTTTTGTCTTCAATATAACCGAATAGTACCCTTTTTGACAAAGTTTACGTTTTATAAGTTTATTGCTTGTCACTTTATTGTAAAAGCACACACATTGGCCTTGAAAAGATTTTTATATTTTCTCTAGCCGGGTGGCCGGCACTACTAGTTTGCTCTTATTTCTAGTAGGTATTCAAATTGTGGATATCACTTTTCTTTGAGTATGAGGCCTTGTTTTGGAATACATATATTAGGTTGGAATAAATGTACTGGCTTGCAACTTTTAAAATGTTTATTTCCTTGAATTTATTCCTTAACAAAGCCCCATAATCCAAATTATAAATAAAGCAGTAGTATCTAATTCTGCTTTAACGGCATGCGAAGAAGTGTAATATTTCTGCTAATTGAAAATTAATTGCAGTGCTAGCATTTAAAAAATAAGAAATTGAGTATGTTCTAAGTTAGGGTAACATTTTTCTAAGTGCCAGTCCCAGACAATTTCACATGTAACCTTATCTACACTCCCCAGTGAATATGGAATTTTACAAAAGTATACTTATAAGTTATAACCTACTATTTGAGCCCACAGTTACTAGTTACAGGATTATTAGTACCAATATTCCTGAGACTAGTGAGTTCAATCAAACCAACTCTTCAGCTTTATGTAGTATAGATTTTGTGCTGTTTATGAAAGCTGTTTTTAAAGTTTCATATCATCTACAGCAGTGGTCGGCAAAATAGAATAAAGGCGGGCTGCAGCGTTGATAATAATTATATAGCATGTTCGCACAATAGGGCTTGTTTGTTTTTTTTATAACTTTTTCACAAACATTCATGGGCCACATGTAGGATAGGACCCATGGTTGCCAAATGTGATACAGTACTATGCCCCACCACCCATAATAGTATAAAGCATATTGCTGGATGTTTTACTTACTTTTTTTTTATATTTTCTTCTTTAACTATGTAAAGCTAAATTATTTTTATGTTTATTTTTAATAGACTCACACCTGTTTCTAGGGGTAGGTGGAGGTATAATTACCAAAAACAACAAAGTTAAATTAGCTTCAATTAACTTTAAATTCACATTAATTGAGTGCAAGTGGTAACTTGCCAAGATTATGTTACAGATAAAAAAAGTAACTGCCTCTGAGGTCTAGTGGATAGCGCATACGTCTGCTGATCCCCGGGAGATACCGGCTTCGATTCTTTTTCCTTCTTCTAATGCTGCATTCACATTTCTCTGACGTGTCGTGTCTGACGCTCTCTGTCGTAATTACTTACTGTTCACATTTGTCTGTCGTGGTCTGTCGCGATCTAACGCAATTTTCAATCAGTGATTTCTTGGCTCTTGGAGAGTTCACACGATCGCAAGGTTTTTGATGAATTATCCGATTCAAATTATGAAAATATGCTAAATTTATGTCCATAAATTATTTACATAGCATAGGATTATACTACTTCGTATTCAATTAGCTAGTCTATACTGTATTAGAATAATATTATAAGAGGATGTCAATGAGTTCGTCGTCCATAGCGCACACAAGGGCGCGGGGCGTCGCCAGCCGATTGTCTAGGGGGGGCAAGTTGATATGGAAAATGAGAAATGTATAAATTGTAGGGTTTTTTGAATCTCTAGGGTAGGGCAGCTGCCCCCCTCTGCCTCCCTTTGGCGACGCCTAGTCACAATTGCCTATGCGCTAATGTTGCCAATCGATAGTCTACTATCGCTAAACTATCGATAGTCTATCGATAGATGACGTCATTACAATAGTATCGATATGCTATCGATAGTATCGAAATAATCAACAGTATCGACACTATCGATGGTGTGAGTCAGGGCAATACTATTTATATTCAATAATAGTATCGATATTATCGATAGTATTAGCACCAATAGTATCAATACTATCTAATGTATCGATACTATTGAAGACGCGCATATTACTTAGGTGTAATACTATCGATAGTTTCATACTATTGATAGTATAGTTGTTTTATTAAAACAATACTATCGATAACATCGATAGTTTCATACTATTGATAGTATAGTTGTTTTATTAAAACAATACTATCGATAACATCGATAGTATTACATAAGAAAATTGATACTGTCGATACTATTGATAGTATTGTCGTGTAATTGTATCGATCGTATCGATACTGTTGCTTCCAATGAATAGTATTAATTTATTTGTACTATCGATAGTATCGATGGTATCGATATTATCGATAGCACTATCGATATTGTTACTAGTTTTCGAGGTCACCTATCGAATGCAGAAATATCGATATTTAGGCAACTCTGCTACGCGCGTCTGAGACGCTTTACGAGTATTTATGACAGACAATGGCGCGTGCACATTTGTCTGACGTGTCGTCAGTGTTATCAAACAAAATCTTTAAAGGAGAATGCCGGAACCTGTACCAATTGATTTAAAAAAATGATATACCGTAAATACTTTGACACATTTTGAATGCCATTACTAAATTATTAATCATTATTAAATCCACGTTTACGAAATATTATAAAAAAGTAGAACTTAGATCAACAACTTCCGAATGCATACATTGCCAGCACAAAAAGTCGATTCCGGACGACAAAAAATCGAGTAGCAACATGGAGTCTAGCAATGTGCCTGGTAATGTCAATAGGCTCCACCCTATTACGTGGGACCTAAAATTCATAAAGCGAACTGTGTATCGTAATATTATATCTTTCCTACCCCTTCAGGGATATAGTCGAGACAACATATAAAAGAAACTGCAATATATTTTGTTTTACTTACTGTGGCTAGCATTGTTATTATTTTGTCATAATGTGGACAATTTTGTTTCATCTAATATACTTAATCACTCCAATAGCTTGTCTCCAATAACTTTTAATGAAATGGATATCGAAAGAAGTTAAAAAAAATGCAAGTATCAAAAGCAGCAGGTCCTCCTGACGGTATACCTCCAATATTTATAGTGAACTGTGCTTCAAATTTAGCCAGGCCCTTGGCTACTATTTTCAATACATCACTTAGAACGGGCACCTTCCCTGGCACATGGAAAGTTCCAAAACTTATACCATTATTAAAAACTGGGGACAACAGTTTAGTGAAAAATTACAGGCCAATATCAATTTTGTCTATTTTTTGTAAAGTTTTGGAGTCCCTCCTATGTCCGTATGTCCAGAGATATTTAAAAAAATACTTAACTGCTCATCAGCACGGTTTTGTACAACGACGATGTACTTGTTCAAATCTGGTTACATTTGTAGAATCGATAGTGGAAGTATTGGACGGCGGCGATGTAGTTGACACTGTGTATACAGATTTTAGTACGGCATTCGACAGAGTATCTCATAAAATACTACTTAAGAAGATAGATTCTTACGGAATTACTGGATCGTTACTGATATGGTTTGAATCATATTTGGTCGATAGATCGTTTTACGTCGTAGTAAATGGTTCCAATCTATGCATTATGCAATTAATTCAGGGGTACCGCAGGGCTCATATCTGGGTCCTATACTCTATAATATATTTGTTAACGATGTTATCAACTGCTTTCATCATATCACACCATTTTTATTTGCAGACGATATGAAAATAACAAAATCCATTAAAAATAATGTAGATATTATGCTTATGCAATCCGATATTGACCGATTATACGATTGGTGCGAATTGAATGAAGTATCATTGAACTGCGATAAATATTGTTTTATAAAATTCAGTCGTAAAACCAATATTGACTTAAATGATACGTATTATAACACCAATGGACGGCAGATAGCTAGAGTAAAAAGTGTCAGGGATCTTGGCATTACTATCGACAGTAAATTGACTTTTGCTGAACACATTGACATTATTTGTAAACGGGCTCTAAAGGCTTTGGGATTTGTGTTGCGAAATGGCAAGTTTTCCGTAAAGCCAAAACCAAAATAGTGCTTTACAATAGTCTAGTAAGGAGTACTTTGGAATATTGCAGCATAGCTTGGAGACCGCACTTTGCTTCCCTCTCTTTAAGGTTGGAACGGATTCAAAAGAGGTTTGTGAAGCATTTGGAATATGTAGCTGGCAGGGAAATTAGAATGATGTCGTACAGTAATAAACTGAAATATTTCAACATAATGCCGCTAAATCAACGTAGAGACATTATTGAATTAAAATTCATGCACAAACTTCTTCACGAGGAAGTTGACTGTCCGCAGCTACTTGGGAGGTTCCGACTAAATGTTCCTCGTAGAGTGCCTCGCAGACCAGTTACTCCATTAGTACCACCACTTCGCAGAACGAAGTTCGGCGCTAACTCACCTGTTCCACGACTAAGTAGAATTATTAACAAGTATAGCGACTTAATGGATGTGCACTATGATTACCTGAAATCTTTTATTAGTAGTGTTAAGGATTCGTTTAGGACATTAACGGGAGCATGTGTGCATCTGTAGGCCATGGGGGCGCATATATCGCGTTAGCTACTTTAAATAAAATTAATTTGTTTATGGATGTGCACTATGATTCCCTGAAATCTTTTATTAGTAGTGTTAAGGATTCGTTTAGGACATTAACGGGAGCATGTGTGCATCTGTAGGCCATGGGGGCGCATATATCGCGTTAGCTACTTTAAATAAAATTAATTTGTTTATGGATGTGCACAATGATTCCCTGAAATCTTTTATTAGTAGTGTTAAGGATTCGTTTAGGACATTAACGGGAGAATGTGTGCATCTGTAGGCCATGGGGGCGCATATATCGCGTTAGCTACTTTAAATAAAATTAATTTGTTTATGGATGTGCACTATGATTCCCTGAAATCTTTTATTAGTAGTGTTAAGGATTCGTTTAGGACATTAACGGGAGCATGTGTGCATCTGTAGGCCATGGGGTCGCATATATCGCGTTAGCTACTTTAAATAAAATTAATTTGTTTATGGATGTGCACTATGATTCCCTGAAATCTTTTATTAGTAGTGTTAAGGATTCGTTAAGGACATCAACGGGAGCATGTGTGCATCTGTAGGCCATGGCGGCGCATATATCGCGTTAGCTACTTTAAATAAAATTAATATGTTTATGGATGTGCACTATGATTCCCTGAAATCTTTTATTAGTAGTGTTAAGGATTCGTTAAGGACATCAACGGGAGCATGTCTGTAGGCCATGGGGGCGCATAATATATATCGCGTTAGCTACTTTAAATAAAATTAATTTCTTTTCTTGCTCATACTGCATACTGGGCCATAATTGTGTTTTGTTATAAATTAATTTATTCTTAGTTTTATATTCTTTTAGTTTTAGTTTGTTTTCTTGCTCAAACTTTGCAATTTATGTGTTGTAATTTAGTTAATAATTCTTAGTTTAATTTTAATACAGTTTTAGTTTTTAGTTATAGCATCATGTAGAGATAAATGTGGTGTTTATCTATAAGGATTGTGCAGTAAGCATTTAAGAAATTATGTTAAATTGTTTATTATGTAACAATTGTTGATAAACCTAAATAAATAAAATAAATAATAATTACAATTTCAGATGCCCTTACAGATTGTTGATAAACCTAAATAAATAAAATAAATAATAATTACAATTTCAGATGCCCTCGTCAACAATGTACTAGAACGCACTAAAGGGGAGGAACTGAATGTAATTGGAAATCAGCTAGGATGCAGAGTGATAGAATTACTTCTACCGTTCGCCTCACCAGAAGATCTGGAGCGATACATAGAAGTCCTATCACCTGATCTTCGTAAACTATGCTCTGATAATTTCACAAGCCATGTTGTAGAAACATTACTTAGAGTGGCGTGTGAAAGAGCTACATTACATCTACAAACCACAGATGATAATAATTTAGAGACAGATGAGGCTCCTAAAAAGAAACCTAAACTAGAACCGAAAAAAGAAGAACCGAAATATGAAAAGGAACATATACAAAAATGCCACGAATTTACGATCAAAATATCAAAGTATGCGTTAAATAACTTAGAAGATTTCGTATGGGACCAATATGCAAACCATATACTCCGCAGTGTATTGAAATGCTTAAGCGGTATCACTCTATTGCCCGGAGAGAAACCAAAAGTGAACATTTTTAAGACTACTGTAGACGATGGAAAGGGTATTCCACCGCACTTAACAAAAATGTATTATAAGAATGTTCCGGAAGAGTTCAAGGAGATTGTCAAAGAATTTGTCAACCGCTTATCAGCTTGGCCACAG
Organism: Euclidia mi; assembly: GCA_944739405.2. NCBI lineage: Eukaryota > Metazoa > Arthropoda > Insecta > Lepidoptera > Erebidae > Euclidia > Euclidia mi. The sequence continues at coordinate 2,124,354 of OX123206.2, forward strand.
TTCAAAGATCTGCCGTATCAAAACATAACTTCAGGGTTACTCCAAGTACTTTTATATGCTATTAAGAATGTAGATAAGAATGTTACGAAGGATTTGATCCGGAAGCTTTTGGATGAAAGCTTTGCGCCTGAGGACTGGGTGTCTAATGGTGATGATGATAAGAAAGATGTTAAGGATGCTGATGAGGAAAATGTAGATCGGAGTGCTAATCTGCCTCCGGTTTTTGAATCAGAGCCGGCTGTCAGGTAAAAAATATGGTTAATTAAATAATTACTCTTAGTTAATTACTTAGTTTTTCTACCATTGATGATGTAGGTATAAATTTTTCGTGTGGGATTTTCAAAAATTTTGCAAGCTTTTTTAAGCAGTCACTACCCTTGAAAAAACTGGCACTGTATTGCTATTTTTTTCTTGGGTTTGCGCGAATGTTACACATTGAAATTAAACTACAGTTTACGGATTTTATCGCGTTATATTGTTTTCACTAGTTATTACATTTAAACCGAATAATTTAGAAACTAAATTTTGATTACTAGCCGACGTTTCGAATTCTTTAACATTTTTCAACTATTGTTACTATTTATGCAGACATTCTGCGTAGATAGTAACACCAATAGTTGAAATATGTTCGGGTACTTTGAGATAACTTTTAAATTCAAGTCAAAGACAAATATCACATCAGACTGCCGTGAACATGAATCCTATAAAGAATTCGAAACGTTGGCAAGTAATAAAAATGTAGTTTCTAGAACATTCAGTTTAAATGTAACCAATATAAAACGATTAAATACGTAAACTGCAGTTTAATATCAAACTGGCACTGGTTTAAGCCGTGGAATATCGCTATATCTTTGGGTTGCGGAATCATACGGCATCTTTACATACTGTAGGTTAGACCAGTAAGTACAACCCAAGCTCTTAGATGAAAAGTCTTTGCTGGAATATACACAATCCGATTTCATTTCATTTACAGTCAATGTCACAGAATTGAATTATACCAGAAGGAGTGATCGCTTGTCAAAGTGAAGCCAAACGACTACGCTCAAAATGAGCCTTCCTGACGTTACGTCATTCAAAACATCACATTACGTTTACAAACTTTTAATTTTATTAAGCCATCGTGTAAAATTTATAAATGTAAAATTCTGCCAAATATAACCATATTAAAAAAAGATTCGATATCATTTTATGTGTAAATAGCATATTCAATAATTGATTAATAAAATATTTCATAATTATTGTCAAAAATATCATAACATTGCTTCGCCATTTTGTGAGTGTTGTCAGTGTGTCCTTGAACAATTACCCCATAATGAGTATGGATCATAAAAAAGTTACCTATTTTATTTCATATATTATTTTCGTCATTATATTGTGCGATTTGGGTAATTTAATTTAATTTAATTGTATTAGTAGTAGCGTAATTTAAATCTATCCCAAATACCTTCATATGTACCTAACATATATACATAATTTGTTCCTGTTGATTAATTAAATGTTCACAACAGTAAATATTTAAATCAGATATGATATAATCACCAATCTGTGTGACAAGTATGTGTTATACTTGTCAAAATAAATTATTCATTATCTATTCCATTCTGTGATTTAAAAATAAACAATAGCTTAATAGGGTAACACGCTTTACGTTTCATAATTTTCCCCGCAAAGCAGGTGAACTGTTCTTGAGGTGGCAACACTGGCGAGTGTGAGGAAGTGACGTCTGCGTACCCAATGACATTTGACCGGCTACACTCCGCGTCGAACAAATATGACAGATGACTCCATCTGGATAATTCATGTAATCTGTGGTCAATGTCTAGAAAAGACCATAAATCTATATTTCTAACCTCTGTACTCATGAACATCAAAATAAATTTAACATCAATACCTTTTCCCAAAATTCCAGGCTACTAGAAGCAGCTCTCTTCGTGTCAAAGAAGAAAACATACACTCAGATATACGCGAGATGCTTCATCAACCGCCTGGGACAGTTAGCTACCATGCCCATGTTGAACTTCACCGTGCAGAGGCTGGTGGACAACTGCGAGGTTAAGGAGGAGGTCAGTGTTATTTCTTCCGTTTTTTTATGAGCTATACTAAATTGGCTGAGGCCTCGGCACAGTCCGCGAATTACACACCCAAAGCTTCCTCAGTAATCACACTTTCTATCGGTCAAAACCAAGCAAAAATCCGTTTGGTACTTTTAGTATAGAATAACAATCACATGAGAAATTTTTGATAAAGCGATTCAGAATATTTAGTAGTTCCGTTGTTGTCCGTTAGATGTCGCCACTTGTGATGTTAGATGTCAGCATGAAAGGGCCGCTTCGATCGTACTCACAGAATATCGACGTCAAGTATCTACTGTTGCGTTCCATTCAGTGAGTGAAATTGCCGGATTCGCCATTCCCCATATCCATCTGCTTCATCCTGCGCCTCCTATTTCTTTTGCCATCCGATTGGACAGCATTCCTCTCATTATTTCTCTAGAGTTGCGAGTGTCAATAGGCGACGGTAATTGCTTACCATCAGGCGATCCATCTGCTTGTTTGCCTTACATGAAAAAAGTGAATAATAATTTTTTATTATTATTATTATTATTTAGCCCCTTAAACTGGGTGAGAGATTTGGTTTTAAGTTGATGCTATCTATGCTATATAATATCTCTCAGCTCAGTGTGCCTATTGGCAAAGGCCTCCTCCAGTAGCTTCCATTGTTTCCGGTCTTGGGCAACTCTTCTTCATTTGGGTCCCGCAGTAAGTTTTAGCTTAGAATAATTATATAGTGTAAGGATATGAATAAATAAATGTATGCGATGGAGTTCCGCCAAGTAATGCCTGATTCAATCAACAATTTAAATAAATGTGTGTGACTTTTGATCTGCAGTTCGAGCCGATGTTTGAGGAGTTATCAGACAAGTTGACAGCGCTGTTGTCGTGTGGTAACACGGGCGTGCTGGTCGCGCTGGCCAAGGCCTGCCTGCGACTCAAGGCCAAGCAGACGCAGTACATCAATGTGAGTCCCTATACATTAATGAGCCATAAACATTTATCTTACTTGAATGGTCCAATGATCCTACGACTTTATTTCATGCATAGACTCACGCCTTTTCCCCGAAGGGGTAAGCAAAGACTTCTGATTGACTTTTGCAACTATCTTGACATATCTCTCTTGCTTAATTCACCCTCATCAAATACACACATTGTAAGAGGGTACATGATCATACATATTCGGCGGTAACATGTCGCCGAGTGTTGTAAATGCGATGAAAAGTGTCAACATATGATATGTTATGTTGTAATGTTATGTAAATAATGTGCTTGGTAGATGGCAATAGGCTCGCCCCCTACTACATTGGGACCTAAACATAACTGGCGAAATGTGGGTGTGTATAACTGTATACACCTCTGCCTACCCCTTCGGGGATAAAAGGCGTGAAGTTTAAATGTCAACACTTGTGTGATTCAAAAACCCCGATACAAGAGGATTTCTAGAACAGGTATCTTTCTAGGGAATATTTATCTCCCTTGCAACACAGGATTTATTCCTAGTCATCTTTTTGAGAAAAAATTAAAAATATAATTGTGATTTCTATGTCAATTTCCAGAGCCTAGAATCAGCCCTGAAGTGCTCAGAGGGTGACAAACAGAAGTACTTCTCAGTGGCCTGCCTCCGTCTACTGCCTCTGGACAGGATAGACCTCACCGCGTTAGACAAGGAGTACTTCATCAATGTGCATAGCTCTGTTATACTGCAGTGTGTGCTGGACTTTCAGGTGGGTTTTTTGAGTTAAAAGCTATATTCAGTCAAATCCGATTAGCGCTGAGCTATACCAGTTAATAATATAAATAATATTAATTTTAATATATATTTGTAAATAAGGAGAATAATAATATAATATTCTACCAATTACACACGTCAACATTTCCCAAACTGAGCAGAGCATGTACTATGGGTACGAGATAATAAATAAACATACTTATATACATTTTTTTTTGTAAATACATACATATAATACATAGAAACACCCAGACCAAGACAAACATCCTTGTTCATGCACACAAATGTTTGACTTGAGCGGGAATCGAACCCGCGACCTTCGGCGTAACAGTCGCTTACACTACCGCTGCGCCAACCGGTCAAGTTGAAACCTGGGGTCTATTAGTTAATTACTAGCGCCATCACTGGGAGGATGATGAAACTTGTCGATTTTCGATGGAATTAAGGCAGTCAGTTAGGAAACACCGGCCTCATCTAGCTTAATAAAAAAAAAAGTATGACTTTGTTTACATACATACACACATACATAGACTCACGCCTGTTTCCCGGAGGGATAGGCAGAGACTACGGAACGCCATTTGCAACGATCCTGACATACCTCACTTGCTTCACTCACTCCCATCAAGTTTCTCATGCATGCTCTTCTGTTAAGGGTACTTCTGACTTGTCCTTTTTTCAGGATGTCTCTAATCTGGTCAGAGAACGTTCGCCTAGGTCTTCCCCTTTGTCCTGTCCCATTCACACTTGCCTTATATATCTTCTTTGTCAGTCTATCGTCATCCATCCTCTCCCTGTGCCCAAACCATCTTAACATGCCTTTCTCAATGCTTGTCACTACATCTTCTTTTACCCCACAACACTCTCTTATCACACAATTCTTTACTCTGTCGTTCAAAGATACACCACACATACTTCTCAGTGCTCTCATTTCTACAGCATTTATTCTACTTTCAAATCTCTTCTGCCATACCCATCTCTCACTACCATACATAAGGGTAGGCACTAACACACCTCTATGTACAGCCAAACGTGCCTTTTTGGACACGTTTTGACTATTCATAAACGCCTTCAGAGCTCCATTCACACTATTACCTGCATTAACTCTCCTTTCAATATCTGCTTCATTCTTACCATCTCGTGTAAACAACGTACCTAAGTAAACAAACTCATTCACTTGTTCCACTCGCTGTCCAACAATCAAAACATTACAAGCCGTAACGCAATCCTCCTTTTCAAAAACCATAACTTTCGTTTTACTTACATTCACTTTCATTCCTTTCCTCTCTAACGCACGATGCATGATTGTTACCATCTCCTGCAACTCCTCCGTTGAAGATGCAAGTATAACCTGATCATCAGCATAAAGGAGGCATTTGACGAGTAACCCATTCATCCTTAATCCGCAGTCACTATGTTTTAAATTACTTTGTTTAAGTGTTTATAATAATGAACCTATGAACAAATAAATGATTTGACTTTGACTTTGACATAGAGCATAGATATTTACATTGAGGCGCATTTCTTATGGGCGCTCTGTAGACAAACTTTCTGTGACCCAAATTATCGCTTGGCGGCGTGGCAGTCGCGCTGTGACAACTGTCTGTATGAGTGCAAGAGAGACGAATGTCCCTCCTGTGTATCTTAACTACGAGAGCAAGAGAGACGGAGAACGACGCCAGCGCCGCCAACTACGTACTACACTGACGACAGTCGCCAACTCGCCATTTGGAATCAGCACACGAAATCCTTAAGAAATGCGCTTCTATGTAAATCTGTATTCATTGATAAGGAATGCCACCTGTGTAACATGAATTGCCGGCTAGGTGAAGTGATGATATACGCAAAGTGGCTGGCAACGACTGGACACGAAACTACTTTTACAATCTACCAAGTATTCAACGATAATTTTACCAAGATTCTTTTTATTAGTCAAAAAGTATAAGAGATGCTTTCATGCAGAGTGGCTTCTAGACTAATCCAAGTTAGATGGAGTAGCGAATCGTTTCTCGACGGTAACAATTTCATAAGTTAAAAGTCTCTCTATTCAAAAGGTCAAAGACAAAGGACCATGCCCATATTAGTATGGAGGCGAAACCCAGCAATGCGTCAATGCTAGGCATTTCCCAAATTGCAACTCTATGTCATACGATAACTTATTAATAGTATTTCTATGATATCTAGTGTTAATGTCATATAAAGCACTGGTTGAAAAGTTATTGGACGTTAAACAAGACATGATAACTGCCTAACGCCTATTGTTTATACATTTTATCGTTTACAAACAGCATTGCTATTAGTTTTCCACTAGGCACTTCATAATCATCACATAAGCTAGGCCAAATCAGTGTTCATTTATATACTTATAAGTCTGTAAACATTTCAGTTATTTGGAATTATATAGTCTGTCTCCATAGTATCTCCATCTATATAAATGTGAAAACAATTTGGTTAGATACAAAACTTAAGTAGGTACTTGAATAAATAATAACATGGAAAGAGTACTCCGTAAAACCGCGATACTATCACAAGGAATTAATAAATCGGCTAAAGAACGTGGTTATAGACCGCAATAAACTGCACTTTTACGAGTAGTGCATGAATGAATGAAACATTATTTATCATAGGTACTGCAAAGTAAACAAGTCTTTTTTTTAAATTTTTTTATCCAGTGCTTGATAGGTTTCAAAATTAACAACTTAATTCTAGTTTTAATTTATTAGGACGATCTTGTAATTTACTTTCTCTGGTCATTTTTGGGGCACAGATGGGCATGGTCCTTTGACTGATTGAGCCCTGGTCAACGAAATTTTCTATCATATTTTCTTCAACATTTAATTTTATTTTTACCAATATTTCCTGTCTCCATTTCCAGCGTCCAGCGAAAGCCGTGAACAGTCTGCTAGAGCTGACATCAGACCAGCTGATGATCGTACTGTGTGACGCCAAAGGGTGTCACGTGGCGGACGCGCTGTGTAAAGGACAGTGTGTAGGCGTTAAAGCTAGAGATAAACTTGTGTGGAGGCTTAAGGTATGTACTTCATAGCTTATTTATTCTTTTTAACTCTCGCCCTATAGTCTGTTCAAGATACGAAAAAATAAAAGGTAAACAGAGAAACCAATGATTTTCAAACTTAATAAGTTAGCACGACAACCGATCGTGATAACCCGACCTAATTAATAATGGCCCCCTGTCATGCGAAATGGTTACTTTGGGTGTAATGCATAAGTTGACAGGATAACAAATACATTGACAGTTTAGAATCATTGGCTTTTTAGGTTCTTTATCATGTAAAATAGTTTATTAGCATAACTAATACATTAAAAAAATCGTTATAATAATTATGAATAATACAGGAAAAATAATAAATATGCTGTACCATTTATGAATTAAAGGGACAGGCGTATTTTTTAAAAACTAACTGGATCATTCGCTTAGAGTATTTAACTTAAATCTACTTTTGTTGTGAAGGCGACATTAATAGAACTATTCTATGGTTTGTTTACATTTTATTTTTTCGTATCTTGAACAGACTATAGATTCCATCATCGCCCTAGCGTTATCCCGGTTGCATCCAAGACTGACACGCCTTAGAGCCCGAGGTCCGCTTACTGGTCTAACCAGATATGACAGAATATTAACTTTTCCACAGAGCGACTGCCGTCTGACCTCCGCCTCCCAAAGGGAGAGCCATATTCCATAATTTACACCAGTTTATTTGAGGGTACTGACTCCCCGTAATGACTGTCAAAGATCTTCATTACAGCCGGGACAGATGGTTTAACGTGCTTTCCGAGGCACGGGGCAAGCGATAATCAACAAATGAATTTGCCCTAGATTATCCCAATTTAAAAAGTCGTGATCAGTCTGCTGATATCTGACCAGTTGATGGTCGTACTGTGTGACGCCAAAGGGTGTCACGTGGTGGACGCCATGTGTAAGGGACAGTGTGTAGGCGTTAAAACTTGGGATAAACTTGTATGGAGGCTTAAGATATGTAGTTTGTTGTTATATTTTATATATTGGGATCAAGTAAAGTCCCATATTGTATATAGGTCCATAACGGGTGATATTGAAGCAGTCATACCCGAAGGGAAATACCAACAGGCTGCTATGCAGATGGTATCGGGTTTGAATCCACGGCGCGCACCAGTGACTTTTCTAACTAAAGTTATGTGCGTATTATATTGGTAATAAATATCACTTGTTCCGTGCCTCGGAGAGCACGTAAGCACGTCCCGGCTGTCATAAAGATCTTTGACACTCGTTAGAGGGAGTCAGTACCTGATACTAGTCTAAACCATAGAATGTAACTGTCCCTTTGGGTTTGGGAGGTCCGACAGGCAGTCGCTCCGTGGAAAAGCTAATTTTCAGTCAGATCCAGTCAGACTAGAAAGCAGACTCCGGGTTCTAACTGGGATACCTTTAAGAGGAGGATGACAAACTGTTTCCTTGTATGGAAGTCGAGCCAAAATATACTCGGCGCAAAATCTGCCGCTAAAACAATCGGTGCATTTTAGCCCAAATATCTGAGAGACCGCCAACTTAAAGTTAGTGTTATCATCTTACTTACACTCAAATATCTCTATAAACACATTACCATACTACATATTTTATTTCTGGTCTTTTATGACTACTTATCACATAGCCAAGTATTAGGATCTGCATACTATTTTATTATGTTAGAGACAGGTAGACAAAATTATGCTCATAATCATAGGAAACTGCCTCCGTGTTCCAGTGGATTGCGTATCTGCTGACTGCTGATCGGGAGGGCTCGGGATCGATTCCTGGGTCGGGCAAAAGTGTCACTGAGTTTTTCCTAATTCTCAGTAGCAGGACGGAGTCTGGTAATGCGCCCGGTAGCGGCAATAGGCTCGCCCCCTATTATGTGGGATATAAAAATTCATAGCGAAATGTGGGTGTAATATTGTAATATTACACCTGTGCGTACCCCTTAGGGGATACAGGCGTGAGTCAATAAAAAAAATATATACCATGCTTTATTTTCTTCCACAGGGCTACTACCAAAAGCTCGCGCTCTCCCAATACGGGTCCCGGGCTTTTGAGCAGATCTTCGCAGCGGCTTCCATGGAGCAAAAGACCAAGATCATGACGGAGTTATGTGACAAGAGTAATCTTCTGAACAGCACGACGTACGGCCGGCTGATAGCCAGCAAGATGGATGTGGCGACGTTCAAACTGTCGCAGAAGAAATGGGAGGAAACTTGGAAGAAGAAAGACAATAAATGAGTTTGGAATTGTACGTTTTTTGTTTTATTTCAGGCAGTCGCTCTGTTGAAAAGCTAATTTTCAGCCAAATCCGGGGGGCGATTCAGAATCGTTCGATATCTCATTTGACATTCGATTCCGTTAATTATCAAACGGGCTACCTCATTTTTTGTCAAAACTATCGCATTTCCTGCCAATTTTATGCATTCAGTATGAAGTAAATTAATAAATAAACCGAATTCAATGAATATTTGTTCAAAATATCTCTGATAGGCGGCTAAAAGACGAGGACAATAATTTGACATATCGTATGATAACTTATCGGGACATTCTGAATCGGCCTGCCGGTTAGACAAGTAAGCGGACCCCGGGTGCTAACTGGGTAACGCTAGGAGGATGATGATGTATTTTGATTTATTTAGCGGCAAGTTTGATGAAAATGGCTTTATTTAGCATAGGTTGCAAACGAGCAGACGTATTACCTGAAGGCCTAGACAAGAGTTATTCTCTTCTGATTTCTACTATCGCTATCGTTTGATTGCCATAGTAACATTAGGTAATAGTTCTTCCCCCCCGTGGGATCTCCACCTTGTCGTGGTGGAGGGGCTTAGTAACCGTGGATTGGTGACTCGCGGTGAAGCTAAGAGGGATCCAGGAGGGGACGCTCCGCGTGGGCTTGACGGAGGCCTGCGCTGGATGCGTCCAATGGGGCGGGTGCGAGGGACAGTTCTTCTGTCCCTCTGTGTCGGGTGCGGTCGCGGGAGGAGAGGCGTGTCGGTGTTGCGTTGCCCCGCGCCCTATCTCCCGCGACCAAATGGGGGCGCACCATCGTTGCGTCGCGGTGGGGCCGCAGAGGAAGAGGAGATGCGGTGTTGCGTTGCCGTCCTCCCTATCCTCTGCGGCCGCTGAGTGTTTTGGCGGCGGAGCCCAATACCTTCATCCGCCGCCAAGGGGGTTTTGTTCGGGGCCCGCCTGACCATCTGGCGGGCCAATACCCGTCGGGGGGTAGCGACGAATGATTATGCGAATCCCCACCCTCCGCAACACGGGTACATGAGGAATACGGGTTGGTTTTTAGTCAGTAAGAGTCTGACAGTCCCCTTCGTCCTTCCCCCGGGGCGGAGGGACTCCATGAGGATTTTCCAACCCGATACCAAAAAAAAAAAAAGGTAATAGTTCTTCGTTGACCACGTGAGAAGAAAGCCTATGTCAGTTCCATACATTTTGCACTCATAGTCATGGCGCAGAAACTTGGACAATGAGGCAGAATGATCGCCGAAAAATTGATGCGCTAGAGATGTGGTGTTCGAGACGACTTCTACGGATACCTTGGACCGCGCGGCGTACTACGGTGTCCATACTTAGAGTAAAAAATTCAGAACAGATTATCGTCATAATTCATAATAATAATTCATAATTCATTTATTCATTTGCGAATATGGGTATGAATAAATGAATTATGAATTATTATTATGAATTCCGTCGACTGTGCAAATGCGAATCCTCTAGTATTTCGGACACGTATCACGAAATGAGAACTCCATGGAACGACTGGTCATCCAAGGCTTAGTGGAAGGCAAGCGCTCTCGCGGGCGATCACCTACGCGCTGGACTGACCTAATTAAATCCGCCACTCAGAGTTCCATTGTAGAGTGCTCACGCAATGCAAAGAACCGTGACAGATGGAGAAACATCGCAAAGACTTCAGTAGCCAAGGAGAAGGCTGATGACGAACCAAAACCCTCATGACAACTCACTCATGACATCCATCACGGAGCCACGACCACTCTGTCAAGAGTGTACGACTGAAGGGAGAGAAATAGCGATATCTCTAGTCGAATGCTACTTGTCTACTGGGCCTGATGGTAAGCATTTACCGCCGCCCATAGACTCGCAACACTAGAGTCACGAGTGTATTGCTGACCTGCATGTGAAGAGGAATAGGGAGAGGAGCGGGAAGAGGAAGAAGGAAAAGGGGAAGGTGCCTGGGACACTCACCGAACGAAACGCAATGATATAGATACTGATACCTAATTCTGTGAGAAGGTAGTACTTCCTCGGTTGAGCCGGTCCATTCATGCTGAAATGAGCAAGTACTACTTCTATCCAGAGGTGATTTCAGTCTTTTTGTGCGCTCTGTTATAGGCTTCCATTGAATTAAATGCCAAAATAGAGTCACAGTTGGCAGTCGCAAGAAGGGTCTTCATTCAGGAATCCATATGAAGACCGCGGTGTCAGGGACTTTGATGAGGGTGATCGAAGCAAGAGAGATATGTCAGGAACGTTGCAAATGGCGTTCCGTAGTTTCTGCCTACCCCTTCGGGAAACATATCAGTTTTCCGAAGGGATAGGCAGTCTATGTATAAGTATATGTCAAAGTCTGTTGCTATTTGAAAAAAGAACGGAGGAAAATTTTCATTATTTAATGACTTGTATTACTCCTAAAACAGGCATAAACCTGGCATACATGAAAACGAAGAAAAAAGGCAATAAAACACTCTGGCTCGCTTATATCTTAGTTTATTAGGTGAAACATCTACACGGGGTACTGGCAGATGCCATCGCAGCCCTCGGGAACGACTCCCCGCTTAAGCTTGCATATCTTGTCGCCGCAGACGTACTCGCCTTTACGTAGGTCTGGCATCGGCTTCGTTGTTGGTCTGAAGTCGAATAGCGGGTGCACTGTGGAGAAATAGAAATAAATTAATATTTTATTAGCTTTACAGTTCACAGTCCACTGCTGGACTTACACCTCTTATATTTAACTAGAGGATGCCCGCGGTTACACCCGCGTTATTCAAGGCTACTGCTCTGCTCCCGTCGCTCATAGCGCGATGTTATATAGCCTATGTCTTCCTCCATAAATGGGCTATCTAACACTGAAATAATTTTTCAAATCGGACCAGTAGTTCCTGAGATTAGCGCGTTCATCCAAACAAACTCTTTTTAGCTTTATACAGTGTGTAAAAAGACCCTTAACGAAAACTGAAATCCCATATTGTAACAAACACTACGAACATTTTTTACTTCGGCACCATACCTGGGAAATTACTGGTTCAGGAGATATTGAGGTTCAAAGTTAGTATGGAATTTAATTAGGTACAATATCGATGCATTTATCCCGCCAATATGTTCTTTAGATGCCCTATGACCCCATGGATAAGTAGGTATTACGAACATTGCACGCGCGCGCTTATAATTGCGGTTTAAAAAATGTGAAAACTTATAAAAAAAATTCGTTTCCCAGGTATTATTTTTGGTTAGTATGACTTGGCATGATGTCCACAACGAGTGGACTTCGGCTTGGTGATGGGTCTTGTGACACCCTGTATATTAAGTATTAGATAAGATAAGTTTCTTTCTTTTTAAAGACAACTCCCGCACTAGGACTAAATCCTGTGTCTTTACAAATATACGACTAACGGACACAATGAACACCTAGACTCGAACAAAAATGTATAAATCATACAAAGCGTTGTGTCGTATGGGGATCGAATCCATAACACACGGCGCAGTGTCGAACCCACAAACCACTACGCCCGCCGTGCAGTCAATACAGTAGCAATGTGAGTCAATAGTAGAATTTGGCCAACAATCCTACTGTACCACACTGGATAAGTTGTGGGTTAGTACCTACATGGATTGACGTCAAGTTTTCTGTCTCTTCGCAAAGGTTCTAATAATGATAGGTAGGTACATATTGTGCTTTTAAATTAGTACTGATTGCTATAATTAAGAGCGTGATGTTCCTCTAATTGGGGGGGGGGGGGGGTCCTCTAACCAGGCTGGGTGACTGTGTCTGGTGGACAGCAGTACGACGGAAGTGTTTGAAAACTTGTTTAAATACAATATGTCAATTGCGTATGAGAACTTGTACAGCATGATCCAGGATCTAGTTACATCGTGTCCGTTAGATGTCGCCAGTGTTGATTGTCTTCGCCATTGTACGATAGACGGCAAGATGGCTTCTTAGAGACCTTAGAGTCATTACTCGATGGGAACAATTTCTATACATTTTCTAAATGCGCTCGCTAGCGGTTTCTACTGACCGTTAAGACCAACTCGAGGTGCTTTAAAAAAATTATGAAAATTGTTCCTATCGAGAAACGACTCGCAAATGTCTCAAGCCGATCAAACTTCTTCTTAAAGTAGCCCATCTTACCTTTCACACCGCCCTTAGCTCCCTCTCCATCCGGCGACCTCCTCTGCCGAGGTCCAAAGATGTCGAACTTTGGTCTGTTGAGGTGCTTCGTTTTGTTTTCGTCTATAGCGGACACCAACGTCAGCGCCATGCACACTGCTAGGAGTAGAATCTGAAACAAGATAATTATAAAATAAATAAGTGATTCCTTGTGCGATGATATTTTCATTTTCTTTCTTATAAGCCTAAGTATACCAAGATACTTTACAAAAATTGTAACATCCATTTAAATGGACCCATATTCGCAAAATAATTTTACCTTCTTATTTGTATTAGTACACTACCCTGAAAAAAACCACCCAAAACAAACTCAGTTGGATTTTGTTCTGGATGTTTCTTCTCAGGGTAGGGTAAGGAAACACCGGCCTCATCTAGCTAAAAAAAATACTTTGTTAAAGTGCTTTTTGGAAAATCTATAAACAAATAAATAATAATTCATCATCATCATCATCATCAATCAGCCTTTAACAGTCCACTGCTGGACTAGGCCTCTCCTTTGAAAGGAGGAATTGGCCTACTATGCCACGCTGGCCAAACGGGTTGGTATAGGGTTTGTATCAAGTTTTCCTTCTCTGACAGTGCTGTTCTCTGCATAATATGCTCCCTCTGTCGGCTCTTACGACACCCATGGGATGATATGGGGTGGTGACATTCCGTATTCTTAATCCGTCACCACACGGACAAAGTAATAATATTGGATAAATATAATTGGAATTAAACTACAGTTTACGGATTTCATCGCGATATATTGGTTTCACTGAGTTATTACATTTAAGTATACCGAATGATCTAGAAACTACATTTTTTATTTATTACTAAGGAGCCACACGTTAGATCTAAACACTGAAAAAGTACTGAGTAGAGGTTTAAATTATGCGATAACTTCATCCAGAATACCGTATAAGACCATTATTTGCAACGTTGAGGATTGCCTGGTCAAGAACAATGTGAGTAAGGAAGATTTCGAGGCCATACGTCAGGACGTTTCTGCTGTATTGCGTCAATCGAAATTGCCAGCAAGGAATCTACCAAAACCCGAGTATTTCGCACTGAATAACCTACGGGCTAGACCTGAACTAACAGTACTCCAAGCAGATAAAGGAAATGCAACGGTAGTGATGGACACGTCCGATTATAAACAAAAAAATGAAAATCTTTGTCGGATGAAAGTACGTATAAAATGGTTAAGACGCACCCTAAACAAAATACTCAAGCCAACTAGTGCCATCGTCAAGAAATACTCCGAAAAACTAAATCTGGACGTGAAATATTTAATACCATCGTGTGCAAAACCTCCTCAAATCTATGGTCTACCAAAAATACACAAGGAAAACGCTCCACGTTATTTTATTATTTTTTTGTTACCTGCTTGGTATGTACCACATGAGTAATGGTATGTACCTAGGTACAGTTTTACATATAGGTAGGTACTTACTTAGGTACCAGTTTTGTATTAGAAAAATCTGTACGCTTGTCGGTGGGATTTGTGCGTCGAATGTGCTGTGTTGAATGTCAATGGGTTTGACCTCCGTCTGGCGATACTTGAATGCAGCAAGAATATAGACTCTTACTATGTATCTAGTTAGGCAATGCTGATTATTTTTTTATCTAGTAGTGGAAGGTTTAAAAAGAAACTGTTTCTCTGTTGCAAATTTAAGTTGGACTGCCACGAAGCCCAATCTAAGACATACATATGTAGATTAAAACGACAGATCTAAATAAAATATATTTTGTGGATAAATCCTGTGTCGCGGGGGTTTTATACTTAAACATAAAATTAATAGACAAAGATGACCCTGAGTCGAAATAACAATTTGTGGATCGCAGTGTTGTCTCGTGTGGGAATCGAACCCACAATAATCGGTGCACTGCTAAACGGCAAGCCGTGTAGATCAAGGAGATCCACCTTTCAACTACCTACATGTTATACAAATTGTTTCAATTATGAATGCTAAACTGTGCTTACAACAACCAACTGTGCTATGCTAAGTACATACATACATATACTCACGCCTTTCTCCCATCGGGGTAGGCAGAGACAACGGAATGCCACTTGCATCTATCCTTACAAATCAATATGCTAAGTACCTACCTGCCTGCATATTTCAATGAAATCTTTTGTAATGTCTAGACTCCGAATGAGATAAGTACCTACTTATTATGCAGAATGCGATGTCCTCGCTTCAAATAAGTATTTAAATTCACCTAGAAGTGGACATAATTATATATATATAAATAAAATTGAAGTGTCTGTTTATTAATATTAAAATAACCGCTTTTTACTAAATGCATATGGATGTATACACGGTACTTAAACCGAAATGTAAATTTTTACAACTTTTGTCTGACTGTCTGTCGGTCTGTTTCTCGTTAATCTCTGGAACGGCTGGAGCGATTTTGACGGGACTTTAATTGGCGGATAGCTGATGTACCTACCAAGGAGTAACATAAGCATAAATTAACCGGGTACGCGAAGTAGTACCCTCAGGACGCGGGTGAAACGGGAAACAGCTAGTAAAATATAAAAGTATGAGTCTTGCGCGGCAGTATACCTATCCCATAGTAGGCGGATTTGACTGCATATTAGCTTTTCTACAGAGCGACATGCTGTCTGACCTCTGCAACGACTGCAACCCAAAGGTATAGCTATAAAGCCAAAGGTATATTTTATACATTTGCTTTGACTATAATAAAAGGGGTAGTATTTAACTCTTCCTCAATATAACCTCTGATTTCTACAAAAAAAAATACCTTTGTTCCACCAAATATTGCACCACTAAATATACTCACTAAAATATATCATAACGAACACCTGTTTATCGACCGTTGCAAATCTCTAATATTAAAATTAATCCTTTTATTTAAAGAAGTATTTCAAATTTTACTTTTACTCAACAACCAAACAACAAGTAATTTGGTAGTATTTTAAGATAAACTAAGTTCACGGAGCCCGCAGGGCTCCTATTTTTTGGTGCAGGGTCACAAGAAAACCTAATGTATAACCTATTAAGTTTCCCAAGCCGACGAGACTTTTCATATTAAATGATATTTTATGGAAAGATTGGCATATTTGGTGTGCAATGATTATTTTAGTGTTCGATTATTGTTTTAGTGTGCAATAACTATTTTAGTGAAAGAATAAAGTTTTTTAGGGTAACGCTCTCAGTAGGGAATGCAAATCTCGCGAGATTTGGGCTCAAGCGAGATCTCGCGAGATTATGAAGCCAATATCGCGAGATCTCGCCAATTTCGAGATCTCGCGAGATTGGAAATATGGATGTTTTTTTTTGTATATAATCGCAATATTTAATTAATTAGGACAAAAATAATAACCATTTTAAGTATTATAGGAAACATTATTTATCACGAATTTTTCAATAGACTTATGCTTCAAACATTGTTTGACGTAGGTACCTATCTGTCTATACATTTTTAATAAAGTTTTATGAAGTAAACTTTTACGGACGGATCTGTCAAATAAGAAAGGAAAGAAACAACCAGTCTTCGCTTCTAATTTCAAACAAAAATCTTTTAGTAATAAAACATTTCTTTTATAACAAACAAAACAACGAGAGGTCAAAAAAATCTATGTTACTAAGCTGAGATATTATTATCAATCTACATAATATTATAAAGAGGAAAAATTTGTATTTTTGTTTGTAATGGATAAACTCAAAAACTACTGAACCGATTTTAAAAATTCTTTCACCATTAGAAAGCTACATTATCTGCGAGTAACATAGGCTATATTTTATTTTAGAAAAAATGGGGGTCCGTCAGGACGCGGGTGAAACCGCGGGAAACGGCTAGATAGGTAAATAAAACTATATCTACTCAGTAGACCTTTTAGATATTACAGATGAATTAACAAAATATACCAATTAGACAGACTTTTAGAAATTACAGATCCTAATAAACAAAATATACCAATCAAAGGAAAGATTGGTTCAGTTCAAATCACAAGCCATTATTACGAATTATTTTCAAAGTAGCTCCTTCAGAAGCACAAAATGTCCAAAGAATCGTCTGCTAAACGGCTTCCTTTTCTGTTGGCCAGATAACCAGCCGCTGAGAAGGCCCTTTCGGATTTAACGCTAATTGAAATTCTCGCAGTTCTCAGGCAGACATCCACGAACTGCAAAAGTTTGCCTTTTAACCCCCCGGACTCGTATAAATTCATTTTTTTTTATTAACGCCGATACCGACAGATTGCAACTCCGTCCGAGTCATTTCGCGCTTCTAATAAGACGTTTTTATGCTCGAGTGCAATCTCGTAAATCTCGCGAGATCTCGCCCATTTTTCGACCGAGATTAATCTCGCTAAAAAAGGCCGAGATCTCGCGAGATCGAGATTGCATTCCCTAGCTCTCAGTGTGCTGCTTAAGATTTTTGATGCACTGTTAAAATATCCCTAATAAAAGCTCCTACGCAGTTAAATTGGAGTTATCAGACGAGACACTCAATAAGATCACAATTGAATACCTACACGCAGCGTTCAATGCCACAATTATCTCTGGGGAAAACCAGAAAAATATTTTGATTGATAATTTTTATTTTAACTGCTTTTATCTGTATCGCTTAATGAGCAATATAGATAATTCCGTTATAATAAGTCACTAATATCTATATACGTATATCACAGTCTAATTAACTCTTTATTCTGAGTTTGTTTGTTTTGTTGAACGCGTTGGTCTCAGGAACAACTGCTTCGATTTGATTTTTTTTGTTGTAGGTATTGCCCATTTATCAAGGCAGGCTATAGGCTTTTTTAATATCACGCTTTGAGCTTCGGTGCGAAGCAGAAAAATACCTCAAAAGTAATAAGCCTTATACAGGGTGTCACAAGACCCATCACCAAGCCGAAGTCTAAGTAATCGTTGTGGACATCATGCCAAGTAATACTAACCAAAAATAATTCCTGGGAAACGGCTTTTTTTAAGTTTTTTACATTTTTTAAACCGCAATTAAAAGCGCGCGCGTGCATTGCTCGAAATACCTACTTATCCCTGGGGTCACAGGGCATCTAAAGAACATATTGGCGGGGTAAATGCATCGATTTTGTACCTAATTAGAAAAATTCCATTCTAACTTTGAGCCTCAATATCTCCTGAACCAGTAATTTCCCAGGTATAGTGCCGAAGTAAAAAATGTTCGTAGTGATTGGTACAACATCCCCCCCGTGGGATCTCCACCTTGTCGTGGTGGGGGGGCTCAGTAACCGTGGATTGGTCACCCGCGGTGAAGCTAAGAGGGATCCAGGAGGGGACGCTCCGCGTGGGCTTGGAGGGGCCTGCGCAGGATGCGTCCAACGGTGCGGGTGCGGGGGACAGTTCTGTCTGTCCCTCGCAGTCGGGTGCGGTCGCGGGAGGAGAGGCGTGTCGGTGTTGCGTTGCCGCGCGCCCTATCTCCCGCGACCAAATGGGGGCGCACCATTCGATGCGTCGCGGTGGGGCCGCAGAGGAAGAGGAGATGCGGTGTTGCGTTGCCGTCCTCCCTATCCTCTGCGGCCGCTGGGCGTTTTGGCGGCGGAGTCCAACACCTTAATCCGTCGCCAAGGGGGTTTTGTTCGGGGCCCGCCTGACCATCTGGCGGGCCAATACCCGTCGGAGGGTGGCGACGAGTGCTTTGGTGATGCCCCACCCTCCGACACACGGGTACATGGCGGAAGTCGAGGTGGTTTTTAGTGGAAACACCACATACTCCGGCTCTTATTTCCCCCAGGAGTCGGAGATCCGAAGGGATTTTCCACCTCGTAAAAAAAAAAAAAAAAAAAAAAAAAAAAAAAAAAAAAAAAAAAAAAGTGATTGGTACAACATGGGATTTCAGTTTTCGTACAACCTGTATAAAGCGGGTGTAGGGTCAGCTATTTTATAATAGTAGTAATTTGAATTGGTGATAAAATTTACCGTATTATCTAGCTAATTAGGTACAAACGATGTTTATCCTTGTTATTTAAGGCTACTACTCCGCTCCTGTGGCTTATAGCGTGATGTTATATAGCCCATAGCCTTCCTCGATAAATGGTCTATCCACGGAGATTTTTCTGTTCCGTGGGTCTATCTAACACAGAATTTTTTTTCAAATCGGACTGGTAGTTCCTGAGATTAGCACGTTCAAGCAAACAAACCAACTCTCCAACTAAAGTATTACTTATATTAGATTATACTAGAGAAATGCCCACAACTACGTCCGCACAATGTTTTTTTATTTCACCGTTTCTTTCCGATCCCATAGGAATTTCGGGAATTTTCCCTGCTTAGTGCACACTATGGCCGCCAATTGACACAAATGCCAAACGTCACGGTGGACGATAGCCTAGGCGACGGGAACAATTTCCATACAATTTCTAAATGCGCCCCCTAGCGGACGCTTTTAGGAAATGTATGGAAATGATTCCCGTCACCTAGGCTATCGTCCACCGTGTCGATCGAGTGCAAACTCGTACTAGACCCCCTGCTTCTTGTGCCCAATGGTTTCGGCTGTGCGTTGTATGTCAGTCAGTCAGTAGGTAACGAAATAATTTTATATACATATACATATGTTATTAGGGTTCCGTACCTAAAAGGTAAAAAACGGGACCCTATTACTAAGCCTCCGCTGTCTGTCTGTCTGTCTGTCCGTCTGTCCGTCTGTCTGTCTGTCCGTCTGTCCGTCTGTCTGTCTGTCACCAGGCTGTATCTCATAAACCGTGATAGCTAGGAAGCTGAACTTTTCAGAAATGATGTATTTCGCTTGCCGCTATAACAACAAATACTAAAAATATAAAAATAAAAAAATATTATACGCAGGTAGACGCTTTAAATTTTCACAGAATATGTAGTTGTATATTACCTCTCAACATAAATAAGTAAATAAAAAAAAGTTAATAATAAAGGGGGGCTTCCATACAACAAACGTAATTTTTAAGCAATTTGCTACTCGATCTTAATAAACAGGTAGAAACTTAAAAAGTATTTAAGTATACCTACCACAGAAATAAATAGGTAGTAATAGAACGGTGACATGGGCGTGGTACGCGTGTCAAACTATTGCACTATAGTGCATGTGTTTACACATGTTGTACAACATTATTCTGCCTGACAATCAGCAATGGTCAGTTTTTATATAAACAATAACATAATTTCATTTTCCACAGCTACATCACACACACACATTGATAATAATTAGGTGGGTCCACACAGAGCGAGCAGCCTCGCGAAACATTTGCCGCGCGAGGAAACAGTCCCCGAACGAGCGAGGCCATAGAATAAAGCTGCGTTCACATTTATCTGACGTGATCTCTCGTGACGGTCTCTGTCGTAATTACTTACCGTTCACGTTTGTCTGTCGCCGTCTGTCGCGATCTGACACAATTTTAAATCAGTTCTGTCTTGACTCTCGTGGAGTTCACACTTTCGCAATGTTTTTGATGAATTATCCGATTCAGATAAAGCATTATATCCAATTATATCCATAAATTATTTACATAGGATTATATTATTTCGTATTCAATTAGCTCATCTATAGGTACTGTATACGAATAATATTATAAAAAGGAAGTCAATTAGTTCGTCGTCCATTGCGCACAATTGCAAACGCGCGTCTGACGCTTTACGACAGACAGTGGCGCGTTTACATTAGTCTGACGAGTTGTGTCGCGCGAGTTAACTGTACGGAACCAACAATGTTAGCTTCGTCAGCACATCTCTCCCCACCAAATTATCTAGATAATCCTATTGTCATCTTAGCATTAATTTATTATAAATACCTTTGTAGATCTAACATTAGCGATTACTATTTTATATTTTAAATATACTGTTATAATTAAATAAATGTTTTTTACAATTAATCTGAGTCCAATCTCTTAATTCGCGCTGTACCGTCCCCACACCCCTCCCCCTCTCTGTCGCAGACCAGGACATTGTCTGTCGCGACACGACAGACGACGACGTCACGACAGATTACATCAGACAAATGTGAACGCGGCCTAGAGCGCGGCAGCCTCGGCACCGTAGGAAAAAACAAAATTGTAGTTGTCATAAAGTTTGAATTCAGAACATGAAAATATACAGTCCGTTCACAGTTATTTTACCTCTGACAGATGTCGGTGTTTATTTTCTTTATGTTGGAATTGTACTCTGTGATGACAGGAAAGTAAGATAGGGTTACCCGTGCATAACATTTTACCCAATATTAGTGGAAATGCTTCAAAAATTAAAATGCTTAAAGCTCATGGCCGCAAAGTGGTTAGATTACCGCCATTCCACTGCGAGCTAAACGCAATTGAACTTATGTGGAGTCTCATTAAAAGGCGAGTCACAAGCAAAAATTTAGGACAAGAGGCAACCAACATTGTGAATTTAGCTGAAGAAGCTTTTCAATCTATCACTGCAGAAGACTGACAAAAACAATGCAAACATGAGCGCCACATTGAAGACAAGCTTCGTGAAACAGATGGGTCTACGGATGCTGAAATGGACAGGTTCATAATAGAATTAAATTCTGAGTCTGATACAGAATATGACAGCAGTTACAAATCATCATAACATTGGCAGTCCACATGGATCATTCTTATAGACTCACGCCTGTTTCCATGCAGGGGTAGGCATAGGTGTAATATGACACCCACATCATTCTTATTCAAAATAAATATGAAAATTAAATTTACCGTTTTTGTATTTGATAATTAGAACCTCACGTTGGCGTAATTATGATGCGTTTACCTTTATACATTAAATATACAACATTTTTATTATAACTACTTATCTTCATAGGAAATTAGTTATTTCGTAAGAAAATAAATGTACATGCATATAGCCATGCCAATATCAAGAGGTTTTGTTACAAACATTACTTCCAAATATTTAATACGATCGCTTAGGCAATAAAAAATAAGTACATTTTAGCAATAATGTATATTTAAAATGGGAGTATTATATACCAAATATAGCAACACAACGCCCAGGTTGGCCAATCTAACAGCTAGAGGTAAAATAACTGTGAACGGACTATAGTTGAAAACTATTATGTATTGCGCATGTATCAAATTGTCGACTTGTGAATTAAAGTGAAATAGTACATTTGCCATCTATCGGTCTACGTATCAATGTGAGATTGTTGGTCTCTCCTCTCTCTTATTTTTAAATTTTGTTTATAAATATAGTACTTGGAAATGGTCATACTGCAATAGGGTTGTGGCATGTGTTTTTACTAGCCGGCTGCATGACTGACGCCAATTGCTGTACCTACTTTGGGTACTAGACAATGGTAATAATGGGCCATAATATACATATTTACTTATACTTACTTTTTTTGTAAATATATACATAGAAACACCCAGACCAAGACAAACATTCATGTTCATGCACACAAATGTTTGACATGAGCGGGAATCGAACCCGCGACCTTCGACGTTGTAGTCGCTTACACTCCCGCTTTGCCAACCGGTCGTCGATTATTGTTATACCTAAAGGATGGAATAGGTAGACATGGAAAAAAATATAGAATTAATTATAGGAAATGAATATCTGTAGGCAAGGATACTGTAACCGAAGCACAGACTGAAGGATTATTATTCGTACAATAAATAGCGTCAAAGATGAGAATGTTATGATGAATGTATCCTCCGTCATTCAGTGACCAGTGGATAGGGTATGCGACTGCTGAGCGGAGGTCCCGGGTTCGATTCCCGGGTCGGGCAAAAGTGTTACTGGCTTTTCCCGAATTCTCAGAAGCAGCATGGAGTCTGCTGATGTGCCCGTTAACGGCAATAGGCTCGTCCCCTATTACGTGGGACCTAAACATTTCATGGTGAAATGTGGATGTAATAATATTATAACTCTGCCTATCCTTACGCGGATACAGACGTGAGTCTATAAAAAAAATGTCCAACATACAAACACACTTGCGAATTTATATTATTAGTAAGGATTATTATGTTCGAGCGAGGCACGAATCAGCGTACGGACCGCGGCAAAACAAAAATCCAAACTCGATGGCTCGGCCGCTCGGTCGCTCGCCCGCGGCGGCACACGCGCTTGCCTCGGCCGCGGCACGTCCACACAGAGCGCGCAGCCTCGCGCGCCAATTCCTCGCGAGGCTGCGCGCTCTGTGTGGACTCGCCTATTCCTTAATGCCCTCACTATCTATACGTCACTGTGGGCGGGGGTTGCTGAAATGTGGCACGCGCGAAATGTACGCGATGGCGTGACTTTCACCATTCTATTACTATTTATTTCTGTGATACCTACATACAACGAACGTAATTTTCTCTTATATATGATGGTACGGAACCCTTCGTGCGCGATTCCGACTCGCACTTGCCCAATTTTGTATACTTACATATACAGATGATCTAGGTATGAGTCTCGAACTAAATAAGTGGATATATGCGTAGTAGGTATATCCGGTTTATTCTCATTTAAATAATAGAGTGGTTTACATTGACTCATTATTTCCTTGAAGAGAAACCATAAGCATATTTAATAGTTACCTATATGATCTACACACATCATTTAATATTTTACTAGCTAACTGCCCCGGATTCGCTTGGTAGTGCTAGCGCAATTAATAAAAAGAAAGCCTTCGATCAAATATGACCGAATAATAAGGCAAATTCTTTTTTTATCGTAAGTTAACATCATCATCCTCTTAGCGTTATCCCAGTTTCAATCTGGGGTCCGCTTACTAGTCTAACCGGATTTGGCTGAATACATATTAGCTTTTCCACAGAGCGACTCTGCCTGTCTGACCTCCGCAACCCGAAGGGATAGCGATATTCCATGGTTTAGACTAGTGTCAGTTTATTTAGAAGTACTAACGCCCTGTAACGACTGTCAAAGACCTTCATGACAACCGGGACCGACGGCTTAACAACAACGGGATAAGCGATAATTAACAATTCAATACGCACATAACGCCGAAAAGTCATTGGTGCGCGCCGTGGATTCGAACCCGGTACCTTCTGCATGACAGTCTGTTGGTATCTCCACTAGGCTATCGCTGCCTCACGTAAGTTATCATAATCGTCGTAGCGTTATCTCGGTTGCATCCACTACTTTCGACAGCAGCCCGAGGGCACTTTTCTAGTCTTCATGACATGCTCGCCGGGGCACGGGGCAATAATTATCAGTTCAACACGCAAATAGCTCAGTGCAGTGATGCGCGCTGTGGATTAGAACCCGATACCCTGTGCATGGCAGTGTGTCGGTATCTCCACTAGGCTATCGCTGCTTATATGTCTGTGTATTGTGTATGTAATAATTATGTTAATAGTGTAAAGTTATGACGAAGGTATGTGTGTTAAGTTGTAATTAACGAGAATTCTGATTAACACATTTATGGCGTTCTCAATAAGTATACCTACTGTGCATTAGTCAATGAAATAATAAAGGAGGAAATAGTGAAGTATTAGGTTTGCGACTGAAGAATCCTGTGTTCAATGCTCGGCCATTGTGTTAGTGATGTAAACTTATTATACCTACATACATACATAGACTCACTCCCGGAGGGGTAGGCGGAGACTACGGAACGCCATTTGCAACGGTCCTGACATACCTCTCTTGCTTCATTCACTCCCATTAAGTTTCTCATGCATGCTCTTCTGTTTAGGGTACTTCTGGCCTGACCTTGTTTTAGGATGTCTTCGATCTGGTCAGAGAACGTCTGCCTAGGTCTTCCCCTTTATCCTGTCCCATTCACACTTGCTTTATATATCTTCTTTGTCAGTCTTTCGTCATCCATCCTCTCCACCACGTGCCCAAACCATCTTAACATGCCTAGTTCTCGATGCTTGTCACTACATGTTATTTTACCCCACAACACTCTCTTATCACACAATTCTTTACTCTGGCGATCAAAGATACACCACATATACTTTTCAGTGCTCTCATTTCTACAGCATTTATTCTACTTTCAAATCTCTTCTGCCATACCCAACTTTCACTACCGTACATAAGCGTAAGGCACTAATACCCCTAATACTTTTATTATACCTAGTGTTCATTTAATTATAAGAAATCTCGTAGGAACTAGGAATAAGCTTAGATAGCCTAGTGGAGAAACGAACAGACTATTAGGTACTCAGAGAATCTCGAGTACAAACTGACGGCACGTACTGTAGACTTTACGATGTTAAAAGTGCGTATGAAATTGTTTATCACGGCTTGCTGAGTAGTGAAGGAAAACATCGTAAGAAATCGAAAAAAAAAAACTTTTTTTTCTTTCAAAAAGACAACGCCCGCACTAGGAATAAATCCTGTGTCGCGGGAGACTTTACAAACACACAACCAACGGACACAATGGGCATCTAGACTCGAAACAACAATTTATGTATCACACAAAGTGTTGACTCGTGTGGGAATCGAACCCACAACACTCGGCGCAGTGTCAAGTGGTGGCCGCTTAAACCAATACACCAACCGTGCAGTCGTGCAATTTGAGAGTTCTCTATTACGTCTTCGAAAGTCATGTGAAGTTTGCCAACCCGCACTTGGCCAGCGTGGTGGACTATGGCCTTAACCCTAATAATGAGAACAGGCCCGTTCCCAGCCGTGGGACAGAACATAAACAAGTCTGGTGATGATGTTGACTAGGATTTAAACCTGTATCGTGGTGATGAATATCATTCTTTTAACGAAAACAATTTTTTTTTTACTTTTTTTAGTTATAGACTCAAGCCTGTAATCCCCGAAGGGGTAGGCAGAGGTGTAATATTACACCCACATTTAGCCATGAATTTTTAGGTCCCACTTAATAGGGGGCGAGCCTATTGCCGTTACCGGGCACATCACCAGACTCCGTGCTGCTACTGAGAATTCGGAAAAACCCAGTAACACTTTTGTACGACCCGGGAATCGAACCCGGGACCTCCGGTCAGCAGTCGCATACGGTCACTGGACCACGGAGGCAGACATTTTTATAATAAGTATGTTTTATACATACATACAGTTGTAGAGCAATACGTAAAAACCGTCACTGCCAATCCTTCTAGAAAGTACTAGCACAATATTATTCATCGTCACATGCATGAATCAAAGGCTAAATTAGGTTTGATTCAAATTTCCTACATTGAGTCACCCAATTCATTTTCTAATGATGTCAATGACGCAATATGAAGAACTAAATTATATATTTACTTAATTGCACATTAAATTCGCATTAATGTTACAAAAACACGAGTAGCTTGTTACGATTAATCTCAAAACTGCTTAACCGTTTTTGATGAAATCTGCTATGGATAGGTTTATATGACTGATCTGCTGGTCTAGTGGTTAGTTTGGCTGACTTCTAAGCTGGAAGGCTTGGGTTCTTGCTCGTGCTTCGGTTGCTAAACAAATCTATGTGTAGTGTGTACGACACGATTATTATTAGTAGTGAAAGCTAGTTTATGTAAATGACGATGACTCAGTGGCTCAACATTGGCTTTGTCATCTGTTTAGTATTTAAATAGCTAGTAGTATTACTTCGTCTGTTTCCTGGTAACACCTAACACGACCCCTGACGATGAAGACATTATTTATTTCTGCATTTTGGTTGCTTACAACACTTATACAAGTCATAATAACCCTATTCTAGATGAAGCCGGCTTTTCCTAGCTAAATGACTTCTTGAGAAGAAAGGCCGAAACAAACTCAGAGTAATTGCTGTTTTTGTAATTTCATTATATTTCAACTCGTCTTTTATATTCTTTTGAAGTCCAGAC
The DNA here is from genome assembly GCA_944739405.2 of Euclidia mi. Taxonomy (NCBI): domain Eukaryota; kingdom Metazoa; phylum Arthropoda; class Insecta; order Lepidoptera; family Erebidae; genus Euclidia; species Euclidia mi. Next base: position 2,151,249 of record OX123206.2, read on the forward strand.
ATAATGGGTTTAGATGCGAGTACAATGCAGGATATCATCTGACGCTTATAACTGACTCAGCCCGCTGATGGCCCGCATTCAACAGCCATCGTACGGCTCAACCTTGATTGAGGGAGCCAGCACGACCTGAATGATGGGGTCTGGAGTTCCAGTCCCGTGTCAAGCACACAAATTATTGTTATATATTCATGTTAAGATCTTGTATATTAACCGGAGAATGACCACGATTCTTCTTCCACGAGACTTAACACTTTATTTTTAATTAACCGTTTTGCCTGGTTAGGTGGGCATTTCAGGAAATCTCTTCTTACAGCACGGCCCCCAGGGATTATGTATCACAATTTTCAGCTTCTTGCGACTAATAGTTCTGGCTGTGCATTGTCCGTCCGTCAGTCAGTAACGCAAGAAATTTATAACAGCCTAAATTATTAACAAATACTAGAAACATTACCTAAGTTTTGTCTCATGTAGGGTTGTAACCCACAGCACTCGGCACAAATGGCTATATAACAGTTTAACCACTACGCCATCGGCACAAAATTATTAACTTATTACGAAACTAACTCTACATGCAGCTTTATAATCATCATCGTCATCCTTTAACAGTCCACATTAATAAATAAAATAGCAGTCAATCCCAAAATATGGTGATATACGTATTAATACATCTACAATTACCTATATTGAAATGAAATTATATTTAGTAAGGTAAAATCCAGTAGGTTACAATTGGTTTCTGTAAAGTAACTATTGTCACGTTAACTAACACCCACGGGCATAGCTAGTAGGTGGATACAATACGCAGGACTACATAGCAAGATAGAGTGTTCAAACCATGAAGCTAATAGCTTCATGGTTCAAACTGAGATCTCAAATAACGTCGACAGTTCAGTAGGTAGCTAAGTATTTATTTATACCACTGTACAAGTGAAAAACACTAGAGTAATTTAAATCTTATCAATAATTCACCACGGATATATTTTGAATCATCCAACCAAAGAAACAAGTTATTTATTTAAGAATGCATGATTCACGAAGCAATTTAGAAGACAACAATTTTGCGCAATACGAGTTGTGCCACTATAGAAATTATTTATCGTAGAACTATTATCATCACATGAAATTATAAACCAAATAATATAAAATAAGGTTATTTAAATTAATATATTGATTTAGTCCTTACCGTAAACTTCATATTTCCGAACGAAGAACGTACGCGCACTCACAACAAGGTAGAATGACAGACTGATCTGTGCCCTGTTTACAAACACTGTTAAGTACTAGACTGTGGTACTGCCACAGAATATAAATTATTTAATTTTTAAATGTATTTGCGGTTTGTGCGTGCCTACTTTACGATAACATAAGGAAAATGTAACTGTGAGTAATTTAGTGAACTGTAGGTATTTTATTGTTTTTTAATAACAATAATGCGACAATGACCTCTTTGTTGGAGGAGTTGCTTGATTTAGATTAATTTGGGCACGTTATCATTAGTAGGTATATATATTTTTTTTCTCTAGGCAGCGATAGCCTAGTGGAGATGCCAACGGACTGCCATGCAGAGGTTATCGGGTACGAATCCACGGCACGCACCACTGACTTTTCGGAGTTATGTGCGTATTGAATTGTTAATTATCGCTTGTCTCGTGCCTCGGAGAGCACGTTAAGCCGTCGGTCCCGCCTGTCATGAAGATCTTTGACACTCGTTATAGGGCGTCAGTACCTCTAAAATAAACTGACACTAGTCTAAACCATGGAATATCGCTATCCCTTCGGGTTGCGGAGGTCAGACAGGCAGTCACTCCGTGGAAAAGCTTATATTCGGCTAAATCCGGTTATGAAGACTAATAAGCGAACCCCAGGTTGAGACTGGGATAACGCTAGGAGGATGATGATCATTATGTAATTTTTGCATTAATTTCATATGACGATTATTATATTATATTATTATTATTTGAGTATGACGGCATTGTTATATAAAAAATGCATATAATAAAATTAATAGAACAAAAATATAGTAAATGTACCTACATTTACTATATTTTTGTTCTATTAATTTCACCTTGACAAATATGGATGAATAAAATTAAATTTCCTGTATATAAATTCTTGCGTTCTGTCAGTCGGTCAGTGACTGACAGAGAACGTACAGCCTATTTAGTAATCTGTGGTACAGCCAAAACTTTTGAGTGCAGAAGCTGCAATTTGGCATGTAGTTTTCTTGGGGACCGGGACCGTAAGAGTGCACCAAGAGGGAATTTCCCGAAATACTCACAAGACTTGGAAGAAACGGTTAAATGTGAGAAACATAAAATGTGCGGGCGAAACTGCGGGAATTCTCGACCGAATAGAGAACCTCCTCTCCTCTAGAAATAGAGAACCCATTTGAACTTGGATAAAAATCATTAGGCTAAAATACAGATCCCGTCGGGGGATTGCGATGTATGCTTGGGCGATACCCGACCCTCCGACACACGGGTACATGAGGCACACGGGTTGGTTTTTAGTCAGTAAGAGTCTGACAGTCCCCTTCGCCCATCACCCAGGGCGGAAGGACTCCATGAGGATTTTCCAACCCGACACAAAAAAAAAAAGAAAAAAAAAGGCTAAAACACAGATGGTTGATTGATATGTTTCGATTGGAAGCTGCAAATTAGTGTCTATGAACATCAGAGCGAGATAAAAATACTTCTATGTGTTGACGTTGCTCTCTATTGCTAGAATCTTGAGATTGGTAGATTAAAAAGAGACTGCATAGTCAATTCTCCACTTTATTTCTTTTTACGGAATGACCACTTATGTGTAAGTGTCTCGCAGTTGGTATCTATCTAATATCTAATCTTATACCAGGCCTCCTTCACTCGGCCGTACCTACAGCGATAAGTGCCTACACTTTGGCGCGGCTTCCAAGTCCGCGTCGTTAGTCGGTTGTCATGGTTGTCACCGCTAGCGCGCAGAGCGATTTTTGCTATTAAATTTGCTAATAACGTAAATTTTAATAGTGAACAACAAAAATGTCTCATCACAAATCTGGTGCAAAGTATTGCTCATTTCACGGATCTGTGTCGAAAAAGGGAGATAAAAGTGTGTCATTTTTACATTACCTACAGATGCGGAAAGGTAAGCTAAACTAATTAACACCAAATTACGTACTTAACAGGTGTTGATTATTTCTGATTTAATGATGTTGACAATCGTACAGAATCCTAGTTTTATGGTTTGATGTTCGAAAAGATAGTTTTTAAAAGAATTGTTACGCGCTTCATACTTCTTAGTTATATATAAGTATTAGATAATTACGAGAGCAACTTGAAAATTTCTTTTTTTGTTTGTTGAGATATCCCAACGATTATGGTGTAAAATTAAAGATGTAGTTCAAAAACCATTTTATCGGTTTGAATCATGTTAATCGGTCCACGGTTTTTTTTTATTTTTATTTATTTACAACATAATAACAATACACAATTCACTTGTGATGTAAACACAAACTAATTCGAGTTTTACCGTGTATCCTAATAATATGATCGACGGCGACATAGCCATGTGTGATCATGCTTTTATCACAATAAACAAGAAATCTACACAAATGATACAATTCACATGACGATGATAGTTCCATTATTCGATTTTTTCTGTATCGCACATAATGTCATAAATGTAAGGTAGTTGCAAACTGTTCTCGACGAGCGTTGAGCTCACGTCACCGCACTGGGTGTCCCTTGCATGAATTCGTTGTTTACGTGGGTATATACAGAATGTTCCGTATTGAGTGTGATCCATTTACTTCAAATATAGAATTGTATTAAATAAATAAAAAAGATGCTAAAAATGTATCTATAATATATCTTTTTTGTTGTAAAAGCTACACTGGGTCTGTACAATATTATACTCTATTATGAATATGAATTTTGTATTGATTGGGCAATGATGATTTCTTGTAAAGTTACACTTATTATATCAAACGGGTATAATATGACGTAACTAAAAATAGGAATATAAGGAAATAGTAGGAAATAATTAAGAATTAGTATAGTGAAAATGTAAACGACCAGAATTTTTGTGGTTTTTGTTCTAGCGAAAAGACGAAAAATACTTCCTAAGAATTCGTCAAGCCAACTTGAAGTAAGTCATCACAAATATCACAAACCATTAAACAAGGATATATCTAGGTTTGTTTTAATTTAGTAAAATTTACCGTGTAACCATACGCATTAAACGTAGGATAATTATTTATTATTAGGTGGTCAAGTAGGCAGATAGACAGCATATAGTAGCAGCGGCAAGTCGACAACCCTAGCGCGACAGCTAGTGCGTCACTCCGCGCTAGACAGCGACAGCGTTATGTGTTAGAAAAGAGCGGGAACGGTTAGGTGAATATCGCGGTAGGCACTAAGTGCTTATGCGAGCTGAATTGCACTTTGTTGCTTAGTAGCAAGAGTCGCAATTTCTTTAAATTGGTTTGCGAAGTGATGCTTCTGTACGTAAGTACTATCTATTCTGTGCTTATACTAATACTAGATGATGCACGCGGTTACACCCGCGCTATTTAAAGCTACTGCTCCGCTCGCGTGGCGCATAGCGTGATGTTATATAGCCTATAGCCTTCCTCGATAAATTACCTATCTAACACTGAAAGAATTTTTCAAATCGGACCTGAGATTAGCGCGTTCAACCAAACAAACAAACAAACAAACAAACTCTTCTGCTTTATTTTAGTATAAGATATAAATCTGAAGAGTTTGTCCACACGCCCGACTTTTCGAAGTTATGTGTGTTTAATACACAAATAAAAGAAATATCGCTGGCTCATTTTTTTTTTCGTGTATAATAATTTGCCCAATAGATGGCAATAGGTTGCCCCCTGTCACATTGGGACCGAAACATAATTGGCGAAATAAACGTGTAATACACCTGAGCCTACCCCTTCGGGGATAAAGGCTTGAAGTTATTATGTATTAAGTATCTAGGTAGAAATTGCTGAAAATAAATCGTTGGTAAATAAATTTTCCATAATGAGAAGAAATGGATCTCAATCGTAGGTATTTTAAAATTACGCGATTGGGCCAACTTCAAAGGCACCGCGCGAGTTCCTCTGCAAAACAACTCACAACAGCAACGTCGAAAGCGGGTTTAATGCAAGCATAATTAAGCATAATTACGAAGTTGACCTTCGCGGGTAAATCTAAATATTTGTCAGAAAAGAAGGCATGCCTGCCCTTTTATTTCAAAATAATAAAAAATACAATTACAAAGTACAATAACACCTTGATGTGACTAACTACTCATTGACCTTTGACTCAATGGTTGAGTCTACCGGCACATTGACACACTGTGTACAACAAAGAAGCACACACAAGACATGACGCATCTGTGTACTCAGTGTGTAAATGTTCTTCTCGCAGAGGTCGATTTTGACGGTCATACTGTAATTATCTCTATTTTCTCTCCCACGTAAAACAGCTGTTAAATTCAATATTATATATGAAGTTAGCTATATACCTACTGAAGTTTTAGCGACAAGTGAAAATTTCCATAGTAAGTATTCTTTTTGTTGTAACGGCCAGTTGACCTCGCATCTCCACCATCTCCTTGAATCGCCATGAGGCGCATTCTAAAATGCATGTTTTCACGGTGTGTTGCGAGGATATCTTCCTAGACATTGAGACGCCTTTAGATACAAGGAAAACCCACAAAGAAGCTTACAAATATTAATGTAACTTAATCGGGTAATAATTCGAAAATACAGGATTACCTAGTTATCCTGTGGCCACGGTCGAGAGGCAAATAGAAGATATTCCACATTTATTTTAGTATACCTACTTATAATCATGCGATAAGAGACCCGCTAAAAAAATAAAGCATTCTTCGCCACTTTTATGAATAAACCGGAACTTTAATAAACCGGAACTTTAATAAACCGGAACTTTAGCGATGTTAATGAGGCCTAGTTGACGGAGCCCTGCTAGGCAGGGCTCCTATTTTTTGTGTTCAGGGTCACAACAAAACGAAAGTTTATAGATTTCCTAGGAAATTTATAAATTTACGGTTCTTATTATATGCAGGTAACATATATATCTCATGTAAAAGTGGATATCTTATTACTGGAAAAAAATGTTCACTATCCAGCAATGCAACCAAGCGGTGTGATAGCTCGTTAGGGCGGTTTCAGATTAGCGTTTTATACGCGCGTATAAGCTCGTTTTTGGGAGAGCGTGTAGGCGCGTATAGGCGCGCCGTTTGGCACACGCGCAACTCGTACGAGCGAGCGTTGACGCGACGAGTCGTCAGAATCGACGTTGACACTGACAAGATGTCAATACTGTTTCGAGCTTAGACTATATATATATATATATTATGTTATAGACGGAGGGATCCGCATGCAAGACCATCACTAAAAGGTCTGACATAGGTCACCGTGTGGGGACCCATTACCCGTCAAAATTTAATAGAACTTCATTTGAAACTTTGATACTTCGTTCATAGACATTTTCATTTATTCATATAAAGATGAGATTGTGACGCATAAACTTAGTGACGTTGTAACTTTATCGATACTTCTTCACGCTAGTTTAATAAACTGAAGTTGAATTAATTATCGTTAACAAGTCGGATTGCACAGAGTCGGGGACTCAGTGCAATCCGACTCGGATAGGTTAGGTTAGGTTAGGGTTCTCTTTTGACCCTTGACCCAAAAATAGGAGCCCTGCGAAGCAGGGCGCCGTCAACTTAGTCCACATTTTCACACTAGTTCAATAAACTGAAGTTGAATTAATTATTGTTAACACCCCGACTCAGTGCAATCCGACTCGGATAGGTTAGGTTAGGGTTCTCTTTTGACCCTTAATCCAAAAATAGGAGCCCTGCGAAGCAGGGCTCCGTCAACTTAGTCCACATTCTTCACACTAGTTTAATAAACTGAAGTTGTTTTAGATTATTGAAAACGAAAATTATAGCAAATACATTTATGGATTTAAATTATTATGACACTTGATCGATTATGACCAATGGAATTAGTGAAAGTCATTTTATGTCATTTCACGATTATGACAACTGAAGCGTTATTTCTAATGAAATTATGGCAAATACCAGTATGGCATATGAAATTATGGCATTTTAAATTATGGCAAACATTAGTAAACCGGTCTATTATTACAGACAGGTTTATTGTAGCCAATAAGCGTGATATTGTAGTGATCGACCGAGCAGAGCGACTCGCATTGATAGACGTTATTACCATATCGCATGACAGCAATCTCGTAAAAGCAGAAAAAGAGAAGGAGTTCAAATATTTGGGCCCAGCTCATGAGATTGTCGATATGTGGGATGTGAACTCGGCGATCATTATGCCGATAATTGTGTCAGTAAATGGACTAATCGCCAAGAGCCTTTACCTACACCTAAAGATGCTCGCACTAGGCACTCTAGGCAGCAGAAAAACTAATATTTTTAACAACAACACTTTTTGAGTTCGGTGCCAGTTAGAAGTACGCACACAATTTTATTTTCTTTCTTACTCACCATGCGAGCTCCTGGTTTAATTCTTTTAAATTATTTTTAATTTTACTTATTTTAGACGTAGGCTTCTATAAGGGCGAAATTAATTTGACCTGCATATATAATATGATTTTGTAAAGATTTGAGTTTTTTTTCTAATTAAACCAATTATTTAGGGTAAAATAGAAAAAGTCACAGACAGTGTGTCTGTGACTTTTTCTATTTTACCCTAAATAAATGTAATTCATTATGTGTGAAATATTTTTTTTAAAATTGACCCTGCAGTTACATTTTATTTCTAATCTGTTAGTTAACTCAGTTATTACTGCAGCCTGCTCTCGATTGGTGATTTATTATAATTATAATTATGTAATTGAGCATACTGGGCTCGGGCCTCCCTTCAATTTGAAAAGGCCTAACTTGGTTTGGAAGATTTTAGACGAACACTTGACGATCGTGATAATTTTCTAAATAATAAGCATATAACTTCCAAAAAGTCTGAAATACGTAACGTGGTTTTGTATCCGAAAACCATTACGTGGTAATGATCTCGTCATTGACCCTATCATTGCATATAGGTAGCGATTATTAGTGATATTATGAATATCAATTGCTTTATTCACCTTAAAAAGGTAATTTAAAAATATAATTTTTATCGTAACTTATTTACTAGTGTTTAAGTATAAGCTGGATTTATTTACATATTTTACTTTATCTGAGGATTTATCAACATTCAATTGATATTCATTCTGAGTAAACAAAATCTAAGGATTTATTGCAAACATTACCGATATTTTATCGAAATTCATTTTAAGTAAGCACATCACTAGTCTAGTTAAACGACAATTTCGAAGATTCGAAATGACATTTAAATATTTAGGTATCTTTCTCTTACATGAGAAAAAATCATAAGTCAGAGTGAAGTAAATATATTGGGAGAGGTTGCTATTTTAATGCGGTCTCTATTACTTCCTTACTTTAAGGTTTCGAGCGAACACGCCGAAATAGATATGCCCGTGTACGCGAGTCCGGTGTTTTGAAGAGCGTAATGTAGCGCGCGTGTAAGCGCGTACGCTGAAACGCCCGTATACGCGTAGAAAAATACGCTAATCTGAAACCGTCCATAACGACCGGCGGCGGGCAGTAGCGGCAGCGTTATCGGACATGGCCTTTTACTTTGACCCGAACGCGGACGGGCCGAGGCTGGTTTCAGAGTCACGGCGGCGAGCGGTGCTCTCCAGACGCGCGCGCTTAGAATTACACTAGTTTAATAGTAGGGTTTTATAGTCACGCAGTTCAAAAGCGCCGCGAAGCGCGCGCCGCCCGAGCTCCTCTACGTGAAACGCGCGATACTAAAACTTGTTTCAGTGTTCCGCGTGTCAACTGTCATGCGCGCGCCGTCGGTCAGCGCGTCTCAAACAGCGCGTTTGGCGCGCGGACCACTGTGAAACGAGTTCGCGTTTCTCTTTGCAATGTATGAAGCTTCGGCAGCGCAGGCCGACGGCGCGCGTCTCACACGCGGCGCGTTTGAAACGCGTGACTATGAAACGCTACTACTAATCTAGTGTAATTGAAAGCGCGCGCGTGTGGCCGGCGCCGGTCAAACGCGTGACTCTGAAACCAGCCTAAAACCAGCCTTAGGTCTTAGCATACGTAACTTTTGAGACGAGTATTATTTGTTTGATTTACAAAGGTTCAGAATCATCATCCTCCTAGCGTTATCCCAGTTTCAACCTGGGGTCCGTTTACTAGTCTAACCGGATTTGGCTGTATATTAGCTTTTCCACAGAGCGACTGCTTGTCTGACCTCAGCAACCCGAAGGGATAGCTATATTCCATGGTTTAGACTAGTTTCAGTTTATTTAGAAGGTACGGACGCCCTATAATGACTGTCAAAGATCTTCATGACAACCGGGACCGACGACGGCTTAACGTGCTCTCCTAGGCACGGGACAAGCGATAATTAACAATTTAATACGCACATAACTCTGAAAGGTCATTGGTGCGCACCGTGGATTCGAACCCGATACCCTCTGCATGGCAGTCTGTTGGTATCTCCACTAGGCTATCGCATATACAAAGGTTCAGAATATCTAGTATCAAATCGTATTCATTGTAATGTGTTTCACGTATAATTGAACTTACTAAGACCCACATTCTTACATAGGTATATCAGGTATATGTATACTATCTGTTATAATAGCACTGCATATTATAAAATATCTATTACCGTCCCGTTCCGTTCGTGTTTCTCGGTACGTGTATTTTATTGCTATATTTTTTAATACGACGATGTCAAGAAATCGTCCCGTACCGTCCGCCACGCAAAAACACGTCACGTATGCTAAGACCTTTAGCCGTCGTATCCTGTCAGGCTATCATCACCGGTCTGGGTATGGACATGTCATGTGTGAACGAGTTCATATAAAATATACACGCCGATATTTTTTTGAGCCCCTGACTCGTAACACCTTTGGCGTGGTCCGTCGACGTCTGAGAACATAATCATTATCATCATCAGCCCTTTTAAACTGCCCCACTGCTGGGCACTGGCCTCTTCTCACTATGTGAAGGATAATTCCACCACGCTGGCCAAGAGCGGGTTGGCAGACTTCATATGTCTTTCGAGAACATTATGGAGAACTCTCAGACATGACGCATTTAACGTCGAAAAGTCATTGGTGCGAGCCGAGGATTCGAACCTGAGACCCTCTGCGTAGCAGTCTGTCGGTCTCTCCACTCTGCTATCGCTGCTACTAGGACAGGACTGTCTGCTTATAGGACATATACATATGAGGATAAATCTTAACTTCGGCGACCTCATATCTCTTGTTGATTCAACTAGTGTTCGGCACACTCTTTGGCCGTCTTCAAGTTCAGATAGTTGTAGAATTGGGAGCGAAATAATTAGTACGATGAAAGCTGATCAAGTCCAGGTTAAACAAGAAACCTAGCAGAACTTACTTTCGATGATATCATCAAGGGTTTGGCGCCAGGGGCGTCGCCAGCCGCTTGCCTGAATTGTAGGGTTTTTGTAATCTGTATTCAGCTGCCCCCTCTGCCACCCCTCTTGGCGACGCCCTTGTTTGGCGCTATACCGGTTGTCTCCAAAACTTACACCTTGGAGCCTGAGGTCTGCGACACAGCGCTATTAAAACCAGATTCGCAGGATATTTTCTCTTTATCTATCAACACTAAAACGAACGAACAATAATAAAATTAATAATTGAACAGGTGTCAGTGCATTACAGTTTCTACTCTATTCTTTCTCTTGTTCCTTTCATTTTTGCATTTTATTGAGACTTATTGATGTTGATGTCTGTATAATATGAATACTTACATAAATAGACTCACGCCTGTTTCCCGGAGGGGTAGGCAGAGGCTACGGAACGCCATTTGTAACGATCCTGACATAAATATTATCTCTCTTGCTTCATTCACTCCCATAAGATTCCTCATGCATGCTCTTCTGTTCAGGGTACTTCTAACCTGTCCTGTTTTTAGGGTGTCTCCAATCTGGTCTACCCCTTCGTCCTGTTCCATTCACACTTGCCTTATATATCTGTTTGGTCAGTCTTTCGTCATTTATCTAAATGAATATTCTTCTAATATGAATATTATTCTGAATTCTTAAAACATGAATATGGAAACTTGCCTAGATATTTTATAGGTAAATGACCACATCATTTGATTCAAGGTAAAACCGCATAATTTTCTTTGTTTAATTATTAACTATATTATTTCCGTCCTTCAATTACAACAGGTATAATGTACAGTCATTGCATATAGTCATAGGCAAAATGGTTCGCAAAATCAATAGAAATAGGTTAAATTATTCATGTATGATGAATATAATAATATTGTCTCAGGAAAATAATCGTTAGGATAAGACAGAGGCCTTCGTGCGATCTAAAAATAATCGTTAGGATAAGACAGAGGCCTTCGTGCGGTCTAAAAATAATCGTTAGGATAAGACAGAGGCCTTCGTGCGGTCTAAAAACAATCGTTAGGATAAGACAGAGGCCTTCGTGCGGTCTAAAAACAATCGTTAGGATAAGACAGAGGCCTTCGTGCGGTCTAAAAATAATCGCTAGGATAAGACAGAGGCTTTCGTGCGGTCTAAAAATAATCGTTAGGATAAGACAGAGGCCTTCGTGCGGTCTAAAAACAATCGTTAGGATAAGACAGAGGCCTTCGTGCGGTCTAAAAATAATCGTTAGGATAAGACAGAGGCCTTCGTGCGGTCTAAAAATAATCGCTAGGATAAGACAGAGGCCTTCGTGCGGTCTAAAAATCGTAAATATAATAAATAGTTGGACTAAAATATTACACCCTGTGTATGTATGTACTCTGGAATTTGTGTGAAATGCCTTTGCTGTATATTATTAAAGTCACATTATTGGGTAATTTTCCAGGTGATCATGTGATCAAACCACACAATATTCCCTAAACTCTTACCTATTTAATAACCCGTACCTAATAATATAAAGGTGACCTAGGTGCATAGGCTGTCTGAAATTTTTACCTTTCTCTATAACAAGGTTTTTACTTTTTATTATACGATTAGCTTTCCTCAAGTGAAGAGAATTTTGCGTCCTCCGAAGGTTACGTGCGAGGGCACGTAACCTGTAGGTCTCCCTTACATGGTAATTAATATAAATAATAATATTCTACCACATTCACACAACACCATCTAGTCCAAAACTAAGCAGAGCTTGTACTATGGGTACTAGATAATGGATAAACATACATATATATATTTTTTTTTTGTAAATACATACATATTATACATAGAAACACCCGTAAATATCATCATCATATCAGCCAATGGACGATCACGGATGGACAAAAGCCCCAAGGCTCTCCACATAGATCGATTTTACTAAATGTAATGCCATTTAATCATGGGCGCCGGGAGAAGGGCTAAGGGGTGCAATTGCACCCCTAGCATTAATAACGGAACTGTTCACCTCACCCCTCTCAAGACAAATTTCTGTCTGCGACATCAGGTATTCCTCCCTGCAAATAACTCTGCCGGCGCTCATGAAGAGGAAATCAAAAGATAACGTGACACGTTTGGTGAGATATGCAAAGAAACCGAAATAATACCGAGTAATACCGAGCGAAAAATGCTTAATACATACTTGTTTGATTCATACAAAAGGTCTTTATAATAAAATTAACACAAATCGCGAAAGTTTATAATAGGGTACTTACCTACTTGTTTGGTTGTCATCAAATCTACTTATTTAATTTATGATGAGTGAGATCGTTTCTTACCACCGAAGCATCGATTTCATAAGGTCAATGAGTTCCTCTGTTGTTTTAAATATTTTATGACATCACTGTCTTAGCGTTATCCCGGTTGCATCCGAAACTTTCGCCCTGGGGCCCGGGTTCACTTGCTGGTCTGGGCAGATTTCACAGAAGATTAGCTTTACCACAGAGTGAATATCGCAGTGTCGACTGACTGCAGCAACCCATAGGGATAGCCATATTCCCTAGACAAGACCAGTGTCAGTAGATATATTCAGAATCATTGCCACCCCGCAACGATTATCAAAGATCTTCCTGACAGCTGGGACTAAAAGCTTAACGTGCTCGCCGAGGTTAAAAAATCACGAGACATGAGCGTATCATTGATGCGCTATTTTGGGCTCGCCAAAACCACTATTGAGTCATAATAAAATTATTATTTTTATTTCATTTTGCAGGTAGAATAAAGAAAAGAAATAGGTCATTATCACTAGCCCTGTATACCTATTTCATAATAAAAACTTGTATGGAAAGTCTAGTCTACCATGTTCCTCGTGGCTTTTTTTACGTCTGTAAAGTTTTATCAAAACTCTTAATAATTTATATTGTTCTTCCGAATGGATTAGAAAATGAATCCAACAGCTTTGTGGTTGATATAGATTTAGATGATTCATGACACTACTTTAGCAATCCGGTTAGTACTCGTTAGAATAAGGTCCGTCATGTTTCTGAAGGAAATTGTGGTCCTTACCACCTTTCAGATCACAAAGGTATCTATTGGTCGGTAGTTGTGTAATTTTCCGCGAGTAGGCAAAATGTGACACACTCATGAATAATACACCACTTCGTAGTTCCTGCTCGAAATTTTACATCCTCATCCAATAAAAATACAAATTATGATGCATCCTGTTTCATAAAAGGTATTATGATTGTGAAAAAACTACGAACATTTGCTTCAAACGCGGTCTGCATCACAGCTCTTGCGATATGTTCAAACAAGTTACATATAACGTCTTGAGTCGTAGTCAATCATCTTGCTCTGGTTCAGAGGGTCTAGTACTCTAGTACGAGTTACTATAGACTAGTCGATGGGAACAATTTTCATACGTCATTTCCTAAATCGAATGTCCTTAGCTTTCATACTTATCTGTCATCCGTAGCCCGTCGTGCAATCATTTACCACTTTCTCTTTCATATCTATTCTTACACATCGTTTCCTTGGCTTCCTTCTGCCTTTTCGTCCCTCTACCTTCATATTCGTCTCTTTTTTACCTACATACCTATCATCTCTTATCATAACATGCCCATATGCTTTTCGTATAGCAAATTAGATCATGGTGTTGCACATCGTTTCAGTGTGTCAACGTATGAGTCTTACAAAGTTCATCGTCCACACCTATGTAATACTCGAATCTGAACTTTCACATTATAAACGTGTATTAGGACCCGTTCTGTAGTGCGTCAGGGATGTACGCTGAGGCCCGTGTGGACGGCTTTGCCGCTATATTAAGAAAGAGAGCAGCGTCCCTGGCGCGGCGGGTTCGTGGTAGCTTCAACAGCTACCTAAACATTTTTGCTGACCGAATGGAAACGGATTGTCCGTTCTCCATGGCCTGGTCGCGCCTTTTTGGGGAACATTAACTGTTTCTTAGCTCTTTAGCTAGTTTAAACTACATAGACGGGCCGAAGCCAAGTCAATATAGCGTTTGGTAAGTTTTATGTAGAGTGGTTCATGTTGTTTCGGTTTACATGAACTTTCTTACTATTCGACACGTGTTAAGAATTGCAGCTTTTTGCAGTGTGATATATACTGAATCTTTAAGATCTATCAGTTTAAGGCTATGGTGGAGATGGTTCGGTATTACACCAGCAGTAGAGACAACTATGGGAACTAGGTAAACTTTTTCTTGTCTCCAAATTCTGGTTACTTCGTCTTTTAGTTCGGCATATTTACTAATTTTTTCGGCTATAGTTTTTTGTAACTTATGTGTGTTGGGGATCGCAATGTCTATAAGGTGAGTAACTTTATTTACTTTATCCTGTAGGGTTATGTCTGGTCTATTGTAGTGAATGGTCCTATCAGTGAGTATGGCGCGATCATAGTAAAGCTTGTGTGTATAATTTTCGAAAACAGTTTGTGGCGTGTATTTGTAATAAGGGGTCTTTGTGTCTTGTATGAGTTTATGTTTGAGTGCTAATTGTTGATGTATTATGTTTGCTACCTGGTTGTGGCTATGAGTGTAATCTGTCTGTGAGAGTTGTGTGCATGCTCCAGTGATGTGTTGTATGGTCTCTGATTGGTTATGGCATTTACGACATTTGTCATTAGTGATTGTGGGATCTTTAATTATATATTTTCTGTAGTTTCTTGTTTTTATAATCTGATCTTGAATTGCAATAATAAAACCTTCGGTTTCAGGAAATAAATTGCCAATCCTGAGCCATTTATTTGATGCTATTGTATATACGTGGGATTGATCTAAATCATGAGGATGCCGGCCATGAAGCACTTTCTTTCTCCAATCTTCTAGTTTTTGTTTTTGTGTATCATGAATGTTAGCGTGCTGTGTCTCTGTTTGATCATGCGAGTTAAGTGGTGTGTAGTTGATATCATTTGTAATGGTGTGTAGTTGATATCATTTGTAATTATATTATTATTATTCACTTTATTTATTACACTTCACATAGTTAATTTTATATTAATAAACAACATTTTAAAAAAGGTTTAAAAATATAAAAGGGACCACGGAGACCCACCGGTGTCGGGTACAGGGACCTAGCCACCGGTGGTTAGGGCCTTAGAGACAGGAACTTCCTCACGATGCGTGCCGTGTCGAGAAGAATTATTATTATTATAATGTGAAAGTTCAGAATGTGATCGAACCATGGATTTGGAGATAAGAAGATATTTAATTGACATATTTTGTATGCATGTAATGTCAAATATGCATCTCTAATCTTCAAATCCTTGGATAGATAGGATATTGAATCCAGCGATAAGTGAATGGTCGCGGTGCATATGCTTTAACTTCACATAGAATCACTGCAGACTAGCAGATTACACTAATTTTATTTATGTATATTTATTTATTTATAGTCTCACGCCTGTATCCCCGAAGGGGTAGGCAGAGGTGTATTTCATGGCGAAATGTGGGTGTAATACACTGTATTACACCCACATTTCGCCACGAATTTTTAGGTTCCACGTAATAGCCACCACGAATGTTTAAAAATCCTACATTACCTTCTGAGGAGTTGTTCGGTCTAATATCCGCTGCAGAATTTCACCATCGTATAACTGTTCCACCCTCACCACCTTGATGAGTGGCGTTCTTCCACCGTACGCTTCACACGCCATTTCCTGCCTCGTACGACCAAACTGTGGAAGAATCTATCTGCAACAGTATTTCTTAACCAATTCGATATTGGAACCTTTAAGAAGCAAGCATATTCTTTTTTAAAGGGTGGTCAACGCACTTGTGATCCTCGGGCATTACAGGTGTATATGAGCGGCGGTGGTCACTAACCATCAGGTGACTCGCTTGCTCGTTTGTCTTTCTATGCAATAAAAAAAACATTTCTCTTAGGGCCATATGACAAGGCAAAGTGTGCTTCAGTATCATAAATACTCAATACCTAACGTTACTGTTCACCTAGCTCTAACAAAAAAATAAGCTTCATGTCATGAAATACAATTTGGTTAAAAAGAGGTTTAAATACTTTCACAAACACATGGCGCTTTGTGTAGGTATGTAACGCCATCTACACATCAAAATACATCAACAATCTCAACGACCAAAGCAACGCAATCATATTAATTGAACAATCTCTCCCGTGAGTGTAACGGACGCGTATTGACGTGTCGTGCGACGTGTCCGTGCGACAAGTCGAATCGATTGTCGCGTCGCATGTCGGAGTGACGGCCGGTGATTAAATTCGTCCGTAAGTGGGCCGCTTTACGTCGAGCACTTTTGTCCCGCTGCGGACGCGTGATCGGTTAGGGTGAGTATGAGGTTAGTTGTTTTGGAGATATACGCAGCACATAGCTTATTAGAATTGTTCTCTAATATAGGAATAAGAAATCGCCTTACATACAGTCAAATGCCAAAGTCATGTTCCAATACATGTCCAATATACATATATCTATAAACACTTTCGCATTTATAATATTAGTAGAGAAAATCGTTTCAGCCGTTTAAGCGTAATATATTAGTTTATATATGCGAACAATGTAATCACCGTGACATTATGTATGATGTGTCAGTACTGACAGATATACGATAGCACATGTGCACTCAATTATTATAGCGCATGCCTTCTTACTTCCAAGAGGTAAATTTGTGCCGAACAAACTTCTAGCCTCCCTACAATCCCTCCCAGTTGAAATTTTGCGTCTTATGGTAGCCTATGTCCATCTCCATGGTCCAGTATATATATCAAATTTCAACAAAATCGGTTCAGCCGTTTTAGCGTGAAAACGGAACATATATACATACATACAATCATACATACACACTTTCAAATTTATAATATTAGTAGGGACAAAAATATTGATCATACAAAGTGCTGTCTCGTTTAGGAATCGAAACCACAATATTCGGCGCAGTGTCTAGCGGTGAGACGGCGACTTTAACCACAACGCCAACCAATATTTGTTTCCTTTCAAACGTTGACAAGGTTTTCACAAAATCTGAATTATCTCTAGTGTGGCAACGGCTGTTAAGAGGAGAAGAGCGCTACAAAGCAAAAGAGAAATGAGCACAAGCTTATGTCGGGGCCTCGACACAGTACTAAAAGGCGAGAAACGTTTAAATCACTAAGGCATTCAGTTCA
This sequence comes from Euclidia mi, assembly GCA_944739405.2. Lineage (NCBI taxonomy): Eukaryota > Metazoa > Arthropoda > Insecta > Lepidoptera > Erebidae > Euclidia > Euclidia mi. The sequence goes on from OX123206.2 coordinate 2,168,835, forward strand.
ATTCTTTCAAAAATCATGGTGACCATAGTTCATAAACGAACTCGCATCAAGTGTGTGCGAGTGCGTCCGCGGGGTCTGACAGACGTGCTGTCACTCCGACGGTTAATTACGAGCCTTCGCCACGAGAGGGGTCTGCCGGACAACACTCCTCGCTAACAACTACTTTAAACGTCTGATTTGGATATCAAACGGCGCTCATGCACTTTATTTGGCAGTCATAGATTATGTTTGTAGACGAGAAGTTGTTAGTAATTGCGTTTTTATGCCTACAACGCTTTTCACTGATTTCGCAAATGCCAAGGTGAGCAATATAATTAAAATACATATTTTTATAATAGTGGTAAGTAGAATAATTTGGCCTAAGTCCTACAAAATGAATTAGTATGAAAGATAATCTTCAAACCCTCGAAGATTACATTTAATAAGCAAACCCCATCACTAATGTCCCAGAGCAGAGAATTCCTCATCGCCATTTCTTGCAAATATTAATAATTTAAATATATATTTTATATTGTTTTATTACCATAAAACGGTACTGAACTGAGGTGCAAAGTGCAATACAACAGGATGATGGGAGGTGTTCTAAATCAGCTTGAAAGATTTAGTCCACACGTACTAAGGGAAGTCGTCCGTGTGGTGACGGATTAAGAATACGGAATGTCACCACCCCACATCATCCCATGGGTGTCGTAAGAGCCGACAGAGGGAGCATACTATACAGAGAACAGCACTGTAAGAGAAGGAAAACTTAAAACAAACCCTATACCAAGTTACCAACCCGTTTGGCCAGCGTGGTATAGTAGGCCAATTCCTCCTTTCAAAGGTGAGGCCTAGTCCTGCAGTGGACTGTAAAAGGCTGATGATGATGACTAAGGGAAAGAAAACAGCAATTTAAATAAAGATTTATAAATAAAGCATTTGAATAGATTTTCGTTTTACATAATAGTAGTTTATGCCACTGCCAATATTCTATTAGCTAGGTACTTATGGCAACTGAAAACGCCGACGCCAGAGTTGGCCACACACTGAAGAAAGAACGTACCCTTAAAATATACTGACACTGGCTTAAGCTTTGGAATATCGCTTTATAATATTATAGAATTTTATGAAAATTCGTTCAGCGCTTTTGAGAGTAACAAGCATCCATCCAGCATACTCACAAACTTTCGAGTTTATAATAGTGTACGATTATTTAGCGCAGTCAATGCTTCCCTATTAAAGTTTTTAAGATAAGTAGGTACATTACATATATTACAGACTTCTGATTTCACTGCAGGCACCGACAGATATCGATACGTGCGACCTTATTGCTGCTAAGACTTACTCTAAGAACTTCAGCTCTTGTAAATTGAGTTAGGAATATATTACACTAAACTTCGACTATAGAAAGTAACCATGTCACACCCCAGCGTCCTAACTATGACCACATGATCATGACCACACGACCATGACCACACACAAATCATACACTAACATCATTCCGTTGCGACGTGAAAGACGGACTAACAAACAAAACACTAAAAACCACCCTTGTCTTGCCATTTAGTAGTGTTTGCAATTGAAATTCCTTCTTGGTTGCCTAAAATAATACTTGCTTCAGTAGCCTAAAAAGGCAGTTAGTTACGTGTAGATTCATGATCAGCTTGGATATACAGGGTGTAAAAAGACCCTTAACGAAAATTGAAACCCCATATTGTACCAATCATAACAAACATTTTTTTACTTCGGCACCATACCTGGGAAATTACTGGTTCAAGAGATAATGAGGCTCAAAGTTACTATACAATTTTTGTAATTAGGTACAAAATCGATGCATTCACCCCGCCAACCTGTTCTATAGATGTCCTATGCACCCATGGATAAGTAGTTATTTCGAAAATCGCACGCGCGCGCTATTAATGGCGAATAAAAAAAGTGATTCCTTAAAATAAAATATCGTTCCCCAGGTTTTATTTTTGCTTAGTATGACAAATAAAACCTAAGTAGTGTGGAATAAATACTTTTTAACGTTATTCTCTTGGATAATGTGAATTTATAAAGTTTTCTAACAAGTCTGGTAAACCTTGGTTTAAACCTTTTCATAACGATAAAGGCTGTGTCGATACCTATCAGATATTTTAAAAGCCCTCTTTCATTTCACTATGAAATTTACAAAAGATTAATTTCGTTACTATCAACTGACATAGCACCACATTTCAGACAGGCCTTTTACCGAATAATACTTAAAAATAAACAGAGTAGCCATCAAAACCGTTACCCTATCTCAAAGCTGATTGGCCGGGGGCGCCGTCGCATTTCAAATTGAGAACAGAACCGCCACAACGCTGTCAGCCGTCGACAGCGGCGCACGTGTATAATCCTTTAGCATAAATTGCTTCTGGCCTTCGCTTTGTTACAAAGATGCGTCAAATGTCGTAATAGTAAAGCTCTTTGTGATGTTTGTATCAAAGAGTTGTCAGTTTTGGGATTATTTTAAGATGTGACGTTTCTTTGGTGTGGCCTGAGGGATAATGATTTTGATGTTGAAATATTGCTAGGCTTTCGTGAAAAGTATTCTGATATTTAGATCGACCAACGGCATTCTTTTTGTGGTAGTTTTCACTGTGAAGCAGGTTTTAGATATATTATGTTGTTTTGCAATTTAATTTATATCTTTATTTTTATTTCAACTACATATTGGCAGACCGCAAAAGAAGAAATATAGCCCTTTTCTTCTAAGTCTTTGTATTTATTGGATCATTATGTATACTACGTAATCTCTGCATTACTAGTTAAAGAATAATATATATAATAAATTAAATAAATTAACATACATACATAGACTCACGCCTATTTCCCGGAAGGGTAGGCAGAGACTACGAAACGCCATTTGCAACGATCCTGACATACCTCTCTTGCTTCATTCACTCCCATCAAATTTCTCATGCACGCTCTTCGGTTAAGGGTACTTCTAACCTGTCCTTTTTTTAGGATGTCTCCAATCTGGTCAGAGAACGTCCGTCTAGGTCTTCCCCTTCCTCCTGTCCCATTCACACTTGACTTATATAACTTCTTGGTCAGTCTTTCGTCATCCATCCGCTCCATGTGTCCAAACCATCTTAGCATACCTTTCTCAATGGTTGTCACTACATCTTCTTTTACCCCACAACACTCTCTTATCACACAATTCTTTACTTTGTCGTTCAAAGACACTCCACATACTTCTCAGTGCTCTCATTTCTACAGCATTTATTCTACTTTCATGTCTATTCTGCCATACCCAACTTTCAGTACCATACATAAGTGTAGGTACTAACACCCCTCTATGCACAGTCAAACGTGCCTTCTTGGACACGTTTTGACTGTTCATAAAGGCCTTCAAAGCTCCATTCACCCTATTACGTGCATTAACTCTTCTGTCAATATCTTCTTCATTCTTACCATTCCTAGTAAACAGCGTACCTAAATACACAAAATCATTCACTTGCTCTACTCGTTGTGCATCGATCATAACATTACAAGCCGTAACACAGTCAACGTAGTCACGACTTTGCATTATAAGCTAGACGAAAGTGGGATGATATGGGGTGGTGACATTCCGTATTCTTAATCCGTCATCACACGTACATCTTATACTTATATAAAGCTGAAGAGTTTGTTTGTTTGGTTGAACGCGCTAATCTCAGGAACTACCGACCGATTCCAAAAAATATTTCAGTTTTAGATAGGCCATGTATCGAGGAAGGCTATACGCTACATAACATCACGCTATGAGCTACGTGAGCGCAGCAGTAGCCTTAAATAACGCGGGTGTAACCGCGGGCTGATCTAGTCTCAAATAATCAGACTATTACTCAAAATCTGTCTACCTATGTGAAACACGGGACGCCTATCTTCAGCGATGGGCATCTTTTCGATAAACTTTAGATGATGATGATGACGAAATATCTACTTAAAACAATAGATAAGTTTCCGGTAGCGGTAGTCACGACTTTGCATTGTGGGTTTTACACTACAAGCCTACTCTATATTTAGTTTATGCGTATAAAGTTGTTAAATACTACTTACAAAGCGTAATAAAGGATATGGAAAAACAATTCTGCAAAATGTTTTTTGATTTGATTTCCTTAACACTACGTAATGTACACTAAAATACCTACTTACATCCTGGATTACAAGCAGTAAAATTCGGATCCATTTATTTTTCTACGCATGAGTTTTTTAAAGGTCGATGACTCTAAACCGTAGGTAATGGAAATAGTATATTCTATATCTTGTATTAAGAAACCGGGTCGGGTTCTTGGATATACATAAATATATACACATACGCTCGCATAAACAAGTTTAGGTTAGTAGTCTATTTGTAGTCAATTACCTACTCAGTAAGTTAATTAAGTTATTTCTTAAATTTAATTTTATTATTTCTTAAAAATTATCAATTCGGTAGTCATATATAGTATTTGACAATTTGATTTGTTTGAGTGGTCGAATTTTCTGGAAGAATTTTTGTAATTTTCCGATCTTTTTGTGTTTTTTTACACGTCAATTTAAGTTTAGTTATTCTGTAAATGCATGTCAATAATAGATTAACATGTATATATGTCAATGATACACTGCAAACATGGTACTCTATTATTGACTTCAATTTTTTAATCATAGGCAATAAATAATTTGCTAAAAATAGCTAAGCTATCCTAAAATATAACAACTAGCTAATACATCGCATTAAAATTTCTAAGCATGGAGATTTTACGTTGTGTATGAATGAAAACGTCAGAATGAATTTAACCAAAATTCATTAAAATTACGGTAAAATAACATTTGGGGTAACCTTCGTCAGAAGACGCTATTTATTTTTATTAGGTGTAAACAGTCTTCTGTGCGACTAATAATAATAGTGCGACGATAATGATAAAAATATACGTAGTACAAAAAATCCTACAAAAATTTCGGAAAACTCTAAAAGTATATTTTTAACACCTGTTAACGATAACGATATCTACAAAATATTCCAAAGCTTAAAAAATACCAATTCTACGGGATATGATGACTTAAATACTAAAGTTCTAAAAAAATGCGCCCACATCTTAGTACCTCCCCTAACTTATATAATAAATCTATCGCTAACAGAAGGAATATTTCCAAAACGTTTAAAAATATCAATCGTAAAGCCTATGTGTATAAAAAAGGGCCGAAGACAGATATAAATAATTATCGACCAATAACACTTATACCCGTACTATCAAAAATATTTGAAAAAACAATGTATACCAAAATAGAAAACTTTGTAATATCGTGTAACATACTGAAGGAGGAACAATTCGGATTTAGGAAAAATACTTCGACAACCCTAGCTTGTTTTTCATTGGTAAAACAAATAACAGAAGCTCTTAATTCTAAAAATAAAATTGCTTGCGTCTTTCTCGATATGACGAAGGCTTTTGATTTTGTTTGCCATGAAACCTTATTAGCTAAGCTTTCGGCCTACGGTATACGGGGTAACGCTAATGACTGGATCAAAAGCTACCTAACGGAAAGACAACAATGTGTAGAAATTATAAGAACCAGTAATTCTAAACAAAAATCTTATAGATCTAGCTTCAGGCACAACAGTTATGGTACTCCACAAGGTGGAATATTATCACCACTTCTCTTTCTCCTTTATATAAACGACCTGCCTGACGCGATAGAAAAGCAATGTATATTGTTCGCAGATGATACTACTATATTAATCAAAAGCAATAATGATGATAGCCTTAAACATGACATTACTCGCGCGTTAGATAATGCTATCAGTTGGTTGGAACGAAATAACCTACGCATAAATATGTCAAAAACCAACATTATTAAATTTCAGACCTCCAAAACCCACACACACACAACACCTTTAAACATTAAATACAATAGCAACGACCTTAATGTTGTCAGCGAATGTGTATTCTTGGGTATAACTATTGACAATATCTGTAGCTGGAGACCACATATAGCTAAAATTGTATCCAAAATAGATAAGTTTGTATATGCGTTAAAAAGAATAAACCAAACTGTTAATTTAGATACCGCAATGTTGGCTTATCATGCATATATATCATCAATATTAAGATATGGTGTTATTATATGGGGCAACTCTGTAGAAATGGAAAGAGTTTTTAAGGCGCAAAAGCGATGCGTTCGTGCAATATGTGGAGTGTCCCCTCTAGATAGTTGTAAACCATTATTTCAACGACTAAAGATTTTATCATTACCTTGCCTATATATATTTGAAATATGTATCTTCGTGAAAAAGAATTACAACTTGTTTAAAAAATTTGGAGACTATGAAAACAGCCGTTGTAGACATAAATATAAATTAATTTTACCACAAATTAAATTGGAACTATATAATAGAAATGTAAATTGTATGTGTATAAGAATATTTAATCAACTTCCACGGAACCTCATTAATCTACCATTGACATTATTTAAAAAACAATTATTCAATATATTATTAGATAAAAATTATTACAGTGTAAAAAATTTCTTAGAAAGTAAAATTAACGAAACTGTTTAAGTGGATCTAGAAATGTTATATTAATGAGTATTGGTATTATAATAAATTGGTAATTACATTATATAATAATACATTTGCACGCCACTCTTGGCAGAATATGTTGAATTCCAATCATTGTAACATCTATTGTACCATATTCTTGCAAATAAATATTTTGAATTTGAATTTGAATATTTTGCCATCTGTAATTCTGCACCCGCTCTTCCCAGATGCCGGCCGCAGAACAAGCGTTGGGACACCATAAACTTGCATTTAACTTTAAACTTACCTCTTCTTCTTACGACATCTAAAAAATATTTTTTTATCCTCTGATAAATGCCCACTAAGCCAAAAATGTAACAGTTCAATGGATTAATAGTAGATTGTATGACGAGGGAGCAAAATAATATTTTTTCGGCGAGGGCGCTACTTAGAATCACGAGCGAAGCAAAGGATTCTAGAATAGAATCCCGAGAGTAGCAGTAGTCCGCGAGGGTTCTAACGTAGAATCCTGAGCGCAGCGAGGGATTCAAAGTACATTTCCCGAGGGAAAAATAATTTGCTCTCGAGTCATATACTCTACTTTTCATCCCCTTTCTATGAGAAAAGGGATGAAATACAGGACATACAGGACATACAGGATGTTTGCGATGAACTCAATAAATACTGGACTTTATTTTTTAATATGTAAAAACTGTAATGGCGGCAAGATAATTCTCAGGTTCTCTCAAATCAGCGAGGTCAGGATCGTATGGATATTTTTGTAAGGCCATCACTTTCTCGGGATACCGTATGCTTTTTTTATCAGGAAAAGGCATAGCTCATAAGCTACTTGATAATAGAGACGACTTTTGTTTGCAGGCGACATTTTTCCTTTAACATTCGTTTTTTCTGACCAATTATATCGGTTGCTCTTACCTATATTAATATAAGTGCCTTTAACAGTCCACTGCTGGACTTGGTCTCTCCTCTTTGAAAGGAGGAATTGGCCTACTATACCACGCTGGCCAAACGGGTTGGTATAGGGTTTGTATCAAGTTTTCCTTCTCTTAGTGCTGTTCTATGGAAATGATATGGGGTGGTGACAATCCGTACCTATTCTTAATCCGTCACCACACGGACAAGGCTCTAAAGGGACTTTTATAGAATGTATGAATTATAGTAGGCTATATGTGAGTGCCATTTGCGCTCATAATAGACATAATGTATGACATAATGACCACTTACTCATACGGATCAACCGCAACGACATAAGCTAATTGCCACTGAGTTAGTTGTTAAAAATAGTACCTATTTAAAACATATGTATGATGCCGTGCTGCCAAATCATACTGTTGAAAAGAAAATTGACTTCGAAGGTTTCCTTTGTCAGTTTACAACATGACACACTCACTCCTTAAGTGACATTTTTGCAGTGGTTACTTGTCCTGAACAGCTGTATCGTCATCGCCCTAGCTTTATCCTGGTTGCATACAAGACATTTTGCCTTGGAGCCCGGGGTACCCTTACTAGTCTGACCAGATTTTATCAAATGTTAGCTTTTCCACAGAGCGACTGCCTTCTATCTAACCTCTGCAACCTGAAACCAACCAACAACCAACAATGGTATTTCTTTTACTATTTCAGTATTTACCTCAGCATACAGCGTGTCTTTTTATTTCTTACTAGAGGACGCCAGCAGCTACGTCTGCAATTTTTTTAAATTTACCCGTTTTGGCCGACCCCGAGGGAATTTCGGGAAATCTCTTCTTAGTGCACCCCTACAGTCCCCAAGGAACATACATGCCAAATTTCAGCTTCCTGCGCCCAATAGTTTCGGCTGTAGCGTGTCTGTCAGTCAGTAAGTAACGCAAGGACTTTATATATTAAGATATCTATCTTATATCAAAAACTAACAATCAAAATTCATAATATCGTAAGTATTTCGGGAGGATAGCGTAAACAAATAAACCTTAGAGCTTGTCATTACTTGTGGTAAAGGGTCATTCCCTATTCGCCAAAATGTCATAAAGTACTAAGTTTATCCATGCGTCACGGCCTTGGATGGATGTCACCGATTTGTGGTGACTGATTAGCCTTGGTAAGGATTGATTGTCTTTACCTACCACAAAAGGGTTACACTGACTAAGGGACCTGGGATTTACAGGCGTAACATTGGAACAAAATGTCATGGTCATAAGACTAATGAGGGATTCCCTATTATTAAGTATTTATCGATATTTTTTGTCTTCGCTGTGCAAACTTATATTGCGGGCTCATGACTCATGACTGCCTCTAGGGAATGTGTGTGACCTTTCCATACAGGTGCTAGGCCGCTAAAACCATCACATGCATGTTAAAATCTTTACTTATTAAAAATAGGTTCTCGCTGCGTTCTGTCGCTATGGACACGCTAAACTCAAAAACTACGGAGCGAATTTTTGTACGGTTTTCGCCAATAGATTGTGTCATTTTTGAGGAAGGTTTAGGGGTATATTATATGTGGGCGGAGCCGCGGCCAACGGCTAGTAATTGTCAAGAAAACTGATAAAACATTCATTCAGGGGTGGTTCAGTCGATTTTAATAAAATATTTTTAGCACAAAAGCAATGCATTCGAGCAATTTGTGACGTAGGACCCACAACATCTTGTAAACACCTTTTTAAAAACTTAAAATTACTCACTGCATCATCAATGTTTATTTTTGAAAGCTGTAATTTTGTAAAAACTCATCCAGAATTGTACAAAACTTTAAGAAACCCACGATATCCAAACAAACAAATTTTACCTAATATATGTACTGAACAATATAGAAGAAACTGCTATCCTATGTCCATCAAAATCTTAATATATAAAATCCTTGCGTTACTGACTGACTGACAGACACGCTGCAGCCGAAACTATTGGGCGCAGGAAGCTGAAATTTGGCATGTACCTATGTTCCTTGGGGACCGTACGGGTGCACTAAGAAGGGATTGCCCGAAATTCCCACGGGATCGGCCAAAACGGGTATATTAAAAAAAATTGCAGGCGTAGCTGCTGGCGTCCTCTAGTATTTAATAATTTGCCAGACGATCTGAAAGATCTACCTATAAGTATCTTTCTTAGAAAATTATTTAATTGGTTAGTAGATCAGTGTTTAAACATTCTTATACTTAATTAGTGATAAGGCCCAATATTTTGTAAATTTATGTGATAACAGATGTTAAGTAATAAACTTAAGTCATACTGGTACTAATAATATCATAAATAATTTATACATACATACATATCGTCACGCCTTTTATCCCCGAAGGGGTAGGCAGAGGTGCATTTCTACACCCACTTTTCGCCAGATATACTTTAGTCCCACGTAACAAGGGGCGAGCCTATTGCCGTACCGGGCACATTTCCAGACTCCGTGCTGCTACTGAGAATTTTGTGACAGAAAAACCCAATAACACTGCCCGACCCAGGAATCGAACCCGGGACCTCCCGATCCCACGCGCACATTTATGCCGCGAGACCAACGAGGCAGTCGTATAGGGTTTGATGTCGAGTTTTCCGTCTCTACGCAAAGATAGTATTTGCATCGTGTTATCCCTTAGTCGCCTCTTACGACACCCACGGGAAGATAGGGGGTGGTGACACTTGTATTCTATGCCGTCAATCACACGGCAATAAATAATTTATGTAAATGATATGTAAATAATTGTTTTTACCTTAAGTAGGTAAATATAATGATGTCTCACATGCCGGAAATCGTGAATATGTGACTATGAATTTCATATACAGAATATACAGATATAGGTATAGGATACCCTATACCTAAATCTGTATATTCTGTATATACCCATATTTTGTGAGCTAATTAATGGTTTAAATTCGAAATACGGTGAGTCGCATGAGCTCAAGTTGTACACACAAAAACAACTTAATAATATCCAAACATAAAATGTAATTAATAGTCAAATTGCAACCACAGGCGACCACAAATAGGTGACAAGTAGCCGCAGGTACTAAACCTACTCCCAGATAGCCTTATTCAAATAATTTACCAGAAACTTTTACATACTAAGGCCTTTTTGAGGTTACTTTATTAGCAAAGATGTGGTTAATTACAATTTGTACCTAAATTACTCGTTATTTTATTTTATTTGTCCTCGAAAGCATATGACAAAGCAGGAACAATGTACTTGCATTGTTCATTTCCAATTTAAGCACATGAGGTCATATAGACTTTGTGCTTCACGATTTGACTCATCTTAAAGGCTAATAATGAAGTAAATGGCGAATAGAGTATTTTCCGAAGAATCCTTTGTTTAATTTAAGGAAAATATGTGTATCAAATAAGTAAGCTAAGTTAATTTCGTGTGAGGCCATATTCATTTTCAACTAATTGATATGTCTATACAGTTAGTTCCAAGAAATGAAATGAAATGAAATAGTTTATTTACTGAATATGTGTATACATAATAGATGGTGTAATGTCAGAAGTAGCAACATATTCTGCCGAAATCTCGGCGTGTAAATTTCAATTAATAAGTAGGTAGGCACATAGAATATATAAGATTATTATTTTTGGTAGCAAAACAATTCTATAAGCGCTATTACATTAAATTTAAGTCAATAATAACATTAGTCAACACTTATAACTAGTCAATTAAATTTATACATTTTGGATAAATAATTCTACTTATGTCATTGATTTTTATAACTTAGAAATTCCTCTACAGAATAAAAACACTCGTCTGCAAGCCAATCAAACACTTGTGATTTAAAACATTTCAACGGCTGTTTTTTTTTCAGGAAGTTTATTAAATACTCTAATAGCCATGCAGTATGCGTTCCGCTTATACAATTCAAGTTTAATGCTCGGCAAAAATAACTTGATACAAACACGCGATGTGATTTTCCATTCAAATCGGTCTGGATATTGCTTTACAAATATGCGTAATTGTCTTATATACAAGCATGTCAAGGACAATATTCCCAGCATTCTATATAATGGTTTGCAGGAATATAAGAAATGACTGTGACATATTGCTCTTACGCACTTCTTTTGCACTAAGAATACACGATTTGCCTCTAGTGAGTTACCCCAAAGTAATAGGCCGTATATGGCCGTCATTTGAAACCGACGAAACGTAACCATGATATGCAGTCATGGCTGTTTCTCTTAAAGATATGTTACTTAGTCGCCGCAAAGCAAATATGAACTTGTTCAACTTTTCACAAACATTAACAATATGGGCTTTCCAGCTACAATGTTTATCTATGATAAAACCCAGAAATTTAGTGTCTTCAACCTCCTCTATCAGCTGTTCATCAAAATTAATCGCTAGAGGATGCCTGATACTCTTATATGTAAACTGAATTACCTTTGTCTTCTGGATGTTAATATTTAGTTCATTCGTAGTCAACCATTCTATTGTTTGGTGCATAGCATTATTGATGTCATTATGTATATTCTGTTTTATAATTAAAGTGATGTCATCGGCAAACATAATACAATTATAGTCAATTGCAGCTGGTAAATCATTTATATAAATGAGAAAGAGTAGCGGTTCCTAAATACTACCCTGTGGCACACCACATTCATTAACACTATATGAGGAATTGGCGGAAACTAAATGTTTATAGTTATCTACGTAACTGATCTCAACACATTGTTTTCTGTTTGAGAGATAGCTCTTCAACCATTCGTAAGCTTTGCCCCTAATTCCATATATTTCTAGCTTCTTTAAGAGAATGGAATGATCTACTTTGTCGAAGGCTTTCGATATATCAAGAAATATGGCTGCGAATTGGCTTTTTTCATTGATATTTTCTGTTTTAATTTTAATAAAATCAAAACCTGCTGATGTTGTAGAGCTCCCTTTTCGAAATCCGTATTGTTGTTCATTGAGTATTTTATATTTATTGAGGAAGTTGTTGATACGGCTAGACATGACCTTTTCAATTATTTTAGACATTATTGGAATCAGTGTGATCGGCCTATAGTTACCTATTAATTTCCTATCACCTTTTTTTGGTTTAACTATTGACGTTTTTAAGGCTTCCGGAAAACAACCACATTCAAAGGACAAATTAATGATATAGCTTAAGGCCTGTGATATATATGCTGCTCACGATTTTATTAGTTGCGTCGATAAGGAGTCATAACCTACAGCCTTACTGTTATTTAAAGACATTATAATCTTGACGATTTTCTTTTCGTCAGTTGGCTTAATGAATATGCTATTTATATTGTATATCGCAATCTGGCTGAAGATTATTATTTGAAGAGCTTGAAATATTAGAATTAATAAAGAAAGTATTGAAGCATTCCGCTATTTGACTATGTTCCGTGACAGTTGTGTTGTCTATATTAATTGCTTCAATTTTTGTAGGTAAGACTTCGGCATCGACATTCTCTTTTATTAATTACCATGTAGCTTTACATTTGTTTTTTGCATTTAAATTCATTTGTGATTGGACATTTTATGCGATTTGTATATACACCTTCGTAATATTTTTTTGTACTGGAAATATTTTTCTCTATCCATTAAATTAAATATTAGCATTCGATTTATTACATACACGATCGTCTTATGCCTTTGCTTAGCCAATATGGTTTTGTGTTTTTGTTAGCATATTTTATTATTAGTTTTGTAGGAAAGCACAGATCTTTGAATAAAGTTACCAAATTATGGAATTCATTAAATGCTGCATTTGGATTATGAGTGTTATAAACCTCAGATAATGAGAGCGCAGCTATATATTCATTAAATTTATCCATGTTGTCTCTGCTGTAGTCTTGTTTCCTTACAAAGTACCCAGAGTACCATGTTATAACGCTACTAAGTTCAGATGTGGTTTTTAGATTTATTCTCACGTATGCCTGAATCATCATTCTCCTAGCGGGATCTAGCTTTATCCCAGTTGCAATCCGAGGCCCGCTTACCAATCTAACCAAATTTACTGAATGTTAGCTTTACTACGGAACGACTGCCTGGCTGACCTCCGCAACCCTAAGGGATAGCGATATTCAATTGGCGTCAGATTATTTAGAGGTGCAGACTCCCTCGACTGACTCTAAAGATCTTCACGACGAATGAAACTGCACGCTCGCCGATGCACAGGCCAAGCGATACTTAGCAATTAAATTCGCACATACTTGTAACGCCGAAATGTCGGTTGTGCGCGTCGTGGATTCGAACCCTCTGCAAGTTGGTCTCTCCACTAGGCTATCGCTGCCTAATGCGTTTGTATGATTAGCAGCCACAAATGAAAACCTGTCATTTTTCGAGTGGTTACCGCATACAAAGAGTAGTTAAGTACTTTGAAAGTTCTCCATCTATTGAAAGACGAAATGACTGTTTTAAAAAATAAATCACCATTGAGTTGGCTGAAAAGCCCGAAAAGACTTGCCCTGAAACCCGTTTCAGTGCAAGTCTTTTCAGCTTTTGCCATAATTTGTCTCGTTAGACTACTGCGGGCAGTAGTCAAAAGGCAAATTATAGCCAAACCTTTCTCACAGAGCTTGGTTATCAATACAGCAAACTCCAGGCTTCGAAGAAAAGGGTGCGCTGATGTAAGCGCACCCTTTTCTTCGAAGCGTAGTACCTACCAGTTGGTTTAGGTGACATGAAAGGTACCGAGAAATGATATTGCTATAACATAAATCTTGCCTTGGGCCGGTACTAAAAATGTTTTGTATTCTGTGGAAAAAGCCGCTGCGTAGCAGTGGGATAGCGTAACATCTGATTTCGCCGAGATCTACTGATTATTTTATGAAGATCATTCCTTATTTCTATTCCAAATTTGTGCCAAAGACTTTAGAGTTAGATTCTTTACAAAATGTATTTCCATAGTTAAACTGGAATTAAACGCCGAATTGTGGATGGAACAAGGATAGTGTTTCTTCAACTAGAGGTAGGATCGTACCTTATGGACTGCAATTCGGTGGAACTTCGTTGCATTATAGTAGTTGCGTAAGAAATCTTTAATAGTTCGATTTAGGATCTAGATCAATCAATGTCCGTTAGATGTCGCCAATGTTGATTATCTTCGTTATTATTTGTTAAGTATACTATAGATGGCTTCAGTTATATTTGTAGTTCTTGTTTTATTAGGACCAAGGAAAATCATATTTAGTCCCTATCTTGTACCATGAGTTTATGTATCTAAAAGCTAATTATAGGAAGAAGGAATAAAACAAAATAAATGATTTCTAACACTTTTTTATTTCATCATTACGACGCAAATGCACAGTTATTTATTATAAACTAAAACATTATTAAACTAAATCTTAAACATTATTAAATTCGAAATTTTATACATCGATAATAATTAATTATTAATAATATTGCACTTTATTACAAGAGGAAACGTTATTATTAATATACACTTAATAACTGGGCTGTTTATTATTTTAACATATATAGTGTATTTTCTTAAGTAGATAGTAATAGTAGATAATAATAGTAAGAAATGTGCTGCATTTATTTTAATTCATTGAAAGTGTGTGTGAAATAGGGTTAGTTTAAACACGACTGTCTAAAAAAATGTTATTTATATATAAGTAATAACAGCCCATGTAAATACATAATTATATTAGGTTTATATTATTATTATCATAAATACTTACAGGTATTTTAATTTTTATCGTATACTTACAGAAACTTATTATAACAATAATTTACATTTATTTTAAAATTTTTACCAGTTATCCTGAATTTATGATGGTCACAGTATGATTTCAATATTTATTTTACAATTTAAGTAAGCCGTGGCTTACAACTTATATTAATTTAATAATACAATGTATAACAGAACGTATATACCAAATGATAACTTTAATAAAGAATTACAATAAAAAATCCTGAAATAAAAAGCTATTATTACTATATTAAAATATTTATTAATACAAAATAAATTAATTGTACAACGTAGTTATAAATAATGAAAACAAAGCTTAAAATATTATTCATACTTATATATTTAATATACTTTCTGTTACATATTGTATATAAATATACCTCTTACTTATACATCGATATAAAGTATATTATATACAAAACAACCGCATCACAACAGAGCAGTAATTTACAAAATAAAAACAATAAATATACATCCCAAAAATATTAAAATAAATAATTAAATAATAAATTAATAACGCGCTGCTTTATGGCACTGAATAGTTATTTACATTATGTATTTTCATTAAAGTATTTAAATGTATAAAATTGAATTCGTGGTGTATTTATTTTATTGCAAGAATTATTAATAATATGGTGATTAATATGATGTCATTGTTTATTATTTAGTGAAGAAAACTTTCATTAATTACATATATACATTGGCTTAATATTATTCTTTGGTATCAACCTCATGACTCATAAGGTAGACCAGATAAAGGTGGAAACAGATATACCACACCACACCCCACCCAATGCTACCCCACGCGTGTTGAGACTAATCAATCCCATACATTTAGTATAGATATAATGGCTCTCTATAAATTATATTCTTCTTCGTAATCAATATTTAGGAAATTATGTCATAGTTTAATGAATAGTAATTTTGAAAGAAGCTTGTTGTAGCATCACGTGGGGTGTTGTAGTTGCACTGTTCGCATCGGGTGTCGACACGTGGGGTGGGGTGGCGTGTCGTATATCTGTTTCCACCTTTACTTGGTAGTCTTTTCATACGAAAGTACGGTCTCGCAGACCGGAAATTATTTAAGTGGTCAAAATTGTTTCTGTAAATTGAACACGAAATCATGTCGTTAATTAACCTTATTATTTGCAAGGAACATTGAAGTAATAATCCAAGAATTATATTATTAATTTCAAAGTAATCTGTAAGACCGACATGATATACTTGGATTATAATTACAGCTGTATTAATTTCATAATCATCGATCAGACCTATCAATCTTTTAGTTGTATGTACATATACAGTTCTTACTAAAGGCCTTGCCACACGGCACAATTTTACGTCCAACTTGACTAAGATCTCGTGATAAGAAATCGTGACGTGTAGACGCCAGTCGTCCAACTCAAGTTCATCGGGTGGGCGGTACCACCAGATTTTAACCAATCGGGTGGACGGAATGAAAATCAGTGACTTGATTGTGTCGTGTAGACGGGCAAAGCCAATTCGATTGAAAATTTGATCAGTGGAAAAATTGTGCCGTGTGGCAAGGCCTTAACATAATTTACAGAACAATTTACACAAAAATCTGTCACTGATTTCCTACCGTCTCACCTTCCTAGGGAACTTGACAGCGTTCACGAACGGTTCCTTATTCAGCCGTCATTTCTTCCCGATGCCTATGAGCCCTTGCGCTGTCGACAGGCTGGCTAGTGTCAGTCGCTCGCTGCCTCTGTCGTTGTTCAGCAGTCGTTCGGCAGTGTTCAGCGTGGTCAGTGACAGCCGGTTGTCTGGTAACGTAGGGGTTGGGTTGCTCGTGGTTGCTGTGATGGGAGTTGTGGAGCGGGTTAGTGGTTTCGGTAAGGAGGGTTGGGTTGTTGGTGGGGAAGTGCGGAGGGTTGTCGGTTTTTGGTCGCGGCCGCTGCAGACCTGCAAAGTAATCTGGTTAAGTTTACATAATAATAGAATCACAGAAGAATATCAGTGTGTCAATCAAATTATATCAATCAAAATTCTCGCAATTGTTTGCTAAGTAATATATATATAAATAAGCAGCGATAACCGAGTGGAGAGACTGACAGACTGCTACGCTGAGGGTCTCGGGTTCGAATCCACGTGGTGGACTATGGCCTTACCCTTCTCTTAGTGAGAAGAGGCCCGTGCCCGGCAGTGGGACAGCATAAAGGGCTGATGATGATGATGTTTGCCAAATATAAAAGGCTCTTTACACCCTCCTAAAAACTTGGCCTAGAAAAGACTCCAATAAACTAGTTTTGTGATGTAATCTTTGCGTGTTTTCTGGGGTATAAAGTTTTGCAGGAAAATCTCAATCTAACGTTATTGAACAGTAAGGTTATCAGCAAGCTGGTGCCGTTACTAGTGCTGTGTTAGTGCGGTGATCAGGCTCAGAGCAAAGACCTACGAGGCTTCAATTACCACATATTCTGTTGCATTGTTTAGGATGAGGTTATTGAGGCATATTATGACACCAACAGAGCAGCGATAGCCGAGTGGAGAGACCGACAGACTGCTACGCAGAGGATCTCAGGTTCGTATCCACAGCACGCACCAATGACTTTTCGGAGTTAAGTGCGTATTAAATTGTTAATTATCGCTTGCTTATCGGTGAAAGAAAACATTGTGAGGAAACCTGCATGTCTGAGAGTTCTCAAAAATGTTCTCGAAAGACAAGTGAGGGCTGCAAACCCGCATTTGGCCACAGCGTGGTGGACTATGGTCTTACACTTTTCATAGTGAGAAGAGGCCCGTGTCCAGCAGTGGGACTCTATATAGGGCTAATGATGACACCAACAGAGCCGCAAAGTATTAATCTGATAAGCAAATAGTCCTAAGTTCGTGGGTAGTGTTTACTTGTGTGTATACCTGGTGATGGTTCTCCCAGTCCTTGTGTTGGCAGAAGGCCCCGCAGTACCTCGCGGCGTTGCAGCCCGAGCAAGTCTCCTGAGCCTTGCGACCGCAGTTCCAGCAACACTGCGGATAACGTCACTGTTATATTGATATTAACTGTTAGGGGGCCTTTTTTGTATCCAGTGCATAAGCACAGGATACAAAAAGGGGCTAGAGAGCTCAAGCCTCTCAAAAGCATCAGCTTTTTTAAAGACTAATTACTTCTTTGTATTTCCTTCAGGGGTAGCTAATGAGTTCAAATCGCCCCCTAAAAGCATCTGTCTTCTTACAAAGACAAACGACTCTTCGTGTTTCTCAGGACAAAGTCTTCCTTCACCAGATTCAACCCTCCCTCCAAACGAAAATCAGCCTCCCCCTCCCTAAAGACAAAATCCTCGATCCGTAACACATATAGTGGTTGTCGGACCCCGCTGTCAAAGATATATGATAGTTAACCTCTAGCCTTAATGGGTAGAAGCAGGTAAATAAATGGCAGGAGATGGAAAGTATTCATAATACTCTCAACTCTTATAGTAGGTAGTAGAGCCTTGCTGATTTCAGCATGAAATTTCGGCTCGACCGGGGAAGTACTACCCTCTCACAGAAAATCGACGTAAAGTAACAGTACTTAAACTGTTGCGTTTCGTTCGGTGAGTGAGAGTGCCGGAGGCCCTATCCCCTATTCCTTCTCCCTCATCCCACTCCTCATCCTATCCCTTTTCCCAACCTAAGGGGCGGCAACGTACTTGTGACTCCTGTGGTGTCGCTTGTGTCCATGGGCGGCGGTAATTGCTTACCATCAGGTGATCCGTCTACTCGTTTGCTACCTATTACCATAAAAAAAACTTCTCATCCAACTGTACAGGATCTTTACATAAGGGCGTTGCCAGAAGGTTGCATAGGAGAGTCAAGGACGTCAGCCGATAGCCTAGGAAGAGGGGCGAATTGATATAGAAAATGAGAAAAATACTGGGAAAAGTATAAAGTGTAGGGTTTTTTGAATCTCTGGGAGAGGGGCAGCTTCCCCCCTGCCTCCCTTTGGCGACACCCATGTAAAGTACCATGTAAAGTAGTACTAGTCTAGATGACTCACATTCTGCTGCGTGCTGGCGTTAGGGCTGAGCTCCCTGCCAGGTGGCGGCGAGTGTCGCCTCTCTATCATCCTCTCGACCTTCCCTCTCTCGGCCGCCACCAGCTCCAGAGCCTTGGACTCTGCCGCGCCCACCGCGCGCTGTAGCTCCAACAAAGCTTGGCGCTTTACCTGCGGGAAAGTGGAACGAGTTAAAGAAAAACTCACGATAAAAAAAAACAACTTCAGAGCTCCTCAAAATATACTTATAGCTCACTTAATTATTTGTCGAGCGTACTCAATTACGTCCTAGCGGCTAGCAACGGCGGATTAAACGGCTTGTTAAAAATTGTTATAGATTGAAGTGACTTTGACACAACACATACACGCGTCGTCGTATTAACGGTCTGACAGACCGGCACAACTTGCGTTTTATGTTTTTCTAATAGATATAGCAAAATTTGATTGTTAGCATTATTTGTCAACGCCGCACCAGTAATGGTCTGTCGGACCGCGGCTAACCCTCGCTTAATAGCGTTTTATGATAATATGAAGTTATAACACTGAATTCACTGAAGGCATCCTTTAGGTATTTCTGAACTATAGTTAGATAGATTGATTGCCACTCGCCGTAATGAGACTTGGCTTGCCGTTCGTAACAGATCGGCAAAGTTAAGCAACGCTTGCACAGGTCACCACTTAGATGGGTGACCGTGTGTAACATTTACATCTGAGCGCTACCGCTTCGGATGGCACGTAAAGCTGTCGGTCACGGTTCTTGTCTTAGGATAAGGATCGTTAGGCTAGGTCGGAGGCCTTCGGGCATCTGAAAACTCCGACACCAGAGTTGGCCAAACACTGACACGAAAAACAAATAATTCGCCGAACACTTTATATAATTGATTAAGTTGAGTTATAGTACTGACCTGATTGACAGCGTCCTCTGCTCGTCTCCGCACCTCGGCGACTCGCTCCTCGGTCTGTCGGACCGCTGTCGCCATGATCTCACTCGCCGCGCGCTTTATGTCACTGCTTTCCGTTGGCTCGACGCCTACAACACAGAAACACATAAAGTATACGCTTGTAATGTGTTGATGAAAAATGCAGCTCAAACTTCATCATCATCATCAGCCTTTAACAGTCCACTGCTGGACTAGGCCAATCCTTTGAAAGGAGGAATTAGCCTACTATACCACGCTGGCCAAAGGGTTGGTATAGGGTTTGTATCAAGTTTTCCTTCTCTTACAGTGCTGTTCTCTGCAAAAGTTCAGAGTTGCGACCTATATTTTAAGTTTTATTTTATTATTCAAAACTGAGATATTCGAACAAACAGAACCATGGGCGTATAAGATAACAAGGTAAGGCCTGTTTGTCCGTGTGGTGACGGATTAAGAATACGGAATGTCACCACCCCATATCATCCCATGGGTGTCGTAAGAGCCGACAGAGGGAGCATATTACGTAGTATGATGAAGGCCTGTTGCAAAAACAAGAAAGGTGGAAGAATGTGTAAGATAAGGAAGAGAAGAACAAGTTTAATTTATACAGTATTCTCATAGTGTGTCATTCTGTCATTCGTCATAGATCGGCAAACCACGTAACAGATTTTCCTTACATTCACGTACACTACACATTACAGAGGACTGATTCGGACATTTTCATCAAAGCATTAATTTACAGTTCTTCGGAGAGATCTTTATCTGTGGCCTTTGAGTGGACTCTAATCAGTGTCGTAACTAGCTTTTTATAACTGTAACGTTGAAAATTGGACCATTTTTGTGTCTCTCCAGGTCCAGAATCTGCGCCCAGACCTGGGCGCCTTCAGCACAGCCGTATTTACTTCACTGCCTATGCCTAGAGACTACTTCGACAATGTGTTCTGGAAGTCCGGCTGGCGTAGCGGCAGTGTAAGCGACTGCTACGTCGAAGGTCGCGGGTTCGATTCCCGCTCAAGTCAAACATTTGTGTGCATGAACATGGATGTTTGTCTTGGTCTGGGTGTTTCTATGTATAATATGTATGTATTTATAAAAAAAGTATATAATATGTATGTTTATCCTTTATCTAGTACCCATAGTACAAGCTCTGCTTAGTTTGGGCCTAGATGGTGTTGTGTGAATGTGTTAAAAAAAATGACCAGTGTACCTCTCTGCTGTAAGATGGCTAGCGCCCGCTTAGTCTTCTCCACCATGCTGAGTATGCAGTTGAGCATGGTGTTGATGTTCTTCCACTCGTCGTCGCTCTTCAGCAGACCAGAGCTGCTGGCGAGCCGCGGCTCCGAGAACGACGCGTTCATTGATGACACGTCGCGGACTGTTATACCGCCTAAGAAGATGAACAATGTTCAGACTTTCGTTTCCACCAAAGCAAAGTAAAGAATACTTGACACTATTTAGGCGGAGAGGAGGTAAGAGCATAATTATATCGATTGAGATGTAAGGAAGCGAAGGATATTATTTTGTGCTTCACTTCCATACTTCTCTTAAGTCAACTGCACTGCCGCCGCTTGATACTGCGCCGAGTGTTGTGGGTTCGATCCCCACACGAGACACCACTTTGCCTGATTCACAAATTGTTGTTTCGAGTCTGAATGTCCATTGTGTCCGTTAGTTGTATGTTTGTAAAGTCCCCCGCGACATAGGATTTAGTCGTAGTGCGGGAGTTATTTTTGTAAGAAATTGAAAAAAAAAGTCGTGCTGCTGCGACAGGTAAATTGGGACCAGGGCAAAATGATGACATATTAAGGGTATTTACAGTGGAGACGTCTAAAAGAGGTCAAGAGGCGGATAGTGTGAAACTCCGACGTGATCTATGTTGCGGTATATGCGGTATTGCGGTGCCGTGGGCATGCTTCGCAATGCTCAGTCACAGCTCTATCTAGCTTAAGCCGGCTTACGACTGCTCTGTGCATTGATGAAAGCAATAGGACTACTTTAACAAAGACCTTTTAACTAACTCCGTTGTCCTTCAAAATACATTAGAGAGGTATATGATAAAGACCATCACGGTTTATGGAAGGAAGAATACTCACCGTCTCTCCTCTCAAATGACCCCTCCTGGTTACCATGGTAACCATGGTAGGGGTTTGGATAGTCGAACAGGGTCGCGTTGCTGGGCAGCGGGTAGAGGAACGGCGAGGGGTTCAGGAACAGGCTGGACGCGGCGCGCTTGGCTTGAGGGGGGTACTCCTCGTGCGAGCCGTTGGTTTGGGACGCGTCGTAGAAGCTGCAAGGGAAAAGAAAGTTTAAGTGGCTTGTAATAAGGGTAGATTCTTTATGTACTAGTAGGAGGTCCACAGAATGGTGACCTTCATGTATCTGTTTACTGGGTGAAAAGTATTTAATATCAATTTAGCATGTTACAAAATAGGTATATGTATATCGGAATGGGTTGGCAAAAAAATCCTGGCAAGATTAAAAAAACCTTGCCAATCGCCTTTCCTGCCAAGTTTTTAAAATAATGTGCGCCATGAAATAGCGCCAGTTTGATAAGATTTGATTAAAACAAATTAGATAATCTAATACTAATATAATCTAATACTAATATGTATATTAGTATTAGATTATCTAAGGTGTCGGCTTTATCTTAAAGGTCTATTAAACTATTTGACGTAGCCGCCTCACCTATGACTAGAGCCGCCATCACTGAAATGTTTGCAAATTTTAACTTTATTGAGACGTACTAAGTGTGCTATTTGTCTGCGGATGCGGCATGCTTTAAATCAGCGGTACTCAACCAGCGGCCCGCAGGCCGCATGCGACTCGGTAAGCCATTTCGTGTGACCCGTGGGCCGGTCCACCGAATAGCATGGAGAAATTGCTTACTTCCAAAGAAAGTGCGAACGTACAGGGCGTCCGCTCAAGTTGCATTCAGCGAGACGAGCAAATCCCATTTCTTTCATGCCTGTTTTTTGAGTGTGTTATTTAAATCACATTGTATTGCAGTGCCGAAACTGTACCGAGGATTCAAGAGCCTTTACTTATTGTCTCTGGTTCTGTGGTTAAAGATCCCCAGGCGTGATATAAAGGTATATCACGGCCTTGGTTAGGTTCAAAGACATGACTGTGTGATGCGTTTTGACAATATTATTTAGCAGACTCGTGGTGAAAACCGGTCACGGGCTTTTCCCACTAGCTTGAGTTTGGGGCTGGTGGAGATGTGTGTGAGACTCTCCAAAATCTCCGCGGTGTTCACTTTACTACCTATGAAAATGGCGGGGCTGCGTAGACTGCTTTAGCATAACATGCGTTACCCCGCCTGAGTTAGTCTACCACTCGACGAGCCCCTCCTAACTGTACAAGTTAGGTTAGGCTAGATGTAACCGTCGAATTGCTGATACAATTTAATATTGCGACACAATACGAAACAATAAATACATCGAGAGGCGGACACAAACACGTAAGCCTCCTAACGGGCCCGTCTGGTCGGATCGCGTGCTGCCTCATAGGCCCGATAATTAGGCCGCTGGCAGTACCCCACAGTGGCTGGAGATCAATTTCAATGATTTATTGTAGATCGTCACTCACTCTCTAGTAGCATGCAGACCTGAGGTTCCACAGACGCTGACGCATCGAATCCTGCTCCTCCGTATATTTCCTCAGTTGCCATCTCATTCACGCAGAAGGAGAAGATGGTGTGTAGTCGATCGCATCGGATCATGGCTTCTAATAATGTCCGAAGAGCAAGTGTTGTTAACCGGCCAAATCGTAGAGAGTTATGACCGTAGATCAATCGGAAGCTGAGAACGCTCTGACGTCTTCTAGCCCCTTCCTCAAGATGGGTCTTACCCATATGACCACTAGGACCCAGCAGGGCGCGGACCGCCACATCTCATCGTCGTGTCTTGCGTCAAGCATCGGTTTCTCGCCCACCTCAGGACTTTCTAGTAGCATTCGTGAATCGACGCCATAAGCCACGTATCCAGATACCCTCTCACGATTGTTTCTTTTATTATTTTGACTAACGGTCACGGCGCTGTATGTGCCCGGGTTTTATTGACCGTCAAGCACCGCAATTCAGCCCTTTGAAGGTTGTCTCTACGATTCGGACCCCACTCGTCATTATTTGAGCCACACGGGCTCATAAAAATAAATGGCCTTAGTCTTGGAAAAGGCCACCTTGAAACCTTTCTCGCCACGACTTGTATCTCCCATGTAGCTCAACCCTTCAGAAGCCCAAAAGCTCGGCCTACGTAAGCTCGATATTTCAAGCACACAAGTTCACCACTTCAGCCTGCTGAAACTGCACAACGACGAGCATCTTGTAGAAGCTCAATAATTTGAATCCTCCAAATCCACAATCGTAGGATCTACTGAATTTTTCTGCGGCCCGCGGCGCGGCCCTGACTGGAATTCCTATGCGGCCCTTCTAAAATAAAGGTTGAATATCGCTGCTTTAAGCGGTCACTCCGCGACAAAAATGTGCCACCAACCAATGATTGTTCCGACTTCCAATCTTAGATGATTTACCGCCTTTACCGGTTGGTTTGTTTATGTGTTATTTGTGAACTTATTTCAAGTAGGTATGTATGTATTTGACTTCGGGATTTGTAATAAGTAAAAATGTGGACAAATCTCAGACTTAGGTTATTTCTTTGATCTGAGCTTACTACAGATCAGGTTAGTGCCACTAAGAGCCCAGAACCTGTTACTTCACATACCTACTTACTTATTACGTACATACGGCGGCGTGTAGTAGGTACCCGAATAGGAGTTAATTTCTTAACGTACTAAACGTAGGAAGTACCTACTTTGGCATTCTAGGTACTTGGAATTTTCATATTCCAAAATGTTTTTGTGGTAAGTAGTTGATTTGCATGCTAACGATCGATGGGTAAATCACATACCTAGGTCATAATTCAAACACTCATTAGGTATTTATCTGATAACTCACATTCAGTGAATTATCGATCACCTAAAAGTACTTACATTTTATCCGTTAAGTACCTAGGTATTTATTTTAGTAGTAGGCACCTACCTTTTATGCAATGCTTTGAATTTACCTCTAACACTAATTGAACTGAGATTTGAACTTAATATCTCAAGTACCAATCCCAGGTCAATTCGGTCGCTTTTGTCTGATTCTGTACGTCATGGTATGAGACCGTTTGCTATTTTAGCGTGGTTTTGCTTTACACGTGTAAATGACCATGTACCTACTACATTTATTTGGTACAATAATAATATCAAGAGGACCCCAACTGCAGCACGGATCGTTTAACAAAATTAGATTCAATCTTTGAAGAAATAAAGCCCAAATTAGTTTCAAGAGAGCCGCGTCGCCGCGGCGCGGCGTCGGTACCTTTGAGGAACATGATACAGCCGATACCGACGGACGTCACCATTGGAATTAAACCTTATGTTACTGATACAAAGTCTAAATTAGCTCTTTAGTAGATATCTTTGAATTCGTTAGGTAGTAATAGCATAGTAAGTACAAAAAGAATAGTAGGATAGCTTTATACAAATTGGCCACCGTCGGTTTGAATGTACGCGTGAGTCGCTGGCGCCGTGTACGCACGCACACAATCTCATAGACGAGCGCAGCCCGACGCGGCCTCAGTACAGATTGCGCCGCGCGTCTAAGGACGCAAGAGTAGGTACTATTCTTTTTAACTATGGTAATAGGCATAGTTTTAAGTTTATAAAGTACAAAGGTAAAAGACTCTTAGTGGCTCAGTGTCTACTCGCCGACTGTCACGCGCGGAAAGATGACGTTTCTCAGCGCGCTGACACGCTCGAGTCAACACCCCGCTCATCGAGCACCAGTGCCTCCACAGACCTCTGAGTGCTGAAGAGGCCGGAAAGTAACGACACACACGATAGTCCCACATCGCGGCCACCTTTTGTACAACCGCGCTGTGTCCGTTTTCCGAGAACGTAGCCACAGACAGCGTCGTGGTTAGGTGGTTGACGCGCCGAGGCACTACATTGCCATCTACTGCACAGATGCAGAAAAAATCTGGAAAATCAACAATTGCCCCCACGGAGGGCAAGCCGACCGTCATCGCCAGCTCGCGAGGCCGCCGCGGCGCCGGCGCGCGCCCGCGAAGATGGCGATGACGGCGACGCAGCGACGACACCGCTGCCCCGCCTACGCCAACAACGCCGCCGCCACAGTTCACACTGAAAACCCGCCGCTGGCTTACAGATGGCTCACCGGACTTCTACAGGGAAACCTGCCGGTGGGGTCAGTCAGGTCTCGCTAGAGGCGTGAAGACTACTCGGACGCTTCTGAGTCTGATTTCTGACCACACTTCGTGTCACCCTGATTGTAATAGTTTATGTAACTGGATTGGACTGGTTTACGTTCCTAATAAATTACGGTTTTACTTCACCGTTTATTTGCTAACAATTAACTGCTAAATACTAGCTTAGTGCAATGTTTATTAGTTGATATTATTTACCTACCTTACTAATGAATGTGTAGTGTAGTGTTATCTTCAAATAGGCGTCAGTGAGTGCCGTGGGAGTCGTGGACGTCAACTCGAAACATCTACGTTGCAGTCCGTCTCCATACAAAGATAGCGCATCGTAAATTGTTATTTTTCTCCGGATTGTGTAGGTACGTACCTACTTATTTATGTGTTGGTGTTATTTTATTAAACTGACTGCATATCTTTGTTTAAACTAGTAGGTACCTACCTACTTAATGGTAAGTTTACTATTATGAAGTTCTAATCATTAAATACACCGAGTGTTGTGGGTTTGATACCTACACGAGACAACATTTGTATGATCCACCTAAGTATAAATTATTGTATGGAGTCTGTTCTTTGCGTTCTTTAATCGCGATAGAACCCATCATGGATCCCCTTCCGCTACTTTTTATTGAGCTTGGGGAAGGTGGAGGGCGTATGTGGCACGGCACTCCCCCTAGACGGTCGAAGGAGCGTGTTCCTCGATTGACCCTCATGACGATGTCAATATCACGGGTCTACTTACGTTCTTACCGTGAGTAAGGACGTAAGTAGACCTGTGATATTCTAAAGTCCCGGGATACAGGATTTATTCCTTGAGCGGGAATTGTTTTTGAAAAGAGTTGTCCTTTTAAAAATAAAGTAACCAAAATTTGATTTTGGTGTCATACTACCTACATTATCTTTCAATTTGTTTATATGCAAATTCAGATCTTCAGGGCTTCATCGTCATCATCATCGTCCTAGCGTTATCCCGGTTACATCCAGGACTTTCGTCTTGGAGTCCAGTGTCCGCTTTCTAGTCTAACCAGATTTGACTGAGTATTAGCTTTTCCACAGAGCGACTGCCGTCTGACCTCCGCAACCCGAAGGTATGGATAACCATATTCCATGGTAAACCAAGTAAGTCTAAAGACCAGTACCAGTTTATTTGAGGGTACTGACTCCCCGTAACGACAAACACTCCCCTCAACAGTGGTATCCTTCAGGATTCTATTACCTATTAATTCTATTAAAATATCGTCGGCTTTCGCCACTTTCCGTGTCAAAGGGTATGCCGCCTTTTTAAAGTAGTGCAATTTTATCGTCAAGCGAGCCGCCGTACTCAAAGGGACCGCTCTAGTGATGTTTACAATCAACAGATAACATCGATTTATTTAATTTTAACATGACATGTAACAGACTGGTAATGATAGCCTAATGGCGATACCAACGGACTGCCATGCAGAGGGTATCTGGTTCGAATCCACGGTGCGCATCAATAATAAATAATACATAATTAGTTAATAAGACTTTTCGAAGTTACGTGCGTAATAAATTGTTAATAAACGCTTGACACGTGTCTCGGAAGAGGACGTCGGATAAACAGTCATGAAAATTCTTGACAGTCGTTACGGGGAGTCAGTACCCTCAAATAAACTGATACTGGTCTAAACCATCGAATGGTTTTATTTAATAACAATACCGTGAAACATGCCAACATTGCCCACTTTTTTCGAATAATTAACGTTTTTGTGTGATTTTTCTATGGGGACGTAAGTATTTACTTTTACCATCTGCAATTCTAAGGTTATGTGCAAGTATTTTTGTGGCAAATTTTATTATTTTCCCAGTTTTAATTCAGTTTTTGTGACATTTTGTTGGCGGGCAAAGTAATCTGGACTTTTAGCCAACATTACCCACGTTGATTTAAAACGCAATTACGGCTTCTACACAGATGACATAAAAGCCAATACAAGAATATTGGCAATGATAGCGTTTACTTAAGAAATTAAAGCGATACCATGAAAGGTTTCCTATCAAAGTGGCTGGGCAAAGTTACCATGACCTATTTGCTCTTTTTCATACAAACCACATTTCGCCTTACAAAAGTGCTAGGGTTGGCACATTTAAGGACGCGTTTACGCTTGTATCAAAAAACCACATATTTCCGGTACATTTTACGACAATTTTAGATAATAACTAATAAAACTAATGATTACGATAAATTGATTACTTTTTCATCTATAAATCAATTTGAAAATAAATAAAAAATATTTAATTAATATTAATGTAAAATCGATTCGAAACGGCCTCTTAAATCAAAAATAGGCATATACTGCTATTTTTGGGTACAATTTTCTCTCTATTTTTACATTTATTTAGATTTTCAAAGATAGAATAGGGTAGTAAATATAGTCAACTCAAAAACAATTTGATTT
Organism: Euclidia mi; assembly: GCA_944739405.2. Lineage (NCBI taxonomy): Eukaryota > Metazoa > Arthropoda > Insecta > Lepidoptera > Erebidae > Euclidia > Euclidia mi. Next base: position 2,197,535 of record OX123206.2, read on the forward strand.
TTTTTTTCAAAATATTGTAAATTGACTCAAAAAAAGCAAAAAATCATCTTACATTTTTCTTCTATTTTGCTCGCATACGTGTGTCTTAATGTGTGGCAATAAGGTTCGTTTTATTTAGCCACTTTCTTGATTTATATATCCAAATTCTGCAATGAGATCTCAGTCTGCGCTTGAGCGCCGTCGGGAGTGGACTCTATGTCGCTTGTCGCTGCAGCCCGAAGACGAAAAAAGCAATATACGAATACAAAATATTCGCTAAAATCAATTTGATACTTCTCGTATTCTGTGCGAATTACGTACAAGTAAATTTCTTTTGTATAAATGGACATTATTACTTTATTTTCTCCGTTATGTTGAGTCAGGATATATTTCGGTATTTAGATATTATTTTGTTTCTTGCGTTGAAATCTGGTAAGATTATCTGGACTGATGGTATACCATCCCGTTCAAGTGTTGCGACTGGAACTCATAAAAGAGTAGGCCTAGTTATGCCAGGTTGGGGCTCATTTTATTTGTTTTGGTGAGACCCTACCACTGGTACTAGTGAAGTAACCTTCCAAGATTATTCGATGAGTCTTGCTGGTACTCATATGTGAGTAAAGCTACGCATGCCGAGTTTGGGCTCATTTTGTTTGTACATAAGAGACCCTACCACTGGAACTTATGAAGTAACCTTCCAGGGTTATTCAATGACTCTTGCTGGTACTCATGTGTGAGTAGAGCTAGGCATGCCGAGTTTGGGCTCATTTTGTTTGCACATAAGTGACCCTACCACTGGAACTTATGAAGTAACCTTTCAGGGTTATTCGATGACTCTTGCTGGTACTCATATGTGAGTAGAGCTAGGCATGCCGAGTGTGGGCTCATTTTGTTTGTACATAAGTGACCCTACCACTGGAACTTATGAAGTAACCTTTCAGGGTTATTCGATGACTCTTGCTGGTACTCATATGTGAGTAGAGCTAGGCATGCCGAGTTTGGGCTCATTTTGTTTGTACATAAGAGACCCTACCACTGGAACTTATGAAGTAACCTTCCAGGGTTATTCGATGACTCTTGCTGGTACTCATATGAAAGTAAAGCTAGGCATGCCGAGTTTGGGCTCATTTTGTTTGTACATAAGTGACCCTACCACTGGAACTTATGAAGTAACCTTTCAGGGTTATTCGATGACTCTTGCTGGTACTCATATGTGAGTAGAGCTAGGCATGCCGAGTGTGGGCTCATTTTGTTTGTACATAAGAGACCCAACCACTGCAACTTATGAAATAACCTTCCAGGGTTATTCGATGACTATTGGTGGTTCTTATATGTGAGTAGAGCCTTTCAGGGTTATTCAATGACTCTTGCTGGTTCTCATATGTGAGTAGAGATAGGCATGTCGAGTTTGGGCTCATTTTGTTTGTACATAAGTGACCCTACCACTGGAACTTATGAAGTAACCTTCCAGGGTTATTCGATGACTCTTGCTGGTACTCATATGAAAGTAAAGCTAGGCATGCCGAGTTTGGGCTCATTTTGTTTGTACATAAGAGACCCTACCACTGGAACCTTTCAGGTTTTTCAGGTTTATTCGAAGACTCTTAGTGGTACTCATATGTGAGTAGAGCTAGGTATGTTCCAGTGGTAGGGTCTCTGATGTTCATACAAAATGAGCCCAAACTCGGTATGTCTAGCTCTACTCACATATGAGTACCAGCAAGAGTGATCGAATAACACTGGAAGGTTACTTCATAAGTTCCAGTGGTAGGGTCTCTTATGTACAAACAAAATGAGCCCAAACTCGGCATGCCTAGCTTTACTTCCATATGAGTACCAGCAAGAGTCATCGAATAACCCTGGAAGGTTACTTCATAAGTTCCAGTGGTAGGGTCTCTTATGTACAAACAAAATGAGCCCAAACTCGGCATGCCTAGCTCTACTCACATATGAGAACCAGCAAGAGTCATTGAATAACCCTGGAAGGTTACTTCATAAGTTGCAGTGGTTGGGTCTCTTATGTACAAACAAAATGAGCCCAAACTCGGCATGCCTAGCTCTACTCACATATAAGAACCAGCAAGAGTCATCGAATAACCCTGGAAGGTTACTTCATAAGTTCCAGTGGTAGGGTCTTTTATGTACAATCAAAATGAGCCCAAACTCGGCATGCCTTGCTTTACGCACATATGAGTACCAGCAAGAGTCATCGAATAACCCTGGAAGGTTACTTCATAAGTTTCAGTGGTAGGGTCTCTTATGTACAAACAAAATGAGCCCAAACTCGGCATGCCTAGCTCTACTCACATATGAGTACCAGCAAGAGTCATCTAATAACCCTGGAAGGTTACTTCATAAGTTCCAGTGGTAGGGTCTCTTATGTACAAACAAAATGAGCACAAACTCGGCATGCCTAGCTCTACTCACATAAGAGTACCAGTAAGACTCATCGAATAACCTTGGAAGGTTACTTCACTAGTACCAGTGGTAGGGTCTCACTAAAACAAATAAAATGAGCCCCAACCTGGCATAACTAGGTCTACTCTTTTATGAGTTCCAGTCGCAATACTTGAATGGGATGGTATACCATCAGTCCACATGATCTTAGGTACCAGATTTCAACGCAAGAAACAAAATAATATCTAAATACCGAAATATATCCTAAATCAACATAATGGAAAAAATAAAGTAATAATGTCCATTTAGGTAGGTATATAAAAATAAGAAACTTATTTGTACGTAATTCGCACAGCCAGGCCTATAACACATAGATACATTTTACAAAAAATTCTAAGTCTCAAAGTTATTTAGTTGAACTACATTTCCGCAAGTTACCGTACGTAGTACGTACTGTTGCCGCCGTGTCGCTGTAGTGACGCGATTTTGTACCTACTAATTTTGTAAACGCGTCCTTAAGTAAAATGATCTTCAATATCTTCTTAGGCAAAGGTAACAAAAATAAATAAAAACAGTAATTCTTTATTTATTTTAATTAATACAATTTTAATCAACCATGTTGACGTCTTGACTTTCTTTGTCGAATTCGAGATATAAGCTTATTTTTCTGGAACAAACCATGTAAGAATGTATATCATCAAAAGTATCGGAATAGGTAGTAGCAGGGATCAGAACAGGTAGACTATATTTACATAAACTTCGAGAAAGTTTAGACAAAATAAGTAGCATGTGGATAATACCCTCGTTCCGAATTAAAGCTAATAAAGTTAATTTTTAGGTAGGTACTATACACATGTTATTTGAAATTTAGGCCAATATACTCTAAGTACCTACACCGATCTCTGGTAATAACTGACGTCTTCTTTGACAAATAATTTGAACTTAATTATAGTAATAAAAGCAAATTTCGTAAGTAGGTACATATTATTAACACATTATTATATAGATGATGATTAACACATTATTATTATGTGCATAAGTGAAGTTTAATAAATAAATAAGAGGGTTTATATGAAGTATCTAATCCTACCTATTTGTATTATATTCAGAGATACTTTTTGTAGGTACCTATATTTTCTTCAATTTATATTTACATAATATTGTGTTATAGTTATACTTCCTTTTGAAATAAATCAAACAATGCTTTTAATCAACATTTAACTATGTAGATTAATTAAAAACGATCGTTTTAATTGTTTTATGTTCTGAACATTTTAAATAACAGGTCAAAAATTGAGTTTCATGAACAGCAATAACATTTAACAACAACAAGGCAACTTAAGAACAATAATTAATTATGTAAAAATCATTTTAAAATTGCCCTCAAATGTTTATAAAATTATTTTTATCCTCTCCCCTCTAATTATTTCTATCCAACGAACAAATTAAAATCACAACCGACATCCCCACGAGCGGAGCCTCGGGGAAAAGTTAGTCTTTTCTAAAATATCAAAACGCGACAACCCTAAGCACTTTTCCATGACGGGCAATGTTGGCCTGCAAAGGTTTGAACAATTTAGGGTAACATTACCCACCGTAATAGTTTTGAATTGGTTGGGTTTAGAATACTGCAACTATAATTAAAATACGCTACGATGGTTAATCTATAACATACAGTAAAATTACTTACCTGTGGCTTGTCCATGACGTTACAATTCACAAACACTTTCTCAACAAAATTGGCCCACAGAAACAGGTACCTGCTTTGACAAGTCCTGATAGGAAACTGAACGAGCTTGGGAGTTAATGGGATACACAGTGCTACCATAAATATAACCAATTTTCCTATTAATTGATACAGTTGCTGTCAAGCTAAAACTTTTTTCCATATTAAGCGTTTTCTTTAAAAAATGATTTTTGGGCAATGTTATCCTGGTTTGCAAAGTTGGCTAGTTTCACGGTACATAAAAACATGCAATTACACAAAGCTAACATTTTAGGGGTTTACCGACCGATATTGTATGAGGTAAACAATAACAATTGTATAAAATATCGATAAAAACATTACTCCAGTGAATATTATCATCGGTTACATCTCTAATTATTTATTTGATTTACGAACAATTTGCCTACTTGACCACTCAGTCTTTCGCGAGCATTTCTTTTGTTTAGACTTCCGGATCTGTGAAATAGTAAATTCTGTAGGTATGTCGTATTCAAACCCTGAATATTTTAACATGTTGATGTGTTTAGGTAGGAGTGAATTTATTATGCAGGAGCTCGTAGGGAGTACGAGGAAGAGGAACGGTATGTTAGACCACGGGGTCTACCCGTGCCGTCGGAACGCGCGTTTCGACGGCTTCAATTCGGTGTTCGCATCGTTGCAGCTTTTCAAAGTGCTAGCAGTGTTAAGCCCAGGAGTGTTAAGTTGTGTGTGTTCAGCGATGGTGCAAAGGTGCCGTAAGTGTCGGGACGTGAGCGAAGGACATGCGGAGAATGGCCGTAGCATCTTACAGCAAGTTGATATTTTTATCAATTTAAGGTAGGCACCTACTTACGTAAGATTAAACCAATTAAAAAGTTGTTATAAACATCGGTTAGTGTACCGTCGCGTCATAGCCATAGCTACGTTAGTACTATTTATTCTGTGCCATAGCGCGACTTGGCTTGCCGATCGTAATAGGTCGGCAAAGTTAGCAACGCTTGCAAAAGCCTTCTCTTAGATGGGTGACCGCGTGTGACTCTGAAAACACTGACATCAGAGTTGGCAAGGCACTCGCACGAAACAAACAGACAACCTAAATACCGCGTTTTGTTTTACCTACACCATCGAACCAAGAGATCAGCTGTTGCATCAAGTGCATAAAATCTGTTATACCTAAAATAATACTTGGCACGTGTAAAGGACGATGACTCGCGACGCGACGGCGGCTTTTGTCAAAGGAGGCGGTCGGGTGGCCTATGCACTCAAAGCCGTCAAATGTTTATGAACTTTAGGTAAATACCTAGCTATTATCTATCTGATATGTAAACATCGTTATCGAGTGGGTAAAAATGGTGGCAGTGCGGTAGCGCACGACAATAGGGTTGTCATACGTATGCGTCACGTAAGTTACATTTAATAAGCTTTTTCGATTATGTTATATCGTACAATACCTTTATTTAATTAAAATATATTATAGTTTTAAATGTTTTTTTAAAAGTATAGCTATATAGTATTGTATTTTTTTTCGTATTGTAATAACTTTTTCACTAATTACTCTTTACTACTTCAATGTAATTTGAAAGTTAATGCGAAATTATTTTCAAAAATATTAAATTATTATTTCGCAGTCGTCATATATTGGATAAAATTTTTACAAGCATCTATGTTAAAAATATGTTTTAATCTATTCTTTACTTTCATATTTTTGTTGTAATGTTAAAAAGTGTTAACATATTTTAAAAATTGGCAACACTAACATTAAGTGAAAAATTAACAATATAAACTTTTCAAATTATTTCACAAGTTTAAAATAAATACGTCTTTGTTATGTCAAATGAAGTCGAAAGGTAATTTTCTTACTAAAAATGTTTTTTTTTTCCAGCAGACATCTTAAACTAACAGAAAGCAGTATAAATAAATTGTTGGTTTTTTATTCCAAGTAGACCTAAATAACTTCAAGGAATATTTTAACAAAAAATATTCAATAAAAAGTAATTGAAAAATATTTATGTGTTTCATTTCAAAATTATTTCTAACGAAAAACCTACATTAATTATTTTGTATTGACTTAGTTACGAGTGATTATTAAAAATATAATTTAATTTTGATATTTTAATAAGATACACAAGGACAAATTGAAATATAGATTCTTAATTACATAAAGATATCAAGTAATAACATTAAACTATTATTTAAAAAAAATGTGCATGCTATATGGGTACGCGCGGCAACCCTAGTGTCGAATGCCACGACCTTGACCCGCTGGATAACGATGTTTACTGATATGATATTATTATTTAAAATTAATTAAATTTACACAAATACCTTATCATTTTACGCTACTCTACAAGGCTACAAGTACTACCTACAACCCCTTCATTGATCGGACGGAGGGTTATGAAACCCTGAATGGTTTACACTAGATATGAGGGTACTGATTCCTCTAACGACTGTCAAAAATCTTCTGATGATAGCCGGGACAGACGGCTTAACGTGCTCTCCGAGGCACGGAGGGGTTTGTCTTTTTGTAGCCGGTCACCCATAAACTAGACGGTGCCGAACGCGCTTAACCTTTCAGGGGCCCCTCTGGCCTAGGACTTCATTATCATAAAATACTGGACTGCCAATTAGGTACTTAGTATAACAACGTAGTGCCTTCTTAACTAACGATGTTCTTAACAGAACACGTTTAGATTAATCAAAAATAATTAATCTCTTAATTTTTTGTACGATGAAGTGACAAGACAATGCTATTCTTTAATGAAACATCTAATCTGTACTAAAGATAAAGTAGGTAACAAATAATTAAACATGTGTCAACAGGCGACTATTTTTAAAGTAGGTAAAAACAGCTGTTGTCGTGTGGTAGGTAGTTATGTTGACAGAGACTGATCCCGATGGCTAAGGTTTTGATAGATCGTTTTCAGAATCTTTAGTCATCATCATTTCAGCCAAAGGACGTCCACTGCTGGGCATGCTATGCCTCTCCCGATCTTGGGCCGCCCGCATCCAACCGCTTCCCGCAGGGACTGATCCAGATGGCTAAGGTTTTGATAGATCGTTTTCAGAATCTTTAGTCATCATCATTTCAGCCAAAGGACGTCCACTGCTGGGCATGCTATGCCTCTCCCGATCTTGGGCCGCCAACATCCAACCGCTTCCCGCAGAGACTGATCCAGATGGCTAAGGTTTTGATAGATCGTTTTCAGAATCTTTAGTCATCATCATTTCAGCCAAAGGACGTCCACTGCTGGGCATGCTATGCATCTCCCGATCTTGGGCCGCCCGCATCCAACCGCTTCCCGCGATCTTAACAAGATTGTCAGTCCAAGATTTAGTAATATCGTAAATAATCATTATTTTTTATGATAAAGTATCAATCATTTTAAAGAATAAGATGGCACGAGTGAATAGTTTCGCCTCTTGCGCCGTTTGTACGTAGGCGTAGTAGTAAACTCGCAGTTGCGCCATCTACTGCCACTGACATTAAACGCCGCGGGTTTGACCTTACCGTGTCTCAATATCATAACTCTCATAACTCCAGCGGCGTCGCCGTGCCACAAGTAAAAGACAAAAGTCCAGCAATGTTATTCCTTAATGAAACATCTGTACTGTACTAAAGATAAAGTAGGGAACAAATAAGTAATCAAACGTGTCAACAGGCGACTATTTTTAAAGTAAAATCAGCTGCTGTCGTGGGGTAGGTAGTTATGTTGACAGAGACTGATCCAAATAGCTAAGACGGTTTAGATAGATAGATTATTGTCAGAATCTGTAATCATCATCATTATTTCACCCAAAGGACGTCCACTGCTGGGCATACCAACCGCTTCCCGCGATCTTAACAAGATTGTCGGTCCAAGATTTAGTAATATCGTAAATAATAATTATGTTTTATGATAAAATATCAATCATTTGAAAGAATAAGATGGCATGAGAGACTAATTTCGCCTCTTGCGCGGTTTGTACGTAGTAGTAAACTCGCAGTAGCGCCATCTACTGCCACTGACATTAAATGCCGCGGGTTTGACCTTACCGTGTCTCGATGACAGCTGACGGCACGCGACGCGAGGTGTTGTTACCTACTTTTAGAATTCGACATTTTAGTTGACGTAGTGTTTATTTTTTTTTACATTTTTTTTATTAAAACCCTTTCAGGCTGTTAACGTACTATTGTATGAAACCGAAGCAAAGTAAAAAAAAAAAATTTTTTTTCTCAAAAAAAATAATTAAAAAAAAAAATATGGTTAGGGTCATTCTATATCACCAGCAGATCATGTGGTTCAAAGGAATTACACGACTTTTAAATCACCCTGTATAAAGAGTTTGTTTGTTTGTTTGTTTGTACCCGCTTATTTTTTTATTTATAGACTCACGCCTGTATCCCCGAAGGGGTAGGCAGAGGTGTAATATTACACCCACATTTTGCCATGAATTTTTAGTTCCCACGTAATAGGGGGCGAGCCTATTGCCGTACCGGGCACATTACCAGACTCCGTGCTGCTACTGAGAATTTCCTAACGGAAAATCCCAATAACACTTTGCCCTACCCGGGAATCGAACCCGAGACCTCCCAATCCCACACGCACATTTATGCCGCGAGACCAACGAGGCAGTCTCAGGAACTACTGGTCCGAATTGATTTTTTTTTCAGTGTTAGATAGCACATTTATCGCAGAATAAAAGGCCTAAATAACGCTCATTTAGTGTGATTAGAAACATTAAAATGTTGTGTTTATACCTGCCAACCAAAAGTAGTTTCCTCTGGAAAAAATAGACAACCTAACACTTACGTACCTACCTACTATTAAGGCTTCATACTTTTGGTTATTACATTTATTTATTAAACTCTTGCTCGTTTTATAATATCAATATCTATCTATTGAAAGCGCATTAGTTCTAAGTATTTTTTAACCTTAGGTTGGACCTAAGTTTGCAAGTACCTACTAGCCTTGCCTTTTATGTTCTGTCGTTTCCGTATTTCCCGGCAATTTTGAATTTGGAACTGTTCTATATTAGAATGTGTTTAAATTTCGAATCTCAAAACAGTTTAAAGTATTAGGATTAAAATGCTATTGTTCAGTCACAGAGTCGATTGGAATCTGTCAGGTTACGTACGAAAATTTAGCTTTCTGAGGAAAATGTTCGTGCAAAAATTTTCTACAACTTTAGAAGAAGTCTGACACGGCTTCAGTGTTTTAAAAAGCTAACATCTGTGTTTAGTGATGAAGCCCCATGTCTGCGGACTGTTGAAAGCTGGTGTTTAGAATTCCAACGTGGAAATACTACTGTTATTGACAAATCTCGCGAATTATGCCCAAAATCCGCCTTCACTGAAGATTGAACATCATTGCTATGAGACAACTAATTCTCGAAGATCGTCTGTGACGTATCGAGAGATACTATACTCTATTAGGCATCTCAGGGACAACCATTCAGAAGATCTTGCATGAAGCGCTTGGTGTGAGAAAGCTAGTTTGCCGTTGGATACCGCATCTGCTTTCCGACGATCATAAGGCGGCCCGCGTCAGATGGTGTAAGAAAACACTGCAAAGGTTTAACCGAGGAGAGTCAAATCACGTCTACGACATCATCACTGGTGACGAATCTTGGATCTATGCCTACGATCCTAATTCCAAACAACAACCTACAATCTGGGTCTTTCAAGACGAGCCAAAGCCGACTAAAGTTGTTCGTTGTCGAAGGACTTCAAAGAAGATGGTGGCCACGTTCGTTTGAAAAAACCGGCCATGTTGCGACTATTGCTCTTGAAGATCGTAGAACGGTTAACGCTGGGTGGTATACCACAGTTTGTTTACCACAAGTCATCGCCAAACTTCGAAAATCTAACTCAAAGCGACGCATCATCCTGCACCACGACAACGCAAGCTCACACAGCGCTCGTCAATTGCTCGATTGAGTACCTATTTAAAGCAGGAAAAAGTAGAAATTCTTAACCATCCTCCATACAATCCTGACCTAAGCCCTAACGATTTCTTTACATTTCCTAAAATTAAGAAAAGTCTTCGTGGTCAAAGGTTCCAGCCCGATGAAGAAGCAGTCGACGCTTTCTAGTCAGCCATTTTGAACACCCCCACTACTTATAGAGTGGAATAAATGTTATAATAACTGATTTTAGCGAATGGAAAAGTGTATTAAACTAAGTGGTGAATACTTAGAAGAACACTATAAGCATGGGGTCTCATTCCTTAGAACGTTTTCCGTCATTCTTAACTCTCTCAACAGATGGCTTTACTAGTATCGATTGTTATCGATGACTTTCATGCATAAATGATAAATAAGAAAATACAGTTCTAAAATATGATATTTATTAATAAAAAAATCCCTTTATTACGATTAAATAAAAAAATGAAACATTTAATTGAATATGAATTCTTCGTTGCTCTGGTGGCCAAAATACGTACTAGCTTGTAGTAAAACGTTACAATGAGTTAACTTTCACTCGGCATTCATAGATGGCGCTTTTACGTATGCATATATTTATTTTTATTTAATTTGGTATTAATCTGTAGATGGTAAAATAAATAAATATTTATTAAATAAACATCAAATATTTGAAAAAGTAAGATATTATGTTAACCAATGAACGGCCATGAGCATTTATTTTAAAAAGTACCTGTATCTAGGTAGGTACCTAGTCGAGCGATTGCGTTTTGTTTTTACATTTAAGTACGTAAAAGTAGTGTAATTTAAATTTTATACATAATAAAAACTTACTGTGTTTGTAGTAGTATTATATAATAAATTTTCATAAATTATGTTAATCAATATGCATCTTACATTTATAGGTACCTACCTATAGTCTGTTCAAGATACGAAAAAATAAAATGTAAACAAACCATAAAATGGTTCTTTTAATGTCGCCTTCGCAACAAAAGTAGATTTAAGTTAAATACTCTAAGCGAAAGATGCAGTTAGTTTTACAAAAATACGCCTGTCCCTTCAATTCATAAATGATACTGTATATTTTTTACCTTTTATTTTTTTCGTAGGTATCTTGAACAGACAATAGCAACTAATAAACAGTTGATGTTGAGTATGTTGTAAATCAAGCTAATGAAAAAAACAAAACGCATTTTTAAACTTTGATAGCCGACTTCTCTAGAAGTCTAGAACTCATTCGCTTGGTTCCCGATAGGTATAGTATTAAATTTATCTATGCCGATTGCCGATAGTCATGACTTCATGAGTCGCACAATTGCAAAATCGCGTACCAAGTACACCAAGTGCGTCTCTATAAAAATACCAGGGTCGAAAACCAGGTATCAATATACTTGCAAGTTTTTGGGCACTCGAGTATAGAAAACTTCGTGTGACGCCCTGGTAATGCAAGTTTGTATTGAAAAATAAACCTTATCATAATATGAGTAAGGATGTTTATCGCAAAATTAGGTAATGGACTTTTCTAAATACTTTCATGGAAATTTATTCCTTACTACCATATATTTAAGGAACTTTGTCGCGCAAAACCTTGCAAGTTTTATATTCCTCAGTACTCAAAATACTTTCAAGTATTTTAGTGTTTTGTGCGATAAAGTTCCGTAAATGTATGGCAGTAAGGAATATTATTTCATAAAAGTATCTGTAGGGTAAATACGCCATACGTCGGCCCCTCCCCAAACTTCGGCCGGTTTGGTGGACATTTTCGGCTTGCGTTAATTTAAAACGTATTGAAGTTACAAATTTGCCACTCGAATTACAATCTTAGTTCATAATCTATATGTACAACCGTTACTTTCCAATTACGTTACACACTCTTCGCACACTGAGCGTCAGTAGCGATTGCGCCGTTGAAGCGTCAATTTCATATTTAAAGTACCTTACTTGCTGTGAATACCCACACTTCGGGGATTGATATTAGAACGGTCAGACATTCCTTTTTTATTGTTTTAAGCATTATTATTAGTAATTAGTGATTTTTACTATATTTTGAGATAGATTTTTCAATGTTTAACGTATTGTTTTAAGGGAAAATAGGAGGCCGCCAATAGAATACCAATTTTGAATTAAAACCGGATTCTCGGCCGTGGCCGACTAAAAGTAAATGCAGTCTGTTTTATAATTTCCAATTGTACTAATTCCATTGCCTTAATAAGAGAATTTGCAACGCATATAGGCAAATAAAACTATTTTACGTTTAATCGCCAAATACCGACCGGGGTGATATTAGTTGAATCTCGAGAAATAATGTACACAAAATAGAGGCTGGCTTTAGAAACATTAAAGATCCTAATGTCGACCAGCCTCGAATTCGAGCCCAACTATACAGGCTGATTACTTTTCTTATTTTCTCAAAATTAAATATTTATTATACGTTTATTTATTTATAATATAAAGAGTTAAGTTTAAATGTAGGAGTTGATATTATTGAAAACATTTATATTAGCTTATTATGGTATGGAAATATAAGATATAAATTGCTCTTTGGAACTTGCTACCTTAACCCATGTTAATTACGTAGCTTAAAAATATAAATATATTCAATAATGATACTCTGGGCCGAAAATTGTATGAATTATTTTTGAAAAGATATCCAGAACTAATTATAATTATTTTGATGTTTACTTTGTTATAAATTGTAATACTTACCTAACGTTATTTAAGTGCAAATAAAAAAATACTTTACCTACTATTAAACAAATACGATTAATAACGTATACTTAGTGAGACTCCTGCCAAAATAAATCATATTAATAATATTTATCCGTCTTAATTTCAAACATCCTATACCCGGCCGATATTTGGGAAAAACGCGACCGACCATGGCCCGTGAATGGCCGACTTTAGGGATTTTTCGTTCTCGACGCATATAAACCTTAGTACATTTTCCTTGTAGTAGAAATGTCAACCTTATGCCCATAAACATGAAATAGATTTATCAAACTATCCAAAACCGCATCGGAAGCTATCCCTTCGTTGCAAATTGATGGTGCCAGACCGATTCCAAAACAGAAAACCCGTAAGGATGCCGACATTTAGCGTATTTACCCTACTACGTTACGGTCGGGAGTCGGTAATACGCGAAACGTGTTCGCGTACGTTCAAGTAAAAAATACTTTGAAAGTGTTGCAAATATTTTAGTGTTTTGCGCGACAAAGTTCCGTAAATGTATGGCGGTAAGGAATAATATCCCATTAAAGTAAAAGTACTCCGTTACGATCGTGGATCGGCAAAACGCGAGACGCGATCGCGTACGTTTAATTCAAGTACCTACCTACTTAAGAAATACTTTGAAAGTGTTGCAAGTATTTAAAAAAAAATCGTTACAATCAGCTTCAAAATTACGAATCCTGCAAAATAAATGATTTCATAATAGTTAAATTTAGTTTTTTATCTAATTCTGTTTATCCACTTTAATGGAGGAATAAAAAACGACCTAAGTTATCAATTTAAAAATATTAATTTGCCAACATCTGGATTTGAGTTAATTATCTAAATAACTAACTTGCACGTTTGCATAACTTGCTTGTAAGGCCGAATTAATAAACCAATTGTAATGACTAGCTTTTGCGCGCGACTTCGTTCCCGTGAAAGTTGAAGAGAAAAAATTCCAACGTTTTTGCAAGGCTTTTTGTTAGTTGACGAGGTATCATGGTTTCATAAATAAAAAAATAAAATGAACTGTTGTTTCATTTCTACATTTTAATAGTTACCTACCTATTCCCCTTTTGCAATCTCGAACGTTCGCTTCGCCAGGGGTTCGCCATTTAGGTTACATTAATTTCGCCTGAATACCAATTTAATTAAGAATATAATAATACAAATAAAGAATAACAATTTTCACGAAGCAGAACTCAAAGGAAAGAACCACCTAGTATAGTAATGTACCTATTATATTATCTGTAGCATGCACCACAGACCCAGGGACCACAGACCATCAGACCAAGGCAACCTCACAAGGTCATAGGTTTTGTTAAGTCTATTCAAACTAGCCCAAACACTACTAGTTTCTCATGTGTAGTTTAGGAGTTTCAGTGCTGACCACCTGCCGGCTTCATCATCAGACCAAGGCAACCTCACAAGGTCATAGATTTTGTCAAATCTATTCAAACGAGCCCAAACACTAATAGTTTATCATGTGTAGTTTAGGAGTTTCTGCGACCACCTTCCGGCTTCATCATCAGACCAAGGCAACCTCACAAGGTCATAGGTTTTGTCGGTTTTATCAAGTCTTGTCAAACGAGCCCAAACACGACTAGTTTATCATGTGTAGTTTAGGAGTTCCTGTGACCACCTTCCGGCTTCATCATCAGACCAAGGCAGCCTCACAAGGTCATAGGTTTTGTCAAATCTATTCAAACGAGTCCAAACACTACTAGTTTATCATGTGTAATTTAGGAGTTCCTGTGACCACCTTCCGGCTTCATCATCAGACCAAGGCAACCTCACAAGGTCATAGGTTTTGTCAAGTCTTGTCAAACGAGCCCAAACACGACTAGTTCATCATGTGTAGTTTAGGAGTTCCTGTGACCTGCTTCCGGCTTCATCATCAGACCAAGGCAACCTCACAAGGTCATAGGTTTTGTCAAGTCTTGTCAAACGAGCCCAAACACGATTAGTTTATCATGTGTAGTTTAGGAGTTCCTGTGACCACCTTCCGGCTTCATCATTAGACAAAGGCAACCACACAAGGTCATAGGTTTTGTCAAGTCTTGTCAAACGAGCCCAAACACTACTAGTTTATCATGTGTAGTTTAGGAGTTCCTGTGACCACCTTCCGGCTTCATCATCAGACCAAGGCAACCACACAAGGTCATAGGTTTTGTCAAGTCTTGTCAAACGAGCCCAAACGCGACTAGTTTATCATGTGTAGTTTAGGAGTTCCTGTGACCACCTTCCGGCTTCATCATCAGACCAAGGCAACCTCACAAGGTCATAGGTTTTGTCAAATCTATTCAAACGAGCCCAAACACTACTAGTTTATCATGTGTAGTTTAGGAGTTCCTGTGACCACCTTCCGGCTTCATCATCAGACCAAGGCAACCACACAAGGTCATAGGTTTTGTCAAGTCTTGTCAAACGAGCCCAAACACGACTAGTTTATCAGAAATATCAAATATCAGCTTTATAGAACAGTGTACAAAGTGCATTCCAAATTTTGATTTTTGAACGGAGAGACACGAAGTCATAAAAATATCGCTAGATGTTTTAACGCCACCCCGGTACATACGTAAAATAGGTACCTACTAGATCGGTTGATCGTGTTATAACCTTGAAATGAGGCACACTTGGGTGACAAGGTGAAATATCATAAAATTGTTAACATTTTAGACAGAATGCTTTTTTATTATAGCGCCATCTCTTCTTTTTAATTTAAAATAACATTGCTTACAAAATGAGACGTAAGATGTCGCTACCATCGACTCCCATTTTTTCGTCGCTAGCGCCATCTGTTGTATTATTTACGGTATTAACAAGTACTTATAAAAATAAAGGTCTAATATTAAGGATCTAACGTGGCCAATTTTTATGGACGACTTGCGGCATCTGTACTGTAAAGTATTATATTTATCTATGCTATAAGGTTCTACTTGTGTTTTTTTCTTCAAACGACAAAACATATAAAAGGCATTAGAACCGAAACTTATTGCAATTCTTCAACAGTCTGGTCAAAATTTACTGAGGTTTCGTTTATCCTGTGGTGTTTAGAATTTTTTTCTCACTTATATTCATAACTTATACTTGCCACTAGAGTATTGGTTGCCAAAGTTGTTGACCCACATCTTAGCTGTCTGAGAAAGAAATGGCGATCTTAAATATTGTTTTAATGCTCAGATGGTCTTGTGGCAACTTGCGCACAACTTAAAACTGTGCGATTTATCCAAATTAAAGACGGCATCGCCGCGCCGTACACAGGACCCACTCAATATTCCCTCATTACCGTCCAGTGGGTCGCGACCCATATTTTTTTTTATCTTTCATATATAATACTTTGAGAAATACTGCACTAGATAAGTAATAGGTGAGTTTTTGAGAAAATTCTCAATACTTATAAACTCAAAGCTAAAAGATATCCCTGAGTAACATAGGCTATATTTCTAGAAAATATTAGAGATTTTTTTTTAATAAAAATGTCCACCCGTGCAAAGCCGGGATTGGCCGGTAGTCTATACTTATATAATAAAGAGGAAAGATTTGTATTTTTGCATGTTTGTAACGAATAAACAAAAAAGTACTGGACCAATTTTAAAAATTCTTGCACCATAATAATCCTACATTATCATGTATAATTAGAACTAAAAGGACCTGACAAAATATGTAAATATTAATAATATTAGGTAATAAACACACCTAATAACCTACTGAATGCGAATAATACCAATGCAAAAAACCTAAACACGACCCAAACAAACGACAAAATTAAATACGAAATGAAATCTAATTATTGTGTTATGGCGAAGCCTGCATTTAATACCCCAGTCACAAACAAAACATTTCAAACTGTTCGGGAAATTGAACAAACAATAGTTGACAAAGAGTGAATTAATTATAAAACTATTGAGCAATCGACAGGTCTTATGTTGTAGAACAATAGCGACCAATCACGCGGAAGCAAAGACAATACACAACTTTATACCAACAACCACTGAACGAATTATTAATTTATTGCTTAGGATTAAGTTATTGGCTTGTAGCGGGATGGCTATGTCTTTCTCTCGCTGATTTGAGAGGCGTAACTGAATAGTTTCGCTATAGACATAGACACAAAAACCCTTGGCAACTGACAAAATTAAATACTTATACAGAACCAAACAAGTAAAAAAGATAGCTATAAGTTGGGCTAGTTCTGGCTTTTTTAGAATGACGGTTCGTTTTAAAGAAAAACGGATAGGTACTGATACTGAAATCATACTACAAAAAGATGTAGCATGAAGAACTATTTGTTTTATCACTTCCTAACAGAATGTTCAATTTTGTAAAGGATTCACGCAGTCAAGTTGATCTTTCACAGCCATAATATCACCAAAATTTGGTTTACTACTTATAAATTGTTGTTGTAAGGATACGTCTCCTAAATGTTAGATAGACGGACTAAATACATTTTATTGCACATCAAAATAAAATTATATAATACAAATATTTTAAAAGTACAAGAAATACACAATCATAAATGTTTAATGATTTTGGCCTCAGTTGGGATCACTTCATCCATTTATCTAGGGCCAGTACATTTGATCGAATGAAATAAACGTTAAATGCCGCGTCATCAGCTCACAACTTGGACCACAGCAGCGGGACGGCAAACACAGGCAAACTAAGCTCGCAGTGCAATCGATGCGATAAATAATAATCGGAACAAGGGACGCACCGCACCCGCACCAAACACTACGGCGCGGAAGACACAAGCGATGGCGAGAGCGAGTTGTCTTATACGATAAATCTCAGGCACAATATGCTTCCGTAAAATGCCTTTAACATTAAAGAGCCGCATGCATAAGGCGGTTATTTGGCCTGTCTGTCTATAGTGTATGGAACTGGCGCCCATGTACGAAACAGTGAACGAAAATTGTTTGGTTTGATATGGTTATATTATGCAAAGAGAAGATATTATGTATGAAGACAAACAAGTAATAAATATAAAGAAAAAAACCGGCCAAGTGCGTGTCGGGCCACGCGCAATGTAGGGTTCCGTAATTGCCCATAATGACTTGCTGCAAATGGTATTAATGTACAACAAATCCGACTGTTTATTTTGCTGAAAAAATAATTTTAATAACACTATTATAAGAACCTAAGTTTTGTTTAGAAAAATACTAGGTATGTATCCAGTTATGTATTGTAAATATATAATGTGGTTGCCAAGAAACTACTACTATACATACGTAGTAACGTAGTACATTACATACCAAAGTACGTATATCTTTAAGATTGAGCCAGCGCGCCCAATGTAAACTCACAGAAATAGGTATTTATAAATTAACCTACGATTACTCGTAAACTAGTGATATCTACTTAGCCGTGATAGTTTTCCTTTTAAATTCGTTATATGTACTACATTTGTGATTTTTTTCACCTCTTCCAAATTAATAGTTTAGCCGGCAGAGGGGGGGGACACTTGAGTCTAACAATTTTTTTCACTTCAAAGCTTGATATTTGACAAACCAATCACTTGATCGAAAAATGATTTGAGCAACCTAATAATATTTTTTTAAAACCTATCCAATGATACCCCACATGATGGGGTACTCTACCAAAAAAAAATTCAACTCCACTATGTATGTAGGGGAGATACCCTTAAAAAAAATATTTTCCAAAATTTTACTCTACAGTTTTGTTGCAATATCTTATGTCTATATTCATGTCGAATATCAGCTTTCTAGCACCAGGCGTCTTTGAGCTAGGCTGCGGACGGACAGACGGACGGACATGACGAAACTATAACCGCCTTATTACAAAACATGGACTAAATATAAATCGAGGTTTAGCCCTTAGCTTACTTGCTTAGAATTGATTTGACGTGCACTATAAACACATTTTTCTAAAACTATTTTTACTAAAATTCTTTGGAACACATTTCGAATAAAAATCAGTAACTATCTGCCTCAAAAAGTCCTTTTAAAAATTCTCCATTAAGGTCTAAACCTAGTTTTATTTTTAAACCATGTTTTGTAATAAGGCCCTAAGGGTTCCTTGTCGACTACGGAACCCTAAAAAGAGAGGCCAGAAAGGCCAAGGCAAATAAGGCCTCATGATCATCATCATCATATCAGCTGAAAGACGTCTCCCCAAAGAATTGCCTAGAAAAATATTAATGGACTGTGTGAGGATGCAAGAGAAAGGCGTGAGTGATCGAATGACGTGTAATGGAGAAGTGTGGAAGCAAAGAACCTACTGCGCCGACCCCAAATAAATTTGTAACAGGACAAGAAGATGACTGACATTATTAATGCGAATGTGTGTTTCATTTTTTGTCCTTTTTTCGCATCGCAAGTGATGTTACGGTATAATTTTTGAAGATAATTAGGAAGAGGAATTGCGTGTGTCCTCAGGCGTGACCACAAAATACGTAACGTTTATCAAAAGAACATAACGTACACTTTCGCAGTCTTATTTTGCTTACATCGTCATCATCAGCATTTCAGCCAAGAGACGTCCACTGCTGAACGTAGGCATCTCCGGGGCTCTCCATACACGAACCACATTTCTGATAAGAACAAAAAAATTCTATTTCGCGGGGTCCACCTCTGTTACAACCTTAATTGCGTGTCTGGTACTAAAAATTTGTTTCACTAAATTATAAACCTTATTTCTATTTTTTGTGCCAATGTAGGCTTAGCCAAAGTTTTCCCCAGCTATTGTTATAATAGGAGAAAATGTTTTCGAAGCTTGTTGAAATCATAACATAGACGTGGGAACAAAACATACGGGAGCACTCGAAATTGTGCGTCGAGATGGAATCGCAGACAGATTTAATCTCTGTATCACTCATCGCGGGTACAACGCTTTGTTTGCGGCTCATCGAGTCCCGGATTCGGCGTTCGCGTGGAGCGATTTTCTGTTGAGCTTGGAAAGTGGGCATCGATAAAGCAGCAGACGGAATAGGTAGAGTACAACTGTTTAGATAGTAGATTGGTGTCGTCCTGTGTAAATCCATATCTTATCTTAAACTAATATATAAAGCTGAAGAGTTTGTTTGTTTGTTTGGTTGAACGCGCTAATCTCAGGCACTACTGATCCGATTTGAAAAATTCTTTCAGTGTTAGATAGGTAATTTATCGAGGAAGGCTATAGGCTATATAACATCACGCTATGAGCGACGGGAGCGGAGCAGTAGCCTTAAATAACGCGGGTGTAACCGCGGGCATCGTCTAGTACTAATATATAAAGCTGAAGAGTTTGTTTGTTTGTTTGGTTGAACGCGCTAATCTCAGGCACTACTGGTCCGATTTGAAAAATTCTTTCAGTATTAGATAGGTAATTTATCGAGGAAGGCTATAGGCTATATAACATCACGCTATGAGCGACGGGAGCAGAGCAGTAGCCTTAAATAACGCGGGTGTAACCGCGGGCATCCTTTAGTAGATAATATATGCAGTTACCATTGTAGAGAACCTTGAGTCCCATTTCTACCACCGGATAGGTAGGCATTATTCTTCCAGATAAATACAATATTGGAGCTAAAGTATGATTTTCAATAACAATTAATTTATATGGTAGTTATCGGTTCACGGTAGTAGAGCCTTGCTGATTTCAGCATTAATGGGCCGGCTCGACCGGGGAAGTACTACCTTTTCACAGAAAATCGATGTAAAGTAACAGTACCTAAACTGTTGGGTTTCGTTCGGTGAGTGAGAGAGCCGGAGACCCTAGCCCCTATTCCTTCTCCCTCATCCTACTCCTCATCCTATCTCTTTTCCCAAGCCCAAGGGGCGGCAACGCACTTGTGACTCCTGTGGTGTTGCTTGTGTCCATGGGCGGCGGTAATTGCTTACCATCAGGCGATCCGTCTGCTCGTTTGCCGCCTATTACTATAAAAAGGATCGGACAATGGTGAAACTGGTTCTTAACAAAATAAATATATCGGATTAATCAGCATAAGCATTCAATTCACATTTTCTTTAAATTTTAATGCGGATGTCTGTAAGGCTGGTTGCATGTAGGTATGTTAGACTTTCAGAAAAATTATAGAAACTTTGCAGAAATAAAACGATATCAGAATAGCAAATGGCCTATCATTCAATGATGTTACAAAAGTAAAAAGAAGTAGATATGTTATAGGCGTACCAAAAGCAGGACGCTAAACATAAGCCAGTTGCCAAGTCTGACATATGTGTGTGTGACGTCGCGAGCCGGCGTCAAAGAGAAACTGACACATCTTGTCAGCCGAAAAATAAAATATGGAGTTATCGATGTGTGCGTTAGTGTACCGTTTCTACGGATTGATTACTACGTAGGTAACGTATCTACCTTTTTCTTGTAATATCATTGCTATCATTTGTCTCGATAGCCATCTTCGCGTGGATACATGCGATTTGACGCGATGACCAACCCTCACACGACCATATTCGCGGGCAAAACTCTAGGTTTTTTTACATAGCAGGCCCTGTCAATTCCAACCCCGCTTCCGCTTATGCCCAGTACCACACATAATATAGGCTTGCGAATGTTTGATTATTGCGCGTGTGTACGTCGGGCGCACGCCCCGGTGATCTATCCCGTATTCCCGACGTCCGACGTGCACTGCGTGCTGTGTACCGCTGCGATTTTGTTTTAAAGGGATTTATCCCCGCGCTCACAAATAACATTACGCTACCGTTTTAACCTGCTACTAGAGACGCGAGGGGTTGGTAGGAAGGATGTTTGTTACCTTTTCATATAAACTCAAAAACGACTGAATGTATTTTGCTGAAACTTTGCAGTAATATAGTAGGTATATCGGAATAGCCTCTGATGCGATAATATTGATACTCTCGCGAATATAGCCGCGGGTAGACCCTTAAATATTCATCTGATAGAAGTGGTATTACTGCCTCCGTGGTCCAGTGGATAGCGTATGCGACTGCTGATCGGAGGTCCCGAGTTCAATTAACGGGTCGGGCAAGTATTATTGGGTTTTTCCGAATTCTCAGTAGCAGCAGGGAGTCTGGTGATGTGTCCGGTAACGGCAATAGCCTCGCCCCCAATTACCTGGGACCTAAAAAATCATGGCGAAATGTGGGTGTAATATTACACCTCTGCCTACCCCTTCGGGTATGCAGGCGTGTGTCTATAAAAAAGTGGTATTATGGTTTATGTCTCATTTGCGAACTATAGTAGGTATAGTTACGGTTTAATTCTAGGCTAGTTTCATTGCATATTTTGTAAAGAGATGTTTTATAATGAGTGGCAACCGCTGTAGATAATATATGTTAAAATAATTTATATCAAAGAAATCATCATCATCCTCCTGGCGTTGTCCCAGTTCCTCTACCTGGGGTCCGCTTACTTAACCGGATTTGGCTGAATGTTAGCTTTTCCACAGAGCGACTGCCTGTCTGACCTCCGCATCCCGAAGGGATAGCGATATTCCATGGTTTAGATTAGTGTCAGTTTATTCAGAGGACACCCGTATAACGATTGCCTAGGTCTTCATGACAGCCGGGACCGACGGCTTAACGTGTTCTCCGAGGCCCGTAGCGAGCTAGAGATAATTAACAATTCAATGACTCTAAGAAGTCAGTGGTGCGCGCCGTTGATTCGAATCGAACCCGATACCCTCAGCATGGCAGTCTGTTGGTATCTCCGCTAGGCTATCGCTGCTTTATTTTTTATACAAGCATTTTCTATCTGAATTTATATTCACGAAATATACCTACATAAGTATACAGAGTGTCACAAGACCCATCACCAAGCCGAAGTCTACTTGTTTTGGATATCAGGCCAAGTCATACCTACTAAGTAAAAATAATACCTGGCAAACAAAATTATTTTTTAAGCTGAGACATTTTTTGAGCCGCAAATCTAAATACCTACTTATTCATGGGTCCATAGGACATCTATAGAACACATTGGCAGGGTAAATTCATCGATTTTATACCCAATTAGAAAAATTGTATAGTGACTTTGAGCCTCAATATCTGCTGAACCAGTAACTTCCCAGGTATGGTGCCGAAGTAAAAAATGTTCATAATGATTGGTACAATATGGGGTTTCAGATTCCGTTAAGGGTCTTTATACACCCTGTATAATAAATAAAATAAAACATTATTTTTTTGAACACCTTAGGTAGAACATAATCATACGTACATGACAAATAATAAATGAGTATTGAAAGTGAAAAAGGATTCAGCACAAAATTATTATGAAAAGAAGCACAATAAAATTCGTGGCTGCTCATTTTAATCGTCAAAGCTTTTCAATAGTATTGACTACAAATACTACAATGCTTTTGTTACTACAATATGGTGTTGACAAGTGAATATAATAAGAGTCATGAAAACTTTATCTACTTAATAAATAGCCTGTTTAGTTTTCGTAGAATTGTTTCTAGATACTTAGAATAAGCTCTCGCGCCAAAGCGATTGTTTATTTATTCAGAATTAAATGTTGTATATCGCTTTGTATTTCATTCTATAAAGGCACACTTTGACCTTTGCATGACTGTGAGTCTTATTTTTCCAAGCTACAAACCAATTATTAGTTCTTTTAAATTGTACTCTATACTTTTATGTACTACATGACCTAAGCTAAGCCCGCGGTCACACCCGGGTTACTGCTGTGGCTCATAGAATGTTATTAAATCAGCTTTCCTCTTTAGGTAAACACAAAGACCAAAATATTTTTTTACTTTGAAGCAGTAGTTCCTGAGACTAGCGTTAAATCAAACACACTCTTAAGCTTTATAGTATTAGTAGGTATAGATTTGTTTTCATGAATTTCTTCACGAGTCCTTTTTAAAAATTATCGTGCAGTTCTCTTTGGAGAACAAAGATTGTTTGAATGTCATCAGCTTGCCGTCAAAATGAAAAACATGCCGTACGACATTACACTGTGAAAATTTTTGTATTAAGCGAGCCTGTCAGTTCGTGCGAATCTTTTTCTGTCTATGTAAGCTGCAGAACTAAGTCTACCGGAAGTTTATGCCATAGAACTACAGTCTCGAATGTAATGTGATGTCTAAAGAGTGTGTGCTATGCACAAAATCCTCGATCCTTTCCTGATCCAAGATCCCTAAATTTCATTGCATCTGACTGATGATGTCAGGCTTCAATCATGAAAGTTTGGACAATTTCAAGAGGACTTAGAGGCCTCAAGTATGAAATTACTACATGTAAGTATAGGTATGTCTGTAATAATACTGACTCGTGAGGATATAAACAAAAAAAAAACGTTCCGTGCCGTTTTAGGTTGTGGTGGTCAGACGGTAGTTACCTACTCTATAGAAATGATAATATTCCTTCGATCACATTAGGTTTTATATCAATGACGTGACCCTAAGGCCAAAATTACAGATTATAAATGACACAAAATCAGTATGATGATGATGCTATTGACATAGCTTAGGTACAGTCGAACTACTTCCCGCTAGAACACCATAAGGGCGAGAATCGCTCAGCAAGACATCGTCGCTTCCAGTACTTTACACGCACATTGACACTCGTATACAAAACCAGCTTCTAGTGTGCCTCGACTCTATGAGCGAGCCAAGGGTATTTTTTTCAAACTGATCCAGCGCCGACTTGTTTGATTGTACATTTTGTTATCTATTCTCTTCATTAAAGCAAATAAAGACATCTAAAACTATACAATATATCAAACCATAATCGCAGCAACAAGATATATAAATTGAACAACACAATTAACTGGTAGCTATATATCAAAGCGGTGCAAACAGTAACTTTATACGCAACATATGTTCGTTCGCGACCAAGCGCCTGACTGTTTGCTCATAGCAATTAGTTGACGATCAAACTTATGCCAGCTGCGACTAATGCCAGGCGCTTGGCAACGGCTTGAACTTGAAAACTTCTTGTTTATGCCAGCTATTAATAAATACGGGATAAATTAATACTCTTTCCATTTGTTTTAATTGTAAGAATTTATATTGGATTCAGAACTCGCTTCATCAATAATGTTGGAAGTTACAATTGTTTTAAAGTATATACAAATGTATAGATAACATTAGCAAACTTTTGAAAATATTATAGACCCGTAAAAATAAATGTTATTTCATCAATATATCATAAGTCAAGCTCTTTAGTTTATTTTTTCTGATTAGAAAAAGAATCGTGCTCTAGACACCGTGGAGGTTTAGGGAGCTACGAAATCTTAAGTCACAGAAGGTCAAATAAAATTGGGCAAGTGCGAGTCGGACTCGCGCGCACGAAGGGTTCCGTACCATTATGTAAGTATTATAAAAGAAAATCAGGTTTGTTGTATGTATACCTACTTAAATATTTTTTAAGTTTTGTTTATTAAGATCGAGGAACAAATTCCTTAAAAATTATGTTTGTTGTATAGGAGCCCCCTTTATTGTTTACTTTTTTTATTTAATTATTTATTTTGAAAGGTAATGTACAACTACATATTCTGTGAAAATTTTAAGCGTCTACCTGTTACCGTTAGTAATTTTGAGCAAAAAAATACGAAAAATCACGTTTATTGTATGGGACGCCCCTTAATATTTTCATTTATTTTTAGTATTTGTTGTTATAGCGGCAACTGAAATACATAATTTGTGAAAATTACAGCTCTCTAGCTATCACTGTTTATGAGATACAGCCTGGTGACAGACAGACGGACAGACAGCGGAGGTTTAGTAATAGGGTCCCATTTTTAACCCTTTAGGTACGGAACCATAAAAAGGCTTGGTCGATAGCCATCCTCCATTCAATTTAAAATTAGACTATATTTTGACTTAGTTTCACCTATCCATAAGTAGGCAAAATCTACAAATGCCTACGCAGAAAAGTTGTCAACTACAAATCACGTCCAAAACTCGCGATGCAAACGCGAACTTATTACACAACTTGGAATCAATACTTAATTGAACACCGATGGGAACAAACTGCCACCGTTCATACCGAAAAATATCGTCCAAAGTTTCAAAACCGCTCTAACCAGTGCGTTAAATTATTATTATTGGACAATTTGGCAACGCATGGTGCGACCGCCGGCTTAAATACTGCTTGCACCTATTCGTTAGTTGCCCTGAGTTTATTTATTGCAACATGTGCGCAAACCTCTGCCAAGCCTCTGGATATTTTTAGCTGTGAACTGCTGCTAAGTCTGCTGGTTTTGGGACGAAATTTTGAATTTTTACCGTTATTTTGAGGTTAGGTTTTTTTTTGTTTCACATTTTGTGGGATTTTTCTTATATCTGGCATGTAATTTCTTCCTACCTAATCTTTAATTATTTTCTATGATGTGTGTGATTTAAGATAAATGTTCGACAACTGTGGTCTTCAAATAAAATAATCACGGTCTATGTCAGTCACTGCACAGCAGGTAGGTATTTCGGGAGAGTAAAGGACTACTTATGGTAACATTAGCTATTAAATATAAATAATATTTAACAAGAAACGCATTAGGTAGGTAGGTACTATTTAATGGCTGACAACGTATTCTTGTAATAATTTTCTATCCAGCAGGCAAAGAATTTGACCCCTCCCCCGTGAGATCTCCACCTTGTCGTGGTGGGGCTCAGTAACCGTGGCTAGGTCATCCACGGTGAAGCTAAGCGAGATCCCGGGAGTGGACGCTCCGCGTGGGCTTGACCCATGGGCTTGACGGAGGCCTGCGCAGGATGCGTCCAAAGGGGCGGATGCGAGGGACAGTTCTTCTGTCCCTCGCAGTCGGGTGCGATCGCGGGAGGAGAGGCGTGTCGGTGTTGCGTTGCCGCGCGCCCTATCTCCCGCGACCAAATGGGGGCGCACCATCGTTGCGTCGCGGTGGGGCCGCAGAGGAAGAGGAGATGCGGTGTTGCGTTGCCGTCCTCCCTGTCCTCTGCGACCGCTGGGTGTGGCGGAGCCCAACACCTTCATCCGCCGCCAAGGGGGTTTTGTTCGGGGCCCGCCTGACCATCTGGCGGGCCAATACCCGTCGGGGGGTAGCTAGGAATGCTTCGGCGATACCCGACCCTCCGACACACGGGTACATGAGGAAACCACTATTTCTGATATATCTTCGAAAATCTATTCATACTATTTGAAACATGTTCTGCGATAAAAAAGAAACAGAGACAATCATAGCATGGTACATAATAATAACATAAAATATTATGTGGAATCAGTACCTATTTGTTATTCATGAATCCAATAAATAAGTATATTTTCTTTCTATCTTTGTATATGATTGGCCGTAGCGCTTATTTAGTGTACCTAGTCTCCATCACCACTTAAAGCTGAGTTTAGAGCATGGTAGAGCTATAGGTACGTGCGACTCTCGAAAGATCGAAAGATGTTTGGTCTTCTAAAACCAACGCGGTGTCTTCGACTCACCTTAGTCACATGAGTCTACCACATTATGTATACCATTCGCGACCACACGTGTCTCTCTAGTCTAGTGTAATCCATAACGCAACTTCGTGTCGGCACAAAAGTATTTCATCATGCTTTTAAAATAATTACGTGTTAGCCAACACATAAATATTAA
This sequence comes from Euclidia mi, assembly GCA_944739405.2. Lineage (NCBI taxonomy): Eukaryota > Metazoa > Arthropoda > Insecta > Lepidoptera > Erebidae > Euclidia > Euclidia mi. The sequence goes on from OX123206.2 coordinate 2,224,710, forward strand.
TAAATCTCTGTACCAAATCTGTATTATTACAATAATATAATTCTAGCATTACATAAAAACTTCCAAATCATACCTAACTCGTAATTATAAAGGTAACGAGGTAAAGCGCCTGCCAGCTTAGTGTGAGCAATTAGTGTGATTAGGAGTTTGCTATAACGTTACCGGCAGGCGCGGCGGTTAATAGCGCCCACAGATGGCGCTGATCGGCTGTTACATTATCACAGTGTGTTGCAGAATTACTAATGCTTTCAATCTATAAATTGGGGTAAGCAGAATTCATATTTCTATAGAAATGGACAATTTTATTTTATTTAGGAAGTTACCTACCACGGAACAACATAAGCTGTCACTTGCTTGTTTTTATTATTTTCTGTGTTTCGACATAGGGTCTAGTACGAGTTTTCCAACGACTTATCCGTTGTAGAGAATGGACAGCTCGATGTGCTTCACTCCATTTCGACTGATCCGCAGTACGAGCTCTCGAAATGGCACGGCGGGCAGGCCATTTCCGATCATCTGCACACATACGCACATAGGCCACGCCCTCTATTTCTCTCTCTTTTTAACTACTCGGAAAGAAAGAGATGAAGTATACGCATTCATTTTGACATTTTTGACACGACGGAGATGGCAAACCAGAATACCAGATTTAAAATACATGAGTGTTGACAATTTTTATATATTTTTTTGTAATAATACAAAAAAAATATATAAAAATATAAAAAAATCATTAATTATTTATTTAATTGTTTTATTTGCAACGTGAAATTAATCCTGCAATAAAATTAACAAAATCTTCTTATTATTAAATGTAATGTAATTTATATGGAATTTTGTTTTACGACCATACACGACTAACAATTTATCTAATGTAACAACACTGTAAAATCAGAAGTCTTAATTAATGTTGCCAAAGGCAATTATTTTTGGGAATTTAACTTTTAATTAGGTACATCTTTATCTTTATTAAATTATTTTATTTATTATTATATATATTTCTTGTGTTCGTGTGTATGTCACTGAACTCCTCCTAAACGACTGGACCGATTATGATGAAATTTTTTGTGTGTGTTCAAGAGGACTTGACAATGGTTTTGAATCACAATTTAATGCAAATAATGTGTACCACATGGATGGTAGAACCAATATGCTTTGAGATATACATGACTATATCTGAAATGATACGTCGAAAATTTTCTTATTAATTTTAATTAGAACTCCAAGTCACTACTTACTCCGCGTCACATATTGTAAAAAACAACGTCTAATTATAAATTATATATTATAAATATAATATTATGAACTAGCTGTCACACGTGGCTCCGCGCGAGTGGATGTATGAGACGAATAATTTCACTCGGATATACTGATGCAATGGCCATGAAGTCGTGTTCATAATATAAGAACAGAATTAGTGAAATAGTAGAACCAACGTATTCGTAGCCTCATCACCTCATGTGAAATTGTTAATAGGCTAATTGCGAATCTATTACTGTGTTAATATTGTATATTCTGGTAATAGATTAGTAACTTAAGCCGTTTGTGTTATTCATTGGACTAAACAACAAAAATCTTCATTATTTGCTATCATTGAACAATAGAATCATCTGATTGAAGAATAGAAAAGTTGAGTATTAAAGTTACTTATTCTAGTTATCCCGATTGTATATACGACTCGATTAAGTACCTATTTCTTATGTCATCTGACCTCCGCAACTTAAAATGATAATATGGTTTTGACCAGAATCAGGATATTTCAAGCTACTGCCGCTACTTACTCCTTACAAAGACGGTCAAAGATCTTTATGACAGAAGGAACCAACGGATTAACGTACTCTACGGTCACATTGCAGCACACAATAACCACAAAATAAAAAAAAACGCTATGGTTTCGAACTCAAGTCTCTCTAATATAAGTTTCTGTCTCTCTTATATTATGTATACAATCTACCCATGTATTTGAAGATTAGAGAGGCATATTTGACAACAGATCCATACAAAATACATATGTCAATACTAGCTGTCGCTAACGGCTCCGCCCGCGTGGATGTCGGTTATCGCGATAAAAACGATGTCCTTCCTCGGGTCTTTAATTGCTCGAAGAATTATGAATATGGATCTCTCAACAAGAAATCCTCTTAATATTGGACAACTAATGCTAAGCCGTCGAGTCTGTATATTGTATAATTATAGTATAGTGCAGATGGGATCTTATAACTCCTCACCAGATGTTTCAGATCTCTGATTTTTATTAGGCAACAGAAAAGCTCATCAGACTAAATAACTTTATCTAACACGTCATGGCTATATGTTTTAGCGTAGCTGGGCTCTCCGCATCAGATGTTCGAGATCTTCAAATAATCTCTCATCAGAAAATGCTCATCAGGCATAATGTTTTTTGCCAAACCGCATTTTTATGTTTTATAGTTTCGCCGGGCTGCACAGTGTTCGGGGTAGAACAAGCCAGGTGGACAAAAATATATTTTCAGTCATTATAATATATAATACTATATTATTAAATAAATTATGCCGTGTGGTTGACGGCATAGAATACAAGTGTCACCACCCCCTATCTTCCCGTGGGTGTCGTAAGAGGTGACTAAGGAATAACACGATGCAAATACCATCTTTGCGTAGAGACGGAAAACTTGACATCAAACCCTATACGACTGCCTCGTTGGTCTCGCGGCATAAATGTGCGCGTGGGATCGGGAGGTCCCGGGTTCGATTCCTGGGTCGGGGAGTGTTATTGGGTTTTTCTGTCACGAAATTCTCAGCAGCAGCACGGAGTCTGGAAATGTGCCCGGTACGGCAATAGGCTCGCCCCTTATTACGTGGGACTAAAGTATATCTGGCGAGAAGTGGGTGTAGAAATACACCTCTGCCTACCCCTTCGGGCATAAAAGGCGTGACGTTATGTATGTATACAAAAATTATAAACTGACATATATTATACAAAAATTACAAACTGACATATTTATAAAAAATAATAGTCAATTCAAATCAAATAATAAATATAAAAAGAACCACCAAGATCACAAGATGTAGGCTCCAAGTTGTTTATTTGTTCCAAAACATTATTACTCTCGATTTTTGTTAATTCCGTAGTTTCTTTGGCAAAAATGAATTTAATTGAACGGCAAAACATCGTCGACGATGGATGAGGCTTTTGCCAGATAATGTTGTTACCTTCGTCGATTAACCTAAGAGAAACAAATGAAAAAACGAAAAGGAACTCATCAGTGTCTTCGCTATTGTCAAATCTCTGTTTATAACCACTATGATGATTTTGATGATAGACCACCCATTTACTTATAAGAGTAAACGAGGAATTGTGGAGCACGCTTGTGACAACTTCTCTCTGAGCTTCTAACTAACCGTTCTGCAGTTTTATTTAAAATAGCTTGTAGCTCAATTTCTGCTCGAGATTGTGTCACAACAACGTGATTCTCGGAAGGATAACACGCTTTTTTTATTTAACAATTCATTCATATGATGGAAACACGTGATGTCCGACTTTCATAGTCCATGTCCTAGTCTGCTTGTATGAGTGACTTGTTGATTTTGAATCAATATAATACGTTAATGCCTCGTCACTACTCAGCGGTCTATTACTTTGCACAGCACTTGGTTGTTGAAGGCTCATACATACACTTACGGAAGCTGAAGCTTCTTTATAACTCTGGCAACGTTCTTATGTCCAGTTGACCATGCAGTTACCTCTGCTGCAGTCATTAATTCTCCAACACTTCGCGATTGAACTAGATCTTCAACTCTACGTTTTTTAGTTTTAAAAGACGAATCTTCGAAGACTTTTTTAGGCCTGCCAGGCCGAAAAAGGTCAGCGGAGAAGGCTGTGGTTGAGTCGATCGCATACAAAATTCTATCTCATCGCCTTCCAGCCACATCTTATTCTTATTAAGGAAACGCTCTTTTGACTTTCCTGAAGAAACCCATTTTGTAGAAATTTTCTAAGAAATACTAGCTAATTTCATCTTAATTTCCCTTTGACATTCTTCAGTAATGTCAAAGAAATCAAACTAAGATGAAATAAACTCAAATAAACGATCATTTCTATCGCTTTTTTCGAGCTTTAGCCATTTTTCGAAAAGCTCTATTTTACTAATAGAGTAAAGCTTTTCTGAAAAATAAGAAAAAAAAATAGTTGTACTCAAGTGTGTTACGTAAAATACATATATGCCATAATCATCCATAGTCATGCAGCTAAAACATATCAAAACTTCAGCCTAGATACAAGAGGATACATGGCTTTTCCAAGCTTGATAAGTTCGAAAACAAAGATAAAACATCATTTTTCGCATTAAAAGGATTCTTACAAGAAAAAATATTATACCTACATAGGTACCTCCAGAAGTAAAATCCATCACTAAAACTTTAAACAAAATAAGAACTGTCGCCATGAGGTGTTAGCACAAGTGTAGCAAAATGCCACTGACCTATTTCTTTAATTACATTTACCTCATTAGCTTACTTTAATAAACGATGACTCATCAGTATGGAATGTTACACGTAAACAATTCTTGGAATCAGGGGTTTAGGGGTGTTGTTTACAGGTAGAAAGTAACTAATTCCGGGAATTTGATAATGACTTCTGTCCACATAGCCTGTTCTAGGGCGGACACTGTGGGCTGTTGTGGTTCTGCATCAGGTGTTCCACTTTCCAAAATCAATTAATATAGACTATAATTATGTTGACCCAGACCTAATAGCAATATTACAAAAAAAGTTTCAAATCCATCCAGTAACTTCGGAGATTAGCGTGTACAAATAGACAAACGGACAAACAGACAGAATTTATTTTCTAGATTCATACTCCTTTACTGATTCTTAGCCTAACAGAGTATTTTTTTTCTAAACATATTCAATGTACAAAAATATTTTTTTTAGTGTTTTATTATATGTATGAAATATAAATATAATAACACAGTAGAGAGTAACGGAGTCTAGTGATGTGCCCGGTAAAGGCAAGGCTCGCCTCCTATTACGTGGGACCACTGGGACCTAAAAATTCATGGCGAAATGTGGGTGTAATATTACATCTCTGCCTACCCCGTCAGGGATACAGGTGTGCGTGAGCCTATAAAAAGAATATAGATATACAAATAATAGCGGATGCCGCAGCTACGCTCATCTATTTTATATACTTATGCAGTTTATCGGTTGAGGTATTCTATCGGATTTATACGGATGACACTGATTTCATCACGAGTGGATCGACCCCACGGAACAGACAAAACAGTGATTTTCTGTGCCGTGATCCACCCATCAAAGGAAATACTACGCTCTCACGGAATATAAACGGCAACTAATATAGTGCCTGAGATTAGCGTGTCCAATCAAACAAACTCTTCAGCATTATAATACTAATTTAGAAATTGCATCTGGCATCACTAAAATGACATTATAAATGTCAGTCAGATTAAGTCAGTTGAATTATTACCTTTGTTGTTTTCTTTCAAACTTAATTATTTCGCCTACATTATGCTGAGTAAGTATTATTCTATCATCGTTTACCTATTCATTGTCAACGAGATACATAGTAAACCAATCCTATTATTTGTCTTTAATTCTCTTAAACTTACTCTTTCAGATCTTTCGTGTTCAGTTTAGCTGAAATAGTGCGCAGATCGAGTTTGAAACGTCTCAGGAGTGTAAGAAGCAAGTAGATCATAAGACATGTGGATAAAAGGACTTCAACACTAAGCAGTTTTGAATAAATTGACAAATGTTGAAAGATGTCACGCAATAAACAAATTGCAGTGATATACAAACCACTAGGTATGTATTCTAAAGATTAGGATGTTATTTTTATCTGTATTTATACCAATGGTTAGTAAATATAGTTACTTTGTGATATTTTCCCAAGCCAGTATTTCAAATTACTAAATGCATGTGGTTTTAAAGTCAGTCAGTTTAAAAACAAACAATATTCAGAAAATTTTTAGTTATACAATAACTAAAAATTTTCTGAATATTGTTCTGAAATTCATAAAAAAATGATAGGTAACCTCTAAGTCTGTCATAGTCTTAATAAATACACACATCAACAAAGTCTAGGGATATTTTATATTTCATCAAATATCTAAAAATCTATGAAGAATTTTCTGATACAGTAAATAGAAGAATCATAGATTATTTTAAGGTCTTTAATAAAAATAAAAAACATTTCGTGTTTTTTTTTGTTTTAAATAAAAAAAATAATTTTTTTAATCATATGGAAAATTAGTATGATAACAACAAACATTTCTTCTTAAAAAACTATTAATTTTAATAAAAATGGAAAAAATCTTGTAAAATCTAATCATTAATAATCAGTGTTGCCACCTCTTACATTGATTACACATCGACATCGATTGTTAATACTTAAAATTAAATTGTCAATGTCTTGCTGCGGTATGAGGTCCCATGTCCTTTGCAAGTGTTCGTAAAGTTGTTGTTCAGTCGTCAAATTTGGTGGAAAATCTCTCAAAGTTTTTCGTTGTAACATGTCCCAGGCATGCTCGATAGGATTTAAGTCGGGCGACTGTGCAGGCCAATCCAAAACTTGAATATCGTGCTCTCGGAGAGTGGTCGATACCAGCCGCGCCGTATGGCAAGGAGCATTATCATGCATGAGTAGAAATTCATGGCCTATTTGAGTTCTGTGTGGGACAATAACGGGCTCTACTACCTCCTCGTGGTATTTTTGTGCAGTCATGCTGCCTTGGATCCAAACGAGTTGGGTTCGTCCGCCAAGACGAATTCCTGCCCACACCATGATTGTCCCGCCTTGGTATGGGTGGACCTCCTGAGGGTGCCGTAGACGGCTAACTCTCCCTGGAGCTCTCCAAACGCGTGTTCTTCGTGAATCCGGGTGAAACCCAAACCGGGACTCATCGGTGAACAGCACCAAAGACCATTGTTCGTCACTCCATGGTAAATGCTCCCGAGCCCACGAAAGCCGCCGACCGCGATTGCCACGTCGCAATGCTGGAACACGCAATGGTCTTCGAGCATGAAGATCAACTTCATGTAACCTTCTTCGCACGGTTTGGTCGCTTACCAGCAGCTGGTGGTCCTCCTGGAGCCTTTGCACTAGTTGCAGCGCTGTGATATTGGGTTGTCTTCTGGCGGTCATTTGGAGAAATCGATCCTGTCTCTGCGTAGTAACACGATATCTACCTGTGTGCTGTTCGGCCACATCTCCAGTACTGCGATAACGTGACCACAACCTTGATATCACATTTTGACTGGTATGTAGGGCCTCAGCAACGACGCGTTGAATTGCACCATTTTCTAACATGCCCACGGCTCGTAACATTTCATCTCGACTCAAATGACGACGTGACATGACTTTTAAAGTTCGTACGTCACGTTAAATTAAAAAAGGAAAACAATTAAAAACCCTTTTCATTAATAATTATAATAAAACAGTTTTAACTTTCTTTAATGTAACGAATTACTAGCAAATTTGCCGCCATATTTTGTTTATTATTTTGTTTTTTTACTTTCCATGTTCAAATTTTGAAAATAGAATAAAAGAGGTTTTAATCTGTATATAAACTTTTTGTGGAAACTAACAAGGTTCTAAACTATAAACTCGTAAATAATTTAGGATTAAGATATCCCTAGACTTTGTTGATGTGTGTATATAATTTGTTGGCAAACTGAAATGATATATTATTATTTTGATAAATACAGGAGTAATAAAAAATATCATTAAATAAGGTCATGTCTTTTTTACTTATTTCAATGTTTAATAATTTCTTGTTTTTAGCTAACTACGGCAGACTTCAAGAACCGAGACTAGGCAAGAATATGAAGTGTGCAACAATATTAGTACCTACTGAAATAATGAGTCCACCAATTGGACATGTCTTGGTGTAGCAAGAATATGAAGTCTGTGGCAATATTAGTACTAAAATAATGAGTTGACAAATTGGACATGTCTCGGTGTAGCAAGAATATGAAGTCTGCAGCAATATTAGTACGGAAATAATGAGTTCACAAATTGGACATGTCTCGGTGTAGCAACAATATGAAGTCTGTGGCAATATTAGTACTGAAATAATGAGTTCACAAATTGGACATGTCTCGGTGCAGCAAGAATATGAAGTCTGAGGCAATATTAGTACTGAAATAAGGAGTTTACAATTTGAACATGTCTCGGTGTAGCATGTTATGGAACACTTGAGTTTAATTTATAGTAGCTGAGATTAGCTTTACAAGTTTATTAGGTATTGAATGTACCTGTGTATTGTATTGTAGTTATTTTTTTACAGAAACCAGTTTTATGTTTAATCACTGGACTTAATATGCAGCAAGTATAGTTTGTGTGAATGTAAAAACGAATTTAATTATTAAAATACATAATTAATTAGGACTGTCTAATTGTGTTTTCATAAATATACTCAATTTATGTAAAATTTATAGTAGCAGAGATTAGCTTTACAAGTTTATTAGGTATTGAATGTACCTGTGTATTGTATTGTAGTTATTTTTTCACAGAAACCAGTTTTATGTTTAATCACTGGACTTAATATGCAGCAAGTATAGTTTGTGTGAATGTATAAACGAATTTTATTATTAAGAGACATAATTAATTAGGACTGTCTAATAGTGTTTTCATAAATATACTCAATTTATGTAAAATATTTCCAAGATCTTACTTCTTACATGGATTGTTTTGTATTTATAAAATATTATTGTATTTCAAATAAAGGAAAAGCATAATATTGTAACATATATATATTTAGTGAATGCATAACACATATACAGAATAAAACATTGTATGTTGTTCTTTCTTTATCAAAATATACATATTTTTGTCAAGATTACATAATTTCATTTTTCCCTGCAACAAAACATAAGTTGCCTCAAGCAGTGAGATGAAGTAATTGCTTGTGGCAGTTTGGTCCACTCATTTACTGCCTTTCTGTTACTCTGTCTATACTGCCATATACATAACATGATTATAGAGACATGAATTGTCATATCATGTAAACAGCCATCAACGGCTCATCAATCTTGATGCAAATTCCAATTTGCCTGTTCCCATTAGATGATATTCCTCTTCTTCTGATTTGATAATTCTTCTGTAACAAACAATATTCAAATTTAATGATATAATTTAATTGACAAAGGTAGCTATACTCCCTATAATCAGCAATTATTATTTACAGTTAGGTGAACTAACTTTTGAAATTTAGTAAAAAGGAGTAAATGTTAATGAGTCAAAGTATTTTTTAATTTGATGTAGTGCAATTACGACAATAGGTACATTTGATGCTTCATAATATATATTACATAACAAGAACATGAAAATATTATTTTCAATTGTGTGCCATCACATCAATGATTGAATGGTTTGAGTATAGGGATGTGTTGAATTGCTGTAGCTATCATCTTAATAAAAATAACCGTTCCCTGTTGACAATTTAGAAAACGTTTTTCAACATAAAAAAATTAACAATTACATTGAACTTTGGTGCGTGATGATCAATGTTAGTTAGGTTAGGTTAGATAGGTCCATAATTTGTAGGTTCTATTATTAGGTTATTCAAATACTACCTACTATAAAATAATAATTATAATCGCAGTTCAAGGTCCACACCTATAGTTATCTATCATCTTTAGATAATAGGTACCTGGGTAAGGCCGTAGATTTTGCCACTTAGTAACATAGAGTAACACACACACTTTTATGTTACGGTAACGTAAAAGTAACATAAAAGTAACACTTAATTTTGTAAGGGCGATTTCTCACCGGCGGAAGGCCTTCGGAGAAAACAGAAAAATATAAAATAAACAGTTTATTAGTTTTTAATGAATAATAATTATACCTTGCACTTTTTTACAAATCACACACATGAGCTTGTCAAGCACACACTATTATAGTTTTTTCTTGTGAACTCGTGGAACTTATAACATAAATGCGAGAAAATATTATTTATACTTATCGGTAAGTAATTGTAAAATCACAGGTAAAAAGTAATAGAAAATAGGGAAAGTATGACAAACGTTAACAAAGAAAATACGCATTGCTTAGATTTTAAATATTGTAATGCATATTTTATGTCGAACATTGTGAATGCTAAAAAATAACATATGTTTAAAGTTAAAGTTATGTTTTTCTTACATAGTGCAATAACAAAGTATTTCTCCCAATAATCACAATATAAAGTACCTAATATACATTTTGAAAATTTTCGACAAACTAAATAAATCTTTTATTATATCGTAATCTCATATTTTCTTGCTGAAACTTGTATTCAATACGACGTTGAATATTACGCAAATCTACGGATTCTTTGTCGGTAGTCTTTAGATGTGATGGCAATTCTTTGGCTTTTTTTCTATCTTCTTTCCATTTTCGTCTTTGTTATTCTTTTTGGTCTTCTGTGTAATTACATCTTTTATTTCTGTAATAGATACTTCAAAGAATTTTGTGCAACCTTCTTTTTCATCTTCTCATATTTTCTGGATTAATTAGATTTAAGCTTTTCTCTGTACTTTTTTGCTTTTCCGCCGCCGTTAGTGGCATCTATAGATAATAGATAAGTAAAATATTAACACTTTTAATAAACTTGGAAACGGCTTTATTTTGACTAGACTAATCGGAATTCTTCTAATTTTGTATAAGATAAGCAATGTAAACTAGCCTTTACAATGACTTACGTTACGTAACATAAAAACTTATGTTACCGGAGACATAAAAGTATCATAAAAGCAACGTAAAAGTAACATAATATTGGATTGATTGGGTTATAATATGAAAATAAAACAGATTTTCATGCCAAAACATGCTTTCTCAATCAATGCTAGCATGGGCGCATATGTGTATAGTATTATGTATATAAAAAATGTGTATTTACCTTCCAAAACCGCAGAAAACACTTTTCATTTTAGCAGACGAAATTACACTGAGCGGTTTTTGACACAATCCAAAGACAACAATATGGCCCTTGTTTTTTTTTCTAACGTGGCTGTTTGGTGTCGCCAAACCAAATTACTACAATTGCCCCAGTATAATGTTAAAGACCATATTACTTTTTAAACTGGTAACATAAAAAAGTAACATATAAGTGTTAAAATTGAAGACATGTTTTAAAACTAGTATAAGAAATAAACAAATAGCGCTTGAAGTCAATGTGATATTGAATTATGTAGCTCTACTAAAGTACTTTCTATACGTTTAAAAATTTATGTACAAATGATTACATGGTCTGTAATATAGTCCGTTGTTTTTGTATCACACTTTGTGGACAATTACTTTTTGTATGAAACTTTTATGTCATCTATACATTTAAATTCAGTTTAAAATAAAATTACGACCATTTTAGTTAAATTATAAACTAAAAATGTGTTGTGAGGCATACTGCTACAAGATAAAAATATGTCGCCTAATAAAAATAACAAACTAGGCATCCAAAATAATAGAACAATTCTTGATTACGAAAAAAGTGGCAAAATCTACGGCCTTACCCACCTACTAAATGTTAAGTATAAAGATGTAGTGTATCGTTTTTCTCGTATTTTCTTCTTAAGTTTATGGAACTAACACAACGATACCTACATTCCTACCTCTAAACAATTAATATCTACTTACAAGTTTGCGAAACAAAGGATCTATTGTTGTAATTAACTTGTTGTGAACCGCCCCGTTATTTTAATTAAATCCATTACATATTTAGGTATATATTTACGTTGCTAGCAAAGTAGACATGACAAAGATATGTTTAGAGAGCCTGTGTAACAGAAAATGTTAAGGTTTGATCACTTCAGAAGTAACTTTTAATATACATATTAAAACAATTTTTACTCACCTGCGTTATTTCTGGGAATGTTATGAGCCTCTAATAACACTCTATGACTCAACCTTCATTAACATTCCTTTGTAGAACCCAAAATAATATTGGTATTAACAAACGGTTGGTTGAAGACAATTTTGTACGTTATCTTCGATTCTCGCTCTTTCTCAGAGTCACACTTCAGCCACACCATCTTCCTGAGCCATTACAATAAGTTTTCAAGCAAAATAACATAAGATAATGATTTTCCTTAATTTATTACACTACTCACAACACGGGCTCACCGAAATTTTTTCAGTGACAATAGAATGCTCGTTTGCTTCGGATATGGACTCGATATGCTTTATTTGACTTGTCAAAAGTGCAACTTAAACTGCGGATTTGCCTATTTTGTTATCGTCGTCCATCATCGTCGTCGACTCGTCGATCAAAATGACACTTATACTCGCGATTTGAAAGTCGCTCCATCGGGTGACGTTCTTGCTACTCACTCCTAGGGGCGCTTTTAGAAAATGTATGGAAAATTGTTCCCGTTCGATAGGCTATCGTCCATCGTGACGATCGAGTGGAACTGGTACTAGACCCTAAGAGCACTTTGTCGCCTGTCCAATTGAGAAACTAAGCTACTCAGAAACCCGCTTAAAACACATTTTTATGACAATCGAGTCGATCGGTAGGTGTTACATACACATACCTACCTAAATACAGAAAACTCCCTTGTACTTATATTTAAACAAAAATTGTACCTAAAAGTCTTAATAGAATTACATGTATCATGGATCAAGAAGATTATTTGTCTGACTGTACAAATAATTAAACACCGAAAGCATTAATGTCGCCAAATTGTCCCTTGTAGTGATCGAACCTAAACCACTATACTCAGTGTAGATGTACTCTCTAACCACTGTGCCATTCGTGAAGACACGCAGTAAAAATATTAGAAAATACGTCACTTTAAGCGTGTCTTTAAAATCTTTATCAAGACTGTATTTACATAATTTTAAATAAAATTATCGTTTAAAGGCCAAAGGTTTCGTATTTTGGATAAAATAAAAGACAAATGGCGGCTATACCAGGTTTGTTTTATGATATCAGCTAAATGGTTTGTGACAATTTTTATATTAATTGCCCATTGAATTGTGTTTACTAGCGCACGTAGCGTGATTTAGCTTGTCATTCGTAATGGGTCAGCAAAGTGATGCAACCCTTGCACAGGTGACCGCTGGAATGGGTGACTGCGTGTGGCATGTACAGTCGAACAACTTCCCGCTAGACCACCATAAGGGCGAGAATCGCTCAGCAAGATATCGTCGCTTCCAGTGCTACTTTAAACGCACATTGACACTCGTATACAAAACCAGTTTATAGAGTACCTTGACTCTATGAGCGAGCCAAGGGCACAGATATTATAATACTATACTACTGTATAGTATTATATTATCAGTGCCCTGACCTGTGCCAAAAAAAGCCTTTGGTACTCCAAAGGCATTTTTTTCAAACTGGTCCACCGCCGACTTGTTTGATTGTACATCAGAACGTTACCGAGCCTTGAAAGCACGTAAAGCTGTCGTTCCCGGTTTTCGTCTCAGGGTAAGACTCGTTAAGCCATGTCGAAGGCTTTCGTGCACTCACACAAAAAATATGTTATCAATCTTTTGATGTCGCTAGTGGTTGCAGATGCGTCATTTTATAATAGACTAGAGGATGCCCGCGGTTACACCCGCGCTAATTAAGGCTACTGCTCCGTTCCCGTCGCTCATAGCGCAATGTTATATAGCCTATAGCCTTCCTCGATAAATGGGCTATCTAACAGTGAAATAATTTTTCTAATCGGACCAGTAGTTCCTGATATTAGCGCGTTCACCAAACAAACAATCTTCAGCTTTATATATTAGTATAAGATGACACTAGCTGTATTTAGCTACCGCTACACACATCAATAGTTAAAGATAATAACAAAATGAATACTATTAAATAAAAAATCTTTCTAAATAATGCGTCACAAACGTGTGTTATTTGTCGGTGCGAGCCGTCGCGTCGCGCGCAGGTCTTTACTCAACTCTAGATTAGTGCACGTACTACGATAACCGCAACTACTTAGGGTTGCCAACACTTCACTCAATTTATCTCATTTTGAATGAGTGGAAATCGCCAACTTTTGTATCTACCATATATGTAGATACTTTACTATACACAACGTACAAAACAACGTATACGTACAACGTACAACCAATGAGTACAGATTTACTTAGAAGCGCAGTTCTTAAGGATTTCGTGTGCTGATTCCAAGTGGAGACTGTCGCCAGTTTAGTTCGTAGTTGGCGCTGTTGGCGGCACTGGCGTCGTTCTCCGTCTCTCTTGCTCTCGTAGTTAAGATACACAGGAGAAACGTTCGTCTCTCTTACTGTCTTAGAGACAGCTGGCACTGCCACGCCGCCAAGCGGCAATTACCCATAAGAAATGCGCCTCTATGTAAATATCTGAGCTCTTTGCTGCCACCTTTCATTTTTAATGTCATAAGCGGCGACATACGAAAATACTTAGGTACACGAAGCAAATAGTAGATATGAAAACTCAACATCAACCCGTAAAGACCACATGTGCCGTATGCCAAATTACCAACCTTTCTGAACAGAGTGGTATAGTAAGCCATTGTTTTGACTCACAATGATATTGAGATGCAAGATAGGAGAGGCCTACAGGGTGTCATAAGACTCGTCTCCAAGCCGAAGTCTACTCGTTGTGTACATAATGCCAAGTCATAGTAACCAAAAATAATACCCGAGAAACGAATTTCTTTTGAGTTTTCACATTTTTTAAACCGCAATTAAAAGCGCGCGCGTGCAATGCTCGAAATACCTACTTATCCATGGGGTTATAGGGAATCTAAAGAACATATTGGCGGGGTAAAGGCATCGATTATGTACCTAATTAGAAAAATTCCATACTAACTTTGAGCCTCAATATCTCCTGAACCAGTAATTTCCCAGGTATGGTGCTGAAGTAAAATATGGTCGTAGTGATTGGTACAACATGGGATTTCAGCTTTCGTTAAGGGTCTTTTTACACCCTGTATATTAGTCAGTGGACATCGAAAAAGCTGTGTGATGACGATGATGATAGTCCCTGTTTAATAAAGATACACTACTTGCTTTTATAAAAACATAACATAACATAACTTCACGCCTTCTATCCCCGAAGGGGTAGGCAGAGGTGTACTATACACCCAATTGTCGCCAGTTATGTTTAGGTCCCAATGTAATAGGGGGCGAGCCTATTGCCATCTTGCCGGGCACATTGTTAAGCGAGCGATAATTAACTTTTTGAATTTTTAATACATACATACTTAACTTCGAAAAGTCAGAGGTACCCGGGGTATCTGGGGATTGAACCCGAGACTACCGCCGCTAATATCCAATTCATAAAACCTCTCCTATCTTTTATAAAAACAACAGATTGTCTGTGACAGTGGCAACCCTGTAGGGTCCGTTGTGTGGTACAAATTACCTGTCGCCGGCAGTCACCTGGCCGCGATCGCGATTATTGATACATGTTCAAACGAACGTGTGTGCTCATAGCGCTGACGTTCATGTTATAACATGGTCCTACAGCGGTGGAGACTTCAGCTCTCGTGGTTTGGTGAACCTTCATTTGATTAGTTTTGGTGTTTCATTTTATTTTATCGTTGCATATGTTGTTAAATATACATATATAAATAAAAATGAATCACCGAAATGTTTGTACGCGCATAACTTCTAAACGACTGCACCAAGTTGGATAAATTTTCTTTTATGTGTTCGTTATTGTCAGGAGAAGGTTTATATGAAAAAAACATGCAAATAGGTATTTAAAGAAACGGCGGTACTAAGTTCGCCGGGTCGGCTAGTTGTAAATAAATGTTATCTATAAATCTATATCATGCTGAATGAATGATGATAAAATTTTTGTTGTTAAATGGTCATAATTTTGTTGGGTACCATTGATATGTTGTTTTGAGTTGCAGAGTTCAATGTGATCATTTGTTTAAACACAATGCTTTCGAGACCACAACCTTTGCAATTCATTCGAAACGTTGGCGAAAAGCTGTCTTATTTATACCTTAAGTTACATAATTAGTAAGTATATGTAAGCATACTCTGTATTTAAACACCAAACACCATTTTAACCTGGGCTCTCTCGCCCCTCAATTTACAATAATTTTTATTCCAATTGTTTTTTTTTTATCTTAATAGGCAGCAAACGAGCAGACAGATTGCCTGAGTCACAAGTGTCACAAGTGCGTTGCCGCCCCTTGGGGTTGGGAAAAGGGATAGGATGAGGAGTGGGATGTGGGAGAAGGAATAGGGGATGGGATGGGATTCTCTTTACCATTCTACCACCTCTCTTTAGCAAACCTACAGCCCTTTACGTGGGTGGCGGTAATCGCTTACCATTAGGCGATCCATCAGCTCGTTTTCTTCTATTGCCATAAAAAAGTAAAGTATATATGTAAGTATGTCTGTCGTTGGCTCCGCGGCATAAATGTGCGCGTGGGTCTCGGGTTCAATTCCCGGGTCGGGCAAAGTGTTATTGGGTTTTTCTGTTAGGAAATTCTCAGTAGCAGCACGGAGTCTGGTAATGTGCCCAGTACGCCGATAGGCTCGCCCCCTATTACGTGGGACCTAAAAAAAATCATGGCGAAATGTGGGTGTTATATTACACCTCTGCCTACCCCTATATGCATAAAGGCCTTTGCGTCTTGTCAGACGATACAAACATCTGTGGCGTGTTATTGGCGATGCTAAGATTCTAACTAGCGACTCCAGCGGCGAAGTTAGAAGTTGTCTATGTACGACTCTTTCACAAATCACTACTACTCTTGACACTTTTGACAGCTCTCAATACAATTTGACTGCACGGTAGGCGTAGTGGTATAAGCGGCAGCCTCGCCGCTTGATGCGGCGTCGAGTGTTGTGGGTTCGATTCCACACGAGACAACACTTTGAGTGATCCATAAATTGTTGTTTCGAGTCTGGGTGTTCACTGTGTCCGTTAGTTGTATGTTTGTAAAGTTCCCCGCGACACAGGATTTATTCCTAGTGCGGGAGGTATCTTTTAAAAAAAATACCGCCATAACCTCCAAGCAAAGTTATATTGAAAGCTGTGAAAAGTGTCGTACATTGACAACTTCTAAATTACGACGCTAGAGGCGCGCGGATAATCTTTGCATCGCCTATATTTGCAGTTAATTACGAGTATTGTCCGTGCCATTTTGCCAGCTGTGTAGGCCAATTCGTGACAGACATGAACGTCCACATCTAGGGCAGATGAGTATTGCGCCAGGTGAGGGTTTTGATCGCGGTTATGTCTCCTAGCTCGTTTATTTGCCAATGTCTCTATCCAGGTTTTATCATAGCATTCCTGCCCGTCTTTTAAACATTTTCTCCACTCAATTCTGTCTTCAGCGGGTTTGTCCTAGTTTTTGTGGTTTATTTCAAAAGTGCCGTGTGGTTGACGGCATAGAATACATGTGTCACCACCCCCTATCTTCCCGTGGGTGTCGTAAGAGGCGACTAGGGGATAACACGATGCAAATACCATCTTTGCGTAGAGACGGAAAACTCGACATCAAACCCTATACGACTGCCTCGTTGGTCTCGCGGCATAGATGTGCGCGTGGGATCGGGAGGTTCCGGGTTCGATTCCTGGGTCGGGCAGTGTTATTGGGTTTTTCTGTCACGAAATTCTCAGTAGCAGCACGGAGTCTGGAAATGTGCCCGGTACGGCAATAGGCTCGCCCCTTATTACGTGGGACTAAAGTATATCTGGCGAAAAGTGGGTGTAGAAATACACCTCTGCCTACCCCTTCGGGGATAAAAGGCGTGACGTTATGTATGTATGTATGTTCAAAAGTGTTGATATCACGCTTGACACAATCTTTGAAGCGGAGTAAAGGGCGACCCACAGCCTGCTTAGCATGCACTACGGCCCCCAAAAGAATTTGTCGAGGTAAACGAGTGTGTTTCATACGGTGCACATGCCCTAGCCATCTTAAAAGCATCTGTCTAAGGATAGCGCTGCGACTAGGCAGCTGCGCGATTTCTAGAACCCTCTCATTGGTGACTGTATATGTCCACAAAAACCAAGGATATTTCTCAGACAGCGCATATGAAATGTGTTGAGTCGTCTTGCGTAGAAAGTTCAAATCTCGGCCCCGCACAAGAGTATACTAAGAATACAAGTCGGGTATACTAAGACTGGTTTTGTTTGTCAAGTGCTTATTGTCCCATACTCTTGACAGGAGCCTTCCGAACATGGATGCCGCCTTGCGGATATCGATCTCCACATCTAGTGAAAGATTGTTCGACACAGTCGACCCTTAGTAACAGAATTTTGGTACGAGAAGTGACTAGTACAGTCCTGTGTCCATGATCAGATTTACTAGTAAGACTGGTGGGTATGATGAGAATCTTGGTACTCACGGATCGCTGGCCCTCCTCTTAACCCCAGTGTCTGCCGCGCCAGGAGGATGCGCGAAGATATCGCTGCTGTCCCCCCCTGACTCCAGGATCAAGTGCTCGTGACATCGGATGTACTGCAGTGGCGTCTAGGCAATAAAATTGTTGGTGAAATATTGTGTTTAGGTACATATTACAAGTCAGAAGATCAATGAGGAAATATTTACTGGAATTTGGCAAAATCTGACTTAAATCTTTACTAAAGAGAGGAAAACTAAATCAATGTATTTAATTATTGATGATTACTTTAACAATGATAACACCGGAAGGCGATTGGACAACGACGACAATTGCATGTAATCAAATGATGGATATGGAACATCCATATCTCCGTGTTGTATGGTTGAATTTTAGGAGAGTACCTACGTTTTTCTTTGGAAGCTGTTAAGTAATTACGACAAAAAATGTGCAAAGAAATAACCTTTAAATATGGCGTCTTTTTCTTCTATTTTATTATAATAGTCATAAAAAGAGTTATTATGCTCAATTACTAGATTTGAACTTTTTGACAGCACGGTCAAAATTATGAAGATATCTTATAATCCATGTCTTTTTTTCAATGCATGTTCCATGCCCATTGATGTAGTAGTTATGCATTCCACCTATTTATGTAGCAGTGGACTACAGCAAGCTAATGATAATAATACACTATACCAAAATCCATTGAAATGGTTTACGCATATCTAAAACTTGGTACCTCAAAGATGTTAAAAAAATCTTGACATTTCTCATGACATAACCAAAAAGTAATCTGTACCTATATATAAAATCCTTGCGTTACTGACTGACTGACAGACACGCTACAGCCAAAACTATTGGGCGCAGGAAGCTGAAATTTGGCATGTATGTTCCTTGGGGACCGTAGGGGTGCACTAAGAAGGGATTTCCCGAAATTCCCACGGGATTGGCCGAAACAGGTAAATTTAAAAATATTGCAGGCGTAGCTGCTGGAGTCCTCTAGTTTAAAATAAAGATATAGTTGTGATTTACCTGTTTAGCTCTCCGTGCCCGTGCATGCAGGTCCCTCTGCGCGAGTGGTAGTAATGCCCTCAAGAAGCCAGGTACCGACGCCCTCAGGGGATAGTTCGTGCACTCCTGCACTCCCGCTTGAAACTCCTCGATGTTCAACGTGCCAGACTGTTGGGAATAAGAAAGGAGAAATATTATAGTACGTAGTTTTCTTCTGGTGCTGGTAGACTGACAAAGAACTGATTTCATGGATGACGGATAAGATGCTACTGACTTATAAAATACAATACGGAGAAAGAGTGTGTGGAGATACAAACAGACTACCATGCAGAGGGTATCGGGTTCGATTCCACGGCGCGCACCAATGACTTTTCGGAGTTATGTGCGTATTGAATTATTAATTATCGCTTGTCCCGTGCCTCGGAGAGCACGTCGGTCCCATTTGTCATGAAGATCTTTGACAGTCGTTACAGGGCGTCAGTACCTTCTTAATCAACTGACACTAGTCTAAACCATGGAATATCGCTATCCCTTCGGGTTGCGGAGGTCAGACAGGCAGTCGCTCTGTAGAAAAGCTAATTCAGCCAAATCCGGTTAGACTAGTAAGCGAACCCCAGATTGAAACTGGGATAGCGCTAAGAGGATGATGACGGAGAAAGAGTGTGTGTAACAAAACTATCACAAAGTATGCTAAGCTCCATTTAGAAAAGTAATTGTGATCATGATCGTTTAATTTCCTTGCCTCTTTATAGCAATAGCTTTGCTGCGTTTGCTTGTTAACTATTGCACGAGTGGTGTGGAGACCGCTGGTTCTGCCAATCGCGCACACATATTTTTGACTTGTATGCTACATATACATGTGTTACATTACAGCTTATATATAAGCTGTGTCACTTTCTCATCTATCATTTTGGCCCTATGCCTGTTGTGACCTGCCTTACACGGCAACTAAGGTTTACGGATTCTATTGCAATATACTTATTGGTTTTAAAGATTTTTTTATTTATTTATAGACTCACGCCTGTATCCCCGAAGGGGTAGGGGGCAAGCCGACTGCCTCATTGGTCTCTCGGCATAAATGTGCGCGTGAGATTGGGAGTTCTCGGGTTCGATTCCCGGGTCGGGCAAAATGTTATTGGGTTTTCCGTTAGGAAATTCTCAGCAGCAGCACGGAGTCTGGTAATGTGCCTGGTACGGTTTTAAAGATATTAGATTTAAACCGGATGATCCGAAAACTACATCTTTTATTACTAGCTGAGGTTTTGATTTCTTTACAGGAAACGTGGTCACGGAAGACAGTCTTGTGAAACATAATTGCGTAAACCCAAGAAAATACTATAACACTAGCTTTTGAGTTGAGTGACTGCCGTTAAGTAACTAGTCCCCTCTGTGTGAGGCAGGTCACGTGGTCTTCTTACCATGTGGTATTTAAGTTGTCCCGCACACACATCAGCTCTCACAGCTCTCGTAATCTGCTCAAAGGAATGGTTGAAGGGCAACTTCAAGCCTTCTTTTCTCTTCACCGTTTCTACAAGGAGTTTACTCACCACAAGGTTGTATATAAGCTGTCTAACTCTCTCGCCGGTGTCCGCTCCTACATCTGTCGCAAACTGCTGCAGCGCTGACAGGAATCTCTTGAGTCGCTGTAGCGCTGGTGCAGACCTGGAGCCTTCGGCTAGTGGTGGGGAGAGGGACTCCGTTGAGGATAGTGTGGCTATACAGACAGAATAAAAGACAAGTATAAGTATAGTATAAGATATAGTAAAACTGATCTCAGAGATGTTGGCAAAAAGGCCACAAAATTAAAATTGGATTGGGCGGGTTATGTTTGCAGAATGCATCGCGAAAAATGGGCACATATCGCCACTAAGTGGACACCGGGAGGACGTCGTTGCCGGGTTAGACCCAGAAAGCGTTAGCAAGATGAGCTTGATGCATTCTCAAACATTTGGACAGTAATAGCTGGAGACAGGGAGCTTTGGAGAATTGTAGGGGAGACCTTTGCCCAACAATGCAAATTGCATAAGGCAAACGGTTTATTAAAAGACGTCTCTTACAATAGGAATAAATCCTGTGTCGCGAAGACTTTACAAACAACAACAGAGCGTTGTCTCGTGTGGGGATCGAACCCATACTAAAGTGTGCCGTGATGAAGAAACAAAACATCCAAATGCCTCAAGTTCACCAATAAAAATATCAAAACTTGTGAATGAACCAAAAACATTTTCTTTCTTTAATTAGTTATGATATTTAATTTGTATAAACCCTGAAATAAAAATTGCATGACGCGAGGTAAAATATAGCTGATTTTATTTTGTACTTATATTTGTCACCATTTTGTATTTGAGCAAATACTTAAATAATTTGAATTTGTAAAGTACTTCCTACAGCCGTTCGCAGTCCTCAGCTGAACTTAAGTCTCTTCTAATTTGCTTTACAGTGCTGTGGCTCGACAGGAGGAATTGGCCAACTATACCACGCTGGCCAGACGGGTTGGTACAGGATTAGATGTCAAGATTTTACAGGTAGTAGAGCCTTGCTGATTTCAGCATAAATGGGCCGGCTCGACCGGGGAAGTACTACCCTCTCACAGAAAATCGACGTAAAGTAACAGTACTTAAACTGTTGCGTTTCGTTCGGTGAGTGAGAGTGCCAGAGGCCCTATCCCTTATTCCTTCTCCCTCATCCCACTCCTCATCCTATCTCTTCACCAACCCCAAGGGGCGGCAACGCACTTGTGACTCCTGTAGTGTTGCTTGTGTCCATGGGCGGCGGTAATTGCTTACCATCAGGCAATCCGTCTGCTCGTTTGCCGCCTATTACTATAAAAAAAATTTCGTCTCTTGACAAAGATAATATTTGCTTCGTGTGTTGCCCTAGTCGCCTCTTACGACATCCACGGAACGAACAGGAGGAGTCACGTTTGTATTCTTAACCTTTCATCACAGACTGCGCTGTTTAACGTCGTAGACTGTTCTGCTCTACGCCGTAGCAATAAGCTACGATTCGTCCCTAAACGGCCAACTGAACAGAGGGAATTAAATAAAGGCTTTCTTTACAAAACATAATCATTTAACTTAATCAAAGTATAGGAATTTAAACTTTCGTGGTCATTTAAACTTGTTTTAAATTGTCTTTCGGGATATATACGAGTATCTGGCACCCAGTGGTGCGTCTATGTAAAACCCGTGAAACGAAAAAACTCAAATCGCGAGCTGACGTAGTGAGTGTAGTATGTCGTGATAGGGTACAGTGCGATAGTGAAAACAGTGGTAGTGGTGTTCTACGCAAAAACGAGTAAGAAAGCGGGTAGACCGTTATACTTGCTCGTAACATTCATCCACCCGCAATACCCTCAGTACATCCGTGAACATGGCGCTTGCAAAAGTGCCGAAATATCGGTTACTCCCAACAAAGGTACGTGGTATATATCCCGAAAGACAATTTATATTTTAATTAAAGTATTTTATACTATGGCGAATCCTGGGTGACATCTTGAGATGACATGCAATATATTTTTTACCCTGTGCGGCGGAGAAACGAACGGAAAAAGAAGGAACTATGCTAACATTCATTCCCCCAAAATCTCCCCAGTCCGTACTTTATGTAGCGAGTGGTGTACATACCAGTGGTGCCATTGTTCTGTGGGCTGGGTGGTCCAGGAGTTGGAGACGACCGCGCCTCCTCCTGCTCTGGAGATCTGTGCTCTTTGGTAGTGGTCGTAGCTGCAACAAACAGACAAAATATTTGTAAGAGCATGGACGACATGACATGGCTCTCGTGTGAAAGCAACGTATTGAATGTAAATCACAAAACTTATTTGTAAATAACTAAGAACTCCGTGCCTTGCCAAGAATGGTATGATCAGTTTTTCGGTATTAACTTTTATAGTGCGGTAGGTGGTGGTGGTGGTGGTAATGTCACCACTCCATATCATCCCATGGGTGTCGTAAGAGCCGACAGAGGGAGCAGATTATGCAGACAACAGCACTGTAAGAGAAGGAAAACTTGATACAAACCCTATACCAACCCGTTTGGCCAGCGTGGTATAGTAGGCCAATTCCTCCTTTCAAAGGAGAGGACTAGTCCAGCAGTGGACTGTTAAAGGCTGATGATTATTTATTTATTTATTTATAGACTCGCGCCTGTATCCCCGAAGGGGTAGGCAGAGGTGTAATATTACACCCACATTTCGCCATGAATATTTAGGTCCCACCTAAAAGCCTATTGCCGTACCGGGCACATTACCAGACTCCGTGCTGTTACTGACATTTTGCCCGATCCGGGAATCGAACCCGAGACCTCCCAATCCCACGCGTACATTTATGCCGCGTGACCAACGAGGCAGATGATGATGAGGTTAATTTTAGATTTAAGTAGTTAGTTTTAGTCTCCACTGCTGTGGACTGTTAAAGGCTGATGATGATGAGGTGGCGAGGAAATGTGAGTATTCGTAATAGCTTGTTTGCTCTAAACCACACTCATCAAAGTTCTAGTGTTATCCCAATTGCATCCAAGATGAAAACCTTATTAGGTATAAGAGCCTTCCTGATTTCAGCATGACTGAACTGAACACAGAATATCGAACTAAAGTAACAGTCATAATATTGATGCGTTGTTCGATAAAGCGGCGATAGCCCAGTGGTGTACTTTACGGACTGCCGAGACGGTGTTCTTGGGTTCGATCCCCAGGTACCCCGGGCACACACCTCTGACTTTTCGAAGTAATGTATGCATTATAAATTAATTATCGCTCGCTTAAAGATGTGCCCGGTAGATGGCAATAGGCTCGCCCCCTATTACATTGGGACCGAAACATAACTGGCGAAGCGTGGGTGTGTAATACACCTCTGCCTACCCCTTCGAAGATAAATAGCGTGAAGTTATGTTATGTGTTGTCTTGTTCGATGAGTGAGAGTGCCGGATGCCCCATCCTATTTTCCTTCTCCCTCATCCCACTCCTCCTCCTATTAATTTGAAAGCCAAAGGGTGCAAACGCACTTGACTCTTCAGATAATGCATTCTATGTAACATTCCCATTACAACTAGACTGATGGCTTAACATGTTCTCCGAGGCACGGGACAAGCGAAAATTACCAATTTACATACATACATACATAGACTCAAGCCTGTTTCCCCGAAGGGGAAGGCAGAGGCATATTAAACGCCCACTTTTCGCCAGTGTTTTGATCCCACGTAATAGGTGCCGAGCCTATTGCCGCTTATCGGGATATTTTGTTTGCCAGAGCCTCGTCCGTTCATCGACAGGTGCACCACTTGCAGGTGAGGCTGGCTTGGGACCCTAAGTTCTTGGTGGGAATCCTATGCACCAATTTTTAAGTTACCTATGTGTGTTTTAAATTACCAATTTAAAACACACATAACTTTGAAAAGTCTGTGGTAGGCGCTATGAGCTGAAACCCGATATCTGCATAGCAGTCTGTTAATATTTTTACTAACCTCTCTCCGTACTGTCCTCCATTATTATAAAAACACGATTTTATGCACGGAGGTTTTCAATATACTTTTTATTATTGTGGCCATGATTGCAGCGCGGTATAACGTAAACTCTTAGTTATTATGCATCGGCACGGAGTCAGGGCTTGGACAACGGGTGAGTTAAAACTTTTGATGGGCAGCCTGGCTGTTATCGAACTGAATGGATAGTGGATGGATTAATATTGTCAATTAACATACCTAATTGTAAGGTTGTTTTGTTTTTCTTATCTATTGTAAAGCTGCCCTTAAATAAATTTTTGATAATATATGTCAAATGCAATAAAGTGCAAAAGTTACAGCTGAAAATAGTTGTAATCAAAAGTGTACTGCAACAGTATATAAAATCGAAGCCCGACTCGAGTTCACACTACAATCTCCAGTGACAAACAGAAATTTTCATTCTTGTAAGTAATCATGTCGTCAAACACAATCAGTATACAGGGTGTCACAAGACCCATCACCAAGCCGAAGTCTACTCGTTGTGGACATCATGCCAAGTCATACTAACCAAAAATAATACCTGGGAAACAATTTTTTTTTCAGTTTTCACATTTTTTAAACCGCAATTTAAAGCGCGCGCGTGCAATGCTCGAAATACCTACTTATCCAAGGGGTCTAAAGAACATATTGGCGGGGTAAATTCATCGATTTTGTACCTAATTAGGAACATTCCATACTAACTTTGAGTCTCAATATCTTCTGAACCAGTAATTTCCCAGTTGCCGAAATAAAAAATGTTCGTAGTGATTGGTACAACATGGGACTTCAATTTTCGTTAAGGGTCTTTTTACACCCTGTATATACCTAGTAATAAATTATATCGTCTTTCTTTGGATTCCTCAGGGATTTTAGAATCGCGCTTGTATTTTAAATGGTCATCATAAGAATACTATACTGTTGTTTAATTGTGAATTTAGACGATTTACATGAATGCTCGCTAAACCAGTACTGTTTTTAGGAAAGTGGTTAATATTCAAATCACAGCGAACCTAAAAGATGACTATAAAAACCTTTCATGTCTCATTTCCATTAATTGCCCAAAACAGAGTAGTCTAGTTTACCCCAATTTATAGTAACTGATGAGAATGGCAACACCGCTTATTCTATTACACGAAAAGTGCACAACCAAGTAAGTAGATTAAATATTTCATCAATAAAAACACCAAACATGTAAAATAATTCATCGATAAAACACCAAACATTATTAAAGTACTTTAAAAACCTCCGTACATTAGAGCTAATCTAAAACTCGAGAATATAGTCTGAACACCGCAGGTGTCATGGCTTCGGTAACCTTAATTCAATGCTACACCAATATCGGCATAAACAGCGAGGTGTATGCGCTCTCACGTAACTCATCACGGAGTTTGTACAGGCCCCAATACTCTATGGCACGGGGGTGGCCATAGAGGCGGCGGTCATGCTTGTCTATGATGATGAAACAACGATAAAAGAACCATTTATAATCAATAGCCCCGATACCTTGTATAATTGACCATTCGATAGAAAGAAATATTGATAAAAGGACCATCTAAAACCGCGATATTTGACAGAATCGACCATTCGATAAGAAAAGACGCTGCAAATCTTTGCTTTGTGATTTCGAATTCTAGAAGAAAAGAATTCGTACCAAACTATTATTAGACTTAAGGCCGGCTCCAATATTCAATATATATATGACACATAATTATATTGAATGGCGCTTATGTCAAATATGTATCTGTAGTAGCCAAATATATGGATGGATCGGATATTGAAACTGGCCGTAAGTCTATGAATAAAACCGATTTGGTGGGTAGAGACCACAGGTATCGAGTTTTTCAGACACAGATACAGATTTATTGTCAAGATCAGAGTGTGGTCGTCCGTGTGGTGACGGATTAAGAATACGGAATGTCACCACCCCATATCATCCCATGGGTCTAGTAACAGCCGACAGAGGGAGCATATTATGCATAGAACAGCACTGTCAGAGAAAGAAAACTTGATACAAACCCTATACCAACTCGTTTGGCCAGCGTGGTATAGTAGGCCAATTCCTCCTTTCAAAGGAGAGGCCTAGTCCAGCAGTGGACTGTTAAAAGCTGATGATGAGAGTGTGGTCTCATTACTGAAAAGCTAATCTTTCAAATCTGGTGAGACCAGAAAGCAACGGGGAAACAAGTCCTTCAAACGAACAGGTGCTGGCCGAACCATAAAATATTGCTATTACCACAGAATAAAGAGAGTACTAACGTACTATTACTATAGTTTGAATAGGTCGAACGGCAATCACTCAACTCAAAAGGTAATTTTATAGTATTTTCTTGGATTTACGCAAATGTTACACAGGACTGTCTTCCGTGACCACGACTTCGACTTCTGTAAAGAAATCAAAAACTCAGCTAGTAATAACAGATGTAGTTTCCACATCATTCGGTTTAAATCTTTAAAACTAAATTATATTGTGATGGAGTCCGTAAACCTTAGTTTGATATCAAAACTAATATTATATCATTTCTGTTGTTTGACTAAAATACGGACGGAAGCCAAATGACTGAGATTGAATCAGGATCAAGGTTAAAAATTGAAAAATATTAAGTAATTGATTATTGCGTTTTGTGAACAAATAAGTTTAGCATATATTCAAAAATCTGTAAGCGGTCGCGGTTTTAGTGGCCGCACCGTATCGATCTATGAAATATCCTCAAACAAGGCTCGCTATTATACACTTTACACTAGTAGTTTGTTTTATAAATGTGTTGCCACTGCACTACTTATATTCCACACATTTTATTTACTTAACCTTTTTTGTATTCATGCATTATATTCTACATATTTTATGTAACGTTTTTGTTGCTATTTATATTTTGTACAGACTACACAGAAACCAGCGATCGTCAAGTAGAGAGACTATCAAACTATTACACGCAGGGTGCATGTTCAGTTCTCGCCACGGTGCATACCAACTTTTTTCATGATACAATTTTCTTAAGCGGACTTTAAGCGTACCTACCAAACGAATTTCGTGGCTCCTTTTGTCAGTTGTTAAAAATCATAATTCGTCATTGTCCTCTTTTTAAACATGTTTCCCTATTATAATTAAGACCAATGGTGCAACAATCATGGAATGTTCTCTTATTGACTTTGAGAAACTTCGTAAAAGTAACCGATACGTTGACGATGATTTTATTAAGAGCCATTTCACGTAACAAAATTATGAATAATTCGTTTTCAATATATAAAAATCTAAAAGGTACCAAAATACAGCTTATAGGTACCAAAACATTGTCAAATATTCCAAATTAATTACACAATCATACCCAAATAGTCGTAACGTAACATAAAATAAATAATAAGCAAAAAATAATAGTAAATATAAAACATAATAAAGGCGGGTAGGTGTGCGGGTGACAGAATAAATAAAAGTTAGTGAAAAGCTAGTGGTGTGCCAAGTGCGGCCCGCGTGCCAGCGACACGCGCCCTCCATTGCACGGACTAGGGATGGGACACGAATCTATCGATATTTTGTGAATTTTAATATACAGCGCTCTGGTCGTTTGGGTGGTTATACGAATATTAAGATGTTTTGATCTGTTAAATTTTGATCTTTTACGGCTTATTTCAATAAACGATCTATCCATGGAATTGGTCACTAGACATACATATTGGACATAAACTACTTACATACAAAATATGTCAAATATATAGTAGTAGCCAAATTCAAGGATAGATCGAATATTGCCAGCCTATTCATTATAAGCCGGCCGTTAGTGCATGACTGCACGTATGATGGTTGGTTTTAACACTGCGCCGGTTATGATCCTGACACGTTTTTGTTATGGATTTTATAAATTTTAATCTATGACTATTCTGTTCTGCACGGATGGTTTATTGATCATACGAAAATATCAAAAACAAGATTTCATGGATTTTGATCGGTTATTACTTAAGTTTATCCTTGTGGTGACGGATTAAGAATACGGAATGTCACCACCCCATATCATCCCGTGGGTGTCGTAGGAGCCGACCGAGGGACCATACTATGCAGAGAACAGCACTGTAAGAGAAGGAAAACTTGAAACAAACCCTATACCAACCCGTTTGGCCAGCGTGGTATAGTAGGCCAATTCCTCCTTTCAAAGGAGAGGCCTAGTCCAGCAGTGGACTGTAAGGGGCTGATGATGATGATTACTTAACTGCATGTATGACGGTTGGTTTAGCCAACACTTTGTATTGTCACCATAAATTAATTTTATGATACTCTTGAGCTTTTTGTGTCCGTCGCTTGATTTATTAACTTTTTATACACACATGACGTATAAAGGTGGACTTAATGCCTTAGGCATTTTCTGCCAGTCTACCTTAGAGTGGTACAGAGATTAATGGTAGGTGTATTTTAAAAAGCGGAGTTTGACTTAAACATATATTCAATAGATATGATGGACGCGCATACATTAAACAAAATTAAATTATAATAATAATGCAGACATACATAGACTATATAAATGCATACATATACTTACGTTACGTACACATACATATTATATATACATATATAAATAAATATGTACCTAAAATATATTTAAATGTTATGATACTTCTGCTAACTTAGGCAATAAAAGCTGCTTTACCTTTGTCTTAAAGCAGTACCTAGTAGTGGACGTCCTGATTTCAAGAGGAAGGTCATTCCAAAGAAGAATAGCTTGAGTAGGAAAAGAAGAATGGATGAAAGAAGATCTATGTGAAGGACAGAGAAGGAGAAGGTTATTAGATGAACGAAGGTTACGATCGTGGTTGCTGCATAAGTACTGGAAGTAAGATCTTAAATAGTTGGGAGTATTGGGAGACATAAGGATAGAATAGAGAGTAGTGAGAGCACGCAGGCTGCGTCTTTGACGCATAGAAAGCCACTTCAACTGAGAACGATAAGTAGACATATGGTCATACTTGCGAAGATTGAAAATAAATCGAATGCAGTTATTGAGACGACGGTCAAGTTTGTTATGAAGATCTGCATTCAGGTCAAATTAGCATACATCACCAAAGTCGATCAAGGGAAATGCCAAAGTTTGCTCAAGCATTGTCTTAGTTTTGGGTGGTAGGAAGTTCCTTAGGCGATTGATAGCACGTAGAGTACCGGTAATCTTTTTGCTAGTTTGAGTGACGTGATTTTGCCAGCATAACGTAGAGTCCATATGTAGGCCAAGGTGTTTGACAACTGGGCATATTATCTATGATGTTACCATCATAAACTAGTGGTGGCAAAGTTGAGACGTCTAATCTTTTAATTACCCATTGGCTACCAATGACAATTGCTTGGCATTTGCTAGGGTTTACATACAAACCAAACTTGTTTGACCAGGGATCGGGTTACGAAACGCGTCGCCCGAATTTGAGGGTATTGGTGGTGTAGGGGGCTTAATAAGGGAGTTAGTTTTAATCCCCTAAAAGTAATTTTGGCTGCCGGAGTTGCGTCTAATATTTTTTTAAACAATTTCCAAAAATTCTTCATTCAAATATGCAAAACGGAACGTAATTTTAGCTTTTATGTGAAAGTAACTAAATAGGTTGTGTTAGGTTCTCTTTTGACCCTTAAACCGAAAATAGGAGCCCTGCGAAGCAGGACTGTGTCAACCTCAGTTTATTAAACTAGTGGAATCAATAAAAGCGATATTTAGGTTTTATGTGAAAACCGTGAAACGAAAACGCAACCGCCATCTTGTATGAATTATATTGACAGCTAATGTCAAATTTGTGCGTCATTGCTTTCGAGTACCTAGGGTTAGGTGCGACTGTAATAAGTAACTAAATAGGTTATGTTAGGTTCTTTTTTGACCCTTAATCCGAAAATAGGAGCCCTGCTTCGCAGGGCTCCGTCAACCTTAGATTATTTAAACTAGTGTGAAGAATGTGGAAGTTGGCAGTGCCATACACACCGATGTTTGGAGATAATTTCTTTTCCAGAGGAAACCAAGTATTGCCGGCAAGTGAAAATGGTGAGGGGTGGTTCCGAGACCTCCCCCCCTCCCCCTCCAATCACTCACAGCCCCTAAAAACGGCGACGTATTTCGAAACCTTAACCTTGACCAGCTCTGAATGGCGCTTAGATCTCGGTTAACTTCAAGAATGAGGATGTTTTCTAAGTATCCCACAGAGAGTTTATTGCTAATGCAGATGATTAAATAAAAAATATCAATGACTACACCATATGGGTGGTTTGCAAACAAAGACTATGATTCCAAACGAAGTATTGTGTGATCAATCCGCACGTGGGACAATACTTTCAATAGTTTGTATGATCTTCAATTTGTTGCTGGGTGTGTGTTTATTATACCCATATATTATAATGAACTTAATTTATAAAGTTGCCTCGGTGCATAGATAATTCTCTAATGCAGGAAATAGATAAAAAAAATAAAATAAAGAATATTATTGACATACATAGACTCACGCCCGTTTCTGCGAAGGGGTAGGCAGAGGCATATTAAACGCCCACTTTTCGCCTGTGTTTTGATCCCACGTAATAGGTGGCGAGCCTATTGCCGCTTATCGGGATATTTTGTTTGCCAGAGCCTCGTCCGTTGATCGGCAGGTGCAGCACTTGCAGGTGAGGTTGGCTTGTGACCCAAGGTTCTTGGTGGGAATCCTATGCACCCTTATTATTTTTAATGGAGTTATTAAATGGTTATTGAAATGTAAATTACTTAACGTAACTTATAATGCAATAAGATAATAGGTACTTACTAATGCCATAAAAAATACTATCTTTAATGATACTATAATTGCCGTAATAAAGTAAGCCAACATATAAAACTTTACGAATTTAATTTATCGATAGTGTCCCGATAATCCGTGTGCGTGCCCCAGCCCTACTCGTTACGGGTAGGTTGCGCGTGACAGCCGACACCTCGCCCCGGGCGCCGCCGTCGCTTTCATCTCGCCGCCACTACACAATTACTGCGAAATATCGCCGCCTCGCTCTAATATCTAATGCGACAACATTTACTTTGCTTACCGATCATTGTGCCAACTAACAACTAAATACTGAGGACCTGTTTCAACGTCTGATAAGGTCCTGGTAAAATTATATGTAAGATAAATCATACAAATTTACTTCCAAGTTCGATTAATGTGGCAGATAAGGCCATCTAGCGATGGTGACGATGGGCCTAAATGTTCTTAGTTTATGACATAGTACTTTACTGCCGTCTGTGGGGTGATGAATTAAGAATACAAAGTATGACCAGCCCATTTCATCCCGTGGGTGTCGTGAGATACGACCAAGGCAATTATACAGGGTGTCACAAGACCTATCACCAAGCCGAAGTCTACGCGTTCTGGACATCATCAAGTCATACTAAGTAAAAATAATACCAGGGAAACGAACTTTTTTTTGAAGTTTACACATTTTTTAAACCGCATTTAAAGGTGCACGCGTGCAATTCTCGAAATACCGATCCATGGGAGCATAGGACATCTATAGCACGTTGGCAGAATAAATTTATCGATTTTATACCTAATTATAATACTTCTATAGTGACTTTGAGCCTCAATATCTCCTGAACCAGTAACTTCCCAGGTTCCCGAAATGAAAAATCTTCATAATGATTAGTACAATATGGGAATCCAATTTTAGTTAAGGGTCTTTTTACACCCTGTACGTAGCAAACAGTGTAATTTTTTTTAATTGACTCATGCCTGTATCTCCAAAGGGGTAGGCAGAGGTGTAATATTACACCCACATTTCGCCATTAATATTAAGGTCCCACGTAATAGGGGGCAAGCCTATTGCCGTACCGGACACATTACCAGACTCCGTGCTGTTACTGAGAATTCGGAAAAAACCAGTAACAATTTTGCCCGACCCGGGAATCGAACCCGGGACCTCCGATCAGCAGTCGCATACGCTATCCACTGGACCACGGAGGCAGTTCAGTTCTACTAGAATATACGTTTTCATCGCAACATTGTCATTTTCATTAGACTGCTCGGTTGGCGTAGTGGTTTAAGCGGCCGTCTCGTCGCTTGCTCTGCGCCGAGTGTTGTGGGTTCGATTCCCACACTGTCTCGTGTGGGAATCGAACCCACAATCGAAATCAAATTCACTTTGTGTGATCCATAAACTGTTGTTTCGAGTCTGGGTGTGCATTGTGTCCGTTGGTTGTATGTTTGTAAAGTCCCTCGCGACACAGGATTTATAACTAGAGCGGGAGTTGTCTTTAAAAAAAAACACACACACGAGCCAAAGATTTTTTTATTTTTATTTATAGACTCATGCCTGTATACCCGAAGGGGTAGGCAGAGGTGTAATATTACACCCACATTTTGCCATGAATTTTTAGGTCCCACGTAATAGGGGGCGAGCCTATTGCCGTACCGGGCACATTACCAGACTGCGTGCCAAAAATCTTTCATGAAAATGTGTACTTAAAACAATCCTGAGAGATTTCAAATCTCATCAGGACACAGCCTGCCCCGCGAGCAAATGCGAGCTCCATCCTATTTTATTTGCGCGTCATAATTGTTCGTCTAACGGAGGCTGGCACGGTGCACCTGAGCCATCGGTAAATAGACCTAGATAGCACCTGGACGTCTTCTGGTGAAACATGGCCATGTTGGTCAGATTGCCCTTGGTATTGCGGTAAGTAATACCTAAATATTATAAAGCTAAAGAGCTGGAAACTCACTTAATCATTTTCAAAATCATTTTATTCACAAAGATACAACTGAATTTTCCGAGTCTTATATATTTTTTTAACTTTTAAGTGTTGTCTGCATGTTAACTTAGAAGTTGTAACCGCGCTTAAATGCGGACGTTGAACATAAGATTGCCATTATGTTAATCCTATTCGGGACCATGCTAGTTTTCTCAGAGTTTCTGCTTTTGTGTACAAATCAAGTTTAACTAATCAGTTAAACTTGATTTGTATAAGTGTTTTATCTGTAAATCTGACGTTCATAGGCGTTTCATCTGTAAATTCGTATAAACATAATAATATGCTATTTTACACAGAAATTTATTTATTTAGGACGAGCAGTAGTTGTTACATTGTAATAAATAATTAAAAACAGATTTAATAAGATAAAAACTAAATGTACAACATTCTAAGGTGTCACAGCAAGCACCAAAAGGTAACATTTACGTATAGATATAAAAGGAAAACAGACAATTAAATATTAAGTAATGAGATAATATGTAATATGAGAAATGTCTTTCTCTATTCCATTTTAGAGGAACTTAAACTTTCGGGGTCATTAATACAAATTTTTAATAAGAATTTATTTTGAAAATATTCTTTATTTTTAGTATCTTTGCGAAAGTGTTATGCTGAATACAATGCCAAAAGCTTACGATTTACCTATCACATAACGATATATAATTTAAATCGTGCTATAAGTTAGAGTACGGAGGTAATAAATCTGTTGTCGTGAGTGTTGCTGTCACTCTCGGACAGCACTCTACGCGACATGAAGGGCCACACGTCAAACTAAGGGCACGGGACACGGGACGTCGACGCACATCACTACAATATATTAATCTGCATTTGCAAAATATTTTAATAATACAACATAGACAGTATACTTAATAACCTAAAATTATTTCAAACAGTACCTATGGATGCGATGATAAAAGAAAAAAGACCGTTTTTTCATTCAATGTTACCTAATCGATTTTAAACTGTCGCGATTTGTATACATCATACAAAATAAATTAGCGGGTCTTAATCACGTACAATTAATTTATTTAAGGTATAAATACCTATTTGTTTCTGACGTTTCGCTCGTCTTGCACCGAGCGTGGTCGCGGAGAGACTGATGAAAGCTCAGCGCCGTCTTGTGGAAGTGCGGGTTTCGGCACATACCCTCACTTGGTCTTTACTTAAGTTCGCACTGTCGGTACTCCGACACACTACACTAATGACGTCTACACACTGTTGAGATTTATCACTGCGGCGGTGTTTACTTTCGCTGATGACTGGATTCCAAGTAGCCGAGAATCTATATCCAACCTCCCGGTTGAAATTGTTATATTTCTTGATTTAACAATTCGATACGCACATAACTCCGAAAAGTCATTGGTGCGCGCCGTGGATTCGAACCTGATACCTTATGCATGGCAGTCTGTTGGTATTTCCACTCGGCTATCGCTGCCTTTTAGTAAAAGTTATTGATTAAAATACTTAAAAAAAAATAAAAAATATAATGTCTGAAGTAATCTTGCAGAGTGATTGTACTAGCCAAAAGCGATTACTTCAATAAAAAAATAAACTTTGAGCCACTATTTTATCAATCCGGGGTCGCGGGTCGGGCAAAAGTGTTTCTGAATTTTTCCGAATTCTCAGTAGCAGCACGGAGTCTGACAATAGGCTCGCCCCTTCTAACGTGGGACCTAAAATTCATAGCATGGTGAAATGTGGGTGTAATATAACATCTCTGCCTAACCCTTCGGGAACACATGCGTGAGACTATAAATAAGTAGTAAGCGGACCCCGGGCTAGCCTTCACAATAATGCATGAATTATGAATATCATACATTCTTCATCAGCCTTTAACAGTCCACTGCTGGACTAGGCCTCTCCTTTGAAAGGAGGAATTGGCCTACTATACCACGCTGGCCAAACGGGTTTGTATCAAGTTTTCCTCCGCTTACAGTGCTGTTCTCTGCATAATATGTTCCCTCTGTCGGCTCTTACGACACCCATGGGATGAGACGGGGTGGTGACATTCCGTATTCTTAATCCGTCACCACACGGGCAATATATCATACATTAATATGTCACATTAGTGACACACACTATTCCAACAGAACTTTAAAAAATCAAAGCCTTCAAGCATAATAGCTACAATTACCTCGCTACACAGAATATATATTTAAAGGCACCCATGGGCGGTAAATATCCATTTTGTATGAAAAGCAAACAGACTGATATGTGTATGAAAAATGTAAGCAAATGACAGGCTAAGGGGCGATTGGCCGCGATAATAATGGAGGAGCCGGTACTACGCATTATTTATTAGAACAACGATTGTCGTGTAGGACGGACTTTGTGATAGATGTTTTTACTTTTTGTTTGTTTTTAGGGTTCCGTACATCACAATGTAAAAAAGGAACCCTTATAAGATCACTTTCTTGTCCGTCCGTCTGTCTGTCTGTCTGTCCGTGTGTCACCACCGATTTTCTCAGGAACGGGTGGACACAGCAAATTAAAATTTATACCAGATACTGAGGTCTATGGTTCCTATTAAGTGTGTAAAAATCAGGGTCCTGGGTTGACCGGATAAAAAGATATGGTCAAAATTAGGTTTTTGCGAAAACTTGTAAGCACCAAAATTAACCTTAATTTTCAACATTTTTTAATTTTCGGAATTTATATTACATCCACATTTCACCATTTTTATTTGTTTTCGAGGTGAATAAGTGTAAGAAAAGTCGGTGGACTTGATTATTAAAGATCCCAACAGACAGCTATGCAAACTGTATCGGGTTTAAATCCAGGGCCCGTACTTATTGCCACTGACTTTTCGAAGTTATGTGCGTATTCAATGAAATTGTGATTTATCGTTAGACCTGTGCTTCGGAGAGCACGATAAGTCATCAGTTCCCATTATTATTTTAATTTCTCTTATTCTTCTTTTATTATAATTAATTTAAGTTTTTCACATTCAATTACAATTCGCGTCGCGGGTAGGTACTGATACCATTTACCATCTTGTACCATGATATGTTTACCATTTTACCAATTTATTTAAATTTACTATTACATCACTGACCAAAATTACTGACATAGTTCAGAGGTGTAGCAAACTGAAGTGGCAATGAGCTGACCACATCCGCCGCAGAAGTGATGATCGGTGGAGTAGGCAGGTTCTCGAGTGGACGCTATGTTTCGGCAGACGCTCCCACACCAGACGGACCGACAATTTGAGGAGGGTAGCTGGTAGTAGCAGGATGGCAAAAAGCGGAGGTCGAGTCTTATGGCGTACGCTGGGAGAAGCTTACATCCAACAGTGGACTGCAACAGGCTGATACCTTATTTAGTACCTAGGTACTAAATGTAGTGTATCTTAATTTTATCACCCTTACACCCGACATTTCTTATAAGAAGCAGTCCGTCCCTGTAGCACGTAATGTGGCGCGATCATTGGAAGGTAACCGATGAGTGCGGGCTTCAGTAAACAACATCAATTATGCACGCCCCCCATCCCTCCCACACTGGAGCCGCGCCGTGGGAAGCGCCATGTGCTGCCTATCTACCTACCGCCGTGGCGACGGTGACTATGGCTTGCTTGTAACCTATTTCTTAAGTCTCTAATGTCTGTACAATCAAACAAGTCGGCGGTGGACCAGTTTGAAAAAAAAACAATTGACTCGCTCATAGAGTCGAGGCACACTAGAAACTGGTTTTGTATACGAGTGTCAATGTGTGTGTAAAGTAGCACAGGAAGCGACGATGTCTTGCTGAGCGATTCTCGCCCTTATGGTGGTCTTGCGGGAAGTTGTTGACTACCCTATTTTATTGCGTGCTTCCGTAATCCAAAAGAAGAAGAAAGCGTTAGCCTAGTGAGAGACTAACATACTGCATCATACTGCACTGGGATCGAATCCACGGCGCGTACTACTGACTTTTTGGAATTATATGCGTATTTATGTATTTTATTTGTTAATCATGTATGTATTAAGTTTATGATTAATCTATAATTATTCTAACTATTTATAATGTAACTTTATGCAAGTCTATCATGTTCTACATAATTAAGTTAATAGTACTGCATTCCCCTTACACCATACAATACACCTACTTCTTCCTCTCTGCACCACTCAATCAGGTAGACTGGTAGATAATGCCCATGGCATTAAATCTGCTTATGTACTTTGTGTATATGAAGTTTTAAATAAATAAATAGTTAACATTATGTGAATAAAATAATTATGACGAATCAAGTGAGGCTTAAAAACAACTGTATGCCAAAAACATTTACCTTCGCCAAAGTATTTACTAGATATTAGGCTAAAAAAGGTTATGGCAACGTATACTAACAACAACTTGATTATGCAGAATTTGTCGATGCATAATGTTAGTTTTTTAAACAGCAGTTTTTGTTATAATAGCATCGATTGCGATTGCGAAGCAAGTTGCACCTCTAAGCCTAATTAGATTTTGGGGAGCCTTATAATTACTTTACACTATGAGCTTCTCTGCTCTGGTATTTTGCCTAATTTCTAAGGGCTACATTATCTAATAACCGTCCCTTCCTGTTTCACCATTATTATTATCATTTTCGGTACTTCGACAAGTCCTATTTACAATGTCTGCGTGGTCCAGTGGATAGCGTATCGGAGGTCTCGGGTTCGATTCCAGGGTCGGGCAAAAGTGTTACTGGTCTTTTCCGAATACTCACTAGCAGCCCGGAGTCTGGTGATGTGCCCGGTAACGGCAATAGGCTCGCCCCCTATTACGTGTGACCTAAAAGTTCATAGCGAAATGTGGGGGTAATATTTACACCTCTGCCAACCCCTTCGGGGATACAGTTGTGAGACTATAAATAAATAAATTTACAATCTAAATTGTAAAGCATCGACATCAAAATCGTTCTAGCTATTTAGGAGGTCTTCTTAGTTCTTGTACGTGTAATGCCGAAATTGAGAATAAAAAGTGTCACCATTCCATTTCACTCCGTGCGTGTCATAAGTGGCAACTGAGAGAAACCCGTTTTGTCGCAATAACAGACAATAACGAGGTCGAAGCCAAGACCAAAACTAGTCTTATATAAAACTATTAAATAGAAAAACTGTGTCGAGTTCCTTGTTTACATTTCAACGTCTTTGGAATAAAAGATTAAAGAAAATATGGCAACAAAGCCACCGAGCACAATACTAAGAAATAGTACGCGCTTTGTACGGGTCGAACAAATACTTGGGTTTTAATAAAATAGCACTGAAGAAAATTATGTTTTTCACTAGCCAGGAATTTTAAATATTCACTAATGCCATTTTAGTTATGTACTAGGTAGGTACTATTAATAACTTTTTGCAGCTTTTTCCCATAAAACTACAAGAACTAGGAATTAATACATATGTACATACATACATAGTCTCACGCCTATATCAGAATATGAATAGGTAGGCAGAGGTATACCTCTGATCTGGCGATAAGTGGCTGTAGCAATATATTGCTACACCCACTTTTCGCCAGATTTATTTTAGTCCCACGTAATAGGGGGCGAGCCTATTGCCGTACCGGGCACATTACCAGACTCCGAGCTGCTACTGAGAATTTCCTAACGGAAAAACCCAATAACACTTTGCCCGACCCGGGGATCGAACCCGAGACCTCCTAATCCCACGCGCACATTTATGCCGCGAGACCAACGAGGCAGTCGTAGGATTAATCTAGTGCCATAACGACTTTTGCAAACATTAATTCAACACACACAAGCCGAACGAAAGTCGAACTTATAGCCCTAGCTGCAGTGTTAAACGGCGACGCGATCGTTTCTAACACTAATTAACCATAGTTGCAATCGAAGTCTTTAATAAGCCTGTGGTGTCCGTTACTATGATCCCAACAAGACCTAAATCAGGACACGTGACACCTCCACAAACCAAAGAGATGCCTGATGTTTAGGCCATTGTCGGTTAGCAGTATATTTAAGGTTACTCATTGCCTATGACTATTTTATTTCGTTTTATTCTATTTGGAGAGCTTACAACTATGTTTACAGAGTAGTCGTGAACATAACTTGATATATGCCAAATACAAGCTTCTACATATAGAAGGAAAACAGTGAAGCTATACAAAACATTTGACATAATATGGAAATACATATGATACAACTAGAGGACGCCAGCAGCTACGCCTGCATTTTTTTTTAATTTACACATTTTGGCCGATCCCGTGGGAATTTAGGGAAATCCCTTCTTAGTGTACCCCTAAGGTCCCCAAGGAACATACATGCCAAATTTCAGCTTCCTGCGCCCAATAGTTTCGGCTGTAGCGTGTCTGTCAGTCAGTCAGTAAGGCAGGGATTTTATATATTAAGATAATGAAGAGAAAATAGAATACAACAAAGTAAAGTTGCCAGTTACGATAATACCAAATAGGATCCTAAACAAATAATGTTAGTAAGTAAATTTTTTGCGCTCTGAGTGCTACTACAGAATAAATTAATTTGTGATCTATTTTATAAAATATTCGAAGGACTTTTGGTAAGTAGCTGTTATACCGATAATTAGTATGGCATAATGGAACCTGAAGTACCTAGATTATTGTAAAAGATCTTTAAGACAACTTAACTTGGCTCCGAGTTATGAGTTTGAGTTTAAATAGGCACATAACTTCATACGGTCGGTGGTTTTTTTGAACGCGAAATCCTCTGCATAGCATTATGTTGGAATCTCTCCATAAGACTACCTACTTCGTCATTTATCGTT
Source organism: Euclidia mi (assembly GCA_944739405.2). Lineage (NCBI taxonomy): Eukaryota > Metazoa > Arthropoda > Insecta > Lepidoptera > Erebidae > Euclidia > Euclidia mi. The sequence goes on from OX123206.2 coordinate 2,264,900, forward strand.
ATCATCGTAGCTGAAAGACGTCCACTGCTGGACATAGGGCTAACGAGGCTCTTCAAATAGACCAGTCGTGAACCACCCGCTCCAATCCGCTGCCCGCGATTCCAACAAGATCGTCAGTCCACTTTGCGGCAGGAGTAGGCAACATTTAGCACACAGCTGTCTGCTAATTTATGTGCCAATGTAAAGAATACCTAAAGAGCAATACTTAAAGCCCATATTTGAATGATATTCCTTTTGTTGGGTGGGAACAAAGTTGTGTAAGTGCGCTAATTCTGCTACGACGCGCGACGTCCCTTGCGTGGCCGCTACTCCAGAACCTATTTTTTATTGTTATAACAAGTAATTAATACACAAAAAAGCACTTGTAACCATATAGAGTGCTACACAATGTAAGTAGTCGTCAGTCCGTGCTCTCGCTTGCCGTCGGCAGATTACAATCAACAGCTGGCCGTATTCCCACCCGTTACGCTCAAGCACCGGCTAAATATCGCACATATTTCCACCCATTCCCTTCTGTAAACCTTGTGCTTATGCCACGGCGCGTTCTAGCATTGATTTTTGGAATTTACTGGTTCACGAAATCTGTGTTTAGATGGATAGAGGAAGAAAAATGTAAGGTCGCTTCAAGGGTACTGTTTGCGCATGCATCAAGTATGGGTCAAGAAATGTTCATGTTTTTCTATAGAATTATCAAATTACTACGATAATTGTAGGCAGCAATGGACAATGGGATCTAATAGCCCGTACCAAGCAATGGGACAGTTTATATACCTACAGGGCTGATGATGATGATACATTTATTTACCCTGAATGATTCATCATTGCAAAGCAGAGTACTTCCCATGCACAATGCAATGCAAATACATTTTAAAACTTCACTAATAAGGAAGTAAAATAAGACATGGAAATTGTTTTATACATAACATGATTCGTGATTGCTAAAGTACCTACAAAGCCGTAAAATTACTAACTAGGTACTTCTGGTTCAAAATAAATGCTATTAGCATTTTTGAACATTTATTCCTGTGAGGGTGTATTCATGTGTTTGTGTGTATTAAGTTTGAAGTGTGAGAGATTCTCCACATGTTGTTCATGTATCTGATAAAGATCGGGTCGCATGTAAACAACGAACTATACCTACCTATACCACGAAAACAGATTGATGGGCAATATTCAATTTTAAAAGGCGCTTTTCTCACTATGCGAAGGGTAAGGTACTACTGTGGCCAAGTGAGGATGTGCAAACTTCACATGTCTTTCGAGAATATTATGGATATATACTCTCAGACATATAGGCCTTTTTTGCGATGTTTAACCTTTACTGTCAAGGAAGAAATAATTAACAATTTAATGCATACTTGTCTTTGAAAAGTCATTGGTGCGTGGAATCGAACCCAGCGTAACAGTCTGTCAGTGTCTCAAACGTCCTTGTCAGGCCCTCCGGTTTGTTTAAAGATTTCATTAATAGTATTAGCTAGCTCTTAGCTAGAACTGGAAAAGACTTCGTATCATGAAACGGTCCACCACGCTTCTGAAGTCACCCTCAGCCCACTCTGGTGTTCCATTCCCCATAGATCCGTGGTCGGTACAGTTCCGTGCCTCCCGCGAACGATGTTAGATTACCATCAGACAGTTGGTTCGTTCCCACAACTAGTAGCTACGCGATTTTCATATTTACCTATGTTTAACGAGTCAGTCAATTGTAAGGGATTTTTGACCTTTTGAACATAAACTCAGGGTTCAAATTGCTATACAGTGTTAGTTGTAATTCATCAGAAACCTCGCAGGACTGGATAACTAACATCATAACAACAACATTTTGTTCTACGAGTTCTGATAATTTGTTAGATATTTTTATACAAACATAAATAGAAGCAAGTGGCGTTCTGTTGTCTCTGCCTATCCTGACGGGCAAAAGGCGTGAGCATATGTATGTATGTTTGTATAAAAATATTAATTTAATTTAGTGCTTTTAAACCCTGTACGAATCACGGAATTGGAGGTGAGGCAACGTGCGTAATTTCGTTTATGAATGAAACATAGATGCACAAATGTCAGGACAGTACAATTTATTCCTGTATTAATTTTATATTAATAACTACATTATTTTTTGTAAATGACATTTTTTTTTGATATTTATGAAACAACATACAGCATAATTATGTATTGAATAAAATTTTAATAACACAACTGACATAGACTTAGTTTATTTTTTATTAATTTATTTATAAAACTGTATCTGGATTTATATAACCGATTGCACGAAACTTAGTTAGTTAAAATTGTCATTATTTGTAAATTACTGCATGCTGTGGTTCTCTGTAAGTGTTACAGCAGAAATGTTTGCTTGCTTTTTTAATATTTTGACTGTATTAGTGCATGTAATGTAGACAATCCTTAAACTAATAAATAAATAAAAAAAACTTTATTTTATTTCAAATATTGCGTAAATTCGTAGAACAATTAATGTTATTGTTTATGATGTCATCTATCTAGTCAGGTGAGGTTGTTGATGAATGACAATTAACGCTGTATAAGTTCAATCATTCCATATTTTCCTACATCATACTTCTAATACCTAGTTGCTAGAGACTGTTTAATCTATTTTTTTATTTCTGGTAGGTCTTGAACTAAGAATAATTCCTGTGTCGATAGGAATAAAATAAGTAAGTTTTCGGCTCACGTGGTAAGCTTCGATAGTGGTGTACTGCAGTGGCGTAGCTAGCTTGGGTGGCACCCGGGGTGGTAGTTGGCGAATGACCTTTTTTTTCAGCACTCTCTCGTAGTGCTGAGCTAGTGCCTATGTTGTTTTGTACATTGTTCTTAAAGTTGAGTTTTCGGTGTCACCCCTTTTTTGGGTGGGTGGCACCCCAAAAAGGGTGGCACCCGGGGCGGAGCGCCCCCTCCCGTCTTACGCCACTGGTGCACTGCATCTTACCTAATATCATCAGCTTACACCAGCTTATTTAAAGATGTCATTATGGTATTAGGTGCGTCGTGGGATGTGTGTTATAAGGGCTATGGGAGGTTGCGTGGATATGAGACCGGCTCTGCTATCATATAAAACCAGTCGTTTGGTGGGTAGCGTACAGGCGCCGACCTATATGTACATATATCTTGTATCATCTTAATATATAAAATCCTTGCGTTACTGACTGACTGACAGACACGCTACAGCCGAAACTACTGGTCGTAAGAAGATGAAATTTAGCATGTATATTCCTTGGGCACCGTAGAGGTGCCCTAAGACGGGATTTCCCGAAATTCCCACGGGATCGGGCAAAACGGGAAATTCGAAAATATGTGCGTGCGAAGCCGCTGGCGTCGACTAGTTTTTAAATAAACAGTGTATCGTCAGACTTAAAGATTCTTAGTTTTGTCTCCTCTTCTCACTATGAGAAGGGTAAGGCCATAGTCCACCACGCTGGCCAGTTGCGGGTTGGTAGACTTCACATGTCTTTCGAGAACATTATGGAGAACTCTCAGACATGCAGGTTTCCTCACGATGTATTCCTTCACCGATTAGCGAGTGATAATTAACAATTTAATACGCACTTAACTTCGAAAAGTCATTGGTGCGTGCCGTGGATTCGAACCCGAGAACCTCTGCGTAGCAGTCTGTCAGTCTCTCCACTCAGCTATCACTGCGTATATATGATAGTTTACGATCAAAATATTGCAAACTGCGAGACGAAAGATTATTTTCTGGCTCGATTTTGTGTTTTTTTACAGTGATTAATTTCTTTTATAAACAAAATATTTTTTTAGTCTTTATTGAACACTTGACACTAAAATTTTCAAGGTATTATGTACTGATTCGGCTAGTTGCGCGATGAAAAATTGTGCATTTCACGGTTTTTGCGCTACAACGAACAAATGCGGGCGGCAACGGCAGCTATTCGATGTCCATGGCACGTTCTACTCTGACGGCCCGGTCACGGCCGATGATGTACATGGTGCGTTTACTGTGACGCGGCGCGCGGCCGCCTCAGAGTAAACGCGCCATGTACATCGCCACTGCCGCGACTCTCACCGCTTAAGCCGATCTCGTGACCGGCCCCGACGCGATACGCGACGCGACATAGGCCGCGGCGGACTTACAGCCAGGTATTCACTAGGGGACAAAGTCGCTCGACTTATCGCGAACAGTCGCAGGACATTTACGTGCGACTGTCCGGCGACAGTATCGACCGGCATTTCGCTCGTCCACATACCGGAATTGTGATCAAGATGTCACCTAAGTGTTAACATAGTTTCGTTGGTAGTGTGGACCAACGAAGTGTGCTATATTCGCGGGTAGTCGCGGAACAAATAGCAACACACGTCCTCATAAGTCAAATGCCGTCGGCAACCGCCGAGGGACACGAAGTCGCGCAAGGTCGACGCTATCGGAGCGTCGACAACCGACTTGTGCCCCGACACGTAGATGTCGCCTGCGATTTCGGGCGATGTCCGGGCGACGTCACTCAACACGTAGAATTCGTGTCGGGCGACAAGGTCGCGGGACAAATGTCCCCTAATGAATACGGGGCTGTAGAGCGGTATGCAAATGCTTTTCAAACATGTAGTACTTACATTTCCGTCTCTCTGTTGTGGTGGGTTGAGTGTAGTCTTTGTCTGGCACTTCTTCCTTCACTTTTGCCTCCATCTGTAACAATTGTAAACTCTATTAAAACTAAAGAGACATATCACAGTAGAGTTCGGGCGCCAGGCGCCATGGCGTAGGTCTTGGATCGCAACCGGGACAACGCTAAAACAATGATGTCCACAATTTTGCGGACATAAAGCACACCCCGACCCGAAATTACAAGTAGTGGATTACACAAGGTATTGTCTCATGTGGGTATCGAACCCGCGATACTCGGTGCGGCCATTTCAACCATAACGCCAACCGTGCAATCAAATACAAATTGCATGAATTGTAATCTAAATTTAAAACACACCAAAAATCATATCACTCATCATTAGCCTTTAACAGTCCACTGCTGGACTCTGGACTAGGCCTCTCCTTTGAAAGGAGGAATTGGCCTACTATACCACCCTGGCCAAACGGATTGGTATAGGGTTTGTATCAAGCTTTCCTTCTCTTACAGTGCTGTTCTCTGCATAATATGCTCCCTCTCTCGGCTCTTACGACACCCATGGGATGATATGGGGTAGTGACATTCCGTATTCTTAATCCGTCACCACACGGACTAAAATCATATCACTGGCACTATGATTTTCTTGTTTTATTTTTTTCTATTTCACAAATAGTTCTGTTCAACATCCGCTAGATGTAGTTGTACTCAACTGGCGGCTAGTGGAGCGGATGTACAAGTAAATAACGTGAGTGACGTACGCGATACTGAACAGAGCACCAGACAAACAATGTGCTGCGTTCACACTGACCACTAGAATCATCGATATATATGTACTAAAGTACTAGAATAGTGACACAATCGAATACAAATCAAAAGTGTGCTATGTGCTACATTTTTAATTGGTGTTAATTCTTAGGTATTTGGCGTTCTGTTGTCTCTGTCTACCCCGACGAAAAAAGGCTATGTACCTATGTATCTTTTGTGGATTTTAATTAAAACAATCAATTTTAAGCATTTTTATTTAAATAATTTGTTGAAAATTCGATTTGCTGGTGATATCGTAGTCATGGCTGAGACTATGGAAGACCTCGGCACAATGCTCGATGGCTTCTGTAGAGTCTCCCAACAAGTAGGTCTTAAGATGAACATGGACAAGACGAAAATCATGTCTAACATCCACGTCGTACCTGCTCCTATTCAGGTTGAGAACGCTACACTCGAAGTTGTCGACAAGTACGTTTATCTGAGACAAATGATCCAATGGGGTAAGTCCAACTTCGAGAAAGAGGTCATTCGTCGCATTCAACTCGGTTGGGCGGCGTTCGGGAAGTTACGGCATATCTTCACGTCCAATATCCCGCAGTGTCTCAAGACGAAAGTCTTGGACCAGTGTGTGTTGCCAGTGATGATCTACGGCACTGAGACGGGAGCTAACTATGGGCCTTATTCGAAAGCTCGGGGTCACTCAGAGGGCGATGGACAGAGCTATGCTCGGAGTTACCCTGCGAGATCGAATCAGAAATGAGGAGATCCGCAGGAGAACCAAATATAATAGAATAGCCAGGCTGAAGTGGCAATGGGCAGGCAGCAGCATATAGCTCGAAGAACCGATGGCCGTTGGGGCAGGCGGGTTCTAGAGTGGCCACCACGTACCGGACGACGCAGCAGGGGTAGGCCTCCCGCAAGGTGGACCGACGATCTGGTTAAGATCGCGGGAAGCAGTTGGATGGCGGCGGCTCAAAATCGGTCTGTGTGGAGAACCTTAGGGGAGGCCTATGTCCAGCAGTGGACGTCTCTAGGCTGACATGATGATGTAGAAAATTTGTTCTATTTCTGTTTATTTGTATGTGGCTCATTTACAAGGCCGATCGTCTAGAGAGGTAGGTAGAAAATGAGGAGCTGGTTGTTTGGGTATGGAAGTGCGATAAAACCAATGCAGATGCGAATCGCAGCGGTACAGATGGGTACTTCGGTACTTAACGTCGATTTTATGCAAGAGGGTAGTGCCAAGTTCTTCAGTGAAACTAAAGGTGAAGTTTGTTTTATTTTTATTTATTTATAGACTCACGCCTGTATCCCCGAAGGGGTAGGCAGAGGTGTAATACTACACCCATATTTCGCCATCAATATTTAGGTCCCACGTAATAGGGGGCGAGCCTATTGCCGTACCGGGCACATTACCAGACTCCGTGCTGTTACTGAGAATTTTCTAATGGAAAAACCCTATAACATTTTGCCCGACCCGGGAATCGAACCCGATACCTCCCAATCCCACGCGCACATTTATGCCGCGAGACCAACGAGGCAGTCTGAAGGTGAAGTAAGATATAATATTGAGCACAAAATTATAGTTGTCAACCTTTCACTAAACCACGCGACAGAACGCACACTAAAGAATAGTAAAGAACGCGCATAATAGGCTAGTTGACAAAAAAAAAATTATAAGTCCGTCCTTTAGATTATTATTAAATAAGCGATACGTATTTTTTTATTTGTAAATTAAACCAAAAATGACCAAGATATCGCTCATTAAACTTACGCATAACGTCACGCCGTGCTGCATTTTTTCGCACTAGGTGACGTCACACGTAACTTTAATGGGCTATATCTTTGTTATTTTTTATTTAATCGAAAAAAGAAAAAATACGTGTCCAATATTTTTTTATAATCTAAAATACGGACTAAATAAAATGTAATTATTTTGACCCTGGAAACTACCCTATTGCTAAATTCAGTAAAACACATGATTTGCTATCCCTCAATGTGAACGCTTCTCAACGTTCGCTGCGGGCAGGTGTGTCGGAATCCGGCGTGTTTTACGTCACGGCGCCATAACCAACGCAACCCGACAATAACCAGAGCAGCGACAACTCCACATGATTTAACAACAACTGAACGAGCTGGTCTAGGCTTTAGAAAAAACTGATAGAAGAAAACCATACTTAGTTCACGAAAAATCACATGACTACTAGTAGACAGACAGGTAGTTTTTGTAGAAAATATGATTGACATTTATTATTAGGTACAGTGGCGAACAGTCCCATTTATATTTCATTTTATTTTATTTGGGGAGCTTACGGGCTTATGCAGATATGTGGAAACGGCATTAATCTTTCTATATCTTACTTCTATTATACCTAAACGTGAAAGTTTGAGGGGATGGATGGAAAAAGTCTGTTTTGTTGATACATTTAACGATGCCCGCAGCTACGCGGGCAAACATTTTGACTATATCCGTTTCTGTTGTTTCTTCTATCTCCGATCCCGTGGTGATTTCAGAAAATCTCTTCTTATTGCACCCCTACATTCACCAAGAAAAATACATAGCAAATGTCAGCCTCTTGCGCCCTATAGTTTCGGCTGAGCGATGTCAGTCAGTCAGCTGATAATATCTTAATATATAAAATCCTTGCGTTACTGACTGACTGACAGACACGCTACAGCCGAAACTATTGGGCGCAGGAAGCTGAAATTTGGCATGTATGTTCCTTGGGGACCGTAGGGGTGCACTAAGAAGGGATTTCCCGAAATTCCCACGGGAATGGCCAAAACGGGTAAATTAAAAAAAATGCAGGCGTAGCTGCTGGCGTCGTCTAGTAATGAATATAAAATGAATCACTGAATGTGTTGGTAAGCGCAAATCTCGAAAGCAGCTGTACCGATTTCGCTTTTATAATATTCCTTGAAGAACGAGGATGGTTTTTACGGAGAGAAAAAAAAAACATGAATCGTCTGTTAGGTGATACGAAGTTCGCCGGGTCAGTTAGTAATTAATAAAGTCTTGTTGACCAGTTTCACTGCTGTCTAATAAATCGATGTTAAATTAATTTGCCGAAACACTCTTAGAAATTCAGCCACAAATTAGAATTCATCTGGAAGATCAGGTTATCCAGAGGTGTAGAAACTGCACCTGTAAGTAAAAATAAAATAGATGTTGTCCGTGTGGTGACGGATTAAGAATACGAAATGTCACCACCCCGTGTATTATCCCATGGGTGTCGTAAGAGCCGACAGAGGGAGCATATTATGCAGAGAACAGCACTGTAAGAGAAGGAAAACTTGATACAAACCCTATACCAACCCGTTTGGCCAGCGTGGTATAGTAGGCCAATTCCTCCTTTCGAAGGAGAGGCCTAGTTTAGCAGTGGACTGTTAAAGGCTGATGATGATGAGATGAGCCCGCTGTAACACCCGCGCTGTTTAGGGTTACTGCTCCACACTCGTGCCTTAAAGCGTGATGTTATATAGCCTTCACCGATAAATAGGCTTTCCAACATAAAAATTATTATCCAAATCGGACTTTCAACGTGTTTACATTCGAGATCAGTGCTTTCCACCAAACAAACGAACTCTTAAGCTTTATTATATTAAAGTATAGATATTTAGCTAGCAATATGCCGAGGGAATAGTCAGCTGGTGTGTTTAAAAGCGATAGATGCTCCCGTCCGCCTCCTTAGTTACAACCTTTACTATCAGCTGACTATCTTCCCACCAAGATTAAGCCGGCTGTCATGTTTATTTTCCACAATATCATATACATACACTGATATCTAAGAAATTTACGAATGTCAGACTGGGAGGCGACTACGAAAAATACACAAAGCATAGAATATCTTGCTGAAGAGACGGAAAGCTGAACGTCAAGACCTAATCCAATCCGTCCGACCGGCGTTGTATAGTAAGCGAAACTGTTTTTATATCTTTATAGAATTGTGTTAGATATTTCATCATCAGCCCTTTACAGTCCACTGTTGGACTAGGCCTCTCCTTTCAATGGAGTAATTTTATTGGCCTACTATACCACGCTGGCCAAACGGGTTGGTATAGGGTTTGTATCAAGTTTTCCTTCACTTACAGTGCTGTTCGCTGCATAATATGCTTCCTCTGTCGGCTCTTAGGACACCCATGGGATGATATGGGGTGGTGACATTCCGTATTATTAATCCGTCACCACACGGAATAACCCTCCTATATATACAGGGTGAAAAAGACTCTTAACGAAAACTGAAATCCCATGTTGTACCAATCACTACGAACATTTTTTACTTAGGCACCATACCTGGGCAATTACTGGTTCAGGAGATATTGAGACTCAAAGTTAGTATGGATTTTTTCTAATTTGGTACAAAATCGATGAATTTACCCCGCCAATATGTTCTTTAAATGCCCTATAACCCCGTGGATAAGTAGGTATTTCGAGCATTGCACGCGCGTGCTTTTAATTGCGGTTTAAAAAATGTGAAAACTCAAAAAATAAAAAACATTTCCCATGTATGACTTGGCATGATGTCCACAACGAGTAGACTTTGGCTTGGTGATGGGTCTTGTGACAGCCTGTATACATAATTAGGAGAGGTCTATGTTCAGTTGTGAACTACAAACGGCTGTAGGAAGATGATAGCGACCTGACTATAAATCTGGCTATATTTCTAGCTCTTCTATAACGGTCATAAGTATGAAAATACATTGTCTAACTCAGAATAGAGGCTTCATTTGAAATAGAACGCTACAGTAACATGGTGTAGTTCAATTATGTGCGAAAGTAAAAATTGTGTTGGATTGTGGCACCTGTGCGCGCACCTGTGTCTGGGGCACAATGGCAAGGGGTGGGATACCCCTACTATTGGTAAGGGTAGCACTGATTTGGTATATTACAAATTACGAGTTTGGATGTAGGAATATGGCGTTAGATGTAAATAAATTGGGATTTATTTAGCGGGTTTTGTTTGAGCGTTTGGAATTTGAATAATTTAAAGAATTTATAATTATATTGTCGTTAATTTGAAATTGTTTTATGTTATTTCTGAAGGGTAGGCTTACTGCCTAGTTCTGGATGGATAGCGTTATAAGAATCACATCTCAAGTCTTAGTGAGCAAGAAAGTGATAAACTCTCACATTTTCTCGCCTGTACGAGTAGTGTATTTACTTCGAGTGTTCCTTAGTACGTGCTAGTCGTCAGGTGTTCGGGGTCGATGCTGAAAAATATCATATTTTACACGCCGCCTTACTTTCTATATGTATGCGACCAATTTACACAAATCATTTATTTTTATAATACGTTTTCCCTTAGACTTTATTAATTAGACAATAAACTACTTACAGAAGTTTTACGATTAGGTATAATTATGTAAGAGAACGTGTTTCTAATTGGGTGTGTCTTTTTATGAGGTGGAAACTCCATTTGGATCTCCGGCTCTTGGAGAAATGAGAGCCGGAGTGTTGCCTCTAAAATTCAACCTAACTGCCGATCAAAGACGCTCTTCCGGAGGAAGACTGGGTTACAGGAACTGTCCAGTCTTCTTCCAATTGGTTTTGTGTACCGAGGATAGATACGGTACTTTTAATATTTCTTACTATTGTGGTAGAGTTGTCCGTGTGGTGACGGATTATACGGAATGTCACCACCCCATATCATCCCATGGGTGTCGTAAGAGCCGACATAGGGAGCATATTATGCGGAGAATAGCACTGCAAGAGAAGAAAACTTGATACAAACCCTATACCAACCCGTTTGGCCAGCGTGGTATAGTAGGCCAATTCCTCCTTTCAAAGGAGAGGCCTAGTTCAGCAGTGAACTGTTAAAGGCTGAAGATGATGATGTGGTAGAGTTGGTTAGTACAGGAGTAGCTCTTCAAGATTGATCGCTTGATAATTACCATATCTTACAGTTGAAATAAAGCTAATTACTCAATCTGCGATACACCTCCAATTCAACTATTTAAGACAAAAAACATACCTAAACAATTTCGAACATGTGTTGTGTACTTTAGACTGGATTCTGTTCTCGTATGTTGTGTCTGGTTCTTAAACGTGTCTGCGTACTCAGTGAATGGTACGGTGTTTGTATCATCACACCCACACCATACGCACGTAAGCAGAGCTTCTAGTAGTTTATGTTATTCGGGAATTAGATATTTACATTGTAAGGTATTTGATGATGAGTTGTCTCGTGACCACTGTCGATATATGCCGGTTGGAATATCGGGCAATGTAATAATAATAAGCTTTACTCGATATAACGTACAAAATACGGTGATGCATTGCGTCCCCCTCCCCTCTATTTTCTAAACCGTAGTATATGTATAAACTATGCTAAATAGTTGCGTACATGATGAACTTTAAAATAATAACGACTATTTTATACTTTCCGAATTAACGAGTAATAGGTAACTATGTATCTCAAACATCTACCTACTTGCGTGCAAGAAATGAATATTGTGCTTGAGTAGTATACTGCGAAGCCCTACATTGTGCGTGGTTTTTAATTCACGCCGTTTAATGTATGTGTGTTTGTCACTTAACATCTAAACGGACAAACCATTTTGGATATAATTTTAGGAGAAATAAACCCGCTAGGTGATGCTACAATTGGAGTGTTACCCCCTATTTGTTTCGCAGTACCGGCAGCATGACATCTGGGAGGCCCGTTATCATCAATTAAAACAACAGTTAATAATTCAAATAACTATCAAATGTCCATCTCCAATCTGTACGTCATCTAAATCCGGGTGCACTACCGGCGTGTGTTTCATCAGATATCAGTAGCGGCACACGCCACGGCTCGAGCGGGCCATATGCGCCGCACGTGGCCTCTGTGTACACACATTACACACGTCACGCACATCTGGACTAGAGGTACGAGTGCACGGATGCGGTATGTAGGCGCCACCGTGGGATTTACTGTCTATTGGTGAAAACGTTTTTTATGTAAAAAGATATTACTGAAAAATTTATTTTGATATCCAGAGCCGATAAAGATACAATAATTAAAAAACATATCACGATAAAAATGTATAATTGTTTAATTAAAAACTGAAAACACGCTTTAATTAAAATTAATAAAAAACGTGTTGGTATAGGATTGGTATCAAGTTCATAATATGCTCCCTCTGTCGGCTCTTACGACACCCTTGGGATGATATGGGGTGGTGACATGCCGTATTCTTAATCCGTCACCACACGGACCGTTATATCGCTTAACGTCAATCAATCCGTCTGCTCGTTTACCTCCTAATACATAAAATGTAATTTATGCTCAAAAATACTCAAGCAGTTTATCCTGCCCGAACATCAACCAGAGAGAGCGCATCTTCAACATTTAGATCAGCAGCATTTGTAACATGCATGTGCCGACATTATTTAGATTCCTGGTTGAACGCGGTGGCGGCAGGCGGCACGTACATATTACGTCATCACGTATGTGCGCATGCCGCGCCTACATTCAGCTATTACACTAATCTTTTATCGCTAATAGCAGCGATAGCTGAGTGGAGAGACCGACGGACTGCCACGCAGAGGGTCTCGGGTTCGAAATCGACGGCACGCACCAATGACTTTTCGAAGTTATGTGCGTATTAAATTATTAATTATCGCTGAACGGTGAAGGAAAACATCGTGAGGAAACCTGCATGTCTGAGAGTTCTCCATAATGTTCTCGAAAGGCATGTGAAGTCTGCCAACCCCCACTTGGCCAGCGTGGTGGACTATGGCCTTACTCTTCTCATAATGAGAAGAGGACCGTGCCCAGCAGTGGGGCGGTATAAAGGGTGATGATGAGTCATTGTTACTACACTGCTGCTAGAACTTCTGTAGGCAGCGGTAGCCCAGTGAAGATGGCTATGCAGAGGTGCGCACCGCTGACTTTTCGAAGTTAACTCTTCTTGTGCCTGCACTATTACCATAATATTTGGGGTCGGCGCAGAACGTCTTTCTCTTCCATTCTCTCACTCATTTCACGAGGTTTATTCACTCTCTTTTCGTTCATGTCCATCCTTTACACACTATAATTGCAATAGCCATAATTCATCATACAAAATAAATTAGCGGGTCTTAATCACGTACAATTAATAAATAGCTATTTGGTAGCGACGTTTCGCTCGTCTTGTACCGAGCGTGGTCGCGGAGAGACTAACTTATTTTGTATGATGTATACAAATCGCGAAAGTTTAAAATCGATTATAGCCATAATTGTTTATTATGGCTTGCCCTGTGCCTCGAAGAGTTGTCAAGCCGTCGCAACTGTCATTAACATTTTCTACAGTCGTTATGGGTACTCGTAGTCAGTACTCTTAAATATACCAACTCTGGTCTAACCCATGGATTATCTCTATCCCTTTGGGCGACAGATGTCTGATGCTAATCACTATATGGAAATGCTAATATTCTGACAAATCTGCTAAGACTAGAAAGCGGATGCCTTACTCTAAGGCAAAAGTTTTAGTACGCAACCAAGACAACGCTTTCCACTAGCCGCACTATAGCTAACTAGCTCAGCACCTTTGTCTCAATATAAAGCGGTACGATGATCTATACCTACGCGCTCTTTACAAGCCATACTCGCGTGTTCCAGTATAAACTCGGACCAGATGGCTCGGAAGCGGCTGGACAGAACCGCAGCTGTTTACACGGAGGTAAAGAGGAACTCCTGAACGTTACGACGTGTTATGCCGCAGGTCAATGACACACAGGCTACGCACTGTATTGTAGACACCATTATAAAAACTAAATGAAAATAAAAATGGAAAAGTTATATTTATTTGGCCACAGGTGGCACACCCCAGAAATGTTATAGCAACACCTTAACAAAGTAAAAAGTACAAAAAAATAAATATTTTTTTTAGAGACTCGCGCCTTTATCCCGAAGGCGTAGGCAGAGGTGTAATAGTACACCCAAATTTCGCCATGAATTTTTAGGTCCCACGTAATAGGGGGCGAGCCTATTGCCGTTACCGGGCACATCACCAGACTCCGTGCTGCTACTGAGAATTCGGAAAGACCCAGTAACACATTTTGCCCGACTCGGGAATCGAACCCGGGACCTCCGATGAGCAGTCCCAAACGCTATCTACTGGACCACGGAGGCAGTCTAAAATAATATAATAATAAAAGAAAATAAAAACAAAAAAGTAATAATTCTATACTTATATTTTGTTTATATAGGTAATACTAAATTATTATACTTAATGAACGAATAATTTTGTCTCAGGTACGTAATACTTGAGGTAATACTTCAAACTTTTGTTTTTTATATCTTACTGCACTGCACGTCTGGCCCAGTGGTTTAGCAGGCCGCCTCGCTGTTAATCACTGCACCGAGTGTTGTCGGTTCGATTTCCAGGCGAGAGATCATTTTGTGTGATCAACAAATTGTTGTTTCGGGTCTGAGTGGATTTTGTGTCCGTTAATAATTGAATTCATGTTAAATCCTGGTGGGAGCATCGTCAAGACATATAGAATAAAATATACGACTTTTTTTTATAGACTCACGCCTTTATCCCCGTAGGGGTAGGCAGACGTGTAATGTTACACCCACATTTCGCCATGAATTTTTGGTTCCCATGTAATAGGGGGCGAGCCTATTGCCGTTACCGGGCACATCACCACACTCCGTGCTGCTACTGAGAATTCGGAAGAACCTAGTAACACCTTTGCCTGACCCGGGAATCAAACCTGGGACCTCCGATCAGCAGTCGCATACGCTATCCACTGGACCACGGGGGCAGTCTAGTACGACGTTATTACGAGCAATATAGTAGTAGGTAGTACATATATGATATTTTTAAAACTTTGTAAGTTTTTCTCTATCTGATTTACTGTAATTACTTTACTTACCCAGATAGAAACTGAATTGAAAATACAAAAGTTTTTAGCATTTTCTCAGGACGTTGAACAGTGTTGAAGGAACCTTGTCACAGAAATCTGATTGACACATTTCCTTCTATGTAGTTTATTATATAAAAGAAGGTCCTGAAAAGGATAATACATTTTTCTGTCCTTTCTAACCCTCGAGAGTAAATGAAATTATTTGTAAGATTGTCAGAATCTTACACGGTTTCACATGCAAGCTGTAAAGTTTCAAATATTTTTAGAACCTACTTATTCATAAGGTACATACATACATAGACTCACGCCTGTTTCCCGGAGGGGTAGGCAGAGACTACGGAACGCCATTTGCAACGATCCTGACATATCTCTCTTGCTTCATTCACTCCAATCAGATTCCTCATGCATGCTCTTCTGTTTAGGGTACTTCTAACCTGTCCTGTTTTTAGGATGTCTCCAATCTGTTCAGAGAACGTCCGCCTAGGTCTTCCCCTTCGTCCTGTTCCTTCCACACTTGCCTTATATATCTGCT
This sequence comes from Euclidia mi, assembly GCA_944739405.2. NCBI lineage: Eukaryota > Metazoa > Arthropoda > Insecta > Lepidoptera > Erebidae > Euclidia > Euclidia mi. Next base: position 2,280,618 of record OX123206.2, read on the forward strand.
TGGTCAGTCTTTCGTCATCCATCTTCTCCACGGGCCCAAACCATCTTAGCATAGGTACCTTTCTCGATGCTTGTCACTACATCTTCTTTTACCCCACAACACTCTCTTATCACACAATTCTTTACTCTGTCAGTCAAAGAACCACCACACATACTTCTCAGTGCTCTCATTTCTACAGCATTTATTCTACTTTCATGACTCTTCTACCATATCCAACTATCACTACCATAGATAAGAGTACGTACTAACACCCCTCTATGCACAGCCAAACGAGCCTTTTTGGACACGTTTTGGTACAAGGTACGAAAATTATTCAAACTTCTTTGGACTAAGACTAAAACATATTACCTAGTTATATCGCTTCATCATCATCAGCCTGCAAGAGTCCACTGCTGGATATAGGCGTCTACAATGGCACGCCGCTGCCAACCACTTTGCGTATATCATCACTCAACCTAGCCGGAGGGCGTCCTACACTACGTTTGCGCGCGGCGCTGTCTCCACTCAAGAACACGACTACTCCAACGATTATCGGTTTTTTCGACATATGTGGCCGGCCCACTGCCACTTCAACGTGCTAATTCTTTGAGCTATGTCGATTACCTTGTTTCTATGTCGGATCACTTCATTACGAATTCGATCCTTCAGAGAAACTCCGAGCATAGCCCTCTCCATAGCTCGCTGAGCTACCTTAAATTGGTGGACCAGTCGCACCGTCAGTGTCCACGTCTCGGCACCGTATGTCATAACAGGTAAGACGCACTCGTTGAAGACCTTTGTCTTAAGGCTTTGCGGTAGGGGTGACGAAAAGACTTGACGGAGTTTCCTATTTGCTGTTCTAATGTTGCTTAAGATTTTTATAAGGCATGTGTGTAGATTTTTATAGTGTGTGTTATAAAAATTCACCGAAACGGCTTGACGGATTATTATGATTTTTTGTGTGTATAGGTATGTCGCATCTGTGTGTCCTTTATTTCCTTTTGAATATTACAACTCCCGCATTAGGAATGAATCTTGAGTCGCGGGGGACTTTAGAAACATATACCTAATCCACGGACACAATGCAACCTGAAATGACAATTCTATAACGACAATTAATAAACAACAATAAATAACATTTATATTGTCATCATCAGCTATTAACAGTCCACTGCTGGACTAGGCCTCTCCTTTGAAAGGAGGAATTGGCCTACTATACCACGCTGGCCAAACGGGTTGGTATAGGGTTTGTATTAAGTTTTCCTTCTCTCTGTTCTCTGCATAATATGCTCCCTCTGTCGGCTCTTACGACACCCATGGGATGATATGGGGTGGTGACATTCCGTATTCTTAATCCGTCACCACACGGACAAACATTTATATATATTTTAGGTATATATTTATTTATATATGTATATATAATATGTATTGTGTATGTATGTATATGTATGCATTTCTATATTCTATTTATGTATTATTATTATGATTTAATTTTATGTAATGTATACGCGTCCATCATATCTATTAAAAATATGTTTGAGTCCAACTCCGCTTTTCAAAATAGGTACACCTACCATTAATCTCTGCACCACTCTAAGGTAGACTGGCAGAAAATGCATTAAGTCTACTTTTATACTAATGTGCTATGTGTGTATATAAAGGTAATACACATACATACATACATATCATCACGCCTTTTATCCCCGAAGGGGTAGGCAGAGGTGTATTTCTACACCCACTTTTCGCCAGATATACTTTAGTCCCACGTAATAGGGGGCGAGCCTGTTGTCGTACCGGGCACATTTCCAGACTTCGTGCTGCTACTGAGAATTTCGTGACAGAAAAACCCAATAACACTGCCCAACCCAGGAATCGAACCCGGCACGAGACCAACGAGGCAGTCGTATAGGGTTTGATGTCGAGTTTTCCGTCTCTACGCAAATATGGTATTTGCATCGTGTTATCCCTTAGTCGCCTCTTACGACACCCACGGGAAGATTGGGGAATGGTGACACTTGTATTCTATGCCGTCAACCACACGGTTAATAGATAAATAAATAAAAATTGAGATCTTTGGTAGGCACGCAGCCTTACAACGTAGGCTGTGCCAGACCGGCAGCTGACGCCACATTAATATAGAAAAGATTCACCCGCGCCAGCGACAGATGGCGCGCACACACTGCCGCCAATTTGTACACTCATATACTAAACCAAAAGTGTAGTATATTATATTTATAAAGGATTTTCTAAATGAAAATTGGATTTTATCTTTCTTGTATTGAAAACGTGACGTCTAGTGATATCAAAATTGGCAGTTGGGATCGCTAACTCGGCTTAGCAGTCGAAAACGTGCTGCCTTCTACTACTAAGCCGAGGGTAGTGACTTCAATTGCCAATGGTAAATATTTAGGTATATATTAGAACGTTTTTAAGAATACATATCTCGTTTCCATAGTACAGTCTCCAGAGGTCATCCTGCCTTAGTACAAAAATATAAAAAACTAGAGGATGCCCGCGGTTACACCCGCGTTATTTAAGGCTACTGCTCCGCTCCTGTAGCTCATAGCGCGATGTTATATAGCCTATAGCCTTCTTTGATAAATGGGTTATCTAAAACTGAAAGAATTTTTCAAATCGGACCAGTAGTTCCTAAGATTAGCGCGTTCAACCAAACAAACCAGCAAACTCTTCAGCTTTATATATTAGTACTAGCTGACCCAGCGAACTCCGTATCGCCTTTTTAAGAGTTTTTATTTAATTCCCTTTTTCCCAAGCCTCTTTTCCAAAGTTACCATTGACTTAGCGTTTAATCTCTTATCATTTCAGAGTCTATAAATGATAAACAAATAAACATAGATTTTTATTTAATATTGAATTCCACATTTCTTAAAACATCGGAGACGATACCCATATCGACTTAAAAAAAATCCCGTCCGCCATCTTTGATTGCCTATCCGCCATCTTTGATCACGAAATAGATGTTGTATTTGGATTCACCATCTCTTAAATCATCAGACACGATACCCATATTGATTTTTTAAATTTTTCCCATCCGCCATCTTTGATTTCCCATACGCCATCTTGAATCACGAAATAAATGTTGTATTTGGATTCCTCATCCCTTTAAACAACGGAAACGATACCCATATTGATTTTTAAAAAATTCCCATACGCCATCTTTGATCACGTAATAGATGGTGTTTTTGAATTCCACATTCCTTAAAATATCGGAGACGATACCCATATCGACTTTAAAAAAAAATCCCGTCCGCCATCTTTGATTTCCTATCCGCCATCTTTGATCACGAAATTGATGTTTTATTTGGATTCACCATCCCTTAAATCATCAGAGACGATAACCATCTTGATTTTTAAAATTTTTCCCATCCGCCATCTTTGATTTCCCATCCACCATCTTGCATCACGAAATAGATGTTGTATTTGAATTCCCCATCCCTTTAAACATCGGAGACGATACCCATATTGATTTAAAAAAAAAAACCCATCCGCCATCTTTGATCACGAAATAGATGGTGTTTTTGGATTCACCATCCCTTAAATCATCAGAGACGATACCCATATTGATTTTTTTAATTTTTCCCATCCGCCATCTTTGATTTTCCATACGCCATCTTGAATCATGAAACAGATGTTGTATTTGGATTCCCCATCCCTTTAAACATCGGAGACGATACCCATATTGATTTAAAAAAAATCCCATCCGCCATCTTTGATCACGAAATAGATGGTGTTTTTGCACTCCCCATTCCTTAAAATATCGGAGACGATACCCATATCAACTTTAAAAAAAATCCCGTCCGCCATCTTTGATTTCCTATCCGCCATCTTTGATTTCCCATCCACCATCTTGCATCACGAAATAGATGTTGTATTTGAATTCCCCATCCCTTTAAACATCGGAGACGATACCCACATTGATTTAAAAAAAAAATCCCATCCGCCATCTTTGATCACGAAATAGATGGTGTTTTTGGATTCACCATCCCTTAAATCATCAGAGACGATACCCATATTGATTTTTTTAATTTTTTCCATCTGCCATCTTTGATTTTCCATACGCCATCTTGAATCATGAAACAGATGTTGTATTTGGATTCCCCATCCCTTTAAACATCGGAGACGATACCCATATTGATTTAAAAAAAATCCCATCCGCCATCTTTGATCACGAAATAGATGGTGTTTTTGCACTCCCCATTCCTTAAAATATCGGAGACGATACCCATATCAACTTTAAAAAAAATCCCGTCCGCCATCTTTGATTTCCTATCCGCCATCTTTGATCACGAAATAGATGTTGTATTTGGATTCTCCATCCCTTAAATCATCAGAGACGATACCAATATTGATTTATAAATTTTTCCCATCCGCCATCTTTGATTTCCCATCCACCATCTTGAATCACGAAACAGATGTTGTATTTGGATTCCCCATCCCTTTTAACATCGCAGACGATACCAATATTGTTTTTTTAAAATTTTCCTATCCGCCATCTTTGATTTCCTATCCGCCATCTTTGATCACGAAATAGATGTTGTATTTCGATTCCCCACCCCTTATAATATCGAAGGCGATATCCATATTGATTTTTAAAATTTTCTCATCCGCCATCTTTGATTGCCCGTCCGCCATCTTGGATCACTAAATAAATTTCATATTATTAATGAGCGTCCCGAAAATCTCGAAAACGATACCCATATAGATTGTATTTTATTCGTTTAGCCTTTTTTTGCCTTTGACCCAACCCTCCCCCTTCTCGTTTGACCATTTTATTATTTTTGTCTGGCCCCTAAAAGTTGTGGCGTAATTTTATGTAGCCTATAGCCTTTCTGAATAATTGGGCTATCATAGGCAATAACAATTTTTAAAATCCGACTGCTAGTTCCTAAGATTAGCCGACATTATCTTTTAGCCTTTTTAGCCTTTTGCCCGGGCCCAAAGGGTCGAAGCGTTATGTTATATAGCCTATAGCCTTCCGGAATAACTGGGCTATCGTATACAAAAAGAATTTTTTTCAGATCCGACCGGTTCCTGAGATTAGCGCGTTCAAACAAACAAACAAACAAACAAACAAACAAACTATTCCGCTTTATTATATTAGTATAGATAAGATAAGACATAAGATAATGCACCTGTGATAAATAAAACGTCAAACATATGCGTCACTATTCTTTTTTTCTAAAATTGATTATAGCCCCGGCAAATATGGTAAGAAAAGTAAAAAAAATGCATTTAGAGTACTTACTCAAATCTTTATGTTTCAGCCGTCATGGTCTTTCGCTTTTCCACACCAGCTTTACGCAAAAACCAGAAACAGCATTTAATTCCAACGCACAGCATTCTTGCTTCCATTCCCGCTCATTATCCACAAATCGGGAAACAAACTAATTAAGCGGGCCATAGCTTGGGATTTTAAATGGCAAACATATAAATTGTGCGGACCATCTGCTAGCGTGCAAACAACGGGACGAACAAACAAACGGTTGTATATATCAGGATCATTTTAGATTTTCACTGCAACGGATTTAAATGATGCATGGGTCAGGCGTATGTGTTTTGATAGGGTATTAAAATTATAGTAGATATTTTTTATAGACTCACGCCTGTATCTCTAAGGAGTAGGCAGAAGTGTAATATTATTATATTATACCCACTTTCCGCCATGCTATGAATCAAAATAATTAAATTCGAGCTTTCGAAGCTAAATTCGTTTTAAAATGTTAATTATTATCGCTTACTAACAGTAAAGTAAAAAAACGCAAGGAAATCTGCGTTTCAAAGAGTTATCTTATGGCATGTGGACTAAACTCTTCTCATAGTGACAAATGGACCGTGCCCAGCAGTGGGAAAGGTTTTTTTGTTTTTATTCGTTATTATGTTTGTTTCCTTAGAACTTGATTTCTTTAATAAACATTTTTTGTTTGGAAGCATGTGTCCCATCCGAGTCGGATAAATTATTAATTTTTATTCTTAAATATAAATGACTGCCTCCGTGGTCCAGTGGATAGCGTATGCGACTGCTGATCGGAGGTCCCGGGTTCGATTCGCGGGTCGGGCAAAAGTGTTACTGGGTTTTTTCGAATACTCAGTCGCAGCCTGGAGTATGGTGATGTGCCCGGTAACGGCAATAGGCTCGCCCCCTATTACGTGGGACCCAAAAATTCATGGCGAAATGTGGGTGTAATATTTAAACCTCTGCTTACCCCTTCGGGGATACAGGCGTGAGACTATAAATAAATAAATAAAAATATATAAATAGATATTCAAGTAGCAGCACAATACATAGGTGGAAAATGATTTCCGCATGTATACTGGTTAACGTCCGAACACCGAACCCGGTATGTGATTGACGTTCAATTATCGACGAAATTCGACATTCGCTGGACAGGTGGCTGCAGCCGACCGATCGTAATTGTTATTAATTTTCACACACTATCACTGCGAATATTCAAATATAATTATTTATGAATTTTGTGAAGGGTATTTGGTGTTATTTCACTGATTTTATACCAGATTTAGAATGTTGTTTTCAAAATATGCTTGCAGCGATTCGACGGACTCCGCAGGGGTCTTAGTTGGTAGGTCCGAAAATCCTCTAGTGTTGAAGTCACATACCTACCACATTTGACTGCCTTAACAAGCGGAAGCTGAGTACGTAATTTACGTTCCCAGCGTGATGACAAATAGAACCGAACACAGTACCTACCTTATCTATAATTATAGTAAATGACGTACCTATTGCTTTATGAAAAAATATACTGAATCTTTTTAAAGTATAACCGTAATCCGTTAGTTTGTAGAAGCGTAGGAGGCTACAGCGTAGAGATTCGTAGCGGAATGTGTAGCATTCCGCTACATAGACACAAAAACTGAAAGGAATATAAAAAACCTGCCAAGTTTTGTTTCTTTTTAAATAACTGGGATGTTAAATAAAGTATAATGATCCAGGCTGATAGTATGAAAAATATGAAAATTCAAGGAAAAGCATTAATATTTTATACTGTTCAAAAACCGATCTAGTGTACTATACTTTTTATATTACAACCTTTGTAGGTGTGTTCAAAAAGTATAATCTTGTCAATCTTTTGTGACACAGGATTTATACTAGTGAATAGGTATATTGTCATTCAAAAAATTTAATAATGTGGTCCCTGAGATAAACCACGAACAGCCGGACACGACTATAATTTACGGGTTCCTTTTAATTTACCGCGGAACCCAAAAAACCATTTAATCCTCACCAAAACGAGATTTAACTGCCCCAAAAACGTACTTACAAAGCTGCTTACTGCATACCAGCATTACGGATAATCAGTATGTCTGTCGGACCCGGCCTAAGACAATAGGAGTCTGTGAGATCCGCCGCATTAGCATGGGGTTGGGAACCGGCACCTGCTAGACACCCCTGTTGCGATAGCTTGATTACATCTGCGTGAAGGGGGATACGGGCCCCCGAGTGTCTGAAAGATGTGGTCATTTGGTGACATACTTTTAAATTTGTGGTATTTATTTTGTGTAAATATTGAAAAATTATTGATTAGGCGGGTCCACACAGACCGAGCAGCCTCGCGAGGAAAATGCTTCGCGAGGCTGCTCGGTCTGTGTGGACGTGGCTCGGTCGAGGAAAACACATGTGCCGCCGCGGCCGAGCTTACCGTGCGCCCGAGCCACCGAATTAGACACGTCCACACAGAGCGCGCAGCCTCGCGAGGAATTGGCGCGCGAGGCTGCGCGCTCTGTGTGGACGTGATCGGCCGAGGCATGCGCGTGTGCCGCCGCGGGCGAGCGACCTATCGGCCGAGCCATCGAGTTTGGTTTTTTGTTTTGCCTCGCTCGAACATAATAATCCCTACTAATAATATAAATTCACAAGTGTGTTTGTATGTTGGACATTTTTTTTATAGACTCACGTCTGTATCCGCGTAAGGATAGGCAGAGTTGTAATATTATTACATTCGCATTTCACCATGAAATGTTTAGGTCCCACGTAATAGGGGACGAGCCTATTGCCGTTAACGGGCACATCAGCAGACTCCGTGCTGCTTCTGAGAATTCGGGAAAACCCAGTAACACTTTTGCCCGACCCGGGAATCGAACCCGGGACCTCCGCTCAGCAGTCGCATACCCTAACCACTGGTCACTGAATGACGGAGGATACATTCATATAACATCATAACATTCTCATCTTTGACGCTATTTATTATACCAATAATAATCCTTCAGTCTGTGCTTCGGTTACAGTATACTTGCCTACAGACATTCATTTCCTATAATTCATTCTATATTTTTTTCCATGTCTACCTATTCCATCCTTTAGGTATAACAATAATCGACGACCGGTTGGCAAAGCGGGAGTGTAAGCGACTGCAACGCCGAAGGTCGCGGGTTCGATTCCCGCTCATGTCAAACATTTGTGTGCATGAACATGAATGTTTGTTTTGGTCTGGGTTTCTATGTATATATTTACAAAAAAAGTAAGTATAAGTAAATATGTATGTTATAGCTTATGGCTCATTATTACCATTGTCTAGTACCCAAAGTAGGTACAGCAATTGGCGTCAGTCAGGCAGCCGGCTAGTAAAAACACATGCCACAACCCTATTGCAGTATGACCATTTCCAAGTACTATATTTATGAACAAAATTTAAAAATAAGAGAGAGGAGAGACCAACGATCTCACATTGATACGTAGACCGATAGATGGCAAATGTAAATGTACCACAGAGAACCTTTGTATAAAATGTACTATTTCACTCTAATTCACAAGTTGACAATTTGATACATGTGTTCTGAATTCAAACTTTATGACAACTACAATTTTGTTTTTTCCTACGGTGCCGAGGCTGCCGCGCTCTAGGCCGCGTTCACATTTATCTGATGTAATCTGTCGTGACGGTGTCTGTCGTGTCGCGACAGACAATATCCAGGTCTGCGACAGAGAAGGGAGGGGGTTGTACAGAGCGAATTAAGATATTGGACTTAGATTAATTGTAAAAAAAAATACTTTATTTAATTATAACACCTTAACAGTATATTTAAAATATAAAAAAGTAATCGCTAATGTTAGATCTACAAAGGTATTTACAATAAATTAATGCTAAGATGACAATAAGATTATCTAGATAATTTGGTGGGGAGAGATGTGCTGACGAAGCTAACATTGCTGGGTTCCGTACAGTTAACTCGCGCGACACAACTCGTCAGACTAATGTGGACGCGCCACTGTCTGTCGTAAAGAGTCAGACGCGCGTATGCAATTGTGCGCAATGGACGACGAACTAATTGACTTCCTTTTTATAATATTATTCTTATACAGTACCTATAAATGAGCTAATTGAATACGAAATAATATAATCCTATGTAAATTATTTTTCGGATATAATTGGATATCTACTTAATCTGAATCGAATAATTCATCAAAAACATTGCGAAAGTGTGAACTCCACGACGAGAGTCAAGACAGAACTGATTTAAAATTGTGTCAGATCGCGACAGACGGCGACAGACAAATGTGAACGGTAAGTAATTACGACAGAGACCGTCACGAGAGATCACGTCAGATAAATGTGAACGCAGCTTTATTCTATGGCCTCGCTCGTTCGGGGACCGTTTCCTCGCGCGGCAAATGCCTCGCGAGGCTGCTCGCTCTGTGTGGACCCACCTATTGATGAAATGTTCCTACATGATGCAGATGGTGAATTTTAGTGCTATAATTCATTTTATCAGTAAAATAGAATTTTGCAATGATACCTATGTTTATTCCGTAAGAGTCTATAAATCTTAGACGGAATATAGGCCTGGATTAAACAGCGTACTATATTTAGACTTTGTTTTAATTAAAAAGTTAAGTCCATGATATAATTTATTGATGTATACAGGATGTCACAAGACCCATAACCAAGCCGAAGTCTACTTGCGGAAATCATGCCAAGTCATACTAACCAAAAATAAAGTCTGGGAAACGAATTTATTTTTAAGTTTTCCCATTTTTTAAACTTGAATTAAAAGCGCGCGCGTGCAATGTTCGTAATACCTAGTAATCCATGGGGTCATAGGGCATCTAAAGAACATATTGGCGGGGTAAATGCATCGATTTTGTACCTAATTAGAAAATTCCATACTAACTTTGAGAATCAATATCTCCTAAACCACTAATTTCCCAGGTATGGTGCTGAAGTAAAGAATGTTCGAAGTGATTGGTACAACATGGGATTTCAGTTTTCGTTACGGGTCTTTTTACCCGACTGCGCGACGCAAAGGAGGGTAATGTGTTTATCAGTCTATGTATGTATGTATGTTTGTTTCTATGTGGCGTTCTAGAGACCAAATGCGTAGGCTGATTTTGATGATTCTTACGTCAATCGATTCGTCTTAACCTTGCGAGTGTCACTAAAGACATAACAGTAATCAAAATTAACCACAGCGACAGCCAGACGCCATATTGTGAAAATGAAAAAAATTTAAGTCGATGAACTATGTCAAGTGGGGTGTCGTTGAATAGGTATTTTAAAATCATCTTTAGGTTCCTCTTATCATTTTTCATTTTAAATAATAGTTTAGGATATATAACGATTTAAAGATGTTTAACAAAAAAAAATTCTCGCTAATTTTCATACTTATTGATTTAAGTTTTTATTTCAAGTATAAACGATATACAAACACTCGATTGTGAAATTTACCATCTTATAACGAAGTCAATGAATCGTAACTAAAAAGTAAGTGAGTCGTTCTGTTCTGCATATTACTTAACAGAATTCTAAACTTCTGGGCTTGTTTCTTTCTTTTTAGTTTTTATTTAAGTTAATATTTTCACGTATTTTTTAAAATTAGTTTTTATGCCGGCCGGGCCGTGTGGTTGACGGCATAGAATACAAGTGTCACCACCCCCTATCTTCCCGTGGGTGGGTGTCGTAAGAGGCGACTAAGGGATAACACGATGCAAATACCATCTTTGCGTAGAGACGGAAAACTCGACATCAAACCCTATACGACTGCCTCGTTGGTCTCGCGGCATAAATGTGCGCGTGGGATCGGGAGATCCCGGGTTCGATTCCTGGGTCGGGCAGTGTTATTGGGTTTTACTGTCACGAAATTCTCAGTAGCAGCACGGAGTCTGGAAATGTGCCCGGTACGGCAATAGGCTCGCCCCTTATTACGTGGGACTAAAGTATATCTGGCGAAAAGTGGGTGTAGAAATACACCTCTGCCTACCCCTTCAGGGATAAAAGGCGTGACGTTATGTATTTTTATGCAGTCGGGCTTTATGTTTTTCTTTAAGTTATTTTTTACACCCTGTATAATATACCTAACCTACTATCAATAGACACTATAAGTCTATCGATAATTGGTTAGTTATATTAACTACTTTATACGTAAAATTGTTGTTTTGTATTAGGCACCTTATAGAAATCCAGAAAGAATAACACATTATCCGTAACTCTTTTTATCATAAATATAAATCGAAAATCACTCATCTATACCTCAGTTGGGTCCAAACCCTTTACATAATTTATACCATTACTGTAAACTAATCTAGGGCTCTCGGGAATTGCGTTACAGACGCGGGAACCGAACCAACTGACGCTGACGTTGTGTTATCGTTTCATTAACCAACTATTATGAGAATGCGGTACAAGCCAACCGGTGTTGTGCTAGGTAGTCTTGGGTATATTACCTTAGTTAAAATTTATAAGAAATAATAATTATGAACTTAATAAGGCATTTTCCCGGAAGGGTAAGCAGATACTACGGTTTGTACACCATTACCTACATATTTGTTATTGAAATACAAACCTTAACACTATGTTACAAGGTCTTATTGTAGATTGCAATTTATTCCTAACAACCTAGAATGACCTCGCCTATTTTAGGTAAATATGAGGCTTTGTCCAGCGCTGGACTTCGACAGTATGATGGTTAGTATGAGTATTGACTGCACTGTTGGCGTAGTGGTTTAAGCGGTCGCCTCGCCGCTTGACACTGCGCCGAGTGTTGTGGGTTCGATCCCCACACGAGACGACAATAAGTGTAATTCATAAATTGTTGTTTCGAGTCTGGGTGTTCATTGTGTCCGTTAGTTCTATGTTTGTAAAGTCCTCCGCGACACAGGATTAAGTCCTAATGCGGGAGTTGTCTTTAAAAAAAAAAAAGAAAAGAAAAAGAAAGTATGTGTATGAATAGCGAAAGATTGAAAGTAGCTCATCATACAACTCATACAATATTAGGTATTTAGCAATCAGATTGAAAGTATTTATCATACAAAACATACAGAATTGGGTACTTAGCAATCGTGTGACATGAACAGCTGAGAGCCACCCACCCCTCCTTATTCCATCTGCGGCATAGAGATATAAAGGATAGAGTGGCAGAGTGGGGCCAATGACTGTCCGTCAGTGCGAGAGAAAAAGGCCCCCTGCATCTCTCTATAACAGTACATGCACAACATCAACATTGCGCAATGGCGTGCTACCTGTAACTATTATTTATATCAGTTTATCAGTAATCAATAGTTTACAAGTTGTTTTTATTGATACACGAAGATAGTTTGAAATGACAAAAAAGTGTATATTTTGTAAAAAATTGACCATAATACAAATTCAATGTTTGGGGACACAACGACAACACACTTTGACAGTTGCCAACCCCATTGTAGAATGTAGAGCATGCGTTGTTAAAGAGAGATGCAGGGGGCCTTTAACTGTTGCGTTCTCCCTCCCACCGGCGGACACGACACAATATTGAGTTAGGCACTGTTCTGCCACTCTATCCTTTATATCTCTATGATCTGCGGTCGCGTCCAGTGGGTACGTAAGCTCTATCACTTAGCGATCTAATGGAAATTTGTTATTTTTCCTCTCTTTACTGTCAGAGCCGCGGTTCAAGTCTTCGAACAAACATATTTATTTTTAAAGACTCGTCATGCCTGTATCGGTCCGTGTGGTGACGGATTAAGAATACAGAATGTCACCACCCCATATCATCCCATGGTGTCGTAAGAGCCGACAGAGGGAGCATATTATGCAGAGAACAGCACTGTAAGAGAAGGAAAACTTTATATAAACCCTATACCATCCCGTTTGGTCAGAGTGGTATAGTAGGCCAATTCCTCCTTTCAAAGGAGAGGCCTAGTCCAGCAGTGGACTGTTAAGGGCTGATGATGATGATGCCTGTATCACCGAAAGGATAGAACATTTCGCAATGTTGTTTTTGTTAGGTCACAAGCTATACAGAAGGCGAGCTAATTGCCGTTGCCGAGCACACTGAGAATGCCAAAGTGCTGCTATTGAGAATTCGGAAAAACTCAGTAACACATTTGATTTGGACTGCGAAAGGCCGTTTGATAATTAGTATGTGTACACATCGCGAAAGATTAGTTTTATATCATACAACTCATACAACATTGTACTTAGTAATCGTGTGACATGAACAGCTGAGAGCCACCCACCCCTCCTTATTCCATCTGCGGTCGCGTCCAATCGGTACGTAAGCTCTATCACTTAACGATCCGATGCGAATTTGTTATTTTTTCCTGACGGGTCTTCGGTTCAATTCGCCATTCGGGTATAGGTGCTGAGATATTTCAATTGTGGTGTGACTTTTCTGTATTTTATTATGATATTTATAATGCACTTTTGCTTTCATATCTTTTTAGAATTGTGTCAGATATTTGCAAAATATACAAAACTAATTGTCGTGTCCGTTACATGTCTTCGTGATGCTCGTCTTCGCCATCGGACGATAGTTGTCGTCAGTCCCTGTAGCTACCGTTACAAACTAACACACTTTCGCATTTATAATATTAGTATGTATAAATCTGAACTATTGCTGCCAGTAGGCGCCGTATGTATAGATGTTACGAAGTATAACAGTGTAGTGTGTAGAACTGCAGACCGCGGTGCCGCGTGCGACGCATCTGTGCCCCCGCACTGTTTATTGCACGATTTACATTTATGACTAGCTTTTAGCTTTACTACTTTTCTTTGTATGTGTATTGAAATTATATTAAAAAATATTGAATATTGATTGATATACGTACTTAGATGCGTTAGAATTAAAGTAGACGGCGTGTTGGCGTAGCGGGAGTGCAAGCGACTGCTACGTCGAAGGTCGCGGGTTCGATTCCCGCTCAAGTCAAACATTTGTGTGCATGAACCTGGATGTTTGTCTTGGTCTGGGTGTTTCTATGTATAATATGTATGTATTTACAAAAAAAGTATATATGTATGTTTATCCATTATCTAGTACCCATAGTACAAGCTCTGCTTAGTTTGGGACTAGATGGTGTTGTGTGAATGTGTTACAATATTATATTATACTAGCTGACCCGGCAAACGTTGTTTAGCAAATATTTTTTTTTTTTTTGAAAAATAGATGTTGGCCGATTCTCATAGATACCGGATAAGCACAAAAAATTTCATCAAAATCGGTCAAGCCGTTTCGGAGGAGTATGGGAACGAAAACTGTGACACGAGAATTTTATATATTAGACTAGTCGACGCCAGCGGCTTCGCACGCACATATTTTCGAATTTCCCGTTTTGCCCGATCCCGTGGTAATTTCGGGAAATCCCGTCTTAGTGCACCCCTACGGTCTCCAAGGAACATACATGCTAAATTTCAGCTTCTTGCGCCAAGTAGTTTCGGCTGTAGCTTGTCTGTCAGTCAGTCAGTAACGCAAGGATTTAATATTAATACAGATTATTATTATAATTCTATGCATAAAATAATCGTAAAAATATTTCGATATAAAATATAAGGTTACTAAGTATATAATTATATTTTCTCCAATACACTTTATTTTCGGCAAGTTTATGCAATGGCTAGTGAAATGTACTTGATTGTGAAAGTTGTATTTCAAAGATTGCATAATTTAAAGTACACGTTACTTTATACGAGGCATGCTTGATGCATTTAAATTCTTTGGACGTCTCTAACCTGAAATGATGATTAGGATTTAAAACTTTTTATTCAAAAAGCGTATAAAAGGCATTTTCTGTCCGTCTACCTTAAGCGATGAAGAGATTGAAAGTAGATGTATTCTCAATTAAATTGGAATTTACTTATATTTACTAATATTTCCCAACGAATTTGTGTTAATTAGGAAATAAACAGATGGCATAGTAGTTTCAGTGGCCAATTACTACATTCATCATCATTAGGCCTACATATAAACTGTAACACTGCTGGGCACGGGCCTCTTCTCACTATGAGAAGAGTAAGGCCATAGTCCACCACGCTGGCCAAGTGCGGGTTGGCAGACTTCAAATGTCTTTCGAGAACATTAGGGAGAACTCTCAGACATGCAGGTTTCTTCACGATGTTATTTAGTAATCGATAATTAACAATTTAATACGCAAATAACTCCGAAGAGTCATTGGTGCGGGCCGTGGATTCGAACCCGGACCCTCTACGTAGCAGTCTGTCGGTCTCTCCACTAGGCTATCGCTGCTTCCATTAATTACTACATTATAAAGTATAAACATTTATTAAGTACTAGACGACGTCCGCAGCTACGCTTGCACATTTTTTTTTTTGTTTTTGCCCGATCCCGTCGGAATTTTGGAAAATCCCTCCTTAGTGCACCCCTACGGTCCCCAAGGAACATACATGCCAAATTTCAGCTTCCTGCGTCCAATAGTTTTGGCTGTAGCTTGTCTGTCAGTCAGTCAGTTACGCAAGGATTTTATATATACAGATTGTAATTAATGCCTATTAAGTTTTACTGCCTTCAGTAAAACTTAATAGGCATTAATTGCAATCAAAATATCCTTATAATTTTAGCCTAACTTAGATTGTACAATGTACATGAACAAGTACAGTGTGTAGACCACGGCGCGCCCGCGGTCCCGGCTGTAGCGCATCTGCGATGCACAGTTTATTGTGCCATTTACATTTTGTGTGCAGCTTCACTTCACTATCCTATTTCTTTTATATATATTAGTGCTTATTTAGGCATAGAATATTGTTGTATGTTATGACTGCCTCCGTGGTCGAGTAGATTGCGTATGCGACTGCTGATCGGAGGTCCCGGGTTCGATACCCGGGTCGGGCCAATGTGTTACTGGGTTTTTCAGTAGCAGCACGGAATCTGGCTATAGGCTCGCCCCCTATTACATGGGACCTAAAAAAATTCATGGCGTAATGTGGGTGTATATATATTACGCCTCTGCCTACACCATCGGGGATATAGGCGTGAGTCTATAAAAAAAATGATTATGAGTCATTAGGAGGATTTGGCCTACAATACTACACTGACCAGACGGAAAAATATATTCTATGTATAGGGTTTTATGTCAAGTTTATCATCTCTTCTCAAAGATACTATTTGCTTCGTGTACTTTCCTTAGTCACCCTCTACGACACCCATTGCTATTATAATATTACTCGTCGACGCCAGCGGCTTGGCACGCACATATTTTCGAATGTCCCGTTTTGCCCGATCCCGTACGAATTTCGGGAAATCCCGTCTTAGTGCACCCCTACGGTCCTCAAGGAACATACATGCTAAATTTCAGCTTTTTGCGCCGCGTAGTTTCGTCTGTAGCGTGTCTGTCAGTCAGTCAGTAACGCAAGGATTTTATATATTAAGATTAATATCCAATAGATAGAATCCCAGAGATAAGCTTTATCAAACAAACAAACTCTTTAGCTCTATATTAGTAAGATTCCATCCCTACAACTAAAAAATCAATGGAAACGGTATCGAAAACACTTGCCTTCTCGTACTACGTAACATGGCGTGAATAACGATAAGTTTGACATACATTGCTGGTTGGTTGAGTGGGCGGTGGAGTGTGGTGTGAAGTAAAGCGTCGATGTATGCGGCGGCGAACAATGCCGTGGTACGGACGGCGTCAGGTGCGCCCGACGGCGCGGGTTTGGCAAATTTTAATGAATATTGCCGAAGATGTTTGGTTACTAGATGTGAATTTTTTGGGACGATATTGTGGTAATCTTGTGACTAAAGCTTGTGTAAACGGAGTGAAATGTCTTATAAATATGTCAGGTAGGTGTTTTACTTTTCGGGTATTTAATAACGTGCCGAGGAAACAAAAACTGGACCCTTACTGCCCAAAACATTGGAAAGAGATGACCTTTAGTGTAGGACACTAAATTATTGGTTGAAAACGCTAAGAAGTAAATAAATAAGAGGTACGTGATTAATTCTGGTTCTATAAATGACAATAACAATGTTAAAAATGTGATGACGTTATTGTTGGTAAAGAATAATACTAATATATTTTTTTTTTATTAAGGAGATAACTATGAGCCTAAACTAATACGATTAGGAGCTGAGCAAAAATCCATGACCATTTTCGATCCAGGTATCTCTCAAAATAAAAACTGTCCGTGTGGTGACGGATTAAGAATACGGATTGTCACCACCCCATATCATCCCATGGGTGTCGTAAGAGCCGACAGAGGGATTATATTACGCAGAGAACAGCACTGTGAGACAAGGAAAACTTGATACAAACCCTATACCAACCCGTTTGGCCAGCGTGGTATAGTAGGCCAATTCCTCCTTTCAAAGGAGAGGCCTAGTCCAGCAGTGGACTGTTAAAGGCTGATGATGATGATCTTTTAAAAATATATTTATCGGTAAATCTAGAATATTGACTATAGCCATTGAGTGGGGTAAGTCAGTAGTCCACCTGATGGTAGGTAAGCAGTAACACTAATGGCCAGTTCCACCGGAGTCTAATAAACACCTGTTAATTTTTTTGTCAGATAATTCACACAAACTTAACTCTGACTACTGACAACTGATAACTGGACAACCTTTCTGGACTGCCTCCGTGGTCCAATGGATAGCGTATGCGATTGATAATCGGAGGTCCCGGGTTCGATTCCCGGGTCGGGCAAAAGTGTTACTGGGTTTTTCCGAATACTCTGGATGATAATGCGTAACCAGATGTGATGAAGTAGGCCAAAGTGTTTTATTATAGCAAGGCAACACCGCCAATTCGTTGTCTTGGAGGAAGTCTCTGGAAGGTCTACGCCCTTGCTTTGCGAACGTGGCAGTAAATGTAGAGTCTTTAAGTAATTATTTTATGAATTTATTATTTTGACGTTCATAAGCGTCACATTGTGACCCAAATGAATAAAGGATTTTGACTTTGACTTTGACTTTGAAGGAAATATTTCAGACCTACGCTCAGCTCCCAACAAACTCAACACTCTAACCCCATCCAGCACTTCTCTACATCTTCAGAGGTCGCCATGTGGCACCGAGAGGCGTGTTATATGGATTTTCATTTAGGAGAACGTATAACATCGTCAGGCTTAGCGGCTAATGCGACTTTTTATACGCGACTTAAAAATATTTGCCACGCTCCGGCGGACTGCGACAAATCTTACCCGGGAATTACATACCACGGGGTCACGATTTACTGCGCTGCGATTTCTTAGAAAACAATATTTTGTTAATAAACTTGGTTGCTTTTTTTTGGTGTTGACTTGAAAACTTTTGGGTGGTATTGTATTTTCTTTTTGTTGCTGCTTTCACTAGTATTTGTGTTATTTCATATGTAGCTTAGAACTTAATAAAGTGTCCGTGGAGTGACGGATTAAGAATACAGAATGTCACCACCCCGTATCATCTTATGGGTGTCGTAGGAGCCGACAGAGGGAGCATATTATGCAGAGAACAGCACTGTAAGAGAAGGAAAACTTGATACAAACCCTATACCAACACGTTTGGCCAGCGTGGTATAGTAAGCCTATTCCTCCTTTCAAAGGAGAGGCCTAGTCCAGCAGTGGACTGTTGGTGGCTGGTTAAAGGCTGATGATGATGATTAATGGCACAAAGAACGCATTGTCAACTTGTCTCGGCATTTACAA
Organism: Euclidia mi; assembly: GCA_944739405.2. NCBI lineage: Eukaryota > Metazoa > Arthropoda > Insecta > Lepidoptera > Erebidae > Euclidia > Euclidia mi. The sequence continues at coordinate 2,299,460 of OX123206.2, forward strand.
CAGACCGCTACCGTGATTTAAAAGGCACGTATGTAAAGTTATCGGTCCTGGTTCTTGTCACAGAAAAAGAGCCGGTAGGCTATGACGGAGACCGAGAAAGTTTATAAGACTACAATACCAGACCACCAAACACAAACTCTCAATTAGTAGATAGTTATATTATTTGGCAGAAAGTAATAAACACAAATTTCTTTTTTTATCCGATTGATTATTCCAATTTGTTTGACTAGGTGGTTTAACTAGCCTTAATATCTCATATAATATCACTTATAAGTTGTGCTAATAAGCACAGAAATATATTCTTTATCTAAGACAAGCCAACACTTCCTGCACAGATAACATAATACTATACAAGTACCTGCCGCGTCGCGGGTGACATTACAAACAATGCTAACGGAAACTAAAAACACCTTGTGTTAAAGTTTTAGTGCTGAGATTCAAGCCACAACACACTGCTCATTGAGGGGGAATTAAAATAATTGTAAGATGTTTAATAAGACTTCAATAGACAAGTGGAGATACCAACATATATTTAAATATAATATATCTACATACATCTTTACTGGTACGCTTACAACTACCATTTTTGTGCTACCAATAATATCTCCATCCAAAGGTTGCCTGGTAGAAATCGCCGTAGAATCCGCCCATTGTACTGTATCTTAAATATGTAAATTTCTTTAAAATTTTTTGTATTAGTGTATAATAAATAAATAAATAACAGACTACCATGCAGAGGGTACCGAGTTCGAATCCATGGCGCGCACCACGGATCTACACTAAGCTATCACTGCCTCATGCGATCACTTAAATTTTACTTTAAAATAATTTTTATATTTTCGTCATATACAGTTCAGTATTTTAACAACATTACAATTATTAAGAAAAGTACATTCAGAATAAGAAATCGCACAGCTTGAAGAAGCTCACCTCAGCGGCGGTTTATTAAAACTATAATACACCACCGCTGTGAAGATTTAACTAAAACACTCTGGTCTCAGTTGGATATTATTAAATTATTAAGTTGTTCTTTTCCCTTTGGACCTAGGTTACCTCTTACACTTCTCATAGAGAGGAGGATCAAGAGGCCGTGCCCAGCAGTGGGGCAGTTCGGAGCTCAGATCGATCGAAGATAATGATTTGCATTGATTTTATAAAAATAGGATTAAAAGGCCCCGTTTCTGGGCATGAGCCTGATGATGAAGGAAGTCTTGGATTTACCTTGGAACAAAAAAGAAAAGAAGAAAATACATACATACATACATAGTCTCACGCCTGTTTCCCCGAAGGGGTAGGCAGAGGCATATTAAACGCCCACTTTTTGCCAGTGTTTTGATCCCACGTCATAGGTGGCGAGCCTATTGCCGCTTATCGGGATATTTGGTTTGCCAGAGCCTCGTCCGTTGATCGGCAGGTGCACCACTTGCAGGTGAGGTTGGCTTGGGACCCTAAGTTCTTGGTGGGAACCCTATGCACCAAACACTAAGAAGAAAATAATTATATTATTATATCGTAGGTAAAATGTGTGAGATGCTTTTAAGACATTTTTATTTTTACTCTTTGGTATCTGCCAGTTGTTTTCCATTAACAAAAGTGTTAAAAAGAATAATAAGAATATTTCATTAATATATCAATATACAGGTTGTACTACCCTTAACTAAAACTGAAACCTTATATTGTATCAATTATTACAAACATTTTTTACTTCGGCACCATACATGGGCAATTACTGGTTCAGGAGATATTGAGGCTCAAAGTCACTATACAATTTTTCTAATTAGTTGCAAAATCGATGCATTTACCCCGCCAATTTGTTCTATAGATGTCCTATACACCCACGGTTAAGTAGGTATTTTGTGCATTGCACGCTCGCACATTAACATGCGTCTTGAAAAATGTGTCTACTTAAAAAAAGTATAGTCTGCCAGGTATTATTTTTGCTTAGTATAACTTGGTATGATGTCCAAAACGAGTAGACGTCGGTCGGCTTGGTGATGGGTCTTGTGACACCCTGAATGTATATCTTTTATATATTTTATGCAAAACTAGCTGTTTCTCGCGATTTCAACCGCGGCCTGGGGGAACTACTTCGCGTACCCGATTAATTTATAGCCTAAGTTACTCCTTGGTACATCAGCTATCCGTCAGTGAACGTCCCGTCTAAATTGGTCCAGCTGTTTCAGAGATTAGCGAGAGCAAACAGACAAACAGACAAAAATGGTAAAAAATGACATTTCGGTGTATGTACCGTGTATACACCCATATGCATTTAGTAAAAAGCGGTTATTTTAATATTACAAACAGACACTCCAATTTTATTTATATGTATAGATATATAGATAAAATTAAATAGGTACATAAAATAATTATATAAAGCAAATCGAATAATACAAGTAAGATTTATTTATTTTTATTGAAGAGTTAGCACGATGTTCTAAAAGACCCTTGGAATTGTGCAAAGGGAAAAGTAGTAACTCTATTGTATAAAAAAAATCATAAATGAGTACTAACACAATTATTTATTCAAATAAAAATATTATAAAAAAAACATCTATTATTAAATATATTTTCATACCAATCCAATCGAAACCCAACAACATTATAATAACTATGTTCCACATATCATACAAATCAATTTAGACTCTTCAAATAAATAAACGGTTCGGCCGGCTGTGGCTGACAACCTCCTGTAAGGGATGGCTGGCACAGATGTTACCCCTCTCCCCTCCTACCTACCCCTACTCACCCCTCCACGCTAGCCCGGACCGGCCCGGGGGAAAGGATTACAATTATCGATGTTGCGATGGAAAAATGACGATTTTTTTTTAATAAAGAGTTTGTTTTCTGTTTTCAATGGATAACGTAAAGGAGTATGTGTGGTCTTATATTAACAAAATAAATTAAAATATATTTCTCGGAAATTATCTTACGGTATTTTGAAACAAAGTTATCGATGACTTGTTTGTACTTGCCAATTTTGTATAGAACAAGAATAAAATGGGTCATAGTACTCCCTCACCTAGACAGAAAGACAGTCTGTATATTAGGAAAAAGTAGCCATTATCCAAGTAATTGCTAGCAAATACATGGCACAGGGAAACTGATCGGTATAACTTAAAATCAAGAATTAATTAAATTGTTGTATATAAATTTCTTGAACAACGCATCCATAAAACCATTGTTACGTATGAATGAATGAATGAATGAATGATATTTATTTGCATTAACATATTGTATACAAACATTGGTGTGCATGCAAGATCTTACAGTGTATTGGTTCATACACGTTTGCCATAACTTGTGGCGTGCAAATTCTATTAGGAATGTAATAATTAATTATTATTTATTCAATTAAATTAAAATTTTTGAATAAACAAATGAGAGTCAATCAAAGAATATAAACATAAAATAAAATTAAGACACATACACATACATACATACATATCGTCACGCCTTTTATCCTCGAAGGGGTAGGCAGAGGTGTATTTCTACACCGACTTTTCGCCAGATATACTTTAGTCCCACGTAATAAGGGGCGAGCCTATTGCCGTACCGGGCACATTTCCAGACTCCGTGCTGCTACTGAGAATTTCGTGACAGAAAAACCCAATAACACTGCCCGACCCAGGAATCGAACCCGGGACCTCCCGATCCCACGCGCACATTTATGCCGCGAGACCAACGAGGCAGTCGTATAGGGTTTGATGTCGAGTTTTCCGTCTCTACGCAAAGATGGTATTTGCATCGTGTTAAGTTAATAAAATTAAGAAAAAACAAAATGTCATGTATAAAAGTAATGAAATAAATGTCAAATCAAATAATAATACCTACTTTTAAGTTACGCACAATAATAAAGTCAATAATTATATCTAATGTCAATTTTATAAATATATATTAATTCATTGGATTATTACAATTTATTAATACATATTATAACAATAATAATTGGAGCTCGTGTAAATAATATTTTATTTATATTGAGTCGTTCAAAAACTCTGTGACAGTATAATATGCTTTAGTCATTAATAGCAATTTCATTTGAGTTTTAAAAGCTTCTGTGGTAAGTGTTTTCCAACTCTTAGGGAGTTTATTGTATATAACTGGAGCCATACAAAAAATGCTTTTGCGCATAAGTGTTGTCCGAGCCGTGTGCAGACACTATTTGCTATTATCTCGCCTATTTCTAGGTGCTACGTCTGATAGATAGACGAGGAAATAAACTTGGGTTAGATTTAACAAATGAAGCTATTTCCAATATATAAATACATGGCATTGTGAGTATATTGAATTGCTTAAAATACGGTTTACAACTATCAGTAACTTTGAGATAAAACATAGATCTAAGGCACCTTTTTTGGGCTTTGAATATTGTGTCCTTTTCGGTGGAGTTGCCCCAAAAAATAATACCGAATCTGATTAGAGATTCCACAAGACCATGATATGCAGCCAACAATGCTTCTCTGTTAATTACTCGTGCAAATTTTTTTATTAAGTTTATGTATGTGCGCCTTCCAATTGAGATTCCTATCCAGAGCTAAACCTAAAAACCTAGTCGTGTCAACTGCGTCAATATTATTATCATTATATTCAATGTCAAAACTACTACATGTCATTGCTCTATGGATAAAGTGCATTATTACCGTCTTGTTAACATTTATTTTAAGATTATTGCTATCCAACCATGATATAGTTTTAGCCAGAGTATTACTTATATCATATCTATATGATTTCCTATGTTTGCAGGGTATAGTTATCGTGCAATCGTCCGCCAATAGTGTCATGGGATGTTCTATGGCTTTTAATAAATCATTAATATAGACAATGAATATTAGGGGCCCGAGTATGCTCCCTTGAGGGATTCCGTAGGCAACTGTACGGTAAGGTTACGGCGTTGTCTTTTCTATGTATGTGAACCAAAACCACTATCCACATGTTCTTATGATGTAAGATTTTAAGCGCTACACTGCGCTCTAAAACACAAATCGCAGATGTATCCCAAAAAGCAGGCAAATTAAAATATGACTGGGCCGGTCATGTCTGTCGTATGTCTCACGATCTTTGGGCTAAAACTACCACTTTGTGGGTCGCAGATTGAAAGAGGCCTCGCGGCAGACCAAAGATTAGGTGGCTACACGATCTTACACTATTTAATAAAGAGTGGGTAACAACAGCTCTCGATAGAGAAAGGTGGAAAAAAGGGTAGGGAGACCTTTGCCCTGCAGTGGGACAAGTTAGGCTGCAAATAATAACTACCGGCTGTAGTTCAGGCTATGGTTATCAGTGACAGGCATTGGGCGGCGGTCGCAACCTTCTGCGAGGAAGTAATCTCGCAGAAGGAAGCGGCGGAGCGAGCCAGGGAGGAAAATGCCTTGCCTGACTCGATCCGCTGCCGGCGAACCAATGCGCTGAAATGCGCCTTATGCCGCCTTAAGTGGTACTGCGGGAGCAGGATCAGGGATATCCATCGTCTGCAGGATTCTGCAATGGGGTTGATGTCCTAGGATGAGCCGGGACATCGCCCAAGAGAGGTAGCTCGCTCTAGTGCGGGTGTCTCGCTGGGAGGTTGCCGAAGTCGTAACGTGTTCCGGGACCTCCCGTCAAGGCGACGTGCAAGGCTCAACGCGGGTTGTTTAGTGGGTGCAGTCCCACATAACCTTTATTTGTCCCCCGAACAAATGGGGTATGTATAAGCATTTTTCCCGCGATAAAAAAAGGGCTGCAAATAATAATAAGATTTAAAGCGGATAGAAATAAAATTATTTTCTTTCTCCCTTCTTCCTTTCTTCTGTCTCAAATTGACAGAACTGCGGATGGCGAGGTAATATCGATGCGCTAACAAGGTGCATCGTAGGCGCCAACTATTATTTAATTAAAATGAGTCAATGTGCTCGCATAGTGCAGTGGCCTAAAGGGGCGGCTCGCCAACACTACGCCAAGTGGGTTCGATTTCGATCTTAGCGTAATCTGTATATATAAAATCCTTTCGTTACTGACTGGCTGACAGAAAAACTACAGCCAAAACTTTTAGGCGCAGGAAACTGAAATTTGGCATGTACGTTACGTGTGAAACGTAGGGGTGCACTAAGAAGGGATTTTCCGAAGCTCCCACAGGCTCGAGAAGAAACTCTTAAATAAAAACATGTGCGAGCGTAGCTGCGGGCGGCTTCTAGTCCACAAATAAATTGTTGTTTGGAGTCTAGGCCGTTATTTGTGAGCTTTGGTTTAGTCTTTTGAAGAATAAATGCCCAAAAACGTAATATTTATCCACCGAAACCCATAGCTGTATTCGCAGAAGTAACAGAAAGAAGATGATAAAATACACCATTGAAACGAGACTAAAATACAAATATCTAACGTCCGGTTTCCATATTCGATCTATGCATGGAATTCGCTACAAGGGATACATGTACTATTCACAATATCTAATACTAATATATAAAGCTGAAGAGTTTGTTTGTTTGTTTGGTTGAACGCGCTAATCTCTGGCACTAATGGACCGATTTCAAAAATTCTTTCAGTGTAAGATAGCTCATTTGCCGACAAAGGCTATATAACATCACGCTATGAGCCACAGGAGAGGAGCAGTAGCCTTAAATAACCACTTTATTTAAGGCTACTGCTCCTCTCCTGTGGTCGCGGGCTCATCTAGTTATCAATAAATTTAAAATTCTTGTGTTAGATAATGACTGACAGATAACGTAGAGCCGAAATTCCCGAGCGCAGGAAGCTGAATTATGTCATGAAACTCATGAATGATGCTCAGAGGTTGCAATAAGAAGAGATTCTTCATAAGAAATGAAAGTTATGTTTAAAACTTGAGTAATTTATACTCCGTGTAAATTATCTTCATCTCCCCATTCAAGGAGAAATTCCTGATAAGTTTATCAACATACTCTGAAGTAAATGCCTCGCCAGCTCGGGGTGGGAGCGAGAGGGCGGCATCAGCTGTCCCGCACATCTGTCTCCTTATAAACTTTTGTACACATGTGGCTCCTTCATAACTGACGAATGTGACTACCAACAGATGGATTGGAAAGGGTAACGTGGTAATTGGGTTTTAATCTGTGCTAATACTAGGGTTATTGGTGATTTCATTTAAGTCGAGGATATTTTACTTAATTAGTATTTAGCCGTGTGGTTGACGGCATAGAATACAAGTGTCACCACCCCCTATCTACCCGTGGGTGTCGTAAGAGGCGACTAAGGGATAACACGATGCAAATACCATCTTTGCGTAGAGACGGAAAACTCGACATCAAACCCTATACGACTGCCTCGTTGGTCTCGCGGCATGTGCGCGTGGGATCGGGAGGTCCCGGGTTCGATTCCTGGGTCGGGCAGTGTTATTGGGTTTTTCTCTCACGAAATTCTCAGCAGCAGCACGGAGTCTGGAAATGTGCCCGGTACGGCAATAGGCTCGCCCCTTATTACGTGGGACTAAACTATACCTGGTGAAAAGTGGGTGTAGAAATACACCTCTGCCTACCTCTTCGGGGTTATAGGCGTGAGACTATGTATGTATGTATGTATTTAATGTATTTATGCTACAAAGGTCTTTCTTCATTTTATTCTAGAATACGCCAAAATTTAATCTCAGTACCATTCTAAGATGAGAGTCAAGATGGCAGGTGTACCATTGTCAATTAAACTGTATCAATTACCAAAACAATGAACCTGATACTCGCTATTTTGTACCTAGACATGAAAATGGCGTAAATAAAAAAAATTAAAACGGTGAAATATCAAAATCAAAATCATTTATTCATTTAGGCCACAAAGTGACGCTTATGAACGTCAAAATTTTTAGTTAATTACTAGATGATTCTACATTTACTGCCACGTTCGCAATGCAATAGGTAGAACCACGAGAAAGAACGGGCAATAAAACTCGTGGCCACTCTTTTTAACTGCCAGTATAATGTATTTACATGTTATCTTTGTAAGGAGCTGCAACTGTTTTACATTGTGAGTTATCTACAAATGCAAAATTTTAATAGTTTTTGATATCGTACTCAAGCAATAATTGATTTTCATTTGGTCAGCCTCCCAAAGTAAATGTGGTGAAACAGGAGCATCAACTTACGTCTTTTGATGTTGGCAACTCGTGAACTTGACTGCTCAGAGCTATGGTTTATCTATAAAAAGCAGCGATAGCCCGGAGTAGATACTAACAGTATCGTACTGTCTCGCACCATTAACTTTTCGAAGTTATGTGCGTGTTAAAAGGTTAATCATTGCGTGCTCCGTGAGATGTATAGGCCAAGATTAATGCCTTCAGTAGTTTCATCGTGAAAGAAGTACAAACAGACACACTTTTGTATTGTAATATTAGTATAGTAAGGACATCGAATTCTCTAATCATGTAGGAACCTCAGAGAACGTATATTTATGTCGTTTTCCGAGTATAGCTTCGTAGCAATCTGACTGCCGCCTACACGAATCGCTACGAATCTGCAAACACCTACGTGCCGCTACGATAGCTGCCTGGCGTAGACTTGCTACGAGTGACGTCACGTGTATTTAATTGTTAACATTAAATTTATATGCATCACTTTTAACAAAACAAACATGCAAAATGTATTACAAGATTAGAGCTATATTTACCTACTTTACACCGCAAATAGACATAGACCATTGGTCCTTTTATCAAACAGCATAATTTTTTCACATAATACATAAAATATATATTATTTACACAATTATATGTAGATACCAGCAGTCAGATACATAATCTGTACCTATAAAGTAGATGGTATATAATGTTTTTCTATACTATCACAACAAGCAAATCAGTTCCAAAATAATAAATTTAATCTCCACTTTACTCAGGCAATAGTGTACAAAAAATACCACAGATCTTTCATTTCAATGAATTCAAAAGCCTTAAAATTCTAGTGTGAGTTTATACGGTTGCCATGACAACGCTACAGGCGATCGTGAGAGTTTCCCCAGCTGGGATGCTGTAATATCATCCAAGATCAACAGTACACTACATATGTGTTATCACTAATTACTTATCTGTGAATAAAAATGATAATTTTATGTAAATATACTTAATGTGTGTGTAGTGATAGCGCTGTGGTTGGAGTAGTCACTCGGCGACGAGTGTTGTTGGGTTCACTACATTAGTACGCTACACAAAAGTCATGGGTTCGATTATTACCCGGGATAACTTTAAGATACATCACAAAGGTGACTGCACCTTTGGTGTAGCGGTTTAAGCGGCCGCCTCGCCGCTTGACACTGCGCCGAGTGTTGTGGGTTCGATTCCCACACGAGGCAACACAATTGTGTGATCCATAAATTGTCGTTTCGACTCTGGGTGTTTATTTATTTATTTATTAGACAAGTGGCGAGGCGGCCGCTTAAACCTCTACGCCAACCGTGCAGACATTTTTTCTTCAAAAATATAACTCATAGGAAATTAAATGTGGCAATAGCTTTATTTGCCGCCGCATTAATATAAATCTTATAACAGGTATAATTTTTAAATTAAAGTACAGTTTATGGATTTTACTGAGATTTCTTTACAACATAATGATATAGAAACGACATTATTTCGTAAAGTTCAAGGTTTCGACAACTTTACGGCAACCGTGGTCACTGGAACTGGAAGTATTTTTAAAGTACCCTAACATTGTTCAGCTATACCAATAGCTGAACAATGTTAATTGATGAAATCGGTAAAAAATTACGACAATTTTCAAATCATCTGAATATACGAGAGCGATGTGGCCTGAAAGAAGATGTTGTGACGAGAATTTAGAAAGGAATGCTGAGATGGTATGGACATGTGGAGCGAATGAAAAGAAAAGAAAGAATGACGCACCAAATATATAAGGCAAACGTATACGGGCAAGCCGGTCGCGGCCGACCTCGTAGGACATTCGTCGACCAAATTGGTGACGTTCTAGCGAACCACCCGGAACCGGCAAGCATGTATGAAAAGAGTAATGAATGTAGAGGAAGCCCGTGAGGTTTGTAAGTATTAGGGCTTTCAGTCTCAAGTAAGGTTTCATACTCATAAGTTAGACATTTAGGCAGTTAATACGATAAGTTTTAATAATGGACTTTATTAATTAACAGACTTCTTTGTATTAACAAGTCAAATTATATATTTTTTAATTTTTATAATATGCGCCTAGAAGGCAAAGGGCATCCAATGTGATAAATAGAGAGGATTCGATCTATTTACACAAATAGCCCGCGTTAGAAAAACCTCTTTCTTTTTCGATGCTAGTTAGGGGCATAGAAAATAAATAATTAGGTATAGCACTGATTTAAATGCTTTCCCGTGTCACGACTAATTCTCGAAAGTCTCGAAAACTGGAGGTAGCAGTCTCTAGTCTCGAAAACACAACAAAATCGTCGAGACTCTTGTAATTTTCGAAACCGAGACTGCCGGGATGAAAGCCTTAGTAAGGATAGAAGGAAGTGGCGTTCCGTTGTCTCTGCCTACCCCGACGGGAAAAAGGCGTGAGTATATGTATGTATGTGCCTGAATATCGAACCGACGACCTTTACCAAATATCTATACCTATCTTCATGGCATGTGCCCTGCGGCACTGGTCTCCGATTAATCAAATTGTTTGATCTCAACCTCTTTGTACTATTCTATCCACAGACCATTCCGCGTTTGTTTTTAGAGAGATTTAAAATACCTATAATGATAAAGATTTCGTGTTTGAAACCTCTATTATAAATTGCCAGTCCAGTTCGTATTACAATATTTTTTTGCCACGAAAAAAGCAAATAGACTCCAAGCCGAAAGACTTGGATGCCACCGGTATAATGCCAGTGATTTACGTATCAGGCACTGAAGATCTATATGTGCAGTAGTCTTTTGAGACTACTGCACATATAGATCATCGGTGCCTGATGAAAACGTTGATTTTAAAGAAACTTTCAACAGCCATTATTACCCTTAAGAAAAAAAGAAAAAGATCCTCTTTGAGTCCGTTATGAAATTAGCCCACTGCCCAAATTTCTTGTCTCTAGTATCAGATATTAAGACTCTGCGATAATAAATTAGCCAGGACATATTTATTACGATGATTAAATCATATTATTATAAGTTTAAAATACCATTAATAACACATTCAAACCCAACAACATTCGGTGTACTGTATCAGTTTTTCGTCGGCGTCAGGTAGTGTATAAGCTATAATCCTTCGCTTAGGCCGCACAAGTGTTGAGCCGATGGTCTGCCGGTGACAGCTCGATTACGCCCCCTCCCGCTACCCCTCCTCACCCCTCTCAAGCCCCCCGGCCCTCCGAACCACACACCACTTCGCGAGTTCGGACGATGTTTGCGATTCGGGGTCTGGTTTAAAAAAAATGTAGTTTTCAGTATTGATTTTAATATGCCTACCGATTTTGATAGATGTTTTATGTTTACGCCAAACGCGTTGAAATAATATCGTATTTTTGCGGGATGTATGGTAATTCGTTTTTGGTTTTATAGATATCTTAATCATTATTCTAATTTGATCCGGCTGGACACTATGTGTCTTAATGCTCAGCTTGACGCTTCTGACCACTTCGTATCTGCAAACAGCGTCTTACAGATCCCGCTAGCGTCAATAGTATACGAAATTTAGTTTATAGCTACGGCAATATATCGCCGTAAGGTACGCATACCTTTTGATATTCAACATAAACCGTGGCATGCAGTGATATTCAAACATGAAATATTGTGTATCACATATTAATTACATGTCAGCGGCACTGTATCTTTCAGTTCAAAACCTGACAATAACATATGTGCATGTACTTATAACAAAATAGGCAGCATTATAGTCGTTGTACATGAAATAAACGGCAATTGATTAAATGTTTTACTATATATTATGCTACACTTTAAAATCTTATAAGCATTGTCCTACTAATAAATAATTATACGAAAAGAAAACAAAGTCACCGTCCTTTGGTTTCTAAAATTCACCAAATTTAACATCAATAAAAAAATACCGCGAACTAAGAGTTCGAACAAAAAGTCAAATGTATCAACGACATTTCTGACACAAGCTCAGTTTCATTTGATCTCAACGATCGTGTCACAGCCTACATGTATCAGAACCCAAGTAACAAAAGAAATACCTAAAGTTCTTCTCTTCCCTCTTCACTTTATATTTTGGACGACCGGTTGGCGCAGCGAGAGGGTAATCGACTGCTACGCCGAAGGTCGCGGGTTCGATTCCCGCTCAAGTCAAACATTTGTTTGCATGAACATGGATGTTTGTCTTGGTCTGGGTGCTGCTATGTATAATATGTATGTATTTACAAAAAAAAAGTACTTATATATGTATGTTTATCCATTATCTAGTACCCATAGTACAAGCTCTGCTTAGTTTGGGACTAGATGGTGTTGTGTGAACGTGGTAGAATATTATTATATTATTTTCTCTGTTTTTCATAGAAGTTCCTCTAAAACTCAGGATTATGGCTTAACCTTTCTTATGGTGAGGCGTGAGGCCCGTGCCTTGACTGCAGCTGTAGTACAGATTATGTACAAGGCAAATATTTTTTTTACTTTGATTGGAATTCTCCCTAAAACTTGTTTTAGGAGAAAGAGATGCGATATCCTCCACCTCAGAGAGATTTCAGAAGTTCCTCCTTTCCTTTATTCTACTTTCTATTCCATCCTTTTATTTCCCAATACATAAATCAAAATAAACCTAAAATCCTGTTTTAGAACTAAGAGCAAATCTGCAGCTAACACAGAGCTGCGTGCGAATGACACGACTGGCACAGTTTTTACTTAAAATCGAGTGTGTTAAGTGGTATCGCGCGATAATCGACGTGTCAGCCGCACTCGCCGAACTTTGATTAAACCCGAAGCAATCAAACGAGGGAGTACTAGGAAATATAATACAGGTGTTCGGGAATGGATTTTTGATGGTTTTGGAGAATTTCAACTATGGTGTGTAGGGTTTCGAGTAATATTTTAGCAATATGCTATGTAAGTCTAATAACTTTTATTTAGTAAGTCGTGAGCCGTGATCTGAAGCTGTCAAAGTCTAATTATAAATCAAGAAGTAAGGTTCTGCGGTTTCTAGACATTTTTTTTTTTTTTTTTTTTTGGTATCGGGTTGGAAAATCCTCATGGAGTCCCTCCGCCCCGGGGGGGAAGGACGAAGGGGACTGTCAGACTCTTACTGACTAAAAACCAACCCGTGCTCCTCATGTACCCATGTGTCGGAGGGTAGGGTTTCACCAAAGCATTCCTCGCTACCCCCCGACGGGTATTGGCCCGCCGGATGGTCAGGCGGGCCCCGAACGAAACCCCCTTGGCGGCGGATGAAGGTGTTGGGCTCCGCCGCCAAAACACCCAGCGGCCGCAGAGGATAGGGAGGACGGCAACGCAACACCGCATCTCCTCTTCCTCTGCGGCCCCACCGCGACGCAACGATGGTGCGCCCCCATTTGGTCGCGGGAGATAGGGCGCGGGGCAACGCAACACCCACACGCCTCTCCTCCCGCGACCGCACCCGACTGCGAGGGACAGACAGAACTGTCCCCCGCACCCGCACCATGGGATGCATCCTACGCAGGCCTCTACCAAGCCCACGTGGAGCGTCCCCTCCCGGGATCCCGCTTAGCTTCACCGTGGGTGGCTTCTAACCCACGGTTACTGAGCCCCCCCACCACGACAAGGTGGAGATCCCACGGGGGGGTGCGGTTTCTAGACTAATATATTAGTAAGAAGGATATGTAGGCTACTTTACAAAACAAGGCTTGAATATAATATCAGACATTGTAGATAAAAATATTTAAAATACTTTTGTTATTTATTCGAATGCTTTGTTTTATTTCAAATTGTACAAGCAGGATATTGACAAAAAGTATCATTAGTATAAGCTTTAAACAAATAAGTATTTGTTGAGAGTCTCACACATCTCTGGCAACCCCATAGACCATGCCATTGTACTGCCATTGTGTTCATATACAGGGCCGATGATGATTGATGACACACATAATTTCGATATATGGATGGTGGATAGGGTTCCCACCAAGAACTTAGGGTCCCAAGCCAACCTCACATGCAAGTGGTGCACCTGCCGATCAACGGACGAGGCTCTGGCAAACAAAATATCCCGATAAGCGGCAATAGGCTCGCCACCTATTACGTGGGATCAAAACACTGGCGAAAAGTGGGCGTTTAATATACCTCTGCCTACCCCTTCGGGGAAACAGGCGTGAGTCTATGTATGTATGTATGTATAATTTCGATAAATCTGCGGTGAGCGCCGTGGGTTACCCTCTGCATGGCATTCTAGGCTATCTTTGTCAAAGGTAATCAAAAGGTATGGTAGGATACATAAACAGAAAATCTATATCAAACTGTTACCATTGTAACACTAACGCTTTAAATACAAAGATGGAAAAGCCATACAAATCTGCAACGTGCTATCCAGTATATTGAGTAGTAGATAACGTGGAGGTACGGGCCCCGCATCTCGGCTCTCCACTCGACACTGATAAACTTTCAGATGACGTTTGCTTGTTTGTATGCCGGCTATAAAATAACACCGAGATTGTAACCCATATACAGGCTTTTTTATGTTGCGTAATTTGTTGGTACGTTATTGAAGGTCTTCGGAATGCAGGGGTAGCGTGATGGTTTAAACAACATGGCTACTGCCAAGAGTATTGTGGGTTTGATTTCCACATGAGAAACTCAGTGTGATCCACAAATATTTGAATTTGATTGTTCTTTGTGTCCGTTGATTTAATATGTCAATACAGAGGGATCTTTTTGACTAAAATTCTATATTGAATTGTTAATTATCGCTTGTCTCGTGCCTTGGAGAGCACGTTAATCCGTCGGTCCCGGCTGTCATGAAGATCTTTGACAGTCGTTATAGGGCGTTAGTGCCTCTAAAATAAACTGACTCTAGTCTAAACCATGGAATATCGCTATCCCTTCGGGTTGCGGAGGTCAGACAGGCAGTCGCTCCGTGGAAAAGCTAATATTCAGCCAAATCCGGTTAGACTAGAAAGCGGACTCCAGTTTGATACTAGGATAACGCTAAGAGGATGATGATGTTATAATGTAAAATGATTACCATTGTTATGTGGCATGCAGCACGGATTTCGGGTAGACAATGTCAATATGTCTCTAATCGGATTACTCGAATCTTTCACACTCGCGCGTTGTGTACTAAGACAACACCCATTATGTGATTATTAATACACTAACATCCAGATCTAAACATGTGAACGTGGCATCCTGTTTGTATATGAGCGCTTCTGTCCTGTCTGTACCGAAAGCTCATAAAACTAACGAATGGATTTTTTGTACGGTTTTCACCTAGTATTGGATGAAAGATAGTTTTCACCTAGTATTAAAAAACAAAGATAGCGTATGCGACTGCTGATTGGAGATTCCAGGTTCGATTCCCGGGTCGGGCAAAAGTGTTACTGGGTTTTACCGAATTCTCAGTAGCAGCTCGGAGTCTGGTGATGTGCCCGGTAACGGCAATAGGCTCGCCCCCTATTACACTGTACCTCAAAATTCATGGCGAAATGTGGGTGCAATATTACACCTCTGCCTACCCCTTCGGGGATACAGGCGTGAGTCTATAAAAAAAATATAGCCACTACTGTTGAGTAAGGTATCGATAGCTCAGTGGAGATACCAACATACTGCTACACAGAGGGTATTGGATTCAAACCTTTAAAATTTAAACTGTTACTTACCTATTGCTTGCTTCCGTGTGGTGACGGATTAAGAATACGGATTGTCACTACCGCATATAATCCCATGGGTGTCGTAAGAGCCGACAGAGGGAGCATATTATGCAGAGAACAGCACTGTAAGCGAAGGAAAACTTGATACAAACCCTATACCAACCCGTTTGGCCAGCGTAGTATAGTAGGCCAATTCCTCCTTTCAAAGGAGAGGCCTAGTCCAGCAGTGGACTGTTAAAGGCTGATGATGATGAAAGATAGAATTAGATAAAAAGATTTGACAATACCTTTATCTCACTCATTCACAGCTTAACCACTAAAACGTTTAGATGCAGTTTTGGACGAATTGAACTTGGGCCTTATAAAAAACACATCAGTAAAAGCGTCCCATCGACGGGGTAAATGAAATTCTACTTAAGCATTTCCCAGCAAATATAGGTACCAAGAGTTATCAAACTGAAAGGCAGGCTACTACAGGATTAAAAGAACATTCCCAGTGACAAAATATGCCTATTCCGGGAGGAGTTGGTTGGTATTAATTCTGCAGCACACGCAAGCAATGCAGCAAATGTATGAGCCGTGGATTATTCTTTATTTTTCTTGTTTTCCTATCCAATTGACACGGAGCCTTGTGGCAGCTGTCTGCTGCGTGAAACTGTCTCGAAGTCTGATAGATAGTTAAGGGTGATATGGATGCAACTGCTGGTATAAATAAAATTATTCTACCACATGCACACCACATATTATACATAGATACACCCAGACTAAAACGAACATCCATGTTAAAACTCACAAATTTTTGCGCTTGAGCGGGAATCGAACCCGCGACCTTCGGCGTGGCAGTCGTTTACATTCCTGCTATGCCACCAGGTCATCTAAATGTGAATGTGAGTTATTCGTTACGCTTTTACGCCTGAACTATTTAATGTTTTATCCTAATAGGTAGGTATGTTTCCAAATAGTCAAATCAGGAAATTTTAATGTCTGTCAAAAACAATCTCTTTCTACGGATTTTGTTTGAAATATGCACTAATGACGTGATATTTTATACTGTTGTGCAGAATAGGTACTAATTTTCAGTAAATTGTAAAATAGATGTTTAACATTAATTGATGAATGAAACTGCCATAACTTTGGCATGTTTTAACAGATCAAAAACTTCATATAATCTATCTTATTTGCAAAATAATAAAAAATAGATAATATTAATAATAATAATAACATAATATTAATATTATATATATTAATATTTATTTATTAATTTATTTTAATAAATCAACAATATCCCTTGCATATAGATTACGATGTCGGCTAACCGGCTCACGTTTAAGTCTAAAGTGCGCCAGCACTATATTAAACTGTTACTTGAAGGTAAGAAATAATAAAAATCTCTCATGTTATGTTTTGTGTGATAATATGTACTTATAAAAAATATATAATATAATATATATTATATTTTATAATTTTTTTTATTTATATATAGGTATAAATACCTATGTATCATTTATATACATATGTATTCGTATATTGTATATATATGTATAGATATATATATATCATTTTATAATAAGTATTTATTGTGTAGATTATTATTACGTATTTATAATATGATTGAAACTTAATATATATATATATAGTGTCGTGGGTGCATAGGGTAAGTAAAGTTAAAAGGAGAAGTTAAAGGGTAGTAAGTAAGTTCTTGGTGGGACCAAGAACTTAGGGCCCCAAGCCAACCTCACCTGCAAGTGGTGCACCTGCCAATCAACGGACGAGGCTCTGGCAAACAAAATATCCCGATAAGCGGCAATAGGCTCGCCACCTATTACGTGGGATCAAAACACTGGCGAAAAGTGGGCGTTTCATACGCCTCTGCCTACCCCATCGGGGAAACAGGCGTAAGTCTGTGTGTGTGTGTGTGAAACTTAATAACAAGTTTTATATATTTTATAAATGTGCCACACTCTTCTCTGCATCACCCTAAGGTTGACTGGCAGAAAATGCTTTATAGCATTAAGTCCGTCTTTGCATTCCATTTTGCAGAAGAATAAAAATAAAAATAAATACTTGCCCATTTCATTCCATTGTCGTCGACTAATGAGATTAACACGGAAAATAGTATCTTCATAAAGAGACGGAAAACTGGACATGCCAGTCTAGCCAGCACCAGTAAATTATAGTGATCCAAATTAGGATTGGCTTTTGTCCAACACTGGGCTGCAAAAAGCTGTATTATGAATTATGATGACCACGATGAAAGTTTAAGATTTTATTTTACTAGCGGGTTATATCGCTTACTTACACATAGCTACATTCAACCATTTTACTTGGCAAAATATTAGATACCTATTTGACGATATTTGAAGCGAATGAAGCCGCGTCATCATCATCATCAGCCCTTTATACTGTCCCACTGCTGGGCACGGGCCTCTTCTCACTATGAGAAGGGTAAGGCCACCACGCTGGCCAAGTGCGGGTTTGCAGACTCCAGATGTCTTTCGAGAACACTATGGAGAACTCTCAGACGTGCAGGTTTCCTCACGATGTTTTCCTTCACCGATTAGCAAGCGATAATTAACAATTTAATAAGCATTTACTTGGAAAAGTCTTTGGTGCGTGCCGTGGATTCGAACCCGAGACCCTCTGCGTAGCAGTCTGTCGGTCTCTCCACTCAGCTATCGCTGCTCAAGAAGCCGCGTGCTAATCATAATTATAGCGTAGTGGTGTCGCTGCTAGAGAAACATATTAAACACTAGCTGTTTCCCGCGGTTTCATCCGCGTCCTGAGGGAACTTCTTAGCATACCTGGTTAATTTATAGCCTTAGTTACTCTTTGGTACGTCAGCTATCCGCCAGTGAAAGACCCGTCAAAATCAGTCCAGAGATTAGCGAGAACAAACAGACAGACAGACAGACAGACAAAAATTGAAAAAAAAAATCATTTCGGTATATTATGTACCGTGTATACATCCATATGCATTAAGTAAAAAGCGGTTATTTAATATTACAAACAGACACTCCAATTTCATTTATATGTATACATATGTATAGATGGAGCTTACGTCAAACATGTATCTTTAGTACCCAAATCCATGGCAAGATCGAAAATAGAAACGTACGAAGTGACCTATGTGTTGATATTTAAAGCAAGTGAACCCGCGTGCTACACATATAGCATAGCGCCGTTCTATAAGTTTTCTTGGGCAATATGTGCCGGTACTTAAGTAGTTAGTTATCAGGTGGTGCGATGGCGGCCGCGACAATTTGTCAGTATCGGGGCCGAGGCCCATGCAGGCCGGGGTACCAACTCAAACGCGCCCGCATCCACGTACCGATAGCACAAGAAACACAAACGGACTTTGATTTCATCATACAATATTATTTAGCGTGTCTTACTCGCGATAATTGACTTATTTAAAGATATAAATATCTCAGGGTCCCAATTCTCCTAAATAAATATAGTTTCGATATCATGTCAGTGTCATACTTACTTCACAAAAAGCGTATTCTTCTAAATTATCTGATAATTGAACGAAGTTGTAATGAGATCGTTAATTGAAACAAGTGTCAAAATATGTGTCAACGACGAACTGTTTAATTCAAATTATACGATAATGACATTAGGTTATCAGAATACAGCTTCTGAGTCTATTCAAAATATAATATCATTGTATCAATGTCATATAAAACTAGGAGAATTGGCCCCCTGTTATTCTTCAACACTTTAATTTATCTGTCTTTAGGGTCATAGCATCAGTTTATTTAACACTACTTGAGCCCGCAGTTTAACCGGACATTTTTAGGGCTACTGCTCCGCACCCATGGCTTAAAGCTTGATGTTAGATAACTTATCCCAGTGGGATCTCCACCTTGTCGTGGTGGGGGGCTTAGTAACCGTGGGTTTCAGGTACAACACCCACGGTGAAGCTAAGCGAGATCCCGGGAGGGGACGCTCCACGTGGGCTTGCGTGAGGCCTGCGTAGGATGCGTCCCAAGGTGCGGGCGCGGGGGACAGTTCTGTCTGTCCCTCGCAGTCGGGTGCGGTCGCGGGAGGAGAGGCGCGTCGGTGTTGCGTTGCCGCGCGCCCTATCTCCCGCGACCAAATGGGGGCGCACCATCGTTGCGTCGCGGTGGGGCTGCAGAGGAACAGGAGATGCAGTGTTGCGTTGCCGTCCTCCCTATCCTCTGCGGCCGCTGGGTGTTTTGGCGGCAGAACCCAACACCTTCATCCGCCGCCAAGGGGGTTTCGTTCGGGGCCCGTCTGACCAACTGGCGGGACGAGGAATGCTTCGGTGAAACCCTACCCTCCGACACATGGGTACATGAGGAGCACGGGTTGGTTTTTAGTCAGTAAGAGTCTGACAGTCCCCTTCGTCCTTCCCCCCCAGGGCGAAGGGACTCCATGAGGATTTTCCAACCCGACACCAAAAAAAAAAGAACTAGCGCGTTCGATCAAACAAATAAACAAAAAAGGTCTTCAGCTTAATATTTTAGAATAGATATACCGATAGCCTAGTGGGACACCAATATACTGCCATGCAGACAGAATTGGGTTTAAGCCTCACTGACTTTTTCATGTGTGAATTATTTTTTTAATTATCAGTTGTCTCGGCGAGCACGCTGTGCCGTCGGTCGCAGTCTGGGTTAGCGCCCTTGAATATACTTACTGAAACTGGTTTCAGTCTAAGGGTTGTATGAAAGATATTGCTTTTGACGGTAAGGCCACCTATTGTATATTAAAAAAAACGTGTCATAAGCTTGTATCCGATGAATAATAAAGAATTTTTGTTCACTATCCTAAGCCATAGAGGTCAGACGGCAGCAGCACTGAGGAAAAGCCAATATTCTGTAATGCCGGCTTAGACTCATTGGTTATACCATGGAAAATCGCTCGGCCTTTGAGTTAATAGTAGAGTTCAGACGGCAGTAACACTGTACAAGCTAATATTCTGTCAAATCTGTTTACAAGTTAAGGTTAGTAAGCTGACTCCAAGACTTTTGTCTTCAAGCGATCAGGACTACGCTAGGACAATGATAGTTTTTTAAATACATTGTATTTATTGTAGCGGTGAAACACATCATAACTCAAAAAGGCCTACCTAATGAGTGACAGGTAAAAAATCGAACTCATCATACAAAATTCTGTCCAGG
The DNA here is from genome assembly GCA_944739405.2 of Euclidia mi. Taxonomy (NCBI): domain Eukaryota; kingdom Metazoa; phylum Arthropoda; class Insecta; order Lepidoptera; family Erebidae; genus Euclidia; species Euclidia mi. The sequence goes on from OX123206.2 coordinate 2,320,300, forward strand.
TATGAACTCTGACCACCAGCCCTGTTCACCTGTTTAGCTTGGTGATCAGTCAAACGTGTGCAGTGCAAATCAGGTAGGGGAACTAGGGGTATGACGAGGTAAGACGGGGTCACACACACATACACGAAACTAAATGCTTCCGCGTGTTGGCACATTAGCCAATCAAAAGCCGCTTTCGAACAATACTCAGTGCGGCCTTGACAGCCGGCGAAAGTGCGTTCGTTCTTTGTTTACAATCAAATTTTTGTCAAAGTGTATAATTGATGCAATATTTTGTGTTTCTAAACAACTTCAGAAACAGGTAAGAAATAGTAATGAACTGATGATATTTTTTTCCATTGTTTTACGTTTTCTTCGCAATTGATAGGCGTATTCAAAATTGCATTAGTCCTAACCGAGTGTTTTATAACTTTTATTTTCTTTAAATACAGTGACTGGGGCAAGATGGTGTAAATCGTACGGGGCATAATGGGGCACCCTATTATCAAAGGACGTCTCGGCTAAAAATAGTAAATCGTTCAAGAACGGCACTACCAAAAATAGTAAACTGTAGAATGAGACCAGATCATCAACTTCAGGACAAGAAGATAGCATTTGTTTTTATTTTAATGATAGTATCATTACAATAAAAACATGCTACCACACTTACCTGAAATCTATCGAAAATTGGGTAAAATGTCAACTCTGTGGGCGATGGGCTCATACTGCATGTGCAGGGGTGGATAATGAAAACTTAGAAGAAATACTAATATGCACGTTCTGTAAAGATGAATGTGAATCTCATTTTGCCTCTTAACACCATCATGCCCCATTTATCATTCCCCATCTTACCCCATATACGGGGCAAGACGGTTTTTTTATGTGTTCTTAAAAAAATATTATTATTAGAACTTTGTGATAATATTTTCGTCCAAAGACTATGCCAATTTGTAGTTGATTAAAATACTAAAGTGCCATAAATAAATAAAAATATTATGTTGATTTTGACTATAGTTTTTTATTGTTTTCCCTTAGCGTCCCCATCATACCCCTAGTTCCCCTACGACTAATGTCATAATAAGAAGTATTTACAGAACTGGCTGTATTGTCTGGTTTAGAGTGTCAGTGTGGACAAAGACTATTATTTTGTTGTTGTAATATTATGTAAGGTTTTTCTGTCACATCTAATTTGTGAACCAAATAAAAAAAGAAATAAAAATTACAAGTTGCTTTGTTTAGTGTAGGAATATGAGAATTACAAATATTTACTACTAAAAAACAGAATGTTTTTACAATATGTTAACGTTTTTACAAAATGTTAACGTTTTACTAGCTATTATTTGATAAAACAAATTGCGTATGCGTATAATTAAAAAGATTATTAATATTTTATAACGAACTTATTAACTAAATGTATCATGTAATATTTCTTTACTATACAGCAGAATGCCAATAAAATAAGAAATAACTTTATGCGCAATGACTAAAAATAACGTAGTCAACATTTAAAATAAATAAATCCATTCCATAAAGACATAATTTTGCTGCGGACGGTACTCGGCGCTATGTGCCCGCATGCGGCGATAGCGCGCATAGCTCTCGATCATGGGGGCAGTTTTATCTCGCGGCGCGGTGACGCGGTGACGGCCGTGTTTACAAATTATCTACGTTTAATTGTGAGCATTGTGACTGCTGTCACCGACGCGACGCCGCTTGTTTGTCTAACCGTACGTGGGAGATTTAGCTTGGTAAGAGTGGCAACGTCGCGATATTGTGTCACATTTTATAATTTTCTATCTTAATGATTTTTAAATCTTGGGTGTTCGAATGTCCCGAAACGGTCTAGGTACTTATATGACCGTTTGCAAGCTAACATTGTCTGAGAAAATTTTATTTTACGAAGGCCCATCGCTCGCCGGGTTTATTTAAATATAAAAAATATAATTAATTTAATTACTACACTATGATAAAAAGTAGGTACGAAGTAATAATGTTTCCAGTTTAATATAAACGTTGGAACTTAAACTTCCGTGTGGTGACGGATAGGTACCGAATACGGAATGTCACCACCCCATATCATCCCATGGGTGTCGTAAGAGCCGACAGAGGGAGCATATTATGCAGAGAACAAGACACTGTAAGAGAAGGAAAACTTGATACAAACCCTATACCAAACCGTTTGGCCAGCGTGGTATAGTAGGCTAATTCCTCCTTTCAAAGGAGAGGCCTAGTCCAGCAGTGGACTGTTAAAGGCTGATCATGATATTACATGGATAGTTTACGTATGGAATTATTGAAAACTGATTGCGAATTCTTACTACTATTCTAATGCGAATGTTTTTGAGGATATTTCCTACTCTCTTATTTAGAGATATTTTTATGTAAGTATTATACTTTTGAAATTAAACTACAGTTTGCGGATTTTATCGCTATATATTGGTTTGACCGAGATTACATTTAAACTGAATGATTTATAAACTACTTTTTTTTCAAGCTGACCTTCGATTTCTTTACAGAAGTCGTGGTCACGTCACGACAGACTGAGGAGTCTGCGTGCGGGTGCTGTTAAATATTAATTTAGATCACAATTTTAATTCCTTTTCTTTTATTTATTTGTAAAATGTATGCTATAGTTCTTCTGAATACATCATAGGCTGAGTACATCATCATCAGCCTTTTATACTGTCCTACTACTGGGCACGGGCCTCTTCTAACTATGAGAAGGATAAGGCCATAGTACACCACGCTGGCCAAGTGCGGGTTGGCAGACATCACATGTCTTTCAAGACCATTATGAAGAACTCTCAGACATGCAGGTTTCCTCACGATGTTTTCCTTCACCGTTTAGCAAGCGATAATTAACAATTAGTTATTTATCGAGTGAGTACATACTTCCGAAAAATAAAGACTTACAATACAGGGTATATATCTGCTACCTACAGTATCACAGGCACTATTTTCCCATCCAGCATCTCGCCATCAATACTCGGCACAGCAACAATTAATCTTATGTAGCGTTGCTGGCACAATTTATGTGAGCGGGTGTGTAAACTGAGGCCGGGCTCAAACACGCCCCCATGCGGGACCGCCGCGCAATGTAAACATACACCTGCGCAAGCTTATTACTGCAGAATTAAACACCTTATTATAAAAGTGTATCGGTTTTTGATTAGGTGATTGTCACTTTATTTGGCAATATAATCATTTAGCCTTGTATATACACTGTTCCAATAAGCACGGGACTCACTGACGACCCGGTGGCGTAACAGGAATGAAGCGACTGTCACGCTGAAGATAGCAGGTTCGATTCCCGCTCAAGTCAAACATTTGTGTCCGTAAACATGGATATTTGTCTTAGTCTCTGTGTTTATAAGTATGTATTTGCTTTATTTTAATGTGGCAGAATATAATATTTAACTTATTACTTTCTTCGTGCATTTTCCTTACGACACTCGCCGTATAATGTTGTAATGACGCTTTATATTCTATCTGTCGCCAAACTGATGACACATAATCAATACATACATAGACTCACGCCTGTTTCCCGGAGGGTTAGGCAGAGACTACGGAACGCCATTTGCAACGATCCTGGCATATTATCTCTCTTGCTTCATTCACTCCCATCAAATTTCTCATGCATGCGCTGAAATACTGCCGTGTGGTTGACGGCATAGTATACGAGTCTCACCACCCCCTATCTTTCCGTGGGTGTCGTAAGAGGCGACTAAGGGATAACACGATGCAAATACCATCTTTGCGTAGAGACGGAAAACTCGACGTCAAACCCTATACGACTGCCTCGGTGGTCTTGCGGCATAAATGTGCGCGTGGGATCAGGAGGTCCCGGGTTCGATTCCTGGGTCGGGCAGTGTTATTGGGTTTTTCTGTCACGAAATTCTCAGTAGCAGCACGGAGTCTGGAAATGTGCCCGGTACGGCAATAGGCTCGATCCTTATTACGTGGGACTAAAGTATATCTGGCGAAAAGTGGGTGTAGAAATACACCTCTGCCTACCCCTTCGGGGATAAAAGGCGTGACGTTATGTATGTATGTATGAAATACTAATCAATACTTTACGTCAAAACGTCTTGTATCGCCCAGTCGCATCTGTAGTAAAGATTACCGTACCGTCATCTCGGCTTGTGTAAACAACGCTACCAGCTGCGCACAGCCGACGCTCGACGTCTAAATGCAACTCATTCGCGCGCGTATATCACTCTTAACGCGTTAAATAAAGACACGCCGCTCGGTGCCTGTCAAACTGATGGGAAACATTATTGTTACTGTGTACTGATTGTTTCGGGCTGTCAATTTTATCTGGTGGTGGAAGACGACTACAATTATGGCGGAAATAATAATAATAATCTACCACATTCACATAGTATAATAATATTCTACCACATTCACACAACACCATCTAGTCCCGAACTAAGCAGAAGCTTGTACTATGGGTACTAGACAATGGATAAACATACATAGGTATATACTTTTTTTTGTAAATACATACATAATATCTTAATATATAAAATCCTTGCGTTACTTACTGACTGACAGACACGCTACAGCCGAAACTATTGGGCGCAGGAAGCTGAAATTTGGCATGTATGTTCCTTGGGGACCGTGCACTAAGAAGGGATTACCCGAAATTCCCACGAGATCGGGCAGAAACAGGTAAATTAAAAAAAATGCTGGCGTAGCTGCTGGCGTCCTCTAGTATAATAATATTCTACCACATTCACACAACATAAAGATGTCCAAAATAATCGTTTGTATCGATACAGCGTATCGATACGTATCGCAACCAATCGTATCGATTCAGCGATATATCGCAACGTCTTGTAGCGATATATCGATATTTATCCAATTTTTAAACAGGTTAAAATAAAACAAAGGTATATTAGTTCAAGCAGTTACAAATAATTTATTTCTTATAGATGGAAGTTATACCTACCTATTAAAATATTTTACAATTGCCATTGAGAGGCGGTAAGGCTACGTAAAAACAAGAGTTTAGATAGGCGTTGCGGATTTAAGCGATTGCGTCTATCTGAAAGTGTGTTTCCGGCTAGAGAAAACAAGCGTTCCGATGGCACTGAAGTCGCAACCACGGATAAATATCGAAGAGCCAAAGTACTGAGATTAGGCCAAATACTTAGTCTAGTGTTCCAATACAATATTGGATTTTCATTTCTGTCCATAAGTGGTTATCTGAGGTACAATTTTAAAATGACTTCCATGCCTTCTCTAGGTACATTTTTTGAAAATTCAGAAACCAACTGTTTGTGGAACTTCCATATTGTATTGCTTTGTTGTGTAGATGAAACGTTTATTTCTTGATATTCACTAGACGAAGTAGAAGGTGTGGCAACAGTTGACTTTAAATAATCTGATATATCATTTAAAGCTTTAGCACAAGCCTGAGCGTCTGTGAAATAAATTTTCTTGAACCTGGGATCCAAAATTGTAGAAATGGCCAAAATATGCACTTTTTCAGAATTTTTGAATCGTTTATTAATTTCGCTCAATATTTTAGCTGCGGCGGCGGCATAGTGTTAAAATATATTCCAATTTCCAACAAAGTTGTAATGAGCACGACGACGTGTTACTTAAAACATAGACGACTCGGCAATAAAGCAAGCAAGAAAATTATTTTATTTTTTATGCCGGTACCTTACATTAGATAAAATACAACATTTAAAAACAATTGTCGGGTAGGTAGTGCACAAAGCGTGCCGCACGACGCCAGCCCAGTTGGTCGATGCAAAGTTTGTTTACATTAATCTCTCCTTACCAAAACATTGAGAATGTTTAATATTACAGGTTCAAAATCATAATTTTAAGCGGATATACATGGATTCGATATTATTTACCTGGAGATACGATATATCGATGCGTATTGTATGGTTGTGTATCGATACAAAATATCGATATATCGCATTGCTATGTATCGATACAGCATAATATCGATTCGTATCGCTCATCTTTAACACAACACCATCTAGTCCCAAACTAAGCAGAGCTTTTACTATGGGTACTAGACAATGGATAAACATACATATATACTTTTTTTTTTGTAAATACATACATATTATACATACAAACACCCAGACCAAGACAAACATTCATGTTCACGCACACTAATGTTTGACTTGAGGGAAATCGAACCCGCGACCTTCGGCGTGGCAGTCGCTTACACTACCGCTGCTCCAACCGAAATATTAAAATGTTAAAGCGGTTGCTTCGCTGTTTCACACTGCGCCGAGTGTTGTGACTCACGGGACAACTCTGTGTGATCCAGTAATTGTTGTCTCCAGTGTGGATGTATGTTTTTTCCATTGATTGGATGTTGACTTATATCTAGTGAAGGAGTAGTCCTTTAAAAAAGCATAGAATGATGTCGCCAGCCGAAACTTTCGCGTAGCAGTCCAAGGTATGCTTTCTGTACCTACTAAGATTTGAAAGAATTTGCTACATCAAATCTGTTATCTGACTACTGCAACCCGCAGAATGTGTTTTATTCTGAGGTTTGGGCAATGAATACAAATTTTTACATAATAGAAGCTTATTTCTTAAGGATGTCGTGTGCCGATTAAAGTTGGCGTATTGACGGTTGTCAGTGTAGTACGTAGTTGGCGCCGTTGGCGGCGCTGGCGTCGTTCTCCGTCTTTCTTGCTCTCGTAGTTAAGTGACACAGGAGAAACTTTCATCTCTCTTGCACTCGTAGACTCAGCTGTCACAGCACGACTGCCACGCCGCCAAGCGGCAATATAATCTTCTAACGCTAAACGCAGATAAAACTAAATTCCTTAAATTCTCTATGCGGAAGCCACCAACTCAGTTAAGTAATAACACCTTATATGCTCATAACTGTAATGACCCGTCACTTAACCTTTGCACTTGCCCTGTTATCCATAATACCACTAACATTAAATACTTAGGAGTAATACTTGACGATTGCCTCTCTTTTAAGCAACATATAGCGGCCCTAACTTCCAGGATACGTAAACTATTTTTCGTTTTTAAAAAGCTCCGTTACATAGCAGATAATAAGCTCATCATACGTGTATATCAGGCCCTATGTCAGTCTATTATACAGTATTGTATCACATCATGGGGCGGGGCTCCAAAATCCATAATGTTGCCGATTGAACGGGCCCAAAGAGCACTTCTAAAAGTGGCAATCTGTAAGCCTTTTCGCTTTCCCACGCACCGCCTATATGAACTATGTAATGTATTAACTGTACGACAGCTTTTCGTAATGTATATTGTCCTAAAACAGCACACCACGCTAACTTATGATACTAATCTCACTAACAATAAGAGGCGTAAAGATATTGTATGTACTGCACTTTCCGAATCTAAATTCGTCTTCACAAACAGGTTTTATGCTTTCTTAGGGCCATTTATATATAACAAACTAAACAAAATATTGTTTATATATGACGTAAATTATTTCAACTGTAAGCAATTAGTGTATAAGTATTTACAATCTTTGGATTATAAACAGACCGAAGATTTGCTAGCAGTACTAAAATAAATTGTACCTATGTCATGACTTTGTTATTGCATATTATATTACAAAAATAACTCCGAACTATGCATTGCTCTTGTAGGTACTCGTGCAATTATGTAACTATAAATAGTGTAGGCAGTAATAAGTATTAGTATAAACATTTTAATTAGTAGTAAACATAATAAACATATGATAGTGCTCTTACCGCCTGTAGCACAGGTCCAACCTAGTACAGGCACCCATTATAATTTAGTACTTACTTACCTTAGAATTATATATACTATTTTTGTAGAAAGATAAATAAATAAATTATTATTATTTTATTATTATTTAATATGGGTCACACTGGTCACAGAAAATTTGTCTTAAAAGCGCCAATAAGAAATACATCTCTATAAATAAATATCTATGCTCTATGGTTTGGGCCAAGATTCTGATTCCTAACGAGGGTCAAACATCGGATTCCGTCCGTTCCGTTGTGACGTCACTAAAAAACAGAGCACATGACCTCTGTGACCCTGAGCATTTGAAGCTAGAGCTAGACCATGTTCAGGAGGTACTTAGGAAGAACAGATACCAGGTACAACGTCGAATGACGCGGCCTATCAAGCGCGATAAACATCCGGCGGTAAATAGATAACCTACCTACATGGCCTACATTAGAGGTGTTACGGATAAAATAGGAGACAAGTTAAAAAACTACTCCATTCCGACAGTATTTACACCAGGGGCCAAAGTATACAACATGGTGGGCACACCAAAGGATGTTCTACCGCTACAAACCCCAGGTGTCTATAAAATCAACTGCAGCTGCGGAAGCTCTTACATAGGGCAAACGAAGCGGACTATTGCTGAACGTATAAAGGAGCACATCGCAGCTGTAAAGAACCGTCAAATTAACAAATCGGCGATTGCGGAACATTTACTTCAATCGGGCACCAATCACTGGATTGAGTTTCATCGTCCCCAAGTCCTCTCCACGGAACGCCACTTTTACCCAAGAGTTGTGCGTGAAGCGATTGAAATCAGAAAACATAAAAATTTCAATCGGGAAGAGGGCTTCATCGTCTCCTAATACACTACGTCAGATCAAACGTCCGAAGCAAACGCGGCAACGTAATGTGAATAAAGTTTACTTAACGGTAAAACGGACGCGCGGAGACTGAAGTTAGTGGCGACCAAGCTCGACGCTTGGTCGGAGTTCAGACACGCGTAGTGCATGCATTTGCGTTATCTATGTAGATCTACATATGACTGTGGACATGATATTTTTATTTACATTTGTAATACTTATATTTTTACATTTTTAATTTGACATTTGTAATTTTATTTATTTTGTTTTGACATTGTTATTTTATTTATTTTCTTTTGACATTTTAAATTACTTAAGTAATATATTATTATTCGTAAATTGACATTTAATAATATTTTCTGACATTGAATAATATTTTCCGACATTTTAAATATATGACATTTTATTGTTTACATTTTTATTATTTTTACTTATTGTTTGCAACATGTATTTTACTGTGTATTAGCATGTAAAGTTGTGAGTACGATGTGGGCATTATTAAACATATAAACAAATGGTTGTGGCAACCTGTCTGATGGCTTAGGCTGACATGCTTATGCATACACCTTCTGATGGCGTGGAGGCATAGTGATACAGATCGTGCTGGCTCCCTCAATTAAGGTTGAGCCGTACGATTGCTGTTGAATGCGGGCCATCAGTGGGCCGAGTCAGTCAAAAGCGTCAGACAATTTCCTGCATTGTACTTGCATACTAAACCTTTTTTTGTCTGGACTTTAAAAGATGAAGAAAAGACTAAAGAAATTGAAGTGACAAAAAAAACAATGACTCTGAGTTTGTTTCGGCCTTTCTTCTCAAGAAGTCATTTAGCTAGGAAAAGCCGGTTTCATATAGAATAGGGTATTGACATGTATAAGTGTTGTAAACAACCAAAATGCAGAAATAAATATGTCTTTATGTCTTTAAATTGTCATCGGCGTGGAATCCTGTGATTCGGCTAACAACACCCCACTTTAACGCGCAGTCGGCGAATGTTCAATATACAGATACGGTTAGTGTGTTTTGCGCCGGTACTTCGAATATCAACGACCCGGGGTTAGAAATAGAATCTTCTACCTCGCACTCGGAGACGTGACATCGCCACACCAGTCAGCTTGCGACCACGGGACGTGCAACCGTCTCGAAACGTCAAGCAAAATAAGGTATGTAAATACCTAATGCATGTTCGCGTTAATTCCCGTCTATATATATATTCTTAAACATGCAACGCGAGTGTTTAAAAGCTTCAATTTTGTTAAAGGCCTCTATTTTCATGATATTTCTTGATACATTTTAATGAAATTTTAGATATATATATATGATTATAATATACTATGATATTCGCCATACGTCACGCCAAAACCATCTAAATCCTATGCGGAATTGTTCGCGTCGGGGCGGAAAGTGGGCAACGGAATGCCGTTTTGCAACTTTAAATGTTAGAGGAGGAATGAATGAGAAGATGGATGATGTTTACGAAGTAATGAATGAAAGAAAACTAGATGTGTTGTGTGTGAATGAGACAAAGCGTAAGGGGAAAGACATGCTGACGCGCGGCCCGTTCACAGAGATATGGTCGGGGGTTACCGATGAAGAACATGGCAGTAAAGGCGTCGGTATAATTCTTTCAGAGCGAATGGCAGAATGCATGCGTGAGTATGAGTGCGTAAGTCCGCGTCTTATCTGGGTCCGGATGAAAGTAGGCCTGACACCTCTATTTCTGGTAGGTGTATATGCACCGGACTCCTCATATAGCAAGGCGGTACGAGCGGAATTTTGGGAACAAATGAGAGAGGTAGTGTTATTGCGTAAGGCGAATGAACGTATTGTCATGCTTGGAGATTTTAATGCAAGGGTTGGAGTGAAGCGCGATGGGTATGAAAATGTACTTGGGGCATTTGGAGATGAGAATGTGAATGAGAACGGGGTATACTTGTTAGATGTATGTGTGGAGATGGGTTTGTCAGTGACGAATACGTGGTTTCAGCACAAAAGGATACATATGTACACGTGGCAAAAGAAGGTAGGAAATGTTGTGTTAAGAAGCATGATAGACTTTGTGATAGTTGATGAAAGAATGAGAATGAAAGTAGTGGATACTAGAGCGTATCGTGGACCTGATGTTGGCACTGATCACTATTTAGTCATTAGTAAAATTAGTGGTCTGTTCAAACACTGGCGGCACAGAATTAAAGCGTGTACCACTGAGTTAGTACGTATAAAAGTGGAAAGATTGAAAGAGCAGCGTGTGAAAGAGATGTACAAAAAGCAATTGAGTGAACGGCTGGATACAATCTGGAGTGATGTAAATGAGGAAAGTGTGAGCGATGTATGGTCGGTATTTAAAAGCAACGTAGTGAGATGTGCTGAAGACGTATGCGGAGTGAGTAAAAGAAGAAGTAAGAAAAGTGAAAAAGCTGACTGGTGGGATGGTGAAATTCGAAGTATGGTTGAGGAAAAGAAAAAAGCATGGCTGGATATCCTAGCAATAGAGGCAACGAATAGAGCTAGTGGTGGTATGAAAGAAGATCGTGTTAAAGAAATGAAGGACAAGTATAGGTGTGTGAAAGCTAAAGTTAAAGAATGTATAGAGAGGAAGAAGAATGAGAAAAAGGAGAAATATGAGAAGCAATTCGGCGCAAGTTTCCAAGATAATATAAAACTGTTTTGGAAACTCGTCAAAGAAGCGCGAGGGAAGAATATGAATACATTGATGAAAGTGATTAGGAATGAAAAAGGTGAGGTCATGAATGAAGAAAGAATGATACTGGATTGCTGGAAAAAATATTTTGAGAGTTTATTTGAGAAAGACATGAGTGAAACAGAGCGAGAAGAGATAATAGAAGATGCGTGTGTGGGCCCGGATGACGAAATTAGAAAGGATGAAATTATGAAAGCTCTAAAAAGTATGAGGTCAGGAAAGTCTGCTGGGTTCGATAGAGTGACGTCTGAAATGTTGAAGGCTGGCGAGGGACTTACAGTAAACCTGCTGCATCGCCTTTTTAATCTGTCCTTGAAACAGGGCCAAGTTCCAGATGACTGGACCAAGGCAGTGCTTGTTCCAATTTATAAAGGCAAAGGCTCGCAGCAGGAATGTCAAAATTATCGCGGGATCAGCCTTCTCAGTGTTGTTGGAAAAATGTATGCCAGAATATTGATTGATAGAGTAGTAAACGTGACTTATGACAAGATATGGGATGTGCAAGCAGGATTTCGGAAGGGAATGGGATGTACGGATCAAGTCTTTTCCTTGCGCTGCGTTACCGAAAAATGTCTGGCAAAAAACCAGAAGGTATATTGCGCGTTCATAGACTTGGAAAAGGCTTATGATAGGGTAAATAGAAAGGAACTATGGAAGGTGCTATCTATGTATGGGGTGGACAACTTTATAATAAGGGCTCTAAAATCTCTTTATAGGGATTCGAGGGCCTGTGTCCGAATTAATGGTGCCTATACGGACTGGTTTGACATCTCTAAAGGTGTCAGACAGGGGTGTCCAGCTTCACCCTGGTTGTTCAACTTATTCATGGATAGCTGCATGAAAGATTTGAGGGAAATTGATTGCGGGATTGATATGGTAGGATTGCGTGTTAAGTGCCTCTTATACGCCGATGATCAAGTAATTCTTGCATCATCGGCGAATGAGTTGCAACAAATGATGGACTGCATGAACGAGAGTTTTAAAGCAAAAGGTATGAAAGTTAATGCAAGAAAGACGAAAGTGATGGTGTTTGAGAAGGATGAAAGTTTGACTGAGTGTAATATTACGATTGAAGATGAAAATGTGGGACAAGTTGAAAGATTTGTATATTTGGGAAGCATGTTTACAAGAGATGGAAGATGTGAAGGTGATATTGAAAGGAGAGTGATAGCGGGGAACAGTGTGAATGGAGCGCTGCATGCCTTTATGAACGGCCAAACCGTGCCTAAAAAGGCGCGACTGGCGGTTCATAATGGAGTGCTGGTGCCCACCTTGATGTATGGAAGTGAGTGTTGGGTATGGCAGAAAAAGCATGCAAGCAGAATTAACGCAGTTGAGATGCGATCACTGCGTAGTATGTGTGGGGTGAGACTGATTGATAGAATTCCGAATGCAGTAATACGAGAGCGATGTGGCCTGAAAGAAGATGTCGTGACAAGGATTGAGAAAGGAATGCTGAAATGGTTTGGACACGTGGAGAGAATGAGTGAAGAAAGATTGACGAATCAAATATATATGGCAGAGGTGTATGGACAAGCCGGTTGCGGCAGACCTCGTAAGACGTTCGTGGACCAAATTGGGGACGTCTTGAGAAACGGAAAAGTCCGAAGCACCCGCAACCGGCGAGCATGTATGAAAAGAATAATGAATGTGGAGGAAGCACGTGAGGTTTGCAAGGATAGAAGCAAGTGGCGATCTGTTGTCTCTGCCTACCCCGACGGGAAAAAGGCGTGAGCATATGTATGTATGTATGTATGATTTTCCATTCCAGCGTTATCGCGCTTGCATTTAATACTTTTAACTTGAAGGTCAGCGTCCAGTCTAAACTGATTTTACAAAACATGCTTACTCTAAACTGTCTAAATGTATAAAGACCCAATAATTATAATTCTGTCTATATTTAAACTAGCTAAACCCGGAGGTGGTACAGAACAAACAGCGAGTAGCAGGTGATGCTGCGCGTTATCAGTAGGAAGTAATGACGTCATTAGGGGGTACTGCAGACATTCAGCACCTATACGCGTTCATTTGTACAAAGTACAAACTGTCTCACTGCCTCGTTTGTCTCGCGGCATAAATGTGCGCGTGGGATTGGGAGATCTCGGGTTCTATTCCCGGGTCGGGCAAAGTGTTATTGGGATTTGCCGTTAGGAAATTCTTAGTAGCAGCACGGAGTCTGGTAACGTGCCCGGTACGGCAATAGGCTTGCCCCCTATTACGTGGGACCTAAAAATTCATGGCGAAATGTGGGTGTAATATTACACATCTGCCTACCCCTTCGGGGATACAGGCGTGAGTCTATAAATAAAAATAAAAAACTGTCTGCTGAGACACACCTCAGTTTTATTTTGGTTCCCTATCCACTTGCATGAAATTTTAAGACCTAATATAACATAGCATAATTTTGTTTGGCATTATTATATTTTCGCATACCTAATATAATTACGCATAACAGCTTACGCATAATTTTTTTGTACATAATTTCTCTAACCATAATAATGATTAAGCATAATATTCTAAAGCATAAATTTATTTACGCATAATGATTACAATACAAATTGGATATAGTAACTTTGGCAATGTATCTTTTGAATATTATTCGCTGTAGGAAGCATGAAGCATGCAAGCAAGCATGCAGCATGCAAGCAAGCATGCAACATGCAAGCAAGCATGCAGCATGCAGCATTCAAGCGAGCATGCAACATGCAGCAGGCAGGGTTTCTGTCACGGCTCCGGTGCTGCGGGTGCTAATCGTCGCAGACGGCTTTCGCTCACCACCGCAGCTTCGGCTTGCTGGCCGGATTCGCCGGCCAGCCTCAGCCGCCTGCTCCTCAGCCCGCGGGCCGCCTCGCCCCTACGCGCCTACGCGATTTTATATTTAATAACACTCTAGGGGTAGGACAAACAAGACTTCGTGGAGTCGGCTTTGCAGCAATTCCGTTCTGTCACTAACTTTTGTTGCACAGCATATAAATTTTTTACAAGTTAAATATATAAATATTATGCTAAAAGTCATTAGGCCTACTAACGTTATGCTAATCGTCATTAGGCCTACTAACGTTATGCGAATCAAATTTATTCCAAAACAAATTAGTCTTTAAGATGATTATGCCAACATAAAATGTATGCCTAAGAAAATTATGCCGAAGTATTATTATGCCAAAACAAATTGTGCCAAAATCGTTATGCCGAAGTATATTAGGATAAAGAACATTATGAGAAAAGAAGGGATCCCTTTTATTTTGTGTTACACTGACAATAGTTATTTTCTAGTACCTATTGCGATAATTATTCCGTAATAGCAGCGATAGCTGAGTGGAGAGACCGACAGACTGCTACCCAGAGGGTCTCAGGTTCGAATCCACGGCACGCACCAATGACTTTTCGTAGTTAAGTGCGTATTAAATTGTTAATTATTTATCGCTTGGTAATCGGTGAAGGAAAACATCGTGAGGAAACCTGCATATCTGAGGGTTCTCCATAATGTTCACGAAAGGCATGTGAAGTCTGCCAACCCGCTCTTGGCCAGCGTGGTGGACTATGGCCTTACCCTTCGTATACTGAGATAATGATGATGATGACCTATTGCGAAAAAAATAGGAATGATATTTCATAATATTGGGCTATTCAACAATTATTTCACCCGATTTTCATGATTTCTACCACTCCCTTGTCCGTGGTCGCATACATTATTGTCTCATTTCTCATACAATGTTATACTTTTGATTGACTATTCGGAGCACCATAGCAAAGAGCTCAGATATTTACATGGAGGCTCATTTCTTATGGGCGCTTTGAAGACAAACTTTCTGCGACTCAAATTGCCGCTTGGCAGCGTGGCAGTCGCCCTGCGGCAGCTGTCTCTCTCTCCTCCAGTGCATCTAAACTACGAGAGCGAGAGAGACGGAGAACAACGCCAACTACGATCTAAACGGGAGACAGTCTCCAATTGGAATAGGCACACGAAATCCTTAAGAACTGCGCTTCTATGTAAATCTGTATTCATTGACCATATGGTATTGGGTTTAAATCTACGGTTCGCACCACTGACTTTTTGAAGATTAAATTATTGTTAAATTATTAATTATTGTTTGCCCTGGAGTGTGTGTGTGTAAACCGTCAGTCCCGGTTGTCATTAATATTTTTGACAGTCGTTCCGAGTCAATACCCTTAAACAAATTGATATTTGTATTTATTTATTCATAAATAATTTCACAATCGTATTTGAATAAAGGTACATAATTAATTAGTAATAAAAACATGACAATAAGAATTAAACAAAGTAAGTAGGTAATAGAGCGAATAGGCGCATTAATATCTGTCATTGCTTATTAAAATAACAATAAAGAATCGATCAAAATGAGAAGCAACACAAAGAAACTTCATAATAAGATTCAATACAATTCATGGTGGAAAATCATTAAAATGTTATAAAAATTATAATTTAAAACATACACATTGCAAGATCAGGTAATCTATTGTTTCATCTTAAATTGGTGTACAGAATATAATATACGATACTTATTATATAGATACTTATTATACTATAATTATAGGTCTGTCTTTATTCACGCTAGCTAAACCCGGGGGTGGTGCAGAACAAACAGCGAGTAGCAGGTGATGCTGCGCGTTATCAGCAGGAAGTAATGACGTCATTAGGGGGTGCTGTAGACATTCAGCACCTGTACGCGTTCATTTGTACAAACAGTATTGTGAGACACAATGTTCAATGTAGTTAGTGTTCATACTGACAAAAAATCTTTACTCATTCATTTATATATTGGTTTAGCAGTAGTTATTACACTACAAAATTGATAGAAAAATACTATGTTAGAGATTTTGTAAGTATATAATACGGTGACGAATTTGCAGCTAGTGTCCATACCACATAGTCGTAGATTCCTATGACCCCGCAACTAAAACCCGATCCCGTGGGAATTTCAATTAATCATCATCATCATCATCAGCCTTTAACAGTCCACTGCTGGACTAGGCCTCTCCTTTGAAAGGAGGAATTGGCCTACTATACCACGCTGGCCAAACGGGTTGGTATAGGGTTTGTATCAAGTTTTCCTTCTCTTACAGTGCTGTTGTCTGCATAATATGCTCCCTCTGTCGGCTCTTACAACAACCATAGGTTGATATGGGGTGGTGACATTCCGTATTCTTAATCCGTCACCACACGGACAATCAAGAAATCCCTTCTTAATAATTCTGTATATATTCATGCTAGCTAAACACAGAGTGTTGTACAGAACAACCAGCGAGTAGCAGGTGATGCTGCGCGTTATCAGAGTGAAGTAACCTAATGGAAGGAAAGAGGAACCCACCACGCACCCTCAGATTGACCACCCCAATTTTTGCAATAGAAAAAGGGTTGACAATACCGAACTCCTCTAAAGACAAACGATAAGGGATGTATGGAAAGTGCGGAAATGGGTTCCAGGAAAATACCTGACATGCAGTATCCCGCTGTATGCGCCGACTCTGTTTCGACACATGTTTCGCCTCTGCACGAGGCATCTTCAGGACCGATGGGCAACAAATGGGCTCGGTCGTCGCCCGTCGATCCCAGGTATTTTCCTGGAACCCATTTCTGCATTTTCCATATTATATTTACGCATTTAATTTTTGGCTGTAGGTTGTCTGTCAGTCAGTCAGTAACGAAAGAAAGAATCATACATATGGTGGCGAATATGCGGTTAGAGTGTCTATACGTAGCGTAGATTCGTATGACCCCGCCACTTAAAGATTTACTTATTGTTTTATTAATTACTAGAGGATACCCGCAGCTACAACAATTTGTGGATCACACAAAGTGTTGTCTCGTGTGGGAATCGAACCCACGACACTCGCCGCAGCGTCAAGCGGCTAGACGGCCGCTTGAACCACTACGCCAACAGTGCAGTCAACTAACTAAAATGAATATTGTGCTTGAGTCCTACTATCCTTAGGTGACTGGGTAAAGGGTACTACGGCACCCTACATTGGGTGTCAATGGACATGCACTTGGCCAGTACCTATTCATCAATAGATACTGTGGTCTTTAAGGAATGTATCATCGTCATCATCAGCCTGCAAGAGTCCACTGCTGGATATAGGCCTCTCCAATGGCACACCACTGAGCCCGATTCGGCTTTTAGTATCCAGCCGCAGGAAGGAATTGAAGGTACACCTAAGTATCATTCTCGCAGGCGAAGCCGGGGCCGGTGTCTAGTAGTAATCCATATAATTACTTATAACTGTACATATTATTTTAAAACACATCTATTCATAGAACAATATTCACCACAAAACGATCACTTTTGAAGCAGCCCAAGCGCCATAAAATAATAGCGGCCCAGCTGAAGCGCGGGCGGCGCACGCCACGACACAGGTGTCAAAACAATGTAACCGAATCTCTATGACGTCATTGTACACGATGGATAATGCCATCTCACTCTATCCATCAAATACAGGAACTAAGCTGGATATAGATGGAATAAGAAAAGTAAAATCGTACATACATACATAGACTCAGGCCTGTTTCCCCGAAGGGGCAGGCAGAGGCATATTAAACGCCCACTTTTCGCCAGGGTTTTGATCCCACGTAATAGGTGGCGAGCCTCTTGCCGCTTATCGGGATATTTTGTTTGCCAGAGCCTCGTCCGTTGATCGTCAGGTGCACCACTTGCAGGTGAGGTTGGCTTGGGACCCTAAGTTCTTGGTGGGAACCCTAGGCACCCTATGCAGTAAAATCGTCGTACTTCCTATACTATTATAAAAGGGAAACTTTGGAATGTTACATACATACATACCTCATCATCATCAGCGTTTAACAGTCCACTGCTGGACTAGGTCTCTTCGTTGAAAGTAGAAATTGGCCTACTATACCACGCTGGCCAAACGGGTTGGTATAGGTCTGTGGTATAGGGTTTGGAACAAGTTTTCCTTCTCTTACAGTGCTGTTCTCTGCATAATATGCTCCCTCTGTCGGCTCTTACGACACCCATGGGATGATATGGGGCCACCACCCCATATCATCCCATGGGTGTCGACTAGTGTTGCCCAAATTCAGTCTTGGTCTTGCAGTCTTGGTTTTGTTCTTGCGTTTTTGCAAGACCAAGACCAAGAACAAGACCGCGTATTTTTAGCAAGACCAAGACCAAGACTGATCGTGCAAGACTTGAGCAAGAACAAGACTAAGCCTGCAAGACTCTTGCGTCTTGCAGCTAAGACTTAGCGCTATTTCACGGAGTAGTTAGGTGTAACAGTTCGGTGTATAGGTACGCTTAGGAATTCTATGAGACGCAAAAAACTGTATCAAAGAATATGAAAAACTGGACCTATGCGCATTACGACTAATAGGTACCATAAACATACCTACATAGCGAATAAAAAAATATCCATTAAAATCAAACTGAGTGCATGCATAGTTATGTTTTAACCATCGGCACTTTGATAATGCGGCATCAAAGGTTTTGTACTTACTTCTCAAAAAAATTTGCCGCTTTTCGGAAGTACATGGTTATGATACACGCGCCGGCGGCTTCTTTTGAAATCATATACAACAATCGTTGCCGCCGCGCCGAAATCACAACATTTGACACTATTTGATTGCCGCCACAGGGCGTAGGTAGACTCATGCAAAATAATTTCGAATTTTAAGAGTACCTACAGGTGTTCCAAAGAATAAATAAGCAAGCTTCAAGCTCACAATGTTCCAATTCTAATACGTTTTTCTAAGATTTAAAAACTTTAATAAATAGTAATAGACTGATAGGTAATTGCAAGACTTGCAAGACTCTTGCTGCAAGACCAAGACCAAGACCAAGACTGGGAGCGCAATACCAAGACCAAGACCAAGACCAGGTGTATTGGCGCAAGACCAAGACCAAGACTGGCTAAGTCTCGTCTTGTTCTTGCATTTGGGCAACACTAGTGTCGACAGATTAAGAATACGGAATGTCACCACATTCCGTATTCTTAATCTGTCACCACACGGACTAAGCCAACAGCTGGTGGTATTCCCAGGCGGTCACCCCTCCAAGTACTAACCGCCCGTTGTTGCTTAACTTCGGTGATCGGACGAGAACCATACCACTTTGAATACACCGGTCTACATACCTACCTAATTGTTAACCTTGCCGGTAAAAATTGCTTAAATCCGTTAAGATGACAAAATTGCAGTAATAGAGCTCTATATAGGAATATCACTTAAACTAGTAGGCTACCGTTTGTCGCGATGGCTATCACCGACGCGGGTGGAATCTAATAGTACTGTTAATGCGAAAGTATCTGTAGGCACAAGTATGTCTGTCTGCGATTCGCTTATACGGCTTAGCCGCTGAACCGCTTATGATAAAATTTTGCGCGGCGATTGTTAAAGACCCCCTTTAACTTTAAATTTTTTTGCGGTTGCTTAGTCATCATAATCATCAGCCCTTTATACTGTCCCACTGCTGGGCTCGGGCCTCTTCTCACTATGAGAAGGGTAAGGCCATAGTCCACCACGCTGGCCAAGTGCGGGTTTGCAGACTTCAGATGTCTTTCGAGAACGTTATGGAGAACTCTCAGACATCCAGATTTTCTCACGATGTTTTCATGATGTTTTCCTTCACCGTTTATATTTAATCGTTAATACGCACTTAACTTCGAAAAGTCATAGGTGCGTGCCGTGGATTCGAACCCGAGACCCTTTGCTTGGCAGTCTGTCGGTCTCTCCACTCGGCTATCGCTGCTCACAAACGGTTGCTTATTACTGAGGTATTTTAATCTGTTCTCTTCCCTTCACTTCTCCAAGGTACATGTCTACAACTATATCTGTCTAATTTTGAGAGAACACACCCAGCTCATCTCGCCAACGCTTTTACATCTTAAAGAAAAAGTGAGGTATTATCTAATCTTATCTAATACTAAAATATAAAGCTGAAAAGTTTGTTTGGTTGAACGCGCTAATCTCAAGAACTATTGGTCCGATTTGAAAAATTCTTTCAGTTTTAGATAGCCCATTTACCGAGGAAGGCTATAGGCTATATAACATCACGCTATGAGCGACGGAAGCGGACCAGTAAACTTAAATAACGCGGGTGTAACCGCGGGCTCAACTAGTTTTATAAAAATTGAAAGACATGAAGAATTGCAGAAATATAATAAGTATATAATATCAGTAGGTATGTCGTCGACTTTGCGCAGACGCTGGCACGCGCCGTCCGTTGACACAGGTGGCAGAGCAATGTAACCGAATCTCATAGACGTCACGGCGCACAGGCTGGTCAACTGACGACATTTCGTTCTATTTACGAGATGAGAACTTTCTTTGTGGGTTTGGTGGGTTTGGTATTTTGCGACTTGTTTGAAAGTTTAGAGGGATTTTTTTTCAAAAGACTGCTCCCTCAATATTACTAAATCCTGTTGTCACAGATTCTGAGAAGATGAGAGAAATCGCATTGCCTTTCTAGAAGTCTATTCGTTTTGGGCATCATGCCAAGTCATACTAAGCAAAAATTATACCGAAGAAACGATTTTTTTTTAGGTGACACATTTTTTTAAAAGCAAATTAAAGTGCGCGCGTGCAATGTTCGAAATACCTACGTATCCATGGGTGCATAGGACACAAGGACATCTATAGAACAAATTGTCGAAGTAATTGCATATATTATATTTTGTACCTAATTAGAAAAATTGTATAGTGGCTTTAGGCCTCAATGTGTAGTAATTTCCCAGGTATGGTGCCGAAGTTAAAATGTTCGTAATGATTTGTACAATATGGGATTTCAGTTTTCGTTAAGGGTCTTTTTACACTCTGTATACCTACTAACTAGGGGATGCCTGCAGCTAAGCGTAGCATGACTTGACTGGCAATTCATTATAGATTGGCATAGTTACAGGTCACCTTGGGTGGGTGACCGATAGTTGTGCCATTTACTTCAGAAACTATCGTGCTTCGGAGCGCACGCAAAAGCCGTGGCCAACTCTCGCCCGAAGGCCTCCGATATGGCCTAAGGTTTCTTGTCCTGAGACAAAGCCGAAACCGACAGATTTTCGTCCCCTCCGAAGCACGGTAGCGCTCAGATGTAAATGCTACACGAAGCCAACCATTCAAGTGGCGAGCACAAGCAACACCACAGGAGTAACAAGGGCGTTGCCGCCCTTTGGGTTCGGGTAAGGGGATAGGATGAGCAGTAGGATGAAGTAAGGGGATAGGGCCTCCGACACTCTCACTCACCGGACGAAACGCAACAGTTTAAGTACTGCTACTTAGAGGCTAGTATTTCCCCGGTCGAGCCGGCCCATTCATGCTGAAATCAGCAAGGCTCTACTACCGTTAAAAGCTGCGCAAACGTTGCTTTACTTTGCCCGTCGCCCGCCACCGTGCACACAACGGTGGCGGGTGGCCGTACCTAATATAAAACGTAATAAAAATAATTTTACATGCGCCAGCCACCAGAGGCTGTGACCGGTGGCCTGTTTGCACGTAGCCTTAGCATCTTTTTTGAGACTAGCTCCATTTTGATTCTACTACAGACATTATGTAAAGTTTTTGGAAAACGAAAAGCAATCACGTTGTGTCCTCGAACGTGTTAAGAACCCACTACGATTTACTCAGGCATATATTAATGAAATGAAAAATAAATAACCGGATATTATTACGGATATATTAAGTCTGCCAAAAACAAAAATTATTACCTAACACTACCACCAAAAACTAAGTTGTTTAATCATAAACCAGCTGTTCATCTTATGATGTTAAACAGTATTGTTGCCGCACGCGCCGTCGGTTGACACAGGTGTTGCCAGCACAATGTTGGTGACGTCACACTGTCGGTGTTGCCGTCTGTTGCCGGGTTGCTCGACAGAAATAGATTTTTTTGTAAAGTTCGAGAAGGTGTTGATTGTTTTTAATCATCATCATAACGGCCTTTCACTGCTGCACGTCGATTCTGTAAAATTCGAACAACAACTCGCATGTCACGTCGCTGTTCGCTCTCACTTCGCATAAGGTTCAAAGTGAACTTGATTTTGAGTGCGAAGTGAGCGTCGAACTGAGGGAGGAATTACCTTATAGAATGCCACTTTTTACATCATCTCATACTTTATCTGCCAAAATCTCGAGGACAATAATTTAGTTCAACTCAAAAACACGCTCGCAAGAGTAGCGCTAGTGTAGCTTCGAATTATCAACCGAGTTTTAGAATGCCAATCAAGAAACTCACAGCGGATTCAGATTCGAAGTTTAGAATGAAGTCTTACAGAATCACACTGCTGAACGTAGGACTCTCCTTATTTGCGTCTCAATAGCATTGTGGCTATTCTGAGCTAACAGGTTTTTTAGGTTTTTTTTCTACAATACCACGCCGCCGCTGCTGGCCTGGCGGGTTGGAATTTGAGTTCACTAACAAGGGATTGACCGCAATTCCCAAGGGATAGAACAGAAACGGTTAAACTACATAATATAAAACAAAGTCTGTCTTCGGTCTGTCTGTCCCTATAAACGCTTAAATCTTAAAAACAACGCAACGGATTTTAATGCGTTTTTTTTAATAGATAGAATGATTCAACAGGAAGGTTTATAATTATGTAAGTATAATTGACGCGGGCGAAGCCGCTGGCGACGTCTAGTAATAATATAAACTGTGAGGGCGTAGCAGCGGGCATCTTCTAGTCTATTTATTTATTTCTTATTTTATTTATAGGCTCACGCCTCTATCCCCGA
Source organism: Euclidia mi (assembly GCA_944739405.2). NCBI lineage: Eukaryota > Metazoa > Arthropoda > Insecta > Lepidoptera > Erebidae > Euclidia > Euclidia mi. Next base: position 2,343,257 of record OX123206.2, read on the forward strand.
AGGGGTAGGCAGACGTGTAAATATTACACCTGCGCGACCCGGGAATCAAACCCGAGACCTCCAATCAGCAGTCGCATACGCTAAACACTGGACCACGGAGGCAGTAATAAATAAAGCCCATCTATATGACCATCTGAAGCAGCATTTGAAGGAAATGATTCACCTTTAAGAAAATATGGCCCTTTCTATTCATGTTCTTTTAAAATTGACTGTATGACCAAAGTGGCCGTCAATATGTGAACATCGTGGTCTTAAAACTGCCACAGTAACTACGTTCAGTATACAGTTCCGTATCATCATCATCATAAGCCTGCCGTAGTCCACTGTTGGATATAGGCCTCTCCAATGGCACGCCACTTAGCACGATATTCGACTTTTCGTGTCCAGCCGCTGCCAGCCACTTTGCGTATATCGTCACTCCACCTAGCCGGAGGGCGTCCTACACTACGTTTGCCAAGGCGCGGTCTCCACTCTAGAACACAACTACTCTAACAGTTATTGGTTCTGTGACAGATGTGACCAACCCACCGCCACTTCAACTTGCTAATTCTCTGAGCTATGTCGATTACCTAGGTTCTCTGTCGGATTACTTCATTACGAATTCGAGCCTTCAGATATTTTCATTGTTCAGTGTATTGGCGTTTCATGATTGAAATGAAAAAGAAACGTCACCCATAACTTTGAAGAAATAAATCTAATAACTGGAGCCGACTATTCACGGGATGTAACCCTTTATGTCACCGTGAAAGTTTTAATTGACCGGCACGACGTCGCCGTCGTTGGACGACGTCGCATGGGACGACTACAGTATTTTTAATACATGGACTATTGAAGCCATTGCACTATTCAATATAGACAATATAGTTCAAACACTCCCACACTTTAAGGCCATGACCAATGTGTCGTAGGTTCAATGGCCACACAGAGTCTCGAGACAACACCTTTTTAGGGGTCCTTAGTCAAAAATGGCAAAAACGGCACCCTTATAGATTCACCATGTCATGACCGTCCGTATGTCATAGCTATTTTGATCATACTTCAACTTATTTGATTTAATTATTTGGTCCACAAATTGTCTTTTTGAGTCTAACTACTATTAGAAATGCTTGGAGATTTCAATATGGATAGATAAGTTTTAATGTAAAGATATTTGTGACACTCTCACGATAAAACTACTGTACGAATTTTGATGAAACTGCCGATTCATAATTTAAGCTAATACATCGGAAAATGGGCTATCTTTTATGACGATGAGTGAAGAATACGCGGGTGAAGCCGCGAGCACGTGTCATTACTGTAATGAGTCTGCTATAGGAAAATGGCAGATGTTCCGAGACGGCCATGGAAATGTGGCTATTGTTCTGAGTCTGCTATAAAACTAAAAGTTGTTCTGAATCTGACATGGAAACGTGGCAAATGGCAATGCAGGTAATTTCTGTTCACCAAATCGCCAGCTGTGCAGCAGTCAACTCTATCAAGTTGAATAACCGTGTTAAAATGGTATAAGGAAGTCTTATTGTAATATAATGTAATATTATTTTTAACACAAAGCGTGGTCTTTCTTTGTTAGTTCATTCATTGTGATAGTTTTAGATTTTATGAAAATCAATAAAAATTATAGTTTAACGTAAAATTATTCTGTATACTTTTTCCTTATATTACAATATTGATTAGCATAAGTAAAACATATGTTGTTTGCTTTTGTTTAATGTCTGAACACGAGCTATATTGTAATGCTAAGACAATAATTAAACAGCTTAGCAGACGTTGTGTTAATAAGACGATAGCCATCGGTATAGGTGACCAAGAGGCGACATTTTTCTAGAAAATTTCGGTAATTATGTGTCCGAGTTGACACAGTCTTTCGAGGTCCACTATTGGACATAAGCCTTTTCTAATTTTCGTCGCAGTAGCATTGTGGGTCAATAGGAGCTTTCTGGCCACTCTGACTGGACGGGTTGGTATAGAGTTTTGTTTCAACAAGCAATTTTGTATTGGAGTCCAGGGCAACCCTTATTTATCACCTTTGTCATTTTCTAAAAGTATTTCTTTGGCATTGTCATATCTACAATGATGTATAGTAGGTAATTAGTTACCTACTTTGAAATAACAACACAAACAAGACGTAAAGTAACGCTAGCTCAATAAATCATCGTTCTGTGTACGATCTTTGTGTACGGCATCAGGTTTTTGAAAATAATCACATATTTGAAAAAAACAATAAATGATAAAGCGAATTATATAACTGAACTATCCTAAACTATAAAAAAGCAAAAGAGGAAATAATAAGTATGAAAAGAAAAGTAAATAAAAAATTGCCAACTACGACCCGACGCGTCAAAAAAATCCTTCGCAACGCTGACGAGCGGTAGCGTGCCCAGAAGGCTGGCAGCATTGCCACGTTGAATGGCAATGCTTATTCTCTCAGCGAGATATAAACCAGCCCTCTGGTCACGGGAAGCATCGATCAGCCTTCTGGCGATTTCTTTATATAATGCGCGTGCACCAGGGCCATTTCGACCCCAAAAGGCTCACAAACGTAATTACCAGCCAGGTTTCCGTATTTGTGCCATTTGAGGGTCTCCGCTGATGCAGCAGCAGCGCTAGCTGATCCAGCTGTACTTGAAAGATGTGATGGCGCTGGGGCAAGCCATTTTCCAAGCGTTAATTTAATGGCATCAGTCATGCACGGCACCTCAGAATTAACAATTTTTATTTTATTGTACATAATTATGTTACTCCTACTTGTCTGAATCTACTTATAATGAACTAAATAAAAATAATAGCCTTGTAGATCAATGATTCAATTTTTAAAATCTGAAATAAGTATATGTAAAACTCACAATTTATGTCAGCAAAAATTATCGTCTATTACTCTAAAGTCTATAATTATTTGCAAGTATTTTCCTTTCCTTTGAAATAATATTTCTGACAGTTCTAAACTCAACTATACGGTTATATTGTTGAAAATTTGAAAATGATAGCTTTGTCAAAACGAGAATTTCACTATCATTGCTGACTGTACAAAAGTGTTATTTTATTTATTTATTTTTTATTTATAGACTCACGCCTGTATCCCCGAAGGGGTAGGCAGAGGTGTAATATTACACCCACATTTCGCCATGAATTTTCAGGTCCCACGTAATAGGGGGCGAGCCTATTGTCGTACCGGGCACATTACCAGTCTCCGTGCTGCTACTGAGAATTTCTTAACGGAAAAACCCAATAACACTTTGCCCGACCCGGGAATCGAACCCGAGACCTCCCAATCCCACGCGCACATTTATGCCGCGAGACCAACAAGGCAGTCTAAAGTGTTAGTGATACTTTTTAATATTTAATCATCATCATGTCAGCCTAGAGACGTCCATTGCTGGACATAGGCCTCCCCCAAGGTTCTCCACGTAGACCGATAATTTTAATATTTAAGTACTAGTTACTTATTAATTACTACCGCCCAATACCAGACTTATCTCCGCTGGAGTTTGTCTCAAGTAAGATTGGAGCAAGAATCCACTATCTTTAATCAAGCAATAAGTACATTACTGCTAGATACTTAGCATTTGTAGCGAAAAAATGCTGAAACCTAACACTTATTCTACAAGTTACTAAACGTCGTCGCCTACCCGTCCCGTCCCCGTACCGGCCGCACTAAATCTCGTCTCCCCGTTATTGGAATTTCCCTGTTACAATTTATACGTAAAGCCGGTGGCACACCTGCGGCACAGATGGCGCGCAGTTATTGTTGACACAGATGTGCCTCGGTGTGCCACCGCCTTAACGAGGGGGTTTAATTGCCTTTTTGGGGGAAATACTGTTTGTTATTCGACTAATGTGTTTTTTTTGCGATTGATTTGTTGGTGATTAAGGAGAATGGTGTGGAGAACTATGCCCAGCAGTGGACGTCTCTAGGCTGCTTATGATGAAGGAACATAACACATTTCACGTAAGTCCAAGATTAAATGATTTATTTGCTTCGTTTTGCAGGAGATCCTGGGTTTGAGCCCAGAGCAAACTACGCCCGTAATATAAACTAGAGGACGCCAGCAGCATCGCCTGTAATTTTTTTAAATTTACCCGTTTTGGCCGATCCCGTGGGAATTTATGGAAATCCCATGTTAGTGCACCCCTACGGTCCCCAAGGAACATACATGCCAAATTTCAGCTTCCTGCGCCCAATAGTTTCGGCTGTAGCGTGTCTGTCAGTCAGTAAGTAACGCAAGGATTTTATATATTAAGATTTCTGTCGAAGAATACAATAAATATTAAAACAGAATCTCAAAGAACGAACTTTAATAAGTATGGCGTTGTGCAGATGTAGACACTACTTCCAGCAGCTTCCAGCTTAGTTCTGTCAAGATAAACGAATAAAATTTTAAGTTGATTTTGGTTTAAATTTTAATTACTTAATATTCTAATGTCAAGACATTGTACCATATGGCTGTGTTGACCCCATTTAGGATATGCAGGCGTGAACATATGTTCCAATGTGAGCCCGCATCTAGATACACGATTGGTGCGTCAAGATTTTTTATTGTACAAAGTTGGCGAAGATACGGGCTGATGGTCAACTTACCGCTGCCTACACATGATAACAGAACAAGTAGATAGATGTTTATTGTAATAATTGTATCCCTATCATCTATATGTATATTAGCTATATATCCATACACATAAATAAAATTGGTGTGTCTGTTTGTAATATTAAAATAACCGCTTTTTACTAAATTCATATGGATGTATACACGGTACATATACCGAAATGACATTTTTTTTCAATTTTTGTCTGTCTGTCGGTCTGTCTTTTTTTTCTCGCTAATCTCTGGTACGGCTGGACCGATTTTGACGGGACTTTCACTGGCGGATAGCTGATGGACCAAGGAGTAACTTAGGCTAATAGACAATCTATGTCCGTGTGGCAACGCGAACGCGAAGTGGTTCCCTCAGGACGCGGGTGAAACCGCGGCAAACAGCTAGTGTATTATAAAGCCTAAAAATTTGTTTGGTTAAACGCGCTAATCATTGAAACTACTAGTTTGATTTGAATAATTCATGCTGTGTTGGGCTAATAAGGCTATTATAAGCTATATAACAACACTCGATGAGTCACGGGTGCGAAGCAGTTTTCCTTAAAAGCATGTGTAACAGTGGATACAGCCAGTAATTTAATAGGTCCGGGTGTGACTTGTCCTACGAAATACAAATTACAAATATAGGATACTAGCTGTAGGGGAGCCCACGATACTAAATTGGGCTTTACTCGAGCGTCATTGAGACCTATTGGGTTGCAAAACTAAGATGATAAAATGATAAAAATGTAAATAATGTAAACCTTTTCATCGGTCAAAAAAGCGCAGCTTGCGTGAGTGCTATCTGCGTGCGGACGGCGTTCTTCTGCCTTCAGTGTTATTTTTACTGTGACGCGGGTCGCATACATGGTGATAGTACGCATATAATCGCAAATGAAGTAATGAAAATTGATACAGAAAGAGTCACTGGCGACACGCACGACACTGCAGCGGCAAACGAAATCTTAGTCTTGCGTGTAGCTAGGATCGTGTTATCCCCGCATGTGGACCAGACCCGCGCGCGTACGAAAATACGCATGACAGGAAAGGGCCGAAAGATAGTTTTTTTTAACTATGAGACTTCAACAACGATTATGTTAATAAAACTCGATTCACATTAAGCTACCTAATATTCTAATATTAGCCTAAACATTCTACCATTGCACTCTCTTCTAAAATCCTAATTAATGCGGGCACGACCACAGTCTAAAGCTAGTATACCTGCATAAAGCGAGCGCATACGTTTGTACGAGGGATTTAATGACACATTGTCATGTGGGCACTCATTGATGCACCCGTATGTCTCCTTGGACCCGCATACTGGGTGCTCTCAAATACATCGAGTTTATACCTACTAGGTATCTACTTACAAACGTAGCTCTATGTCATTTTATTGTATACAGGGTGTAAAAAGACCCTTAACAAAAACTGAAATCCCATGTTGTACCAATCAGTACGAACATTTTTTACTTTAGCACCATGCCTGGGAAATTACTGGTTCTGGAGATATTGAGGCTCAAAGTTAGTATGGAATTTTTCTAATTTGGTACAAAATCGATGCATTTACCCCGCCAATATGTTCTTTAGATGCCCTTTGACCCCATGGATAAGTAGGTATTTCGAGCATTGCACGCGCGCGCTTTTAATTGCGGTTAAAAAAAATTAAAAACATAAAAAAAAATCGTTTCCCAGGTATTATTTTTGGTTAGTATGACTTGGCATGATGTCCACAACGAGTAGACTTTGGCTTGGTGATGGGTCTTGTGACACCCTTTAGATACTGTTATGTAGTACTTTGTTAGTAATCAGCCACCGTGGTCCATTGGATAGTGTATGCGTCGGCAAATCGGGTTTCGATTCCCGGGTCGGACGAAAGTGTTTCTGAGTTTTTCCGAATTCTCAGTAACAGCGTGGAGTCTAGCAATGTGCCCGGTAACGTCAATAGGCTCACTCCCTATTACATGAGAACTAAAATTTACAACATGACGATATGTGGGTGTATTTACATCTCTGCCTAATAGTTTGATGTAACCGGGATAACGATGCGTAATGATAACGATATACTCTATTATCATCATCCTAGCGCTGTCCCGGTTGCGTTCTAAAACCCACGCCTTGGAGCCCAATGTCCGCTAATTCCGGCTGTATCTCCTCCACTTCGCACGGTCTTCAGCATCCCTGGTGGTTAGTCGATTGGCACGCATATTATCCCTTACGACGTCAAGCAAGCATTTCTTTGGCCTTCCCCGTTTAAAGGGCCCCGGCGGTGGTAGCATGGCAAGACATTTGGCGCGTGGTCACATGTCACGGGCATGAAGGCTACCCCGGATGCGGGAGTTCCTAATGAAGTCCTTCCGCGAATGATCTATCATATCAGTTATAAAATATAAGTACGTACCTACTTTACTTATCATTTTGCGGCCAATTATACTATAAGTCTAAGATAAGATGCCACTGCAAGATTTTTAAATTAAAATACATTGCAGCTGCAGTTTCTAATTAGTAAAATAATTCCTAGTCCTAGCCCTAATGGGTGTCTGAAAAATTAAAGCCATTAGTAATTGCGATTAAAAATACATTTAACAAGAGAGATAGACCTTTATATAAAACCTCTAATTTTACATTTTTATAGAAAATTTCTTACTTTTTAGGGTTCCGTACCTAAAAGGTAAAATACGGGACCCTATTACTAAGCCTCCGCTGTCTGTCTGAGTGTCACCAGGCTGTATCTCATAAACTGTGATAGCTAGAAAGCTGAAATATTCACAAATTATGTATTTTGGTTGCCGCTATAACAACAAATACTAAAAAGAAAAAAAGGAAGATATTAAGGGGAGGTCCCATACAATAGACGTGTTTTTCGTATTTTTTGCTAAAAATTACTAACGGTAAAAGGTAGACGCTTTCAATTTCCACAGAATATGTAGTTGTATATTACCTTTCAAAATAAATAATTAAATAAAAAAAGTAAATAATAAAGGGAGCTCCCATACAACAAACGTTTTTTTAAGCAATTTGATACTCGATCTTAATAAACAGGTAGAAACTTAAAAAATATTTAAGTATACATACAACAAACGTGATTTTCTTTTATAGATGATGGTACGGAACCCTTCGTGCGCGAGTCCGACTCGCACTTGTCCAATTTTTGTAGAATAGTTTCAATCAGAAGAAACTACGTCCCTCTTTCTGAGAATCGTTATCTAAACCTTCTTAGAGATGCTGTATTTTATATAAACATCAAAAGCTTTTTGTCGTTGGAACATGGCTCAAGACATAAAGTATATATTTAATCTAGTTAATTGAGAGCCAATGTTCAAAGAATATTAATTACTGAGTACAAACGACTGTTAGACTATTTTCATACACCTAGACAGGACCCGGCGGCGGGGCGAAATTAGGCGTTTAAATACAAATTGAGTGCGATCCAGACTCGGTAGCAAAGATATTGTTAAAAATACAGGAATGGTTATTACAAATTTTAATTTAGAACTGGCTTGAGAGTGCTAGCGACAAGCAAGTATGGAAAGATTTGGGGAAGGCGTTTGCCCAGTAGCGGGACAGCGTAGGCTATTAAATAAAACGGTTTTTAGCGTTCCCTGCTTCGAAATGTGTGTATGTATTTTAAAAGATAAAATTATATCCTCATAAGATTACTTTGTTGTTCTTAAATTGAGTCGTCCCGTGACCACGGCTGGTGTGACCGATGCCGAAACGTTGGGGCAAATAAATAATGAATAGACAAGCTATGTCCGTGTGGTGACGGATTAAGAATACGGAATGTCACCACCCCATATCATCCCATGGGTGTCGTAAAAGCCGACAAACGGAGCATATTATGCAGAGAAAAGCACTGCAAGAGAAGGAAAACTTGATACAATCCCTATAACAACCCGTTTAGCCAGCGTGGTATAGTAGGCCAATTCCTCCTTTCAAAGGAGAGGCCTAGTTCAGCAGTGGACTGATAAAGTCTGATGATGAAGCTATTTCACCTTTAATGTCAAATAACTATTCGATAGAGAACCGTCATATAAATATTAGTATGTGTGTGTGAAAGTAGGTACAAAGCCATAACCCAAATATATTACGGCCCCTTAGCCGTATCTAGAAAGTACGGCTAGCGTATAGCCGCAACTAGAGTACGTCTGGAGCCGTACTGATCGTCAGTTATATTGAACCTGCAGCTGATGCCAACGCACAGCTGTTACCTTCGGAACTAATAACCTTCTATTTATTTCCATAGCTCTGTTTTAAAAAGTTAAACGCCTTTAGTTTATTCCTATAAATATCACGTTTTAAAATGTCTGTACTGGGTATAACCGTAGTCCGTGAGGGATTAAGTAAAGGCACTACCCCATATAATAACGTTGGTGTCGTAAGGAGACTATGGAAAATGCACGAAGTGAAGAGTATCAAAGTCAAAATCCTTTTTTCATTTAGATCACAAAGTGACACTTATGAATATCAAATTTAAAACATTATTACTGTATGCTTCTACATTTACATTTACTGCCACGTTCGCAAAGCAAGGGTGTAGAACCATGAGAAAGAACGGGCAATAAAAGTCATGGTCACTTTTTTGCATCGCCAGGTTTTTAAAACATAACAATTAAACTTTTGTAAGGTGCTGCAACTGTTACACCTTCTATGTTTATTGTATATATTTACTGTACATAATACTCAAGCATAATCAAGTTGAATTTGATGTTCATTTAGTTAGCCTCCTGAACACAGACATTATGAAACAGGAGCATCCACTTACATTATGCACCTAACAATGCAGGCAATCCGCGCAAATGTTCAGAACTATGATGGAAATGATGCAGTTAAATATCAAAAAAATTATACCAGCCCATAAGACCGCCATCGACCAGTCATCGCAAGTAGCACACGTTCACGAGTATGACGCATGTGCCAGCCATCTATCTTGCTGAAGAGTCATCGTGAGTTCGTGACATACCTATTGTAGCAAAATCATCATCATCATCGACCTAGCGTTATCCCGGTTGCAACCAAGACTTGCACGCCTTGGAGCCCGGGGTCCTGAATTGACCTCAGGCTGATGACTGAATATCAACTTTCCACACAACGACTGCCGTCTGACCTCCGCAACCAAAAGGTATAGCGATATTCCATGGTTTAGACCAGTATCAGTTCATTTGAGGGTACTGACTCCCCGTAACGACTGTCAATGATTTATATAACAGCCGGGACCGACGGTTTAACGTGCTCTCGGAGGCACGGGGTTAGCGATAATTAACAATTTGATCTATTGTAGCATAATATGGGCAAGTAAAAAATCGATTCTTGACATGTGTCAAATAAATTTAGAAAAGAAAAAGAAAAGAAAAGTTTATTTTGAAACAGCACAATTTCATTTTATACAGTTTTCTTTCTTTTTGTAACGACAACTGCCGCAGTAAGCTTTGGTCCTATCTATATATCTATAACATATAAATAAAATTGGAGTGTCTGTTTGTAATATTAAAATATCCCCTTTTTACTAAATGCATATCGATGTATACGGTACATATACCAGAATGAATCTTTTTTCAATTTTGTCTGTCTGTCTGTAATCTCTAATGTTGGTAATCTCTGGAACGGCTAGACCGATTTTGACGGGACGTTCCCTGGCGGATAGCTGATGGACCAAGGAGTAACTTAGGCTATAAATTAACCGGGTACGCAAAATAGTTCCCTCAGGACGCGAGTGAAACCGTGGGTAACAGCTAGTAGTACATAAGATTTTATAAACATTCAATCAACGGGCACAAGTACACCCAGACTCAAAACAACAATTTATGGATCACACAATATTTTGTCCCATACGAGGGCCCAACTAGGAACATAACTCACAAAGCAGTGTAAGGGGGCGGAAAGGCAGCTTGAACTACTGCGCTATACGGTATACGGGTGAAAGAATACTACTGAATAGCCTCATCGTGGCCGCGTTCGATTTCCACTCAGGGAAAATCATGGTATGCTGGGCTAGATCATTTTATTTTATCTTTAATATCCATTATAGTAAAGTCCCTCGTTGCGTCTGTGTAACTGTTTACGATAAACTCGAAAACTTCTGACCGAGTTTTCATTTGTTTTTTTTTATTATTGTAAAAGGCGGCAAACGGGCAGACGGATCGCCTGATGGTAAGCAATTATCGCCGCCCATGGACACAAGCAGCACCGCAGGAGTCACAAGTCCTTTGCCGGCCCTTGGGGTCGGGAAAAGGGATAGGATGAGGATTGGGATGAGGGAAAAGGAACAGCGGATAGGGCTATAATATAGAGAGTCACGAGGCAGTTTTATGTTAACCTTAGGAAGCTGTTAATCTTTTATCTGGTTACTAAGGAACAGGCTCTGGCTAATTTGGGTTCGTGTGTGATTTGTCCTAGATTTATCATTACTAATAAGAAAATATTTATCGAAATCGCAATCGCCATACGTATTATATCATAACCGAAATAGGTACCGTATCCCCATAACGGTATTTAACCGGTATGGCTGCGTGGGGCCGCACTAAACGTAGCCGATATTGGACCGGCAGCTGTGCCAAACGCACAGGTGTTCTCTCAAAACTAATAACGTTTTATTTATTTCCATACGTACCGTTCCGCTAATGCAACTGATTTGTTAGAGGGTTTGAAACGGTTTTGGTTTGGTTAAAGTGCAGTGGTGAAAAGTGTTCGTAATATTCGTCAAGTAGTTTAAACCGTTAAGTAAAATAAGGAATTACCTACGTAAGTTTTGTTTTATTGCTTTTTTTGGTAAGACATTATATAAAAAATCTCTATACTTTTCGAAATTGCTAAAAGCTCCGAATAAAAATTGTGATAGAATAAAAACATGGGATTAGTATTTTTCTTAGTCTCAATTCGTTGAATTTTTCTTTGAAGAATTTAATTTTCATTGCATGCATATTCAGCATATTTTTCGACAATATCTAAATATTCAAACCATTCTACAACATTTTTTTTATTTAGAATAATGAGCAATGATAGTGAAAATTCGTAGGTAATCCTAAACATAACAAAATGTAGAGGCATCTCTACATTTTACTGATACACTGCCATTCTTAGATTTACTTATTACAAATATATAAATATATTTAGAAGTGCTTTGTTTCACCAATGATGCAGTGGTTAAGATGGCATAGCTGCCATTAGGACGCCAAATAATGTGAGTTCAGTGTTAGAAGTTAACATTTTGGTACAGCACTAGTTTAAACTTGGCGGTATCCTGCCCGCATTCAATTATTTAGTGTTAATATCGTGTTTACACTCATACATTCGTGCGAATAAAAATAAAACTAATTAAAAATATAAGATTCCGCGTTTTTCTTGAGCTTTTCCTGTTTTCCGATTTAATATCCATTTTACACGACATCTCTTGATTGTTTATGATGAACATTCTCCCAAATGTTACACACATAATTCATAAATCATAACAATATTATTTTTTTACTGTACCCATGTTGTAACATAGAACATGCTTGGCATTTCCTATTTACCAAAACATCAATCTTTTAGAAAATAATTCTGGACCGGATAGAGGCATGTCACTTTATCGTCTAATATCCTTGTAAATACAAGATCAGTTTGAACAAAAAACGCTGTAAGATATTAGTATAATTTATATCTGTATAATAAATTAAATTTCATCGCTCACCTCAACGTTTTTGACAGCTGACGGCAAACAGCTTTCCCCCGCTTTTATTGCAGTGTAGCACAGAAACACGCACTATTATAATAAATCACTTTACATTAAAACCAAATGTTCACGAAATAAACAAATTTGAGCCAATAAAAAATAATGTGTTACTGTTATAACTGATTGTGTAAACTTTGGGTAAGGATTTTTTATTTTTCCGTCGCGATCTGTCAGTGGAATGGCGGGAAGTACAGTACGTGCGCTCCGTACCGCGGTCGCTCGGAAACTGAGGGTGGGAACGCCTGCGTCTAAGCGCCATTCGCTCGAAAATCGCTTTTTTTTTCAGAAAATGTTGAACTATTGGGCGGCAAACATTCAGCTTATGTTTTCCACGCGCCGGCTGAGTAATTGTAAATTTTCCGAGCTGCCGTTTATACACTTATTTTGTAAATGTCGTCGTTGTGATTTTTAGTTTGTACGGTGTTATTAGGACTTGTGGAAGTGTTTGATTCATATCGCGTCCACAGTTTGCATTCTTAAGGAATGGCCGATAAAAGGTTTGATATATATTCTTTGGTCAATAGTCTCTGTTTCTAAACAAATATAATCATCAATCTCACTTCGGTGGGCTACAAACCCTGAATAGTAGAGATAATATTAAATTATTGATCGTTTAAAATAACACCGGAACCTACATTATTAACAACGACATTCAAATCATTTTCCAGTATGAACATGGGGTAATCTTTAAAAGACTCACGCCTGTTTCCCGGTTAGCAGAGGTGTAATATTACATCCACATTTCACCATCTTATATATTTTAGGTCCCACGTAATAGGGGGCGAGCCTATTGCCGTCACCAGGCACATAGCCAGACTCAGCTCCGTGCCGCTACTGAGAGTTCGAAAAAACTCAGTAACGCTTTTGCCTCCTGGTCAGCCGTCGTATACGCTATCTACTGGACCACGGAGACAGTCAAATTTTAAAAGCTCTTAAGCTAAATTAGAGCCAATCGCCCTAGAACTAATGCTATGGGCAAACTTATTTTTAACAAGATTTTGTCAATATATATCAATTTCGGGAAAAGTCTTTTTGCTTTACTGGTGGCCAAGTACAACGCTTTTACACCGGTGGATAGCATTTCAATCGATTGAATATCGAATCATATTTCCTTTTTTCACTTCTGACCGTTACTAACCACTAAGGATGGTTTTAGGTTTCTAAAAACATATTCAACATATTCAACGTTTTAGGGCAACACTAAAGAAATATTTGTTCGATCACCAAAAAGGCCAGGAAACAAAGCTGCATGACACAAGTGCTATATAACTGGGTAGAGAAATTACAGTTGCTAACATCAATGTCTATTTTAACATAATTTTTAGTTTTAACTGGGGTGCAAAAATATATATATTGTATTGTCAACATATTGCTACCGAAAACGCTATTATTATTACTTTTATTTAATGTTGTCTTATGTATAATCTGTACCGAAAACGCTATTATTATTACTTACTATTATTTTATGTAGTCTGATGTGTAATCGTGTTAAAATTAGGTATATTACTTACAAACATGGTCGCAACGGAAGACCAGCGCTAGTTTTTTCCAAACTAGCATTTTGCTGAGTTGCGACCATTTTGCAGTAATTTATTTTTCTTTTTGTAATTAACTGTGTCTTGTGTATGTATTGCATAATCTGCTGCAAATAAAGGTATTTTCTTTCTTTCTTTCTTTCTAAAACCAAGATTTAGTCATACGTGTTTACTTATGACAAAATCTTCAAAATTCTTTCTAATAATGCCCAGGCTCGGACGCAGCCCTGTGCAGCGATTGAAGTGGTCTCCCTCTTGCGCAGAAAACTGTGGTTTTGATCCTGGTACCGGCGACCCAATCTGACGAAGAAACAAAGGAAGGAAATAAAAAGAAAGAAAGAAATCAAATCTGCTCCTCTTATACACCGAGCGGTAGAGTCACGCTTCATCATCTCATCTCATCATCAGCCTTTAACAGTCCACTGCTGGACTAGGCCTCTCCTTTGAAAGGAGGAATTGGCCTACTATACCACACTGGCCAAACGGGTTGGTATAGGGTTTGTATCAAGTTTTCCTTCTCTTACAGTGCTGTTGTCTGCATAATATGCTCCCTCTGTCGGCTCTTACGACACCCATGAGATGATATGGGGTGGTGACATTCCGTATTCTTAATCCGTCACCACACGGACATTTTTCACGAGAATTTAGACATAGAATTGATCACTGTTATTTTGATTGCTTTTTATATCGACATAAGCGTGAGAGTCACGCTTATGTCAATATAAAAAGCAATCAAAATAACAGTGATCAATTCTATGTCTAGATGTTATTTTATTTATTAACTTGTTACCATAGTACAGGCTCTGCCTAGTTTAATATCAGATGATCGTGTGTGAGTTGCTCTAGGATAATACGTGTCCTGGGATATTGTGGTTTTGTGTGGTAAGTGAGAGCGCCGCCCCTTTCCATTCGGAAAAGAATATCAAGAACAGCATTTCCTTCCTTTTCCTTTGTATTGATAGTCAATTTAAGATGTAGAAAGACTCTCGTTGTTCAGCCAAGTCAAGCAATCATCTAAGACTTGTAGGTATACCTATTTACATAATTTACCTTGAGATAAACTATAACCCTTTCACAGCAGAGGCCCACCTCCTTCCAAATTTTATCACTGTCAAAAGCAACCTCATCTCAATAACAAAAGGCATAGACAAGACGTAGTAACTGTCCACCTGTGCTTCGCAAATCGAACGTTATTTCAAATAATAGAACATTTGTTTGCGCAGTTGTGCGCGTGCCGGCGCTTGCGACTGTTGACACAAATGGCTGACATTTAGCCTTTATTTTGAAGATAGAACAGCGCAGTTGTGGCCAATCTCTGTATTAAGAAATTTTGAACCTTATTCTTTAAAGTTTAAAGTGCATAATATAGCACGGATGATACAACGACAATGCGTCTGCTCGAATTTTTCTTGCCTCTCAAGCGATATTATACACTTTTTTAATCAAGTTAAGATTTAGAATCGTTTGATTCTTTGTGTCTACTGTTTCTTTGTGAATGGAGCCTTACATACAGTTTTAACATATTGTTTTCCAACATTTATTTCGGTTCTGCTTTTGGATTTTGAATAAATATGCCATTGTTCTCGAATTAAAAGGAACATTTGGTTTCACTTATTGTGTAGGTTCTTCTTCACAAAGGAACTAATTTTAATAAGTGATAACATATTTTTAACACAGAAAGCATTAGACGGAAGAGTAAAATAACTCGTGAACTTATGAAAGCTGCTATAGATAATACTCACCAATATTTCGCATTCGCAAAAAAGGTAACCATGATATTTCTTTCTTTAAATGTAATTGATTTGCACAAATCAAAACCAGTCCAATTGTCAATGCTCACTGAACGGTGAAATAAACATCGTGAGGAAACCTGCACTGTCTGAGAGTTGCCCATAATACTCTCGAAAGACGTGTGAAGTTTGCTAACTCAGTTTCACAAGTTCTATTAACTGGAAAGGGTTTAATAAATTAATGGCGATGTCTCGTAGTGCTCTTTAGATGACAATAGACTTGCTATTGCGGCAGGATCAGGCGCACTCAATGCCTCACTCTCTTGGTCCTCTATGGTTGATTCGAGTGACTCTAATAAAAATAAGTCAAGGGGTCATTAACCTAATAAAAGACGGGATCGTTTAAAATAAGTTTTGACTTGTATAAGTGTCGTAAGCAACCAAAATGCAGAAATAAATATGTCTTTATACACCGCGTGACATAATGAGAAAGCTCCAAACAAAAAAGCATCTGATTCTGTCACCTGCTTTTTTAAATGTTAATTACTTGGGTGCATAGGGTTCCCACCAAGAACTTAGGGTCCCAAGCCAACCTCACCTGCAAGTGGTGCACCTGCCGATCAACGGACGAGGCTCTGGCAAACAAAATATCCCGATAAGCGACAATAGGCTCGCCACCTATTACGTGGGATCAAAACACTAGCGAAAAGTGGGCGCTTAACCACTTCCTACACCACTGCCTACCCCTTCGGGGAAACAGGCGTGAGTCTATGTACAATATGTATGTATGTAATTACTTGCTAGTGTTTTCTTTGATGAAACCTGTAAATAACCACGTTCCAGTCCCAAAAAAATAAGCACCTCATCCATTAATAGTCCTACCCAAACTAGAACCATAAAAACCAAAAAGGACTGCGACAATAGATTTACTACCATCTTGCCTTATCAGTTTGCAGTTGCAGTGCACTGCTAGACATAGGTCTCTCCCAATGTGTCTCTACCCGGGGATTCTATTTACTTCTAGATTATTCGTTACATCGTCTCTTACGTCACCCACAGTATTATATGGGGTAAAGACATTGACATATATATTACTGCGTAAGGACTGGGTGGACCGCATGTTACAATGACGCCTTGAAGTTGGTCCTAAAATGGTCTTCTCTTTAACGAAGTGAACTAGAACGCGATCAGCTGTCATCGGGAGCGGTCGTAAATTTTGCGAACAAAATTGCCAATTGTGCCGTGAAAGGTTGCGTGGACTACGACAAAAAACATAATAAAAAATATGATAACATTTCATGTCACCGGTAACTTAAAAATATGTCATTAAATCAACTTCTAAAATTATTTAAAACAATTTTCTTCCATATTGGTAAAAACGGCGCAAAGCCGCGTAAAAGTGCGACATAACTTTGGAGCGGCGTTCGTTGTACCCGATGAAATGAAAAGATTTATTATTATTACTATAAGATTAAATAATGTTCTAACAAAATTACTTTTAATTGATTCTTAAAATTTAAAGATACACCAACGTCAAAAAACATTAGGTACGAATCCAACATTGAAAAAGTCGGTATACGGGCGAAAGTTTTACGTGACAACGACTTTGAGTGGTAAAATAATTTTAATGTGAATATTCATTCGTATAGTAGGAAGAAGGATGAAAGACGCGTGCCTTTCACTTTTTATGTCTGTCTCTCTCGCTCTTAGGCGGGACGCGTGCCTCTCACTCGCTCTCATTGTGAGCGCATAACGTGAGCGGAGCGTAACGCAGTTTCTTGAAGTGTCACCCGGCAAACCAATTTATAAGACGTTGTCACGTCAAAATATTTATTTTTTTGTACCTCAAAAAATACCTCACCCCGCTCTTACAAGGTTATGTCTGGGAGCAGACCATGCTGATTTACATCGTAGTTCATACTAGTTTGAATAGATGGCGTTATTTTTTTTGTAAGGTGACTGCGTCTGTCAAATGTTCGGTCGCACGTATCTTTAGTATTTAAATCAATGGGTAAAGACCCTTTGCTTTTTCACCATTCGGAGTAGACACCAATACACAAATAAGAAATAGGCGTGCTATTTACTGAGTTAGAAGATTTTCTTAATTATTACTTGTAGGATAATGGAGAAATTCTCCTAATAGAACAAATTAATAATACATTTCCTAACTCAGCAATCAGATAACCTAGACAAGTACAATTTTAATTATGTTTTATCTACAGCGGAAATAGATCAAAGCACAGATAGTAAAATATATGTTTTCAAAAGCAAATGCATGTGTGATTTTTGATAGGAATCACACAAAATGAATGCTTAACTATTTATATTTTAATCATTGTTTACTGTTCAATATGTTTTATGGCAGCGATAGCCTAGTGGAGACACCGACAGACTGCTACGCAGAGGGTCTCGGGTTCGAATCTACGACGCACACCAATTACTTTTCGAAATGAAATTATTTACTAATTTAATTGTTGCTTACTTTTGAAATTGTGTACTTGGTTTGATGGCTGAATTATATTTTTTTCCTTCTGTTATTTTTGGATGCCAACGTTTATGAAATGGCCGAGCTTGTATACGTATACTTACTTTAAGTGTCACCAAAGATGTAACCCATATTTGCAAAATAAAATATCTTTATCTTTAAATTAAGTGCGTATTGAATTGTTAATTATCGTTTAATTAACGATGACTGATATGCCTGAGAGTTCTCCATAATTTTCTCTCAACATAGTGAATTATGGCCTTATCTTTTATGATGAGAAGAGACCCGTGTGTAGCACTAGCACACAATAAGCATTTCTTTCTTTCAAGGTTAATGATAATCACTATTTTAATTTTAGTTTTCGAGATGGCGTGTATTATTATTCATTTTATGAGAGCTGCTATAAACTGTAGATTGCGCTTTCCGCGCTTTCAGTTTAGCAAGTCTAGTGTAAGTCAGAGACTGCCTCCGTGGTCCAGTGGATAGCGTATGCGACTACTGATCGGAAGTCCCGGGTTCGATTCCCGGGTCGGGCAAAAGTGTTACTAGGTCTTTCCGAATTTTCTGGTAACGGCAATAGGCTCGCCCACTATTACGTGGGACTTAAAAATTCATGGCGAAATGTGGGTGTAGTAACTATTACGCCTCTGCCTACCCCTTCGGAGATTCAGGCGTGAGTTTATAAAAAAAGAAGTATGAGTCACATGACTTTGTTTTAAAATCTTGGTAATTGATAGCACAATTCCTTCCCCATTAGACACCTTTTTTACTAGGTTGGATTACCGTTGTCTGCGTCATGAAAAAATAAAATAGTCATACATACTTTGCTACTACACTACTTTGCAATGTTGGCTCACAAAAAAAACACCGTAAAAAGTTGAAAAGCTCTGTTGTAGAGGGTCTACGTCGTAGCCGTAGACGATCTGCGTAGACAATCAAAGATGCCCTGGTGGATATTATTGCATTAAGTGTGAGACGATCTACTTCAACTTATGTCATACCTCATAAGACTAGTGCCCGGACACGACGCTCCAAGGCGTTAGTATTGCATGCAGGCGGGATAAACGCTAGAACGAATATTATTAACTATTTAACGCTTTAAATTCCAATAATGCAACAATAGCTCTTGGATATTGAAGATACCTCGTACCTTACAGCTCAGCGGTGGTCCAGGAGTTGTTGGGGGAAGGGGTTCTTGTTTGAAGGAAGGTTTTATCCAGGGAAATACTTTGTCTTAGTATTATATAGTCTTTTCTCTAAGAGAAGTCTGATGGTTTTGGGGATCCCTCCCTAATTCCGACTCCATTATAAGATCAAATTGAACACTGTTTGTAACAGTTGAAAACAGTAATTCTGGTAACTTGTTGGTGTGTTTGTTTCAAATGATATTGAAAAAGACTTTTTGCGTGCGTGGCATTATGTTTGCCTTTGCATTATTCTACTAACTTGAACCAACTAATAATGTTTTAGGTTATATATTGTTTCCTTCTTATGGAGATGCAGGTCATTGATTCAACTGGACCCAAACGTGTTACTTACTACATCCAACTAGACCCAGACGTGTTACTTACTAAATTACTGATCATAGATAAAAGAAATAAACTGAATAAATGCATAGCTTTATTAAAAAAGAACGGGTTTGTACTACATTTTTAAAATATCATAGCAAAGTAAAAAATAACTATGAATTTATATTAAACCACGAACATTTATTCATACATCCCCAGTTATCATTAACAACAAAAACATTACCAAAATACATTTCAAAAACAAAATCGCCATTACCATAAACATTTAACATATATGAATAATAAAACTCATACGTCATAGCTTAACACTAACGCGCCAAAACTCGCGGTTGGCGGGAAAAAAATGCAAATGGCGTCCTCCGGGACGTCACGTAGGAACCGGGTGGCGACGCCTGATCGCGTTTTAATTACACAGCACTGGTGTTTTATTGCCTACTCTGCTGATTTCCATGCCGAGTTCAGCAAGAAAAATGTAATCGTAGATGTAGGGGTTATTCGTGCGCGGGATATGCGACCAGATTTCGAAAACGTAGTGTTTCGTTGACTAATAAGAAATTTTTTGTAGGTTTACTAAATCATCATCATCATCAGCCTATAACAGTCCACTGCTGGACTAGGCCTCTCCATTGAAAGGAGGAATTGGCCTACTATACCACGCTGGCCAAACGGGTTGGTATAGGGTTTGTATCAAGTTTTCCTTCTCTTACAGTGCTGTCCTCTGCTTAATATTCTGCCTCTGTCGGCTCTTAAGACACCCGTGGGATGATATGGGGTGGTGACATTCCGTATTCCTAATTCGTCACCACACGGACATATACATAGGTTTACTTATGACACAGTGAAATTATGTTGGCGATGAGTTACAGCAACAACCATACCATACAACATAGGTATATTGTCATTTTCCAAAACAAAATAAAACATCTCTTCAAGTAGAGTATCGTTGAATACCTACTTAGTTGAATAGGTAGGTAGGTATTTAAATATGTAGGTGTCTTTCACAGTTCTCTACTTCAGGCAACAGTTTAGGACATGAATGATTTGATGATTCTATTTTACGTCACTTTTTTTTGTAGGTAGGTATATGTGATTGGCAGTGTATAATCTTTATTTTTGGGTAATTAAGTAACAGAGCCAAAAATATAAGAATATTAAGTCTTAAGTTAAAATAAGCATCTTAATATATTAACACACACTGCCTCCGTGGTCCAGCGGATAGCTTATGCGACTACTGATCGGAGATCCCAGGTTCGATTCCCGGGTCGGGCAAAAGTGTTACTGGGTTTTTCCAAATTCTCAGTAGCAGCTCGGAGTCTGGTGATGTGCCCGGTAACGGCAATAGGCTCGCACCCTATTACGTGGGACTTAAAAATTCATGGCGAAATGTGGGTGTAATGTTACACCTCTGCCTACCCCTTCGAAGATACAGGCGACTGACCAATCAATCTATCGGCCAACTTTAATCGCTAGTGCGCGCGAGGCCTTAAAGAATATATTGAAGCGCACATACTATCAACTCGATAGTTGCTCGACAAAAAAGTCAAAAATGCTTATCGATTTCCTTTTGATTTAAAAGTCGGACAATTATCGATCAAGCGCTCAATTTGTATTGCATTGTATTGATGTGCGCAGACTATCGACTAAACAGTCAATCCGCGACTGACCACGACTACCAATCTCGTATAAGGATTTGAAGCGGCGCCACGTCTCTATCTTTGTAAACACCTTGACTCGAGCGTTGCTGAATAAAGACTGGTCGATTTGAGAAGATAAAAAAATCGATTGTATGCGCACTTCCATAAACTAAACTGTTTGGTTGAGTAGAAATCACGAAAAGTACAAAACTCGACGAAACAGTTTAGTCGATGTAACAGTTGTATGTATGCGCTCGGCCTAACTAATTTTGTTTTTTTTTAACGCTGTTGAACTGCTAAACCTTTCACTGCCTATAACGTCACTGGAATTTTACCTATAAACTGATTCACCCAAGGTAGTCGGAGGCAACAATATCCACTCTTGTCAATTTCCCCTAGGTAAGTTGAAAAGGTATTGGTGAGTCACATGTGGCATGCGTGATCGGGTGCCATTCGAAGCAGCCTGCGTTAATTCGGTGCTTTACATACACTGCCATCTATTGGAAGTTTGCATAACTGAACAGAGTTACCAGGATGCGACGCAAACGGATTTATATATATGAAAATGTGAATTAATGTGTAGTGCAGTGATTTTATAGTGACCTTTGGGGACAGTACTGTAATGGAGTTGATCCTGGATCGATTCGATCTTCATTTCATTCCAAGTATTTCAGTTTCGTATAGGAATAACCTTAAACCTATGTTTTTGTATCCGTTAGAGAAATTTAGGTAAAGTTCTCCACGGTAAGGAATTTATTTAAGGCGCTGTTATACCTCAGAAGCCGTGAAACACCTAATTTTTCGTCGCGCATCTAGCCATAACGGTACATATTACAAACTAGCAAAAATTAGAGCTTAAAGTCAAAAGTCTGAACCAAAGACTTTTGAAAGAATTTTTCATGTACGTAAAATAGAATCACGGTAAAAAAATCACAAAATTGAGGCAGAAAATAATCTTTCGTTTCACTGTTTGCAATATTTTGATCGTAAGCTGTCATATTTTTTTTGATAATATTGTAGGAAATCTAATGAACTAAAGAATTACCCTATTTATTTTCATATTATACGTGTATATTTTGTAAAATTAAATAAAATCTGCCTAACGTCTATGATTTTGACGCTCGGTAGATCCCATCAATATCAAACGCTTCAGCAATTTAAACCTTATTAGCATAAGCGGTGTACTGAGTGTCAGTTGCTAGTTTACGCCCCGCCCAGACCTCATCATTCGGCTATGAGCCCTGTGAGAGATAGGTCATGTCGCTTGCGTCTCCGCTGCACGAAATTTTACGTAAACCTGTTTGTTATTATAATACGCCGATTTGAGTTCGTAATTTCATGTTTTATGTTATAGACTGAATACTTTGAATCAAATAGGCTTTTCATGTAACTATGGGCACATATAATTAGGACCTAAGTTTATACTCTTGTTGCGTTTAATGTGTTATTGTTTCTTTGCTTATAAATATATAATTAGAAGAATAAAATATGGACAATTAGAGAAATGAAGTTCTACGAAGGATTTGTACAAGAAAGCGTCGAAATAAAATAGAAATTCATCCATGGCCAAGGGATTATGAAATATGTAACATTTTTACACAAATTATTTTCATAAGAGTCTTTTATGACTAACTATGTTACTTATATATTATCGATTATGCATAATATAATTATATAAATTATTCTCACAATACATAGCTGCCACAGTTTTCAATTTTTGAAAGAGTAATAACATAAAATCGAATCATTTTATGTACCTATATTTCAAATTCATTAGCTTGTCAGAGCGCCTGGAGCGCTAAGATGCCGCCACGGCGAACAATAATGATGACAGCGCTAATATGGCGCTCCGCAATCCGCACACAAGCGGTAACGAATGTTGTATTATTGTGTTTTGAACATAAACCTTTTTAGGTACATCGGGTAAAACTTTGATTATTCATAAACTATTAGGTATGTCTCAGTACATCTAATATCTTTTTAATTTCTAAAATCAATCATTTATAAGTAAGAAGGTAACTTCTCTGTTTGCTATAACACAAGATATAGTATTTTTTTAATAATAAAGTACGTAACTAATTATCATTATTGTAATTACAGTGAAGTTAAAGATAACAGTTCTGCAACGTCTTACACACATTTGACTTCAGTCATTCCTAACACGATCTGTTCAAGAGCTAGCCAAGAAATGCCAAACAATTTTTTTAACAAATTTGACTCAAATTCCGTAGTGATAAGCAAAAATTACAAGAGGGATAGCAGTGACTGGTTCGAATTGCGTAAGAATATGTTGACAGATTGAAATTTTTGTATAGTGGTAAAAGAAGAGATAACAGCAGTAAAGCCAACTTAGTAAAAAATATTTTGTACAAATAAAATATTTGCAATGTAAAATCAGTTGCGCATGGAATCTAAAATGAACAACTGGTTTTGCAACAACTGGCGAAGCAAGAAAATGTAACAATCGAGCCTTGTGGATTATTCGATTATTGGTGCCACGCCAGATGGATTAATAGGTCCAAACACGATTGTGGAAATTTAATGTTCTAAAGATGCCTATTAGAATGGCCTGGAGAATAGTATAAGAGCAAATAAAATACAAATATGGAAATATGATAAAAAAGTGAACTGACTAGTCTAAACAAATATTGTAATTGTTATTACCAAATTCAGGGGCAACGCCACGTTACACGTAAACAAAAGTGTTTATTTGCTGTGTGGAGTGGCGAAAGTATACCACTAAAAATAGAAATTATAGAAAGAGATGATGTTTTCTGGGAGAAGCTTGTGGCGTTTTATATGAATTGGCAGTTGCCTGAAATTGTTGATTCTCGTCAAGCTCAAGGGATGGCATTGCGAGATCACGGAGAGGAAAATGTTTCATCAGTGCTGAAATTTCTACAATACCAAGCCGTAAAAGGAAAGTAAATGAAACTGTGCCTCGTGAACAACAGCAAATAATAAGTATTGAAGCCTTATCACCTCACACACTTTAACATTCGATGAGAATAAAGAAAACCTGCCGGGTTGTAGCAGACAGCTAACTTTTGATGAGCTGTAAACTCTGTATTTCGTTAATAAATTATAAATGAATATAAATAAATATCTTTTAATATTTATTTTCTTTGAAACAACACATTTTTGAAGCGAAAGAAATTTTTTATATTTTTCCATACAAACATGTATGACGAGAGCTAACGAAAAAGCAGTAACTCAAATTCTAATTCTATAATTTTCTAAGCGACATAGCAGTATCTCATGAATAAGGTATATCCACATATATTTTTGATGTTTCATCTATTTTGAAAAATAATAATGTGTTGGGTTTCGAAACGAGTCGCCTGAATTTGAGGGTATTGGTAGTGTAGGGCTTAAAGTAGTTCGTTTTAATCCCCTAAAAGTAATTTTGGCTGCCGGAGTTGCGTCTAAATATTTTTAAACAATTTCCAAAATTTCAAAAATACTTCGGCAATTATGCAAAACGGAACATAGCTTTTATACTTTAGTACAGTTTTACAAATGTAATTTTTAGGTTTTATGTGAAAAACGTGAAATGAAACGCAAAACTGCCATCTTGGAATGATCATATTGATAGCTAATGTCAAATATGTGCGTCATTGCTTTTGAGTGCCTTGGGTTAGGTGCGACTGTAATAAGTAAATAAATAGGTTATGTTAGGTTCTCTTTTGACCCTTAATCCGAAAATAGGAGCCGTTCGCAGGGCTCCGACAACCTTAGTTTATTAAATTAGTGTGATGAATGTGGAAGTTGGCAGTGCCATACACACCGATGTTTGGAGATTTTGTTTTTCAGAGGAAACCAGGTATTTCCGGCAAGTGAAAATGGTGAGGGGGGGTTTCAAGACCTCCCCTGCTCCCTCTCCAATCACTCACAACCCCTAAAAACGGCGACGTATTTCGAAACCTTTGCCATAATAATTATACCTATAATAACAATAAACATCCATAAATAAATAAAAGAAATCAACTTTTACTAAACTTCAATTATCTCGTAACTCGCTTTAGTTGAGATACGGCTTTTGCGCTTAGTAGAGCAGTATTGTGTTTTTTAGGGTACCGTAGCCAAAAATTGTAAAAACGGAACCCTTATAGATTCGCAATGTCTGTCTGTCTGTCCGCCCGTATGTCACAGCCAATTTATTGCAAAACAGATTTGAAAATTGGCAGGAATGGAATTAGATGTAGGTATTCTATGAACTGCTTCACAATTTTTATACAAAAACAAAACAAACATAATAATGGCCTCTCCATACATGGAACTGACTTAATTATTTTTATCATCTTACGGCACGTAGGTATTTACCTACTTTCGTCAACATTTAATACCTATAACGTTTAATGTAAACCAGTTTTGCTCATGGCTGCACTGAGAACAAAAATTGCGCTATGCCTATATTGTACAAACAGCTTGATGTATGTAATATAAATTTTAATATCAGTATCTCAATTCAATATGCTAAAACGTTTTGCTTGCGATTTTGAAATATTGGAATACGGATGTCTCCAGAATACGGCCGCACGCGACGAGAATGAAGGGGGGCGCCCCGCAGCAGACGGAGCCAAGCTCCCTTCACCTCCCCTGCTTCACCCCCTCATTTACCAAAACAGTCGCTTAGGACAGCGCCTTAAGACTTTCTTGTCTTCTTAAATAGTAAAATGCCTGAAGTGGCTAACGCCAATGACGGGTTGTGGGATGCAGTGGCTAATGCACTTAATGCGCATGGAGAAGGTGCTATAAAAAATGGGAAAGGATGGTCTAGCGTAAGTACCTACTTGCTATTGTAATAAGTTTAATCATCATCATACCAGCCAAAAAACGTCTTTTGCTGGTCATAGGCCTCTCTAAAAATGTTACGGCGATGCTACACTTTTCCGGTTTTATCCAAAGATGATGTTTTTTTCATTTTAATAAAAGACAACTGCTGGATTAGGATTAAATCCTGTGTCGCGGGGGACTTTACAAACATACATCAACAGACACAATGAACACCCAAACTCAAAACAACAATTTATGGATCACACAAAGTGTTGTCTCGTGTGGGAATCGAACCCACAACAGTCGCGCAGTGTCAAGCGGCGAGGCGGCCGCTAAACCACTGCGCCAACCGTGCAGTCCAATAAAAAAAAACTATAACTGCAATATAGATCTGACATGCATACAAAGCATAGGTACCGTAATAATTTAGTAAACATAAGCGATCTATGAGCTAACAATTAAGGCCTTGCCACACGGCACAATTTTACCACTGATCAAATTTTCAATCGAATTGGCTTTGCCCGTCTACACGACACAATCAAATCACGGGTTTTCATTCCGTCCACCCGATTGGTTAAAATCTGGTGGTACCGCCCACCCGATGAACTTGAGTTGGACGAGTGGCGTCTACACGCGACACGTCACGATTTCATCAAGTGATTTATTCAAGTTGGACGTAAAATTGTGCCGTGTGGCAAGGCCTTTACCTTCACTTTCAGTAAACCTATATTACGGATGGACTTATTTAAATTACACTAGGCAAAAGGACAAGATCACAGCAATATACGATTGCATTACCGTGGCAAAAGAACAGTTTTCCGTTGCCTCACACGAATTCAGATATACAAAACTAGAGGAACAGACTGCCTTCATGGTCCAGTGGATAGCGTATGCGACTGCTGATCGGAGGTCCGGGTTCGATTCCCGGGTCGGGCAAAGTGTTACTGGGTTTTTCCAAATTCTCAGTAGCAGCATGGAGTCTGGTGATGTGCCCGGTACGGCAATAGGCTCGCCCTCTATTACGTGGAACCTAAAACTTCATGGCGAAAAATGGGTGTAATATTACACCTCTGCCTACCCCTTCGGGGATACAGCCGTCTTTAAAAAAATAATAACAATACTAGAGGATGCCCGCAGCTTTGCTCGTCCGTTTCTACCCGATACCGTGCGAATTTCGGAAAATCCCTTCTTGATACGGTTGACGGCATAGAATACAAGTGTCACCACCCCCTATCTTCCCGTGGGTGTCGTAAGAGGCGACTAAGGGATAACACGATGCAAATACCATCGTTGCGTAGAGACGGAAAACTCGACATCAAACCATATACAGGTCTCCCAAAGTGATAATGCGCATAGAAATCTTCGTCACTGTTCGGCAACGGTCGTATTCCCCGAGCGTCGGAAGACGATATGTATATAGAGTTGTTAAGTGCATAATTTAGTAAAATTATGATTTTTGTGCTAAAAAAATAAATATTGATTTATCAGTAAAGAAATTTGATTCGATAGTTCCATATAAGTAAATAGTGAAGAAAACCACACGATAGCATATATGCTACAATTTTTGTTGAATTGATTTACTTCGATTATAATACTTTTTAAGTGTCTTGCTGTAGCTGGTGTAATGATAGAAGAAAAGAAGGTTTAAGTAATACAAGGTTTATATTAGAAGAAGAAAAATGGTTTTCAAACACAGGTTACATTAAAATCTTAGAAATCTAATCATAACATCTCAGTTCAAAAGTATTTACAGCAGTGATCATTCCAGAATAATATTACAATTACAAAAAAAATAATCAGAATCAGGGAGGATCTCTATTCCTGACATCGTAGATTCATCAGAACTTTCATTATGATCTTGTTCATTGACACTTTCCTCACTGCTATCACCTGTGTAAATAATCATTTCATCAGAAAAACTATCGATTCTTGGGTCAAATTTTCTATATTCATCTTCGCATTTAACAGCATGATCACAAAGTTTTTTCCATTCTTCTGGTCCTATATTATTGTTTTTTTCTAATATAGCATCTTTAAATGACGTGACAGTCATTGCAATATTTTTTTTGGCTACGTGTTGCTTTATTTGGGACCAAATATTTTCAATGGGGTTAAAATCGGGATGATATGGTGGCAATCGTATAATTTGATGCCCACGTTCCTCCATTATACGGTCAATGACAAATTCTGTGTATTTCTCTTTATGTCTTTTTATAATCTCATACAAATCGGGTTTCAGTTTCTTTAGGTCATGCGGAATGTTGTGTTGTTGTAACCAAGCTATCATTTGTGGTTTAGGTGTGTTTGAGTTTGGTGGTTTCACAGACAGCTTATTATGATATGGGGCGTTGTCAATTACCAACACACTATTAGGAGGCAAGTTAGGAATCAATTGATTGCGTAGCCAAGCTTGATAACGTTCCGCGTTTATTTCTTTATGATAATCACCTTCTGAGTCGACACATTTATGTAACATTAGAGCCCCTGGGATTCGTCCCGCCTTTTTCATTGCCTGCGTGTACAATAATTATTCTCTCTCCTTTGGAAATGGGTTGTTTGATACCTTTTTTGCTGCTATCTTGCCAAGTTTTACCCTTAGTATGTGACGTATGCACGTATGACTCGTCCATAAACACTATATTTCTACCAGAATTCCTCAGCTGTTGTATTTCTCTGAGATATTTGATCCTTTTTAAACGTATATCATGCTTTTCCGTAAGTAACCGTCTGTTATTATCAGTTTTCAGAAACCTAAACCCCATTTCTTTCAAGATCAGCCTTAAAATCTCTGCACAGCCTTTGAAATTAATAGCTTCGATCAACTTTTTTCTCAAATTATTTACAGTTGGGAGTTCTTTGAGCGTCAAGTGAAAATTGTATATCATATTACGAATAACACAGTAGTCGAAATCATCAAGTCCCAGCCAAAATCTACTTTTAGGTTTTCCTTTTTACGGTGTGGAAAATATCATTGATTGATTCTGTTTTTTTTCGTTTAAAATATTAGTCAAAGTTCGTCGTGAAAATCCTGTAGCTTTTGTAACACGGTCCTGATTTTTTTTTAAATAACCATCATGGTCTTTTTTGAAAACATTGGCTTCATTTAAGAAATAAAGGTACACATTAAATACCATTTGCCGTGCTTGTGACTTAAGTGGCTTTCCGTTCCGTTACGTTTAAATTTATCCATTCTGGAAGAATACTTCTGAAAGAAAATGGTATGGGCAGAGTTAGACATATTTTTATTTATTTGTTGTATTATTGCATTATGTACTAATATACTTTATAATATTATTTATTCCTATATCTATTTGTTTATTGTGTGTATCTTTTTAAAATGTTTTTTTTAGTACTTAATATGTATTTAAAGTAGGTATTTTTAATTTTTTAATATTAACAAGCCGTGAAAAATGTTAGTATACTTACCTATTTTACAAAATAAACTATTTAAATTTGAATAACATAATTAAATTCACCTTTGAAAACAAAACCAAAAAGGGTGTGTAATAGCAGCTCTATATAATTCCACACAGAGAGAACACGTGCAGTCACCACCATTATATAAAGACGACTGACGGACCTTTGACGGTCCGGCGCATAGATTATACAGATATACTGGTATAGATGCGCAACTCTCAGTTCGAAATTGAAGTTCAATAGGCATCCTCGACTGACCTCGACTCTAGATGGCGTACAAATCAATTGTATTTTTATTCGATCGTATAGATGGCGTTAGTAGTGGATTCATTTTTTAGAATAAAATAAATGTTTAATTTCGGTGTTAATAAATAAGTAAATGACAACTGTTATGTAAAATATGCAATTTAAAAGTAAAAAAATATAAAAATCACAAAATGTAGTTCGTGGTAAGCGTGGATTCGATCCACGGACGTCTTACATATGAGCGCAGCACGCTTTCCACTGCACCACGTAGAACTAAAGAAAGATAGTGAAATTACCGTTCAGTTGTTGCTTTTTCTTTAGTTCTTACAATCATTGGTAGATGGTGCTGATTTATATGAAATTTACCCATGTAGGGAGCTTTCACGGCCCTGGTCCGGCGACCGCCGCCGACCGCCCGAATTGTTTTCGATTGTGTACACATAATATTCACTCCTATTTCTTTCGAACAAGGTGCAAAATGAAAGTGCATTGTTTAGGGCTCTTACAATTCAATGATTCGGGTGTTTCCGGGAATACGACAATTAACGAAGATCTGCATGTGCTTTATTAATTTGGGAGTAGGTACTGTACGACTGCCTCGTAGGTCTCGCGGCATAAATGTGCGCGTGGGATCGGGAGGTTTCTGTCACGAAATTCTCAGTAGCAGCACGGAGTCTGGAAATGTGCCCGGTACGGCAACAGGCTCGCCCCATATTACGTGGGACTAAAGTATATCTGGCGAAAAGTGGGTGTAGAAAACACCTCTGCCTACCTCTTCGGGGTTATAGGCGTGAGACTATGTATGTATGTGTATCACAGATATAGATCTACATAGATCATCAATTATCACGATTTGTATTGAAACCAAGCATGCCGACTTTTTAATACCTACTGTGACGTTGCCTGTATCACGAAGTCGAAGCGATGCGCGACAGTATCGCTTGTGCGATATTCATCGTCTCCTAACACACAACGTCAGATCAAACGTCCGAAGCAAACGCGGCAACGTAATGTGAATAAAGTTTACTTAACGGTAAAACGGACGCGCGGGGACTGAAGTTAGTGGCGACCAAGCTCGACGCTTGGTCGGAGTTCAGACACGCGAAGTGCATGCATTTGCGTTATCTATGTAGATCTATGTCTGTGATGTGTATGTATGATACACCCCTAGAGTCGCCAAGAAACATATAGTATAGCCCAATAGTTAGTAACGGCTGTATGTTGTCTGTCAGTCAGTAACGCAAGAAATTTTGTATATACAGATTTCGTAGCTCTATTTTTCTGTACATTGTTGTCTGGCTGTTCCAAGAGCTGTTTCCACCTACACAATCTCAACCCTGCTGCACTAAAGATGAGCGTATCTCCTACGTAATGCAACACTAACGACGTCATAGAGAAATGAATGCCGACGATGCAAAATATGATAAAAAATATTATGATATAACAGACTCGTCACGAGCAGGCAGTAGACGGGTACCTCTCTGACGTCATACAGCCAGTAAGTTGGTATTAAGGGAACAGCATGTTGACGACTAGCACTTGGATTTATTCAAAGTTCTGCCGTTGCGTTTCTGCCCTGGAGTAACGCGGTTAGATATACTGAGTTATTATGACCGCGATTGTCGAGTAACTTCAACGTATACCCTCATCATAGATCTCACCATAATTATGTACTACCAGTTCACATATAGAATGGGATTATAAATTGTTCATCATCATCAGCCTTTAACAGTCCACTGCTGGACTAGGCCTCTCCATTGAAATAAGGAATTGGCCTACTATACCACACTGGCCAAACGGATTGGCATAGGGTTTGTAACTTTGTATCAAGTTTTCCTTCTCTTACAGTGCTTTTCTCTGCATAACATCCTCCCTGTCGGGTCTTACGACACCCATGGGATGATATGGGGTGGTGACATTTCGTATTCTTAATCTGTCACCACACGGACTTCACAAATTACACATGTACAAATATATATTTCTAAATTATGTGAACGGGCAGTACCCAATTAAGAGTACCCATAGCAGACGAGCATGCATGATGAATATCGAGAAAAGGAAAGAGGTGTTTGAACGAGAGCTTTTGGCATTCCGTTCAAATTCATTTATTCTAAGGTTACAAAGCAACACTTATGCAGGTCAATTATTTTTCTTACGCCAAGTTTTGGCCTGCAAGAAACTCATGCCGCTCTTTTAAATCAGAGTCTTTAATTATAAGCAATTTCCGGTACCATGATTGCTGACACAGCCAAAACACTTTGCATCACTGATTTGATATAAATTAAATAAAATCAAATAACATGCGATTATACTACTAGTGGTGAGATGAGAAGATAATAATACCGAAATACCGTTTATGACCAAATTAAAAAGGTAGGCAAAATATCGTGTCTAAAACAGAAACGCATCCCTGTTGTGTTTTCCTTGAGTCGAGTAAACTGTTTTCAATGTGCAGCAAAGTTATTACAAAGTTAATTAAAACTATGAGCATAAAATTGAAATCTCAATAAGTTTATAATACGTTTTTCAAGAAGTCACTTGTTTACAATAAAATGTTTTAGTATTCAAGAAACAATTAAAATGGTAAGAAATTGTATTTCTTGTAGAGCATTTAGACTTTTCCTCTCATCATTATCATCATCATCATTTAGGTCTCAACTTAAATATCATCGTTGAGCCTAAATAACTGAAACTAAAAACATGACATTAGGATAGGCGATTCACTTTGCGACTTTCATGATGATAATTGGGTTTGTTTTGTTTTTCGTGTGAGTGTGTGGCCAACTCTAGTGTCGGAGTTTTCAGACCCCCCGAAGGCCTCCAACGTGGCCTAACGACTCTTATCCTAAGACAAGAACCGGGACCGACAGCTTTACGTGCCCTCCGAAGCACGGTAGCGCTCAGATGTGAATGCCACACTTGGTCACCCATCCAAGTGGCAACCTGTGCAAGCGTTGCTTAACTTATATGTTCCCTTAATTGATACACTATTTTGCCTTCTTTATCATCTTCACCTTACAAGACCAGCTCATTAAAATTGTCTGTCTAATTTTATCTTTCAGATAACAATACCTCTCTTAGGCATCTGTCTCCTATCACCATCGGTGTTTGCCCAGTTTGGGATGGACTCTGTACATCCAGATGTGACTTTTGGCGACGGCAACGACAGGTTCGACCTATCCTCCATGATCAAAGCAACGAACAAAAGGTACCATCAGAACCAGATGGAAGACGAAGACGGTGACGCCGAGGACGGTAGAAGAAACCTAAACAGCGATGAAGAAGACCTTGAAATGCACATTTTGGATGATCTTAAGGAAGTTAAACCAAGTGATACAGGAGTAATAGCAAAGAGAAGGTCGGACGATTCTTTTGCCTACCATGATGCAATGGATAGCAGTGAAGGGCGCGGCACAAGAAAGGATTTTGAAGACAACCTTAAGCATTTCATGAAAAGAGATCATTTTAAGAAACGACACCATAGAAGAATGGGGGAATTCATGGATTATTTACACGGGAACGAGGCTGTGTCCAGGAGAAGTGGAAGCCCCGATCATGAGCAAGAAGTATTGATGCATTACGCTATGCCAATTGTCATGACAATTGACGGTTTTATGAAAGTGCCCCTTCACTAATGTTTTTCGGCAAAATACTTATATTTAGAGATTTTTTAAATATACCTACTTTCTAATCAAACAGAATTTTCGAATATATGAGTGATTGTTACCAGTGTTGAAAGAGTTTAATCCAGACAGAAACCGTTACCTAGTCTAATCTAGTCTTGGCAGAGCACCTTTAAATCAGCTACGCATTTAACACCTTAAGTCATTACAAATCTATATTGGGAGTTGTATACCGGGTGGCAATATATGTATATTCGTTATATTGTCAGAGCCTCAATATTGACAAGAGTTAGTTGATTAAAGATTGAACTACACTCGCAGCATGGAATTCTTAAAGTTCTACACGAGATGTCAGGTGGCGTGTCGCAGGGTCCGGTTTTAGGTCCTTACCTATAAATCATCAATTTCGCGCGATGATTTTTCCACTTGCATACCAATGTTCATATTTTTTATATAGTTGACCATGAAAGCTTAAATTTCGTAAGATTATAGGCGTCCCGTTCACATACATAAACAGAATATCGGACTAATTTACTTAGCTATATTATTACTGTAGTTTGAATTCAATTAATAACGAAGCTTAAGACGTATTATTGGCTATGACTCTGAATTTGTTTCGCCTTTTCGTCTCAAGAATAAAGTTTTCACATGTCTAAGTGTTGCGAACCACCAAACTGCAGAAATAAATATGTCTATCACGATAGCTTTACGCCAGTTGTGTCCAAAACTTTTGCCTTAAAGCCCGGACTCCGCTTTCAGGTCTAACAAGATTTCATAGATTGCTTCTCCACAGATCTCCGTAACAAAAACGAACCAGTGACAGTATATAAAAGGGTAGGTACTGATTCCCCAAAGACTGTCAAAGATCTGCATGACAGCTGGTAATGGTGACTAAACTACTGAATGTAAGCCGTAAGTGTCCACTAAGAAGGGCGCTTACTATTTCACCACTAACAGTGTAAAACAGAGGTTGAGAGTTTGTTTCAAATGCCGCTGATTAT
Organism: Euclidia mi; assembly: GCA_944739405.2. Classification (NCBI taxonomy): domain Eukaryota; kingdom Metazoa; phylum Arthropoda; class Insecta; order Lepidoptera; family Erebidae; genus Euclidia; species Euclidia mi. The sequence continues at coordinate 2,377,509 of OX123206.2, forward strand.
GAAGTCAGCATTACGGCAATGCGAGCAGTTTTCCGGTTTCCAGTGTTTCGAGTGAGTGTGTCTCTGGCTGCTCTGGTGTCGGAGTTTTCAGACCGCCTTCCGATTCTAGACCTAAGAAAAGAAACGGAACCGGAGCGTTACGTGTCCTCTGAAGCACGGTAGCGGTTTGATTTAAATGCCTCACTCAGTCAGGGCCGAACCTTCCCTATGTGCAATGTGTGCGGCGCACACAGGCGCCAGGGTGACAGGGGCGCCGCGCGCCGAGATATGTGTTAATCATAACACTTATTTTCGAAAAAGGATGCCAAAAAAGGCACTTCACAGATTTCGCACACAGGCGCAGTGGCGTAGGAGGGGCAAATAATTTAGGCCGGAACTGTTAGGTAACGACTAAAAAAAAAAAGAACGGCCCTGCACTCAGTCACCGGTATGCAAGCATCACAATACGGGCAGTAAAAACGATGAACAGCCTTACGTAAAACTTTACCACATCAAATAATTCAGTTTATGGAAAACCACCACAGCAATGTTGTTATCACGTCAGCACGGTCAATAAAAATTACGTTCATGAGGAATCAATGTTTCACTTCCTATTCGTTGAAGCGATTAGACTAGCTATCACCGCTGACTTTATACATAGTCTCACGCCTATAACCCCGAAGAGGTAGGCAGAGGTGTATTTCTCCACCCACTTTTCGCCAGATATACTTTAGTCCCACGTAATAAGGGGCGAGCCTATTGCCGTACCGGGCACATTTCCAGACTCCGTGAAGCTACTGAGAATTTCGTGACAGAAAACCCAATAACACTGCCCGACCCAGGAATCGAACCCGGGACCTCCCGATCCCACGCGCACATTTATGCCGTGAGACCAATGAGGCAGTCGTATAGGGTTTGATGTCGAGTTTTCCGTCTCTACGCAAAGATGGTATAATTTGCATCGCGTTATCCCTTAGTCGCCTCTTACGACACCCACGGGAAGATAGGGGGTGGTGACACTTGTATTCTATGCCGTCAACCACATGGCAAACGCTGACTTTATCTGGCACTTTAATACAATTATCTATTTACATATATTATGTAAGTAATGTAGAAACCTGTGGGTTTCAGTAAACACGACGAAGATCATTTTTATGAACCAAAATTGACGAATAGCAATGAGATGGGGGTTATTAGAACGTGATTTCTAATCATTTATCTGCCAAATAATTTAACTGGCTCTTATTAGCAGGTGGTGAAACTAGCCCCTTGTAACTGAATCTGACACTGATTCATACAAATACACCCCGGTGTCTAATTCTAACTTTTAGCATAGGTACATCGGTCAATCTAGCATTCGATCTAGCAAATAGCATTTGACGCATGGAAAAGGACTACCTACATTACGAAATTCTATTAATTTTGCAGGTCAGTATCGATAACGATTTGTTTATATAGTAAGCAAGAAAGCATCTTAATCCAATTTATTGCACAGGTTTGAAACTTATTGATTGAAAAAGCAAAACATCACAATAGCATTGTGATTCAGCGGATTTGGTTCACTATGCCACGCTAAGCAGACGGATTCGTATCTATAGGGTTTCACGACAAGTATTTCGTCACTTCCAAAAGATAGTAATTGCTTCTAGTCATTTCACATACTTACCCATGGAATATGGCGTAGTGACAGTTTGAATTATTAATCCCTTAAGTTTATCGTTATAGGACATCATATTAGGCACAAACCTGTCCAAGTCCAAGTCCAAGTCTGTCTAAACATTGAGTTTTTTTCCTAAGCGTTACGAGACTAGAGAGAATAACCCTAGTTGAAAATGCTCTAAAGTTACACTTTATGATCAAAACGTTGATATCTTTACTTCTTGGTTTATATGACTGAAATATATAAATATCGATTAAAAAAATATATAATAAACGCAACATATCTGTTTTTTTACGATGGCAAAAACAGCAACCCTAAAAATAAACTAGTTAGTACCTTCCTATTTATTAAACAGGTACTTAGATATTTGGTATAAAATACCAATTGCCTGAAAGATAAATTACACAATCAACTTTCTCTGTTATTACGCGGTAAAATAAGGTATTTACCTATACTAAATAGTAACAAGCACACAATATCGTAATTACAAACAGCGATTACATATATTATGTAGATAATACTATATACCTACTATGTCAGCGTATATAATTCGTACATGAGAGAATCTGCGTAGAACTTATCTCAAGAGTGACGTAACATATCATGCTTTTCCAATATCACGCTCAATTACAAAACGATAGCTTCCCGTGAAACTAGTTTGCCAATCGATTATAACAATTTCACTCCAAGAAACTTATTATGAAGACATTCTAATTATTTCGGATAGAATATAAGATGGCATGGTGGAGAGCGAGTGGGATGGACTCCAAGATTTGTCTTGTTGTTCTCGGTCTAGTAACTTTTACAAATGGCCGTCCGGGAAAAGAAGACTCATCATTTCTCGTCGCGAATGAGGGTGAGCTTCAAAGTTTGCTGAAGACACTCAATAAGCAAGGTAAATTCGATATAGCGTTTAGCCATCATGAAGACGGACCTCAAACACACCACGAGGACCGCGCTCGTATCTCCCATCACGATGAACCACAAGCACATCTAAGAGAACCAAAAGACGAACCAAAACATTCTCATATGCATGGAGAACATGGCGGCAACCACAAACATACGAACGTTGAAGAACATCCAAGCCTTACCAACATACAAACTCTTAATTTATTCTACAGAAAAAAGCCTAGTGGTTCTGACGCAGGCAGTGATAATAACAGCAATGACGACAGTGACATCGAAACTTTATTAGGACTGAGCAAACATAAAAATGTAGGCAGGAGCGGCGGTCAGGATGAAGTTTTTCAAATTTTAAAAGAAATCGAAAGCTTGTCAGGTGATAGTGATCGCTGTGAAGGTGATAGATGTGCTAGAAGCAGAGACGACGATCGCATTGATGACTATGATTGTAGAAATAACAGATGTGGCAGAGATCGAGATGATTGCCAAGGATGTAACAGTGTTCGAAGTGGAAAAGATAATGGCAGGGCTGACTGTAAGGATGATAGATGCGGTAGAGATCGAGATGACCGTGATGATGATAATGATAGAGCTGATTGTCAAGGTGATAGATGTAGCAGAGGCCGAAGTGGAAAAGACTGTTCAGGTGATAGATGCAGCGGGGATCGTGATGATGACCGAGCCGATTGTCAAGGTGACAGATGTGGAATAGGCAGAAGTGGACGAGGCTGTCAGGGAGACAGATGTGGCAGGGATCGCACTGATGATGACCGAGCTGATTGTCAAGGTGACAGGTGTGGCATAGGCAGAAGTGGAAGAGACTGCACAGGAGACAGATGTGGCAGGGACCGCACTGATGATGACCGAGCTGATTGTCAAGGTGACAGATGCGGAATAGGCAGAAGTGGAAGAAGCTGTACAGGAGACAGATGTGGCAGGGACCGCACTGATGATGACCGAGCTGATTGTCAAGGTGACAGGTGTGGCATAGGCAGAAGTGGACGAGACTGCACAGGAGACAGATGTGGCAGGGACCGCACTGATGATGACCGAGCTGATTGTCAAGGTGACAGATGTGGAATAGGCAGAAGCGGACGAGGCTGTCAGGGAGACAGATGTGGCAGGGATCGCACTGATGATGACCGAGCTGATTGTCAAGGTGACAGGTGTGGAAGAGACGATAGAGATGATGACGATAGAGCAGATTGTAGAGGCAATAGATGTAGCAGTAGCAGATCTGATGACCGAGTAGCATGTGTTGGTGACAGATGTGGCAGAATTAGAGACGATGACGACGACGACGATAGAAACCCATTACGCTGTTCTGGAGATAGTTGTGGCAGAGCAGATGACAGAGCTGATTGTGTGGGTGAAGGATGCGGGAGAGATGATGATGGAGACGACGATAGGGTTGTCTTGCGATGCTTCGGAGATGGATGCGGTAGAGACAGGATTGACCGGACCCTTCTTCGCGAACGACGACCATCGAACCGTGACGATCACGTCAAAAACGAACTCCTTGCAAATAAAATAAAGCTAAACGATGAGTATGACGCTATAGTTCTTGATTTATCCGATTTAGAGAAATCTGTTAGTAAATCAGAATCTCTATACCGTGCTGATGATCAGCCAGCTCTACAATTAATCGAAAACGTTGATCTTGATAGTCTTTTAGAAGGAAGTCAAAATAGCGACGCTTTTCAAACTTTGGGCTCTGATCCAGTAGAAGCTATTGTTGTTGACTTAAGTAAGTCACAGAATGATTTGTCAAAAGAACTAAAAGACTTGATCACAGAATTACAGACTCCACAAAAGAAGAATAAGCATCACAAGAGACCTAAGCCTGTAAAAGCACGAAGTGAACCAAAGATCCTGCCACATAACCAAGATAATAATAATGTTTATGTACCAAAATGGTTACTAGATGAAGTATCCTTAAAAACAAATTTGAGAGTAACGTCACCTGAGCAGGCATCGACAAACGGAGTATCTTTAACGGATAAGCAGAAGGAGAAGTTGTTGCAAACTATAACGAGTAAAAATAATCAAAACGTGAAACCACCGAGGATCTTTCGCCGGAGTGTAGATAGTGACATTGGAGTTCCGTTCCACTTAGAAATTCAAGGATTAGGCCAAGTAAATCCTTAAATAAATGGTTTTTATTTCGAATATATTTTATTTCTAATTTAGCTAGATTTCGATCACGGCTCCGGCTTGTGGCTGTCGGCTATAACGGCAAAAAGTAGCCTTTGAGCGTTTCTTCATTAGTCGGCACGATTTGCCTAAGAGGAGTAATTGACGACCTTGCAAGCAAGTCCAATTTTCAAAACTTACGGGTATATAAAAAATACTACACTTATGTACTATAATTATATAGTATGGTAAAATATAAACATGTTCACGTATCTTACAAAGATTTTTAAGGTAAGTAAATAAATGAGTTTTAGAATTACTACGATTTTTTCTTGATTTGATTGAGCGCTAAGTCTTGTGGGTTCGATACCCACGCTAAGAAACACCCTGGTTTTGTGTGATTCAAATCGATGTTTCGAGTCTGGATGTGCTTTGGTTGCATGTTTATAAAGTACCCCGTGACACAGACCTTATACGTAGTGCGGGAGTTGTCATTATGATATAAAAATAATTAATTAAATTACTTGTAAATAGTAAATAATTAGTTAGTGTCACTAAGCAAACAGGTATATCAAAGTGAAAAATGTTATGGTTTTGCCACTCATCTATGTTTACAACGCATATTATTATAACAATAACTACCTACTACCTCGAGGCAATACCGTCTGACTACTAGCATTTGCTCTTTCGTAAATAAATAGGCTACCTAGACCTATCCCTAACACATCCCACGCAATCAGCTACGCTGAGGATAGCTTCATTTTTTTTTTGCATAGGCAATTAGGCAAATGAGGCGATTCTACAGATTGATCAAATGATCATCATCGGTCCTATAAATACTGTTGCACTCATTTATTCAACGATTGCATTGCTTGCAAAGAATTTAGAAAATAAATGAAGCACATTTCTTATGACCGCTCTGAAGACAAACTTTCTGCGACCCAAATTGCCGCTCGGCGGAGTGGCAGTCTTTCCCGTGGTGTATCTTAACTGACTCTAGCGCCGCCAACTACGAACTAAACTGGGAGCAGTCCCCACTTGGAATCGGCACAAGAAATCCTTTAGGTCTCCTCTTCCATTATTTTCTGAATTCATTGGCACGAGCCTCTTCTCACTTTTAAGGAGAAGGGTAAGGCCATAGTCCACCGCGTACGTATGCAGGGCGAAATGTTAATCAATTTAGTTTACCAATATGAATGAAACATTTCAGCGTCGTTACACGAGTCTTCCAAAATAATTTTATTGTAAATATAATTTACCTAAATAATACCTAAATTTATTTCAATCACTAAAGCTGCGTGAGATTAATTTAATTTAAAAAGGTTTTTTTAGTGAATCTTGAAGGTAGGTAGGGACTTTTCAGCACATTCTTGCAATATCACCAGAATATTGTCTATTTGACACGTGTACTACGTTGATATGTTACCCTAATGTGTATGAAAAAGATTATATATATTATGTATTCAGTGTGAGTGAGCATTCATATCGTGCGTATTCGTATACGGCCACATCCGACGTGTCGTGTCCGATAGACGGCAGCGAGTTGAGAGTCTTTTTCGTCGTATGATAGATGTCGCCGTGTTGATAATCTTCTTCGAGTTCTTCGCCCTCGTACGATAGATGGCCTCAGTGGTATGTAGCAGAACATTACAATATCAGTTCGTGTCCAAACTGAGCAAGGACTAATTATCTTAACTATTCCTAAGTGTCAAGTAATAGAGGAGTGGAATCGTAAAATGCCACATAAATCAAAGTCAAGTTATTTAAAATTGATCAAAAAGAGTGCGCGTGAATCGGAACGTAGGTGGATACGTCAACTGTCACTGTCAGCTGTCGTTTGTGGTGACATCAAATGTCATAATTTGTTGACGTTTTGTGTAAATTGTAAATCGATTTACATTATTTTCGTTTCTGTTGATAAATTAATAAGCTAAAAATGGCCAACGAAACCCCTGAAAGTGACTTTTCAATAGAATGTTTCCAAAACTACACGGCGCCCGAAGTATTCGTGCAGGGCTTGGCTGGAATGGTGAATCAAAATGACGTTGAAACTGTTATCAGGGCCCAGAAAAACATGTAAGTTTGTTTAGTATTTAAAATACGTAGCAATATTGCATTAATGTTTCTCCAATCTGTATACACAACATTCTTGGGTTACTGAATGACTGACAGACAATGCACAGCCTAAAATTTAGGCGCAGCGACCTAAAATTTTGTATGTATAGTCGAACAACTTACCGCCAGAACGCCATAAGGGCGAGAATCGCACAGCAAGACATCGTCGCTTCCAGTGCTACTTTACACACACATTGACCCTCGTATACAAAACCAGTTTATACTGCGCCTCGACTCTATGAGCGAGACAAGGGACTTTTTTTCAAACTGGTCCAGCACCAACTTGTTTGATTGTAAGTTCCTTGTGGACTGTAGACGTGTACCACGAAGCGATCTCCTGAAATTACCACAGGATCAGGGAAAAAAACATATAAATTTAGAAATAATGTGTCTGTGTAGCTTCTAGCATCATCTAGCCAATGGCTATACTGAGTATTCTGTTTTTTTTAATAGAATAGAATATTTTTATTTGCATAAATGTGGTAAATACAGTAGATGTTTTACAATAATACTTAAGCACTAGACACATTCAGCCATATTAACATAGCATGTAAATATTTGAAATAAAAATAGGTACAATTCATATTTTTTATTACAATGCGTCTAAAAATAATAATAATTGTAACAAAGATAATGAAATTTGTAATGTCTTACTATACCAAAGCATTTCTAAAATGATACGATTTACTTGTATATTTTTTTAGGAAATCATTGACTGAATAAAATGTTTCTGCTGTTAACCCTTTTTTTTAAAGCAATACAAAACTTATAGTATGGGAGGCTGGTAGTATTTGTTGGCAAAGCGTTATAAGTAAGTGGCGCCATGTAGACACAGCTATTTCTAAACATTTCCAGACGAGGAACTGGCAGTTTTAAGTACAAGTAATTAATTTTTCGCTTTTTGGTACTATCGCAAGTTTTAAATAGCTTCATATTACAATTATCAAATTTTGCTACTTCATATTTAAACATGCCAGGAACAGTTAAAAGATTTTGTGTTTTAAAAGCTGGCCTACAAGATTCAGACCACTGCAAGTTAAATATTGCACGAATGCATTTCTTTTGCGCAATAAAAATATGCATACTATCAGACGAGTATCCCCATACTAGAATGCCATATCGAATTCTGGAGCAGACATAGGAATGGTAAACCATAAGAGCGGACTGTTGTGAAGCAACGTCTATCACTCTCTTTAACGCCAAAACAAATCTATAAATTTTTTAACAAACAGTGTCTATATGTTCCTTCCATGTGAGGTGTTCATCGATAATAAGACCTAAAAATTTTGTTTTATGAATTTGTTCAATAGGTTGATCATTATAGTTAATTTTAAGCTGTAAACTTTTTGTTCTATTTGTTCTAAAGTGAATGAGTTTAGTTTTATCTGCATTTATTAGCAACTTATTATTATTTAACCATTTGTTAACCTCTTGAAGTGTAATATTTTCTTGGGTTTACGCGAATGTTACACATTGAAATTAAACTACAGTTTACGGATTTTATCGCGTTATATTACTTTCACTGGTTATTTGTTATTACATTTAAACCGAAAGATCTAGAAACTACATTTTTATTACTAGCCGACGTTTCGAATTCTTTACAGGTAATAATTGGCTTATCTTCGTTGGCGGCTTGTAGAAAGTTTTGATTGAAGCATCTACAAGCTGCCAACGAAGATAAGACAATTATTACCATCTGTCAAGAGTCAGTTACCCTTACAAGAGGCCGGGGTTTACAAGATAGACTGTGAGTGTGGGCTCTCATACATTGGACAAACCAAGAGAAGCATAGGCATTCAACTAAAGGAACATATAGCTGACATTAAACACAAACGCTCGACGAAGTCTGCTGTGTGTGAACATGTAGAACAAGGAACCAACCATTACCTGCGATTTGATAAACCACAGATACTCGCAAAAGAACACCGCTTTATTCCAAGAATGATACGTGAAGCTATTGAAATTAAAAAACATCCTAATTTCAATAGGGAAGATGGTTGGAATGTACCTCCAGCTTTGGACCCTGTTATCAGGCTAATGAAACCCAAAAAGGACAAAGTCACCAGAAGACATCAAGACACAGTGAGCACATTCTGCGTAGATAGTAACACCAATAGTTGAAAAATGTTTGGGTACTTTGAGATAACTTTTAAATTCAAGACAAAGACAAATATCACCTCAGTCTGCCGTGAACATGAATCCTGTAAAGAATTCGAAACGTCGGCTAGTAATAAAAATGTAGTTTCTAGATCTTTCGGTTTAAATGTAATAACAAATAACCAGTGAAAGTAATATAACGCGATAAAATCCGTAAACTGTAGTTTAATTTCAATGTCTTGAAGTATTTTATTTAATTCAAACTGATATGTGTCAAAGTTCTTATCACCTACAATGATAGTAGTATCATCGGCAAATAGCACACAATCGTGCTTTTTTACTACTAGAGGGAAATCATTAATGTAAAGGAGAAACAGTTAGGCCCCCAAGATGCTGCCTTGAGGTACACCATTACAATTAAACCGGGGCTTAGAATAAAAAATATCAAGATTGTATTGTGGTTGTGTTATTTGAAACAATTTTTAAACTTTCGCGATTACTATACATTATACAAGGTTATATATCGGGTCTTACTCGCGATAAATAATATATTTAAGGCATAAAAACCTCGGCCTTTTTGCCAACGTTTCGACTGTCTTGCTTCAGCCGTGGTCGCGGCGGGGCTGAAATTGGGAATGAATTGTGAGTACATGCTTTTGTCACTGGTGTTAGGACCTAACAAAAGCGTCTAGCTTGTCTGACGGCAGCCCTATCAGCTGCTGTAAGCGTTCTAAAGCCTTAATTACTGCATTTAATTCCCTTAGCATCACAATAATATTTAATTTGCTGTCAAGAATTTTTACAAAATGTTATTTATTTATTTAGTTTACTTTTTACTTTCTCCGGCACTACAACCCTTTGTGGGCCTTGGCCTCTTCAAGAATGGTTTTCTATTTGTGACGGTCCTTGTTATACCTTTTCATGTCTTCTTCAATACAATCAGCCCACGTCTTTCTTGGCCTCCCTCTAGGTCTCTTCTGCTGCGGTTTCCATTCCGTATGTCATTTATTTAATGTATAATAATATGTAAGTACTATCTCACTGCCTTTTACTCTCCAATTTAATACAAATAATTTATTGATGTGCTTGATATTCAATTCATTATTTGTTATCCATGACAGTGTCAATCAGAATTTTCTTGTGTTAAGGTACAGTTGGTCAACTTACAAGTCTCCTAGAAAATTGTATTTGTTTTATGATATACATTTTACTATATATTTCTTTATTGCAGCAGATTAAGAACATTGCCATAATCCGCATTATTTTTGTGTAATTGATCGAATTTCAGCGTTTATGCTGGTAATAAATAATATTTTGATTACATATGGCCTTTGCCTACCAATTGGTACTTGGTAGCATGGGCTGTTTCCGCAACTCCACGTTCTGGCGTGTATTTTGTGTGCGGGTGGAAATAGTCTTGTCACTCAAGCCACCCCAGCTCTTCGAGAAAGGCCAGCAGATCTTGATGTGGCACACTGCTTCCCTCAGGGTGCTGTATCTGGTCAGGTACTGCTGCCTATACTGTGCGACCTCAGGCACAGAATAAACAGTACTTACGTACCTCAGGGCTGTCGAGGAGCTGCTGGGCTGCCGTTATTCTACGGCATACAGGCCCTGCACAGCGGGCTGTCGGAACCCTTTATTAAATAGGTGTTTTTTAAAGAATCCGTGACCAGTATAGGCGGCCGTGACTGTCCGCAGTTGTTGTTTGGACAGCCGGAGGACTTGTGTGGCTATCTTACCGTCTGCTGCGGGAAGAGCCTCCTGCCTCCTTGGCCTGCCTATATGTTTCAATACCAATCCAGGACTGGTTGTGCTGGGTCCTGGTTCTATTTCTTACCAGGTTGCGATAAAAACCAGAAGGGAGGGGAATAATGGGCTCGGGTCCCACCAACTCTAAAGTGGCCCCTCTTCTGGCAAGTACATCGGCTGCGTCATTCCCTCTTGAGCCACTGTGGCCCTTGATCCATTGCAGTGTTCATTTGTTTAGTTTACCTACCTCTGTTAGCTTCTGGTGGCATTCAAGTGTGAGTGCCGAGGTGATAGTATGGCTTTTGAGGGCTGAGAGGACAGCCATACTCTCTGAGAGGATCCTAATGGATCGTGCCCTTACCTCACGTGCCATGATTGCTGTGGCAGCTAGGATTATGCCAAAACATTCGGCCTGGTAGACCGTGTTGTAGGCTGCCAGCGATGCTGCGATGTCGATGTTTAGGTCCTCGGAGAATACTCCTGAACCCGTACGGTACGTACTCCTGTACCCGTGTATCTACTACTTTCACCCGAAAGAAACTGAACGAATTTTGATGAGACTTTGTAGTAATATAGCAAAAACATCAAAATAACACAAGTTTACTCGTTGTCGCGATAGCCAATACACACAAGAGTTGGTCCAAGGATGGAATCTAGTGATATCTTAAGAGCGTTTACACCTTACGGCTTTTCATACAAACTTTCAAGTCCTTATTTTTCGAAATGAATGAACCGATTTTAATGAAACTTCACACACATAAGCAGAATACATAGGTCTAAAAAGTTAGTTAAAAATATTTTCGAAAAAATGTGTAACAGCTAAATTAGGCCGATTTTAAATTTTCCATAGAAACAGATATTTCCAATTATCTTTTTTTAAATAAGATATTTCGAAAATATGTTCAACTAACTTTTTAGACCTATGTATCCTGCTTATGTGTATGAAGTTTCATTAATTTTTAGGGTTCCGTACCTAAAAGGTAAAAAACGGAACCCTATTACTAAGCCTCCGCTGTCTGTCTGTCTGTCTGTCTGTCTGTCACCAGGCTGTATCTCATAAACCATGATAGCTAGAAAGCTGAAATTTTCACAAATTATGTATTTCGGTTGCCGCTATAACAACAAATACTAAAAATAAAAAAAATAAAAATATTAAGGAGGGGTCCCATACAAAAAACGCGATTTTTTTCGTATTTTTTGCTCTAAATTACTAACTGTAACAGGTAGATGCTTTAAATTTTCACAGAATATCTAGTTGTATATTACCTTTCAAAATAAATAGTTAAATTAAAAAAAAAGTAAATAATAAAGGGGGGCTCCCATACAACAAACGTAATTTTTAAGCAATTTGTTACTCGATCTTAATAAACAGGTAGAAACTTATAAAGTATTTAAGTATACATACAACGAACGTGATTTTCTTTTATAGATGATGGTACGGAACCCTTCGTGTGCGAGTCCGACTCGCACTTGCCCAATTTTTCTTTCACTTGAAAGTTTGTATGAAAAGCCGTAAGGTGTAAACGCTCTTAAACATTTTCTTAAGAATGCTCCATTGCCTAATGTTCCAGGCTACAACGCTTTGAGAAGACTACAGAGATGCTTACAAACTGCAACCAGCTCTCCGCGAGCCGCCTTCGTGCAGCCTCCGCCGAGTTCAAGAAGCACACAGCGCTCCTGCTCGAGATGAGGAAAGATCTAGAGTTTATCTTCAAGAAGTTACGAGCTATTAAAACTAAGCTTAGGTTAGTATTTGATATTTATTTTTATAAATATTTCATTGGGTGCATAGGGTTCCCACCAAGAACTTAGGGTCCCAAGCCAACCTCACCTGCAAGTGGTGCACCTGCCGATCAACGGACGAGGCTCTGGCAAACAAAATATCCCGATAAGCAGCAATAGGCTCGCCACCTATTACGTGGGATCAAAACACTGGCGAAAAGTGTGCGTTTAATATGTCTTTGCCTACCCCTTCGGGGAAAAAGACGTGAGTCTATGTATGTGTATATTTCATTATTTTTGTTTTGTTCTGGCCCACCCCTTTTCATACATCACTTGTAGCTTGTGGTGTACAAATGTATCAAAAGAAGTCAAATTCGCTACAGCACCTACTTCCGTTGTGACCTGTGCCTAAGCCGCATATCGCTATCATTTTGAGTTACGGAGGTCAGACGGCAGACGCTCTCTAAGGCCAAAATTCCGTCAAATCTTTATACAAGAAAGCAGACCCTGAGCTCCCAGGTGGAAGTTTTATAGGCAACCGAAATAATGCTTAGACGATGATGATCTGTTCGTTCATTCAGAAAAAAATCTGGTCTAAGAGTTGTGAAGCCAGTAGGTCAGGGCCGTTCCGACTCAATCCAGCGCCCTGTGAATCGCCTTTTTTGCCATCCTTTTTCGAAAATAACTGTTATAATTAACGCAAATCTCGGCGCGCGGCGCCCCTGTCACCTTGGCGCCTGTGTGCGCCGCGCACATTGCACATAGGGGCGGTTCGGCCCTGCAGTAGGTAGTCTGATTTTAAAACCAGAAACTGTGTCAGGCTATACAGCCTAAGTTTCCTAGACTAGATTTAGATTTTGCTATGGATGGATATGTTCTTCACCCATCTCAGCGACATCGTCGTGACCAAGACGATGTTACGAGCTGTCGACCTGCATTTATCAATCCTACTTCCTACTAATATTATAAATGCGAAAGTTTGTGAAGATGTATGTATGGATGTTTGTTACTCTTTCACGCAAAAACTACTGAATGGATTTCGATGAAACTTTACAGTAATATAGTTTATACATCAGAATAACACATAGGCTACAATTTATAAATATTTTATGTAAAGTTGCCATAATATAAGGAAAATTATCAATTAAGTCAGTAAAAATCCTAAGCTCTGAAACCTATCTTCGCGTGCGTTGCCTAAGCCGTTGAAGTTACATGAAGATAATGTACGGTGATATTGTTTATCATAAAAATTTCTAAATAAAAGTCCGCGGCAGCATGTACCTACCTTTTATGCAGAAGCCAATATATACTAAAAAGTGGTCCGTAAAAATAATTAAATTTGATACTTTTTTACAAAGCTCATTTTAGAGTAGTTATCAAATTGTTTTCAAAATTGATAAATGTATTGTCTTCAGTATTTAATGTAGATGAACGTTGTCTTTTACAGTAAGTAGTTTGGGTGAATAGTTTAAAAGTTATCACGATATAATTGACCTATGCGCAGCGTTATTAAAAGCGCTTACTATGAGTTGGCGCGCTTAAGCGCAGCGGGGCAGAGGAGGCGGTCTGATTATGTACTTTGTGGTAGTGTTTTTAGTTTTTATTTTTGCTGCTATTCTCTTCAGTAGGTATGTAAGCTCTTAAATAACTTTAATAATATACTTACATACTAATCTTTACCTGAAGTTTGACGACTCATCATTGTCTTGCCCTGGCCCCAATTTATTTGGGGTCGGCGCAGTATGTTCTTCGCTTCAATACTTCTCTGTCACCAGTCATCCGATCGTTTACCCCTTTCTTTTTCATATCCATCCTTACACAGTCCATCCATCTTTTCCTTGGCCGTCCTCTCCCTTTTCGTCCTTCTACGTGCATATTCATCAATGTTTTAACTACATACATATCATCTCTCCGCATAACATGTCCATACCAGGCCAGTCGACTCCCTTTTACCTTTTCATCAATGGGCGCCACTTTCATACTACCTCTAACGTAATCATTCCTTAATTTTAAGTATTATCTGTTTATATGTATGCTACACGCAGTGGCGGCGCTTGGCGTCGGCGACGTCGGCCACCGCCGACGGCCTCGCGCCTCGCAAAATAGTTTTACAAGTTACCTATTTTCGTTTTGCCAAACAATTCAGGAAAAAGCTAAGCAGGTGATAATGGCCTTCATTATTTTTGAACACGTGCTTGTGGTGTGGAGTCAAGTGAAGTGAGTAGTACTTTACGGGTACCTATTGAGAATCGTCTGTCTTGCAACACTATGAAATGAAACTTTCGGCCGAATGAGCGTTTTCACACACACTTACCGGCACGATATCTGTACCAACTGAATGAAAATGTTTGTTTTGTCTTTTATTTATTCGTACATTATTTTGGCTCACTTAATTTAACTTTTTTTTAACTACTAAGTAAAAGGGGCCTTGCTATCTTTATATAGGGCCTCGCGGACTTGATGTCGCCGACGTCCACATGTGGTCTAGCGCCGCCACTGGCTACACGGCTAATGTGCAGATCCGATTGTGATGAAATTTGATATGGATAGTCTGAAACCTGGGGAAGCACAAAGGCTACTCTTTATTAAAATTTAATGCGGGCGAAGCCGCGGGCGAAAGCTAGTATGACATACGTATGTATCTTCGCTCATAGCGAGACTTAGCTTGCGGTTCGTAACAGATCAGCAATGTTAAGCAACGCTTGCATAGGTAGCATATGCAGGGGTGACTGCACTCACACGAAAAACAAAACAAAACATCTTCACTATTTCTGAAGACTAACTTATACTATTTTGAATCGGGCTGCCGACTGCGACTTTCGTCTTTGCGACGTATCTTATAATCTAATATTACCGCAGACACAGTTATCCAGTCGGACCATCGTATTTGAACTGCCTCTGTGGTCATGCAGTAGTGTAAGCGGGCGGGTTCGAGTCCCAGATCGAGCGACTTTTCTGTAAAGAATTATCCAATAGAATAGTTGATTGAATCAGGCGTTACTTGGCGGAACTCCATTGTAACCTAATGGAAGGAAAGAGGAACCCACCACGCACCCTCGAATTGACCACCCCAACTATTGCAATAGAAAAAGGTTGACAATATCGAACTTCTCTAAAAGGATAAGGGATATAGGAATGGTATGGGTTCCAGGAAGATACCTGACTTGCAGTATCCCGCTGTATGCGCCGCCTATTCTTCGACACGTGTTTCGCCTCTGCACGAGGCATCCTCAGTAACCTGAGGATGCCTCAGGAACCTGAGGATGCCTCGTGCAGAGGCGAAACACAATCGAAGTTCAAAGTATCCAATAGAAGTTCAAAGTTAGTTCCCCGTGCTTCGGAAAGCACGTAAATGCGTTGGTCCTGCGCCCAATCTCTCTCCTGTCGTGTCGAATGTAGGGAACGGGAATAGAGAGTAGGTACACTTGTGTTTGCGCACATACTTATGCACTATAATATGTCCCGCGCAGTTGGCGAGTCTCATATGAGACTGGCTGCCGTGGCGGAAATTCAGTCTGAGGACATTATTTCAGACACGCAAATAATAAAAGTGGCTCATACTATGACTTATATCCATTTTAATTGATTTTCTTTCCTACTTTTACAGTACTCAATATCCCGACGCCTACAAATCGGCGGTAGCAGCATCAATAGCCAACAGAAGACCAGTTGACGACGAAGAAGACGAGGACCTTCAACCTTCGGAATCCAGACCAGAATCCAAGATGGTGGCCACTGTCTCAACGGAAACGCTCAAACCCACAACCAGTGAAAGTGGTAAAAAGTCCAAGAAAAAAGACAACAGTGATGAAAGTAATAACAATAAGAAGCCCAGTGCTGCCAGTGGTGATAATGTGAACGAGGTTGGTAGAAAAGTGAAAAGAAATAGTAGTTCCTCTGAAACTGAGAGTGCGAGTTCTGGCGATGATAGTAGCACGGATACCGGTTGAAATGTTTATGTGATTATACATGTTTGGTTGTATTTATAAAAGTCACTATGAACATAATTAAGTTTAAGACTTTAGCTTACTGTGTATTGTATTTACATAACATAACTTCATGCCTTTTATCCCCGAATGGATAGGCAGAGGTGTACTATACACCCACTTTCCTCCAGTTGTGTTTTTATTAGAATCATATAGGTCATCTTTGTGCAATAACTCTGCTGATGCTGTATAAATCATCGGCTATAGATGTCATGAGGCCTATGATGTTAGGCCACTGCTGTGGAAATAAATCTCAACTAAAATAAAAAGAACACCTATAATTCAGATTATCGGTGTAAGGTAATTCCTTGTCAAAATTATCTTTAATATTGCTCATGTTTAGCCAAATACCATTTCAGTATTGCCAACCTTTATTAAAGTTTGAGTGGATTTTGGTGATCTATGGCGGGTATCAAAACGTAGCGGGCTAAGCTTGATTAAATAATTAGGTACATAATTATATTATTTTCTCACGCCTGTATCCCCGAAGGGGTAGGCAGAGGTCTAAATATTACACCCACATTTCGCCATGAATGTTTAAGTCCCACGTAATAGGGGGCGAGCCTATAGTTACCGGGCACATCACCAAACCCCGGGCTGCTACTGAGTATTCGGCAAAACCCAGTAACACTTTTGCCCGACCCGGGACCTCCGATCAGCAGTCACATACGCTATCCAATAATACACTTACGCATAATTATATTAAGTGCTTTAGTTGCATCATATATTTGCTTTTTTGATGTTAGCTCTCTTCCGAAGAAAAAGTCAATTTATTAGATTAATAGATATAGAAACAAATACTTCACTGTAAATAATTTCTGTAACTATCGTAAAATACATAATTATGTAACTGAGTCTAACTCAGTAGTACTGTGACGTAAGTTTTGGTAGAAAGTTTGTTTTCTCATTGTAAAAATATTATTAGATCTCATAAAAAATAATAGTACAGTACCATAATGAAGTTGGCTTCAGAGCCCATCATACTGTACATATGCTTCATCTTATATGCATATCATTATATTGATCATGTATTGTATTTGCATATTGCTTAGGGCAGCACATAGATTATACAGATATACTGGTATATATGCGCAACTCTCTCTAAGGAAAAGTTCAAGAGGCATCCTCTACTGTAGATGGCGTACAACCAATTTTATTTTTATTCCGATCGTATAGATGGCGTTAGTAGTGGATTTATTTTTCAAAATAAAATAAATGTTTAATTTCGGTGTTAAATAATAAGTAAATGACAACTATTATATTTTAAAATATGCAATTTAAAAGTAAAAAAATATAAAAAACACAAAAAGTAGTTCTAGATTAGCGTGTATTCGATCTACGGACATTTGAATTATGAGCTTAGTACTTTTCCACTGCGCCACGCAGATCTTAACGTTGATGGCGAAATTACCGTTCAGTTATCGCTACAGATATTTCTAGGTATATATGTATTTTTTTTCTTGCAATCTTCGGTAGATGGCGCTGATCTATATGAAATTTACCCATGTATGGAGCTTTCACGGCCCTGGGGCAGCATTTTCCAAAGTGGGTCGCAACTGTAGGATCGCTTTTTTATGGGACAGGGGGCTTATTCACTATGACCATTTTGAAGTCTTAACGTGTTTTAACGTGCTAGTTACCCACGTTGGCACGTTATTGGCTTAAACGGTATTCACTATGCCAACTTCAAGTTTGACAAGCACGGTAGCGCACGTTTCGGACACGGTTTTAGTTGTCAAAATTCCGTGAGCTAAGAGGTCACGTAACATGCACGTAACGCGTTTAATATAAAACGATAGAGGATAAATAAGTACTAAGTTTATTTGTTTTATATTATTTTCAGTGTCCGTTAGTGGTTAAATGCTAAGTTTATTTGCTTTTTTATTTACCAGTGTCCGTGTCAAAGTTATTTAATTAAATATTATGTTTTATGAAAATTGACGCCTGTCGCTGGCGCCAGTGTCTCACTCGTCTTCGGATAAATAATAAATCCATTATGATTTATTAGATTCTGTTAGAATTGGGCTATTTGCTGCACTAACCGCACTTTTATTTTTTATTTTGTAGTGCGACTGCAACTGTCATGTCTGTCATCAATGTCATCATTATGTTTTCGTTCAAAAATTGACTTAAGTACAAGAGATGAACTAAACTTTGAAGATCAATTTTTTATTTTGAGATTGTTCCTGGCGAAATTGAACTTAAATAATATAATTTAAGTTTTATTAACCTTTTTTATTTGTACTGTAGCTTATACTGAAAATTACAAGTTAGTAAAATAATATTCATAAAATCGAAATTGAGCCGGCAAACCGGCATTAAGATTTATGAACGAATGTTGTGAAATTGATAACTAGGCATAGACAAGCTGTCGTATGGCATACTGAATACAATATTTTGATTGACGTGGTACGACACGTTACTGAATCACGTTTACGTCTAGTGCGCGTCACGACGACACACGTCTTGAGCCTGGTATTTCAGTGGTCATAGTGAATAAGCCCCCTGAGCTCAGACGTCTTTGGGAACCACTGGCTTAGGAGATTAAGTAATTATGTAAGAGGCAGTACTATAACATTACGGCTCGCGTCGTATAGGTACATTAGAATGGTTGTATACAAAATCATACCGTCATACGTAAGGAATATGCCTGTTTTAATAAAATATGCTTGGCAACTCAAGTTAGAAATGCCTACTATGTAAAGAGTTAAATGAACAGCACATTGTCAATGTTGTTTAATTAAGAGAACGTTTAATGAGAAAGGGAGAGGGAACGCGTCGGCACGATCGATTCCGCAGCGTGCTGACGCGTACTCTTTCTCGCTCTAATAAATGACGGTCCTAAGTGACAGAAAAGGATAGAAGCATAGGAAAGTGCGATGCGGTACTGATAGGTGTAGCTCAACCCTAAATGTATCGAAGGAGATATAATACAGATATATAGGTGGCCTGATTGATCATTTTATTAAAACTTTAAAAAATAATGGTCACAAATGTGTAAAATTCATACCTATGAGTTATACTTACTATTCACACTTCTGGATCCGCTATTTATAGTGTCTTTTATTAATGAGTGTGTATAAGTGAATTAAGAGTAGGTACTTATGCAAAACGCAATTCACCACACAAACATAGAAATCCAGATGTATTGATGGCCTATCTATATTTTTATTTCAGTCATAAGAAAGACCTGCTTTTGCTGGCAAAAGCTTGCTTACTCGACAACAGGGATTGAAAACCGGTTCCAAATAGCGGTACGGTTCCACTTTTCGGTACATCATTAAGGTTCCATTTATCGGTACGGTTCCGGTTCCGGTTCCTGTTCCATTACGGTTCTGGTGAACCGGTTCTGAATACCGGTTCTAAGGCACCGGTACCAGTGAATGTTGTTTATAATAAAAAAAATAATAATAATAATGTCCTCCCGACCGTTTCCGGTCACGGCTGCTTTGTCTGTATATATGACACTTGCCAACTGCGCGGGACATATTATAGTGCACAAGTGTGTGCGCATACACCAGTGCACTCTCTATTCCCTCGCTCTCATAGTCCGATGGGACGCCACATGCGACACGACCGGAGAGAGATTGGATGCAGGACCAACGGCTTAACGTGCTTTCCGAGGCACGGGGGTGTGACACCGCCAACTTCCTTACTCTGAACTTCTATTGGATAATTCCTAACAGAAATACCCAATATAACTTTTTGTTCGACCCGGGAATCGAACCCGAGACGTCATGATCCGCAGACGCTAACACTACCGCAGGACCACAGAGGCAGTCAATGTTGTTTATGCAACGAATGATCACTATACCCTGTACAAGTTAGCTTGATCTTTTTGACAGATGTAAATTTTTCTGATCCAAATAACTTTGCAATGAAGAATATATTATTTTATTATTAATTTAATGATTTTAAAAATTGTAAAAATATTAAAAAGAAATGCATATAACACAAAAGTTCCTAATGATTCAAGCGTTATCGAAAATTTTAAGACTTTTTATTGCATTAAAGTAAAATTTAAATAGGAACACTGAAAATAATAGACGCTTGTACAATGTTACATCGGTCGGACGAATGGGACACGAATAACAGGCAGTAACTGTTATAAATATCGATTACAAAAAATCATTATTCAAGATCATTGTACAGATATTTTTACGAACGGGGTCCTTTTGGTTGGGGTCTATTTGGCTAGTGGTTGGGGTCTCTTTAGCTCCCCCCTGTGGGATCTCCACCTTGTCGTGGTGGGAGGGCTCAGTAATCGTGGCTTGGACACCCACGGTGAAGCTAAGCAGGATCCCGGGAGTGGACGTCCCACGTGGGCTTGGGTAAAGCCTGCGTAGGATGCGTCCAAAGGTGCGGGTGCGGGGGACAGTTCTGTCTGTCCCTCGCAGTCGGGTGCGATCGCGGGAGGAGAGGCGTGTCGGTGTTGCGTTGCCACGCGTTTCTTTAGCTGGTATGACTCCTTTTAGAAAAATAATGTAAAAGAAATGAATTCTAATTTGAATTACGCATTCCATCGTTCCATCGACTGGCCATATAAGCCGGGAACACTCGGGGTCAATAGTGTGGAGTAAAGTCAAGAGGAAAGAAGAGGTGAAAGGAAGAAGTTAAGAGGAAGCAAGACCACCTGCCCGTAACATTATGATTGTTGAATTTAAGTTTTTGTTTTGAACATTTGTTAAACATGCCTAAAAGGGCAAAAAGAACTGTACTCAACATTGAAACGCCTAAGTTTGTGATTCGCTTACGCGATTATTTTGAGTGTGGGTCTCAAAATGGGGGACCATTATTGCCATTGTTTTAAGTGCGGCAACGTGTTGCTGACGCTTTGGAGATTGGATTAGCTACTGAGACACGAATCTCTACAGAAAAATATGATAAAGAAGGTGATGAGGAGAATAAACTGTCGTCTGCTAATAAAAACCTAGGCGTATCCAACCTACCATCAATATTGACGATTTTCAATGTGCGGCCATACGGAACCACATTTATGGTTATTATTCAAGAAAAGAATTGCCCACACTTGACAAGTTGTTGGTGACACTAAAAAAGCTAATTTATATGACGATGGTCGAACCTCGCTGTCAAAACTATTGCGTAGAATTGGATTTCATTACCAAAAATCCAACAACCGCAAGATTCTTATGGAAAGGAATAACATTGCCCTCAAACGAGTTGATTTCTTAAGAATAGCCAAAAATATTACCGATTTGAAAAAGTTGTTTTTTTAGATGAAACTAGGTTGAATCCAAAGTATTTCAGAGGGATCTGTCTGTTGGGCAGAGTCAGCTGACAAAGCTGAAGACGGCGGATGGCAGAATGGTATCGTCCAAGCCTGAGCTCTTGGAGGAGATCGAAAGGTTCTATGGACAGCTATACACGACAACGCAACAACCCGCAAGTACTCCAGCGTCAGACCCTAGAGCTGGATTGACCCGACACTATACCGAAGATATCCCGGACGTCAGCATGCACGAGATTAGTGTGGCTCTCAAACAGCTTAAAAACAACAAGGCGCCGGGTGATAACGGAATTACGAGAAGCTTCTGCAGGCTGGCGGTACACCCGCTAGAGAAGGCCTTCGGAAGCTATTTAATTCCGTCATTCTGCCATTCCGTCAAGGGTAAAACGCCACAGGCGTGGCACAGAGGTGTGGTGGTGCTTTTCTTTAAGAAAGGGGATAAAACCCTCTTAAAGAACTACAGACCCATCACACTTCTGAGCCACGTCTACTAGCTGTTTTCGAGGGTCATCACGAATCGTCTCGAGAGCAAGCTAGACAACTTCCAGCCTCCCGAACAAGCCGGTTTCCGTAAAGGCTATAGTACCATAGACCACATACATACGCAGGTTATACAGAAGTCCGAGGAGTATAACCAGCCCCTATGCTTGGCGTTTGTGGACTATGAGAAAGCCTTCGATTCGATCGAAACCTGGGCGGTGCTACAGTCTCTCCAACGGTGCCGGATTGACTACCGATATATCGAAGTGCTGAAGTGTTTGTATGAAAACGCCACTATGTCAGTCCGCCTCCAGGACCAGAGTTCGAAACCTATTCAACTCCAGCGAGGGGTGAGACAGGGGGATGTCATATCCCCGAAACTGTTTACCACTGCGCTGGAGGATGTTTTCAAGCTTTTGGACTGGAATGGACTCGGCATCAACATCAACGGCGAGTACATCACTCACCTTCGATTCGCAGACGATATCGTAGTCATGGCTGAGACCTTGGAAGACCTAGGCACAATGCTCGATGGCCTCTGTAGAGTCTCTCAACAAGTAGGTCTTAAGATGAACATGGACAAAACGAAAATCATGTCGAACGTCCATGTTGTACCTGCTCCTATTCAGGTTGGGAACTCTAAGCTCGAAGTTGTCGACAAGTATATCTACCTGGGACAAGTAGTCCAATTAGGTAGGTCCAACTTCGAGAAGGAGGTCAATCGTCGAATCCAACTTGGTTGGGCAGCGTTCGGGAAGCTACGACATATCTTCTCGTCTGATATCCCGCAGTGTCTTAAGACGAAAGTCTTTGACCAGTGTATGTTGCCAGTGATGACTTACGGATCAGAGACGTGGTCGCTCACTATGGGCCTTATCAGAAGGCCCATAGTCACTCAGAGGAGAGAGCTATGCTTGGAGTTTCCCTGCGAGATCGAATCAGAAATGAGGAGACCCGCAGTAGAACCAAAGTCGCCGACATAGCTCTCTGGATAGCCAAGCTGAAGTGGCAGTGGGCAGGGCACATAGCTCGAAGAACCGATGGCCGTTGGGGCACAAAGGTTCTGGAGTGGCGGCCACGTACCGGACGACGCAGCAGAGGTAGGCCCCCCGCAAGGTGGACCGACGATCTCGTCAAGATCGCGGGAGGCGGTTGGATGCGGGCGGCTCAAGACCGGTCTATGTGGAGAACCTTGGGGGAGGCCTATGTCCAGCAGTGGACGTCGTTTGGCTGATATGATGATGAAGGTTGAATGCCAATCACACTGTTAAAAAAACATGGAACGGTGATACTGCCCAATCATCTAAAAAAGTACCAGAAGGAAAAGGGGAGAGACTGATAATTTGACACGCAGGTACTGCCCAAGGTTTTGTGACAAACTGTTTACTGGCATTTTTAATCCAAAAAAAACTAATGATTATCACGAAGAGATGAACTTCGAAATTTTTCGGAATGATTTTATAAAATGATGGACAACCTGGATGGTCCTCATACATATAATAACAATGGATAATACATCCTATCATTCCACGCAACTTGACAAGGCTCCGACGACGGCAAACAAAAAAGCCGATATAATAGAGTGACTCATAAACAAGGGCTTAAATGCCGACATGACAATGCTCAAGTGCGAACTGCTTGGCCCGGTGGCCACACACAAACCGAGGGAGTACAGTATATTTACTGTACGAAGCAGCAAAGCAACGCGGTCTCACTGTGATCAGATTGCCACCCTATCATTGTCAATATAATGCCATAGAGCTGATATGGGCACAAATCAAAGGTCAGTATAAGAATCTTTTTTCTTGAAGGCGAATGTAGTACGACACATCAAAGAAGCAATATTATTTGACTAGATGCGCGACGTCCACTTCGACAAATTTATTGAACACGAAATTATAATTGAAGTTCGAGATGACACAAGCTCCGACGACTCTGGTGATGATGGTCTTGGCTGTGCTCCTCTTCCTTAATAAAAACTGTTTTAAAGATAAAACTATTTTATTTTCAACCTTATTTTTTACATGTACAGGGATTATTTTTGGACCTCTCGTCAAATTTAAATAGGTGGTTCAGGCCATGAAAGTAAACAACATTCTCAAAGAAACGGGTATGTAGTAAAAATAAGGTACTTATTATGAATATTGACCCACGTCGCTTATCTACCCAATGTTTTATATGTCTAGTGCAATAAAGAATTTCACACATAATACACCCACACTATCTCGTCACAGTTACAAGTATTTTAAAACGTTGTTTTTCTGACTACTAGATATTTTCTGTTTCCCATCACTAGCCCTAGTCTGTGAAAAATATCAAGCTAACTTGTACAGTGTATAAAATGAAATAAGTATTACTACCGAGTCACCCATCCCCGCCCGCACCACATCCCACTGTTATCGTCCTGTCACGAGTGGCGAGCCGGCGAGCTTTGCATCAATTCAAACGTGTTCAAACGCGCTTCGCTCAAGAACCGGTAAAATAAAGGTTCTTAAAGGTTCTCATTTAGGTTCCGGTTCCGGTTTCGGTGCGAGTACCAGAACCGCTAAATACCGGTACCATACCGGTATTTTGGAACCCTTTTCAATCCCTGCTCGACAATAGGGTCAACCGATAAATATTATAATGTAGGCTGCAGTTTACTGTTCACGCCAGTGTCGCCCCCCTAGTGAATATAATTATGTGTAATAAAATTAAAATCATAGTATTAATCGATTGTATGAATAATTATAATATTATTTAGATTGTAAATAAAATGCTTTATTAATGCAAAATTGTTTATTAAAAATGTTACCAGTCTCTCTGTTTGTTTTATTTCAAATACAAGGAAACTATAAAATGTTATATCTATAGGGATTCTATAAACCCCTACATTAATGATTGGTCTCGACGAAGCGATACCCATAATTTATCTAGATATAAACCCAATATAATATTTTCCTTATGAAAGCAATTTTTACAATTTAGTAAGACTAAAAGATTAAATTCAGTATTGCTTGGCAGATTTTCGACATTAAATATTTTTACATACTATGTTCTTTTTTTACCATAACTTCACGCCTTTTATCCCTGAAGGGGTAGACAGAGGTATTACACATCCACACTTCGCCAGTTATGTTTCGGTCCCAATGTAATAGGGGGCGAGCCTATTGTCATCTACCGCGCACAATGTTAAGAGAGCAATAATTAACATTTTAAAACTATTTTACAATCTACTTATTTTATACTACAAGGTAAAGGGGATGAAGAAAACACTGATAAAGACAACAAAATGGCCTGACAAATTTTAGACTAGATAGATTACAATTATAAAAGTTAAATACATTTTTAACTTAATTACATAGTTAAAGTATGTTTACATACATTACTCATATTTACAATACACAATAGCTACAAAAATGTACTGAAGAAATGACAAAATATGTACATTAGACATTCAGTTTGAAAATATAATTAAAGAGTTGAAAAAAATATAACCAGATAATGACATGGCTTGTCTTCTGTTTGTTTTGAGAAGAGAAATTAGAGGGAAAATTTTCTTATGGTGTCGCTAAAGTGGTTTTACAAAGGTATTATCATCATAATCCATACCCAACATATTAGTGGAAGGATTTTCTTAACTTAACACCCGCTAGACAGCAGCAATGATTACAAATTTACATAGAAGCGCAGCTTAAGGATTTCGTGTACCGATTCCAAGTGGGGACTGTCTCCAGTTTAGTTCGTAGTTGGCGCCGTTGGCAGCGCTGGCGTCGTTCTCCGTATCTCGCTCTCGTAGATAAGATACACTGGAGGAGAGAGAGAGAGAGCTGCCGCAGCGGGACTGCCACGCCGCCAAGCGGCAATTTGAGTCGCAGAAAGTTTGTCTTCAAAGCGCCTATATGAAATGTGCCTCTATGTAAATATCTGAGCTCTTTGGCAGCAGCATGTAGATATCAAGTCAGAAACCTGTCAAATGTCAGACGGCCTATATTGTTTTATGTGTGTTTGTTTGATTGCTGTGTGTACAAACCTGTACTTATTTGACACCTGTATTGACCTGACACACACAAACGCCAACTGGTGGGAAAAAATAATTAAACAACCTCATTATTTATGTATAATTTTAAGGTGTCCAAGATATAAATTTAAAAACCTTTAAAATGGACTAGCTGCCCCTAAGATCTATCTAGATAATTATTACATAAAATTTGTGTAAACTCCAAGAATCATATACACAAATAAACTAAAGAATCAAACCCTGTTCTTTTATGGTTGAAATTTATTAGATGCCTAGTTATTATTATGATCTTATATTAAACTCTGTTAGCACATTTTCATATTTCCTTACATAATAGTTGTGACACATTTAAAAACAAACAAAATAGATACTTTTAAACTTAAATATAAACTTAAACTATTTTCAGAGGACATAAGAAAACATTTCTGTAAGGCAC
Organism: Euclidia mi; assembly: GCA_944739405.2. Taxonomy (NCBI): domain Eukaryota; kingdom Metazoa; phylum Arthropoda; class Insecta; order Lepidoptera; family Erebidae; genus Euclidia; species Euclidia mi. Next base: position 2,404,020 of record OX123206.2, read on the forward strand.
TTATATGTTGTATATTGTGACAAACTATATGTTGAAGATTTGAATGCTTAAACTTTTGACTACCATATATGACAAGCCAAAATGGACCTTAGACACTTTGTATTGATTACATTTTAGTTTGTCACAATTTGGATGATTCCAACTAATCAAATTAGACAATTTTAATGAAATTTTCACAAATTATGTATTTCCGATTTTTCTAGCCATCACGGTTTATGAGATACACCCTGGTGAAAGACAGACTGTGGAGGCTTAGTAATAGGGTCCCGTTTTTTACCTTTTAGGTATGGAACCCTAAAAAGGAATCATCATCCCTATTGTCAAGTAAAAATGACATTGGTGTTGGAAAATTTACGAAATGAGTTCTTAACATTGCCTTCTGAGAAATATACCTACAACTTATACCTTAGCAAACTTCTCAGTATGCCTTTTAGCATTCTCTACATAGCTGTCTATATTGTACTTGTACTCGTTTGCAATGTCCATCATAAGAGGATCATCAGGGTTCGGGTTAGCAAGTAATGTTTGTAGTGAGACTAGTAAGGTTTCCAAGGTTATGGTGGGTAGCCAGGCGCCTTTGGGAGGCATCTTCAGCATGTCCATGCATATTCTGCCACCTGTAAGTAAATTTGTACATGGTTAGGAGATATTCATAATATTTTAGATATACACAGATAGTTTGAAGAATAGACTTGTGTCCACTAAGAATAAATCGGTTTGATTGTAGTATCTATAGATTCATTATGATTTTAAGATGTCAATAAAGTTTATTATTTATTATAAAAAGGTAAGATTAATGTTATTTTTAGGATTCTAAAACTAAAAATAATTTATTTATTCTTGTGACAGTGAATACCAATCAGAAAGAAAAAGAAAGAAAAGAAAAGAAAAATTTATTTTGAAACAGCACATAGGACACATAATAGAAAGCAAGTAGGTATGTACATATACAACAATTAGTAAACATAGAACATTTATATAAAAGAAAATAAATAAATAAAAACAAAAAAAAAACAAAAAAGAAACAAAAAACAATTACAATATAATATAGTGGGGTATGTGTCCCATCGTTGGCCAAAAAGGTGGCTGGATCAGCACTATGTCCAGTGATGCTAGTGCATACCGGACGCTGGTATTCTTCCAGCCCCTTCCGGACATCCCGGATGCGCAACCATCGCCGTATACCAGGGAGCATTACGTCAAACAGTATGTCCGCCATTCATGTTGTTGACGATTTAGTAATAAATACAACTAAAACGTCAAACTTTCTACCTGTCAAATCGGATATAACAAAATAAAAGTGGGTACATCAGACCAGACTTCATTCATGGTTTGTTTTGTTTTGGACTTTGTGATATCACTGAACCGCCATGATGGTTTACAGCGTTTTCATGTCAAATTCTAAAAGGTTTTTAAAAAGCCGTAATTAGTAATCTTGCTGATCGATTTTTGAAGAAATAATCAGGTATTTCAGTTTAACATCTATTAAAGGAATTAATCAATTGCTAATTACATTTTAGGACACAAGCCTATTGTTTAACCAAACATTATATAATAGTTCAAATCATTTACCCTGAGCATACAAGAAACATAAAGCAATATATTTGTTCAGTCAGCCTGAATAAAATATACATTTCAAGTTTGATACACTAAATGCTATATCATCCAATGTTAAATACGTATATAAAACGCCTGCAGCGATATCCGTACAGACGTATAGGCTTGTTGAAATAGTCTCGATATATCGATATTTTAATTTCAATATATCAATATTTTTTGCCGATATATTTTAATTCAATATATCGATAAATCGATACAAAATATGCAAAATCGAAAATTGTATAAAAGCGATATATTTTTTATTTATGTACTTAACTAAATCCAAAGCCCTAAATATGTAAGAATGCAAAAAGAAAAGTTATTGTTTGTAAAAACTGTACTGATGATTGCATGGCTGAAATAAGGCCGCTAGTGGAACGTGCCTTTTTGTTCAGTGTTTAGGTTTTTAATTGAGCGGCTGGCGGTTTTCAACAATAGATAATATGTATAATATAGTGTGATTCCTGTGGAAGGTTTAGATGTATCTAAAATTCACGACGAGTGGAGCCACGTCCGAAGATTTTATGTATAGAAATACCTTTTGATATTATTGACTAGGCCTGAACTAAATACTAAATTATTATTATTATAAAACAGCAAATTGTTTTAAAAATTCACCGATATATCGATGTATCGATATTTTTTCCTGTAGATATCGACGCCGATATTGATATTTTTATAAATATCGATATATCGATATTTTAGTTCATTTCCGACATTCCTACAGACGTAAAAGTAGTACACTTACTAGTATAAATAACTTAGATAAGTACCTACCTTTATCAATATTTGGGTGATAAACGGGCGTAGTGAACTTTACTAGGGGCGGCTCAAATGGGTACTTCTGAGGGATAGTCACGACCAGTTTGAATGACCCATTCTCGTACGGAGATCCTTTCGGTCCTTGCAATGTAAACTCTAGGACGTCGAAAATATCTTCTTCCCGTGGATGGCAAACTATACCCCAAGGAGGTGACATCTCGAAGTTTTTAACTTCTCTTGCCAATCGAGATGACCTGGCATTGGGTATAAAAGCCATATTTATATATTATAATACGGTAGCACAAGTATATTATCAGTGGCTGAGTTGTTTTGGCAAAAGTGTGCGCGAGAAATCACAAATTCCAATTCCACTTTACAGTTACACACACAGTTACACAACTGTCAGAAACAGGAATGTCAAATGTGTAAAAATTGTAAACAAAACAGGTTTCAGAGCAGCCTGTTATCAGACAATGTAATTCGTATCCTATACAAAATAATAGATATACAAATAAGAACAATGTTTTAGGGTTCTAAAAAGAATATATTTTTTTAATAAAACAATATAATCTAGGTGCCCATAAAAATAACTTTTTTGAAAAGGTTATTCTGTATGTTTTATGCTTCGTGATTTTCCCTAATTTCAGAACGCACAAGGAAATCGAAGTGTCAAAATTGTATAATTCTGGCACTAGCGAACCCTGTCGTCGAACTAGTGAAATTCACAGAAAGATCAAAGAACGACGTTGGAAAACTTTGCGAAAGGTTATTAGACGTTTTAGTAGTTTTTCGTGTAATTTCCACTATAATTTCCGTTGAAATTTAGATCGTTGACTTTGTTAGTTTTTACGCTATCACCATTAATTAGATAATTGTTACATAAATCGTTAAATAGTGTGCAATTAATAATTCAGTGCTTTACACTAGACACCATTGCAGCTCCGCATACTTCGGTAAGTAAAACACTTATTATGTATCATTACACGTACTTTATGAGTATGAAGTCAATTAAATCCTATAGGCAAGCTTTAATTACACACCCAAGGGCGAAAAGTCATTTAAAGTATGCGTGTTTGCGGCTGAAATCAATACGTGTATGTGGTGTCCTAATGATTTATTTACGTTTGTGGTGTGGTGTTTTATCGATCTGTGGCTATAAGTTAGGCTTTATTCGAGTGTTGGGAAGGCTAGCGTAAGTGTTTTATGTAATGTGATCGTCCGAGAGACGTGCGGAACAATTATCATGAGTTTTGTTTTGATTCGGGCATGGTTCGATCGCCGGTCTCTGTCGCGATGTCTTTGAACGTTGTACGTGTGTTATACTTGTGACGTGTATATAAGTATGTCAACATAAAAGATATCCAGTCTAGTTCTCGTAAATCAATGTCACTGTTTTTTTATTAGACCTGTGCTTACCATAAAACTGGTTCCAGCGGGGGCTAAAGAACTCGTACAGTTATCGCCATGATGTAACATAAATATCGAAACAACCATAAATGTTTATATTTTATTCATAAATAAAAACTTACCTATATGCAATAAATATTAAGTTATCCAATAAAATATAAAATGATTCATATTGGAATTTTATGAATATTTTGCTTTGTAATGGCACTTTATCACAGGAATTTAGGGCTATGACAAAATACTTGTTTTTATTTTAAATATTCACAGCCTGTTTTGACCTGTATAGACATTTTAATTTGGCCTTGATAGAAAGTTTATTCTATTACTCATAGGTAGGCATAAGTTGAAAACTTCCACCTGACCTAATTCTCATAAATCAATATTGACATTATGCAACATACTTGTGCTGCATAAAACTTTATAGTTAAGTACTCTTTGGTCATTAGTTATTTAAAATATGTATCAACTTTATGAACATTTTAGATCTTTACACCTAAGATTTTTTTTTGGAGTGGTCCAATCAGATTCTTGTAAGACTAAACCCTCAACAACAATCAATAAAAACAATAATATTCTAACAAAGTCATCATAAAGTTGACATAAAATTGTAACATGCTTATTTGACAAAACATGAATACTAACATATTGTGTAAGTAGGTATTGTTTGATGCACATTAAATTTTTTTATTATAGGTAAGGTCAACCGGGGTTATGTCGTCTACGGGGCTAAAGCATCTATTTCAATTATCTTACGAAACGCGTAATTTAGAACTACTCACGCCATCTTTTTTCAGTCTTAGGCACTTAAACTACAAAATTCATCAGTAGATGTCGCAACAGAGATCTTTTTTTTTAATCGATCCGCCATCTTAAATTTGTCATTTCGTTTCGACCCTTCTTGTGTGCCAACAAGTGAATTTAAATCTTTTGTAATCTCAGTTCTTTTTGAGTGAATCAATGTTTTTATACCGTAAGTACTTTTATTGTATATTGCTAACATGTTGTTTTCATTATTTTACGTAATTAGCTTAAGACTTTCAGACAATGTAATTTAAAATTTCAAGGTTATATTTTTGCTTTGAGGCTATTGCGTCTGTCCCTTTGGGGTGATTGCGTCTATTGTAACGCAATAGCCCCATTATCAGGGCGCCTAAACCTTTTGATTTTATGACAATAATGGTAAACCTATCCATACATATAAAAAAGGAATAATGAAAAATCTGTACCTACCTACATTGTCCAAATACTTACGTTTTGATAAAAAGTTTGATTGCTATACTACTCAACGAAGCGAAAACTATAGTTTTCAGAATTTGTCTGTTTGTTTTTATTAGTATAAACCTATTAACGGTTATCGACGAAACTTAGTACGATCTTAACTCATTATCCGGATCCTAACTTAGGATACTTTTTAATGTGGGATAACTCCTCACGTTAAGTGGGGTAGGTGCTTTTTCCTTTGACGGGGATAAATGCTTTTAATTTTATATTATAGCAATTTGCATTCATTCTCATTTTTTATTTTAAGATTTCCAATATGGTGAGTCACTACAAAAGAAAAACAACAACTACATACGACCTTGCTCCTTAAGAAGCCTGATATATCCCGCAGAGGCCATGTTACGTTTCAAGAAAATTTTAAAAATTACAGCATTCAGTGAAGTTTGAAAGTTAAATTTGTTACCCAGTTACAGGTATAAATCGATAAATTTATACGAAATTTAGTTATTCTTAATAAAAAAATAGTACCTACTTACTGATTAACAATTTTTAAGTATTAAACGTATTTTGTTAAGTACAATTTGACACCAAAGCGTTCCGTGGTAAAGTTCCTAATAATATAAGACTTGATTAATATTGTAAAAAAAGACTGATTTATTGATTATTACAGGATTATTATTGTTAGTAACATAATAATATGTTACATTGATATTAAACTAAAAGATCTCATGCGTATTTTTGAAACTCGTTTATTTTTGTTATAATTGTAAGACGGGCAAAATGCCGTCATACTCCGTTGCGTTGTTCTAATAAATGATACGTAATTTCGAAGTTGTAGTTTCATTCCAATCTAAAAAAAATAATGTTTGGCACCCCTGGAATCTAGGATGGGGCGAATGCGTCTACGAGAAACGACGAAAATTAGACGCCATAGCCCCGAATATTTTTGTTCGACTACTTTCCCTAAACTAAGGCCAGAATTTGGGGTACAAGATAATAATGTACTACAAAACTAATATTTTTATAAATTATCGTGATTATAATTGTTATTGCTCTTCCAATTTCATTATATTAGTGAAAAACGCTTTCGCCCCATCCAGGGCTATTGCGTCTAAAAATCCCAGCTTTTATAGAAACGTCATTTACACGTAGAAGTTATTCAAAATATCATTATACGGTATTAAAATATGAAATTAGATAAAATTTCCTAACTTCTACCATAACTTATAGCTTAAATTGATACACAATATGTTTGTTATAATCATATGAATATGCCGTTCAAAGTATTGTGACGCATTAGCCCCGGTTGACCTTATTCTTTGGTAAATACTGCTGTTACCTTTATGTTTTTAACGCAACACTTTCAATGCTATTGATTTAATAATAAAGACACAGATAATTCAAGGCTGGGTTAACAATTATAATAACAGATTTTAAATTAACTGTATTTACTGTATTATTGTATTGACTATTGAACAATTTATGAATCTAAGTTATAGAACTATGTAATAAGTTATGTAAATTGTACAGTGACAATTAGCCGCGTACTGACTGACCGAGCAGCCTCGCGAGGCCTGCTGCGCGAAGCAAAATTATGCTCGGCCAGTCAGGACGTGCCTCGCCCGAGGCAAACGCACGCGCCGCCTCGCCCGAGCATGCCGCGGACCGAGCCGAGTGTTGTCGGTTTTTTGTCGTGCTCAAAGGCGCCTCAGTACGTTTGCCGCGCTCACTCAAGACGGTTGTGTTTCGCCTCGCTTGTTCGTCGCAGGTTACCGTCATGGATAAAGAGCAATGTCTTAAGTTAATACAACTATACGGTGAATATAGACGACTTTGGGATGCGCAATGTCCCGATTACACTAATAGAGGACTAAGAGAAGTTGCATAGAGAAATATAAGTCACGAAATGAACATGAATGAATGAATTTCGTATAATAGTTTTGTCCAAAAACGTTTAGGTTTTCGATAGCTTGCTGAACGTGCGGCCTCATGGCGATCTTGAGCAAAACTGGCTCGACATTGCCGCGCGCGACTGCCTCGATCCAAAAATTGTACATATCGAGGCTGCCTCGCGAGGCGATCGTCCCGCGGCAATCGTCTGAGGCTGCCGCGCGAGGCCGTTCGGCCAGTCAGTACACGCCTATTGAAGACAACGAGTTTTGACACTTGTGAAGTCCCGGGGAAAGTTATACTGTCTTGGAACCCGCCGTCTAAGCGATAAGCTCATTTTATTACATACATTTACTCACGCATTTTTCCCATCGGGGTAGGCAGAGACAACAGAGCGCCACTTGCTTCTATCCTTACAAACCTCACGCGCTTCCTCTACACTCATTACTCTTTTCATACATGCTCGCCGGTTTTGGGTACTTTGGACCTTGCCGTTTTAAGGACGTCCCCAATTTGGTCGAGGAATGTCCGACGAGGTCTGCCGCGACCGACTCGCCGACACACATTTGCCTTATAGATCTGATTCGTTATTCTTTCTTCACTCATTTGCTCCACGTGTCAAAACCACTTCAGCATTCCTTTCTCAATCCTAGTCACGAGTTCACGACATCTTCTTTCAGACCACTGTTCTCTTGTATTATCACATTTGGAATTCTATTTATCAGTCACATCCCCCACATACTATGCTAATTTATTACATACATACATACTTACATACATACATACATATATAGACTCACGCCTGTTTCCCCGAAGGGGTAGGCAGAGGCGAAAAGTGGGCGTTTAGCCCACTTTTCGCCAGTGTTTTGATCCCACGTAATAGGTGGCGAGCCTATTGCCGCTTATCGGGATATTTTGTTTGCCAGAGCCTCGTCCGTTGATCGGCAGGTGCACCACTTGCAGGTGAGGTTGGCTTGGGACCCTAAGTTCTTGGTGGGAACCCTATGCACCCTAATTTATTATGTATCTAATTTATTACCCTAATTTATTATGTCATCATAATATCATAGATAGTTTGTTCAGAGTCTGATATATAATTTAGTATATCAATATCAAGAACCTTAAAATGTAACTTGCTTAAAATGAATTTTCTGGCCGAATGTAAGCAATGAATTTGCTAACATTGGTCGGCCCTATAATAGGGCTATTATCGAGTTACTCACGCGTCTATAAAAAACCTCTACCACGTTACTTAAGTAATCTCCATAAGTCATCATCAGCTCTATATATAAACTGTCCCACTGCTGGGCACGGGCCTCTTCTCGCTATGAGAAGGGTAAGGCCATAGTCCACCACGCTGGCCAAGTGCGGGTTGGCAGACTTCACATGTCTTTCTAGAACATTATGGAGAACTCTCAGACATGCAGGTTTCCTCACGATGTTTTCCTTCACCGTTTAGCAAGCGATAATTAACAATTTAATACGCACGTAACTCCGAAAAGTCATTGGTGCGTGCCGTGGATTCGAACCCGGACCCTCTGTGAAGCAGTCTGTCAGTCTCTGCACTAAGCTATCTCCATAAGTAAATAATTATAAATAGTACGAACTTCATCATGTAAATTAGATGATACTTTGTATTCTCAACCTGTCACCGCCGACTGAATTAATGTGTATGAAGTACTACTTCAGTTCAATCCGTAAATACATGATACATACCTCATAATATCTGATACTCGAACGAAAGCAATATGGCTACGTCTTAGGTACACGTCCCAAATGATAATTAAAAACTATTGTTTATTAAATGTCTTCACTAGTTGTACATACATACATAGACTCACGCCTGTTTCCCCGAAGGGGTAGGCAGAGGCATATTTAGCGCCCACTTTTCGCCAGTGTTTTGATCCCACGTAATAGGTGGCGAGCCTATTGCCGCTTATCGTTATTTTGTTTGCCAGAGCCTCGTCCGTTGATCGGCAGGTGCACCACTTGCAGGTGAGGTTGGCTTGGGACCCTAAGTTCTTGGTGGGAACCCTATGCACCCACTCGTCTTCACTAGTTGTATAATATTGTTTAATGCAGCGATAGCCGAGTGGATATACTAACAGACTGCTATGCAGAGGGTATCGGGTTCGAATCCACGGCGCGCACCAATGACTTTTCGGAGTTATGTGCGTATTGAATTGTTAATTATCGCTTGTCCCGCCTCGGAGAGCGATGTCGGTCCCGGTTGTCATGAAGATCTTTGACAGTCGTTACAGGGCGTCAGTACCTTCTAAATAAACTGACACTAGTCTAAACCATGGAATATCGCTATCCCTTCGGGTTACGGTGGTCAGACAGGCAGTCGCTTTGTGGAAAAGCTAATATTCAGCCAAATCCGGTTAGACTAGTATGCGGACCCCAGATTGAAACTGGGATAACGCTAAGAGAAAGACTAGTTGTATGTTGTCTTTCGGGATAAATACCACGTACCTTTGATTCGAGAGTCCGATATTTCGGCACTGTTGCGACTTGCAAGCGCCATGGTCGCGGTTGTACTGAAATTCATACACAGTGTCTTGAATCTATCTGTGGCGTCGTCATTAACGACTTCACACTTACGTCGTTACGTAAGAATCCCATCCAAAGGCTGTACAATCCACTTCAGTAACCTATATAAACAATATTCGCGAAGCACCTACAGCACAGTAACGCTTCACAATGATAATGTAGCCGCGTATTATCAAAACATCTCACACCGTCGTACGCGTTGTTAATACAACAATTATCTAAATTTATCAAAATACTAGTCGACGCCAGCGGCTTCGCACGCACATATTTTCGAATTTCCCGTTTTTACCGATCCCGTGGGAATTTCGGGAAATCCCTTCTTAGTGCACCCCTACGGTGCCCAAGGAACATACATGCCAAATTTCAGCTTCCTGCGCCCAATAGTTTCGGCTGTAGCGTGTCTGTCAGTCAGTCAGTAACGCAAGGATTTTATATATTAAGATGATGGAATAGATGAAATATTTTCGTTTCAAAGCATGCTAACCGCGATTTGCGTGATCCTAATGGCGTTGAAAGATACCGCAATAGTTTTCACGAGTAGGCCTGGGCGTCTTCAGGGCGAAATCTTACAAAACACCTACGCCTGAGTCAAGCTCGGACGCGTTTTGACGCTAATGCCAAGAAACGCGAAACGTGCTCATCATCATCAGCTTTTAACAGTCTATTGCTGGACTAGGCCTCTCCTTTGAAAGGAGGAATTGGCCTACTATACCGCGCTGGCCAAACGGGTTGGTATAGGGTTTGTATTTTTGTATCAAGTTTTCATCTCTTTACAATCTTGTTCTCCTCATAATATGCTCCGACTGTCGGCTCTTACGACACCCATGGGATGATATGGGGTGGTGACATTCCGTATTCTTAATCCGTCTCCACACAGACGGAACAAGTAGGTATTAGTATCTTATTTAAAATGCAGTGATGCCAAACCTTGATACAGTAGCAGTTCTCATCAGCCTATAACATCCATTGAGCGTCCTGGACATGGGCCCCCCTAAACCTTTCCACATAGACGTACCTTAGGTATCATAGAATGTCGCTCCACACTCTCCCTAGGTTTAGACCGCGGTTTCCACCATGCGTCAAAAAGAAAAAAAGAAATATACAGTGACAATCGATGCAGCCTATTTTTTCAAGGTAGCAGAGCTTTGCTGATTTCAGCATGAATGGGCCGGCTCGACCGGGGAAGTACTACCCTCTCACAGAAAATCGACGTGAAGTAACAGTACCTAAACTGTTGCGTTTCGTTCGGTGAGTGAGAGTGCCGCAGGCCCTATCCCCTATTCCTTCTCCCTCATCCCACTCCTCATCCTATCCCTTTTCCCAACCCAAAGGGGCGGCAACGCACTTGTGACTCCTGTGGTGTTGCTTGTGTCCATGGGCGGCGGTAATTGCTTACCATTAGGCGATCCGTCTGCTCGTTTGCCGCCTATTGCCATAAAAAAAAGCCGCACTAGTACACCCGCCAGCTATTTGCGTAGCTGTTTTATAATTAGCCGTTTCTTGGATGTACAATTATACGAATTGTCGTCAAGGCTTCTAAGTAATCCATCGCACAATAGGTACTGCAGACTCGGTATTACTTCCAATAGATCTTAAAACTTCTTTGCTTGACACTCATTTAAAGATTCAAGAAATATGCCCTAAGTTTTCTCAGGAGTTTTGGTTCTTTTGTGATTGGTGTACTCTGTTGAGTCTAAAATTGTCAAGCGCTGAATTTTCGTCAAGTAAAGCAATAGCAGCTTTTATTTTTTTACCGTTTTTGCCTGCTCCCTCGATAATTCCGTGAAATCCTTCCTTAGTGCACCTCTACTAATCCCAAGGAACATACACTCATCATCAACATACCAAGTTTCAGCTTCTTGCGTCCGATAATGTTGGCTGTTTGTCAGTCAGTCAGTAAAGCAACAATTTTATATTTACACAGATGTGGCTAAATTGTCTTCTTCCAGCATTTATGATTGACTTCCCTCCGTATAAATCAGGCAACTGATTGACTGTTAAATACATTTATAGGTACACTAGCTGTTGCCCGCGGATCACGCGCGGATAAAAAGTACATTAAGTCTTATCTTTCTTACAAACTTGCGAGGGCCATCAGACCCCTTTAATTCATCCTTTAAAACATCCGTTCTTAGCGGACGCCTACTATTTATAAACTACTTCTCTGTCAAATTTCGTCTTTATACGTCCAGCGGTTTTCGAGATTTCGTTATGAATGACCTTTTGCATTTATATTATTACTAGAGGACGCCAGCAGCTACGCCTGCATTTTTTTTTAATTTACCCGTTTTGACCGATCCCGTGGCAATTTCGGGAAATCCCTTCTTAGTGCACCCCTACGGTCCCCAAGGAACATACCAAATTTCAGCTTCCTGCGCCCAATAGTTTCGGCTGTAGCGTGTCTGTTAGTCAGTCAGTAACGCAAGGATTTTATATATTAAGATATCCTATAGATTCTACATTTGTCGACCAAATTACGAAGTTTTGAAATCGGTAAGGTCCAAAGCACCCGGCACCGAGTATGAAAAGAGTAATGAATGTAGAGGAAGCGCGTGAGGTTTGTAAGGATAGAAGCAAGTGGCGTTCCGTTGTCTCTGCCTACCCCGACGGGAAAGTGAGTATAGTAATATGTATAGATTATGTCGAGACGCAGAACAAATAATCACGCTTATCACACGAAGATTAGTCCCACGACCTCAGGCTTAGCAGTCAGGGACACTTAATACTACATCAACATACCATTCGTTAAGGAATGTCAGTAAATACCACCAATTACTTTTCAAGGTAGTAGAGCCTTGCTGATTTCAGCATGAATGGGCCGGCTCGACCGGGGAAGTACTACCCTCTCACAGAAGATCGACGTAAAGTAACAGTACCTAAACTGTTGCGTTTCGTTCGGTGAGTGAGAGAGCCGGAGGCCCTATCGCTTCTCCCTGATCCCACTCCTCATCCTATCCCTTTTCCCAACCCCAAGGGGCGGCAACGCACTTGTGACTCCTGTGGTGTTGCTTGTGTCCATGGGCGGCGGTAATTGCTTACCATCAGGTAATCCGTCTGCTCGTTTGCCGCCTATTACGATAAAAAAAAAGATTACTTATGTGACACTAGCTGTTTCCCATCTAGAGCAACGTTTCCCAAACTATAGGTCGTGACCCATTGATAGGTCGCAGGCGAATATTGAGTGGGTCCTGGAATGTAAGGCGACAACGACTGACCGCAGTTCTCCTCCCCTTTACGCCTTTCTCCGCCCATGTATACCCTTTTTTGGCAAAAAACAGGAGGCCAATTCTCCTATTTTTATATGACATTGTGATATTATACTTTGAATGGACTCAGAAGCGGTATTCTGATAACCTAATGTCATCGTATAATTTGAAATAAACAGTTCGTCGTTGACACATATTTTGACACTTGTTTCAATTTACGATCTCGTTACAACTTCGTTCAATTATCAGATAATTTTGAAGAATTCGCTTTTTGTGACGTTAGTATGACACTGACATTATATCGAAACTATATTTATTTAGGAGAATTGGGCCCCAGGTAAGCAGTGGGGTCACAAAATTGGAATTGTTGTTTGATGGGTCAGACAACTTTGGGAATCACTGGTCTAAAGACAAGAAGGGACCGACGGCACCACGTGCCTGCACCTGAGACAAGGACTGGGATCATTGGCTAAACGTGCCCTCAGAAGCATGGTAGCAATCTGGTATAAACGCCACATATACATACGGTTACCCGTCCAAAAATTTTATCTGTAAACGTTGCTTAACCTTGTCGATCTTTCACGAACGGACAAGAAAGTCACGCTTTAAGCACTACTTAACAGATAACATACATACATACATAGACTCACGCCTGTTTCCCGGAAGGGTTGGCAGAGACTACGGAACGCCATTCGCAATGATCCTGACATACCTCTCTTGCTTCATTCACTTCCATCAAGTTTCTCACGCATGCTCTTCTGGTTAGGGTACTTCTGACATGTCCTTTTTTTAGGATGTCTCCAATTTGGTCAGAGAACGTCCGCCTAGGTCATCCCCTTCGTCCTGTCCCATTCACATTTGCCTTATATATCTTCTTTGTCAGTCTTCCGTCATCCATCCTCTCCACGTGCCCAAACCATCTTAACATGCCTTTCTCGATGCTTGTCACTACATCTTATTTTACCCCACACCACTCTCTTACCACACTGGTCTTTACTCTGTCGGTCAAAGATACACCACAAATACTTCTCAGATAGAACTGATAAACCATCTGCTTTTTTACTAATTACATTTTAATGAGCGATACTTGATTATTGGCACTAGTGCTCTTACTTTCAAGTTGATTGTCGTCATCTTGTGGTAGGAACACATGTCGCAAAACACATGCACTTGTTCCGTAATGTGAATATGATGATTTATTTATTTATTATTTATAGACTCACGCCTGTATCGCCGAAGGGGTAAGCAAAGGTGTAATATTACACCCACATTTCGCCATGAATTTTTAGGTCCCACGTAATAGGGGGCGAGCCTATTGCCGTACCGGGCACATTACCAGACTCCGTGCTGCTACTGAGAATTTCCTAACAGAAAAACCCAATAACACTTTGCCCGACCCGGGAATCGAACCCGAGACCTCCCATTCCCACGTGCACATTTATGCAGCGAGACCAACGAATATGATGATACAACTCTTTATTCAAGTTGTAATTTGAAGAAGTAAGTCCACTAAAGTCATATTGAAGTGCTGGTTCTGCTTGACTTTGAATACGTCAAAATCAATTCAAATTAACAAAATTTAAATATTGCACAGCGTCTTTTGACTAGCCGTCCGTTGGAAGTGGTCAACATTTGATGGGTGCCCGTTTGTTGTAGCGTTTATTTCCGAGTGGTATCATGCTACAAAGGGCACGAAAAGCTGTCGGCGCCTACTCTTGCCACAGGACCAGGATCTTTAGACTATGTCAGAGGCTTTCGGCTGGCTTAAAACGTCGACACCAGTGCAGCCACACTCCAAAAGAAGAATAAATAAAATTACAGTTTCATTTACGTGAACACAGTCACACTTATAAGTTATAACTGACAACCAACTTGGCATAATCATTATTATAAAATATTAGTAGGGCTGTAAGAAAAAAGCGGCACTCAAGCCACCCTTTAAAATCGCCAAATTATTATAACTTCTACGCTGCCGATTTACCAAAACACTTCATCCGACTGCATCCATCTTTCATAATAGAGATGTTGCGAACTATGCTTTGCACAAGCGCATTGTGGCAAATTTATGAGCCCATGGGATATTTGAGTGTGCTTTAGAATGGAGTGAGATGTGTGCTGTTATCTGGAGGACCTATACATACCGAGGAGGTAGAGAACCGGTCTTGGGCACTTAATGGCATGTTGCCGAAGTTTGTGGTAAGTAGAGCCTTGCTGATTTCAGCATGAATGGGCCGGCTCGACCGGGGAAGTACTACCCTCTAACAGAAAATCGGCGTAAAGTAACAGTACCTAAACTGTTGCGTTTCGTTCGGTGAGTGAGAGTGCCGGAGGCCCTATCGCCTTTCCTTCTGCCTCATCCCACTCCTCACCCTTTCCCTTTTCCCAACCCCAAGGGACGGTAACGCACTTGTGACTCCTGTGGTGTTGCTTGTGTCTATGGGCAGCGGTAATTGCTTGCCATCAGGCGATCCGTCTGCTCGCCTATTACTGTAAAAAAAAAAGTTACCATTCATTGTTACATCACTGAATACACCGAGTATTGTCTGTTTTGGTATGTCTGAAAGAGATACAGTGCTTATTATTTATACTCTGCATTGTAATCTGAAGTGTGAATTGAAATAGAGCCTCCGCGATTTCAGCGTAGTTTTGCTGATTGCCAAAAAAATTAATTCAATTACTGTTCTATACGACTGTAATATGCCAACATTATTTATCGAAGAACTCTTATAAACACACTTTTGCTACACGTGGGACATAAAATCAATATGGTCTTAAATGTGACTTTTTATTATTTAAAAACCACTTCAGTCGCATTAGTTATAAATCCTGCGTCGCAGGTGACTTTAAACATACAATCAACAAACTCTACTATAACTAAAAAAAAGGACAGGTCAGAAGTACCCTTAACAGAAGAGCTTGCATGAGACACTTGATGGGAGTGAATGAAGCAAGAGCCATAGCCCAAGAAGACAGGCCTGCTCGATTTGTCAAAATTCCTGGCAATTTTTGCCAAGGGTACGTCATCGGGAAAGTATGATGGTTCTCAAACTTTTCGTATCACATTTACCCACAAGTTTGTGGGTAAATTGTGAATTGACAAAGTTGCTTCAATTATCATAATATATAAAGGTACATACCTATGTTATGTTATACCTATTCGAAATAAAAAGTAAAGGCATATTATAAAAGAAAACATATAAATGCATGCCGTGTGGTTGACGGCATAGAATACAAGTGTCACCACCCCCTATCTTCTCGTGGGTGTCGTAAGAGGCGACTAAGGGATAACACGATGCAAATACCATCTTTGCGTAGAGACGGAAAATTCGACATCAAACCCTATACGACTGCCTCGTTGGTCTCGCGGCATAAATGTGCGCGTGGGATCGGGAGGTCCCGGGTTCGATTCCTGGGTCGGGCGGTGTTATTGGGTTTTTCTGTCACGAGATTCTCAGTAGACGCACGGAGTCTGGAAATGTGCCCGGTACGGCAATAGACTCGTCCCTTATTACGTGGGACTAAACTAAATCTAGCGAAAAGTGAGTGTAGAAATACACCTCTGCCTACCCCTTCGGGGATAAAAGGCGTGACGATATTTATGTATGTATGTATGTAAAACATATAAAATAAAAAAGGAAAATAAATCAGTAAAATCAATGTAGATAAATAGGAGCTTCTAATAATTTATATTAGTTAGGTGGTATAGCTTTCTTTTTTTATGATGCGTAATTATGCTTCTATTTAGCTTTCGTAATCGTATATAAGTACGCAGATCTTAACATCGATTTTATAATGTCATTTTTGTGGGAAGCTTTTTTTATGTCTTGATAGACTGTCGTCTATCAAGACATAAAAAAAGCTTCCTTCTTTGCCACATGCGTAAATATATAATATTTATAACACAATGATTTTTCGTGGTACTCAATATTTTTTTTATCCAATATTTTAAAAACATCCAACAGTTCTTTACTTGGATATATTAAATTGCCCGATATATTAAGTTAACCCATTTACTTTTACAATTCTTGTATATAACACATCACCATGAGGATAGAAAAGTTTGGGAATATCAGCAGGCGTACTTGGAGACATAGGTCCAACGCGCAGATGCCCTTTGAGAGTTTTAATCTAGAATGTGATGGGACACCTACTTAAGAGCCTCCATAACTGCACTATTAAGTACAGTCACGGATTAGCCGCAACAGGTGAGGGACTATTGCTACTTTTATGGAAACTAATTGAAGGGGTAAGTGGACAAAGGTGTTATTTGACTAAACTGAAAAAATCTAGTTTGTAAGCTTTCTTTTCAGCTTGTAATACATTTTTTGTTTATATCGCAGGATGAAGGTGATGTTTGAAAGCTGTTACTCTGCCCACTGAGATTGCGTTAGTCTCATGGTGAGATAACGACTGCCCCAGAGGGGTATTATTTATAATTTTTTTTTTTTTGTTTCTCTTTCTCGGTTATTCTTCAAACTTATGATGTAAGAAGAAAAACCGGCCCATTGCTTGGCGTACACAGAGACAGGTCCAACGCGCAGAGGCCCTTTGAGAGTTTTAATCTAGAATGTGATGGGACACCTACTGAGGAGCCTCCATAACTGCACTATTAAGTGTAGTCACGGATTAGCCGCAGCAGGTGCAAGACTATTGCTATGTTTATTTTTCATCAACAATGTATCGAAATCCATGTACTCACGAACATTCAGGAACGAATTTAGTTACGTGCGAAGAATAAAGAGGGAGCTAGTTTCAATGATTTTACATTAATATAGGCAAGATTCCGACGCATGTATCGGACTGTCAATGTCAGACGCACATGAGATAAATATTCAAAGATGGGTCGTGCGTTATCTCGTGATATGAAGACTGTAATTTTTAAGGTGGCTGAATATTCTAAGAAAAGAAAAGCAGTCAAAGAAAGCTTTGAATTTAAAAATGACGTGAATATTGCTAAAATCGTTGCGGAGGCTACGGGGTACAGCAAAAGAACCGTGCATAATGTGATTTCTGCGGGTTATTTATCAATCGAAAATTCAAGCCAATTAAAATTTCAATCGCCAAAAAAAACAAAAGTTCTAAAGAAAAAACACGTTGTGGATGATTTTGACCTTGGAGTTATCAGAAGAAAAATTCATCAGTTTTACGAAGTTGAAAAAAAAAATACCAAGTGTCCGTAAGTTACTATCAAGTTTGAGACAGGATGGCATTTTGAATTGTGGACGGGAATATTTAAGACAGCTTTTACACAAAATGGGCTACCGTTTCAAAAAATGCAAATCAAAGAGACATCTCCTTATAGAGCAGCCTAATATTACAGTGTGGCGGAAAAAATATCTTACACAAATCAGAAATTACAGAACGCAAAACCGCAACATATATTTTCTTGATGAAACATACATCAACGCCAGTCACCATGCCAGCAAATGTTGGCAATCATCGACAGAACCCGGAATTCATGCTGATATTGGGAAAGAACGGCGATTGGAAATTCCCCACGGTGGGTGTCGAAATGGCTTAGTGGATGATGCATT
Organism: Euclidia mi; assembly: GCA_944739405.2. NCBI lineage: Eukaryota > Metazoa > Arthropoda > Insecta > Lepidoptera > Erebidae > Euclidia > Euclidia mi. The sequence goes on from OX123206.2 coordinate 2,422,192, forward strand.
GACTATATTCAAATCAGATGCTAGAACCGGTGACTATCAGGGAGATATGAGCGGACCTACTTTTTTTAAATGAGTAGATAAAAAGTTAAAATATCAGTTGCTGCCAAATTCTGTGGTTGTAATGGACAATGCGTCTTACCACAGCGTTCAGATTGAGAAGAAACCAACTATATCAAGCCTCAAAAGTGAAATGCAGAACTGGTTGCTACGCCAGAATGTAGAATTTTCAGGAACCATGTCAAAGGTTCAATTCCTACTTCTTATCAAAAATACACAAAAAGAACCCGTGTATAGAATTGACGAACTCCTGAAAGCCAGTGGACACACTGTTCTTCGTTTACCTCCGTACCATCCAGATTTAAATCCAATTGAGTTGATCTGGGCTGATATTAAAAACAACATAGCCCAAAACGATATTAATTCGTCTCTAGACGAAAAGATAATCTTATTGGATAAATTGTTTTCGGAATTCACGACGGAAAAATGGCAGAGATGCGACGATCATGTCCAGAAAAATGAAAATGATTACTGGACTCGCGATAGTAGGTTCGATAATGTTATCGATTCATTCAAAATAAATTTGCAAGACTCTGATTCAAGTTCCGGTGGCGAAGTGGAAGATGAAGATGATGACAAAATGGAAGATGAAGTTGAAACAGAATCGATGTCAGAATAACTTTCGTTAGAATATATAATTGTTTGTAAATATAAAAAAATGTTCAATACAAGAAGTCCTGCTTTGAATTATAAGTTTAGTTCTTATTTATCACCTACATATTTTTAATAAAATATGAGTATATTTGGGTTACATTTTAATCAACTAAGTAAGTATAATATATTACAGATAGATAGCCTCCGACCATCGTCCCGCCACAAGTCTTGCCTTAGAAATGCAAACTGATATCGTAAGATCTGTCCGACATGTAGCGATCTCATGTGAACTCATGCACTTTTTCTTCGCCTCCCACCTCGCCGCGCATACATCAGGGAGTGCACAGCACTAATGGCCACACTATACCACTGACCTCCAAAAAAATAGCTCCAATATGTACTATAATAATACAGGTCAGTGGCTACCATCAAGCAGGCCGGATATCACCATGACCATTCTAAAAAAACACAAACAATACTAATTCTAGAAAGTTCATAAACCAATGTATGAAACACTTTTCTATAAAAATAATAGGTACCTAGTACCTACCTATAAAATATGCTCATAAAAATAAAATATTAAAAAGATAAAGAACTACCGGTAATAAGGTGCTACTGAGAAGCTTCCTACAATAAAATACATAAACAATACCTACGGATTCTAGAAAGTTCATAAAATCATAAACCGATTTATTCACCATGAAACACTTTTTGATGTCATAGTTTCCTTCGCGTTTAGTCGTTACCTTGTGCCTATTATAGCGTGGCCTCGAGACTACGTTGACAAGACGGACAGACAGACTTTATGGATAATAAAGCGCGCTTTGATTCAGCTATCTGATAAGTGTAAGTAAATTATATTGCTCGAGCAATATTCACCATCTACTTGATGGTGAATATTGGATTTAATTGACAAATAACATACACAACTCATTTATGGAGGACTGCCTCGTTGGTCTCGCGGCATAAATGTGCACGTGGGATTGGGAGGTCTCGGGTTCGATTCCCGGGTCGGGCAAAGTGTTATTGGGTTTTTCCGTTAGGAAATTCTCAGTAGCAGCTCGGAGTCTGGTAATGTGCCCGGTACGGCAATAGGCTCGCCCCCTATTACGTGGGACCTATAAAAGCATGGCGAAATGTGGGTGTAATATTACACCTCTGCCTACCCCTTCGGGGATACAGGCGTGAGTCTGTAAATAAAAATAAAAAAGCTCATATATTCTTGAAGAGAAAGAAATAAGTAGAGATATTTACTTTATTTCAAATTGCTATCTTCGTGAACTGATTAGCTTTATATGACTTAATTATAGTCGATAGGTTAAAACGCGGACAACAGCACTTTATTTCATAATATTAAATTAAGTCCCCCGCCTCGTCTGTCTGTCCGCGGTCAACTCAAAAACATTTTTGATTTTCACGCGGTTTTCACCAGTGTACACCATTCGAAGCCGCTGACGGAAGCTAATGTTAACACATAAGTAACTAAATGAATAGAAACAAATCTACTAATAAAAATAGATGTTTGGTACCACTTATATTGTTAGATCGCTGCCTTTTCAGCCACCGCAATCTTATACTGCACGGTTGGCGTAGTGGTTTAAGCGGCCGCCTCGCCGCTTGACACTGCGCCGAGTGTTGTGGGTTCGATTCCCACACGATACGACACTTTGTGTGATTCATAAATTGTTGTTTCGAGTCTGGGTGTTCATTGTCCGCGTTAGTTGTATGTTTGTAAAGTCCCCCGCGACACAGGATTTAGTCCTAATGCGGGAGTTGTCTTTTTTAACTATAAAAAAAAATAGGTTCGTAAAAAGGATAACAAAAACGATTTGAACACTAGTTTTTAAAAACCTTTTGTTTTCGTCTCCTTATTGGCTTTGTAACGTTCTCATTATACCATTTTCGTTTTTGAAAGGATAGATAATTTTTTTGTGTGTGTAATCTTATTTTAGCTTTAACAACGCAAGCAATGTAATTGCGAACTGCCTGTCTGACCGCTGCAACCCAAAGGGATAGCGATATGCCATGGTTTAGACTTAAGACCCGTGTCTGTTTGTTCAGAGGTCCGTACCTCTGAACTCTATCTGCCACAGATCTTCATGACAGCCGGGACAAACGCCTTAACGTGTTCTCAATACGCATTTATTACTTCGAAAATTCAGTGGCAGTCTATTGGTAACTCCACTAGGCTATCGACTGTAAGTTGTCACACATATTCATTGTATATATAATTATTCAGGAACATTTTTATATCGTGTTGAAACTACTCGTAGCCTGATGGTAGGTAGCACGTGGGAATCCGAAAGAATTGACGTCCTATCCAACAAAACTTACATGTTCTTGACTTCCGTCAGTTGAGTTATCATACCACCATCTCCTAACTTCCGAAAGAACCTATCCGATATAACCCACGTGGTGTACTTGGCTTCCTTCAGTGGAGTCATCACACCACCGTCTCCCACAGTGATGCCACATTGTCGAACTTACTTCGCATTCCTAGGCATGCCTGTCAATCATTCTCAAAGAGATGCACATGACAGAGCGCCATCTCAACAGCCTGTTACAGGCGAAAAGCCTGTTAGTACATCGTCTTCCAGACCTATCCGGCCCGACTAAAGCCCGCTTACCCTGGTTTACCGCGAGTCTGGTAGTTTCAAAGGTGCCCCGCGCGTCCACAAAACTACGCACTTGGGAAGTCGCCTTCACGGCTACCGGTTCTCTTCTCTTGCCATCATAGGCAGGAAGGCAGAAGCTCGTATGCCGCCCTGATATTATAAATGAAATGTATTGTAAAATAATTATCTTTAAAGCATATTGTATGCTTTAAAGATAATATAATTCTTGGTGGTAGGAACACGTTGGTTTCAACTATTGCATAACATTGTACAACATATTGTACAATATTATGCAATAGTTGAACTACTATTTATTTCTGTGGTTGAAACCGTTGTTATTGTTCTGCTCGCGGATGCCAGCATGACTTGCAACTATGACAGTGCCCACCTTTTTTGACTACGTATCTCCAGTTATCGCATTCGTTTTCAAGGTCTACTTATGTTTATATATTGTTTTTTTTTATTGATTATTGATTGTTTTCTCTTAGGCCGACCTCACATTGGGCGTCAGCGTTCCTCGAGCGTACGCCCAGCGTGCGTTTGGCGTCCACTCTGTAGTCTGTAGTACAAAGTGAACGCCACGCCGGGCGCACGCCGAACGGTCGTCGAGCGTACGCTCGAGGAACGCTCATTGAACAATGTGAGGGAGGCCTTTGTATATTATAATGTGAAGTTATAAGGACCCTAGGAGATGTGAAGTACGGAGGTGTGAAGTAGTTATAGCATTGCTGATTTCAGTATGAGATTCATATGAGGAGTTCATGAGGCTCTACCTAAGATCTATCCTCTCACAGAATGACGACGTAAAGTAACAGTACCTATCTATTTTGTTTCGTTTCGATCGGTGAGTGAGAGTGCCGAAGACCCCTTTTCTACTTTTCCTTGGCATCATCGCGCAGAACCTCCTATTCATTTTACTATTCGGGGACGCAACGCACTTGTGACTCCTCTGGTGTTGCGGGTGTCCATTGGGAATGGTAAACGCGTAGATAATTAGGTCGATCCGTCGCCTGGTTTGCCTCATAGTTAATTACATAACATTAAACACAACCATGGTCCCGACATGACCCATTCAATAAATATTCAATTGTAACAAATTTTATAATTATAACAGCTTGTATTTAAGGCGAGGTTGCAGTACTTTTTAAGATTTTTGAACGTCTGAAAGTCCCATGAACTATGATATTTTTAATGAATAAAAATTAAAGTATAAAAGTTGAACATATCTTCAAGTAAATCGTAAAGATAGAAACACGATTTGGAATGATTGGCTCGATAAAAAAAAATGTCAAACATGGCACTAAATCACAATTTTAAACGTGTACTCAGTACTGCTTAGAGATTCCATAATGAATTTATATGAAAGTATTATCAATAGAAACAGCTCTTTATTTTAAAATAAATGGTAAAAACAGATTTCGTAATTTCGTTATCATTTTTCTCCAAGAAAAAAAATAGTCAAAATGTTGGCATTATATCGCTCGCCGGCCGTTCATCAGTGCCTGTCTAGGCGTGATTGAGGGCGGACGTACGTCGTTGCTCCGCAAAATCCCCCTCCACCCCCGCATAATTTACGTTTTCGCAAAAGTACAAAGTAATTCGTATTCCAAACTCAATCGTTCAAACCATAGACATACTAGTAAGAAACCGTAGACGGGTTACTGACAAGGTAACATGACGGAGCTTACGAGTGGCACGCATCGCGAAAAGCGTACGCACACTAATATAAATATGTCAAAACGACACACTAAAAATTAGATAAGAAGTGTAAGTGAGATAGCACATCTAATCGCAAGCGCGAAAAAGAGATAAACATCATTATACTCTCTGTACCGACGCGCATTGTGACATCATGCTGACCGTTTCACAAACAATAATTTGACTCAGATGCGACATGATCACTTTGTCTGTCTTGAGTAAATTCAATTCGCCTCAAAGTAAATTTGATTAATTCATTTAAGGTAGGGAAATAAAAAGTCGATGTGATTTATTTATAACATTTATTAAAAAAGTACATTTTATTCTTCTCATTTCATTCAATGGAAATCTAAAACAGTAAGTTAATATAAAAACTGTGCGCCGCGGACCCACCGTAGCCCTGGCAATACCCCTGGGGGTATGGTGGGTCTTTTAAAGCTTAACCGTACTCCTGGCTGAAATGCTCGTAGTGTTGAACCAACGTGCTACGTGGACATTAAACTGAACAGTGTTATCCCTCGTATGATAATGACTTACTACTTACGTTTTTGTATTTTTAGACAAGCGAAGACAAGCGTTAGTACGATGATATAGTGCAACAAGGAGATAAATTAGTGAATAAAACGTTTAGGTATTACTGCTAATGGTTATAATGCTTTGTATATTATAGGTATAATTTATGGTACTGTTGAAGACCCGTCATCATCATCATCCTAGCGCTGTCGGATCATTCCCACTAGTTCTATTGAACAGTTCTATGATAGAACTAGTGATACTTTTTTTCCCACTAGTTCTATTAGCACAACTTGATGAGAAGAATAGAACTAATGGGAAACAGTTATAGGAAATTTACCACTAGTTCTATGTATGTTTTACAAGGGTAGTGTCACAACATCGCGCTCACATATCCGAATAAATATGTATGTATAAAAATGTGTTAAACGAATGAACGTCTACAAAACAATTGAACGTCTACAAAACAAATGAACGTCTACAAAACAAATGACTACCAGAAAGTGATCAGCTAACGATAGTGATTGCAAAAAACAGGTGCTTGCGATTTTCAACCTTATTGACAATTCATGACAAACTTATTTTTTTGTTTTTTCTTGCTTTCTGGCAATACTACGGTAATAAAATTATAAATTCTGACTGATGTCAATTAGGTTGAAAATCGCATGCACCTGTTTTCTGCTATCACTATCGATAGCTGATCACTTTCTGTAAGTCATTTGTTTTGTAGACGTTCATTTGTTTTGTAGGCGTTCATTTGTTTTGTAGACGTTCATTTGTTTTACACATTAAACAAATGAACGTCTACAAACCATATTCATTCAGATATATGAGCGCGATGTCGTGACACTACGGATAATTTCCAGTAGTTCTATTGAATACCCTTGTAAAAACATACATAGAACTAGACTGGGACATTTCCTATTACTTATCCCATTAGTTCTATTCTCGTCATCAAGTTGTGCTAATAGAATTAGGACAGTTCTATCATAGAACTGTTCAATAGGGCTACTGGGAATGATCCCACAAAATAGTAGAACTTGAAATTAACGAACTGAAATTAATAAACTAATTACACAACAATATTAGCTGGGAGTACGGTTAAGCTTTGAAAGACCCACCATATCCCCAGGGGTACTGCCAGGGGTACAGTGGGTCGGCAGCGAAAACTGTGCAGTACGATCTACTTAGTTGTTTAATACTAAAAGGAGAAAAACAAGAACAAGTGAATGGACTTTGATCTTCCGTCAATTTTTGTAACTTACGTATGATTTTGTATTTCTATAATAATTATATATTGTGTTGATTTAGCCTTAAATCACTTTTATTACTTGACAAAAACACACATCAGAATTTGATTATTACGAATGTCCCATCTGGATACTTTGTTTTTTATTCTTTGAACACGCACAATACTGCTTCTCTTTTACACTCGCTAAATGCCAATTTATTTTTCACTCTATTATTTGTGATACTGAATTTATTATAACTTGTAAATAAAACGTTGTAATATTGTAATACTCATGAAGGAGAAGTGATTCCATAACTTTTAGTCATTTTCCTACTATAGTTTGTGCAAAATCTCATTACACACGACGGCATTTTCAATTGTAACGTACACACACGCGAGTAAAAGAGCGAGCGATTCCGACCGCAGCGCGCACGCGACTAAAGCCAAATGAGACATTAAGCCTGTTTTTAATGTGCCACTTTTGAAGTTCGCATAACTCATCTTCGGTTTTTTTACGCTGCGCTATGGCACGTGCACACACGAAACCCCCCCTCCCCTCGCCCCGCTCACTCGCTGACGCCATCGCCGTGTTTTTGTTTTTGCGGGGGGTGAGGTCGAGCTACGCACTGTACTGCAACCTCGCCTTAACATCAAAATTATAATTAGGATTTACGCAAATATACAATTTATGGTCTGCGACTTTCGGCATTGCCGAAATAGAACAAAAATCTGCTGTTCCATAAATTTGATCTAGGTTAAAATTCCATTTAGTATGGAATGGAATATCTGATTATTTTTCTCGATTTTGTCGTAGTGCCAGAACATAAAAGTTGTTCATAATAACAAGTAGGTATATCCAACCCCTAAGAGGCTTGCACTGTACTGAGAATATCATCAATCATCAGAATATCTATACACATAACTAAAATTGGATTGTCTGTTTGTAATATTAAAATAACCGCTCTTTACTAAATGCATATGGATGTACACACGGTACATAGGGTCATTTCGCCTGTTCGCGTCCATTTAGTGCAGTTGGCAAGTTTGAAGGAGAAAATAATAATGTTCCAGCAAATTGCTTCAATGAAAAATGTATGTAATGCGTTCATTATATAGTCTTTTTTAATAATAACTTTCAGTTTTGTTCGAAACTTGTTGTGTTTTTTTTTAAATAGACAAACTTCAAAATATGGCATTTTACCCAGTTTGCGTCCAAAAAATCCAAATTGCGTCCACCTGTGAACCAGTTCGCGTCCACCAGCTTAGTCTTAACAATATCAGCCTTATAATCCTTCATATAAGGATGATATTGTTAAGACAATCTAAAGAAAGATTGGCTTTTAACAATTTCTACATTTAAGACTAAAATTATGAAAAATCTACATTATTATCATTATTAAATCACTTTATAGAAACTATAAATAACTATTTATTGTTCTCAACATCGATGGAACTTAAAATCTGGAACATAAAAAAATAACGATACATGTTGTCCAATATTGTGGTCTTCGAAATAGCATAATTTTTACATAATTATGTACATATTTGTCTTATCGATTTCTTCTTCTCACGAATATCACAAAACGCTGTCTTTATTTAATAATCTTTTGTATTTTTTTTCCTTCTTCTTTCTTGTCTCCTAAGAACTCATCTTGAATAGAAAAAATATGAAGAAATTAAATGTAATAATTGAATCTTAAACTCAGTCTTAATCAAAAATGCATTTTAAATTATAAAAAAATATATATATACATGTAATGAATGTATTTATGCGATCATTTCTATTTCATGAAAATATGGACGCAATTTGCTATAATATTATCCCTTGCAGGTATAGTTTGCGTCCACTTGTGATCGATTATTATATCGATTGTATCTTTTATTACAATCATAATAATGTGGACGCAAATTGGTAATTATAATTGCATACTATTAATGTTAAAATAAACAAAATCCCAATTTCTCTCTCATATTTTCTTTGACAGTCTTTATAGGTTTTAATCACATAAAAATAAACAACTAAAGACATCATCATCATCATAAATATACGAGTTCGCGTCCATTGTGGACGCAAAGTGGAAGTTTTAAAAATTCGGTGTTTTAATTCGCGTCCACCTTATTTTAATTGTTAACGTTAAAGAAACAAGCTAATTAATAATTCATACTATTCGTCTTTTCATTATTAATGTCTAGAAACAGCTATGTATCCTAAAATTCACATAAAACAATAAAATACTTACCGTCAAACACGCCGCTGCACACTATTTTTTTATTTATATCCCGCGCATCTGCACTCTTTGGTTGAACAACCGAAATAAACTAATTTTTTTAAACAGGATAAGCTGGGCGCACGGAACTTTTGTCTATTTGTGCGTGTCTCTTATACGTTGAGGTATTGGCGATACTGACTTTTCATTTAATTAGTGTGTTAGTATACTTACTTATTTCCGAGCATTTTTAAAGGGAGGTCCGCAAAATGGACGCAAATAGGGAGATGGACGCGAACAGGCGAAATGACCCTATACCGAAATGACATTTTTTTTTTCAATTTTTGTCTGTCTGTCTGTTTGTTCTCGCTAATCTCTGGAACGGCTGCACCGATTTTGACGGGACTTTCACTGGCAGATAGCTGATATACCAAGGAGTAACTACTTATAAATTAACCGGGTACGCGAAGTAGTTCCCTCAGGACGCGGGTGAAACCGCGGGAAACAGCTATATACATATACAATTCTTGCTTTACTGACTGACTGATAGACAACGCGCAGCCGAAACTACTGGTACGACTCAAGAGCTTTTTTCATTCGTATACATAGACTTGCGGTTCCGGCATCGTATACAGGAAGAACAAGAAGGTACGACTGTACCTACTGAAATTCTCAGCAATTTTTTTAATAAATAACAGAAATATATAATACTAGACATCACCAGCGGCATCGCCTGTGTCAATTATACATATAAACCTTACTCGTGAATCATTTTATCTATTAAAAAAACCGCATTAAAATCCGTAGCGTAGTTTTTAAGATTTAAGCATAAATAGGGACAGACAGACAGAAAACAGACTTTGTTTAATATTATGTAGTGAAGCTTGCGTAGCTACCGGCATCCTCTACTCATTATATACACACATCAACAAAGTCTAGGGATATCTTAATCCTAAATTATTTACGAGTTAATAGTTTAGAACCTTGTTAGTTTCCACAAAAAGTTTATATACAGATTAAAACCTCTTTTATTCTATTTTCAAAATTTGAACATGGAAAGAAAAAAAACAAAATAATAAACAAAATATGGCGGCAAATTTGCTAGTAATTCGTTACATTAAAGAAAGTTAAAACTGTTTTATTATAATTATTAATGAAAAGGGTTTTTAATTGTTTTTCTTTTTTAATTTAACGTGACGTACGAACTTTAAAAATCATGTCACGTCGTCATTTGAGTCGAGATGAAATGTTACGAGCCGTGGGCATGTTAGAAAATGGTGCAATTCAACGCGTCGTTGCTGAGGCCCTACATACCAGTCAAAATGTGATATCAAGGTTGTGGTCACGTTATCGCAGTACTGGAGATGTGGCCGAACAGCACACAGGTAGATATCGTGTTACTACGCAGAGACAGGATCGATTTCTCCAAATGACCGCCAGAAGACAACCCAATATCACAGCGCTGCAACTAGTGCAAAGGCTCCAGGAGGACCACCAGCTGCTGGTAAGCGACCAAACCGTGCGAAGAAGGTTACATGAAGTTGATCTTCATGCTCGAAGACCATTGCGTGTTCCAGCATTGCGACGTGGCAATCGCGGTCGGCGGCTTTCGTGGGCTCGGGAGCATTTACCATGGAGTGACGAACAATGGTCTTTGGTGCTGTTCACCGATGAGTCCCGGTTTGGGTTTCACCCGGATTCACGAAGAACACGCGTTTGGAGAGCTCCAGGGAGAGTTAGCCGTCTACGGCACCCTCAGGAGGTCCACCCATACCAAGGCGGGACAATCATGGTGTGGGCAGGAATTCGTCTTGGCGGACGAACCCAACTCGTTTGGATCCAAGGCAGCATGACTGCACAAAAATACCACGAGGAGGTAGTAGAGCCCGTTATTGTCCCACACAGAACTCAAATAGGCCATGAATTTCTACTCATGCACGATAATGCTCCTTGCCATACGGCGCGGCTGGTATCGACCGCTCTCCGAGAGCACGATATTCAAGTTTTGGATTGGCCTGCACAGTCGCCCGACTTAAATCCTATCGAGCATGCCTGGGACATGTTACAACGAAAAGCTTTGAGAGATTTTCCACCAAATTTGACGACTGAACAACAACTTTACGAACACTTGCAAAGGACATGGGACCTCATACCGCAGCAAGACATTGACAATTTAATTTTAAGTATTAACAATCGATGTCGATGTGTAATCAATGTAAGAGGTGGCAACACTGATTATTAATGATTAGATTTTACAAGATTTTTTCCATTTTTATTAAAATTAATAGTTTTTTAAGAAGAAATGTTTGTTGTTATCATACTAATTTTCCATGATGATTAAAAAAAATATTTTTTTTATTTAAAACAAAAAAAAACACGAAATGTTTTTTATTTTTATTAAAGACCTTAAAATAATCTATGATTCTTCTATTTACTGTATCAGAAAATTCTTCATAGATTTTTAGATATTTGATGAAATATAAAATATCCCTAGACTTTGTTGATGTGTGTATATATAAAAAGGGGTTCCAATTATTCGTTCTGATTTCATATCAGTCCATCTGTAGCTACCCGTTGATAGAAACTGCGTGATAATATCAAACGTTACGTATGAGGTCGTGTGGTGAACTTGGCATTGATACAAGTATTACATAACCGTATGTATTACATGTGTTACGAGCGCATGTTTCTGCATAATTATTTAATTATGTGGCCGTGGTAATACGCACTAATATTGTAGTTAATACCTGTTGAAGTGAAACCGTATGTCCGGTTATGAGTTGATTTGCGCAACTATGTATTTTATATTATTATAGTCCCACGCCTGTATCCCCGAAGGGGTAGGCAGAGGTGTAAATATTACATCCACATTTCGGCATGAATATTTAAGTCCCACGTTAAAGGGGGCGAGCCTGTTGCCGTTACCGGGCACATCACCAGACTCCGGGCTGCTCTACTGAGTATTCGGAAAAACCCAGTAACACTTTTGCCCGACCCATGAATCGAACGCGGTACCTCCAATTAGCAGTCGCATACGCTATCTAATGGACCACGGAGGCAGCCTAACTATGTCTTTTAAAGGCTTATAAAGAATCGAATATGCCAATATATTGATATTGGTGCTGTTTGGACCCGTCCCCGCTGTCATGAAGATCTTTGACAGTCTTTATAGGTTTTAAACTTTCGCGATTTGAATACATCATACAATTTTATTAAAACTGGTCTTATTCGCAAATAAGACCCGTTTTAATAAAATTGTATGAAGTCTTTATAGGGACACAGTTCCTCTGAATAAACTGACACTAAAGGGGTAGACAGAGTTGTATTACAGACCCACACTTCGCTAGTTATGCTTCGGTCCAAATGTGAGGGGGGTGAGCCTATTGCCATCTACCGGGCACACTATTAACCGAGCGATTATCAACATTTTCAATACACACATAACTTCGAAAATGTATTACTTAACGGTCCCAACAGAATATCAGCGCCATCTTGTGTTAAAAGATGGCATTTTGCTGAGTTGGGAACCGATTCTATATAGGTATGTTAGGTTAGTCTTAAAGTTAATTTATGTATTCATTCTGTTACATTGGAGCATGTACCTACATAATGGAATAAATGAGTTTCTATTTTTTTTTAAGGTCAGAGGTGTGTGACCGGCGTACTATTACGTCATGATTATACCTATATGCGGATATTCTCGTCTCCGTTATACATTAAGGATATACCTACTGATGTGTATATTACTCATTACATAAACAATGACTCGGCAGTTTTGCCGCACGCACACACTCGCACATGTGCTGCATGTAAACTGATGAAGCTACCATAAGGTACTAATTATATTATATTCTGTGATGAAGCGAACTTGTGCCGGCGACAGACTTCAGATGACCAAGTATAGTTCGGGTGATTGTAATTCTTCAAATTGCTGTCTCAATGTTAATGTCATATCTTCGAGGAATATCGAGCCAGTCTTCAGTGGAAGCTGGATTGACACTTAAAAACAAGCCTTGCTTGTTTCAGCAGGAATTTCCGGCCCAATTCAAAAAGTAGTTTAACGGTAAGAGCGTTGCTGATTTCAGCATGAATGGGCCGGCTCGACCGGGGAAGTACTACCCTCTCACAGAAAATCGACGTAAAGTAACAGTACCTAAACTGTTGCGTTTCGTTCGGTGAGTGATATTGCCGGATGCCCTATCCCCTATTCCTTCTCTCTCATCCCACTCCTTATCCTATCCCTTTTCCCAACTCCAAGGGGAGGCAACGCACTTGTGACTCCTGTGGTGTTGCTTGTGTCCATGGGCGGCGGTAATTGCTTACCATCAGGCTATCTGTCTGCTCGTTTGCCGCCTATTACTATAAAAAAAGAACAACCCCTTTACAGAATATCGACGTAAAGTAACAGAATCGATACTATTGCTTTTCGTTCGGTGAGTGAGAGTACCGGAGGCCCTATCCCATTTACCTTCTCCCTCATCCCGCTCGTCCTATTCCCATCCCGGTTGTACATACATTGCACAATATTTAGCAAGATTTTTATACTTGTATTGGCGTATGTCTGTGACCGGCTTTACCCGTAAGTACTCTGGAGGCGTGGTACTTATGACGCATGGTACTTGTACTATGGTACTTACCCACATAAACATAGAATAGATTAATAGTTCGTACGTACAAGTGTGTTTACACTATCATGAGAGGTATTTACATGCACTGATGAGAGAACTGTTTGTTTGTATTAGTATTCGTAGTCCGAAAATGCTTTGCCGGTCGTTGATTTATAAATTACTGTGTTAATAAATACTGATTGACAGATAGGTATGATGCTTATTAATCGGTTTACTTTATTAGATAGGTACATACAAATATACAACGTGTAACGGAAATAACGCACATTCTCAGACACCCCAATTAGTTAGCAACAATACCTTGTTACAATCATAATGCATACATTGAAATATTTATTTTATTTGCGTAAATGTTGTTTTTTGAAGAAAGTATAAACTCGATTAAAAGTGAAAAGCGTGCTCACTATTATTCGCGACACACATTAAAAACTATGACAGTGAATAGTGTAGTCGAAACCGCGAGTGAAATTCGTATAAAATCAGTGTTATCTAATCGTGCGGTACACCGGGTTCGGTTCCCGGACGTGTCAAAACGTTAAAAAATAGCTAAAATAGTGTAAATGGTTAGATCGTTAATATAAACAACTATGTAATACATGAACATTAGTCTTAAACTTGTGCTAACTGTAGGGACTTTAGATATCGATCATAAATAGCGTTATCAGTAGTGGCAGATAAGAGTTAATACTTGATAAAACAGCTGTTTGTTTACATAGCCGTTTATAGTTTTTATAAGTGTTTTTTGGCTTCATATAGACTTGAAATCATGTCTAGATACTTTCTTATTGCTAGTTATTACCTTATATAGTTAAAATAAGCATAATAACAAACATTTGTATGTTCATCATGAACTTTGTTTATGTACGATAGTATTTACTTAAGAAATTCTGTATTTTTCTAATGATTCATAAGTTTTCATGTAATAGGTTCGAATTGAATAAAGATATTTTCATGGTGTTTGTTTTAATAGATGCCCCATATAGTTGCACACAACGGCCTACCAAAATTATATATATAAATTTAGTATACAATAGTTTTTCAATTGAAAATATAGTAGGCGAGCCCTTGTGTGACAGCATTTTTTAGGAGTTTTTATGGAATAACTTAGTGACGCTAGTAGTTAGGTTTAGGTATTGTATACCGATAGATAGAACTTAATGAGACCTATCTAACGATGTATAGAACATGTACGTATGTATAATAGAAACGAATAATACGTAACATTTGTATTGTATTTAAAATAAAAATAAACGAAAGATTCTCTGTGCACGTGTTCGGTGCGATGGTCGTCGATAAGGTAAAGTTTCGAGGTAATTAAGCGACCATGTATTCGGCCAGTTCGTTGGCGCCCCAACCATCTTGTAACCATCAAGCACCGAACACCTGAACAGCATCGCTCTCAACGTATGAAGATGTTTCATTTCTGAAGCCCCAATACATCGAAGCCATACAGTCCACACACATAGAAGAACACGCATCGTCGTAGGCACACGTCAGCAACACACCACCAGCGCACTGTAGCGGACTAGCAAAGGTTCGATTCCTGGCATCCGTTACAACTATAAATCTGCGCACGCACACAAACACACGAAACGGTTGCTATGGTAAACAAACGACAGCGATCTGATAGGAACGAAATACGATACGATATAAAAACTGTCTTACTAATAAAAATTACGACACAGTGTATACAAGTACTATAAGCATTGCGTAAAAAAACGCAACTAATAAAAAATATTTTGACAGATTGCGTGTATACATGAGTTATAAACTTATAACTTATAAGAGATCAAAATATATAGACTTACACAAGCTCTACACACGCTTGCACCCTTGTATAAGGAGTGCGTAAGAGCAAAATGGCGGCTATTTAGCCAGCTGAGGACGCTGAGGTTGTCACTTTACCTAGGTTATGCGCGCAATCTATGACAGAGAGGTTGGACTAGGAAGGTTTTATTTCTTTGATCTATGAAATGAATGTTATTGTCGGTGGAGGCGTTCGGAAGCTATGAGTACAAATCAAAACATATTTATCCTTCAGAAAATAACAACCATAAAGGCCGATTCACACATATCAGTGAAGTCACAGTTCCGTCACAGTACCGGCACCGTGATAATTATTCTTTCATACATTTTCTATGAGAGTACTGAGAGTACTGTGTCTAACGATGTATAGACGTCACTGACACTGTCAGGTGTGGATATGTTCATAGAAAATGTATGAAAGAATAATTATCACGGTGCCGGTACTGTGACGGAACTGTGACTTCACTGATATGTGTGAATCGGCCTTTAGTCTTTAGTTTTTACATTACATTAGATTAATAGATAAGGGATATTTTTAAGAAGAAACTCCATTTAATATATAATTAAACTAGTAAAATTATTTATAAACTATAAAATACAATACAATTATTAAAACCAAGTTACGATTAGAAGTTTTTGAACGTACTTCATAAAAGGTTGTCAGCATATTTGTCGTACACACAGCTACGCATAAACCTATACAAAACCAATATTAGCTGAACTACTCAACAACAGGTTGGTCACACTAAGGGAGTTCGCCTAATATTGGGCTTGTTTAGGTTAATGTGTAGCTGTGTGTACACAGACTACACAGCGTGAGTAGTTACACAAGTTTGTCTTTGCGTTTATTAGTAGCGATGTTGTGTAAACCCTGTATAACTCCTATACAGACGTTATACGCTGTGTAAGTATTCATACGTTAAACGTGTGAGTAATATTTTTTTATTAGTAAGACAGAAAATGTTTCAAATTCAGTCTTCATACCACACTCTGATAGAGTGAGGTTTTCAAAAATGATTTTTGAATATTTTGTCAGCTACTATTGATATTTCCGAAGATATGACTATTTCTTTCCATCACACTTGGGCTTTGGAGTAGACAGTCGACTTGGTATGAAATTATTTATTGTTTGCTAATACACGCACGATCTATTGTTTCATAACATCGTAAATCACTCTTGTGACTATCTTAACTTAATCATACTTAGTTAGCATTATTGATAGATAAAGTAAAAGAATATCAATGAGAGAAAAAGCAAGAACGGCGTGTTAAAGTTGTGAATTAATAGAATAATCAAATAACTTACAGGATAAAATCACATTCTTTTAGTCCACTTAACACTTCACTGTTTACTCACACATCAAATCTTTTCACTGTTTCAAAAGCTGCTAATATCTTTATTAACTCCTCGTCACTTCTTGTCTCCTCACAATAAACTAGTGATTTAATATTTACCCACAGTGAAAAAGTCCGGAGGCGACAAGTTAACATCAAGATGATGCAGAACGTTCCACACCGGCACACTGTGGTTCGTCTAGAACATGCTAGCTGGACAAAATTATTTATTGAGGTTTTTTAGTTCGTACGGCTTTATTATGATATTCTAATGGGGTATTAGCGCATATAACACCAAAAAACAGGAGGTAGGGTCACGTGTGCCAACAAAAAAAAATATAATAGCGATTAATCTTTTATTGTCAGACAGGTAAAAAATAACAATGAAAAAAAATAACAATAGTCATAAAATATTGTGCTACTAAGGACTTGGCTTCTAATTACATAATAGGGCATTATTACTACCTACTCAATAACAATACTTTTTACTTAAAAAATATGCAGTTAAAAAACAATATGTTGACAACTAATAATAAAGTTAGATAAGGTACACAGCTTAAAAAAACATTAGTAAAAATATTATTTACAACTTCTATTTATTCTGCATCACTAAATTCTTCTTCTGAAGAATCATCTACCATATAATCTGACATATTTTGATGAGAACTACAATGACTTACACTAGACCTTACATTTACAGGAGGGGGTATAATTAATTCTAAAACCTCAGGAGGAAGTTTACTCGTCGGTTTTTTCGGCACTTCCCTAAGGCCATTTATAACAGGATCAGAAGTAATTAGGCACATTTTAAGTAAATCCCTATTCGTGGCAATACGTGAATATTTTCGAGTATTATGCTCCCGGAACCTCCTATAATCCTTATTACGCGCTTCCTGAGCTTCTTCAGAAAGCTGCCCAATAGGTAAAAGAGCCGATCTCACAATTTCTACACTGTGCACAAGAATTTTGTGCACAGTAACAGGCATTTTATACCACGAATAGAGACTAAGATACCATTTTTTTGTGTCCTGTGTAAAAGAATTAAATTTAACAACATCAATATCGTAACCCGAAGCTAAAGTTCTAAGGATAGTGCCAAAGTTCTTAATAAGTGTCACATCTACACCTGTAATATCTGAAGCCTGTTCAGGATTCTCAAAAAACCGACGAGCAGTATTCCCATCATTCGTATTACCAAATCCTGGTTTTGGTTTAATAATAATAATAATAATCTTTATTGTACACCAAATTAAAATTTAACATAAGAATTTCAACATATAAGTACATATTGCACAAACGGCGGCCTTATCGCTAAAAAGCAATCTCTTACAGGCAACCCATAAGGAAAAGAGAAGTAAGGAGCCAGACATAGGGCAGTTTTGGCGTAGTAGGATACCAATGAAATTATACCAAATAAAAAATACGAATACACACTATACTATACAAATACACTTCATATATAATATTATACTATTATACTATAATACTATAATATACATACATACAATAATATAATGAATTAAATAATGGGAGTAGACAATAGTAAAAAGGGGAGAGAAAGAAAGTGTGAATTTGACAATATTATGGAAAGTTAAAGAGTTAAGTAGTGGTTTTTCACTAAGTTTTTAAAAGATGTGATATTTTGAGCCAGTTTGATGGATACAGGCAATGCATTCCACAACCGTGCGGCTTGTACAGTAAAGGATTTATCGTAAAAAGTAGTGGAATGCATTGGAATTTCCAATCTCAAATTTACCGATGACCTAAGACCCGATCTTGAATGAGAGTCACTAAGGAACTTGAAGCGTTCTTTCAAATAAGATGGAGTAGAAGGATTGAAAAGAATATTATAGAGTAAGGAAAGAATGTGAGTATTCCGCCGAAGGCGAATTGGCAGCCACTTGAGCTTATTGCGGAAATTAGAAACGTGATCATATTTACGTAATCCAAATATGAACCTAATACAGAAGTTTTGAAGACGCTCAAGCTTATCAAGTTGCTCCTCAGTGAGATCTAGATAGCTGACATCGGCATAGTCAAGGATAGGTAATAGAAGAGAGTTTGCAAGTGCAATCTTAGTGGCAATCGGCAGAAAGTTCCGCAGTTTTCGCAAAGTCCCCGCCGCAGCAAACAATTTGCGACTAACTTCGGTGATTTGTGGTCCCCAAGATAGAGTTTTATCAATATATACACCTAAGTCCTTCACACAATCACTTATAGGTATTGGGATACCACCAAAAGTAATTTGGGGTAGTAGCAGGTTTATCTACAATTAAACCCATTTCAACCTTAAACCTTTCTTGGATACGAGCCGAACGTTGCTTCACATTTTCTTTGTCACTTTGACCTCGAAGTTGCCATTTCTTAACTTCAAGACGATAGCTTATGTGAAGCAAACATTCAAAAGACCGGATCCAAGCGTGAAGGGGAGATATACCAAAACCAAGAGTTTCCTTATTTACAACAAATTCCCTAGACTCATCATTCATAAATTTAGGAGTAGCTCCACAAATGTAACATTTAAGTGCTGACGAAGTTTCAGTCATAGCGTTGCACACTTTACCATCAATCATCGTGAACAGTAATTCGTGTTTGACCGATATCTCTTTACCATCTATATTACCTGTTGTTGGCACCAATTGGTTTATTTCCTCCAAAATCTTATTGGTTTCTATTACAGTAAAATCTGTTGTTTCTTTGGAGAAAATAAACTTAATCGGTCGACAATACATGGTAGAAGATGGTCGAGGATTCTGCCAAGCAACTCTACCACTATTGTAACGTAACTGAAGTGGCACGAATGAGAACATAAACAAAAACTCATCTGTGTCTTCACTGTTTGAGAATTTTTGTTTGTAAGTGCTATGACCGGAACTTCCATCACACCCCCACTTGCTAACAAGGGAGAGTGATGAGCCAGAATCTACAGATTTTAAAACTTCACGCTGTGCACAAATTAGACGTTCAGCAGTTTTATTTAAAACCGCCTGAAGTTTAATTTCTGCACGCGTTTCGCTTATAAAAATCTGTTCCTCGGGAGGGTAGCATTCAATTTTTGCCTAACACTATAAAATGATGGGAATACCTGGTGTCCTGCCTTGATGCTCCATTTCCTCGTTTATTTATAAGAGTGGCTCGTGGATTTGGCATCCACATAATATGCCAAAGCCTCCTCTTTGGACAAACATCTTGGTTGTTCGCGTACGTTTTCACCCACATATCTTTTCATTTCTTGGCACTTTTCCGGACTATGGCTTGCTTCTTTAATCACAGTAGCCAAATTCCGATGTCCGGATAATCGTGCCGATATTTCAGCAGCGGCTACTAGCTGGTTTACATCTCGCGTGTGTAGTAGATCCTCCACGCGTCTCCTTTTCGTTTTTAGGGTTCCATAGCTCAAGGTAAAAAAAGGAACCCTTATAAGATCACTTTCTTGTCCGTCTGTCTGTCTGTCTGTCCGTGTGTCACCACCGATTTTCTCAGGAACGGGTGGATCTAGCAAATTCAAATTTATACCAGATACTGAGGTCTATGGTTGCTATTAGGTGTATGAAAATCAGGGTCCTGGGTCAACCCAATAAAAAGATATAGTCAAAATTAGATTTTTGCGAAAACTTGTTACGAAAATTTTGTAAGTACCAAAATTAACCTTAATTTTCAACTTTTTTTAATTTTCGGAATTTTTCTTTTACTTGTGCTGTAAGACCTTAGTTTTGACCAAAATTGACAATTCTAGATCAACCGTAAGTACCCTATAGGTTTTGGGTCGAAAACCTATGGTAGTGCCAGTTGAACTAGAATCACGAAATTTGGCCAGAAGCAGGGTCTTACAGCACAAATAAAGGAAAAATTACAAAAAATAAAAAAGTGGAAAATTTAAGGGTGTCCCCATACATACATAGTAGACTCCATTTAAGATAGTCCTCTAAGTTGTATGGGCGCTCATACAGATTTAGAGGACTAGCGTAATTCAACCTCAAATAAGGTAAAATGCGTACGGAACCCTCGGTGCGCGAGTCAGACTCGCACTTGCCCGAATTTTTTCACTTGCTTCAGGAAAATCTATTGATGGACGTCCACGAATCGAACTCTTACTTGATGATGATGGTGTTGAGAGGTGGACAGATGCTTTGAATGTAAAATCCCCAGACAACCACTCAGAATTCTTAGTCAGGAAGCGATTACGGCATTTCCCACATTTTTCCCATTTTTCTGTGTATTTGGATGACAATCTTCCAATTGTCATTTTAATTTCCCGCTCAGATGCTTCCGTGATATTAACAAGACCATGTTTCATCACTATAAACTCATACAGTCTACTGTTGCGGTTCTCTTTAGCATGTTTCTGCCATTGATCAAAAAACTCCATTTTCGAGGCTGAGAATTCGTATTCTAGAAAACAGACAAAATGACAAAGTTGTACTCAAGTGTGCAGGCTAAGATGACTAAAATTTAAAAGCTAACAGATATGGCTATGCTATATATAAAATCTAGCCCGGGTACAAGAAGGTACAAGTAGTTTCTAGTCCAATGAATTCAGAAAATCATCAAAATTTGACAAACTTCTTTAAACTCGAGCTATTTAAAAAAAATGGGGAAATGTAAACCTATTTTCTTATTAGAAATAAAAAGAACATACCTTTAACTTGAAGATCCATCACTAACACTTTTGAAAAAACTTAAACTCACTGACATAGGATGTTACTTCCGTACACGCAAAAATGCAATTAATACTTCCGGGTCTTCTCACGATTCCCCTAAGGGAACCGGGGGGAAACTGATGCAGGTGGTTGACTGTCTCAGTGGGTTCGGCCGCCGCCTGCAGCTGCAGACGGGTCACGGGGGTGTGGTCCTTGCCACTGGCGTCGTATCCGGGCGTCTAGACCGGGTGTGTTTCACGCCGCTAGCGAGACCTGACCCCACCGGCAGTATTCCCTGGAGGGGAACGTCCGGTGAGCGATCTACGAGCCAGCGGCGGCTTGTTCGGTGGGGGCTTCGCTTACGTTGGCGAGGTCGAGCTTGCTGGGGGAGGCTCCCGACAAGCGCCCGTCAGCCGACGTGAGCGAGCTGGAGTCAATCCGGTGTGACTGCTGCGGGGATCAAGTCCCGCGGCAGTGGTCGGTCCGGTGGGCGCCGATGGTATGGCGCCAGCTCCCGCAGGTGGCGGAAGGATGACCCGTCAGCGCGTGCGAACATGTTAGCGCTCAGGCGACCGATGAAGTCGTCGAGGCTCTCCATGCGTAGGTCCCTGGAGATGACGTCGTTCCTCACGTAGCGAGGGGCGTCTACAACGGCGCGTAGGGCGAGCGACTGCTGCGCACGCAGCCGTTTGCGGAGGGTCTCCGCAGCCAGCGCGTACCACGCTGGGGAGGCATAGGTGAGGCGGGTGCGGATGTATGCCTTGTAGACAGCCAGCTTCGCACGGAGGGGAAGTCCGGACGCCAAGACAGGACGCAGGAGAGCTCGAGCGGTTCGCGCTTGGCCAACAACGTTCTTCACGTGTGGGGCCATCGTGAGACGACGGTCTATGGTCACGCCGAGGTATTTCACCGTCGAGGACCAGTCGACGTGGTGTCCGAGCATGGTGAGAGGCGGGGGCAGTCTCCGTCCACCCATGGAGATTGCCTGGGTCTTCGCCACGTTGACCGTCAGTCTCCAGTCTTCCAGCCAGGGCGGGAGTGCATCCAGTGCGCGCTGCATCTTAACCGCCGCGTGAACGGGGTTAAGGGAGGTGGTGATGTAGGCAGCGTCGTCTGCGTACAGCGCCAGCATGGCGCCTCCAGCGACGGGGATGTCGTCCGTGTACCTGCTGTAGCACACGGGCGAGAGGCAACTTCCTTGAGGTACGCCGGCTCTGATGGGCCGCTCGGTTGACAGGACGCCGTCAACTGTCACTTGAAAGCGCCTGTCCTGAAGAAAGGTGGCCACAGTCTTGACTACTCGGCGGGGAGTAGTAGACGTGGACAGCTTGTAGACCAGGCCGGCGTGCCAGACGCGATCGAACGCCTTCTCCATATCGAGAAGTACTGCAACAGCGCTCTCCCTCTTGTTGAGGGCCACCGTCATGTGGTGCAGTACTCTCGCGAGCTGGTGCGTCGTGGAGTGTTCGGCTCGGAACCCGAACTGCTCATCGCGTGGCTGGATGTGCGGTACAAGATGCAGCAGTAGAAGCTTCTCGAAGACTTTCGAGAGTGTCGACAGCAGCGTGATGGGCCGATAGCTTTCGGGCTTCAGTATGTTCTTCCCGGGCTTGGGCAGCATTATGACTCGGCCGAGTCTCCATGCTGCGGGAAAGTGGCTTGTGCGGAGGATGCCGTTGAACAGCTGCGTCAGCATCGCGATTGCTCGCGGAGGTAGGTGACGCAGGGCTTCGTTGGTGATCCGGTCGGGACCTGGGGCTTTCCGCAGTTTGGTACGGCGAATCATTCGCTGCACCTGACCCGGGGAAAAGACTACTGGGTCTTCCGTGGGGGCTATCGGCGATTGGAAGTAAGACTCCAGACGCTGCTGGATAGCTTCTACATGCTGCATGTCGGAAGCTGGATTCGGCTGGAACTGAGTCTCCAAGTGGTCGGCAAAGATCTCCGCTCGGTCCTCAGGGCGGTAACGTGGGGTACCGTCATCAGCCAGGAGGGGCCTAATCGGAGGTTGCTTCCCAGAGAGCTGGCGGCACAGGCGGTGAATGCCTGACCAGTCTTCACCTGCTCGCTCGATGGTGCGGTGCCAGGACTCGGTGGCGACTGTCTCCAGTGCACTCGAGATCTTCGCAGCCAGAGCGTTGAGCTGGGACTTCATAGTCGGGCATCGGGTGCGTTGCCATTGGCGTCTGAGCTTCCTCTTCCTCTCGATCATCGCCATGATGTGAGCCGGGAGTTGGGGAGGCCGACGTGTCGACGCAGCGTCCAGACGCGAGACTCGAAGCGCTGTGTTGATGACAGCGCTGAGTTGCTCAGCGAGTGTGTCGACGTCTGCGTGGGTCTCGATCCGGCGATAGGGCGCGTGCTTCGCCATGTAGTCGGCGAATGCTTGCCAATCCTGGCGGTGTCGAGAGGGCGGCGTCACGGTTCGAGCCGGAGCACTCGACAGTGTGAGGAGTACAGGTTGGTGGTCCGAGAGGAGGTGATCGTCCAGGACGTCGATCGATGGTGCGGTCGGCAGGCCGTGGATGACCGTCAGGTCGATGACGTCTGGTGTGAGGGCTGTCTGGTACGGGTAGTGCGTCGGGACCTCTGGCCCCAGCACGTCGTAGCCGTTGCGGTCTGCATCGTCCAGTAGACGGCGGCCGTCAGGGCAGGTGGTGGTGGAATTCCAAGCCGTGTGTTTAGCGTTGAAGTCGCCCGCGACTATGGTCGCGTTCGGCGAGTCCAGCAGGGCGTGAACATCAGCCGGCGCTAGTCTGTTGCTGGGCGGCTTGTAGAAAGCAAACACACGGATGGGGCAGCTGTCAATGCAGACTTCTACGCCGAGGGCGTACGACGACTGCAGCGTTGGTACAGGCAGCGGTTGGTGGACGATCCGTCTCTTCACTAGGACTGCTAATCCCCTGTACGCAGTCCCGGTTGGAGAAATGTGGTCCTCTCGGTACACATGGTACCCTGGCATCTTAAGAGAGGAGCTGGTCTTAAGGTGCGTCTCGTTGACGAGGGCAATGTCGACCTGCCGCTGGGAGAGCAGCAACCTTAAGAGCCTGGTCTTCTCGGGGGACACTCCGTCGGCGTTCCAGTATACAATGCGTAGGCTACTAGCGGCCATAAGCGCATAGTTCGCCTACGCATTTGAGGATCAGCGGGACCGGATCCCGCCCGTCCTGCAGGGCCTGTAGTACGGCGTTGAGCGCGCCGATGGCCATGGTGATCACTGGGTCTACTCGTGGCGGCGCCGGCGTGGTGGGCACCGGCGCTGGCGCTGCAGCCTGCTTCGCCTTCGTCCCTCTTGAGGGGGCAGCGACCACAGGTGCAGTAGACTGTGCCTTCTTCTTGGCCTGCTGCGTGGATGTCGCAGCAGACTTGCTCCGGGGTCTCCTTCGCCTCCGTCTTTTCCTACCGGCTGCCCCCTGGGCAGGGTTGGCAGCGGCCATGAGAGAGCCAGGGGCGTTTTCATCGGCAGCAACAGTGGGCGTTTGTTTCGTGGCTGCAGAGGTGCGAGCCACTGTGCCGGCTCGTTTGTTACGCGCCTCCTTGCGGAACACCGGGCAGGCAATGTTGTTGGCCGTGTGAGCACCTCCGCAGTTCGCGCAGGTGGGTGGCGATTCAAGCGGGCGTGGGCAGTCCTTCGCGGCGTGCTCTTCTCCGCAGCGCACACAGGCTGGGGGCCTGTGGCAATTGTGTGAAGAGTGCCGGAACAGTTGGCATCTGTGGCATTGCGCGGGGCCTTTCTTGCCGCGCCATGCCTCGATTTTGACGCCGGGCATACAGAGTAACTCTGTTACGTCATATATGCCCGGCGTGATGTTTGGGGTCCGTTGCAGCTGCGCGTGGAACAGGCATCCGGGACGGCCGGTGCGCGCCCGTATGGCGCGGACGTACTCCGGGATGTAACCGAGTTCCCGGAGTTCCCTCTCGATGTCCCCGGGGTCGGTGTTTGAAGGCAGGCCTCGAATTGCTACCTTCACACTCTGCTCGGCTGGGAGGGAGTAACAATACCAGGATATCCTGGTCTCCTTCTCCAGCTGTGTGAGGTAGCGCTGGGTGGTCCGGTATTCGGCTTCCGACTTCGGCATGAAGCGAATGCCTTTACCGTATGCGCGGCTGTTCGGCGCGTACCCGAGCCGCTGTTTGAGCTCCTTCAGGTGCGTCGGCCAGTCCGGAAGTACCTCTACCACGAGTGGCGGGTACCTGGTCTTCGCAGGAGCGGCGGTGGTGGTGGTCGTCGCAGTGGCGGTGGTGGTGGTGTTTGCCACTGGAGTAGGTAGCGGTGCTGCAGCAGCGGTGGTGGTGGCAGTAGATGCCGCAGTGGTAGACGCACCCGCTGCAGTCACGGTGGCAACGGCGGCGTAGGACGGCCCGGTCTCCATGGGGAAGACCGAGGTCGTGCTGGGTAGGCTGAAGGGCGGCGTCGTGAAGATCGCCTGCCTCTTCTCGGCCATCTGAGGGGGTGAGGGGAACCTCTCCGGTGAGATGGTCACCGGAGGCGCCGTGTATCGCGGCGCGCTGGCTGGCAGGTCCTGCCTGTCCGGTGGTGGTGGTGGTGCGCTGTGCGTCAGTGGCCTCTTCTCTCGCCGCTGCTGAGGCGCCATCTGCAGGAGGGCAGCTGATGTCGCCAGAGGGACGAGGTGCGGTGGCAAGGCTGCAACGCGTTGGTCGGCAGTGGATGCCGGAGCGGCGCCGAATGAGGGCACGGCGCCGGACGGTTGCGTGGCACCGGTCGGTTGTCCGGTGCGGGATGGTGGTGCGGCGCTGGTGCTTGCCTGCAGCCACACAAAGGGGTGCGCAGCGCGGGTGTGCTGGGCGGGTAGCGGAGGGTCGGCGGCCGGGGTGATGCCTATAGGAGGCATCGATGGTGCCGAGAGCCTGGGTGGTACCGGTGACGACCTCGGCGTGGGCGTCGGCGTCGGTGTTACGGGCAGTGGACTGCCCGCAAAGTATTCCTCACCCCCAAGACCTGGTGTTATGCTGAGGGGAGGTGGAGTGGTGCGGGGCGCTCGGCAGACCTGCTGGTCGTTTATCATGCGCTCGACGCCCGCCTGGATGGTGGCGAGCGGAGCGACACGCGAGCGCCATATGCTGCGTCTGGGAGGAGGCGGACGGGTTGCCTTCCTCGACGGAGGGTATTGCTGTTGATGTGGGGGCGGCATCCTTCAACGCCACATCCTTACCGCGGCAAATAGTAAACACCGCGGTCGAGACGCGGCGGTTGAGACGCCGAACTGTGTTGATGGCGCGGCGCGGTTGCGGCGCGGTGATGCCGCGGCGCGTTAGCACGTCGCGGTCAGCCACGCGACGCGGAGGCGACACGCGGACGGCACGCGACGGTCGAACGCGACGCGGTTATAAACGCGGCGCGGTAATGCACGTGGCTTAGGTTGGGGGGCTGTCGTGCGCGGTCTCTGCCGACCTCCTCGGCACACGACCCCCACTGATACGGCCCCCGGGGCTTGCCGCTGGTGGCAGACCGAGGACCGAAATCAGAAGTGAGCCGTGTGTTAATCCTAAGATGTCGGTAGGTGCACAATAATTTTAAGGATGGTGTCCCCGCGTGAGCGTGTTGTGACGCACACGGAATAATAATTATTTTACGAGACCCGAGCGCTGCGAGAAGCGACGTCTTCACGCTACGACTGCCGGCGGGCTGCAATTAATAAGTGGTTTTCTTACCCTTATATACTAACCTCATTACCTTATCAGTAGTTGACACGTGTCCAAAACAATTCTCAGAATTGGGGCACCTGGGTATCTGGTAAAAGGCTCAGGTAATAAATTTCAGGTAATTAGACAATGACTTTTGTCCAGCTAGCATGTTCTAGACGAAACACAGTGCGGCACCGTCATTTTGATTACACATTTTGTAAATAAACAAGTGAACTTTTTAAAATATTTTCCCGCAACTCTCGCTGACAGATTCCCGATGGATGACTAGCTAGATACTTGTCATAACTTGTCTAAGCGCATCGCCACTCGCCAGCGCTCGTCATTGGCCAGCGCGGGCGACACATTACGTCTCGCTCTTGCCTGTTGATTATTACCTAAGCAAAAGATAGATTATAGATATTTTGGTGGTAAATTGTGTGTTATTGTCTTTTGCCGCTATTGTGTTGTATAATGTGTGCGTTCGTGTGACCCAACGTAGAACCATTAAACAAATGCATTTTAAAAGAAAGCGTTCTGCTTTGACTTAAGGTTTATTTTCGTATATTTCAACTTTTCAAACAAACGAGTGACTATAATTTACGTTATTTTTATTATTTTAGAACAAAAAAAAGGAATATTAAAAATATCAGAAATGGATTCAGTAGCCGATTCTGAAAAAACTACTTTCAGGAAGTGCGTTTAATACGTTACATGTTGTATTCTCGCCGAAAGATAGCAATTGAATCAAAAGCTTTTGAGGTATGTAATGGAAGATGGAAGCCTATATGATAAAGATTTGTGACCGTATAAAGCCGGTTTGCCATTATGCGTGGTTTTGGAGACGGACGCGCGCGTCACCTTTGAAGATCCCCGACTCGCGGTGTAACTTCAAAGGTATCGCGCGCTTTCCTCCTCAAACCGAGCGCCATGGGAAGCGGGCTTTACGTATACAAATGGCGATAGCTCGTTTGCCGCTTATTACATAACCACGTTTGCCGCCTATTACCTCGTCTCGCGGCATAAATGTGCGCGTGGGATTGGGAGGTCTCGGGTTCCCGGGTCGGGCAAAGTGTTATTGGGTTTTTCCGTTAGGATATTCTCAGTAGCAGCACGGAGTCTGGTAATGTGCCCGGTACGGCAATAGGCTCGCCCCCTATTACGTAGGACCTAAAAATTCATAGCGAAATCATCATTGTCTTGCCCTGGTCCCAATTTATTTGGGGTCGGCGCAGTATGTCCTTCTCTTCCATACTTCTCGGTCACCAGTCATCCGATCATTTACCCTTTTCTCTTTCATATCCATCCTCACACAGTCCATCCATCTTTTCCTTGGCCGTCCTCTCCCTTTTCGTCCTTCTACATGCATATTCATCACTTTTTTACCTACATACATCTCATCTCTCCGCATAACATGTCCATACCAGGCCAATCGACTTCCTTTTATCTGTATCTGAGGTAGTATGAAAGTGGCACCCATAGATGAAAATCTATGGGTGCCACTTTCATACTACCTCTAACGTAATCATTCCTAATTCTGTCCATTCTTGTCACTCCACACATCCATCGTAACATTCTCATCTCTGCCACATGCAATCGTTTCTCATCAGTCTTCTTTTTAAAAATTCAAAGCGAAATGTGGGTGTAATATTACACCTCTGCCTACCCCTTAGAGGATACAGGCGTGAGTCTATAAAAATTAAAAAAATAAAACGTTTATGTGTTTCGTATTTTTCAAGGCGCGTCACGGGCGCACACTATGCTAGCAAAGTTCAATTGTCCGTTATCAACGCACTCGTGTGGAGGGTGATAGTGATGTTTACACGTTCGATAACACCCGATACCTATCTTCGATACCCATGAATGAGATTTAGTGTTGTGGCTATATGAGTGACTTTGGAAGTGATAGAAGTGGATTCTACTCTGACGTTTTAAAAGACAACTCCCGCACTAGGTGAATCCTGTGTCGCAGGGGACTTTCATACATCTAACGGGCACAATGAACACCCAGACACATTATTTAAATATCGTCACACCACGATGAAAAATTCTGCCTTCTTTCGAAAAATACCGCCGGATAATCGCTCAATAAAATTATGGTCAAATTCATTTATTAAAGATATATAAATTAATTTGACTATATTTTTAGAGAAAGAAAGTAAACTTCGCCTGCGACTCCGCCTGCGTAGGAATCTGTTATGATAGCTTGTTTTAAATATTTTTTTTTTAAGTATTTATTCGGTGTTAAAACAAACATTTTACAGATACTTTATACTTCCGCCAAACCGCACAGCAGTTTGTTGGCAGACGTAGCTCCCATATTATAAAATTAATTATATTAAATACCTACATCATTATTATGGCTCCTACACACAGTGCCGGCGGCATGGGCCGCCGTCTTTTGTCGCGCGGCTCATGCCGCCGGCTTTTGGCGGGCGTCAGTTGTATAGAACGTAGGGTTGCCAACTTTTTTTGCCAATTTTTTCTATCTTTAAATGTTTCATAGCTTGTTTGATAATAAAAAATAAACAATTAGTTTTTAATTACGTTAATTATTGACGTTCTATTTCTTTCTTCTCACCACTTTGGATTCATCACTGAACTCTTTAATTCTGAACTTCTGAAGTGGGGAGGACGGAGACGGAGATATGATTTTAAGTATAAATTTCCTCCGTGGTCCAGTGGATAGTGTATGCGACTGCTGATCGGAGGTCCCGGATTCGATTCCCGGGTTGGACAAAAGTGTTACTGGGTTTTCCGATATATACAAACACATTTATGTACAGTACCTAACTACCTATGGATTACTCTTCATAAAAATGTTAATAGAATTAAAGCGGTAAACCTTTAATACTTACCGATAAATCAAATAGTACAAGAATAAAATTCAGAAGACTGATGCATATTTTCGATAGAGATGGATTTCTAAAGACATAAAATAAATATTTAGATAACTGCATCTTTTTGTTTGTTCTTGCCAAGGCCAGTTGCAATAATACAATGGCGCTGAAGTTAGACATCTAGAAATCCTACGTACCGTAAAAATACCTGTGTTGCTTTCTAACTATCTATTGAAGCATAAAGAAGTAATGCCCCAGTTGGGCACCAATACCACTGATAATCCTACCGCTTTTCTGTACCCTACCTCATCAATTTTGAATATCGTTCTATATTTCTTCACATTTTATTACAAAAAGTATTTCAAATTATAGTACGACTAGAGGACGCCGTTTTGGCCGATCCCTTGGGAATTTCGGGAAATCCCTTCTTAGTGCACCGCTACGGTCCCCAAGGAACATACATGCCAAATTTCAGCTTCCTGCGCCCAATAGTTTCGGCTGTAGCGTGTCTGTCAGTCAGTCAGTAACGCAAGGATTTTATATATTAAGATTAGACTGTGTAGATAATTAAAGAAATAAGACTCAGCTGATCCGTGTCTTTTCTTTGCCTCGCTACTGACCGAAGAAGTCATACAATTAGCTGATTGTTGGTATTCTTTAGTGGTATGGATTCTATCTTCTGCTATGCCATAGACGAACTCCGATTCCCACAGTGGACAAATTTTAAAATCTTTGTTAAGAACACTATTTTGAAGGTGTGATTTCTTCACGGCCTTACCCTTCTCATAGTGAGAAGAGGCCCGTGCCCAGCAGTGGGATAGTTTATATATAAGGCTTATGTTGATGCTGATTTTTACATAATACACCTACCTGCATGCCAGAGTGCAGGCCGAGTTTGGGTTAAAAGACAGTGTGTACTAAATAGTCACCAAAAAAAATATATTTTCTTGTACACCGCTTAGCTCCGTACATCTAGTAACAACCTCAAACTAATATACCCTCATTAACAAATAGCCTGTCACAGCAAAACAACGTGCCGTCGATAAAACAAATTGCTACCAATATAAGTAACAGCAGCGCTTATGGTTATTGTACTCATTACTCGAAGTAATGTTCTTTGATACTATTATTACGGCGTGGGCGGTATTGGTGATTAGAGTATTGGTGTATTATCAATAGAGTACGGCGTA
Organism: Euclidia mi; assembly: GCA_944739405.2. Lineage (NCBI taxonomy): Eukaryota > Metazoa > Arthropoda > Insecta > Lepidoptera > Erebidae > Euclidia > Euclidia mi. The sequence goes on from OX123206.2 coordinate 2,453,189, forward strand.
TCGATTGCACGGCGAGAACATAGTAAAAACATAATAGTAGGATAGCTTCATACAAATCGGCCGCCGCCGCCGCCGCTCTGGTTTGAATGTACGCGTGAGTCGCCGGCGCCGTGTACGCACGCACTTTTCACGCACACAATCTCACGAGCGCGGCAAGCTCGGCGAAGGGATGCGCCGCGCGTCTGATCGCGCGCATTCATACAGGTACTACACTGCTCGCCCGCTCGAATTGTTTATGTACATTCAGTTTTGTAATAAACGCTATTAATATTATACAATGTGTTAAACGACAGTAAATTAAACTTGTTACATTTTTCTCACTATAAAGGGCATTTAGATAGTTATATAACGCTTAGCTAGTCAGTAGGTATTTGAAAAAAAATATATGCAAGCTTAAATTCTGTAGTATTCAGCGCAATCACTTAAAAAAACGGCGAAAAAGCGCACGCGCCGACAAAGCCGGCGCCGCGGTGTAAACAAGTGACAACCCGTGCGTCATCGCAAGAGTAGGCAATTAACTCGCCGAGCGGCCTTAGCTAGCTTACTATTCTGTTTTACTATGGCGAGAAGGAATTAAGGTGCTATGTTTTGTTGCTTCGTTTATGTATTTTTTCGTGGTGGCAGACTTTTTTTTACCGGACCGGACTAAATCCTGTGTTGAGGGAGACTTTACAAACATACAACTAACGGACACAATCAACACTCAGACTCGAAACAATAATTTATGAATCACACAAATTATTGTCTCGTGTGGGGATCGAACCCACAATACTCGGCGGAGTGTCAAGCGGTGAGGCGGCCGCTTAAACCACTACGCCAACCGTGCAGTCGAAGCCTTTGATTAGATCTAGGTCTTATTAAATTATGGGGTCGGTACGGTAGTGGTATATTGCGCATTTTTAGTTGAATTACCTCTCACTGTTTCGTTTTTTTTTTGGCTCCTGGCTTCTCCAAAAATTAAGGTTTGGACCCAACACTATTTTCCGATTACTAAGACATCACTCAGATTTATTTTTATTAAGTTGATGCAACAATAGATGCGGGCGTTTCGAAATCGGTCTGTGTACTGAGCCTTGGAGGAGGCCTATGTCCAGCAGTGGACGTCTCTAGATTGATATGATAATGATAAGACAGCAAACGAGGTCTACGGCTCGTCTGATATTTATAAAGCCTGCAATACATGTTAGCCGAGCGTCGCCGAGTGAATGCCAATACCAACGTATAGACAGTATATTTGCATTGTCTTGCCATCGCTCGGTGTCGCTCGCCTAGTTAGCCGAGTAAAGTCAAGCGCCAACGTGTATAGAACTCATTTGGCGTAGCTTGTTACAACTCGAAGTCGCGCGACCACTTGCGTCACGTCGGAGCGCTGTCAGTTTTTCTGCACAAATCAAAGGCGCTCGCGCGCACTCGGCCAATAGTGTCCACATGTTTGTCAGTGCGCCATTATGCCCTTGTTCTAATTTTGTGAATACTCAACAATCAACATCCACCACCTTCTTTTTCGTCTTTCCTTTTTCAAAACTTTAGTGCGGTATACACTGACACAATAATTATAAGCGCTCATAAATAAATAGCAGCAGCTGCAATAATTTCTACGTCGTCATCCATCTTGTTTCAATTCACAATACAAACTGACGGAGCCCAATGTGTGGGCATCTCTTCAAAATTCGTCTGTATTGGCCATTTGCATTGGTTTTCGATATACTTGCCGAACGTGGTTAACGTAGGCAAATTAATACAAGGCAGTAACACTTGCCTTGTATTAATTTGCATACGCTCGCGTTGGCCTAAGCTCGACCAACATGTATTGCAGGCTTAACAGATTACCGGGGCCGATAGAAGAGAGAAGTAAGAAGAACTTAGAGGACAGAAGATGAAGCTATCTTCGTCTTTTTTTTCATAAAGCATTTCATGCTCATTATTTCTCGCTTTACCAATAAAAACTGAAAGCCACCACCTTACTCATTCACCAAACGTAGCGCAAACTGAAGGCATACTGCTACTTTCTATCAGTCCTTTGTAAGGATGTGTTCCGACTGCTTGCTAGGACTGCCCTTAAGAGTTTGTTATATCTTTTATTTCATAATTTTCCAATAATTAACAAGAGCTCGTATTCCCCAGCGGCGCAAAAACCTCCACGGCCGCTTCCTTTCCCGGCCTCCAGCCAGAGCGACTAACGCTAATGACAAGAATGTTTCGGCACAGACAAGCTCCTATACAACCACGGACATGGTAAGATATTACTGTTATAACTGTCTAGGGTTCCGACTTAGGGTACAATGATACGGTACTTTACTTTTTATTCCATTTCAAACTCACTGCTGTATCCCATGGCTCAAAAAGTTGAAGGATAGAAGTGACCAGGAAATGATGTTATGTATATGTAAGACGTTGTCGAATACGACACAGCTCATTAAATAAACAATAAACAAAGAAAAGAATTGACCAGGAAAAGTAGTGGCTATTTTTCTAAAAAACCTAAATCGACATGTGTTTGATTTTTTATTTATTTATAGTCTCACGCCTGTATCCCCGAAGGGGAAGGCAGAGGTGTAAATATTACACCCACATTTTGCTTGAATTTTTAGGTCCCACGTAATAGGGGGCGAGCCTATTGCCAAGTGTTTGATTTGATGTATAATTATTTTAAACTAGCTGACCCGGCGAACTACGAACCATACGTACCGTCATATATTTAGCAGTAATTTTTTTTCATACAAACTATCTCCTGACAATAACGAACGTATAAAAGAAGGATTTATACTATTTGGTGCAGCCGTTTGTGAGTTATGCGCGTACAAACATTTCGGTGATTCATTTTATAAGAAAGACGAAGAATCGTTAAACGGCGAACTCACCTTTGAGTTGATACCAAAAATAACCTATTATGTCCTTAATAATTTATGTTAGCATTTCTTATGACCCTGCACACAAAAATATGAGCCCTCCGTCATCTAAAGACTTTTGAACAAGCTATTATTATCATTATTATATTAAATATTTTATGGCAACAGGTTATTTTACGATATGCTATCTATCTATCCATCGTCAAGCCTGTCTCCCATTGGGGTAGGCTATGGAATTTCACGAAATGCTCGATAATTTACATTTTCATGTAGTGGGGCCCCATAGCTTCAACTGCGCCCTACCTGTCGATCAATAATGGAAGAATTGTATAAATACAGATAAGCTTTAATATATTTATTTACGTTTTACGGTACGTTAAACGCAGTAACGTAACAAAGCCATCAAGGAATTACTAAGGCGTTTATAGTAAAAAGATTATGACGGTCTGGAATTAGCCTTAAGATAAGATACAGACAGTAAACCTGATATGTAGGTCCGTGTTATCCAATATTTACGATAAAATCGTGTTTTAGACGGACGCGCACGTATGTATATTTTATTTATTTTGTTGCCCAACGTGTTACTACGCAATTACTTTATTCGAACTTTTCCTTTGTACATTTTTTCATGTAGCTAAAGTCAAAATCAAAGTCATTTATTCACTTAGGTCACAATGTGAAGCTAATGAACGTCAAATTTACATACATACATACATATCGGCACGCCTTTTATCCCCGAAGGGGTAGGCAGAGGTGTATTCCTACACCCACTTTTCGCCAGATATACTTTAATCCCACGTAATAAGGGGCGAGCCTATTGCCGTACCGGGCACATTTCCAGACTCCGTGCTGCTACTGAGAATTTCGTGACAGAAAAACCCAATAACACTGCCCGACCCAGGAATCGAACCCGGGACCTCCCGATCCTACGCGCACATTTATGCCGCAAGACCAACGAGGCAGTCGTATAGGGTTTGATGTCGAGTTTTCCGTCTCTAAGCAAAGATGGTATTTGCATCGTGTTATCCCTTAGTCGCCTCTTACGACACCCACGGGAAGATAGGGGGTGGTGACACTTGTATTCTATGCCGTCAACCACACGGCACGGCGGTCAAATTTACATAATTATCAATAATGTCTTAGTCTACAATTGTCTTTACTAGCACATCTGCAAAGCAAGTGTGTAAAACCATCATACATACGTACATACTCACGCCTGTTTCCCGAAGGGGTAGACAGAAACTACGGAACGCCATTTTTTTAAATTTTATAATTATAATAATATTCTGCCACGTCACACAATACCATCTAGTCCCAAACTAAGCAAAGCTTGTACTATAGGTACTAGACAATGGATAAACATATAAATATATACTTTTTTTTTTGTAAATACATACATATTATACATAGAAACACCCAGACCAAGACAAACATTCATGTTCATGCACACAAATGTTTGACTTGAGCGGGAATCAAACCCGCGACCTTCGGCATTGCAGTCGCTTACACTCCCGCTTCGCCAACCGGTCGTCATTTGCAACGATCCTGACATCTCTTGCTTCATTTATTCCCATCAAAGTACACCATAAAGCCATAAGTAAAAAGTTTATTAAAAATGTCTATGAGCTATTTTAGGTAGGTACCTAACTACCTACGTGATATGGATAAAGATAATTTATTGGATTAAGCGTTACTTCGGTGAAATCCTTAGTAAACAATACTTGGGCATGACTATCACGAACGGTCTATGTGTCGAAGGATAATATCGTTTTTGTAGTGAAACCTTGTAAACAGCGTAAGGAGGTACCTATTTATTTTGCGTGCAACCCTGGGAAAACAATTACCACTTAAGAAAAATATTACTTAATTTTCTTTTTAGTAAAAGGCAATGACAAACAGCTTAATATTAAACTTACTATACTAGAACTAGAGGAAGCCATCAGCTATGCCTGCATATTTTTTTAATTTATCCGTTTTGATCAGTCAAAATTCCCACGAGATCAGTCCCGTGGGAATTTCGGAAAATCCTTTCTTAGTGAACCCCTACAGTCCAAGGAACATACATGCCAAATTTCAGCTTCCTGCTCCCAACAGTTTTGGCTGTAGCTTGTCTATCAGTCAGTCAGTAACGCAAGGATTTTATATATTAAGATAACAACAGTGTTTTTATTTTAAAATTGTCGCCAAATCGCGAAAATAGCTAGAATAAAATTGGTCTCTGTTTTGCAGTTGCCCAGTCGCTACTAATACCTAAACATTGTCATCACGCAATAGCAGACTTTTCCTGTATAATTATTCTAGTGAAAAAGCATTATAAGAAAAATAAATGTACTTCTTAAAATCACTGCCAATACATTTACTTTTTATGCCATTACTTGCAAGTTTCTTGATTGATAGATACGGCGTCGTTGTGGCAACTTTTTCATATTGTAATTGGACGTAGGTATGTATGATGTGTGCTCCGTCATCGTGCGGCGTTGTACTTATCAATTATTTACTTGAAAAAATCAATGGCTCACTTGTGATCACGCCTGGGAGACGTGCAGCTAGCTATCGATTCGATGTGAAGTTTGTTTTGGCCACCATTGGACTGGCGTACGAATGTTTTGTAATTTTGAAGGCGTAGGCATTTTAAGTCAGATTCTGGTACCTTAAACGGGCTCTTTGTCATATCAGCGGATGTAAAGTTAAATATCTTTAACTGGCACCCAGCCCTTCTTCCACCATACAACGATACTGCTAATGCAACTTGTGTCAACTTCCCATGGGAAATAAGTAACAGAAACTGTTTTGGTATGACAGACATTTCCTTCTGAACACCTAGTACAAAGCATATGTATATTATCCATACTTTAGCCGCAATGTACTGTATTGTGTGTCGGTTATTTTAGGTTTCCGTAGCCAAATATGGCAAGAAACGGAACTTTTAAGTCATGTATTTATTCTTCTTCTTCCTCTAGTCATAGCCACATACATACCTCGGCCAAAGTACAATTGATTCTGAAAACTCTCGTTACTCCTTCTTGAAGGATTAACACTTTGCCGTTTCCTTGTCACAAGTTACAAATGTCGGTATTCTGGCGCCACTGAATTTCATTCACACGATCTGCCTCTCAAGAATACACTCCCAGGCAGCCTCGCAGTCGTGAACAATCAGCTGGGTTTATGTAAACTCTTTAAAGCTCTCTCCATGTTTGGTCAGACGGCTGGTGAATGAATCATTGTTTGTCATAAGTTTATCATACAGCCGCGATTTACAAGAGAATAATACGAGTTCGATACTGAACTAAGTCAATTCGCCATTGGCACTGCATGGTTAGAGACCTGGCTAGCTGCCTTCTGGTAGCATTTCGCCTGTATTTACAGTCCACTAAAATCGCATGATTCGCATGCATGTCTAGATTATTTCATCATCATCAGCCCTCTATACTGTCCCATTGCTGGGCACGGGCCTCTTCTCACTTATGAGAAGGGTAAGGCCATAGTCCACCACGCTGGCCAAGTGCGAGTTGGCAGACTTCACATGTCTTTCGAGAACATTATGGAGTACTATCAGAGATGCAGGTTTCCTCACGATGTTTTCCTTCACCGTTTAGCAAGCGATACATTAACAATTTAATACGCAGATAACTCCGAAAAGTCATTGGTGCGCGCCGTGGATTCGAACTCGGATCCTCTGCGTAGCAGTCTGTCGGTCTCTGCACTATCTATCGCTGCACACTCACAAATACCCATACGTAAACCTCCAATAATTTACCACCGTACTATATTTCGGTGTCCTCATCAGTTTCCCAAAGATATGACTATAACTGCATCTATGTTATAAATAAATCACTCTGATCTAGCTGTATTTACACAGTCCACCAAAATGTTTTATGTTTTTATTGTTTTAGATTGTTTTTCAAAATGTTACCAAGCTGTTTCTGGTGTGGATAGATAGACTATTTTTTTATATAATCGTCCGCACGATGTAAAAGATCCTAGTCTACTGTATAAGCTTGCTCTTTTTATTACCAGCGACATACTTAGTCAACTCAACGCGTGCGTTATTTTTCCTGCAGCCTAATGTGTCAAAATCCATCTTTATTTTTGCGTAACGAGATTGTGCTTACTTTAATATTTCATTAACCCATGTAAATGCCTCCAATAAGTTACCACTGAAATGTCCATATTGTTTGGTTTCCTCATCAGTTTTCCAAAAATATGATTATAATGTTCATACATTACTGTGATGTAGCTGTAAAACCTCCTGCAAAAACTAATCCCTTATGAAAAACACAGTCAACAAAGCACTTACAACACAGTACCTACACACCGAACAATCCAGATGTTGTTACATAAGAGAACATCTGTTATAACTAGACCAGTTGCCATCCGGACATCATCAAAGGAACACAAAATAAAAACAGCACCTCATCTGTTTGTTGCTATAACCGGAGAATGCCGTAATACCATTGTGTGAGACAAAGCTGAGTAGGTAGATGTTAAATAAAAACATGACTGTATCGTAGGCTTGTTAAGTCATAAGTGAAGTCATGTAGGCATCGGACAGCTGTAGCAGCGTGACTTTGATGTAGGAACATGGAAAATACAGTTCATCATCTTCACCCTGCTAGTCCACTGCTGGATATAGGTGACTCTGATGGCATGTCACAGATCACTGATATCGATTTTACATTCTTCTTATCCAGCCGCTGCCAGCTTTGCGTATATTGTCACCTCCACTCAGCCGAAGGTCGTCCGGCCCTAATCCTGCTAAAGCGCGGTCTGCACTCCAGAAAACGTCTACTCCAATGGTCCTTGGGTTAGACGCGACAAATGTGACCAGACAGCTTGGTTTCTGTTTGGGCTATGTCGATCTCGTTGGTTCTCTGTACGATTTTGTATAAAATAAGGTTATAGGCTTATTTGAAATCCATAATTCTGTGTAATTGAAATCTTCAAAACTGGAAATTAATTTTCTACATTGCATTTCGAATCGAAAGGTTCTATGGACAGCTATACATGACAACGCAACAACCCGCAAGTACTCCAGCATCAGACCCTAGAGCTGGATTGACCCGACACTATACCGAAGATATCCCGGACGTCAGCATGCACGAGATTAGTGTGGCTCTCAAACAGCTTAAAAACAACAAGGCGCCGGGTGATGACGGAATTACGAGCGAGCTTCTGAAGGCCGGCGGTACACCCGCTAGAGAAGCCCTTCGGAAGCTATTTAATTCCGTCATTCTCGAGGGTAAAGTGGCACAGAGGTGTGGTGGTGCTTTTCTTTAAGGGGATAAAACCCTCTTAAATAACTACAGACCCATCACACTTCTGAGCCACGTCTACAAGCTGTTTTCGAGGGTCATCACGAATCGTCTTGAGAGCAAGCTAGACGACTTCCAGCTTCCAGAACAAGCCGGTTTCCGTAAAGGCTATAGTACCATAGACCACATACATACGCTGCGGCAGGTTATACAGAAGTCCGAGGAGTATAACCAGCCCCTATGCTTGGCGTTTGTGGACTATGAGAAAGCCTTCGATTCGATCGAAATCTGGGCGGTGCTACAGTCTCTCCAACGGTGCCGGATTGACTACCGATATATCGAAGTGCTGAAGTGTTTGTATGAAAATGCCACTATGTCAGTCCGCCTCCAGGACCAGAGTTCGAAACCTATTCAACTCCAGCGAGGGGTGAGACAAGGGGATGTCATATCCCCGAAACTGTTTACCACTGCGCTTGAGGATGTTTTCAAGCTTTTGGACTGGAATGGACTCGACATCAACATCAACGGCGAGTACATCACTCACCTTCGATTCGCAGACGATATCGTAGTCATGGCTGAGACTATGGAAGACCTAGGCACAATGCTCGATGGCCTCTGTAGAGTCTCCCAACAAGTAGGTCTTAAGGTGAACATGGACAAGACGAAAATCATGTCGAACGTCCATGTTGTACCTGCTCCTATTCAGGTTGGGAACTCTAAGCTCGAAGTTGTCGACAAGTACATCTACCTGGGACAAGTAGTCCAATTAGGTAGGTCCAACTTCGAGAAGGAAGTCAATCGTTGAATCCAACTCGGTTGGGCAGCGTTCGGGAAGCTAAGACATATCTTCTCGTCCGATATCCCGCAGTGTCTCAAGACGAAAGTCTTTGACCAGTGTGTGTTGCCAGTGATGACTTACGGATCAGAGACGTGGTCGCTCACTATGGGCCTTATCAGAAGGCTCAAGGTCACTCAGAGGGCGATGGAGAGAGCTATGCTTGGAGTTTCCCTGCTAGATCGAATCAGAAATGAGGAGATCCGCAGTAAAAACAAAGTCGCCGACATAGCTCTTCGGATAGCCAAGCTGAAGTGGCAGTGGGCAGGGCACATAGCTCGAAGAACCGATGGCCGTTGGGGCAGAAAGGTTCTGGAGTGGCGGCCACGTACCGGACGACGCAGCAGAGGTAGGCCCCCCGCAAGGTGGACCGACGATCTCGTCAAGATCGCGGGAGGCGGTTGGATGCGGGCGGCTCAAGACCGGTCTGTGTGGAGAAGCTTGGGGGAGGCCTATGTCCAGCAGTGGACGTCGTTTGGCTGATATGATTGCCTTTCGTTCTAGCAGAAGGCTCTGAAGTAGTAGGATGTTACTGATTGCAAAATTATTTAATAATTATTTCGACTCTTTGCTTCTGTTTTAAAAATTTTAATCACATTCTTCAATACGGCAGACTTGATCTTGTAAATGTTTTTCTAGTCAGTTTCTATCGAATTTCGACCAACAAATGGCGACTTTTTAGCTTCGTTTGTCGTTCACACAGGACACGTATTATGGCGTCTCTACGAGACGTACGTATCGAACGCCTACGCGAGAAAAGTGGTTATGTGTAGGAGGTCTTGAAGCAACAAAATCGGTGCAAAACTTATACAATTTCGAGCCGCAACTAATTAACATGTAGAAACATCTTCAGATCTACCTAAAGAATATATTTGAAAACTCAATTAAGTCCATATATACAACAGAATAAAACTACTTATGCAACTAAACTATCCTAAACTAAACCAATTAAACTAAATAAATAAAAAAAAAAAAATAGAAACTACGCGGCGTCAAAAAATTCCTCCGCAACGCTGTCGGCTGGTAGCGTGCCCAGAAGGCTGGCAGCATTGTTCAGATCTTGTTTTGTGATGTTATAAAACAAAATATTTTCTTTCACAACATGTGCTTCTGATCTTTTAATGAGAAACCTGAAATGTCAAGCGGTTACTAACTACAGAATTGTTTTACTTACTTGCTGTAATTAAGATTAAAGGTTAATTATATTTGGAGATGGTGTATCAGACTGATAGGCGGAGTGGAGCTGTGACGTAATTTTACGCTTATATTTATTTTATGGGGTCACGGACGATTGGTAAAATAGCAGATCTGATATAGGAAAGAAAAAGACTGATTCTATTGGGAAAAGTCGATCGCTCTGTAGAAATGCTGATATTTTGTCATATCTGCCTCCGTTGTCCAGTGGATAGCGCATGCGACTGCTGATTGGAGGTCCCGGGTTCGATTCCCGGGTCGGGCAAAAGTGTTACTTACAATATAATTTGAGCATAAGAAAATGAATTCAATAAAATTTACATTTGTCTTACATACATACGTAGTCTCACGCCTATATCCCCGAAGAGGTAGGCAGAGGTATATTGCTACACCCACTTTTCGCCAGATTTATTTTAGTCCCACGTAATAGGGGGCGAGCCTATTGCCGTACCGGGCACATTACCAGACTCCGTGCAGCTACTGAGAATTTCGTATCGGATTAACCCAAAAACACTTTGCCCGACCCGGGAATCGAACCCGGTACCTCCGATCAGCAGTCGCATATGCTATCCACTGAACCACGGAGGCAATAAAATTAATGTTCATAATTCCCTGTAGTGTATTATCGTAATCACTCTTAATTATTTATTTTTAATTTTTGTCCCCCAACGCCTATCTCCAACAAATATTCTGTGTAAGTAGAGTACAAAGGGCGACATTATCGCTAAAGGCGATTTCTGCGAGCAATCTTTGTGCATGGCATTTACTTATCGTGTACGTAATCAAAGAAAGTGTTTCTTGGAATAATGAGTAAGTAGATAGTGATTGTTCCTACGCAGGAAACGGCGCTTAGGTAATTTACTAGAGAAAATTAGAAACCTTTGTGCCAAAATAAATAAGCAGACAAAATTTGTGAAATTATAACATTTATTACTTACTAGATGACGCCAGCAGCTACGCCTGCAATTTTTTTTAATTTACCCGTTTTGGCCGATCCCGTGGGTATTTCGGGAAATCCCTTCTTAGTGCATCCCTACGGTCCCCAAGGAACACACATGCCAAATTTCAGCTTCCTGCGCCCAATAGTTTCGGCTGTAGCGTGTCTGTCAGTCAGTCAGTAACGCAAGGATTTTATATATACAGATAAATAAGCAGACAAAATTTCTGAAACTATAACATTTATTACAGAGTGATCTATAATAAGAATGCCGATGTTTTTTCTTTTGGAAAACTAACAATATAACTTTTATTAGGCTTAAATAGGAGGAAAATTGTATGACGTGGCTGTAAAATAAAATAAACATATTATTACATACTAATTGGTAGGCTACTTCTCCGCTCCCGTAGCTCATAGCGTGATGTTCTATAGCCTTCGTCGATAAATGGGCTATCTAACATTGAAATATTTTTTCAAATCGGACCAGTAGTTCCTGAGATTAGCGCATTCAAGCAAACAAACAAAGAAACTAACTCTTCAGTATATTATATTATCAGTATCTTGTATTAGTATTAGATTAGATAGCAATGGGAAATATCCGTCCACACACACACACACAACGTCACGCCTTTTGTCCCCGAAAGGCTAGGGAAAGGTGTATTTCTACACCCACTTTTCGCCAGATATACCTTAGTCTCACGTAATAAGGTGCGAGCCTATTGCCGTACCGGGCACATTTCCAGACTCCGTGCTGCTACTGGGAATTTCGTGACAGGAAAACCCAATAACACTGCCCGACCCAGGAATCGAACCCGGGACCTCCCGATCCCACGCGCACATTTATGCCGCGAGACCAACGAGGCAGTCGTATAGGGTTTGATGTCGAGTTTTCCGTCTCTACGCAAAGATGGTATTTGCATCGTGTTATCCCTTAGTCGCCTCTTACGACACCCAAGGGAAGATAAGGGGGTGGTGACACTTGTATTCTATGCCGTCAACCACACGGCATAGAATACAAGTCCGTCCACACATTTAAGGGAATTATGCGAATATCAGACTCTAAAGTCTCCAATCATACAGACTTCTTATTACAAACTGTAGACAGTTGACGTCCCCATTTCTCGTAATCACGCCGTTCACGAGTCTAGCACGGAGATAGTACGTGTGAGTACACGCATCGACCAAATCTAATCACGCTGATGTGTGTGACAATCTTCTATAGAGGTCAAAAAGTGTGACCTGATAGTCGCTGAACTGTAATGTTCGGAAATCGATGCCAACCACAAAACATTCAATATAAGAATTTATACTTTCGTGGTCTAATATTAGTTCCAAATTGTATTGTATCGTTGAAATTAAACTACAGTTTACGGATTTTATCGCGTTGTATTGGTTTCACTAGTTATTACATTTAAAACGGCTTATCTAGAAGCTATATTTTTATTACTAGCCGACGTTTCGAATTATTTACAGGATTCATGTTCATGGCAGACTGAGGTGATATTTGTATTTTTCTTGAATGTATAAGTTATCTCAAAATACCCGAACATTTTTCAACTACTGGTATTACTATTTACGCAGAATGAGCTCACAGTGTCCTTAGGTCTTCTGGTGACTTTGTCCTTCTTGGGTTTCATTAGCATTATGACAGGGTCCCAAGCTGGAGGAACATTTCAACAGTCTTCCCTATTGAAATTTGGGTATTTTTAATTGCAATATCCTCACATATCATCCTTGGAAGAAAACGGTGTTCTTTTGCGGGTATCTATGGTTCATCCAATCGTTTAACTTGTTGCAAAATAAAGTGATCATATGTTGTGGGCAGCAGGTTACACAAATTGGCGCTCTAACTGGAGTTCTGCAACTCCGACGAGTAGTCTCTACATTAAATAGTCTGTTCAGAGTACCAGTTTGTTGAACTCAGACAAAACATGTGCCAGCAGCGAGGAGATACGACATTCACCGACATTTCTGACGCCTCTTCTTTCAGGAAATTAAGTACATGGTAATGCGTCCACAGTGGCAAAATGTAGAGTTCTTGCACGTAGGCGATATGTCTTTGGTTCTCTTTGGTAACTCTTTGGCGGCATAAACGTTATGCTCTTCTGCGACCTCATGCAGCTTCCACCAGGAAGTTAGTATTCGTATTAAATTTGTTAACAAGAAAGTCTTTCCTGTTCTAGCACCCCAAGCTTTTACAATCAAATATTGTAAGCACATAGTTTACACTTCAGCCCAGAAATAGAGACAACTTGAACGATCCATAATTTATTTTTTGTTTTTACGTGCATTTATAAAAGCTTAGTCTCACAGCACAGACTCCTGGTGGTCGAATTAAAAATTCGGCTGAGCTCGAAAAGAACCAAGGAGCAGCTACCCCCAAAAGTAAAATGGCATATGTTAGAGAAGAATGAATGTGCAGTAGAATTCAGAAATAGAGTGGTAGATAAAATGATTGAGATGGGCGATATGAAGGATTGCAGCGTGAATGAGAGTTGGGAGGAGATGAGTAAATGTATGAAGTGCGTGGCAAAAGATGTTTTAGGAGAATCGAAAGGAAAACGTATGAAAGATAAGGATACCTGGTGGTGGACAGAGGAAGTACAGAGTGTGCTCAAGGAAAAGAAAGCAAGGTTTAAGGAATGGCAGCTGATGAAAGAAGGTAATGACTCGTTGAAAGAGAGTAAGAAAAAGAAGTATGATGAATGTAAGAAAAGAGCCAAAAAAGCCGTTGCCTTAGCTCGAGCAAAAGCCCTTGACAATATATACGGATTAATTGAGAAGCCGGAGGGCCAAAAGTATTTATACCGACTGGCTAAGGCTAGAGAGAGAAAGGCGAGGGATGTATCCCATATCAAGTGTATGAAAGACGAAACAGGAGTGGTTCTTACGGATGATGATAGGATTAAAGAAAGATGGAGAACATATTTTGAAAAATTAATGAAAGAAAGAAAAATACATTTATTTGCAGCAAATTATGCAATACATACACAAGACACAGTTAATTACAAAAAGAAAAAAAAAATTACTGCAAAATGGTCGCAACTCAGCAAAATGCTAGTTTTGAGAAAAACTAGCGCTGGTCTTCCGTTGCGACCATGTTTGTTAATAATATACCTTATAAATTTAATTTAACACAACTAATACATCTGACAGCATAAAAATAATAGTAATAATAATAGCGTTTTTTGATAGCAATATGTTAACAATACAATCTTTATATTTGCACCCCAGTTAAAACTAAAAATTACGTTAAAATGGACATTAATGTTAGCGACTGTCATTTCTCTATCTAGTTATATAGTTATATAGCACTTGTGTCATGCAGCTGTGTTTCCTGGCCTTTTTGGTGATCGAGTAAATATTTCTTTAGTGTTGACCTAAAACGTTGAACATGAATGAAGAGAATGATTGGTGCAAAATGCTTGAGAACAAGGCGAAGAATATTGGACTAGTGAATGTAATAAGTAAGGATGAGGTAAGACGGGTTGTGAGTGGAATGAAGAATGGGAAAGCATTAGGACCAGATGGAATACCAGTAGAAGCATGGAAGGTGTTAGAGGAGGATGGATGGGCGTGGCTGACTTTATTCTTCAATAAGATGTTGCATGAGGAGACAGTACCCAAGGAATGGTGCAGGAGTTACCTAGTGCCCATGTTTAAAAATAAGGGAGATGTCCAAGAATGCAACAATTATCGGGGAATAAAGTTAATGCCTCATAGTATGAAAGTATGGGAGAGAGTAATTGAGCGACGTTTGCGAGCAGAGAGTGAGATTTCACGTAACCAATTTGGTTTTATGCCTGGTCGAGGTACGGTGGATGCCATTTTTGCACTTCGCCAAATTTGTGAAAAATACAGGGAGGCGCATAAAAATCTGCATATGGTATTCGTTGACCTCGAAAAGGCATATGACCGGGTACCGCGTGAAGTCTTGTGGTGGGCCCTCAAGAAGAAAAGAGTGCCTGAAAAGTACCTGAAGTTGATCCAAGCTATGTATGCTGAATGCCACACGCAAGTCCGGTCCACAGCTGGAATCACAGCCAGATTCGATGTGGCTGTAGGCTTGCACCAAGGGTCGGCTCTTAGTCCTTACCTCTTCTTGTTGATTATGGATGCCATATCATCGGACATACAGGAAGAGGCACCCTGGTGCATGCTGTTTGCCGACGACATCGTCCTGGTAGCAGAAAGTGGACAGGAGGTGCAGAGCAAGCTGGAAGAGTGGCGGCAGAGACTGGAGAACGTAGGCCTTAGGATAAGCAGAACCAAAACTGAATACATGTTCTGTGACTTTGGCGGCCTCTCTAGTCCAAGCCCGGTTACACTCGACGGTATACCCCTACCAGTATGCTCCGACTTTCGCTACCTCGGTTCACTCCTGCAACACGACGGCGAAATTGACCGAGATGTTCGGCAAAGGATCAACTCAGGATGGATGAAATGGCGACAGGTCTCGGGCACAATATGCGATCCTAAAATGCCTTTGAAATTCAAGGGACGCATATATAAGGAGGTTATAAGGCCTGTGGTATTGTATGGAGCTGAGTGTTGGGCTACTAAAAAGATGGATGAAAAACGATTACATGTGGCAGAGATGAGAATGTTGCGATGGATGTGTGGAGTTACGAGAATGGATAAGATTAGGAATGAATACGTGAGAGGTAGTCTGAAAGTGGCGCCTATAGACGAGAAAGTGAAAGGAAGTCGTTTGGCTTGGTATGGACATATTATGCGAAGAGATGATATGTATTTAGGTAAGCAAGTGATGAATATGAAGGTAGAGGGATGGAAAGGGAGAGGGAGGCCAAGGAAAAGATGGATGGACTGTGTGAGGATGGATATGAAAGAGAAAGGGGTAAATGATCAGATGACGGGCGACAGAAAAGAATGGAAGCCAAGGACGTACTGCGCCGACCCCAAATAGATTGGGACCAGGGCAAGAAGATGATGATGACGTGCATTTATAAAAGCGTGTTTTTCTAGTGATTTTTTAAACTATTGATTTATTAATTCAGAAGGAGGCAGAAGTAAAGGCAAAGTACATGTTCTGCCTGCATGCAAAACTTCAGTGGGCGGATATCATTATTATTTGATTACTTTCTGTAAAAATCATTCTCCACCTTTGTATATTGAATAATGACCGATAATGTCTGAATTAGACCGACGGGTGATTGGTCTAAGCAGCTTTCGTGATTCACCTCACGAAGTCACGGCACTGTTTGATTAAATACGTCTCCATCGTAACAACTATGCAATTTGGAGACATTTTTAATGAGAATTAGGATGCCTGCAGCTACGCTTAGTTAGTCCTTTTCGTTGGACAATTCCTTCTCAGTCCACTCCTACATACATGCCAAATTTCAGCTTCTTGTGCCCAATAGTTTTGGCTGTAGCTTGTCTGTCAGTCAGTCAGGAACGCAAGCATTTTATATTACAGAAGATTAATTTACGCCTGTATTACAGTATTTACTAACCGGATAAGTCTATTATAATATAATGCAGTTTAAAAAGAGGTTTTATGACTATAAGAAACTATCGTGGCGTGATGAAACTAGTTTTAAAATTCTAGCAAGATTAATTAACATGTAAGCTACTAGCATTTTTCTCAATAATAATTATAACATAACGAGTAAGTAATTATAGCAGATTCATTCATAACAATAACATGCTTCAGTTGTATATTGTCAGTTAGCAGTGCCCGCCTCCTCACTCGCATTATTATTATATTTTCGTTTTCATCATCAGCCTTCAACAGTCCACTGCTGGACTAGGCCTCTCCTTTGAAAGGAGGAATTGGCCTACTTTACCACGCTGGCCAAACGGGTTGGTATAGGGTTTGTATCAAGTTTTCCTTCTCTTACAGTGCTGTTCTCTGCATAATATGCTCCCTCAGTCGGCTCTTACGACACCCATGGTATGATATGGGGTGGTGACATTCCGTATTCTTAATCCGTTATCACTCGGACATTTAAGATAAATATTTTCGTTTTAACAACTTAACTGTCCCTATACAATACAATTTACAACTACCCCAAGTCCATCGTGTTTTCTTTTTTGATAGGTTAATAACATTCACATTCTCGTATGTAAATATAATTCATAAAAATAATTGGTGTTTTTATTTGATTTTATTTATTTGCCTCATATATGACTCATGGACGTGGGATAAAATATTCCCGTTTCCCACGTTCTATGAGTCATATGTGCACACACCAACTATTGACAGTAAATTGACAAATTACGAACTGTCACTGCTCTAGAAAAAGTGCATTGCTATTTGAGGTTATACTCGTAATTTTGTTTTCATTAGTTATTTATTAAAATGGCGGCAAACAATTACACTACGGAAGAATTAGTGCGTTATTTAGAAAATTCTGATACCGACCAAGACCCATTCAGTGGAGGCAGCGATGAAGAAAGAAAGAAGCTGTTATAAATGCTAGGTGTATTTATAACGAACTGGCACCAGAATTGTCTGTTTTGAGTGTTCAGAAACATTTAGTTCGGTATTTTCTCGGGCCAGCAGCGTGGACTACAATACCGAACGTGCCTCAAATGCCTTCGCTTTCTCTGACTCCCAGCTCTTCACCTACCACTTCTTCAGCTGACCATTGTCTTCAAGAAATGCCGCGAAATATTACATACAATAAGTTAGTACGGAAGAGATGTACTGGTTGCTATGTAAAATTAAAAATTCAGGGGAAGTTGGCTCTAAAAGCCAAGCGAGTGCACACAGAGTGCAAAGCATGTAAAAAAGCATATTGTTTGGATTGCTACAAAGAAAACATGTGTGACTGATTGGTTTCTGTAATAAATATAAGAAATTTCCTCAATAAACATTTTTATTTCATTGTTGTTATTTTTGTTTTATTTCGTACCAAATACAAGGCCTGATACCATAGATATAAAAAAAATTGCGAAATCTTATTTTGTTTTCTTATAGGTTAGGTTTTTTGCTATACGTTCACGTAATTATAATTATAATATTACTCCACGCTCATAACAAAATTATGTGCCAAAGTTGTATAAAGAAATGAGTCACCTGTGACTCTTGAACTTATTCCAAAAGTTCCTTCGTGAGTCATATTTGACTCATTGGACAGTTAAGTTGTTAATGGATGTAGAGGAAGCGCGTGAGGTTTGTAAGGATAGAAGCAAGTGGCGTTCTGTTGTCTCTGCCTACCCCGACGGGAAAAAGGCGTGAGCATATGTATGTATGTATATTTTCGTTTTAACTGAATAAAAATATATCTCCCTGGTTTCCTATATATCTATTGCCCAATAATTAGTAATATCCCAAGTTCTTGGGGTCACCGTCGCCGTCACAGATAAACACTTAGCCTTGACGATAAACACATAGTATTATCTGAACCCAGCACCATTACAGTGCGCAGTAGCACGAGACACCGTTGACCCATGGGTCAGTACATGTATATAAAAGCTATAGTGTAAAGAGAATAATTGTATTGTCATTATTCTTAATGGGCAACCGTGCTATGATATTGCGCAGTATCTTGACGATGTGCCATAGCAACAGTAATAACAATTTTTAACATACATACATAATTATATATACTCACGCCTTTTTCCCGTCGGGGTAGGCAGAGACAACAGAACGCCACTTGCTTCTATCCTTGCAAATCTCACGCGCTTCCTCTACACTCATTACAATTTTTAACATTACCTAAACAATTTTTAAATTTAGCCTAGTTTAGTGCTTTTATATATTTTTTTAAATAACCGTATTAATTAACCACAACATTGTGGACAATCTAGCTCATTTATGGCAAATGCAATGTAATTACTTAGTTATTTAATTATATAAAACTGGACGATGAAAAGAGTGGCCTGAGTTTCTTGACTGATTCTTCTCAGGGCTCTACTTTCTGAACAGGCATATTTTTCAATACTCAATTATGTAAATATGCATTTATACTACCTTTTTTCTTATATTATTATCTATGACTTCCTGACGTGTCCAAAAAATTTTTGAAATTTTTACATACATACATACATATCGTCACGCCTTTTATCCTTGAAGGGGTAGGCAGAGGTGTATTTCTACACCCACTTTTCGCCAGATATACTTTAGTCCCACGTAATAAGGGGCGAGCCTATTGCCGTACCGGGCACATTTCCAGACTCCGTGCTGCTACTGAGAATTTCGTGATAGGAATACCCAATAACACTGCCCGACCCAGGAATCGAACCCGGGACCTCCCGATCCCACGCTCACATTTATGCCGCGAGACCAACGAGGCAGTCGTATAGGGTTTGATGTCGAGTTTTCCGTCTCTACGCAAAGATGGTATTTGCATCGTGTTATCCCTTAGTCGCCTCTTACGACACCCACGGGAAGATAGGGGGTGGTGACACTTGTATTCTATGCCGTCAACCACACGGCTAAATTTGAAATTTTTATGGAAATAAACATATATTATTTGAGTTTAAACAACTAAGTACTTTTAAGACAAACCGCCTTATTATAAAGGACTAGAGGACGCCAGCAGCTACGCCTGCATTTTTTTTAAATTTACCCGTTTTGGCCGATCCCATGGGAATTTCGGGAAATCCCTTCTTAGTGCACCCCTACGGTCCCCAAGGAACATACATGCCAAATTTCAGCTTCCTGCACCCAATAGTTTCGGCTGTAGCGTGTCTGTCAGTCAGTCAGTAACGCAAGGATTTTATATATGAAGATAACTCAAAAACTACTGGTCAGATTATAAGGATTCAAATAAAAAAGTAATCATCAAAATTCAATCCACCTTATGAAAAATCTGAGGTAAGTAGGTTACATATAAAATACTGTCGAATTAATAACTTGCTTCTTTTTTAATGAATTAGTCGTCGACACTTAAAAATTAATTAGTCTATCATTTTGTTTTATATTTTTCAAATTCTCCTAAAGCCACCCCTTTCCCTTCAGATCTCTCAACGATAAATTCCTCTTAATCAAACTTTTTCTTGGGATGTATCTATGGCTACCTTGACTCCTAAGGGATCCGTGTTCATTACAGACACCGAGACATGTGAAAGTAATAATAATATCAATAATAATAATATATAATGGTCTCATTGCCAAGAGCCTCGACCACCATCTCAAGAGGCTCTCGTTAGACGGCTGGATCAAGTCCTCTATACAGAAGGCAGTATTGTTGGACACGACGCGCATAGTTCGGAGGTTCCTCTCTCTGGAGCCCTAACCACCGGTAGCTTGGTCCCTGTACCCGATACCGGTGGGTCTCCGGGGTCCTATTTTATATGGTTAATTTTTTTTATTTAAGTGTATAAAATTCTACCATGAGAAAAGATGTAATAAAGAGGAATAATAATATTCTACCACATACACACATCACCATCTAGTCCCAAACTAGCTAAGCTTGTGTTATGGGTGCTAGATAATGGATAAACATACATAATATATACTTTTTTTTTGTAAACACATACATATTATACATAGAAACACCCAGACTAAGACAAACATCCATGTTCATGTACACAAATGACTCGAGCGGGAATCATAGCCGCGACCTTCGAGGCAGCAGTCGCTTACACTCCCGCTGCGCCAACCGGTCGTCAAAGTAAATAAAAGCTTGTAAAAGGTATCCAAGATTACATATTTTTACTGTTAGATCACCCTTACTATCTAGGTAAAAAAACATCTTTTATTTCAATAATCATACCATACTGGTAACAATGAAGTCTATTTTTCATATTTTCACACATGGATTAGAAATATGTTACAAACTTCGTAAAGGGAATGTAATTTTATAGGTGTGTACAATAGCAGATGTTATTCAATGTTTATAAAACTTTACTTGGTATCACTAATATTATAAAAGTAGCAGCTAAATCTAGGCACGGGTGCACAATAATAGCCTATGTTACACAGAGATAATGTTGTTGGAGGCAGCGATAGCCTACTGGAGATACCAACAGACTGCCATGCACAAGGTATCGGTTTTGATTCCACGGCGCACACCACTGACTTTTCGGAGTTATGTGCGTATTGAATTGTTAATTATCGCTTGTCCCGTGCCTCGGAGAGCACGTTAAGCCGTCGGTCCCGGTTGTCATGAAGATCTTTGACAGTCGTTATAGGGCGTCAGTACCTTCTAAATAAACTGACACTAGTCTAAACCATGGAATATTGCTATCCCTTAGGGTTGCGGAGGTCAGACAGGCAGTCGCTCTGTGGAAAAGCGAATATTCCGCCAAATCCGGTCAGAGTAGTAAGCGGACCCCAGGCTGAAACTGGGATAACGCTAGGAGGATGATGACACAGAGATAATGTTGCATTCCAGTGGTGAAAGAATTATTGTTATTTGTCGAGTAGTTTTTGAGTTTATTCGTTACAACCATACAAACGTTGAAAATAACATTATGACAAAGTAGGTACTTTTAAACTTTCGCGGCTTGCACACAGTTACCTATAGTTACGTAACGGATCTAAGTATATTGCGTAATCTTAATTTTTTTATTTATAGTCTCACGCCTGTATCTCCGAAGGGAGTAGGTGAAGTGTAGATTACACCCACATTTCGCCATGAATTTTTAGGTCCCACGTAATAGGGGGCGAGCCTATTGCCGTTACCGGGCACATCACCAGACTCCGTGCTGCTACTGAGAATTCGGAAAAACCCAGTAAAGGTGATTTTCCACCAGAGTGGCGAGACGAGACTAGGCGAGAAGAGAATTGACATCGCACTGACCCTTTTCCACTAAAAATTGCCATCGCGAGCTCGCGCGTGACCGCCGCGCCGCCCGTAGGCTTCATTAGATAAAGATATAGGTACAGTGCTGTTTGAGTTCGTCTTGCAATACTCACGCAATTTCTATCGCAAGAAGCGTGTTTCTGTTGCAAAGTTAATCTATACTCTATGGCGGAAGCAATACGGTTCATTTTTACACAAACAAATATTTCAATTCACGCCTCGCATATTCTCGCCAATCCACACTGTTTCCACCAAAGATGCGCTGGGAGAGAATTGAAAATTTGCCATACAAATTTCAATTCTCTCCTCGCCTCGCCTCGTCTCGCCACTCTGGTGGAAAATCAGCTTAACACTGCCCGACCCGGGGATCGAATCCGGGACCTCTGATCAATAGTCGCATACACTATCCACTTGACCACGGAGGCAGTTTGCATAATTATGTGAAAATAACGTCTTTCTATGACCTCTGCCGGTGTCCCCGTGCTGAAATGTCGCGTCGTAGTAAATATGAGGATTTCACCTTTATTTTTAAATAATTACGCGATATACACCTGGTACATAAATATAAGTAGTTAGGTATTATGTTCAAAGAAACAATTAGGGATACATACATATATTGCATATGTATGTATCCCTAATTTTAAAAATAATAACTGGCCGTAACTTTGAGCCCCTATTTCAATCCCTTAATAATAATGAATGGATTGAAATAGGGGCTCAAAATATTTTTGAAAACGATAAGGGTAAGCTAGGTCTCCATATCCATGGTCTCCAAATCTCTCCTAATAGGTATGCTAAATTCATCAAATACAGGATTTTATAAAATTTGCAAGCTTTCGTTTTGACGTGAAAAGTAACTTACATAATATATACGCTGCATTTAAATAATGGAAGTATTAAAGTGATAAGTACCTAGTAACACATAGACTGCAAAACAAATTTTAATGGTATTTGGTACGCAAGTGTCTACATTAAGGTGTGCCTAAAAAACGTTCAATATATCTCAAATCCGTGTGCAACAAGTTAAATAGGTCGCGAAATGATAATTTTAAACATTCACATTTTCGTCACTTTGTAAAATTAGTGTATTTTTTTTTTCAAGAAAAAAGTTGTTCACTGGACTTTTTGTTTTGTTTTTCACACCCGAATTTTCAAATTGTTGTATATTACAACATTCGTCACGTCACACTTTATTACGAGAAAAAGTAGCCCTACATTTATTATTCTGATGTGTAAGCTATACTCCTGCAATGTTAAATCAAAATCCATTCAACAAGTAAAAAACATTCATGGATATATCCTTCCTCATAAACATAAACATTTTTAAGAGCATTAAGATTTTTCAAATGTATCTGAAAAATGATTTCATAAAATCAAATTGTTTCAAGCTTACTAATAAAAACACGAAGAGGCGAAAAGTGTGT
Source organism: Euclidia mi (assembly GCA_944739405.2). Classification (NCBI taxonomy): domain Eukaryota; kingdom Metazoa; phylum Arthropoda; class Insecta; order Lepidoptera; family Erebidae; genus Euclidia; species Euclidia mi. The sequence goes on from OX123206.2 coordinate 2,476,401, forward strand.
GCATGTATAGGTATTTGTTACTTTTTCACGCAAAACCTACAAAACAGGTTTTGGTGAAACTACAGTTTATAGCTAATTCATCAGAATACCAGACAGTCCAACCGTCATCGCGATAATCGACACACACACGCGGGAGAAACCGGGGGGAGTAGCTGTATTACTTCAACTAGATGAGCCCGCGGTTACACCCGCGTTATTTAAGGCTACTGCTCCGCTCCCGTGGCTCATAGCGTGATGTTATATAGCCCATAGCCTCCCTCGATACATGCCCATTTATCGAAGAAGTCTATGGGCTATAATGTACGAGCATCAATCTCCTATCACAACTAATAAAATCAACCACAATGGATAGAGACAAGTATTCTTCCATTGCTTTGTTTACGGAAATTTGTATTTTTAGGTTTCTCGTGACGAAGAATCCACTTATACAATTACGATTAAAAAGTAAAGAAACTGTAGAACAATAGAGAAACATTAATAGTAACTAATTCAATAAGAATTACTTTGTCCTGTTCCTTTAGAAATTACTCAAAATTTGAACCGACCGACCAATTTGAAAATTATTTCAGTGTTAGATAGCCCTATCTAACACGGAAATATTTTTTGAAATCGGTCCAGTAATTCCTGAGATTAGCGCGTTCAACCAAACAAACAAACTCTTCAGCTTTATATATTAGTATCTATAAAATTCGCCGTAGCATGCCGCTGCCAAAACACTTCGCAACATAAAAACTAGGTTAACTCTGCAACTACATGATTATCGGCTAGCCGTAGTCTGGTCACAGATACGAGTCTGGGGGACGTACAGATAAACTTGGCATCTGATCCGAGGTGAATGGACGCACGATTCGGCGTGTTACTACGCGCTGTAGCGATGCCAATTATACTTCATTCATGATAATAATAACGAAAATATTCATGAATTTGTTACGTGATAATGCTCGTCGAATATGCAAATTGTGGGTGGGGGGCACTGGGGGCTAGCAACATTAAGGTTTGTAAATTCGTGTTTTGAATAACGATGATGCACGACGTACTCAGTAGAGTCTTGGCAATTGACTCGTAATTGCAATCATAAGTCTTGCCTGAGCCAGCATTTGGTTTTCAACTTTTTAACTGATACGTTTACTTTCAATGGCTGAAATTAAGCAGCAAATAAATGAAGGTTCGCCGTGTGGTTGACGGCGTATAATACAAGTGTCGCCACCCCCTATCTTCCCGTGGGTGTCGTCAGAGGCGACAAAGGGATAATACGATGCAAATACCGTATTTGCACGTAGAGACGGAAAACTCGACATCAAACCCTATACCAACCCGTCTGGCCAGCGTGGTATAGTAGGCCCAGCCCTCCTAATTTGCTCACAATACTATTGTGACTCAAATTACGAGAGGCCTATGTCCAGCAGTGGACTTGAGTAGGGAGTGAAAGGCTGCAACGCAAATGGATATTATATATAAATGACATAAATACACAAGGCAATTCTAGCAAAGCATCTTGACACTCCTTATTTTTGGTGACATCCGTATTTTTTCGTGTTTCTTCTAGAAACTTTAAGATTCAGATTTTCTGATGCTTTAGTCAAGAACAGTTTAGTCAAAGATTTTATCTTTTATTAGGTATTAAACGTTATCTTCGCGAAGATAACATGTGAGTACTTAATCTGTAAGGATTGCACTTCAGTCATATGTGATGTTGACGTCAACAGCTCATATTGGAACTAGTCCAAACATGCATCTAGATGAGTCATAATAAATTTCAGTAAGACTTGGTATATAGTTGATTTTATTCTTTTATTCGTGAGTCAGGTTACCCTTTACACTGATTATAAGTATTCTTTTTTTAAAGTTAACTCCCGCATTAGGTCTAAATCCTGTGTCGCGGTGGACTTTACAAATATACAACTAACGGACACAATGAACACCCAGACTCCAAACAACAATAATAAAATTGTATCCTGTATGGGCTGAAAACTGGCAATTTTCAGAAATCTGTCAATCATAAACATTTCTGACAGTATGTTTTTAGGGTTCCGTACCTTAAAGGTAAAATACGGGACCCTATTACTAAGCCTCCGATGTCTGTCTGTCCGTCACCAGGCTGTATCTCATAGACCGTGATAGCTAGAAAGCTGAAATTTTCACAAATTATGTTTTTACGTTGCCGCTATAACAACAAATATTAAAAATAAAAATGCAATGCAACAAATATTTAAAACAAAAAACACGTTTATTGTATCCCATACAATAAACGTGTTTTTTGTCGTATTTTTGCTCAAAATTACTAACGGTAACAGGTAGACGCTTAAAATTTTCACAGAATATGTAGTTGTACACACACACACACACACACACATATATATATATATATATATATATGTATATACCACATATACACACACACACACACACACACACATATATATATATATATATATATATATATATATATATATATATATATATACCACATATACACACATACCTTTCCAACACATACACACACATACACAACGTCACGCCTTTTATCCCCGAAGGGGTAGGCAGAGGTGTATTTCTACACCCACTTTTCGCCAGATATATCTTAGACCCACGTAATAAGGGGCGAGCCTATTGCCGTACCGGGCACATTTCCAGACTCCGTGCTGCTACTGGGAATTTCGTGACAGAAAAACCCAATAACACTGCCCGACCCAGGAATCGAACCCGGGACCTCCCGATCCCACGCGCACATTTATGCCGCGAGACCAACGAGGCAGTCGTATAGGGTTTGATGTCGAGTTTTCCGTCTCTACGCAAAGATGGTATATTTGCATCGTGTTATCCCTTAGTCGCCTCTTACGACACCCACGGGAAGATAGGGGGTGGTGACACTTGTATTCTATGCCGTCAACCACACGGCATTACCTTTCCATATACCTTTCAAAATAAATAATAAAGGGAGCTCCCAAACAACAAACGTAATATTTAAGCAATTTGTTACTCAATCTTAATAAACAGGTAGAAACTTAAATATTTAAGTATATATACAACAAACGGATTTTCTTTTATAGATGCTGGTACGGAACCCTTCGTGCGCGAGTCCGACTCGCACTTGCCCAATTGTTTTATTCTGTTTAAGAGCGTATATGTATGCATGTATTTGCGGAGTTGTTGGCAATAGTGACTTTATGCAGCTGCCGTTCCAAATCCATATGGGGATTCACTGACTAAAGCCTTGGATAATTTTGCATTTTTTTCCATTTAGGTAATAAAGTCCGTGTGGTGAAGGATTAAGAATACGGATTGTCACCACCCCATATCATCCCATGGGTGTCGTAAGAGCCGACAGAGGGAGCATATTATGCAGAGAACAGCACTGTAAGAGAAGGAAAACTTGATACAAACCTTATACCAACCCGTTTCGGTAGCGTGGTATAGTTGGCCAATTCCTCCTTTCAAAGGAGAGGCCTAGTCCAGCAGTGGACTGTTAAAGGCTGATGATGATGAATAAATTTAGGAAATGGTAAGCAATCTCAAAAGTAACCTCAAAACTACCTGGAGATGCACGTGTCATTATGAAAATATAGTGGGCGTTTAATATGCCTCTGCCTACCCCTTCGGGGAAACAGGCGTGAGTCTATGTATATATGTATTATAAAATACTGGTATAGGAATTTAAACTTTCGTGGTCACTATCATTACTTTTTACTGTTCTATTATACAGATGAGTACATCCGTGAACATGGCGGGCGCTTGCAACAGTGCCGAAATATCGGTTACTCAAAATAAAGGTACATACATAGACTCACGCCTGTTGCCCCGAAGGGGTAGGCACAGGCATATTAAACGCCCACTTTTCGCCAGTGTTTTGATCCCACGGAATAGGTGGCGAGCCTATTGCCGCTTTCGGGATATTTTGTTTACCAGAGCCTCGTCCGTTGATCGGCAGGTGCACCACTTGCAGGTGAGGTTGGCTTGGGACCCTAAGTTCTTGGCGGGAACCCTATGCACCCTCCAAATAAAGGTACGTGGTATATATCCCGTAGGAACGGTAAAAAGTAAAAATATTGGTATTTTTAAGTTCAAAAATAAAAGCAACAACCTTATCACAATCTAATGTCGCTACATAATATATTATCATGTACATAATATTGCTAATAACTTATCAGCTAATGACACAAATATTGGTCAAAATAAAAGTTTCGCCATGACGGCCTTGGATTACCCGTATGCTTCGTATTTATCTTGTTAATGACGGAATCTTTTGATAAATTGTTTCAAAGTGCGGATATATTAATCGCCTATTGATAAGACTTTGATTGATGATGTATAGGGGACCTAGATTTCCTCTGAAGTCTAGGTATCGGTGTAATTGGAGCTCAACTGGGGCAACAGGCAAGGGCGTTGCAAAGGGGGGGGGGGGGCGCAGGGGAGCAGCTAAAGAGACTCAAAAAACCCTAGAATTCATACTTTTTTCAGTAGGTACTTTTCTCATTTTCCATATCAACTTGCCCCTCCCTCCTGGGCCATCGGCTGGCGGCTTTGCTCCCCTCCTAGGCAATCGGCTGGCGACTCCCCTGGCAACAGGTACTTTATACTTTCGGTCCCAATATTTGATCCAATCATCGATTTGGCTTTTAGAGACACTTTTTGTATGGAGCTTATGATACATAATATGTCTCTATAGTAACCAAATCCATGGAACATGGGTGGACAAAGGACGGAAGGAGACAAATTTTGGTCATAATTTGTTTTATTTCTTCTTTTTTTTTCGGTGGAAAGCGGTGGAGGTTGGGACTGGGCGTAAGAGACTCTTCTAAAGACATTCGAGAGCAGTACTTCCCTTTGTAGAAGAGTCACACAAATGTACCAAACTGTGTTAACGCATGCGTGTCGACGTTACAATAATCGCAACATTAGGGATTGATAAAGGATTTTTCATTGAAAACATTACACTTATTTACTTTATTAATAATGATAAAAAATGTGCACATGAAAACTTTAAAAAGCCGTCATTTGAGTTGTACCATCTGGAACCGACTTGAAATATCGATTATTTATGAATGGTAATCATTAGTCGCATGTGTTGAACTTCACGTGAGGTCAAATGACGCCTCACTTTCAATAATTAACAGTACTTTGTAGTGTCATTAATACATAATAAAGGAAAAAGTTACTTTGTATGCTTATGAATTTTCACGGTCAAAGCACAGAGCCAACATAGTATAAAATCAGTACTTTAAAAATCAGTGTCCACGCAAGGGTAATCGTGGGTTAAACTTGTATTCCACTATGAATTATGTAAGCCAAAATGCTTTACCCAAATTTTTGGACAAATATTGTTGTGCCCGGTAGGGCAATAGGCTCGCCCCCTATTACGTGAGACCTAAAAAGTCATGGCGAAATGTAAGTTTAATATTACACCTCTGCCTACCCTTTCGGGGATACAGGCGTGAGTCTATAAATAAATAAAAAATATTTTGTTTTTCTAATTTGGTTCTTACGACGAACCCGGGATTAGCGCGCTGTCTGACACTAAACTAAGAAGGTAACGTGCGCCTCATAAAGTAAATAACTAACTGATGGATTTCCCGAAGCACCAAACAGAGAACAGACATCAGACGGGTCGCGAAAAAGTGCTAATCCAGGTCCTATATAGGACGTCCAGGATACCGTGGTGATTGAATTTGTCCTGTTCGATAGAGTAGTGTTACATCTCTGTTAACCCCAACTCGAATCATAATTTTTAGTGGAGCAGTGGACAGTTCACAATTTAAAGCCAAAAAAGAAAATTCTTATTCTTCTGCTCGAGTCGTTGGTACCGATTTCAAATGGCACCAGCCCATTATGTAGCCACAGCAACGGCATTGTCGGTGGCTTGACATAAATCGTCAAAGCAAATACCGGACATCGGACACAGGTGCAAATTAGTGTACTAAGCATGACATTATGCTATTCTTCTGTTCACTTAAAGAGGCGTTGAATGTACCTTTAATTTGGGTTTCCCACCTTGTAGACAAAAAAATAAAAAATATACTATTCCCAAATGATGAACGAAGTGTCCTTATTGCAGCAACACTTAAGAAATTATTTCTAACGGTGGATGCGTTAATGAGTCATTTCGTAATGTCTCTCATTTGTACCTGGCACACTGCCCGGTTTCTGTTGTCCGATACTTAGCCCATTTTACATACTATTATTCTACAAAACTATGTCGTCAATGATAAAGTCAGGAGAAAATTAACGTGTTGTGTTGCAAAGAGTTACCTGCAGAGTTTCGTAGTAAACTACTGGGAATCCACCCAGTTTGGTCCATGTCCTCCGTACGTCCCAGAAAATTTACCTGGAGAACTATAGGCACTTAAAGTCGAACTTTAGCATGATAATATAATTTAGTAGTTTTTCATGAGAGAGTAACAAATATCCAACTATATATGCTCGCAAACTTACCTATTTATTATATTTATTTTTATTTATTTATAGACTCACGCCTGTATCCCCAAAGTTGTAGGCAGAGGTGTAATATTACACCCACATTTCGCCATGCATCTTTAGGTCGCACGTAATAGGGGGCGAGCCTATTGCCGTACCGGGCACATTACCAGACTCCGTGCTGCTACTGAGAATTTCCTAACGGAAAAACCCAATAACACTTAGCCCGATCCTGGAATCGAACCCGAGACCTCACAATCCCACGCGCACATTAATTATAGGGTATATTAATATAAACAGTAATTTGAAATAACTTGTTTTTATGGGTAGCTCCCATGCTGCGAAATTGATATTATTTATTCGTCTATTACACCATGTGGAGTAGTTATCGTTAGATAGGACTTTCAATCTATTGAAGGATTGCTGTAACGGTTTTCTATTCGGAAGATTGCTTTGGATTCTGCGTTGTTGCTCCTGAGAAATTAGTGAAATCTATCATCTTGAATGGGTGAATGACTGTTTTTTTTATAGTCTCACCGAAGAAAATATTGTGTAGGTTGTAGATTCTGTCATCGGCCAGCAAATTAGAATCTTTGTCATATTGCTATTCAAAAATAACTTTATTGCAGGTTGATGACCTCACCTCAATTTTTCAAGTGCCCTGGAAATAGTTGCAGTCTGCAAAGAATATTTGTCTCTTTGCGCTGTGGCTCTTGGCTATTTGGCACCCACCGTGGGGCTATAAATCTCTATGCTAATTTCATCCTGGATTGCTCAAATTGGAAACTTTAGTTTAATCTATGCCGTTTAAACGAAGAAATGTATCTAGCACAAAAACGCCCACCTTACCGGCAATATTTGTCCACTTTTGCGGAAATTCGTTGTAATTTTTACAAATTTTGAAGCAAATAAACTCACGTTTTTATATTAAATTCGAGACCGGTCCATTATATCAATTTAGAAATTATGTTATCACCCAAGAATGAAAGAACAGGACCTAAACTTTTATTACTAATCCACAAATGAATACGTAGCCGAAGAATCTCGCTCATCTTTAACAATGTCATACATAATACGACACGTTTGGATACACAATTACGTCATAATCCGTGAATGAACGCGTGAATGGTAAATAAAATCCACGCTTGTTGTATAATACAATTAACACATTTAACACATAATACAATACAATGAACGCAATGTTTTGATGCCAAATTGTCTAATCTATCAGATAATAATTTATTGTGGCTTGGTAACTAGCGCCACGGACCAAAAAGGTACTCTAACGATGCTCGAGAAATGGGTATCGACTTTTTCCCTATGTTTTCCCGTGGCGTTCAACAATTGCCTTCGTGTTTCGGTATGTCACTGAATGATATGGGGTAGTGCCGAGAGTATTCTTAATCTGCCACCACACGAATGAAAACCCATACAAAAATATAATTATTTATTTTTGTCCACGCTTAAAAGACATTGCTTATTTAGACCACTTTTCGGTGTATTATAGGAATTAACAAAAGTAATGGATCGTTGAAACGTCATCCAATACTTATTATAAAAGTTAATTCTCTTGGCAAATGTGTTCATGAATATCCAGCGCCACATTTCTCTGAAACTCAGCCGCTCAGCGATGCGCTTTGGCAAACAGCCCACCGCTACGAAAACGGAAGTTTGTCCGCAGACATGCCCACGGGTTTACAGAGGAATTTCTTGCTGACTTATATAAACTACGTATGTCGATGATATGTTTACTTAAAATTTGTTTTAAATGATTATCGCTGTCGTTGTATTATGAAAAATTTCAGGATTGGAGTATTTTATAGAATAGGAAACATTCTTCACTGGCTTTTCTAGATTGGATTTACAAGCTACATACAACAGGAATACATGGCGATCTAAGATGCCTTTGCTCAGCAGTGGGATACCTTGAAAGGCTAGTTACAAAAAAAAGTTGCATGTCGACGAATTTTCTTGCGTCTACAACTTCAACGTTTATAACTGGCCGCGCACTATACGCAGCGTAAGCTTAGCAATAAACCTTCGTCAACCGCGACGCTGCCCTTAACTCGTTTTAACGTTTCAATTGGCCGACGACGCTTGCGTCACGTCTATTTTCGTCTCTGTCTAGCGCAGATTATCTCTAACAATTAGTTCCGCTCCACGAAGATGCTGTCAACTGTAACTAGATACTGTTGATAAGTTCGGATAAACAATGACTGGCTGATCGGTGGCCTTTGAATATACATTTTATCAGACATCAGAAAAGCTGGAATCAAATTATAAGGCAGTAAATAAAGTGTCTCTTGTCTCTCCTTTTAAAATCCAAAATTATCAACCCATCGCGGCAAGAAATGGCAAATGATTATAGTCAACAGAGTCCACCTCAAAGTCTTTGAATTCAAAGATCAAACGTTGTTAGAAGATAACCATATCTGCTCTTTGACAGTCACATATCTATACCTACACTCTATCCATATCTATCTATATCATCACGCCTGTCTCCCATTGGGGTAGGCAGAGACTATGGAACGCTACATGCTTCGGTTCAAACGTACCTCTTTCGCTTCCTCGACATTCATTAACCTCATTATTCGGTACTTTTAATTTGGCCCTTTTTTCAGTACGTCACCTATTTGGTCCAGAGGCGGCTCGTGAAAGATTATATTGGGTGTTCACTAAAAAAAAGATGAAACCGCTTACCATTTATTTTGTGAATGCTTTTATAATTAATAGTAAGATGACGTGCTAAATCATCGATACCTACCTGAACCGTCCACGCAGTAGGTATGGACAAGTTAACTCCGGCGCCACTAAACAAAATACACGGAAAACAAAACAGCTTTTTACTTCCTTCGCATTTTCGCAACCACATACATAACCAAAGCGTTTTATAGTTTTTAAAGTTTACGCTGTTATATTCCATATTAGTTACACAATTTAACTGTCTTTCTTAAACATATAGGTACCTACACACAATCACACATACAATAATTAACTATATTTTAAACACCAATCCTTTTCTAATTACCAACGCACTTGCAGAGAAATGTTTTGCTTTTGTTTACATTCAAACATACCGGCAAAACACTATTAAAAAAAAAACGGCCCACACGTTTTAATTTTTCTTCGTGACAAAATGGTCATATCATTTAGTCGGGTACTATATTCGTGCATGCGCACCTCGTCAAGCTAGCCAGGAGCGCCGCTCCGTATTTGGCTTATTTCTCATACAAATCTTTTGTCTCACGCGCCCAGAGCATAGAACGCTCTCTCTTTCGCACTCATTGCATTTCAGTATTAAGCGTTGTACTAAGCTTTCGTCGACCAAGAGCGCTGTTTTGAGCGCTCCACTCAACAAAAATACCTATGTATGTTTCAAGAGTGTGGACAAAATTATGATAAACAGCTTAGTAGTCAAATACTTATTTGTGGATATGCATTATAGAAAAGAGAATAGGTGTGTATTAAAATTATGTTTTTATAGAAAAAGTTTTTTAAGCGTTGTATAGGTAGGTACATATATTTTATAATTTTGGGAGTTCACTGCTCCAGCGCTCCTTTGAACGAGCCGCCACTGATTTGGTCGGCGTACCTCCGCCTAGGGCGTCCTCTACCGACATTTCTATTCATTCTCGCACGATACACTCCTTTCGTATTTCTTCTTTCATCCATCCGTTCCAAATGTCCATCCATGTTTTATATTAAAACTCGCAAAATATGCTAAATTTTCGCATCCAGAATTCCAAAATTAGGAGGAAACGGTATTTAGTAAGGTAACACACCATTATACTACAATAGATTCATTGATACTTACCATTGATAACCCTTTTCCACATAGTAATTGAACCGTAGGAATGGCGCTCTATGCACGAAATATGGTCAGAGAGCGAACAGTAGTCCTTCTGTAGCGAACACAACGATTCTGTTTCAAATAAGCAATACCCAAGTAATTATAGCATTCTCGATATCAGTAGTTACTTGAGTGCTCTTATGACTGATAGCTGCGGTCGATTTTTGCTTTAGCTCTAATGGGTAATCTCAGCATTTATCAGGAAACTTCGTTTACTAAATATAACCGGAATATTGCGATGATTCAATTGACTTCCAAAATGCTTAAGAATTTAAGAACACTTTACATTAAACGTGGGGTTTCCTCTAGACTATCTGGATTTTTAGTCTAGACTTTTAGCTAAAAACATAAACAAATTATAATGCAACCGAGACTTCGCAAACATTTTAGATCCAGACTCTTATGCATATAAACAAATGTCAATCTCTTCAAAAAGCAGATAACATCACATCAGTCTAAGAATTGCAGATCAACTTATCGTAGCTATGTACCTATATATTATATAAATGAGGGCGGCCCATCCTTTCTATCGTCACGGTAATGTTATCTATATCACCGTGCTATTGTTGAGCACCCTAATCCATAAAAGATCTCATACCTCCTCTACATATAAAACATAACATAAAATAACTTCACACCTTTGTCCCGAAGGGGTAGGCAGAGGTGTATTACATACCTACACTTCGCCAGTTATGTTTCGGTCCCAATGTAGTGGGGGGCGAGCCTATTGCAATCTACCGGGCACATTGTTAAGCGAGCGATAATTAAACATTTCTGCCCGAGGTAACCGGGGATCGAACCCGAGACCATCGTCTCGGCAGTCCGTTACGTTCTAAAGTTTCAACAATTCTACGTCACATTCAGTAGGCTGCGTTCAGTGCTGACTTCGTCGAGCACCACTCAATAATTGGAATATTGGGATATTTGAGTGCATGATTTTTTTGTAAAAATAAAGTATTAGGGGCATCGCTTGGTGTGCGAACCTTTTCGTTGGGAACTTCTGATGTAGAATGAAACAGTCGCTTATACATTTAACGTCATTATCCATCGATATTTCGAGAATTTACAATCGCAAAGTCTTACCTTGAGTATTGAATAAAGCACTGCCTACTTTCAAATTATCCATTTGACTGTCTTATATTTTGGCATTGTTAGATACAGTAACTCGTAAATTATTGTAATAAAATCAATTACACAAAGCATTGAATTGCCAAATAGCATACTTAAATTACTTAAATAATGTTTGGTTCGCGGCACGCAACTCTTGACTTTGAAATTAGTGTTTTGCTATATAGGTATCCTATCTGTTTATAATAATACTAGCCGTTTCCCGCGGTTTCACCCGCGTCCTGAGGGAACTACTTCGCGTACCCGAAAAACCCAAAAAAAATATAGCCTATGTTACTCGCAGATAATGTAGCTTTCTAATGGTGAAAGAATTTTTAAAATGGGTCCAGTAGTTTTTGAGTTTATCCATTACAAACAAAAATACAAATTTTTCCTCTTTACCTATAATATTATATATATAAATATTTAATATAAGTGTAGATAAAAATTCTTGCGTTATTGACAGACAGACACGCTACTGCCAAAACTATTAGGCGCAAGAAGCTAAAATTTAGCATGTATATAAGTACCCACTTTTCTCAAGGACCGAAGGCGTGCAACTACGAAGGGATTTCCAGAAATGCCCACGTAATTGGGCAGAAACAGATACACCCTCGTTGCTATAATAAACGCGAAAGTTTATGAGGATGAAGGGATGTTCGTTATTATTTCATCATCATCAGCCCTTTATACTGTCCCACTGCTGGGCACAGGCCTCTTCTCACTATGAGAAGGGTAAGGCCATAGTCCACCACGCTGTCCAAGTGCGAGTTGGCAGACTTCAGATGTTTTTCGAGAACATTATGGAGAACTCTTAGACATGCAGGTTTCCTCATGATGTTTTCCTTCACCGATAAGCAAGCGATAATTAACAATTTAATACGCACTTAACTCCGAAAAGTCATTGGTGCGTGCTGTGGATTCGAACCCGAGACCCACTGCGTAGCAGTCTATCGCTCTCTCCACTCAGCTATCGCTGCTTCTATCGCGTTATTCTTTCACGCACTCAAAATACAGATCGTATTTTGATGACACTTGGCAGGAATATAGGTTTACCTATACATCAGAATAGAACGTACCTTTTGTTGCGATAACCAACATTGCGCGGGCGGGGCTGCGGGAAGAAAGTAGTAGCACAATTGTACAATAAAAATTTAGATTGTCAAAGAGTAGGTCTTACTAGTAGAGTATAATTTGGCTTACAGCCTACAGCACGCAACTATTGACTTCGAAAATTGTGTGTTTCGCTTTATCTGCTTTTGAATACTTAAGATCTGAAGTCCTAAATCGTGGATTTACGAATGTCCCAAACTTTAGGTATTGATTGGAAATAGCCAGCGATTCCAAATGAAAATTGAAATTAAAACGAATTTTGAGTATATTTTTAAGTATGGTAGGTAGGCAAAAAAATAGCTAATGTATTTTAGCGATTTATCTAAATCTATGTAAATATTAAATGATGTCGGGCCAAAGTTTGTAGATAAACATGCATTAAAGATTTCCATAATGTTTTAGAATTTGCATAAAACCTATTTTTAAAAAACTGGCCCAGCCCCTCATTTTGCCGGCTGCCAAATCTATCCATACTATTAATTGCGAACAATCTTTTACTTAAACTTGAGTGCTCTATGGATTTTTTAACAAACTCATATGCTTCTTTTTAAAGGTGAGATATTCAAACCGGCCAAGTGAATGTCGAGCCACGCGCAATGTATCTAAGGTTTCGTAGTATCCCTTACCCAGTGCCCTAAGGAAAGAAGAACTCGAGCACAATATTTATTTTATCGCTCGCAAGAGGGAGTTTAAGTCTCTAGTGCCAAAATGGCAAAACTATAATAAGGGTTCCTTGTAATCCTACCCTAATAATCGTTAATTAGTTGGAGTCACTTGGAGTCTACATCCTTCTGTTCAGATTTCATGTTTTTAACTTCAGTAGTTTACTTTCCAATGATATGTCAGCCAGGACATGCCTCTATGATGAAGATGATTATAAAGCTCTATCGAATGTTGATCTAAAACTTTTTGAACGTCATCCATTTCACTTATACATAATATTATATAGTATAGTATAATGAAGTCCCTGCCTGCCTGTATAAACGCGATAAGTAAACTCAAATTCTACTGAATTAATTTCCTTACAGTTTTCACCAACTTAGGGTCCCAAGTCAACCTCACCTGCAAGTGGTGCACCTGCCGATCAACGGACGAGGCTCTGGCAAACAAAATATTCCGATGAGCGGCAATAGGCTCGCCACCTATTACGTGGGCTCAAAACACTGGCGAAACGTGGGCGTTTAATATGCCTCTGCCTACCCCTTCGGGGAGACAGGCGTGAGTCTATGTATGTATTTTCACCAATAGATATATAGTTTGATTCCTGCGGAAAGTCTACCTGGATAATTTACGAGGATAGTTTAATCATAGTAAAAAAACATTATAGAGTTATGCTAATATATTATTGTTATTAATCTTTGCTCATATTTTTTCTGTACTCTTGTGGTATTGATCCAATACACATTCAGTTACAGTTTGCATACTCGAAAAAGTTTTCTGTTTAAAAATACAGACAACAATGTTTTGAAAACTTAGAGGAGTCTCAGAGAGTTGCCACCTTTGAAAACAGTTTCACCACTGTCTGGTAAGTTCCGGATAAATTAATCGGTAGATAACTTAATATAAAAAACGTTCTGAAAAACGGAAAGGTCCGAAGAGCATGTAAAAAAAGAGTAATAAATGTAGAGGCAGCGCGTGAGGTTTGTAAGGATAGAAGCAGGCGTTCCGTTGTCTCTGCCTACCCCGACGGAAAAAAAAGCGTGAGTATATGTATAACTCAATGCTTTTTTTCTTCAAATTTTTTGTATTTCTGGAAGAAAAATTAACAATCAGTGATGAGTCAAATAATACAGTGTCTTGTAGTTGGATCGAGTATGATTGAATATCTTGCCAAATATATTATGACGTAGACTAACGCGTAGAGTAAAAGAAAATATGTAATTGCCGATTCTGAAGTGACCTGTTTTCGTAGTATGATTCACGTTCTTTTCCCCTGATTGTATGTAAATATTTCTTTAGAAAAATGTTTCTTGTCAATATGCGACAGAAACGATGAATAACATTTTTGTTAAAAAGTGTATTTAAGTCGTAGTTCCGAGTGTTTTCAAGAATTATACCTATATGAAACTAACGACCAGTTTCACAGCCTCTAGATAGACCTTATCTATCAGATAAATTCAAAATTGGAACGCAGTTTGTATCAATTATCTGACAAACATATCAATTTAACAGCAACTTACAATTCAGCGGTGAAATCGGCCCTTAACCTGATTGACAGATAATAAAGTCGACACTGTTACATTTATTTTTATAAGCAACTTAGAAAAGCATATCAGACTCTTCTACTTCGCTTCAGAAAACTTCGATGTCTACAGAAAACCTCATTATAAGTTAATTGTTGTAAATGTCTTGCGGAGAGAGAGCCTAGCGACCACAGATGAAACAAGAACCAGATGTAGCGTATTCGTCCAACTAAGTGAGGCACGTTGACAGCTATGTGTGCGTGACATTTGGCGACGGACACTGTACGGACACGCGCGTCTATGTGTGTGTAAAGTTGCCAGATTATGAATAATTTCCCACTATTTTGCATATAGTTTTTGCAAACGAATATAAAAAATATTACATAGGTAATATTTTATATTCGTTTGTGGTTTTGAAGAATTTACCATAGATGTAATTAATGCTTTTAATATGTAATGCTGTTGTGAAAATTATTCAAATAAAAGATACCATTAACGTATGCTTTTATAAATACATTTCTTAAAAAATGTAGGCTCCGAGTTAAGTTTTAACTTATTTTATTCGTAAATTGAGAAATAAATACATAGGCTTGCGTCATAAATATTAATTAGCTAAAAACATTTTGTCATGCATACAATAAATTATGAATATCATAATCATAAATCGTAACCAAAAAAAATTGCAATTAAAAATAAATAATGGCTACAATCAATAATTTCTGTTTCTGTACTTAATGTACACACGGCGCCAAGTCAAGCTAAATAGTCGAAGTACGATTTTGATACTTATTCCCTACGCCATAAGAACGGTACAAAGGTCTAACAACGGTACAAAGGTCAAAGTGTATAGCTTGACAAGTAGCCGCGTGTACACGAATATTTGGATCGTTTGGGGATCGAACTCAAAACAATGTATATACTAATGGAAATCCTATTAGTATATTTATAAGAAAAATTATAATCTACAATATACTTTTACAATACGTTAATGTATTTTTCATTAACATGACAATCATTATTACCTACATAATCAATTGACAAGTGCATTTTCCCTAATTCAGGGAAAACGGTGTCGACGTAAACTAGCAACACTTACATATTTTCTGCAGAAATACGAATTTTATCGAAATAATATTATAAAACGGTCAAATAATCCATAGTTATCTGTAAGAATATATTCCATCTTCCCGTATTTGCTTTTAGAAACAACTTTTACAATGTTTAAATACGCAGGACGGCATTTTATGAATTTAAAAGCTGGATCGATCGTGGCGTGTGAACTGTGCGATGCTTCGCAGCGCACTGAGTCGAGTTTGTATTCGCTTTTCAATTTTGTATTTGCTTTAGTGGCCTCACGCAAGTATTCCGCGCGCTCTGTCTGCCTTTTATTCTATAGTCTTAGCTAGCGACCTATAACTTTGATGTGATCGAAAAATATTTTACCAGCATGGAACGCCAGTATTTTAATTTAAAAACAACTATGAATTCTGTCATTGTCACTTGAATTGTTAAAGTGATAATGAGACAATGAAGCTAGTTAATTTCTAATTACAAGAGGCATGGCACAAGTGCCTTAAAAAATAATCAACCCATTCGAGAATTAACGTTCCTGTAAATCTTTTATTATCAGCGCTTGACGCATGCGTCTTGGCCCGGCGTCTCGCACCAGTCTGCGCTTACCATTGCAAATGCCGGCACCCGCCGCATAGGTGCACATGTGCGATATAATTTAAATTAAGAATCCCATATCAATGTCAGTTGTCAGTTTTATTTCCAGTCGGCGTTTGGACGCGGTCGTGCGCGCACGTTCCTCAGAACGCTTTTGCGTAAACTCGCGATATATTTATGAAAAGTTTACTCTGTTTTAATAAGTTGCAGTGTTTTAGTGTGTGCATCTGTTGTGATTTCGATTTGTTTTTAAGGTATGTACATAGCTTAATTTTTTTATTGATTTGTTTTTTTTTTTAAGTAGTTGCGCAAGGTTTTTAGATTTCAATTGAATTCGAATATGTTAACGTCCGCGTGTGTAAACTCTTGCTGTAGAAACAATTCGAAATAATTACAATTAATTAATTAATTATTTGTCGCTTATCAAGATAGTGGACGGATGTGTGCGAATTACGTTTTTAAAATATTTTATGAGGAAATCGATCAACAGTTTCTGATAAACTTGACACAGAATGAATATTTCTAGAATTTTCTTGAATTATATTATAATTTGTTATAAGTTATAATTACGACTTATAGTTGTTTATTTACCTAAATCACGATAATCACATATTGCTGGTTCTCACGATTCACGTGCGTGTTGCGTGTATTACGGAATTTATGTTTTAGGTTATTTATTTTAAGGTTTTTATTTTAAGTTATAGCCAATTTCAAAAGAGAAAAATTTAGATATATATTTTTGATCAAAATAACTGTTAAAGTATGTCGAACTATTGTGTGTGTAATATGGTGTTTCTTTTTTCTTTTTTTTGGTTTAATTTACAAATAAAAAAATACGTATAGCTTATTTTTGAATAATCTAAAGGACGGACTTATAAAAAAAATTTTGTCAACTAGCCTATTGACATACACCAATTCGAGACATGACAATGATGCAGAGGAGAAATAAATTAATCTATATAAATTGTTTTTATTACGGTCATAATATTACTATCAAAATTTAAAAGACGTTATAAATTTAATACTTTTAAATTGTTTATAAAAAAGTACTTTACGAGGTAAGCTTTAAAAAACCCCGACGTCCGTGCCGGATTACACATCATAATAATCTGAATCTGATATAATAAATAAATAAACAATTCATCATTTGCATAAATAAATAATCATGATGATATAAATCGTCTAACTGCTGAGTTGGTCCTTTTGACCACATGTTATGAGTTGTCCAAATGGGTTGGTAGACTTAGATATCACATGTCTTTCGAATATATTATGGAGAACTTTTAGACAAATAGCCCCCACAATGTTTTCCTTCACCCATAAGCAAGCGATAATTGTCAATTTGATACGTAAGTACTTCCAAAAGTCAATGGTGCCCGCCATGGGTTCGAACCCCAGGCCTTCTGCGTAACAGTCTGTTGGTCTCTCTCCACTAGGCTACGTCATCATCATCATCAGCCTTTAACAGTCCACTGCTGGACTAGGCCTCTCCTTTGAAAGGAGGAATTGGCCTACTATACCACGCTGGCCAAAACGGGTTGGTATAGGGTTTGTATCAAGTTTTCCTTCTCTTACAGTGCTGTTGTCTGCATAAGATGTCCCTCTGTCGGCTCTTACGACACCCATGGGATGATATGGGGTGGTGACATAACGTATTCTTAATCCGTCACCACACGCTACTCCTAGGCTCCAGACCTACATTCTATATTCTAACTTGTATAAGTGTTGTAAAAAACCAAAATCTATACTTATTTTATATTTTGTTTACTTGAACGCGCTTATCTCAGGAACTACTGTTCGATTAAAAAAAATATTTTTGTGTTGTATAACCCATTTACCAAGAAAGGCTATATAACATCACGCTATGAGCGACAGATGCTGAGCAGTAGCCCTCAATAACGCAGGTGTAAACGCGGGTTCAGCTAGTGCAGAAATAAATATGACTTTACACTACTCAAATAATATGCCTTCATTAACATATGTCTTCTGTGTGGTGACGGATTAAGAATACGGAATGTCACCACCCCATATCATCCCATGGGTGTCGTAAGAGCCGACAGAGGGCCCATATTATTCAGAGAACAGCACTGTAAGAGAAGGAAAACTTGATACAAACCCTATACCAACCCGTTTGGCCAGCGTGGTATAGTAGGCCAATTCCTCCTTTCAAAGGAGAGGCCTAGTCGAGCAGTGGACTGTTAAAGGCTGATGATGATGAATATGTCGACATTTTGTGAATATTTTAGTCAGTTTAATAAAATGAGTTGCGTTTAATATGCCGCGTCATACTGATAAGTACTTATCTTAACTGTTTGATGTATCTCAAGTACCTACTTTCAATGCTGCGATGACGTGGTTCCATCGAGTGGGTTGTCATTGATAATGCAGGGTTCCTTTTAGGGGGTAGCAGGAACCCTACTAATGTGTGACAAAACAAAATTATATATTTTTGAATCGCCGAAATTATTTTTTGAATTTGACAAGCCGACATAACAAAATTGATAGTTTCCCATGATCACTAATGATTTCAGCCGGCTGATTGTCCGACACAATAAAATAAAGCTATTTATTACGTAAATATGTTAATTTACGCTATAAAGACCTGTTAAATAAACGTGTATAATGTTTGTTTAGTCTGGACTCATAACAGCGTGGATGTCATTATACACATTTATGTTTGTCCCGCGTTTGACTTAACAGATTAACTGTCCGGCAGTAGACACAATAGCAAAACAAAAAAAAAATTGCCATATGTGACGCATAGGACACCGAATTGGTTACGATCCCACCCGTGGCTCCAGATTGTACTCATAATAGAAATTAAATAGAAGTGTCCAAACATTAATAAAGTCCTAATTACTAAATTCATAGCACCTATTATAGATAACTAGACGTCGCCAGCGGCTGCGCCCGCGTCAATTATACATATCAATCAACCTTCCTTTCTCTTTCCTCCCTATAAAAATACCGCATCAAAATCGGTTGCGTATTTTTTAAGATTTAAGCATACGTAGGGACAGACAGACAGACAGCAAACAGACTTTGTTTTATACTATGTAGTGATGAACACCATCTAATCCCAAAACAGCCTTGTGGGTGTAACTTGAAAAGTACCCATAGTACAAGTTCTGTTTTTTTTAAATACAATTATATATTGCCATAGAAATACCCAGATCCAGACAAACTCTCTGTCGTCTGTTTGTTGGTCTGTCTGTTTGGCCGGGGAAATCTCTGGAATGGCTGATTCGATTTGAATTCTACTTTCACTGAAAGATAGAGGTTTATATATGCTACGTAATGGCTATAATTTGAACCTGTAGGTGGCGATGTTGTCGAGTTTTCTAAAATAATGCAGGTGAAACCGCAGGCAACAGCTATCTGTATATATAAAATCCTTGCGTTACTGACTGACTGACAGACAAGCTACAGCCGAAACTATTGGGCGCAGGAAGCTGAAATTTAGCATGTATGTTGCTTGGGGACCGTAGGGGTGCACTAAGACGGGATTTCCCGAAATTCCCACGGGATTGTGCAAAATGAGAAATTCGAAAATATGTGTGTGCGAAGCCGCTGGCGTCCTCTAGTCATTATTATAATGTGAAGAATAAATCTTAATATTTTATTTATCTCATGGGAAAACGTTGGAAAATAAAATATTGTTCATGGTCTGCAGGCCTTGACCGACAAACTACGCAGACGGTTCTATAGATATCGACGTTAACTGTGTCTACGGGATATGTGGATACTGTCACGTACTACGTGCTCGACAAAGTAACTTTTTTTTAACTGTTGTGGTCGAGCTTATTTACGTGATGGGAAGAATGGTTGTATCGTAGATTTTACGTGAAATGTTATTGAAGCCTATTTTTTGTTGTTTTGAGAAATTATATCAGACTATCTCAAAACGATTATAGCACAATTAGAATAGGAAAACTAGAAGATGACCGCACATTTTTTAAAAATCGTTTCTTCCCGTTCCTGTGGGCATTTCAAATTTCGGCTTCTTGCGTCCAATCAAAAATTTGTTAATTTTCACTATTTTATATTGTGTGTAAAAAGACCCTTAACGAAAACTGAAATCCCATATTGTACCAATCATTACGAACATTTTTACTTGGGCACCATACCTAGGAAATTACTGGTTCAGGAGATATTGAGGCTCAAAGATAGTATGGAATTTTTCTAATTAAGTACAAAATCGATGCATTTACCCTGCCAATGTGTTCTTAGGTTGACACCATGGATAAGTAGGGGTTTCGAGCATTTCACACGCGCGCTTTGAATTGCGGTTTAAAAATTGTGAAAACTTAAAAAAGAATCGTTTCCCAGGTATTATTTTTGGTTAATAAGACTTGGCATGATGTCCACAACGAGTAGACTTTTGCTTGGTGATGGGTCTTGTGACACCCTGTATAATAATCCGTGTGGTGACGGATTAAGAATACGGAATGCCACCACCCCATAATTATCATCCCATGGATGTCGTAAGAGCCGACAGGGAGACCATACTATGCAGAGAACAGCACTGTAAGAGAAGGAAAACTTGTTACAAACCCTATACAAACCCGTTTGGCCAGCGTGGTATAGTAGGCCAATTCCTCCTTTCAAATGAGAGGCCTAGTCCAGCAGTGGACAGTAAGGGCCTGATAATGATGATACCATGTTCAAACAAATAAACGATTCTTATTCTTAATTGTTTTGACATGCCTTGTGAGCCAGTCGTCACTAACGCATGATTGTGTGATGTTATCAAAAATAGTTACTTACTATGAAAGTCAAGTATGAAATTGTGACGCCTCTTCACAACTACGCCGCTCAAGTTACACGTCCAAGCAAGGCCTCCTACACAACCATCATAACTTGACCTGTCTTTCTGCAGCAAACCTGTTCATTGTTAGCCTAGCCAATATTGGATAGCTGGCTAGACGAACCTATATAATATGTACTTGTATGAACCCGGTGATTAAACATTAATCATGACAAATCAACATAAAACGTGGATTGTTTATGTATATTATTAATTAATATAATGAAGCTGAAGTGGTTGTTTGTTTGTACGCTCTTATCTCGGAAACTAGCAGTCGTAAAATACCGCTGCAACTCTTATTGTCTCTACTCGTCACGAAGGTAGCAAACATTTGGTCGTTTAGGTATGATGCCGTGAAGATAATAGTAGTTCATAGCGTAACCATATTTAGCCTATGGCCATCTTCTATTAATAGTCTTTGCAACACAAAAGTATTATTCAAAGCGGAGCAGTAGTTCCTGAGATTAGCGCGTTCAACCAAACAAACAAATTCTTCAGCATTATTATATTAGTAGTTGTCCGTGTGGTGACGGATTAAGAATACGGAATGTCATCACCCCATATCATCCCATGGGTGTCGTAAGAGCCGACAGAGGGACCATATTATGCAGAGAACAGCACTGTAAAAGAAGGAAAAGGAACTAGATACAAACCCTATACCAACCCGTTTGGCCAGCGTGGTATAGTAGGCCAATTCCTCCTTTCAAAGGAGAGGCCTAGTCCAGCGTGGACTGTTAAAGGCTGATGATGATGATGATTATATTAGTATAGATGACAAATATGTTTCAAGCTTGTTGCTGTTGGGCGCCATTTTTGTATATTATCTGTTCAATTAAAAATGTATGTGTGTCAATTAGTTGATAAAATCGTCTGTGCAAGAAAACTTGCTTGTATATCGCCTATCTTATTATCATATTATGTAGTTCGATGCCCTGTGAATGATTTCCTTGATGTAGACGTCTTTGTGCCAAGTGTCGTGGATTTGATTCCCATACCTGACAATGCTATATCTATACACATAAATAAAATTTAAGTGTCTGTTTGTAATGTTAAAATAACCGATTTTTACTAAATGCATATGGATGTAGGTATATTTTTGTCTGTCTGTTCTCGCTAATCTCTGGAACGGCTGGACCGATTTTGACGGGACTTTCACTGGCGGATAACTGATGTACCAAGGAGTAACTTAGGCTATAAATTAACCGGGTACGCGAAGTAGTACCCTCAGGACGTGGGTGAAACCGCGCGAAACAGCTAGTGTTCTATAATTTGTTGTTTTAAGCCAGAATTATGTTTGTTTCCGTTGATTGAAAGTTTGTTAAGTTCTTTGCGATACTTGAACTTGAACATCTTTTAATGTACGTTACATAAAGTGGTCAAAGATAGAAATACAGACAGTAAAAAATTCAAATACATACATACATACATAGACTCACGCCTGTTTCCCCGAAGGGGTAGGCAGAGGCATATTAAACGCCCACTTTTCGCCAGTGTTTTGATCCCACGTAATAGGTGGCGAGCCTATTGCCGCTTATTGGGACATTTTGTTTGCCAGAGCCTCGTCCGTTGATCGGCAGGTGCACCACTTGCAGGTGAGGTTGGCTTGGGACCCTAAGTTCTTGGTGGGTGCCCTATGCAAAAAATTCAAAAGAATCAGATAATAAGAAAACTGAAGACTTAAAACGTTTTCTTTGATGTTATGCATATTTATCAATCAAACCCCTTTTTAGGATACACAATAAGTGCCTGCCTGGACTGCCTCGTTGGTCTCGCGGCATAAATGTGCGCGTGGGATTGGGAGGTCTCGGGTTCGATTCCCGGGCCGGGCAAAGTGTTATTCGGTTTTTCCGTTAGGAAATTCTCAGTAGCAGCACGGAGTCTGGTAAAGTGCCCGGGACGGCAATAGGCTCGCCCCCTATTACGTGGGACCTAAAAATTCATGGCGAAATGTGGGTGTAATATTACACGTCTGCCTACCCCTTCGGGGATACAGGCGTGAGTCTATAAAATAAATAAATAAAATAAAATAAGTGCCTTTAATCCGTTTAAATACTTCATCGTGGGTGATATCATCAATCTGCGGCAGTCTGACCCCAGTAGGTAACCCAAACAATAACATCCTTAATAGCCAAATGAAAATAAGCGAACAAACCGTTAATGAACAAAACATAATTAATGTACAACGTTCTAGGTTACGTAGCCAGAGATAAGCTTATCTTAATGCCGGATTATTGAATGAATACATGTGGTAAATACACCTACTTATAGTTAGTTGGTCTAGGGTTTTCCGCACTTAGCCACTTATTTGGGCCATTGTGCGTAAGTGGCGACTTGATTGAAGCCGACTACTCATACCACCTTAGCTCCTTCCAGAAAGCCATTAGTTGGCTGATGTCGTTCAAAGCCTCACACATGGTTCTGGGGTTGTTCAGCAGCTTAGCCCGTTGATCGCTCACACTTGTGCAGTGCAGAATGACGTGAGCGGGTGTTTCTTCGGTTTCCATGCAGCCCCTGCACAGTGGGCTGTCCGTAACGCCTATGTTGAATAGGTGCTTGTTGAGTGGACACAATAAAAGGAAAAGGACAGTGGAATACACCTACTTATATGTACGTTTATTGTTACTTAGTTTTCCACTGTGTTTAACTGTGATATCTTGATATCTTTGCATTGATTTTAAGCTTAGGTAATCCAGAGTTCCATGTATAAGAAACCGGGGTATAAATAGCTGGTATCGAGCAAGGTATTGGGATTAATTTGGCGCTGATAAATTTGCCCGAAGTTTGCTTTGCGAGGAGCCTAAATACATAGCTAGCGAGCCTATACCTAGGAACCTAAATTACCTAAAATTTTGGTTCCTAGGTATAGGCAAATCATATACCTTTGTGTCCGATGCGTATGTGTGCTTCCATGTGCATAATTATGTTACATATCTTCTTAATATATAAAATCCTTGCGTTACTGACTGACTGACAGACACGCTACAGCCGAAACTATTGGGCGCAGGAAGCTGAAATTTGGCATGTATGTTCCTTGGGGACCGTAGGGGTGCACTAAGAAGGGTTTTCCCAAAATTCCCACGGGATCGGCCAAAACGGGTAAATTTAAAAAAATGCAGGCGTAGCTGCTGGCGTCCTCTAGTATTACAATATTTAAATAATAAAATATATATTTGCACATGAAGACAACGCTATTTTGCTCTTTAACGAAATATTGAAGTTAATAGATATACCTAGTTTGAAATCTATATTTTCAAAACCTTTATCTGACAGTGTCGATAATAAACTTACCTTAGCAAGTAAATATCTGACAAGTTCGAATCCAAAACCATTCGGTCTCCAGCCAATACTGTAAATAATGTGTCACTGTTTCAACTAATTCATTAATTCTATATTCCCAGTTAAATTCCGTCATTACACATTCAAGAACCGCTAGAGCACTCATATGAATTTTATATCGATGATTGTGTACACAAATGTATTCATTTATTCAAAGGACAAGGCGTAAAACGACGCAAATACTGATACCTGACGATTTTATGCTTCGTTTTGATCGATAATAATCGTTCAGATAAAATTTATGTCAAATGGCTTACAGCTGTTCCGCCGGTCATGCGTCCAACAGCAATACACGCAATGGTTTAATCAGAAGCAAAAATGTGGATCTATCTACCGGGTCCAGTTATCCTGGGTCTGATTGTGAATGGTTGCGGTACCAATGAATGGACCTGAATGTCGATTGTTGCACGGACCAACGCTTTGTGTTATGAGCCACAAACTGTAAAGCCTCGTATTCATAAGGGGACATTTGTCCCGCGACCTTGTCGCCCGACACGAATTCTACGTGTTGAGCGACGTCGCGGGGGACATCGCCCGACATCGCAGGCGACATCTACGTGTCGGGGAACAAGTCGCTTGTCGACGCTCCGACAGCGTCGACCTTGCGCGACTTCGTGTCCCTCGACAGTTTCCGACGGCATTTGACTTGTGAGGACGTGTGTTGCTATTTGTTCCGCGACTACCCGCGAATATATACACTTCGTTAGTCCACACTACCAACGAAACTGTGTTAACACTTAGGCGACATCTTGATCACTGATCACAATGCCGGTAGTAGTGCAGTCGCAGGACATTTACGTGCGACTATCCCGCGACAATGTCGACCGACATTTCGCTCGTCCACATACCGGCATTGTGATCAGATGTCGCCTAGGTGTTAGTACAGTTTCGTTGGTAGTGTGGACCAACGAAGTGTGCTATAATCGCGGGTAGTCGCGTAACAAATAGCAACACACGTCCTCACAAGTCTAATGCCGTCGGAAACTGTCGAGGGACACGAAGTCGCGCAAGGTCGACGCTATCGGACCGTCGACAAGCGACTTGTTCCCCGACACGTAGATGTCGCCTGCGATGTCGGGCGATGTCCCCCGCGACGTCGCTCAGCACGTAGAATTCGTGTCGGGCGACAAGGTAGCGGGACAAAATATGTCCCCTAATGAATAC
Source organism: Euclidia mi (assembly GCA_944739405.2). NCBI lineage: Eukaryota > Metazoa > Arthropoda > Insecta > Lepidoptera > Erebidae > Euclidia > Euclidia mi. The sequence goes on from OX123206.2 coordinate 2,502,040, forward strand.
GAGGCTTTACACTCAAGACGGAGTATATTTATGTCCATTATTTCAACGTTTATTAAGTGCCTGTGCACGCAGAAAATTACCGCTATTAACGCATGTTTGTAATAGCCTGTTTCACCGCTGTTTGATACAATCCTGCTAAATTAATCAGTCAGATCAGTCGTATAAATCATGTTTATATTGCCTACGCAGAGGTAGTAAACCTGGGCCTAAACATAGTATATTAAAAACTGAGAAAAGGGTGGAATGCTCGTTCCTTAACAGCACCTTATAGTCGGTGGACCGGTGGGGTATATGGACCGAATCACGGGAAATGCGCGTGTTACTTGCGATTGGACTGTGCAGAGCTCTTAACCATGATTATGTACACTCTAGCCATGGTTATGAATACCTAAGGCTTTTTCAGCTTGTTTGGCCGTAACTTTTCCACAAGATTTGAGTAATAAGCAACTGCCGTCTAGCTCGGTAGTGGAACTTTAGCCGTCAGGTGTGGCATATATAAGCCATGGTAACTACTTTCCGGATCATTCTCACTAGTTCCACCGTAGTTGTTAAGTCCATGGAACTAATTGCTGGTAGAACTAGTGAGAATGATCCCTACATTCCGACACGCGTGTTTACCATCTGCGCCGAAAACTTGCCGATTACATACTATTGTGCAATATCCGCAAATAAAAAGTGATCTAATATCTAATAATAGCTTTAGATATGTCTATTAATCTTGAGTCCTTGATTTTGAATAGAAGGTATACAGTCAATTGCGGAAATAAAAACACTGAAATATAAAATGAGAGAAATTTGGAAGAAAGCCAAACATGAAATAACAAAAGGAGAAAGACGCTTCCCTCAGTTAGATTTTTTAGTAAAATAATTGTTTTACTCATAAAACTGCTGCCCAACGTGGGACTTGCCTTTGATTTGACGACGACCGGCTGGCGCAGCGGGTTTGCAAGCGACAGCTACGCCGAAGGTCGCGGGTTCGATTCCCGCTCAAGTCAAACATTTGTGTGCATGAACATGGATGTTTGTCTTGGTCTGGGTGTTTCTATGTATAATATATATGTTTATCCATTATCTAGTACCCATAACACAAGCTCTGCTTAGCTTGGGACTAGATGGTGATGTGTGTATGTGGTAGAATATATAGAATATTTACTTTGAAAATTTAGATATATTTATAAAAGTTTAAATCCAAGGCTTTACAAAACACAAGTACCTAGTTACCTACGGCTGTGAGTCATAATACAACATAGTAGGTATATCGTTATTAAGATTTGCTAGATCGGTATTTTATCATAGGAAATCGATAAATGGCTTTCTCCAAGTTCTTGTCTAATTTCATTATGCCTAATGATTTCTGTGAATTTGATGATAAGCATATTTATAAGATAGTTTTATATTTTTTAAGATTAGTAGTAAATACGCCTGTTTTTCGTCTGTAAGTTTTAAATGACGGCATGCTGCTAGCATTGCTCATATGTTTTGAAGCTACACGCTAACGACATATTTAATGGCGCCAGGCACTATAATTTTCCGTAACGGCTTATTCTCATGCTATCTACAATAATAAAATAAAGCTAAGCTATTTCGAAGTATTGTGCAATAAGCTTCAACTAAATCGATGATGTGACGTAATATCTATCAATAGATTCTAAGATAAGAACGGTGCACTTAATATGTATATTTTTATATGCAGTGGGATATGGTTAAGATTACAAGAAAGAAATACCATAAAATTACTTAGTAATGTACCTCCCTGCTACTGCCCATAAGGTCCTTTCCAAAATGATTTTCCAAGGTGCAGTTAATCATAAAATAAAAATATATAAATAAAAATAAAATAACACAATAAATGAATAAAATAAAAAAATCATTTTTTTAATTGTATAAAATACCATAAAGCCGATAACCGGGGTTTGTTGACGTTCGCTTAGTCTATCAAATTAAGAATATTGCGCTATTTTAGTGAAACAGTCTTGTAGTGTGTAAGCTGTACGCGATTTTTCATAAGTTCATACTTAAATAATTATACTCTTACAAAAATACAAATCCAATACAATATTGTCAATAGGTACTTACAATTATTTATTTAATATTATCTTAATATATAAAATCCTTGCGTTACTGACTGACTGACAGACACGCTACAGCCGAAACTATTGGGCGCAGGAAGCTGAAATTTGGCATGTATGTTCCTTGGGGACCGTAGGGGTGCACTTAGAAGGGATTTCCCGAAATTCCCACGGGATCGGCCAAAACGGGTCAATTAAAAAAAAATATGCAGGCGTAGCTGCTGGCGTCCTCTAGTCCATTATAAGCATGAAGCATTACCATTATAAGATAGCCCCGCAAAGGCCTACCCACTGAAGAGCCGATATGGATGGAAGAAATTTCCTCCATATCGACTTTCATCCTCTGCTTACTAACTTAACTAAATCATTTTAATGGAAAACTACTTAAACTTGAAAATTACGGAATCGAACGTAAACAGATATTACATAAATACCTACCTATACAATAGAAATGACGGTGCGCTTTCTGTAAGAGATAAATTATTACCTAGATAAGCACTTATTAAACTGGAGAACTGCCAACAGCTACTGTACGATACTAGAAGTCCATTTATTACATACTTACCCATGCCATTTATGATAACGTAAGACTTATATTTATGTTAAAAAGGACATACATACATACACAAGGTAGTAGAGCCTTGCTGATTTCAGCATGAATGGGCCGGCTCGACCGGGGAAGAACTACCCTCTCACAGAAAATCGACGTAAAGTAACAGTACCTAAACTGTTGCGTTTCGTTCGGTGAGTGAGAGTTCCGGAGGCCCTATCCCCTATCCCTTCTCCCAGATCCCACTCCTCTTCCTATCCCTTTTCCCAACCCCAAGGAAGGCAACGCACTTGTGTCTCCTGTGGTGTTGCTTGGGTCCATGGGCGGCGGTAATTGCTTACCATCAGGCAATCCGTCTGCTCGTTTGCCGCCTATTACCATAAAAAAAACATACATACATATCGTCACGCCTTTTATCCCCGAAGGGGTAGGCAGAGGTGTATTTCTACACCCACTTTTCGCCAGATATACTTTAGTCCCACGTAATAAGGGGCGAGCCTATTGCCGTACCGGGCACATTTCCAGACTCCGTGCTGCTACTGAGAATTTCGTGACGGAAAAACCCAATAACACTGCCCGACCCAGGAATCGAACCCGGGATCTCCCGATCCCACGCGCACATTTATGCCGCGAGACCAAGAGGCAGTCGTATAGGGTTTGATGTCGAGGTTTCCGTCTCTATGCAAAGATGGTATTTGCATCGTGTTATCCCTTAGTCGCCTCTTACGACACCCACGGGAAGATAGGGGGTGGTGACACTTGTATTCTATGCCGTCAACCACACGGCACGGTTAAAAAGGAAAAAAGAAAATAATGATTTGATTCTCAGTTTGTGCAATAACTATTTACTTAAACACTAAATTAACATTTTCTGACTCCGTGCTTTAATGTTGTCGCACGGGTGATTGATATCCACGGGGTAGCCGGGATCGATCACTCGCCGAGCAATTAAAGAGAGATAATTAGGTTGACTTACGGGAAATAAATAAAAAATATCACCAGGAAAGTTTAAACTCGCGTTATAATTCCAGTTATTCGTTACAAAAAAAGAAATGCCGGCTAAGGTTAACAGAAGAGACAATTATCCAGGGCGTGGTCGACGTTGGCACTTCACAGGTCTTCAGATGGTCTTGTACTCAACTCGGTGGTGCTGGCCGGAGCAAAAAGGGGCGAAGCCTCGTGTGTCCCCGGTATTTATAGGGCCGGCGCGGGGGGGGCGCGAGGGAGCGGCCCACTGCTGTGCGTCACTCGTAGCGAGGCTCGCGGCGCAGGAGCGCGATGTGACGTCACAATGTAATGGTTAGCTTTTCCCTCAATTTAGTCGGTTTGTCTCCCAATTGTGCCCAACCACTTACCCGATTTTGATAAAACTATAATAATACTGGCTGACTCGGCGAACTTCGTACCGTCATATTTTCATTTTTAATATTCGCATTTTTTGTGAATCTAAACCATTCTCAAGTCCCCTTGAACACACACAAAAAAATTCATCAAAATCGGTCTAGTCGTTTAGGTGGAGTTCAGTGACATACACACGCACACAAGAAATATATATGTATATAAAGATATCTCAAGATAAAATCTAAAACGTTGACATTTAAAACTGGAATACACATGATACAGAGACAGGCAGAATCAAATAAAGGTAAATATTTAGATAATACTAATATTTTCATTGATCTCGAGTTTTCGATAGCATTTGCATAACTTTGCAATTTGTCACCTCATTAAATACTCGTAGCATCGAAACCGGATCGGAAATGAAAAAAAAGCATTAAAATTTGTAATTAATTAATAATAAAAGATTTGCCTGACACTTTAATTCAAAAGGTTTTAGATTTGTTTTAAATTAAATAATAAAGAAAGATTCTTCTTACTTATATTTTGTTTATCTAAGAATAATCATGAAGCAACCATTTACGAAACACACAAATATATTTGTGAGTATGTCTTGTGCGGCGAAGACTTGACAAACTTAGAAATCACTGATCGAAAGTAGGTATACCCAGAGTCGGATTATCAATTTGTAGATGACCCAAAATGCTGTGCCGTATAGAGATCGAACATGCTAATTTTCAGTACGTAATGGCATGCATAACTGATAATGATAAACCATACTTGCACTCGCAAATTGATAATGAATGTTTTGGAACCCGAAGACAACATATGTGGAGCTAGTAACATTTGCCCCATATGTGCAATAAATAACCCTACACTCGTGCATCAAATCCATGTCAGCCACTCCCAGAAGACCACATTAGCCAAGTACATAAAATATGATTTATTTCAATTTTAAAGGACAATTACCTTACGGACATAGTAATTTGGCTGTGTGATGTATTCTAAAATTAGTTTAACCTTCCGAATGTCCTAGGATGCTGTATCACGTCACACATCTATATTTAAGCAGCTGTTATGTAATAAAAATACTGTTTTACATTAATATATGTAATAGCCTTATTTTGTTTTCTAAATCTTCTCTAAGACTTAGAGCGATTGAAAAACGTCACCATGCAGAACAAGTTTTTATCACATTTTGCTGCAAATTGCTAAATAATAAACTTTCTCAAGCTATTTTTAAGTAAGTAGGTTTTTCGTTCATCTCTGTACTCTGGATATACTAATGTATCTCTAGTAGCCAAATCCGTGGATAGATCAAGTATTGGGACCGGTCGTAAATAGACATCATTTATTTATTATTATTAATTAGAACGGCGGTTAGCCAGTAACACTAATTTAAACAAAATTACAAATATGTACAAAATTACAGAATTACAATTATCTATAAATAAGGTTAGGTTAGAAAATTAAAAAAGAAAAAAATGTTTTAAGATACAAGCAAAAAAAAAAAAATAAGTTGACATAATTAAAATATTCAATCAATCTCACAAAATTTCAGACATACCAACAAAATGTCATACATATCATATCCTAAGCTCGAATCTAAAAGTGTCCCGTAACTGGGGTTATACCAGTTACATTTCAGTTTTGGAAAAGAATTGTCTACATTGGAAGAATTATAGCTTTTCCACTTTGATCTACGCATAAAAAAAGAACTCTCATAAAAAAGCTCCGAAAAGCGAAGCTATGTTTAACAATTTTTAGCCAAGTTTTGGCCATTGATATGGATCTCTTATAATAGTCATAGATTTTCACGACAGTCGGTCAGCGCTCACCTGGGCATAAAAGAAGATAAATTTCATTATTTGTTTTAGGACTTCAAGTATTTTTCAGTGTGTAGTTATTCAAATATGCATTGTTTTCTAAGATGGACGTCTTCCATATACTGCGATTGATGAGATTTATATTGTTCTATAGGAACCATTTACCTTTATTTCGTACCAATATTTCGGCATTGTTGCAAGTTGTCGCCATACCATGTGCTAAAGTTTAATTTCACATACGGCGATTCATACTTACATGAATATTACAAACATACCATAGTTTTATATCATTCCTAAACAACAAAGTCTGCGGCAATACTTAATGGAATAAAATACGCCAACACTAGTATATTAGGTCGACGGTATCGGTGCCAAATACTAGAGCACTACATACATACATACGTCCGCATACGTGCTATCTATACCGATGCCAAGTAGACACAATATTGTAGGTATTTTTTATTATTTACATTATGCGTTCATTGCCTCCAATACACCGGGTATAAATCTTCTACAATTGTAGGTGCATTGGCTATTGTATGTGCCAAAGAGGTTCTTTACGTCAGTTCAACGCCCGTATGCGGGTCTCCCTCATCGAAAGAATACACGTAGCGCATCCGCAAAATACCTGAGTATGTATAAAAAAATGGGCTACAAATGAACCCCATTTAGACCGAAACTGTTGCCAGATCCGATAAGACTAAAGCGTCTTCGGAAAGAGCTGGCAGAATGGCTGGGAGGACTCCTAGATTATTTTATTTTGGACAACACAACACCACAGTGTCCATCAACGACCTACTGCGATCACGCTTAAGAAAATGAAAAAAAATGAAAAATGATTTATTGAAAGCGATTAATATAAGCGATTGCTATAGCAATTTACGATGGCAGTTTTAGCAACATCTACATAACAAACTTACCTAGATTACGCACCGGAATAAGATAATCAATTTGATTACGTAGAAAAAGTCTGTATCATTCTTCTCTATTATTTGTTCAGTAATCGCAAAAATAAACATATTTACACGTTATGCAACTGACAAATGATTCGCAAGAATTTATCTTGTTCATATAAATTATCTATGGGAGGTATAATACAATAATATTGTTTATCGTTAATCATGTCACTATCTTATCGAGTAAGATTCGTCATACAGGTAGATAACGACCGCCACGTCAAATAAAATGACACGTCATTATTAGTTCTGATGAATAATTTTATTGTACTTTGTAAATATTTCTAAGATAATATTGTTTTTTATTTACTGACTTCCAGACTCTAGAGGGTAATATACTGATGCAAGCCTAGGAAACTGCGAATACCTACTTTCTTTGGGGAGTATTTTCTCTGTGAGGTCTAGTTGAGTCCGAAATTGACTGGCTTTTGTCTGGTTGGGAATAACAAGACAAATGCCAGTCATTATAGCGGTCTAACTAGATATGACGGAATATTTCCTCAAAACATCGAATAGCGGGAACCCGAATGGTTCGCGATATTGCGTGTCCCGATGCCTATATACAGGGTGTAAAAAGACCCTTAACGAAAACCGAAATCCCATGTTGTACCAATCACTACGATCATTTTTACTTCGGCACCATACCTGATAAATTACTGGTTCACGAGATATTGAGGCTTAGTTAGTATAGAATTTTTCTAATTAGGTACAAAATCGATGCATTTAGTCCGCCAATATTTTCTATAGATGACCCCATGGATAAGTAGGTATTTCGAGCATTGCACGCGCGCGCTTTTAATTGCGGTTTAAAAATGTGAAAACTTAAAAAAAAGTCGTTGCCCAGGTATTATTTTTGGTTAGTATGACTTGGCATGATGTCCACAAAGAGTAGACTTCGGCTTGGTGATGGGTCTTGTGACAGCCTGTATATATGTAGTTATCATGATCATCCTAGCGTTGGCCCAGTCGCGATCCAAAGCCCCGGCCGCGGATCTGCAAAAAAATATACCTCTAGGTACATTTATGGCACAGAAGAGATCTAGAATATCACCACATTAGTGGTTAAACTAATTTATTTGTTTCAATACCTTATTATGCCTTGGGCATTTTGCCTTAAATTGGAACAGTAATCGAAATGTTTAAAAACGTCAATCTTAATCTTAATATATAAAATCCTTGCGTTACTGACTGACTGACAGACAAGCTACAGCCAAAACTATTAGGCGCAGGAAGCTGAAATTTGGCATGTATGTTCCTTGGGGAACGTAGTGGTGCACTAAGAAGGGATTTCCCAAAATACCCACGGGATCGGTCAAAACAGATAAATTAATAATAAAGGGCTGGCTTCCTCTAGTACGTATATAAGTTTTAAAGAATTTTCCAGAAACATGCACTGATAACAAAAATGAATTGCAACAATATACTAAATATAAGTTCACGTGATAACCACCCATGTAGCACAACGTTCGTAACCTCCTTAGTCGTGTCTCGTGTCATGAATCACTAGGTTCCAACGTATCTAGGTCGGGCACTCCAATCTATCATCTGTAATAGTGCGAGGTTAATGTCTGTCCCTACGGCGAGCGGCGCGTGTAATAATTAGAGTTTGCGACTAAATAAGCTACAAATCGTGAAAATATTTTTAAGGATGTACATAGCACACACCTCTAACGTTTTTAATTTATGTGTGCATTAAAAATGTTAATTATCTCTCGCTTAATAATGTGCCCGTTATATGGCAATAGGCTCGGCCCCCCTTTAGATAAATTGGGACCGAAACATAACTGTTGAAGTGTGGGTGTGTAATACACCTCTGCCAACCCTTCAGGGATAAAAGCATGAAGTTTTGTTACGTAAAGAAACATTTTTTATAATTAGCGTACTCGTAACATAAATATACCATTACATAAGTATGTGTAATACACAAAATTGGATTACGATACGATTAGTGTAGAGTTACAATCACCAATGCCACGATTTTTGTTAAGCTTTGCCTATCTTTGTTCAAAATATAGATACGGTGATGACAAACTTGATAATATATTTGCAAGATCGGTTTTTCGCCTACATGCACTGAATTAGTTCAAGTTTGATGCCAAATCATCCATAATCTGAGTCGAAAATGTCTGCAAAGATAAAATGAAATAAAAATTGGGCAAGTGCGATTCGGACTCGCGCACGAAGGGTTCCGTACCATGAGTACCATCATCTATAAAAGAAAATCACGTTCGTTGTATGTATACTTAAATACTTTTTAAGTTTCTATCTGTTTATTAAGATCGAGTAACAAATTGCTTAAAAATTACGTTTGTTGTATGGGAGCCCCCCTTTACATACATACATACATAGACTCACGCCTGTTTCCCGGAGGGGTAGGCAGAGACTACGGAGCGCCATTTGCAACAATCTTGACATATCTCTCTTGCTTCATTCACTCCCATCAGACTCCTCAGCCCCCCTTTATTATTAACATTTTTTTTATTTCATTATTTATTTTGAATGGTAATATACAACTACATATTCTGTGAAAATTTAAAGCGTCTACCTGTTACAGTTAGTAATTTTGACTCCTTAATATTTTTTTAATTTTATTTTTAGTATTTGTTGTTATAGCGGCAACCAAAATACATAATTTGTGCAAAATTCAGCTTTCTAGCTATCACGGTTTATGAGTTACAGCCTGGTGACAGACAGACCGACAGACAGACAGACAGCGGAGGCTTAGTAATAGGGTTCCGTTTTTTACCTTTTAGGTACGGAACCCTAAAAACATCGATAATCTTAAGTGGTCCGATATTTATTGTATAGGTCATTGTCGACTTCACTAAATATAGATAAATCTAGAATAATTCAGTAATCTTAATATATAAAATCCTTGCGTTACTGACTGACTGACAGACACGCTACAGCCGAAACTATTGGGCGCAGGAAGCTGAAATTTGGCATGTATGTTCCTTGGGGACCGTAGGGGTGCACTAAGAAGGGATTTCCCGAAATTCCCACGGGATCGGCCAAAACGGGTAAATTTAAAATAAAATGCAGGCGTAGCTGCTGGCGTCCTCTAGTTAATTTATAAATTTGATTGCCATAAGTTACGTTGTGTCCGAACTGAATAAATGATTTTGACTTAACAAATTAGAATAACATCAGGACAGACAGACTGGATGCGGAAGCAGCAGAAGGCTGAGGACCGTGTACTGTGGCTGTGGGAGTAGCCTATGTCCAGCAGTGGACTGCGATAGGCTAATTGAGTTGAGAGAATAACATAAAATTAAATTGAAAATGCTAGTTCAAGAAAACGTTACGTGAAATTTCTAGAAACATACTAGGGTTGATTTAGCTATAAATACAATGTTGATATGAATAAATGTGCATTTACAAACAAACAGTGCTATTAATACTAGTGGTGTGAGGTCGTCGCCTGCCCCCCACATCTCGCTATCTGCCGGTTATCGTACATTTATGTCACAAATCAATCGCGGCTGTACATTTCTTGATTTAATATATGTATATAATCAGTTTATATGGTTGTCGGTAATCGTCTGTTAAAGTGCTGCGTTTGCCTATATTTATTTATTAGCACAACCACATCATAAACAGGGTGTCCCAAGACCCACCTCCAAGCCGGCGTCCACTCGTTGTGAACATCATGCCAAGTCATACTAACCAAAAATAATACCTGGGCAACGATTTTTTTAAAGTTTTCACTTTTTTTTAACCACAATTAAAAGCGCGCGCGCGAGCATTGCGCTCGAAATACCTACTTATCCATGGGGTCATATGGCATCTATAGAACATATTGGTGGGATAAATGCATCGATTTTGTACCTACCTAATTAGAACAATTCTATACTAACTTTGAGCCTCAATATCTCCTGAACCAGTAATTTCCCAGGTATAGTGCCGAAGTAAAAAATGTTCGTAGTGATTGGTACAACATAGGATTTCAGTTTTCGTTAAGGATCTTTTTAGGTAAACATTTACAAGGCATTGCATCTGATATATATGACAATTTATTACGGTATGCATAGCACTGACAATGATAATGTAGTAAAATTATTTTAAATTAATAATTTATTTTTGTTCCTAGTCGATATTCACATGACCTACCGTTTCTGTAAAGGAAACGAAACATAGTAAATAAAAAATCTGGTTCCTTTGGTTTAAATGTACCGTAAAATCAAAATAAATCGCGGTAAGATCTGATGATAGTTGATTCATTTTGTTAAATAAGTAATTCTTGAGAATTATTTGATATTTCTTTTAAGGACTGCCTCCGTGGTCCAGTGGACCCTATGTAGGTATGCGACTGCTAATCAGAGGTCCCGGCTTCTATTCCCAGGTCGGGCAAAAGTGTTACTTGGTTTTTCCCAATTCTCAGTAGCAGCACGGAGTCTGGTGATGTGCCCGGTAACGGCAATAGGCTCGCCCCCTATTAAGTGGGACTTCAAAAAAAAACCATGGCGAAATGTGGGTGTAATATTACACCTCTGCCTACTCTATCGGGGATATAGGCGTGACTCTATAAATAAAAAAAAAATCTTTTAAGGGAGAAGCCACCGCACGCCTTACCTCGATTCCAACGATAATCTAGTTAAGTGTAACCGTAGCATGTTTTTGACTATTTGGTATATTATGTTTAATCTACTAAAATTATTTGAATTATTATTTCTTTGAATTACTGCAACAAAGTGAAAGTCACCACGAATATGACAGTTCAAGAGATCTTTTTGCTATCACGCCGTAGACAGCTGGAATGTTTGTAGAACTCGGAAACCTATATAAATAAAAATGAATCACCGCAATATTTGTATGCGCATAACTTCCAAACGACTACCTACACCAAATTAGATAAATCTTAATTTTATGTGTTTGTTATAGTCAGGAGAATACCTATTTGTATGAAAAAAAAATACGGTACGAAGTTGGCCGGCTAGTTGAAAATATATGAGTCATAAAACTCCGAATTTTTGGGCCCATCGCTCCATGACCCTCTTCCAAAATGAACTCCCAACTACCTAGGTGTATAGATGAAGTCACTAAGGTCTGCTAAAATTGTATGTTTCTACCATTTTAGTAGGCAACCCTAAAGTAACACACATCGTATGACTTATGTTTATTGTCTTTCATTACCTACATAATATTTTCCGTTTGCCTACATTGAACACAATGAATTGATTCATGAATAAAATATTACCTTTGTTTGTGAAATTCTATCAATGAACAATGTTTTCTTTTCCCTGTTCGTGTAGGTATAATTGTTGGATCTCTGGTACGAAGCAACTCGATTAGTTTAAAGGCCTTGTCACACGGCACAATTTTACGTCCAACTCGACTAAATCACTTGATGAAATCGTGACGTGTAGACGCCAGTCGTCCAACTCAAGTTCATCGGGTGGGCGGTACCACCAGATTTTAACCAATCGGGTGGACGGAATGAAAATCAGTGATTTGATTGTGTCGTGTAGGTAGACGGGCAAAGCCAATTCAATTGAAAATTTGATCAGTGGTAAAATTGTGCCGTGTGGCAAGGCCTTAAGTGGACGTTTATCTGGCTAATACTGCGCCATGTATTGTGAGTTCAGTTTTCATTCTACACAATGCTAGAAATATGACATTTTAACAGTGGAGTAATTTTTATGACATGGTCTTCCACTACGCAAGATCTTTGTAAGATTTCACTCCTAAAAGAGCTTTTGATCACGCACTGAATTCGATAGAAATCGGATGACATAATATGGCAGATATAGTGCGTACCATGCGCTATAGAAATTGTTTATACTTCGTGTCAAACCGCTCTTGAGGGTAAAATAGGGGTTGTTTGAAATTGCGCAGATTCACCGCTATTAAAATGCATGCGACATTTATTGTATACTAGAGGACGCCAGCAGCTACGCCTGCATTTTTTTTTTAATTTACCCGTTTTGGCCGATCCTGTGGGAATTTCGGGAAATCCCTTCTTAGTGCACCCCTACGGTCCCCAAGGAACATACATGCCAAATTTCAGCTTCCTGCGCCCAAAAGTTTCGGCTGCAGCGTGTCTGTCAGTCAGTCAGTAACGCAAGGATTTTATATATTAAGATTGTAATGACCTACATAAAACTATTAAAACCTATATCATTATGTCCTATACGAGTAATTAGTACAAATCGTGATCCAATTGAAGGAAATGTTTTTTACTTAGCTAGGGGAAAACCCACAAGTGGTATTACGAGTCATCCTTTTTAGTCGGTTGCCTAATGCTTATAATGCCTACCACATTTAAATAATGACAAATCGGTACGGGCTTTTTGCATACAAATAGGTACCATTATGTTTTAAAACAATAGTTAAAATGTATTTTACGTATGATTTGGCAAGTATTAGCAGACTAAAATACTGAATTAACTAGTCATCTATTGAATTGTAGAGTAGGTACCTACTTCGATCGTGACTAACCTTAGGTTGGGTTTTTAGATCAGACTGAAGTAAACTATTAAACAAATATGGTCCAATAAAAACAACTTTGAAAAATTTAAATCATAAATCATTGGATGAACTTGGGTGTCACCTGAAACGGGCATGATGAGCTGGGGAGATCCCGCTTTCGGGTGTCATATCCAAACCAGTTTTCCGTTTAACTAGCGAGGGTGGTGAACTCTACAAATAAGTAACACCTGAAGACCAAATACGCTCACTATACTAGTAAATAGGGGGTGGTGACACTTGTATTCTATGCCGTGTGGTTGACGGTATCCGGTATACGGTAATATCTCTAGATCTGTGTGCAGACCGCAAACAAGTATGGAAAACTGCGTCAGCTATGCGAGCTAAGCTAAACTAACTTAGCTTAGCTCTTGGTCTGCAACCCGCATCAAGGTCTCCCTTTTTTCAAAGATAGCTAATAGGTGGATCTAAATATTGGAAGTTTTGTTTTATGGGTCGCAGCTTATACAACTTGGGGAACCACTGGCTTAGCCGATAGGCCTACGTCCAGCAGTGGACTAATACAGGCTGATGATGAACCTTACTCCTCTTTAGAAAGCAGTAACGTAACATTTATGAGCACACATAATTAACAAGCAGTCTTAGTTCAATTTACATTTACAGTGTTGACATTTCAGCCAAAACATTCAGTTATCTGGGGCCTAATTTTATTCTCCTAAAATAAATACAGATTCGATATAATGTCAGTGTCATACTTATGTCACAAAAAGCGTATTCTTCTAAATTATCTGATATTTGAATAAAATCGTAACGAGATCGTTCATTGAAACAGGTGTCAAAATATGTGTCAACGACGAACTGTTTATTTCAAATTATACGATAATGACATTAGGTTATTAGAATACCGCTTCTGAGTACATTCAAAATATAATTTCAATGTCATATGCTGTCGGTCCCGGTTCTTGTCTAAGGATAAGGATCGTTAGGCCATGTCGGAGGCCATAAGGCGGTCTGAAAACTCCGACACCAGAGTTGGCCACACACTCACACGAAAAACAAAACAAACAATGTCATATAAAAATACGAGAATTAGGCCTCAGACCAAAAATTTGCATACCAATTTTGTTTTCTTTAAAAAAAAAAAAAAAAAACAACATAACATAACATATCTTCACGCCCTTTATCCCCGAAGGGGTAGGCAGAGGTGTATTACACACCCACACTTCGCCAGATATGTTTCGGTCCCAATGTAATAGGGGGCGAGCCTATTGCCATCTACCGGGCACATTTTTAAGCGAGCGATAATTAATATTTTTATTTTAATACACACATAACTTCGAAAAGTCATAGGTGTGTGCCCGGGGTAACTGGGGATCGAACCCGAGACCATCGTCTCGGCAGTCCGTTACGTACACCACTGGGCTATCGCCGCCTCTTAAAAAAAAAAACATACCAATAAAAATGTTATGCAGACCATATTCATGATATTAACGTTTGATCTTTTCCATTGTTTCAGATAGCACGACACCCACGTCATTACAAGATAAGCAGCACTGGCCACAAAATCCACACATTCAAAATAGACTATCGAATAGAAACATTAGACTTTAATATATAGTCCGTAAGACTCAAAACTGCGTGTGATATTAATTTTAAAGAAGTATTTATTCTGACTGCATTTAGAATTTAGAACGCTATTTAAAAATCCCGCCATTGACATAGAGCATAGACATAGATTAAGGAACAAACCAGAGATAAGCAATAAGTAGAAGCTGGAAGCAAGGAGGTTGTATGATATAAAATCGGCAGATAAAATGAAAGACAGTATGAAATCTTGCCAGCACGCGCTTTCAGAAGACGTCGTGTACAAAGAAGTTGTTGTTATTGGTAAGTAAACACACATTTTGAACATATTTTGCCAACATTATGATTGCTCAAATATAGGTATAGTAATACTGCCTTGAATGTTGTGGGTTCGATCCCCACACGGGCAAACGTTTAGTGTGGTCCAAATATTTTTGTTTCGTGTCTGGGTGTTCTCTATGTTCTGTTGTTTGAATGTTTGTTTTATAGACTCACGCCTGTATCCCCGAAGGGGTAGGCATAGGTGTAAAATTACACCCACATTTTGCCATGAATTTTTAGGTCCCACGTAATAGGGGGCGAGCCTATTGCCGTTACTGGGCACATCACCAGACTCCGTGCTGCTACTGAGGATTTGGAAAAACCCAGTATCACTTTGCCTGACCCGGGAATCGAACCCGGGACCTCCAATCAGCAGTTGCATACGCTATCCACTGGACCACGGAGGCAGTCCGTTTGTTCTTTGAATGTTACCTAATTCCTCGGCGATACAGTCATATAGACGCATATGGATTCAAACCTGATAAGTTGTCTTTAAAAAAAGGTAAACATACCTGAAAACAAATAACGGAAAGAATTTTTAAGAATGTTTCTAGAAATCACATCTCACATAGAAACAAAGAACACTTGTCATGATGTAGACAACATAGTATATTTCCGCGGGTGGCACGCGTCTTGTCTCGGCCGATATGATCGAGACGAACCAATTGACCCCAGACCTCTTACTATGAATGTCTATCAGTGTTGTGAAATTAATGTGTGTAGAGACGGACAAAGAATATCATGAGATATGCCGTTGATATGGCTGGTGTGACCCATTTTTTATCGACAGCTCCTGTATTAGGGTCGGCGCAAACGGGCCAGCGACCACAGCCACTGGTGGCCAGCGACAGCCACTTAACACACTTTTTTCATATATTTTACTTCTGTAGCGAGTGGCTGCCACCGGCCACACGTGTGCGGCGCGTCTATACAAAATATATGAAATAAGTGTGTTAAGTGGCTGTGGCTGGCCACCAGTGGCTGTGGTCGGTGGCCCGTTTGCGGCCGACCCTTAGAATTTAATCCTGTACCGCGTAGGATTTTATAAACATTATTGAAAGAAACAAAATGATATCCCGACTCGAAACAACAATTTGTGGATGTGAGTAAAGTTTTTTAACACATAAATATTTTCGATTATGAAAAGTGCTTATTTTAAAATATTTTTATCAACGATGATAATTTTGATCATGCCAGTATTCTAAAAATAAAAATTATCGCCATGAAATCAAAGTAAGGAAAATCCATGATTTTTATATTATTTTAGATTACGAATTTACTCGGTTTTGGTAATATTTTTTTTACACTTGTCTCACGGGTGATCGATTTTCACGGGATAGCCGGGATCGATCACTCGCCGAGCAATAAAAAGAGATGCTTAGGTTGTCTTACGGGAAATAAATAAAAATATCACCAGGACAGATTAAACTCGCGTTATATTCCAGATTCACAATTTTGATTAACAAAAGAACCGACACTAGGGGTTAACCGGCTAGATAGTTATCCAGGGCGTAGGTCGTAAGTTAACACTCCACAGGTCCACGGATGGATACTCAGCTTTCACGTGTCCCAGCCGAAGAAAAAGCAAAGCCAACCACGTGTGTCGCCGGTATATATGTCGTCGGCAAGCGGGTAAGGGTCCCCACTCCAGTGCGTCATCGTAGTGGGGCTCGCAAGTGCGGAGGCACGACGTCACACACCCCCCCCGTTAGGCCGGGATTTTCCCTAAGGAAAATTCCCTAGCCCAACGGGCGTAGCAGCCCTGAA